>CM028242.1:21823950-24223950 GCA_016432835.1 Brassica nigra
TGGATGAATTACTAATCAAACCGAACTTACGAGTATAATGAACGCCGAAGCAATCCCACTCCTAGTCCTAATAAAATCTATATACAATTTCAAATTATGAGTTATCCTAACAATATCTTCATAAAATAAAAATAATATATGATATATTAACAAAATATGATTTATCATAAAATTATCTTTATTAAAAAGATTATATACGATATATTAACAAAATATGATTTATCATAAATTGTCCTCAAAAAATCTATCAATATGATTTATCATACATTATCTTCAAAAAACAAATCTATCAATATGATTTATCATGCATTTATCTTAATGAAAGAAAATCTATCGATATGAATTATCATAACATATCTTCTTCTCTTAATTAACAAACCTTTTGTAATAGAGCTACAGCGATAATAGGATAATCTTATAACCTTATAAATATACAATTCAGTAGGTTTATAACATAACCTCTCTATTGTAGAACCAAACTTTAGAGCTAAGTCCTGAAAAACGAATGTCAAACAACTCTGAAGATGGAGGAGTTTTATCTATGATCCAATGACAAAAATCATCTTGTTCAATCAATATGAAGCATTTATGGAATAGTATGAATTATTTACTCTTAATTCTGAATGGTACTCAACGATAAAGACATCTTTTAACCACACAATTAGAAATCATTATCTACAACAGCTAAGCAACCTCAAGTCAGTTACTACTTGAAGTATCATGTGAAGAACTTCCTCGAGAGATGATAAGAACGTTACTTATAAAGAGCCATGGTTGCTGGACCTATCAATCATCCTTTGTTCAAGAAGAACGAGTGGTTTTATTTCGTGACAAGGACTCAGATGTCAGTGAAGAACATTGGTCGTGGTAGGAACTTCGAAGAGGAGGATCAATGGAGACAACGATGTGGAGTTGGAAGCTTAAAAAAATATATGGGATGAAGAAACAAAAGGTCATAGGAAAAGCAAACCCTAAAGTTCATTAGAAGCGACAACAAAGCAGAAGAGAGGAGACGGAACTTCTGTTGTGGTTCCCGGAGCAATAGTAGCTGGATTATGCACAGTATTCGCTACAGGACGAAAATCGTTCAGAATTGGTCCTGTGCAAGATTACAAGATAAGCAACTCAAGGATGAAGACGATCATCATGAGTCTATTCTAGCTTCTTCCTGAGCAGCAGCCGACCAATATTGATCAAGGAGAGTGTTATAGCTCCTTTGTCCTTGGAGCATCAACAGCCAGTATTTTTCCATCGTGGAGAAGCAAACATGGTTCATCAAATAGAAGCGCGTCGCAATGATGGAGATGGTTCCAAGAAGATCATCACAGGAAGGATGAAGAAGTTGAAGCCATGGAGGTGACACATAGCGAAGAAGAAGGTTGGATGGAGATCTCTCGACAAATTCGCAAGCACGGATTATGTGTTCACAACAAGCACCAATCTATCGTTCTCAATCTAGTGATCCTCCAGCTAGGCTTGGCGATAAATCTCTACCAATAGAAGTGGACGACAATGATGAAGATAAAGTGATAATGAACCAAGAGCTTGATGAACATCTTTCCAGTACACCAAAGAAGTGTGAACGCTTATTGAAAATCTTCTTACTAATATTGCTCAAAATTATTCTTTATTGTTTGTAAAATAGTTTCAATTTTGTGATTAACTTTTCATCAAACAAAGAGAATCAAATCAAGTTGTACGTTTTGTGAATATTTGGGTATTAAATTAGAAACAAAACAACTGCATGAATTACTAATACCCAGAGATTAATGATATGACCTTAATATTGCTCAAAATTATTCTTTATTGTTTTTTCAATTATGTGATTAACTTTTCATCAAACAAAGAGAATCAAGTTGTACGTTTTTGTGAATATTTGGGTATTAAATTAGAAACAAAACAACTTCATGAATTACTAATATCCATAGATCAATTATAATAAGGTCGATATGACCTTTACAATGCTACGTACTTATTCCATGTTTAAAATTGAATTAATAATTCAGTGGTGTAAGAGGAGTTTGCCCTTAAAATAAGAAACAATTGGTCTACTTCTCCTTTGTTGTTTGAGTTCTATTTTCTTCTTTTTGAGTTCTATTTTTCTTGTATTCTTTTTTTTTTCTTGTATTAGGTAGCCTTGATAGCATATATTCGCTTGAGTTGAGTTGTTCTTGTATTCACTTGAGTTGGGTTGTTGTAGTCTGTAAATTCTGGTGTAATAAATTGTTTATAGCATTGTAAAATTTAGGAAATTGTATAAATCTATAACATTCGAAGAAATAAAAATTTGGTGGTCTGGACCGTCGTGTTAGTCTAAACCTCAACTGTCCACATACACAAATCACTAAACAGATGTAATACGTTAGTCATAAACAATATTGGTCAGGGAAACAGAGAAGAAAATTTTAACCAAGCTATACAAAAGGGTACATAATTAACCTTTGAGTTGCTTGGAACAGAAGTTAACGGTGCAGTCCAGAAAAGCTCACAAGCTGGTTAGTCTGAGAATAGTTATCAAAAAAATCCATAGAAGTGAGACAGGAAGTGGAAGTCTCATGGATAAATACACAAGAATGGATTGGAAGCTGTTATCATGAGTCATGACCAACACCAAGGATCAACAGTAGTCAGCAGCCACCAATATTCATTCCTGCTCTCATGATTGCTGTTGCTCCCTGCTTGTCTTGGATTCAAACTTCTACCAGGAGAATCGGATGAATATTGTTTCCAATTCATTCTAAGTTTTCGGGATGCACGGAATGATTTAATCTTGCTTTCTCTCTTTAACCCATCTAACGGTGAAGGTAATAGACGGCACAACTTTATGATCATCTTACCCGAGGTTCTTAACTCATGATTTGGTACTTTTTGTTTTATTTTTATTTTTTTACACTTTTCGCTAAGAAACATCTCTTATATCTCTTATTTAAAAGACGGTTCTTAGCTTTTCTTAATTAAAATTTAAGAAAACTAAGAACCATCTATTAGCCAAAGCTAAGAACCTTATTTAAGAGACTAGGTTAATCATGGTCTTAGTAGTATAAATATACATAGGTTCTAACCTCACTTTCAGAATCAAACTTTAGAACTAAACCCTGAAGATGATGTCAAATAAAGACGGAGGATTTTACTATGATCTTGACGAGAACATGTTCAATAACGATGAAGATGGATGAGTTTACTTTAATCCAAGACCAAGAACTCATCAAAGAGCATCTACTACCCAAGTTAGAAGCGTATCTACAACCCAAGTCAAAAGATGAAGATTTTGAAGACTTCATCGGATGAAGAACGTTTCGATAAGGAGCCACGGTTGCTGGACCATACCACTCATCCTTTGTTCAAGAAGAACGAGTGGTTTTATTTCGTGACAAGGACTCAAGTATCAGTGAATAACACCGGTCGTGGTAAGAACTCAAGAGAAGGGTCATCGGGGACAACGACGTGATGTTAGGAGTTTTCAAGGCTCCTAAAGCAAATGTTGTAATATGAGTGGTCGAACCAGTTCTGAGGGATTCAAAGCACCAAGAATGCAAATACCTACTTAATCTAAGTGCAACCGATAATTTGGATGGTTTTAAACTACTACTAATGATAGAATGCAATAACAGAACAAATAAGCAATAAAAGAGGAAACTTTCTTTGATATGATAAAGAGAACTCATGGGTATAGAATTAGATCTTGTGATCAAGTTTCGAACTAAGGATGGCAAATGATCAATCAAACTTAAGCTTAGACACAATCTTAAACAAACTCTATGTCTAGATGAATGTTCATTTGCTAACACATTTCAAACATCAAATGTCTTTGGTTGAATAATATGAAAGCAATCATTACTAGCAAGTCCATTGGCTATCTTAACACCTTTAACAACAAATGTCTTTGGTAAAGTATGTTAAAAGCTTAAGAGAGTTGTCTCAGGCATTTCATTGAACACTTTGTGGGTGGGAAATGCCTAAAGATCAACTTTAAGTGCCAACTCAGAATATGCATTATGAATACTCTACTAGCAAGAAATGAGAATGATCTACACCTAAACATCCAAGATCTAGCCTAATCACCCTTAATCTCCTAACCCATGAATTCAAAGGAGGATTACTCACTAATCTCCATGATTTCTCTTAAACCCATATTGGATTTCAGATTAATCATGTAGAGAAACACAAATAAATAACTAGAATTAGACAAGATGATAAGAACAAGAGCTCAATTGATTCAAAGAGATGAACTTTCCAATAGGTTATTTGGTGGTTTTTCAAAGAACAAAAGATAATCTAGCCTGATGGCTTACAAAAAAAAAACTAAACTTAGAGGTTGATTGGGAGTAGATTCTAACCTAGTTTCTAGTTTCTGATTTTCCAAAAACCACTTTTCACCCAATCATGATTCTAGTCAATTAGCTTTCCTATTTTTTAGGGAATCTGTTTTTTTCTTCCTCTTACTAATTCCTTCTTAGAAACCAAAATCCCTATTCAAGTGGTTTCTTCTTTCTTTCTAAATCATCTACGACCAAAACAAAAAAAAATTGATTTTCTTTTTTTTTTTATAAATTTCTAATTTTAGTAAATAGTCTACTATATAATACTTATTCTACACCTCTACAATCACACACTCAAGCTAAACATGAACTTCACAAATATTCTATATTTTTAAGCATTTGGAATTTTCTTACACTATCTTTTTCTTAAGCAGTTTGGAGTTTTGTTAAGGTAAACAATAGTTCAATTAAATAACTTTTGTAAAACACTTCAATTTTTTTTCCTTTATCGTTCTCTTTTCCGTCACATTATAGGTTAGACCATGTTGATAGTCATGCCAGATTAGGTTAAAGAAATAATAATCGATTTTTGTTTACCCAAATCTATTTTTAATAAATATGATGGAGTAAATATATAGGTGGTGATTATTTTAAATATAACAATATACTTTATATTACTTTTTACAAAGTGCAAGAAAATTTATTATATGTCAAGTTTGTAATACAAAGTATATTGTTATATCTAAAATTTATATCAATATGCAGAATAAAGTTTTTATTATAAAATATTGTTATGGCATAAATATATGCATTATTATAAAATAAATAGCAAAACATAACCTTTTTTGACAACAAGTACGTAAGAATTTAATTTAACTCTATAGCTATTAGTATTTATTTAAAATATTATTTCCATAACTTTAACTATTAATAGTGTTTCTTCTTATAGGTATGGCACACCAAGGACAATCTTCAAATAGCAAAGAGGTATTTATTTACTAAATAAATATTTATAATTGACTGATTATATAGTTTAATTGACTAATTAATGTATGATATTAATGTTAAAGGGAAAATTTCAATGGAATGATAGCATGGTTCATATATTTCTTGAAATATATGAAAATGAAATGGAAAAAATAAATTGGCGTTACTGGTCCTTTGAAAAAGAAAGTAAAACGAGAATTAGAAATGCATTTCGAGAAGCAACAGTCAACATCAGAATGGCTTCCATTGAAAACAAATTTTATTCTATAAAAGTTGTGCGACATTTATCGCACGATTGGGCGTATGACTGGAGTTTCATTTCACGAGACCACAAAAGCTATTCAAATGGATGATGAATGGTGGAATGATCGCATTCAGGTAATTTTTGAATATCAGAACCATCAGTTTTTTAATTAAAAGACTATAATAACTTTTATTGTTTTTAATTTAGGAAATAGCTGATGCTGCAAAGCTCCGGCACACCCTCACTGATCTCGACAGATTGGATCGACTTTTGGAGGCAAACACATTTCAACAGATGATGGATATTATCCAGGTTCGAGTGGATCAGAATACCGAGTGAGACGGCAACCGAGAATGAACATGACACTGTGAATCTAGAAGATGATTCTGATGTGCCTTCAAGAAACCAAAACGAAACACCGTCTTCCTACAATCAGAGTTCCAAACGGTGTCGGAAACACTTCGTAGTTCATCTTCCGCACGAAGCGAGGAACAACAAAAGCTTCATATGACTTTGTGACGAATGAAGCCTACATGAAACGAACAGAACTTTATGAACGAGCCCAAGATAACAAGCTTGAACGCAATTGCCTCATTACAAACACTCTCAGGCCTTCAATATGAGTCTTCGTTGTATTGGGGAGCAGTGACTGTGCTTCAAAGTAATGAGACACATGCACGTGTTTATCTTACACTACCCGACGATGATGCTAGAATTAAATATCTCGAAGAATGACAGGAATCGATCGAGAAGCTGAATAAAATTTAAAACTCTTGAATAATTTTCTTTGTCATATTTTAATTCATGTTTGATTTTGAATAACGTTTTTGCTTCTTTTATTTTTATTTATCAAATAATATTTATTTATTTTAATAATTGACTTTTTCTTTTTTTTTTTGTTAGAAAGAAGCATTTTACCGAATGCTTGAAGATGATGAAGCAGAAGATGGAAGCATTAATTTTGGAGAATCCTTCATCGATCCTTATTCTGTGAGTATAGAAAGGCGACAAATGAACCTGGATCCAGAACGTGGTCGAAGATATGTATATGAATTACTTCATGGTCACGACGTCCAATGCTATAACATAATTCGAATGTATCCGCGGGTATACATTCAGTTATGTGAAAAGCTTAAGGATGATTATCAGTTGAAAGAGACTGATAATGTAAGCATCGAGGAAAGTGTTGCAATATTCCTTAACATATGTGCTCAAAATGTAACTCAGAGGTATGTTGGGAAGATATTTGGTCATTCAGAGGAAACCATAAGCAGGAAATTCCATGAAGTGTTGAGTGCTCTCGAAAAAATGGCGGTTCATTTACTTAGACCTGGTCCAGATGAGCTCACACAACCCCATCCTAGGTTACAATCCAATAGAAATTATTGGCCTTACTTTAAAGGATTCATCGGTGCAATCGATGGAACACATGTTCCTGTCACTATTGCGGGAAAAGATTCAGAAAAATATTGGAACAGAAAAAGTGATACGAGTATGAATGTTTTAGCTATATGCAATATGGACATGTTGTTTACATATGCATATATAGGTATTCCGGGATCAGCTCATGATGCAAAAGTTCTAGCTCTAGCAATGGAGGGGCCTCATCAATTTCCGACTGCACCTTTTGGTAAGTATTATTTGGGAGATTCTGGTTATCCTCTTCGACCTGGATTTCTTACTCCGTATAGAGGGGAAAGATACCATCCTAGCCAGTACGATGGAGCAAGTCCGCCGAGTAGCTATAAAGAAATGTTTAACAAGCGACATTCTTCGCTACGGTCTGTTTTTGAAAGGACTTTTGGCGTGTGGAAAGGAAAATGGCGGGTTTTAAGAGAGAAGCCAAGATACAACATACATGTTCAAAGAAGAGTTGTTGCAGCTACAATGGCGCTACATAATTTTATTAGGTTATCAAATTTAGGAGATGTTGATTTTGATTCGGACTATACAAGTGGTAGTGGACCAACTGAAGACTCTGATTCAGATGAAGACGAAGAACATAATAACACTCATATGCACTATATGGAAGGCATTCGAGATCAAATTTCTGCATCTTTGTGGGATTCAAGATAGTTTTTATTTTATATTTAAATTTATTATTTTAAAATAATTTTCAAATTAGTTCATGTATGCTTTGATAATAGTATTTTTTCAGTAATAAATATTTTACTATTAATAATATTTTTCATTTTATTATTTTTAAGAACAAAACCAGAAACTAAAACCAAAACTAAACCACCAATCAAGTTTTCAAAACCAAAATCTACTGCAAAACCAAAAGCCAAAAACCAAAAACCAAAAGCCAAAAACCAAAAACCAAAATCTAGAATCTAACAAAACAATCATCACCTTAGATTTTTCCTGTCTAAAACGTAGAAGGGTAAAATGGTAAAAAGTCACTCAGCAGAGCAGCCAGCGGCCAGGATGACGCGCCACCAGACCTCTGTGGACACTAGGCCGCGGGGACACTTAGCCGTGGGAGGGCTTCCTGTCGTGGCGCCTCTCATACCGGGACGAGGCCGAGGGAGCATCCGCATTTTGTTGTGACTTTGTGAGATTTGCAGCGGTCTCGGTGCATGGCTCCCAGGCCGCTGGGGACGTCTGGCCGCTGGGACACTTAGGCGTGGTGAGGTTTTTCGAACATGAATCATATTTTTGCTCCAAAATCATCTCTAATGTCTCCAAAGTCACCAACTAGCATTTCCAATACCTGATAAGGACAAATGCAATGCAAATGCAACTTGTATGCGTTCTATATGGATTCTAAAGATCAAAAAGGAGCTAAAACAAATATGAAAATCATGCAAATACACAAGATATCACGACGATGGTGGGAGTTGGAAGCCTAACGCGAAGAAATATATCGAGGACTAAGAAACAAAGAAGACCATAGGGAAAAGCAAACCCTAAAGTTCACTAAAAGCGACAACAATAAGAAGAAGCAGAAGAAAGGAGACAGCACTTCTGTTGTTGTTCCCGGGAGCAATAGTAGCTGGATTATGCACGAGTATTCGCTACCAGAAGAAAATTCGTTTCAAGAACTGGTCCTGTGCAAGATTCGCAAGATAAGCAATTCTAAGGATGAAGAAATTGAAACCATGGAGGTGACACATGACGAGAAGAAGATTGGATTGGAGATTTTTTGACAGATTCAAGAACGGGACTAGATGATCTAAAATAACGAAGAAAGATGATCAACAAGAGCCACCAATCTACTCTCGTTCTCAATCTGGTTATCCTCCAGATAGGCTTGGCAATAAATCTCTACCAATATAAGTGGATGATGAAGATGAAGATGAAAATGAAGATGAGGGTGAAGAGTGAAACCAAGAGCTTGCTAAATATCTTTTCTAGTCCACCAAAAGCTTTTAGTTTTCATGTACAAACACAAGTGTGAACACTTATTGAAAATCTTCTTAATGTTGCTCAAAATTATTCTTTTTGTTTTAAAATAGTTTCAATGATGTGATTTAACTTATTTTCATCAAAGAAAGAGAATCAATTCATAGGTTTTGTGAATATTTGGGTAATAAGTTACATACAATACAACTGGATGAATTACTAATACACCAATAATATGGTCTTTACAATGCTATGTACGTACTTTTATTATTTTGCATGTTTAAAATTGAATTCATAATGCAGTGTCTAAGCGATTGTTTGTCCTTAAAGTAAGAAACACTTAGGTCTTTCTTCTGCTTTGTTGTTTGAGTTCTATTTTTTCCTTGTATATTAGGCCGCCTTGATAGCATATATTCGCTTGAGTTTGGGTTGTTCTTGTATTCTCTTGTGTGTTGTAATTTGTAAATTCCGGTGTATTATATAAATCTTTTACATTTTAAGAAATAAAAATTTTTGGTCTAAACCGGTGGGTCTTAACCTGCTGCCTAGGAATGGGCATCATTACTGTTACTCGCCTAAAACTTCGCTACTCGATTCGACCTTTAAAAATTCAAGTACTCGGTGTTAACAAGGCTAGTAACAAGTCGACAATTTTAGTTACTTGCAAGACCAAGTCAAGTATCAAGTATCGTTATCATTTTAATACTTGACTTGTTAATTGCCCGTTACTTGCTCCATTACTTGGTATTTGTTACATAATCTATTAAATATTTGTTTATATTTGTCTTTTCTTTTACTTGCATCTAAGATTAAACAAAATACTCATTATTCTTCTTATATTTGTTAATTGTTCAGATCTGTCTTGATTTTTCAAATACTGTCGTCATCTAGTTAAGTATTAAATAGAAACAAATATTAAAAGTTTAGCTATATGGATTGTTATTACATGTTACATGCTTACGAAGATATTTTTGTCTGCTTATATATCGAAATATTCATATTTTTTCTTCTTTATAATATGAACGAATATTTCGTTTAAAGTAATTCACATATTATTTTAAGTAAAGAATAAACAAAACAAACTTTCATATCTATTTCTAATATAATATTATTTAGTAAATAGTTTTTAAATACTTTGAAAAACTCATAAATAGTTCACAAGTACTCGTAAATAGTTCGCAAGTACTTGTAAATAGCAAATAATATGACGGGGCAAGTAACTTGCAAGTAATTCATTTTTGATCAAGTATTCGAAATAGCAAGTACTCGTTTTAACAAGTCAAGTACAAGTCGAAAATTTTATTACTCGTGCAAGGCAAGTCAAATAGAAAGTATACGCAAAATAGCGAGTGCTCGCTTGTGCCCAGCCCTACTGCTGCCCACAAACACAAATCACTAGGTAGAGCTATAAATTAGTCACTGTAATATTGGTCAAGGAAACAAAGTAGACAATCTTGACCAAGCTTATACCAAATGGTTCATAAAATTTGAGTTGCTTGGAACAGAAGTTAGCGGTGCAGTCTATAGAGAAAAGCTGACAAGCTGGTTAGTCTGAGAAGAATCATCATAAAAGCCATGGAGGTGAGACAGGAAGTGGAAGTCTCATGGATAAATACACAAGCAATGGATTAGAAGCTGTTATGATCATGATCAACACGAGGATCAGCAGCAACCACCAATATCCACTCTGCTCACATGAATGTTGTTGCTCCCTGCTTGTCTTGGATTCAAATATCTACCAGAAGAATAGGATACTTTGACGAATATGAAGACTGGGAAGCTACGGTATTATTGTCTTCTTATCATTTTTTATCACTTGAAAAGAACGTAAAGATGTTTCTTTTGCTTGCTTGCATTGCAAGTATATGCTTTTTTGTGGCAAGTCAAAATATCTTATCTGATATGTCTAAAAGAGGTAATCTCCAAGAAAAGTTGTCAGAAGAGCTCCATTGTCATCTACTGGGACGTTTCCAACTCAAGAAAGAATAAAAAGAAGCAAGCTGATTCTAAATTACTCTTACATAACCATAATATAAAACAGTGTCATCATCCTTGACGTTGAGCAAGTCAAAGAACTTAAACTAGTTACAACTAGCATTTATTGTTTTAGAATATGTTTTGTATGAACTTATTCAACCCAATAACCTAATGCTGAGGATAGGAGATATGTGCACACATATGTAGGATAACCATGCTTCACATAGACTATTCAAACTGAAAACATATGACCATGACTAGTTGAAACCTAATTTAACCACGATTATCATATATATGAAACACAACTGTGCACATATAATCAGTTTATCTTGCCACATACATGGTAAGTAGTCATTATATGTAGTATAATAAAAGTACATGGCATTGTACCTATAACTTGTCATGAGGATAAGACAACCAAAGTAGTTAACCCACACTACTGTAAGAACCGTCTAAATGTCATCATTTAGAATATGTATTCTATTAAGAACCTGAATATGTATTCTATTAAGCTATAAAAATACTGAATAGATTATGTAGGATGATAGAAAATATATATGAATCGAAATGTTATCAACCAAATCCCAAAATCTGAACAAGTATCCAAAATAAATATTTAAATGTTAAATAATTATCTTAAATATTCAATTCTATGTTCATTTAAAATAATTTCTAAACCTGGTTAAATTACTTACCTGAAAAGAAATATAATTCGCTTATATACAGTTATAAAATATATCTGAACCCAAAATATTATGAGCGAAACGGATCCAAATATCTATAAAAAATCCAATGGGACCTATGAGGTTGAACCCAAATACCCAAAAATTGAAAAGCCTGAATCAAACTCGAATGAATTCTCAAACCGAACTCGAATGAATAACAAAACCCACTCCTAGTCTAACAAAATCTATATACAATTTACAAATTATGAGTTATCCTAACAATATCTTCATAAAATAAAAATAATATATGATATATTAACAAAATATGATTTATCATAAAATTATCTTTATTAAAAAGATTATATACGATATATTAACAAAATATGATTTATCATAAATTGTCCTCAAAAAATCTATCAATATGATTTATCATACATTATCTTCAAAAAACAAATCTATCAATATGATTTATCATGCATTTATCTTAATGAAAGAAAATCTATCGATATGAATTATCATAACATATCTTCTTCTCTTAATTAACAAACCTTTTTTGTAATAGGAAACTGCAACGATAATAGGATAATCACTTATAACCTTATAAATATACAATTCAGTAGGTTATAACTTATAACCTCTCTATTGTAGAACCAAACTTTAGAGCTAAGTCCTGAAAACAATGTCAAACAACTACGAAGATGGAGGAGTTTACTATGATCCAGACAAAAACTTGTTCAATAATGATGAAGATGGAGGAATTTACTTTAATCCTGAAGACCAAGTACTCATCGCATCTTTTACCCAAATTAGAAACGTATCTACAACACAAGCAACACAAGTCAGAAAATGAAGAATGTGAAGACTTCATCGAGATGAAGAACGTTTACGATAAGGAGCCATGGTTGCTGGACCATATCAATCATCCTTTGTTCAAGAAGAACGAGTGGTTTTATTTCGTGACAAGGACTCAGGTGTCAGTGAAGAACATTGGTCGTGGTAGGAACTCAAGAGGAGGATCAATGGAGACAACGATGGTGGGAGTTGGAAGCTTAACGCTAAAAAATATATTAAGGATGAAGAAACAAAGGAGGTCATAGGGAAAAAGCAAACCCTAAAGTTCATTAGAAGCGACAACAATAAGAAGAAGCAGAAGAGAGGAGACGGTACTTCTGTTGTGGTTCCCGGGAGCAATAGTAGCTGGATTATGCACGAGTATTCGCTACCAGACGAAAATACGTTTCAAGAATTGGTCCTGTGCAAGATTCGCAAGATAAGCAACTCCAAGGATGAAGACGATCATCATGAGTCTATTCTAGCTTCTTCCTCGGAGCAGCAGCCGACCAATATTGATCACGAGAGTGTTCTAGCTCCTTTGTCCTTGGAGCATCAACAGCCAGTATTTTTCCATCGTGGAGAAGCAAACATGGTTCATCAAATAGAAGACGCGTTCGCAATGATGGAGATGGTTCCAAGAAGATCATCACCGAAGGATGAAGAAGTTGAAGCCATGGAGGTGACACATAACGTAGAAGAAGAAGGTTGGATTGGAGATCTCTCGACAAATTTGCAAGCACGGGATTATGTGTTCAACAACAAGCACCAATCTATTTCGTTCTCAATCTAGTGATCCTCCAGCTAGGCTTGGCGATAAATCTCTACCAATAGAAGTGGACGACAAAGATGAAGATGAAGTGATAATGAACCAAGAGCTTGATGAACATCTTTTCCAGTACACCAAAGAAGTGTGAACGCTTATTGAAAATCTTCTTACTTAATATTGCTCAAAATTATTCTTTATTGTTTGTAAAATAGTTTCAATTTTGTGATTAACTTTTCATCAAACAAAGAGAATCAAATCAAGTTGTACGTTTTGTGAATATTTGGGTATTAAATTAGAAACAAAACAACTGCATGAATTACTAATACCCATAGATTAATGATATGACCTTAATATTGCTCAAAATTATTCTTTATTGTTTTTTCAATTATGTGATTAACTTTTCATCAAACAAAGAGAATCAAGTTGTACGTTTTTGTGAATATTTGGGTATTAAATTAGAAACAAAACAACTGCATGAATTACTAATATCCATAGATCAATTATAATAAGGTCGATATGACCTTTACAATGCTACGTACTTATTATTCTGCATGTTTAAAATTGAATTAATAATTCAGTGGTGTAAGAGGAGTTTGCCCTTAAAATAAGAAACAATTGGTCTACTTCTCCTTTGTTGTTTGAGTTCTATTTTTCTTCTTTTTTGAGTTCTATTTTTCTTGTATTCTTTTTTTTTTTCTTGTATTAGGTATCCTTGATAGCATATATTCGCTTGAGTTGAGTTGTTCTTGTATTCACTTGAGTTGGGTTGTTGTAGTCTGTAAATTCTGGTGTAATAAATTGTTTATAGCATTGTAAAATTTAGGAAATTGTATAAATCTATAACATTCGAAGAAATAAAAATTTGGTGGTCTGGACCGTCGTGTTAGTCTAAACCTCAACTGTCCACATACACAAATCACTAAACAGATGTAATACGTTAGTCATAAACAATATTGGTCAGGGAAACAGAGAAGAAAATTTTAACCAAGCTATACAAAGGGTACATAATTAACCTTTGAGTTGCTTGGAACAGAAGTTAACGGTGCAGTCCAGAAAAGCTCACAAGCTGGTTAGTCTGAGAATAGTTATCAAAAAATCCATAGAAGTGAGACAGGAAGTGGAAGTCTCATGGATAAATACACAAGAATGGATTGGAAGCTGTTATCATGAGTCATGACCAACACCAAGGATCAACAGTAGTCAGCAGCCACCAATATTCATTCCTGCTCTCATGATTGCTGTTGCTCCTGCTTGTCTTGGATTCAAACTTCTACCAGGAGAATCGGATGAATATTGTTTCCAATTCATTCTAAGTTTTCGGGATGCGGAATGATTTAATCTTGCTTTCTCTCTTTAACCCATCTAACGGTGAAGGTAATAGACGGCACAACTTTATGATCATCTTACCGAGGTTCTTAACTCATGATTTGGTACTTTTTGTTTTATTTTTATTTTTTTACACTTTTCGGCTAAGAAACATATCTTATATCTCTTATTTAAAAGACGGTTCTTAGCTTTTCTTAATTAAAATTTAAGAAAAACTAAGAACCATCTATTAGCCAAAGCTAAGAACCTTATTTAAGAGACTAGGGTTAATCATGGTCTTAGTAGTATAAATATACATAGGTTCTAACCTCACTTTCGTAGAATCAAACTTAAGAACTAAACCCTGAAGATGATGTCAAATAAAGACGGAGGATTTTACTATGATCTTGACGAAAACATGTTCAATAACGATGAAGATGGATGAGTTTACTTTAATCCCGAAGACCAAGAACTCATCAAAGAGCATCTACTACCCAAGTTAGAAGCGTATCTACAACCCAAGTCAAAAGATGAAGATTTTGAAGACTTCATCGTGATGAAGAACGTTCTGATAAGGAGCCACGGTTGCTGGACCATACCACTCATCCTTTGTTCAAGAAGAACGAGTGGTTTTATTTCGTGACAAGGACTCAAGTATCAGTGAAGAACACCGGTCGTGGTAAGAACTCGAAGAGAAGGGTCATCGGGGACAACGACGTGATGTTAGGAGTTTTCAAGGCTCCTAAAGCAAATGTTGTAATATGAGTGAATGTCGAACCAGTTCTGAGGGATTCAAAGCACCAAGAATGCAAGTACCTACTTAATCTAAGTGCAACCGATAATTTGGATGGTTTTAAACTACTACTAATGATAGAATGCAATAACAGAACAAATAAGCAATAAAAGAGGAAACTTTCTTTGATATGATAAAAGAGAACTCATGGGTATAGGAATTAGATCTTGGGTGATCAAGTTTCGAACTAAGGATGGCAAATGATCAATCAAACTTAAGCTTAGACACAATCTTAAACAAACTCTATGTCTAGATGAATGTTCATTTGCTAACACATTTCAAACATCAAATGTCTTTGGTTGAATAATATGAAAGCAATCATTACTAGCAAGTCTATTGGCTATCTTAACACCTTTAACAACAAATGTCTTTGGTAAAGTATGTTAAAAGCTTAGGAGAGTTGTCTCAGGCATTTCATTGAACACTTTGTGGGTGGGAAATGCCTAAAGATCAACTTTAAGTGCCCAACTCAGAATATGCATTATGAATACTCTACTAGCAAGGAATGAGAATGATCTACACCTAAACATCCAAGATCTAGCCTAATCACCCTTAATCTCCTAACCCATGAATTCAAAGGAGGATTACTCACTAATCTCCATGATTTCTCTTAAACCCATATTGGATTTCAGATTAATCATGTAGAAACACAAATAAATAACTAGAATTAGACAAGATGATAAGAACAAGAGCTCAATTGATTCAAAGAGATGAACTTTCCAATAGGTTATTTGGTGGTTTTCAAAGAACAAAAGATAAGCTAGCCTGATGGCTTACAAAAAAACTAAACTTAGATTTTCGGTCTAAAACATAGAAGGGTAAAATGGTAAAAGTCACTCAGCAGAGCAGCCAGCGCCAGGATGAGCCACCAGACCGCTGTGGACACTAGGCCGCAGGGACACTTAGCCGTCGAGGGCTTCCTGTCGTGTGGCCTCTCATACCGGGGCCGAGGGAGCATCCGCATTTTGTTGTGACTTTGTGAGATTTGCAGCGGTCTCGGTGCATGGCTCCCAGGCAGGGGACGTCTGGCCGCTGGGACACTTAGGCGTGGTGAGGTTTCTCGAACATGAATCATACTTTTGCTCCAAAATCATCTCTAATGTCTCCAAAGTCACCAACTAGCATTTCCAATACCTGATAAGGACAAATGCAATGCAAATGCAACTTGTCGTTCTATATGGATTCTAAAGATCAAAAAGGAGCTAAAACAAATATGAAAATCATGCAAATACACAAGATATCACGACGATGGTGGGAGTTGGAAGCCTAGCGAAGAAATATATCGAGGACTAAGAAACAAAGAAGACCATAGGGAAAAGCAAACCCTAAAGTTCACTAAAAGCGACAACAATAAGAAGAAGCAGAAGAAAGGAGACGGCACTTCTGTTGTTGTTCCCGGGAGCAATAGTAGCTGGATTATGCGCAGTATTCGCTACCAGAAAATTCGTTTCAAGAACTGGTCCTGTGCAAGATTCAAGATAAGCAATTCTAAGGATGAAGAAATTGAAACCATGGAGGTGACACATGGAAGAAGATTGGATTGGAGATTTTTTTAACAGATTCGCAAGAACGGGACTAGATGATCTACAAATAACGAAGAAAGATGATCAACAAGAGCCACCAATCTACTCGTTCTCAATCTGGTTATCCTCCAGATAGGCTTGGCAATAAATCTCTACCAATATAAGTGGATGATGAAGATGAAGATGAAAATGAAGATGAGGGTGAAGAGTGAAACCAAGAGCTTGCTAAATATCTTTTCTAGTCCACCAAAAGCTTTTAGTTTTCATGTACAAACACAAGTGTGAACACTTATTGAAAATCTTCTTAATGTTGCTCAAAATTATTCTTTTTGTTTTAAAATAGTTTCAATGATGTGATTTAACTTATTTTCATCAAAGAAAGAGAATCAATTCATAGGTTTTGAATATTTGGGTAATAAGTTACATACAATACAACTGGATGAATTACTAATACACCAATAATATGGTCTTTACAATGCTATGTACGTACTTTTATTATTTTGCATGTTTAAAATTGAATTCATAATGCAGTGTCTAAGCGATTGTTTGTCCTTAAAGTAAGAAACACTTAGGTCTTTCTTCTGCTTTGTTGTTTGAGTTCTATTTTTTCCTTGTATATTAGGCCGCCTTGATAGCATATATTCGCTTGAGTTTGGGTTGTTCTTGTATTCTCTTGTGTGTTGTAATTTGTAAATTCCGGTGTATTATATAAATCTTTTACATTTTAAGAAATAAAATTTTGTGGTCTAGACCCGGGTGGGTCTTAACCTGCTGCCTAGGAATGGGCATCATTACTGTTACTCGCCTAAAAACTTTCACTGACTCTTACCACCTTAAAAATTCAAGTACTCGGTGTTAACAAGGCTAGTAACAAGTCGACAATTTTCGTTACTTGCAAGACCAAGTCAAGTATCAAGTATCGTTATCATTTTTAATACTTGACTTGTTAATTGCCCCGTTACTTGCTCCATTACTTGGTATTTGTTACATAATCTATTAAATATTTGTTCATATTTGTCTTTTCTTTTACTTGCATCTAAGATTAAACAAAAATACTCATTATTCTTCTTATATTTGTTAATTGTTCCGTATCTGTCTTGATTTTTCAAATACTCGTCGTCATCTAGTTAAGTATTAAATAGAAACAAATATTAAAAGTTTAGCTATATGGATTGTTATTACATGTTACATGCTTAGAGAAGATATTTTTGTCTGCTTATATATCGAAATATTCATATTTTTTGTCTTCTTTATAATATGAACGAATATTTCGTTTAAAGTAATTCACATATTATTTTAAGTAAAGAATAAACAAAACAAACTTTCATATCTATTTCTAATATAATATTATTTAGTAAATAGTTTTTAAATACTTTGAAAAACTCATAAATAGTTCACAAGTACTCGTAAATAGTTCGCAAGTACTTGTAAATAGCAAATAATATGACGGGGCAAGTAACTTGCAAGTAATTCATTTTTGATCAAGTATTCGAAATAGCAAGTACTCGTTTTTAACAAGTCAAGTACAAGTCAAAAATTTTATTACTCGTGCAAGGCAAGTCAAATAGAAAGTATATAAAATAGCGAGTACTCGCTTGTGCCCAGCCCTACTGCTGCCCACAAACACAAATCACTAGGTAGAGCTATAAATTAGTCACTGTAATATTGGTCAAGGAAACAAAGTAGACAATCTTGACCAAGCTTATACCAAATGGTTCATAAAATTTGAGTTGCTTGGAACAGAAGTTAGCGGTGCAGTCTATAGAGAAAAGCTGACAAGCTGGTTAGTCTGAGAAGAATCATCATAAAAGCCATGGAGGTGAGACAGGAAGTGGAAGTCTCATGGATAAATACACAAGCAATGGATTAGAAGCTGTTATGATCATGATCAACAACGAGGATCAGCAGCAACCACCAATATCCACTCTGCTCACATGAATGTTGTTGCTCCTGCTTGTCTTGGATTCAAATATCTACCAGAAGAATAGGATACTTTGACGAATATGAAGACTGGGAAGCTACGGTATTATGGTCTTCTTATCATTTTTTATCACTTGAAAAGAACGTAAAGATGTTTCTTTTGCTTGCTTGCATTGCAAGTATATGCTTTTTTGTGGCAAGTCAAAATATCTTATCTGATATGTCTAAAAGAGGTAATCTCCAAGAAAAGTTGTCAGAAGAGCTCCATTGTCATCTACTGGGACGTTTCCAACTCCAAGAAAGAATAAAAGAAGCAAGCTGATTCTAAATTACTCTTACATAACCATAATATAAAACAGTGTCATCATCCTTGACGTTGAGCAAGTCAAAGAACTTAAACTAGTTACAACTAGCATTTATTGTTTTAGAATATGTTTTGTATGAACTTATTCAACCCAATAACCTAATGCTGAGGATAGGAGATATGTGCACACATATGTAGGATAACCATGCTTCACATAGACTATTCAAACTGAAAACATATGACCATGACTAGTTGAAACCTAATTTAACCACGATTATCATATATATGAAACACAACTGTGCACATATAATCAGTTTATCTTGCCACATACATGGTAAGTAGTCATTATATGTAGTATAATAAAAGTACATGGCATTGTACCTATAACTTGTCATGAGGATAAGACAACCAAAGTAGTTAACCCACACTACTGTAAGAACCGTCTAAATGTCATCATTTAGAATATGTATTCTATTAAGAACCTGAATATGTATTCTATTAAGCTATAAAAATACTGAATAGATTATGTAGGATGATAGAAAATATATATGAATCGAAATGTTATCAACCAAATCCCAAAATCTGAACAAGTATCCAAAATAAATATTTAAATGTTAAATAATTATCTTAAATATTCAATTCTATGTTCATTTAAAAATAATTTCTAAACCTGGTTAAATTACTTACCTGAAAAGAAATATAATTCGCTTATATACAGTTATAAAATATATCTGAACCCAAAATATTATGCTAAACGGATCCAAATATCTATAAAAAATCCAATGGGACCTATGAGGTTGAACCCAAATACCCAAAAAATTGAAAAAGCCTGAATCAAACTCGAATGAATTCTCAAACCGAACTCGAATGAATAACCGAAACGCCCACTCCTAGTCTAACAAAATCTATATACAATTTACAAATTATGAGTTATCCTAACAATATCTTCATAAAATAAAAATAATATATGATATATTAACAAAATATGATTTATCATAAAATTATCTTTATTAAAAGATTATATACGATATATTAACAAAATATGATTTATCATAAATTGTCCTCAAAAATCTATCAATATGATTTATCATACATTATCTTCAAAAAACAAATCTATCAATATGATTTATCATGCATTTATCTTAATGAAAGAAAATCTATCGATATGAATTATCATAACATATCTTCTTCTCTTAATTAACAAACCTTTTTTGTAATAGGAAACTGCAACGATAATAGGATAATCACTTATAACCTTATAAATATACAATTCAGTAGGTTATAACTTATAACCTCTCTATTGTAGAACCAAACTTTAGAGCTAAGTCCTGAAAACAATGTCAAACAACTCTAAAGATGGAGGAGTTTACTATGATCCAGACAAAAACTTGTTCAATAATGATGAAGATGGAGGAATTTACTTTAATCCTGAAGACCAAGTACTCATCGAAAAGCATCTTTTACCCAAATTAGAAATATCTACAACACAAGCAACACAAGTCAGAAAATGAAGAATGTGAAGACTTCATCGAGATGAAGAACGTTCTGATAAGGAGCCATGGTTGCTGGACCATATCAATCATCCTTTGTTCAAGAAGAACGAGTGGTTTTATTTCGTGACAAGGACTCAGGTGTCAGTGAAGAACATTGGTCGTGGTAGGAACTCGAAGAGGAGGATCAATGGAGACAACGATGGTGGGAGTTGGAAGCTTAACGCTAAAAATATATTAAGGATGAAGAAACAAAGGAGGTCATAGGAAAAAGCAAACCCTAAAGTTCATTAGAAGCGACAACAATAAGAAGAAGCAGAAGAGAGGAGACGGTACTTCTGTTGTGGTTCCGGAGCAATAGTAGCTGGATTATGCAGTATTCGCTACCAGACGAAAATACGTTTCAAGAATTGGTCCTGTGCAAGATTCGCAAGATAAGCAACTCAAGGATGAAGACGATCATCATGAGTCTATTCTAGCTTCTTCCTCGAGCAGCAGCCGACCAATATTGATCGAGAGTGTTCTAGCTCCTTTGTCCTTGGAGCATCAACAGCCAGTATTTTTCCATCGTGGAGAAGCAAACATGGTTCATCAAATAGAAGCGTTCGCAATGATGGAGATGGTTCCAAGAAGATCATCACCGAAGGATGAAGAAGTTGAAGCCATGGAGGTGACACATAACGAAGAAGAAGGTTGGATTGGAGATCTCTCGACAAATTCAAGCGGGATTATGTGTTCAACAACAAGCACCAATCTATCGTTCTCAATCTAGTGATCCTCCAGCTAGGCTTGGCGATAAATCTCTACCAATAGAAGTGGACGACAAAGATGAAGATGAAGTGATAATGAACCAAGAGCTTGATGAACATCTTTTCCAGTACACCAAAGAAGTGTGAACGCTTATTGAAAATCTTCTTACTTAATATTGCTCAAAATTATTCTTTATTGTTTGTAAAATAGTTTCAATTTTGTGATTAACTTTTCATCAAACAAAGAGAATCAAATCAAGTTGTACGTTTTGTGAATATTTGGGTATTAAATTAGAAACAAAACAACTGCATGAATTACTAATACCCATAGATTAATGATATGACCTTAATATTGCTCAAAATTATTCTTTATTGTTTTTTCAATTATGTGATTAACTTTTCATCAAACAAAGAGAATCAAGTTGTACGTTTTTGTGAATATTTGGGTATTAAATTAGAAACAAAACAACTGCATGAATTACTAATATCCATAGATCAATTATAATAAGGTCGATATGACCTTTACAATGCTACGTACTTATTATTCTGCATGTTTAAAATTGAATTAATAATTCAGTGGTGTAAGAGGGAGTTTGCCCTTAAAATAAAAAACAATTGGTCTACTTCTCCTTTGTTGTTTGAGTTCTATTTTTCTTCTTTTTTGAGTTCTATTTTTCTTGTATTCTTTTTTTTTTCTTGTATTAGGTAGCCTTGATAGCATATATTCGCTTGAGTTGAGTTGTTCTTGTATTCACTTGAGTTGGGTTGTTGTAGTCTGTAAATTCTGGTGTAATAAATTGTTTATAGCATTGTAAAATTTAGGAAATTGTATAAATCTATAACATTCGAAGAAATAAAAAATTTGGTGGTCTGGACCGTCGTGTTAGTCTAAACCTCAACTGTCCACATACACAAATCACTAAACAGATGTAATACGTTAGTCATAAACAATATTGGTCAGGGAAACAGAGAAGAAAATTTTAACCAAGCTATACAAAGGGTACATAATTAACCTTTGAGTTGCTTGGAACAGAAGTTAACGGTGCAGTCCAGAAAAGCTCACAAGCTGGTTAGTCTGAGAATAGTTATCAAAAAATCCATAGAAGTGAGACAGGAAGTGGAAGTCTCATGGATAAATACACAAGAATGGATTGGAAGCTGTTATCATGAGTCATGACCAACACCAAGGATCAACAGTAGTCAGCAGCCACCAATATTCATTCCTGCTCTCATGATTGCTGTTGCTCCTGCTTGTCTTGGATTCAAACTTCTACCAGGAGAATCGGATGAATATTGTTTCCAATTCATTCTAAGTTTTGGGATGCGGAATGATTTAATCTTGCTTTCTCTCTTTAACCCATCTAACGGTGAAGGTAATAGACGGCACAACTTTATGATCATCTTACCGAGGTTCTTAACTCATGATTTGGTACTTTTTGTTTTTATTTTTTTACACTTTTCGGCTAAGAAACATATCTTATATCTCTTATTTAAAAGACGGTTCTTAGCTTTTCTTAATTAAAATTTAAGAAAAACTAAGAACCATCTATTAGCCAAAGCTAAGAACCTTATTTAAGAGACTAGGGTTAATCATGGTCTTAGTAGTATAAATATACATAGGTTCTAACCTCACTTTGTAGAATCAAACTTAAGAACTAAACCCTGAAGATGATGTCAAATAAAGACGGAGGATTTTACTATGATCTTGACGAAAACATGTTCAATAACGATGAAGATGGATGAGTTTACTTTAATCGAAGACCAAGAACTCATCAAAGAGCATCTACTACCCAAGTTAGAAGCGTATCTACAACCCAAGTCAAAGATGAAGATTTTGAAGACTTCATCGTGATGAAGAACGTTCGATAAGGAGCCACGGTTGCTGGACCATACCACTCATCCTTTGTTCAAGAAGAGCGAGTGGTTTTATTTCGTGACAAGGACTCAAGTATCAGTGAAGAACACGGTCGTGGTAAGAACTTCGAAGAGAAGGGTCATCGGGGACAACGACGTGATGTTAGGAGTTTTCAAGGCTCTAAAGCAAATGTTGTAATATGAGTGAATGTCGAACCAGTTCTGAGGGATTCAAAGCACCAAGAATGCAAGTACCTACTTAATCTAAGTGCAACCGATAATTTGGATGGTTTTAAACTACTACTAATGATAGAATGCAATAACAGAACAAATAAGCAATAAAAGAAAACTTTCTTTGATATGATAAAGAGAACTCATGGGTATAGGAATTAGATCTTGGGTGATCAAGTTTCGAACTAAGGATGGCAAATGATCAATCAAACTTAAGCTTAGACACAATCTTAAACAAACTCTATGTCTAGATGAATGTTCATTTGCTAACACATTTCAAACATCAAATGTCTTTGGTTGAATAATATGAAAGCAATCATTACTAGCAAGTCTATTGGCTATCTTAACACCTTTAACAACAAATGTCTTTGGTAAAGTATGTTAAAAGCTTAGGAGAGTTGTCTCAGGCATTTCATTGAACACTTTGTGGGTGGGAAATGCCTAAAGATCAACTTTTAAGTGCCCAACTCAGAATATGCATTATGAATACTCTACTAGCAAGGAATGAGAATGATCTACACCTAAACATCCAAGATCTAGCCTAATCACCCTTAATCTCCTAACCCATGAATTCAAAGGAGGATTACTCACTAATCTCCATGATTTCTCTTAAACCCATATTGGATTTCAGATTAATCATGTAGAAACACAAATAAATAACTAGAATTAGACAGGATGATAAGAACAAGAGCTCAATTGATTCAAAGAGATGAACTTTCCAATAGGTTATTTGGTGGTTTTTCAAAGAACAAAAGATAAGCTAGCCTGATGGCTTACAAAAAAAAACTAAACTTAGATTTTTCCGGTCTAAAACATAGAAGGGTAAAATGGTAAAAGTCACTCAGCAGAGCAGCCAGCTGGGATGAGCCACCAGACCGCTGTGGACACTAGGCCGCGGGACACTTAGCCGTCGGAGGGCTTCCTGTCGTGGCGCGGCCTCTCATACCGCGGGACGAGGCCGAGGGAGCATCCGCATTTTGTTGTGACTTTGTGAGATTTGCAGCGGTCTCGGTGCATGGCTCCCAGGCCGCTGGGGACGTCTGGCCGTTGGGACACTTAGGCGTGGTGAGGTTTCTCGAACATGAATCATACTTTTGCTCCAAAATCATCTCTAATGTCTCCAAAGTCACCAACTAGCATTTCCAATACCTGATAAGGACAAATGCAATGCAAATGCAACTTGTATGCGTTCTATATGGATTCTAAAGATCAAAAAGGAGCTAAAACAAATATGAAAATCATGCAAATACACAAGATATCACGACGATGGTGGGAGTTGGAAGCCTAACGCGAAGAAATATATCGAGGACTAAGAAACAAAGAAGACCATAGGGAAAAGCAAACCCTAAAGTTCACTAAAAGCGACAACAATAAGAAGAAGCAGAAGAAAGGAGACGGCACTTCTGTTGTTGTTCCCGGGAGCAATAGTAGCTGGATTATGCACGAGTATTCGCTACCAGAAGAAAATTCGTTTCAAGAACTGGTCCTGTGCAAGATTCGCAAGATAAGCAATTCTAAGGATGAAGAAATTGAAACCATGGAGGTGACACATGACGCAGAAGAAGATTGGATTGGAGATTTTTTTAACAGATTCGCAAGAACGGGACTAGATGATCTACAAATAACGAAGAAAGATGATCAACAAGAGCCACCAATCTACTCTCGTTCTCAATCTGGTTATCCTCCAGATAGGCTTGGCAATAAATCTCTACCAATATAAGTGGATGATGAAGATGAAGATGAAAATGAAGATGAGGGTGAAGAGTGAAACCAAGAGCTTGCTAAATATCTTTTCTAGTCCACCAAAAGCTTTTAGTTTTCATGTACAAACACAAGTGTGAACACTTATTGAAAATCTTCTTAATGTTGCTCAAAATTATTCTTTTTGTTTTAAAATAGTTTCAATGATGTGATTTAACTTATTTTCATCAAAGAAAGAGAATCAATTCATAGGTTTTTGAATATTTGGGTAATAAGTTACATACAATACAACTGGATGAATTACTAATACACCAATAATATGGTCTTTACAATGCTATGTACGTACTTTTATTATTTTGCATGTTTAAAATTGAATTCATAATGCAGTGTCTAAGCGATTGTTTGTCCTTAAAGTAAGAAACACTTAGGTCTTTCTTCTGCTTTGTTGTTTGAGTTCTATTTTTTCCTTGTATATTAGGCCGCCTTGATAGCATATATTCGCTTGAGTTTGGGTTGTTCTTGTATTCTCTTGTGTGTTGTAATTTGTAAATTCCGGTGTATTATATAAATCTTTTACATTTTAAGAAATAAAATTTTGTGGTCTAGACCGCCGGGTGGGTCTTAACCTGCTGCCTAGGAATGGGCATCATTACTGTTACTCGCCTAAAACTTCGCTACTCGACTCGTACCCTTTAAAATTCAAGTACTCGGTGTTAACAAGGCTAGTAACAAGTCGACAATTTTCGTTACTTGCAAGACCAAGTCAAGTATCAAGTATCGTTATCATTTTTAATACTTGACTTGTTAATTGCCCCGTTACTTGCTCCATTACTTGGTATTTGTTACATAATCTATTAAATATTTGTTCATATTTGTCTTTTCTTTTACTTGCATCTAAGATTAAACAAAAATACTCATTATTCTTCTTATATTTGTTAATTGTTCCGATCTGTCTTGATTTTTCAAATACTGTCGTCATCTAGTTAAGTATTAAATAGAAACAAATATTAAAAGTTTAGCTATATGGATTGTTATTACATGTTACATGCTTAGAGAAGATATTTTTGTCTGCTTATATATCGAAATATTCATATTTTTGTCTTCTTTATAATATGAACAAATATTTCGTTTAAAGTAATTCACATATTATTTTAAGTAAAGAATAAACAAAACAAACTTTCATATCTATTTCTAATATAATATTATTTAGTAAATAGTTTTTAAATACTTTGAAAAACTCATAAATAGTTCACAAGTACTCGTAAATAGTTCGCAAGTACTTGTAAATAGCAAATAATATGACGGGGCAAGTAACTTGCAAGTAATTCATTTTGATCAAGTATTGAAATAGCAAGTACTCGTTTTTAACAAGTCAAGTACAAGTCGAAAATTTTATTACTCGTGCAAGGCAAGTCAAATAGAAAGTATACGCAAAATAGCGAGTGCTCGCTTGTGCCCAGCCCTACTGCTGCCCACAAACACAAATCACTAGGTAGAGCTATAAATTAGTCACTGTAATATTGGTCAAGGAAACAAAGTAGACAATCTTGACCAAGCTTATACCAAATGGTTCATAAAATTTGAGTTGCTTGGAACAGAAGTTAGCGGTGCAGTCTATAGAGAAAAGCTGACAAGCTGGTTAGTCTGAGAAGAATCATCATAAAAGCCATGGAGGTGAGACAGGAAGTGGAAGTCTCATGGATAAATACACAAGCAATGGATTAGAAGCTGTTATGATCATGATCAACAACGAGGATCAGCAGCAACCACCAATATCCACTCTGCTCACATGAATGTTGTTGCTCCCTGCTTGTCTTGGATTCAAATATCTACCAGAAGAATAGGATACTTTGACGAATATGAAGACTGGGAAGCTACGGTATTATGGTCTTCTTATCATTTTTTATCACTTGAAAAGAACGTAAAGATGTTTCTTTTGCTTGCTTGCATTGCAAGTATATGCTTTTTTGTGGCAAGTCAAAATATCTTATCTGATATGTCTAAAAGAGGTAATCTCCAAGAAAAGTTGTCAGAAGAGCTCCATTGTCATCTACTGGGACGTTTCCAACTCAAAGAAAGAATAAAAGAAGCAAGCTGATTCTAAATTACTCTTACATAACCATAATATAAAACAGTGTCATCATCCTTGACGTTGAGCAAGTCAAAGAACTTAAACTAGTTACAACTAGCATTTATTGTTTTAGAATATGTTTTGTATGAACTTATTCAACCCAATAACCTAATGCTGAGGATAGGAGATATGTGCACACATATGTAGGATAACCATGCTTCACATAGACTATTCAAACTGAAAACATATGACCATGACTAGTTGAAACCTAATTTAACCACGATTATCATATATATGAAACACAACTGTGCACATATAATCAGTTTATCTTGCCACATACATGGTAAGTAGTCATTATATGTAGTATAATAAAAGTACATGGCATTGTACCTATAACCAAAGTAGTTAACCCACACTACTGTAAGAACCGTCTAAATGTCATCATTTAGAATATGTATTCTATTAAGAACCTGAATATGTATTCTATTAAGCTATAAAAATACTGAATAGATTATGTAGGATGATAGAAAAATATATATGAATCCGAAATGTTATCAACCAAATCCCAAAATCTGAACAAGTATCCAAAATAAATATTTAAATGTTAAATAATTATCTTAAATATTCAATTCTATGTTCATTTAAAAATAATTTCTAAACCTGGTTAAATTACTTACCTGAAAAGAAATATAATTCGCTTATATACAGTTATAAAATATATCTGAACCCAAAATATTATGAGCGAAACGGATCCAAATATCTATAAAAAATCAAATGGGACCTATGAGGTTGAACCCAAATACCCAAAAAATTGAAAAAGCCTGAATCAAACTCGAATGAATTCTCAAACCGAACTCGAATGAATAACCGAAACGCCCACTCCTAGTCTAACAAAATCTATATACAATTTACAAATTATGAGTTATCCTAACAATATCTTCATAAAATAAAAATAATATATGATATATTAACAAAATATGATTTATCATAAAATTATCTTTATTAAAAAGATTATATACGATATATTAACAAAATATGATTTATCATAAATTGTCCTCAAAAAATCTATCAATATGATTTATCATGCATTTATCTTAATGAAAGAAAATCTATCGATATGAATTATCATAACATATCTTCTTCTCTTAATTAACAAACCTTTTTGTAATAGGAACTGCAACGATAATAGGATAATCACTTATAACCTTATAAATATACAATTCAGTAGGTTATAACTTATAACCTCTCTATTGTAGAACCAAACTTTAGAGCTAAGTCCTGAAAACAATGTCAAACAACTACGAAGATGGAGGAGTTTACTATGATCCAGACAAAAACTTGTTCAATAATGATGAAGATGGAGGAATTTACTTTAATCCTGAAGACCAAGTACTCATCGAAAAGCATCTTTTACCCAAATTAGAAACGTATCTACAACACAAGCAACACAAGTCAGAAAATGAAGAATGTGAAGACTTCATCGAGATGAAGAACGTTACGATAAGGAGCCATGGTTGCTGGACCATATCAATCATCCTTTGTTCAAGAAGAACGAGTGGTTTTATTTCGTGACAAGGACTCAGGTGTCAGTGAAGAACATTGGTCGTGGTAGGAACTCGAAGAGGAGGATCAATGGAGACAACGATGGTGGGAGTTGGAAGCTTAACGCTAAAAATATATTAAGGATGAAGAAACAAAGGAGGTCATAGGGAAAAGCAAACCCTAAAGTTCATTAGAAGCGACAACAATAAGAAGAAGCAGAAGAGGAGACGGTACTTGTTGTGGTTCCCGAGCAATAGTAGCTGGATTATGCAGTATTCGCTACCAGACGAAAATACGTTTCAAGAATTGGTCCTGTGCAAGATTCGCAAGATAAGCAACTCCAAGGATGAAGACGATCATCATGAGTCTATTCTAGCTTCTTCCTCGGAGCAGCAGCCGACCAATATTGATCACGAGAGTGTTCTAGCTCCTTTGTCCTTGGAGCATCAACAGCCAGTATTTTTCCATCGTGGAGAAGCAAACATGGTTCATCAAATAGAAGACGCGTTCGCAATGATGGAGATGGTTCCAAGAAGATCATCACGAAGGATGAAGAAGTTGAAGCCATGGAGGTGACACATAACGTAGAAGAAGAAGGTTGGATTGGAGATCTCTCTGACAAATTCGCAAGCACGGGATTATGTGTTCAACAACAAGCACCAATCTACGCTCGTTCTCAATCTAGTGATCCTCCAGCTAGGCTTGGCGATAAATCTCTACCAATAGAAGTGGACGACAAAGATGAAGATGAAGTGATAATGAACCAAGAGCTTGATGAACATCTTTTCCAGTACACCAAAGAAGTGTGAACGCTTATTGAAAATCTTCTTACTTAATATTGCTCAAAATTATTCTTTATTGTTTGTAAAATAGTTTCAATTTTGTGATTAACTTTTCATCAAACAAAGAGAATCAAATCAAGTTGTACGTTTTGTGAATATTTGGGTATTAAATTAGAAACAAAACAACTGCATGAATTACTAATACCCATAGATTAATGATATGACCTTAATATTGCTCAAAATTATTCTTTATTGTTTTTTCAATTATGTGATTAACTTTTCATCAAACAAAGAGAATCAAGTTGTACGTTTTTGTGAATATTTGGGTATTAAATTAGAAACAAAACAACTGCATGAATTACTAATATCCATAGATCAATTATAATAAGGTCGATATGACCTTTACAATGCTACGTACTTATTATTCTGCATGTTTAAAATTGAATTAATAATTCAGTGGTGTAAGAGGGAGTTTGCCCTTAAAATAAGAAACAATTGGTCTACTTCTCCTTTGTTGTTTGAGTTCTATTTTTCTTCTTTTTTGAGTTCTATTTTCTTGTATTCTTTTTTTTTTCTTGTATTAGGTAGCCTTGATAGCATATATTCGCTTGAGTTGAGTTGTTCTTGTATTCACTTGAGTTGGGTTGTTGTAGTCTGTAAATTCTGGTGTAATAAATTGTTTATAGCATTGTAAAATTTAGGAAATTGTATAAATCTATAACATTCGAAGAAATAAAAATTTGGTGGTCTGGACCGTCGTGTTAGTCTAAACCTCAACTGTCCACATACACAAATCACTAAACAGATGTAATACGTTAGTCATAAACAATATTGGTCAGGGAAACAGAGAAGAAAATTTTAACCAAGCTATACAAAAGGGTACATAATTAACCTTTGAGTTGCTTGGAACAGAAGTTAACGGTGCAGTCCAGAAAAGCTCACAAGCTGGTTAGTCTGAGAATAGTTATCAAAAAATCCATAGAAGTGAGACAGGAAGTGGAAGTCTCATGGATAAATACACAAGAATGGATTGGAAGCTGTTATCATGAGTCATGACCAACACCAAGGATCAACAGTAGTCAGCAGCCACCAATATTCATTCCTGCTCTCATGATTGCTGTTGCTCCCTGCTTGTCTTGGATTCAAACTTCTACCAGGAGAATCGGATGAATATTGTTTCCAATTCATTCTAAGTTTTCGGGATGCACGGAATGATTTAATCTTGCTTTCTCTCTTTAACCCATCTAACAGTGAAGGTAATAGACGGCACAACTTTATGATCATCTTACCTGAGGTTCTTAACTCATGATTTGGTACTTTTTTGTTTTTATTTTTATTTTTTTTACACTTTTCGGCTAAGAAACATCTCTTATATCTCTTATTTAAAAGACGGTTCTTAGCTTTTCTTAATTAAAATTTAAGAAAAACTAAGAACCATCTATTAGCCAAAGCTAAGAACCTTATTTAAGAGACTAGGGTTAATCATGGTCTTAGTAGTATAAATATACATAGGTTCTAACCTCACTTTTGTAGAATCAAACTTAAGAACTAAACCCTGAAGATGATGTCAAATAAAGACGGAGGATTTTACTATGATCTTGACGAAAACATGTTCAATAACGATGAAGATGGATGAGTTTACTTTAATCCCGAAGACCAAGAACTCATCAAAGAGCATCTACTACCCAAGTTAGAAGCGTATCTACAACCCAAGTCAAAAGATGAAGATTTTGAAGACTTCATCGTGATGAAGAACGTTTACGATAAGGAGCCACGGTTGCTGGACCATACCACTCATCCTTTGTTCAAGAAGAACGAGTGGTTTTATTTCGTGACAAGGACTCAAGTATCAGTGAAGAACACGGTCGTGGTAAGAACTCGAAGAGAAGGGTCATCGGGGACAACGACGTGATGTTAGGAGTTTTCAAGGCTCCTAAAGCAAATGTTGTAATATGAGTGAATGTCGAACCAGTTCTGAGGGATTCAAAGCACCAAGAATGCAAGTACCTACTTAATCTAAGTGCAACCGATAATTTGGATGGTTTTAAACTACTACTAATGATAGAATGCAATAACAGAACAAATAAGCAATAAAGAAAACTTTCTTTGATATGATAAAGAGAACTCATGGGTATAGGAATTAGATCTTGGGTGATCAAGTTTCGAACTAAGGATGGCAAATGATCAATCAAACTTAAGCTTAGACACAATCTTAAACAAACTCTATGTCTAGATGAATGTTCATTTGCTAACACATTTCAAACATCAAATGTCTTTGGTTGAATAATATGAAAGCAATCATTACTAGCAAGTCTATTGGCTATCTTAACACCTTTAACAACAAATGTCTTTGGTAAAGTATGTTAAAAGCTTAGGAGAGTTGTCTCAGGCATTTCATTGAACACTTTGTGGGTGGGAAATGCCTAAAGATCAACTTTAAGTGGCCAACTCAGAATATGCATTATGAATACTCTACTAGCAAGGAATGAGAATGATCTACACCTAAACATCCAAGATCTAGCCTAATCACCCTTAATCTCCTAACCCATGAATTCAAAGGAGGATTACTCACTAATCTCCATGATTTCTCTTAAACCCATATTGGATTTCAGATTAATCATGTAGAGAAACACAAATAAATAACTAGAATTAGACAAGATGATAAGAACAAGAGCTCAATTGATTCAAAGAGATGAACTTTCCAATAGGTTATTTGGTGGTTTTCAAAGAACAAAAGATAATCTAGCCTGATGGCTTACAAAAAAACTAAACTTAGATTTTCCGGTCTAAAACATAGAAGGGTAAAATGGTAAAAGTCACTCAGCAGAGCAGCCAGCGCCAGGATGGCGCCACCAGACCGCTGTGGACACTAGGCCGCGGGGACACTTAGCCGTGGGAGGGCTTCCTGTCGTGGCGCGGCCTCTCATACCGCGGGACGAGGCCGAGGGAGCATCCGCATTTTGTTGTGACTTTGTGAGATTTGCAGCGGTCTCGGTGCATGGCTCCCAGGCAGCTGGGGCGTCTGGCCGCTGGGACACTTAGGCGTGGTGAGGTTTCTCGAACATGAATCATACTTTTGCTCCAAAATCATCTCTAATGTCTCCAAAGTCACCAACTAGCATTTCCAATACCTGATAAGGACAAATGCAATGCAAATGCAACTTGTATGCGTTCTATATGGATTCTAAAGATCAAAAGGAGCTAAAACAAATATGAAAATCATGCAAATACACAAGATATCACGACGATGGTGGGAGTTGGAAGCCTAACGAAGAAATATATCGAGGACTAAGAAACAAAGAAGACCATAGGGAAAAGCAAACCCTAAAGTTCACTAAAAGCGACAACAATAAGAAGAAGCAGAAGAAAGGAGACGGCACTTCTGTTGTTGTTCCCGGGAGCAATAGTAGCTGGATTATGCACGAGTATTCGCTACCAGAAGAAAATTCGTTTCAAGAACTGGTCTGTGCAAGATTAGCAAGATAAGCAATTCTAAGGATGAAGAAATTGAAACCATGGAGGTGACACATGACAGAAGAAGATTGGATTGGAGATTTTTTTGACAGATTCGCAAGAACGGGACTAGATGATCTACAAATAACGAAGAAAGATGATCAACAAGAGCCACCAATCTACTCTCGTTCTCAATCTGGTTATCCTCCAGATAGGCTTAGCAATAAATCTCTACCAATATAAGTGGATGATGAAGATGAAGATGAAAATGAAGATGAGGGTGAAGAGTGAAACCAAGAGCTTGCTAAATATCTTTTCTAGTCCACCAAAAGCTTTTAGTTTTCATGTACAAACACAAGTGTGAACACTTATTGAAAATCTTCTTAATGTTGCTCAAAATTATTCTTTTTGTTTTAAAATAGTTTCAATGATGTGATATAACTTATTTTCATCAAAGAAAGAGAATCGATTCATAGGTTTTGTGAATATTTGGGTAATAAGTTACATACAATACAACTGCATGAATTACTAATACACCAATAATATGGTCTTTACAATGCTATGTACGTACTTTTATTATTTTGCATGTTTAAAATTGAATTCATAATGCAGTGTCTAAGCGATTGTTTGTCCTTAAAGTAAGAAACACTTAGGTCTTTCTTCTGCTTTGTTGTTTGAGTTCTATTTTTTCCTTGTATATTAGGCCGCCTTGATAGCATATATTCGCTTGAGTTTGGGTTGTTCTTGTATTCTCTTGTGTGTTGTAATTTGTAAATTCCGGTGTATTATATAAATCTTTTACATTTTAAGAAATAAAATTTTGTTGTCTAGACCGCCGGGTGGGTCTTAACCTGCTGCCTAGGAATGGGCATCATTACTCGTTACTCGCCTAAAACTTCTACTCGACTCGTACCACCTTAAAATTCAAGTACTCGGTGTTAACAAGGCTAGTAACAAGTCGACAATTTTAGTTACTTGCAAAACCAAGTCAAGTATCAAGTATCGTTATCATTTTAATACTTGACTTGTTAATTGCCCGTTACTTGCTCCATTACTTGGTATTTGTTACATAATCTATTAAATATTTGTTCATATTTGTCTTTTCTTTTACTTGCATCTAAGATTAAACAAAAATACTCATTATTCTTCTTATATTTGTTAATTGTTCCGTATCTGTCTTGATATTTCAAATACTTAGTCATCTAGTTAAGTATTAAATAGAAACAAATATTAAAAGTTTAGCTATATGGATTGTTATTACATGTTACATGCTTAGAAGATATTTTGTCTGCTTATATATCGAAATATTCATATTTTTGTCTTCTTTATAATATGAACGAATATTTCGTTTAAAGTAATTCACATATTATTTTAAGTAAAGAATAAACAAAACAAACTTTCATATCTATTTCTAATATAATATTATTTAGTAAATAGTTTTAAATACTTTGAAAACTCATAAATAGTTCACAAGTACTGTAAATAGTTCAAGTACTTGTAAATAGCAAATAATATGACGGGCAAGTAACTTGCAAGTAATTCATTTTGATCAAGTATTCGAAATAGCAAGTACTCGTTTTAACAAGTCAAGTACAAGTCGAAAATTTTATTACTCCTGCAAGGCAAGTCAAATAGAAAGTATACGCAAAATAGCGAGTGCTCGCTTGTGCCCAGCCCTACTGCTGCCCACAAACACAAATCACTAGGTAGAGCTATAAATTAGTCACTGTAATATTGGTCAAGGAAACAAAGTAGACAATCTTGACCAAGCTTATACCAAATGCTTCATAAAATTTGAGTTGCTTGGAACAGAAGTTAGCGGTGCAGTCTATAGAGAAAAGCTGACAAGCTGGTTAGTCTGAGAAGAATCATCATAAAAGCCATGGAGGTGAGACAGGAAGTGGAAGTCTCATGGATAAATACACAAGCAATGGATTAGAAGCTGTTATGATCATGATCAACAACGAGGATCAGCAGCAACCACCAATATCCACTCTGCTCACATGAATGTTGTTGCTCCCCTGCTTGTCTTGGATTCAAATATCTACCAGAAGAATAGGATACTTTGACGAATATGAAGACTGGGAAGCTACGGTATTATGGTCTTCTTATCATTTTTTATCACTTGAAAAGAACGTAAAGATGTTTCTTTTGCTTGCTTGCATTGCAAGTATATGCTTTTTTGTGGCAATTCAAAATATCTTATCTGATATGTCTAAAAGAGGTAATCTCCAAGAAAAGTTGTCAGAAGAGCTCCATTGTCATCTACTGGGACGTTTCCAACTCAAAGAAAGAATAAAAAGAAGCAAGCTGATTCTAAATTACTCTTACATAACCATAATATAAAACAGTGTCATCATCCTTGACGTTGAGCAAGTCAAAGAACTTAAACTAGTTACAACTAGCATTTATTGTTTTAGAATATGTTTTGTATGAACTTATTCAACCCAATAACCTAATGCTGAGGATAGGAGATATGTGCACACATATGTAGGATAACCATGCTTCACATAGACTATTCAAACTGAAAACATATGACCATGACTAGTTGAAACCTAATTTAACCACGATTATCATATATATGAAACACAACTGTGCACATATAATCAGTTTATCTTGCCACATACATGGTAAGTAGTCATTATATGTAGTATAATAAAAGTACATGGCATTGTACCTATAACTTGTCATGAGGATAAGACAACCAAAGTAGTTAACCCACACTACTGTAAGAACCGTCTAAATGTCATCATTTAGAATATGTATTCTATTAAGAACCTGAATATGTATTCTATTAAGCTATAAAAATACTGAATAGATTATGTAGGATGATAGAAAATATATATGAATCGAAATGTTATCAACCAAATCCCAAGATCTGAACAAGTATCCAAAATAAATATTTAAATGTTAAATAATTATCTTAAATATTCAATTCTATGTTCATTTAAAAATAATTTCTAAACCTGATTAAATTACTTACCTGAAAAGAAATATAATTCGCTTATATACAGTTATAAAATATATCTGAACCCAAAATATTATGAGCGAAACGGATCCAAATATCTATAAAAAATCAAATGGGACCTATGAGGTTGAACCCAAATACCCAAAAATTGAAAAGCCTGAATCAAACTCGAATGAATTCTCAAACCGAACTCGAATGAATAACCGAAACGCCCACTCTTAGTCTAACAAAATCTATATACAATTTACAAATTATGAGTTATCCTAACAATACCTTCATAAAATAAAAATAATATATGATATATTAACAAAATATGATTTATCATAAAATTATCTTTATTAAAAGATTATATACGATATATTAACAAAATATGATTTATCATAAATTGTCCTCAAAAATCTATCAATATGATTTATCATACATTATCTTCAAAAAACAAATCTATCAATATGATTTATCATGCATTTATCTTAATGAAAGAAAATCTATCGATATGAATTATCATAACATATCTTCTTCTCTTAATTAACAAACCTTTTTTGTAATAGGAAACTGCAACGATAATAGGATAATCACTTATAACCTTATAAATATACAATTCAGTAGGTTATAACTTATAACCTCTCTATTGTAGAACCAAACTTTAGAGCTAAGTCCTGAAAACAATGTCAAACAACTACGAAGATGGAGGAGTTTACTATGATCCAGACAAAACTTGTTCAATAATGATGAAGATGGAGGAATTTACTTTAATCCTGAAGACCAAGTACTCATCGAAAAGCATCTTTTACCCAAATTAGAAACGTATCTACAACACAAGCAACACAAGTCAGAAAATGAAGAATGTGAAGACTTCATCGAGATGAAGAACGTTTACGATAAGGAGCCATGGTTGCTGGACCATATCAATCATCCTTTGTTCAAGAAGAACGAGTGGTTTTATTTCGTGACAAGGACTCAGGTGTCAGTGAAGAACATTGGTCGTGGTAGGAACTCGAAGAGGAGGATCAATGGAGACAACGATGGTGGGAGTTGGAAGCTTAACGCTAAAAAATATATTAAGGATGAAGAAACAAAGGAGGTCATAGGGAAAAAGCAAACCCTAAAGTTCATTAGAAGCGACAACAATAAGAAGAAGCAGAAGAGAGGGGACGGTACTTCTGTTGTGGTTCCCGGGAGCAATAGTAGCTGGATTATGCACGAGTATTCGCTACCAGACGAAAATACGTTTCAAGAATTGGTCCTGTGCAAGATTCGCAAGATAAGCAACTCCAAGGATGAAGACGATCATCATGAGTCTATTCTAGCTTCTTCCTCGGAGCAGCAGCCGACCAATATTGATCACGAGTGTTCTAGCTCCTTTGTCCTTGGAGCATCAACAGCCAGTATTTTTCCATCGTGGAGAAGCAAACATGGTTCATCAAATAGAAGACGCGTTCGCAATGATGGAGATGGTTCCAAGAAGATCATCACCGAAGGATGAAGAAGTTGAAGCCATGGAGGTGACACATAACGTAGAAGAAGAAGGTTGGATTGGAGATCTCTCTGACAAATTCGCAAGCACGGGATTATGTGTTCAACAACAAGCACCAATCTACGCTCGTTCTCAATCTAGTGATCCTCCAGCTAGGCTTGGCGATAAATCTCTACCAATAGAAGTGGACGACAAAGATGAAGATGAAGTGATAATGAACCAAGAGCTTGATGAACATCTTTCCAGTACACCAAAGAAGTGTGAACGCTTATTGAAAATCTTCTTACTTAATATTGCTCAAAATTATTCTTTATTGTTTGTAAAATAGTTTCAATTTTGTGATTAACTTTTCATCAAACAAAGAGAATCAAATCAAGTTGTACGTTTTGTGAATATTTGGGTATTAAATTAGAAACAAAACAACTGCATGAATTACTAATACCCATAGATTAATGATATGACCTTAATATTGCTCAAAATTATTCTTTATTGTTTTTCAATTATGTGATTAACTTTTCATCAAACAAAGAGAATCAAGTTGTACGTTTTTGTGAATATTTGGGTATTAAATTAGAAACAAAACAACTGCATGAATTACTAATATCCATAGATCAATTATAATAAGGTCGATATGACCTTTACAATGCTACGTACTTATTATTCTGCATGTTTAAAATTGAATTAATAATTCAGTGGTGTAAGAGGAGTTTGCCCTTAAAATAAGAAACAATTGGTCTACTTCTCCTTTGTTGTTTGAGTTCTATTTTTCTTCTTTTTGAGTTCTATTTTCTTGTATTCTTTTTTTTTTCTTGTATTAGGTAGCCTTGATAGCATATATTCGCTTGAGTTGAGTTGTTCTTGTATTCACTTGAGTTGGGTTGTTGTAGTCTGTAAATTCTGGTGTAATAAATTGTTTATAGCATTGTAAAATTTAGGAAATTGTATAAATCTATAACATTCGAAGAAATAAAAATTTGGTGGTCTGGACCGTCGTGTTAGTCTAAACCTCAACTGTCCACATACACAAATCACTAAACAGATGTAATACGTTAGTCATAAACAATATTGGTCAGGGAAACAGAGAAGAAAATTTTAACCAAGCTATACAAAAGGGTACATAATTAACCTTTGAGTTGCTTGGAACAGAAGTTAACGGTGCAGTCCAGAAAAGCTCACAAGCTGGTTAGTCTGAGAATAGTTATCAAAAAATCCATAGAAGTGAGACAGGAAGTGGAAGTCTCATGGATAAATACACAAGAATGGATTGGAAGCTGTTATCATGAGTCATGACCAACACCAAGGATCAACAGTAGTCAGCAGCCACCAATATTCATTCCTGCTCTCATGATTGCTGTTGCCCTGCTTGTCTTGGATTCAAACTTCTACCAGGAGAATCGGATGAATATTGTTTCCAATTCATTCTAAGTTTTCGGATGCACGGAATGATTTAATCTTTCTCTCTTTAACCCATCTAACGGTGAAGGTAATAGACGGCACAACTTTATGATCATCTTACCTGAGGTTCTTAACTCATGATTTGGTACTTTTGTTTTATTTTTATTTTTTTACACTTTTCGCTAAGAAACATCTCTTATATCTCTTATTTAAAAGACGGTTCTTAGCTTTTCTTAATTAAAATTTAAGAAAAACTAAGAACCATCTATTAGCCAAAGCTAAGAACCTTATTTAAGAGACTAGGGTTAATCATGGTCTTAGTAGTATAAATATACATAGGTTCTAACCTCACTTTGTAGAATCAAACTTAAGAACTAAACCCTGAAGATGATGTCAAATAAAGACGGAGGATTTTACTATGATCTTGACGAAAACATGTTCAATAACGATGAAGATGGATGAGTTTACTTTAATCCAAGACCAAGAACTCATCAAAGAGCATCTACTACCCAAGTTAGAAGCGTATCTATAACCCAAGTCAAAAGATGAAGATTTTGAAGACTTCATCGTGATGAAGAACGTTCGATAAGGAGCCACGGTTGCTGGACCATACCACTCATCCTTTGTTCAAGAAGAACGAGTGGTTTTATTTCGTGACAAGGACTCAAGTATCAGTGAAGAACACCGGTCGTGGTAAGAACTCAAGAGAAGGGTCATCGGGGACAACGACGTGATGTTAGGAGTTTTCAAGGCTCCTAAAGCAAATGTTGTAATATGAGTGAATGTCGAACCAGTTCTGAGGGATTCAAAGCACCAAGAATGCAAGTACCTACTTAATCTAAGTGCAACCGATAATTTGGATGGTTTTAAACTACTACTAATGATAGAATGCAATAACAGAACAAATAAGCAATAAAAGAGAAAACTTTCTTTGATATGATAAAGAGAACTCATGGATATAGGAATTAGATCTTGGGTGATCAAGTTTGAACTAAGGATGGCAAATGATCAATCAAACTTAAGCTTAGACACAATCTTAAACAAACTCTATGTCTAGATGAATGTTCATTTGCTAACACATTTCAAACATCAAATGTCTTTGGTTGAATAATATGAAAGCAATCATTACTAGCAAGTCTATTGGCTATCTTAACACCTTTAACAACAAATGTCTTTGGTAAAGTATGTTAAAAGCTTAGGAGAGTTGTCTCAGGCATTTCATTGAACACTTTGTGGGTGGGAAATGCCTAAAGATCAACTTTAAGTGGCCAACTCAGAATATGCATTATGAATACTCTACTAGCAAGGAATGAGAATGATCTACACCTAAACATCCAAGATCTAGCCTAATCACCCTTAATCTCCTAACCCATGAATTCAAAGGAGGATTACTCACTAATCTCCATGATTTCTCTTAAACCCATATTGGATTTCAGATTAATCATGTAGAGAAACACAAATAAATAACTAGAATTAGACAGGATGATAAGAACAAGAGCTCAATTGATTCAAAGAGATGAACTTTCCAATAGGTTATTTGGTGGTTTTTCAAAGAACAAAAGATAATCTAGCCTGATGGCTTACAAAAAAAAAAACTAAACTTAGATTTTTCCAGTCTAAAACGTAGAAGGGTAAAATGGTAAAAAGTCACTCAGCAGAGCAGCCAGCGGCCAGGATGACGCGCCACCAGACCGCTGTGGACACTAGGCCGCGGGGACACTTAGCCGTGGGAGGGCTTCCTGTCGTGGCGCGGCCTCTCATACCGCGGGACGAGGCCGAGGGAGCATCCGCATTTTGTTGTGACTTTGTGAGATTTGCAGCGGTCTCGGTGCATGGCTCCCAGGCCGCTGGGGATGTCTGGCCGCTGGGACACTTAGGCGTGGTGAGGTTTCTCGAACATGAATCATACTTTTGCTCCAAAATCATCTCTAATGTCTCCAAAGTCACCAACTAGCATTTCCAATACCTGATAAGGACAAATGCAATGCAAATGCAACTTGTATGCGTTCTATATGGATTCTAAAGATCAAAAAGGAGCTAAAACAAATATGAAAATCATGCAAATACACAAGATATCACGACGATGGTGGGAGTTGGAAGCCTAACGCGAAGAAATATATCGAGGACTAAGAAACAAAGAAGACCATAGGGAAAAGCAAACCCTAAAGTTCACTAAAAGCGACAACAATAAGAAGAAGCAGAAGAAAGGAGACGGCACTTCTGTTGTTGTTCCCGGGAGCAATAGTAGCTGGATTATGCACGAGTATTCGCTACCAGAAGAAAATTCATTTCAAGAACTGGTCATGTGCAAGATTCGCAAGATAAGCAATTCTAAGGATGAAGAAATTGAAACCATGGAGGTGACACATGACGCAGAAGAAGATTGGATTGGAGATTTTTTTGACAGATTCGCAAGAACGGGACTAGATGATCTACAAATAACGAAGAAAGATGATCAACAAGAGCCACCAATCTACTCTCGTTCTCAATCTGGTTATCCTCCAGATAGGCTTGGCAATAAATCTCTACCAATATAAGTGGATGATGAAGATGAAGATGAAAATGAAGATGAGGGTGAAGAGTGAAACCAAGAGCTTGCTAAATATCTTTTCTAGTCCACCAAAAGCTTTTAGTTTTCATGTACAAACACAAATGTGAACACTTATTGAAAATCTTCTTAATGTTGCTCAAAATTATTCTTTTTTGTTTTTAAAATAGTTTCAATGATGTGATTTAACTTATTTTCATCAAAGAAAGAGAATCAATTCATAGGTTTTGTGAATATTTGGGTAATAAGTTACATACAATACAACTGCATGAATTACTAATACACCAATAATATGGTCTTTACAATGCTATGTACGTACTTTTATTATTTTGCATGTTTAAAATTGAATTCATAATGCAGTGTCTAAGCGATTGTTTGTCCTTAAAGTAAGAAACACTTAGGTCTTTCTTCAGCTTTGTTGTTTGAGTTCTATTTTTTCCTTGTATATTAGGCCGCCTTGATAGCATATATTCGCTTGAGTTTGGGTTGTTCTTGTATTCTCTTGTGTGTTGTAATTTGTAAATTCCGGTGTATTATATAAATCTTTTACATTTTAAGAAATAAAAATTTTGTGGTCTAGACCGCCGGGTGGGTCTTAACCTGCTGCCTAGGAATGGGCATCATTACTCGTTACTCGCCTAAAACTCGCTACTCGACTCGTACCCGCCTTAAAAATTCAAGTACTCGGTGTTAACAAGGCTAGTAACAAGTCGACAATTTTCGTTACTTGCAAGACCAAGTCAAGTATCAAGTATCGTTATCATTTTTAATACTTGACTTGTTAATTGCCCCGTTACTTGCTCCATTACTTGGTATTTGTTACATAATCTATTAAATATTTGTTCATATTTGTCTTTTCTTTTACTTGCATCTAAGATTAAACAAAAATACTCATTATTCTTCTTATATTTGTTAATTGTTCCGTATCTGTCTTGATTTTTCAAATACTCGTCGTCATCTAGTTAAGTATTAAATAGAAACAAATATTAAAAGTTTAGCTATATGGATTGTTATTACATGTTACTTGCTTAGAGAAGATATTTTTGTCTGCTTATATATCGAAATATTCATATTTTTTGTCTTTATAATATGAACGAATATTTCGTTTAAAGTAATTCACATATTATTTTAAGTAAAGAATAAACAAAAAAACTTTCATATCTATTTCTAATATAATATTATTTAGTAAATAGTTTTAAATACTTTGAAAAACTCATAAATAGTTCACAAGTACTGTAAATAGTTCGCAAGTACTTGTAAATAGCAAATAATATGACGGGCAAGTAACTTGCAAGTAATTCATTTTGATCAAGTATTGAAATAGCAAGTACTCGTTTTAACAAGTCAAGTACAAGTCGAAAATTTTATTACTCGTGCAAGGCAACTCAAGTAGAAAGTATCATAAAATAGTACGCTTGTGCCCAGCCCTACTGCTGCCCACAAACACAAATCACTAGGTAGAGATATAAATTAGTCACTGTAATATTGGTCAAGGAAACAAAGTAGACAATCTTGACCAAGCTTATACCAAATGGTTCATAAAATTTGAGTTTCTTGGAACAGAAGTTAGCGGTGCAGTCTATAGAGAAAAGCTGACAAGCTGGTTAGTCTGAGAAGAATCATCATAAAAGCCATGGAGGTGAGACAGGAAGTGGAAGTCTCATGGATAAATACACAAGCAATGGATTAGAAGCTGTTATGATCATGATCAACAACGAGGATCAGCAGCAAGCACCAATATCCACTCTGCTCACATGAATGTTGTTGCTCCCTGCTTGTCTTGGATTCAAATATCTACCAGAAGAATAGGATACTTTGACGAATATGAAGACTGGGAAGCTACGGTATTATGGTCTTCTTATCATTTTTTATCACTTGAAAAGAACGTAAAGACGTTTCTTTTGCTTGCTTGCTTGCATTGAAAGTATATGCTTTTTTGTGGCAAGTCAAAATATCTTATCTGATATGTCTAAAAGAGGTAATCTCCAAGAAAAGTTGTCAGAAGAACTCCATTGTCATCTACTGGGACGTTTCCAACTCAAAGAAAGAATAAAAAGAAGCAAGCTGATTCTAAATTACTCTTACATAACCATAATATAAAACAGTGTCATCATCCTTGACGTTGAGCAAGTCAAAGAACTTAAACTAGTTACAACTAGCATTTATTGTTTTAGAATATGTTTTGTATGAACTTATTCAACCCAATAACCTAATGCTGAGGATAGGAGATATGTGCACACATATGTAGGATAACCATGCTTCACATAGACTATTCAAACTGAAAACATATGACCATGACTAGTTGAAACCTAATTTAACCACGATTATCATATATATGAAACACAACTTTGCACATATAATCAGTTTATCTTGCTACATACATGGTAAGTAGTCATTATATGTAGTATAATAAAAGTACATGGCATTGTACCTATAACTTGTCATCAGGGCCGGCTCAATACAAATAGGGGTCCATGGGCAAAACAAAAAATCTAGGTCCTTCTATTAATATATATTTTTAATTCAATGTTATTAGCAAATTAAATATTTAAAATTATTATAAAATAGCTATTCTAATTGTTCTTATATGATATTTTATTAATAATAATTTTAAAATAACATGTTTATGATATTATATAGCTTAAATTTACTAATACATATTAATAAAAATAAAAAAATTGACAAAAAAGTAAAAAAAAAAGTTGAAAAAAAAAAATATTTTTGACGTGGGCCCTAGGCCGGTCGCACTGACCGCCCCCTATACTAAGCCGGCACTGCTTGTCATGAGGATAAGACAACCAAAGTAGTTAACCCACACTCCTGTAAGAACCGTCTAAATGATGACATAGGTGTGGTCCATCTACTAATTCAAAAGGAAGAGAACATTTCTTAGCTTCTTTTTGACGGTGTCTTCCATGTAAATGTCAACTCTGACTTTTCTGTAGTTTTTAAAACACAAGTCTCATGTAAAAGAAAGTGCAGGAGAATTTGAGATTCACAAACTAAGGCGTGAAAGAAGATCATCTCTGTTCAAGATGGCTGGATTTGTGGGATCACATGGTATCTGGATGATAATTGGTGTTCATGTGATGCTTTTGGTGTTAGCTCAAGACAAGGATCCATTTGTACTGTATGACTTCAGGGGAGCAAACCTTCATCTTGATGGAATGGCAAGTACCAACGATGGTCCATTGCATCTTACAAATGATACCAAGACCAACACTGGTCATGCTATGCTCAAAGTTCCCATGAATTTCACAGCGTCGTCTCCCAGTTCATTGTCCTTCTCAACAGAATTTGTCTTTGCAATTTTTCCACTACAGAAGCCTCCTTCCAACGGTCAAGGTATGGCTTTTGTGGTAGCTTCTAAGATAGACCTCAGGGCTAAGGGCACTGCAACTTCAGGTTTAGGGCTTTTTACTCCAGGAAATAAAAATAAAACTGAAACCCAGATCCTGGCTGTAGAGCTTGACACTAATGAAAGCTCTGAACCACTGGACGAAAGTGATAACCATGTAGGGATTGATGTTAATAGTATAGTCTCGGTTGAATATGCCAATGCTACTTACTTTGATGCTACAGAGGAAAAGAATAAAACTCTGCGGCTTGCTAGTAAAAAGCGCATTCTTGTCTGGATAGACTATGATGGACTAGAGAAGTTGCTAAATGTAACGTTAGCACCAGTACCAGAATCAATTCCAGGTTCACCTCTATTCTCAAGTTCCATCAAACCAAGTGTCCCTCTCTTGTCAAGATCCATCAATCTTTCAGAGATTTTCAATGAGACCATGTTTGTAGGCTTCTCTGGATCCACAGGATCAACCAGAAGTAACCAATACGTCCTTGCATGGAGTTTCAGGAAAGGTGGAAAAGCACAAAGCCTTGACATTTCAAAGATTATGGATGCCCCTGATCAAAAGTCAGGGTCCAAACCTACTTTAATTCTGGTCACTACAATACCAACAGTTTTTTTCTTAATAATAGTGGGAGGTGTTTTGTATCTTCTTTACAAAAAGAAGAAGTATGCAGAGGTGCTTGAACAATGGGAAAAGGAATATAGTCCCCAAAGATACTCCTTCAGGAACCTCTACAAAGCAACAAAGGGTTTCAGGGAGAGTCAACTACTTGGAGCAGGAGGTTTTGGAAAAGTTTATAAGGGAATACTTCCCTCTGGTACACAAATCGCGGTTAAGAAAGTCTACCATGATGCAGAACAAGGAATGAAACAGTATGTTGCGGAGATCGCTAGTATGGGAAGGCTAAGGCACAAGAACTTGGTTCAGCTCCTTGGCTACTGCAGAAGGAAAGGTGAATTGCTTTTGGTTTATGACTACATGCCAAATGGAAGCCTTGATGACTACTTGTTCAATAAAGACAAGGTGAAATACCTCACTTGGTCTCAGAGACTAAATATAATCAAGGGAGTTGCATCTGCCCTTCTGTATCTTCATGAACAGTGGGAACAAGTTGTACTACACAGAGATATCAAAGCTAGTAACATTCTTTTAGATGCCGGACTAAATGGAAGGTTGGGAGATTTTGGCTTTGCAAGATTCCATGATCATGGCCAGAATCTTGAAGCCACACGTGTGGTAGGAACCATTGGCTACATGGCACCAGAGCTAACTGCAATGGGAGTGACCACTACTTGCACAGATGTCTATGCTTTTGGATCTTTTATCCTCGAGGTGGTTTGTGGGAGGAGGCCGGTAGACCCTGAGAGACCACTTGAGCAAATGATATTACTCAAGTGGGTTTCTAGTTGCGGAAGCAGAGATAACTTAATGGTAACTGTTGACAGTAAACTAGAAGGGAACTTCAAAGCTGAAGAGGTGAAGATGCTTTTGAAGCTAGGCATGCTGTGTTCTCAGAGCAACCCAGAGCATAGACCTAGTATGAGACATATAGTACAATATCTGGAAGGGAATGTCCCTGTTCCGAGCATATCATTTGATACAGCTGGATTTGGTATGCCCAATATAAGCAATGAAACGGTAACACAAATGACAACCACCTCTACATCATCAGCTAATTTCTCTTTTGAAGATGTTACAATCCTGTTTGGTGGTCGTTGAAGTCTGCATCACAGGCTGCTAAGCTTACAAGTAAGTTTCTTTGTTTTTCTACAGTGTTGTCTTTTAAGTGAATGGACTGTATTTGGAATTTTTTTCTTTTTCCTTTTGCTACAATGTTGTTCAGGGAATGATTGTATCTAAATTTTTTTTTTCCCCTTTTTGCTACAATGTTGTTTACTTTTTGTATAGATGGTTGTATTATACTGTGTTGTTGTTCACAAACTGTGGAAGCATTTTTTTCGACGTTTCACTTTACGATTTTGGATTCAATCTCTTCCAATCTGAAACCCTTAGTCTCTGGAACTACAAACAAGAGTGATACCAATGCTATGGCTCCAAAGAGAAGTTTATCAAGTACCTCACATGAGCACATGCAAGCTCGTGGAACAGAGCACGAACGAGCCAGTTGTCCCCAATCTATGAATTTTGTTTCTTTTCTCGTTCGATTTTAGTCCAAGATGATAACCTTTTATAGCAGAAACGTCAGAAAAATTTCGCTTACAATGGTCAATGGAGGTGGTGAAATGACAAATTGTTGATTCTGCGTTTGCATGTAGCTCTTGTGATTCAATCCACAGGAGACGAGACAATGGTGGTAAGCAGAAGAAGTGGAGGAAGAAGAGAGAGAAGTAAGATCTTATCTTCCCCTGTTTCAGTTTTGTTGTTTCAAATTTAGCAGTGGAAGGTTGCCTGCTCGCCTATATGATACGCCTATACGATATATCTCATCAAGATATGGACAATGTGGTAAATAATGCAAAGATTTTTGGAACGAATCATCACATCTTAATAAGTTGGCGTAAAGCACATCTTTGTTTTTGGTGTTATTTGAAACAGGTGCATATTTACAAGAAAAAAGTGCTCGGCTTCTACGTGAAGAAGGGTAAAGATTGCATTATTATGTACATTAAGAGAGAGAGTTTCATATAAGGCTTCTCTTAGAATTCGAAATCTCTTTTAGCCTGCAGGAAAATGAGAGAAGGATGATGATATATTACAAGACGTCTGTATAAAAGCTGTTGACATGTGACTATTATTATTATTATTTTTTTTTTTTTTTTTAATGGTTAAGAGTCCAAAACCTCTGAGAAAAGAAGTTGTTTGCCGGTGATGTGCATAACTCCAGCTTTGAGTTTGCACTCCCTATGCTCCTAGTCTTCTTCTTCTTCTTCTTCACCTGCACAAGTTGCACGTGGGGTTTGAATGATAATCCATATATTGTTAGGAATATATATGCAGCAATATAATGAACAAAAACTTACATGATCAAACTGACAGACGATCAAATGCTGAATGTCATCATCATCGATACCACCACCTTCCTCAACATCATCATCATTCTCGTTCAGTTCTTCATCATCTTCATCTAGCATCATCACCCCTCACACATGTTAGAAACCAAAAGTTATCTATGACTCGAACTAGTGCATAAATTTGAAACATACCATAAGGAGCATTAGTGTTTGGCTTTATTTCAGCATCATCTCCATCACCAGATCCATCTTTCTGAGGAATGCAAAGTCCTTCATGTTCGTTCTTTATGAACATCTCAAGCTCCTGAAAACGTTTTCAACACCAGCAAATATAGCTACGACTCAAAAGCGAGCCGTCTAACAAGAAGACTCTCCAAAGACACTACAGTAAAAAAAAAAAAGTTTACTGTGGATGGAAACAGAGCATCAATAGGGCTGTTCGTTTGGTTGCCGCAGGTACCAGCGGCAGCAGCAGCGTCAACATTCGGCGTCAACTCTTGTTCGTTTCGTTGACGCAGGTACCGGCGGTAGCGGCAGCGTCCGAACGCCGCGTCCTGCGGCTGACGCCTTTAAAACTTGCGGTCGCGACACAGAATCTGCGGTCAGTATAACAATTTACTCTTTTGCCCTTAATTTTTTTTAATATTTACTAAATAACCTAAACCTAATTGACGCTGACGCTCTTCTTTCTGGCTTTTGACGCAGCCCATCTGTATCATCTTCTCTAGATCTCGATTCAAAGCTCTCTCTCTCTCTCTCTGTCGAGCTCTCTCTCTGTCGAGCTCTCTCTCTCTCTCTCTCTCTCTCTCTCTCTCTCTCTCTCTCTCTCTCTCTCTCTCTCTCTCTCTCTCGCTCTCCTCCGAGCTCTCTCTCTCTGTCAAGCTCTCTCTCTCGCTCTCCTCCGAGCTCTCTCTCTCTCTCGATCTCCTCCGAGCTCTCTCTCTCTCTTGCTCTCCTCCGAGCTCTCTCTTCTCTGAGGTAACTGTCTCTTACCAGATATAACTTACCAGATAGCTTTATGGGTTTCTCTTTGTTGATGAAATAATGATAGCTTTATGGTTTCTCTTTGTTGATGCTTAGGTTTCTCCTCTCAAGTTACTCTCAAGCTCACTTTCTCAAGACCCTCTCAAGCTCACTTTGTAAGTTTGCTAACATCGTTAATGTAGCTAAAACCTTGAGAGCTTGTTGTTTTGTGTTGTTATTTAAAACTTGTGCTCTGTTTTAATCTTTGATCGCTTCCTTGAGACTTGATTGAGGTTTGCTTCATCTGCCATTTAATGTCTTACACTCAGATTTAAAAGTCATATATTTCCAGTAGTTAAGCCGTAGCAAACAACTAATTGTGAACCTCGTCATAAACTCTGCTTCAAGTTTTAGTTGCTTTCTAGATACTTAAATGAAGTTAAATGTCATGAGGACTCACCATGATAATATTTATCATATCACTAACCCAAAAGTGGCCATTACTTGCTCGAATTTAAGGATCATAAAACACGTATTTCAAGTAGTTGTGTTTAGATGAAGTGATGAACTTTGCATTCTGATTTGATATACATTGTGATGAAAACAAAGAACTTTAATCTTTTTTTTTCTGAACAAAGAATTTTATATTGTTTTAGATGTTTAGATGTTTGATGAAGTGATGAGCTTTATGGGTTTATGGGTTTAGATGTTTAGATGAAGTGATGAACTTTAATCTTTTTTTTTCTGAATAAAGAATTTTATAATTTTTTTCAGAGTATTTGAAGTCTTAATGCTTGTATGTGCATCTTTTCTGCAGGTTTTAGGCATTAAGTTCACTCTCTACTGCTGTTCCTCTCACTCTTAAGATGTCGAGGCCAAAAGATGTAAGTTTCTCTCACTGTCTTTAGATTGTATGGAACTGCCTTTAGGTTGTATGGAACTGCCTTTAGGTTGTATGGAACTGCCTTTAGGTCTTTTAGGTTGTATGCTTAAGGATCTGTGTCTTGCTTTGGTGTGTTTTAGAATTGGAAACCTGAGGAAACTAGATATTTTTTCCAACTCTACGCGGAAGAGAGAAAAAAAGGATATAAGGTTGGTCAGCAAATGAATAAAGTGGGGAAAAATAACATCATGGATGCGTTTGAGTTGAGGTTTAAGAAGGGATTTTCTGATTGGAAGAGGGACTACAAGAACAAGTACGACAGCAGTAGAAAGAAATACATCAAGATTAAGACGCTGACTCAAAACAGGACAGGGCTTGGGTATGACAACCTGGGAAAAATTCTCATGTCAGATGATTGGTGGAATGAACGTGAAAAGGTCAGTTTCTCTTATATGAACTTAGCTGTTAATTATTTCACATTATCCTATCACTGACTTACTCTTTGTTTTTTTGTTAAATAGGAATGTTCTGGGATTAGAAGAAGCATACACAAAGAGATTGATAATAAGCTTACCGTGGATGGAAACAGAGCATCAATGTCAATTCCACTTTCACCATATCCGTCATTCTCGTTCTTTACGGACATCGCAAGCTCCTGAACATTTTCAACATCAGAAACACATAAACTAAGATAACAAAGAGACTCTCCAGCTAGAAAGGAACCTTAGGATCAATCTCAATTCCAATTTGGGCGTATCCAGGTAAAAGGTTTGGATCTTGAGTTTGGAGAGGATGATCATGCACAGTCACAGGTTTGGATCCTGATCTTTCTATCGTTCCGCTTATGATTCTGGCTTGTATCATCTTCCTTTTCCAAGTCTATAGACAAGAGTTCATAATCACACTTTCGAAATCGATTTGTAAACGGCGATCCGAGCACAAGATACCGTTATCATCTCCGTTATCCAAAATCCTCCTAAAACCCTAACTTGCAGATCAAGAAAATTTTAAAACTGAATTTGGATATCTAAAGAGCCGAAGCGGCGATCGAGTACAAGGTATCGTATCATCTTCCTTTTCCAGAATCCTCCTCCTCAAAACGTAACTTGCAATTCAAGAAAAACTGAAACAACTTCAACAAGATTCGATGGAAAGAAAAGACAAAATCCAGTTCGAATTTGGCGATCTAGAAATTGAGGTAACGAAATGGAGGTTCTCAATTAACCGCATGAATCTCGTTAAGAATACTGAGCTTGAGTTTTCCGTTGGAGACGAGCTCCGATCGAATCTTTCTTATAACATGATCTCTGATACTGATGTATACTTTGTGCAAGTTGCAGAAGGAGGGAAGTCGTGGTACATCTTACTATGGCGGAGGCGTTAGGTGAGTAAAAAGGAGAGGTCGATGGGCACATGGCTCGGTCTAATAAAACCACAGATGAAACGTACCCTAAGAAGCCCTCCACCTAGTGTTAACTTAAGTGTTTAGGTGTGTCTGTGTGCTGTTTCTATGTTTAATAATGTCGTCTGCCGTATGTTTTGTCTGTGGTGTTGTTTATGTGTTTAGTAATGTTGTATGTTGTGTCTGTCGTCTGTCGTGTCTGTGTTTAATAAATTTATTAGAGAAATTTTCTCTCTTCTATTTCTCTCTCAAACTTATGAACATTCTCTCTCTAGTTCATCGTCTTCTTCATTCTTATCATACAACCTAGTCCGACCACACTCTCTTACTCTCACCACATCATGTTTGTTCTTCACTCTTGTTACTTTTTACTCAAATTCTAACAAATATGACCAATTGCCTGACTAACCTTTTATACTATTCCTATCAAAATTTAAAACTATGTACTTGCATAAATTTTGTGAAAATTGCAAAATATAGTCAAGTCTTTCAATTATTGCCGTTTCAATTGATAACATATCCAACACATTTAACCTTTTGTGTGACATGATAGACCGCAAATAATTCTTTTTCAGCTCCAACTTTGAAAAACTTCTTTCAATTAACTTTGAAAAAAATTCTTTCAACTGTGATGATAGACACTTGAATAGTCATGTGATAAGCAATTTCTTTGTGTTTGATAACAATCTTCCTTTTTCAAAAAATCGATCATTTCAATAGGTTTTCGAATTTTTTCGGATATCGATTTTCAAATAATCTTTAGTTCCATAAAAAAAATCATCAACAATTATGTCTGAATGTGTATCACTCCTTAAAGAAGATTCCAGATTCAAATATGATGTCCTCAATGTATTCTCAATTGCATCAGTTAGCTTTTCTAAATCAAACAGAAATCCAAAAGTTTTTTCATACCTTATACCTTTAGAATTGTTCAAATCTAGATTCAAAGGAAACTAGAACTTGATTCAAAAATTTGTTGAAGTAATTAATCTTGAATCTCACTACATAAATATATTTGTTTATAGATACTAATAATTATTATTTTTTTCAAAAAATATACCCCATTAATATGGATGCTCTATTCCACGGTTTGGGTGGCTTGCCGTCTGGACCATAAAGTTCATCTCGGTAAAATTTACACAACAAACATTTCTTGTCAACGTTTCACTTCAAGATTTTTGATTCAATCTCGGTAAAATGTTTATCTCGGTAAAATTTACACAACAAACGTTTCTTGTCAACGTTTCACTTCAAGATTTTTGATTCAATCTCTTTCAAGCTGAGATCCTTGGTCTCTTGGACTACTAGAACTACAAACAACAATGATACCAATGCTATGGCTCCAAAGAGAAAGAAAATATTCTCTGCTCCATGATATTTCCGCAGAGAATGCATGTTCTCTTGTGAGTTGCTTAATAAACTTCAAGTTAATTTTAACCAGTGGGAAAAGAAGAGAAACCTTTAAGGGTGAAAACGCAAAAGTTACAATAGCATTGGAGCCGAAGTTTGTGAGAACTGCAAGACTGATCCCTCTCCCTCTTATGGGAAGCGGGAAGATCTCGGACACCATTAGCCAGCTGACTGAGGAAAACAAAGACTGTTAAGTGAGGTAAGCTGAGACTTTTAGTATAGCTTAAGTTTCCAGTTTTCTCAACGAACGTGCTAGACAAAACTATGTAGCCACAACTAGTCAGATACCAGAGAGGTAGCTAAAATACAAAACCTGGTAGCAACCAACATAAAGAAGCAATGCACCAACAGCGACAAGGGGAAAACCTCCAAGAAACGTGTAGTATGCTGACAGTAGAAATAAAGACACCACCTGGAATTGGGAATGTACAACAGCAAATCTTGTTGTTTAAACGAAAGACCTTTGTAATCTTCAGCAAAAGAGTGAAAGGAAATAGCAATATGAAAAGTGTCAGTAACTCGTGTGTAGTATGCAGTATGTATCAATGTATGCATACGCATATATGTATGTTACATCTAATAGAGTTAGTGAAAATTTCATAATTGTATGTAGTATCAACTATTCTACTTGCTAATTTAGTAAACGGGAAACTGTTTTTCATTTGTTTTTCTATCGATTTAAGTTATCTTACAATGGTTGCATGTAAACTATATATATCTGAAAACTATAAGAATTAGTTGCATGGTAAACTTTTGTGATTTGGTGTTTTTTTTTAACAAAGATTTGGGATTTGGTGTTATATGAAACATGTACATATTAGAAGGAGAAGAGCTCGAGTTCCACTTGGAGAAACTTCAAAAGAAGCGGGGCCAAGAGGCATTAGTACTAGTGTAGTCATTCACATACCACGAATTTTTTGAAAAACAGTGAATAAATGGTGATTTTTATTATTTTCTGTAATGCTAGCACTTTCCAATTATTTATTACGTTATTGACTTCAGTAACTCGTATATATGTAGTATGCATACGCATATATGTATGCATACGCATATATGTATGTTACATCTAATAGAGTTAGTGAAAAATTCATAATTGTATGTATTATCAACTATTCTACTTGCTAATTTATGAAACGGAAAATTGTTTTTCATTTGTTTGTTCAATCAATTTAAGCAATCTTACAATGGTTGCATGTAAACTATATCTGAAAACTTTATTATATATAATAAATGGTTCCATCATATATAATTCTTAAACTTTAGTATTGAGTATATTGAAGTCTACAGCTTTAATTGCCATGCTATATTTACTTTGTTTTAAATTTATACAAACATAACATTCCATAAGAGACTTCTTATTAGTTCTTACGTTCCCAAACTCTCATTAATCACGTTCAAAATGAAGGTTGAGCTTTTGACTCGCACCTTAAAGAACGGTTTAGCAGTGGAAGGTTGCTTGCATGTACATCAAGACCTGGACAATGTTGTCGTGCTGATGGGTAAAACCAAAAAAAAAAAAAAAAAGCAAAAGATTTTGGATTGAAATCATCACATCTTAATCAGTTGGCTTGAAGCTCATCTTTGTGGTTTTTGGTGTTTTTTAACAAAGATTTGTGATTTGGTTTTATATGAAACATGTACATATTAGAAGGAGAAGAGCTCCAGTTCCACTTTTTACAGAGAGTTTCATATAAGGCTTCTCTTAGAAGTTGAAATCTCCTTTAGCCTGCACAAAATGAAATGAAATGTGATGATGTATTATAAGACTTGGTATATAATAGCTGACATGGGGATACTTTTGTTGAACAAAGAGAATGAGAAAAAAAAATACAAGTTAGTCCCAAACCTCTGTGAAAAGAATTTCTTTGTCGTTGATCTGCATAAATCCAGCTTTGAATTTGCAGTCCCATTTGTTCGTAGCCCTCTTCCTCTTCACCTGCAGAAGTTGCACTTGATAAGAAATTCATCATTGTTACAAGGAATATGCAACAATGAACAAAACTTACATGATCAAACTGACAGATGATCAAATACGGAATGTTATCATCATCGATAATACCACCTTCCTCCTCAACATCATCATTCTCGTTCAGATCCTCATCATCTTCATCTACATCATCCCTCACACACGTTAGAAACCAGAGGTACGTTATATATCAAGAGAACATTTTACTCGAACACATACATAAGTCTAAAACATACCATAAGGAGCGTAAGTGTCTGGCTTTGAAACAGCATCTCCATCACCAGATCCATCTTTCTGAGGAATGTCGTTCTTTGTGGACATCACAAGCTCCTAAACATCAGTAATACATCTGTGACTCCAAAGTGAGCCGTCAAACAAGAAGACTCTCAACAGCCAAAAAGTAAACCTTACCTTGGATGGAAGCTGAGCTTGAGCATCAATGTCAATTCCACTTGCAGCATCTCCAGGTAAAGGGTTTGTATCCTGAGTTTGAGGAGGAGCAGGCACAATCACAGGTGAGGGGAAGGGGAAGGAAGCAGAAGATGGTAGGGTCGCCTCGCTTATGACTCCGGCTTCTATCATCTTCCTTTGCCAATTCTATATATAGACAAGAGTTCATAATCACACTTTCTAAATCTATTGTAAACGATGGTGGTATATAGGGGGGAACCAAGAGCTGAAGCGTTCTTTATGAAAATCCTCCCAAAAACCTAACTTGCAGGTCAAGAAAATTTAAAACAGCTCAAATGTATCAAGATCGAGTTAAAACTGAATCCGAATTCCTCAAGACTTGAAGCAAGCGGTGATCGGTCACAACTCCCAAGATATCGTTTTCCAAAAATCCTCCTAACTTGCCACCCAAGAAAACTGAATCAACTTAAATGTATCAAGATCGATAGTTAAAACTGAATTCAGATTTCTCAAGAGCTGAAGTGGCGATCGAGCACAAGGTTTATTATCGTCTTCGTTTTCCAAAAATCCTCCAGAAACCCTACTGAAACAGGATTCGATGGAAAGAAAGACTAAATCCATGAAAAAATTAAAAACAATGGAGGTTGGTTTGTCAACTAACCGCATGGATCTTGCTAAGAAGACTCTGATTCAGGACTCCATCGACCTCGGATCGCATCTTGCTGATAACATCATTGCTGATACTGATGCAGGCAAAGGTGGTCTCGCTCGTATCCATTCCGAAATGGTCGACTCTCTCTGACTGTTTCGTCGACGAAACTCCTCTCTCAGGAGGAGGAAGAAGATTGAAAGAAAGGAAAGTCTAAAAGTGGAGATGTATGTGTTATGATTACTCGACCGAGCTACTAAAGAAAATAATAGCTACTCAGGTCTGAAGAGATTATTAATAATAAGAGAAGGAGATGTGTTAGTCGTCGTACTGTATATAGATTTTTAACAACATTCGTTAATGGATATGGATCGCATTTACTTGTCATTAGGCCCACTATGAAGCCCAAACATATTGTCGCCGGCGCTTACCCTTACCGTTGAATCGAGACAAAGGAAGTCGAGAATGAATCACTTGAGACTCGGTTGATTTTGTGCTAGTGAGTATTATTACAATTTAATGCCTTTTTGTCATGTTTCTCTTAGTGGATGATGACAGGAACAAAAGCTCTCAAGGAAATTGCAATGGAGAAAGATGCTGCTGTTGTTTCACGAGTAGGGCTTACTCTGTTTTTACTTTCTGAAAATTCACATCCCCTTGAATTTTATAATAGCTATTGCTTGCTTATAGGAGGATCTCTCAGCACAATTGTTAGGACTCTTAAGAAACAAACGTGTTAAAGAGGCAGCAGAGGAGGAACAATATCGCGTTTAGCCTTTTTTATGTTTCCGATTATTAAGTTTCCTTTTCCTTGCTTTCTGAACTTACTATTTACCTATTGTTGATAGGCTGAGGAAGATGCAGCATCTCTCAGAGCAGAGCTTAACTCGATACAACAACAAGCAATGGGTACTTCATTTGTTGCAGTTCCCCCGGACCAAGTATTTCAGAAGGAGATGGCCAAACTAAAATTAGAACTACAGGTTCCCGTGTGTTCTGATACTTTCCGGTCAGAGTCTTCGTTTCTACGAATAGTGATGTTCTTAATATACACAGAAAGAATCGATGGATTAAAAAAACCAAAAAGAGAAAGAAAAAAATGATTTTTTGAGGCAGCAAGAACAAACATCGTTTAGCTGAAGAACAAACCCGAGTTGCTTCTTTAGTGTCTCAAAATCAAGAACTGGTACTGGTACAGAAGGTTTCAGGTTTACCCAGCTGTGCTTCAGGTAATATGTAACGTGATGCAAGTCTCTTTGTTTCAGAACTTGTCCTTGTTTCAGCTGTTACAATCATCTGGTATTTGTATACACTAACTGATGTGTAAATGCTTTCTGAGTCATTCGAAAATTGTTTTACTGAATGTACACTGTTGGATATGTATCAATAACTCTGTTCCCGTGTTCGTTGTTATGCAGAAGTATCAGAATCAAGTCAAAAAGGACTTTCAGTGGTAAGAAAATGTTACTAACCCATTGATGCCACTTGCCAGAATGTATGCCTTCATCAACATTTTATGTAATCCCTTAGAGGAGTTATAAGTTTGATGGTTTTCCTGTAGGAAGATAAAGAAATACTCAGAGAAGCAGTTGCATGATATGGCTGTTGCATTTGAAAGATTGGAGAGTAGTAGGCAAAAGCTTCTCATGGAGGTAACATCTTAGCGTTCTGCTAAGAGTATATGCAATAGTCGAGAGACATATGATTGGAGAAATTTATTTCCATGCATTATATTTTATCAGGTTGACAACCAATCGTCTGAAATAGAGAAAGTGTTTTGGAGATAATTTCTTTTATTTACTGATGTTTTATGTTTATGTTCAAACAGATCCTTAACCCAATTGTTTTGTTCGCGATTACTTTTATTTCTAACACAATAAGATACACTCTTGAAAAAATATAAAGGAACAAAGTCCACTAGACTCGAATGAAGTGAAACATTATTCAGAATAAACATATCCATAAACTTCAACTTGTAAATGGTCTATGTTACATCTTTTTATCACATGCCATCATCTGGACCAAAAGCGAAGTCGGCCTGGAACCTTTGCTTATGCAGCGGCTGCAGGGTCGTTGATGACTCCCAAAAAATCGTCTTTGATGGTACCCACACAAAACTGCCAAAATCAGAAAACAAATGTGCAAACACTTAAAATAGATTCAAGCCGAAAAAAAGATCGAACTGTTAGTTGCATGGTGGATAGAGTTATGGAGAGTGTGCATACGATTTCAGTGGCATCGACTCTTGTTCCAATAATCTTTAGCCTCACTTCACATTCTTTCTGGATCTTAACCTGCAGGAAGACATTGGTAAGATTAAAGATAGGTGAAACAGAGAGATAATACAGGCGAAAACAAGAAACAGGGAAAAGGAACACACTGATCCATCAGATGTCGTGTAATTAGGCATGTCTCCAGCCTGAAACTCCATATCATCTGGAATCAACTGTAATGATTGAAAAGAGGAGAAACAAAATCAAACACAAACAACCAAAGAGAAACAGAGTTAGTATGTCGAAACCATGATGTTAAAGATCACCATAAGCTTACATGCTTGGACACAAAAATCTGAACAGGACCAGCTTCAGCGAAGAAACCCATCTGAGAGTCATTAGAAATATCTACATTACTTTTACAGACATATATATGTCACCAAAGACAAATGGAACTATATATAATAATACATTACCTTATTGACCAAAGTGACAACAGCTTCCAAAATCTCTCCCTTGAAAGGTCTGAAAACAACACACTGGTACTTAACAGGGAAGGTGACAAAGGCAGTCCCATCTCGGATCAATCCTTTCCCAACGCTTTCTATTCCTGTTATCGCCACTACAAACCCATGTCGGCCACTGTCACCATACAAAACACAAAGAAAAAATTGCAGTCAGTCAGCATCAACATGACATTGCAATGATGAATTGCACATCTTAAATCTAATTCAAAAACAAAAATCTTTCTAGATACAGAGATAAAACTGACTGCTAAAAAACACAATCTTAGCGACGTTTTACCAAGATTCAAGACTTCAAGTCATTTCCAGAATCAACAAATACTAATCGAGACACAAGAGACTGGACTGCTATATATGGATTCCAATTCTAAGAAGATCAAAGAAAGAGACTAACTTGAGATCTCAAAAAAGCCTAAATCCACTGAGTTTCTCTGTTTGCAACCAAGAAAGATAGCTACTTTAAAACAAACAAACAAGCAGCATGGGTTCAATTCTGGCTACTATAAACACAATGCCCAAGACACCCCGGTTATGCTGCTAAACGTTAGCCCCAATTGAACCGATTCAGCATTCAATCAGTAATCACAAAAACAAAACCAATTGAACGAGACAGGAGTTAGGGTTTCGGAGCAATAGATGCAACTGAATTCGAATGTTTGTGTTAGAAAACGATGAAAAGGGTTTCGAATTTCGAGAAGAGAGCAGTGAAGAACAAATAGTGGAGGAAACCTGCAAGTGCCCTCGACATCTTTCATGAGCTTAGACACGAGATTTTCACGGAGGTTGCGACCAAAGAATCGAGGATGTAATTGCATGTTTCGCTCCAAAACTATGTGGAAGAACATCCTTGTCTCTGCCTTTCTCGCTCTCGCTCTCGCTCTGACTCTGCGCGGCGCTGGTTTTATGCCTTACGAGAGTAATTCGTTTCCACAAATGCAGACATCTCTTTTAACCGTCTATAAAGAATGAACAAGGTCGATATTGTAAAATAATAGTATTTCCTTTATTTTTTCTGTTCTTGGTTTGATTAAGATATTAGGAAATTAGCAAGCATAACCAAAAAAAACTAAGCTAAATAATCATATCAAAGTAGGTGCTATGATATTGTGTGTGTTAGTGTATATATATACTAAGTTTTCATTATATACAAATGTCTTAAAAATCACTTAATATTTAGCCTGAGACTTATTATCCAAGATCTGGATTCGATATGAGATCCATTTCTGATAATGGGATATCCGATGCAACCGAATCCAGATCCAGATAGTAAAATCTTTATCTGTCAAAACCGGACCGACCCAATAGTTGAACCGGTTCAACTATGAATCGGTTACATAACCGAGTTGGATCTCATAACTGGTTCGACCATGAACCAGTCACATAGTCGGATCAGATGTAAAAGTTATTAACTAGTAAAAACCACTAAACTAACAAAAATCTATAAATAATTCATATGAACATATAAACATAAAACTAGTTTCCATTTATAATGTTTTATATTAAAAATTTATTTATATTTTAATTATGAATCATTATTACTAATATTACTTTTAAATGTATATACTAAAATATATTAGAGGTTATTGAACCGTTTGACTGGTTGAACCATATTGAACCGTGACCAAAAGTATTCGGTTCAGCTTTCGGTCCGTTTTAAAACCATTGGTCAAAACTGAATATGGATCGGATATCTTGACTTTTAGTACGAATATCCGATCCGGGTCCATATTTTAAAAATACATTAAATCTTTAATTTTATTAATAATTATATTTGATATATTCATACTTATACATAAAAATTATATTAATAATATTATATTTTAATTTTAATATTATATATATATTTATAAATTTTGTATAAATATTTACTTTACGTATAATTTTTAGAATTTTCGTATTTAAAAAAAAATATTTTTATGAATCTGAATTCGGATACCCACATGTAATACAATATCTAGATGAATATCCGGAAACCACGAATCCGGATTCAGATACTAAATCCACGGATCCGATGAATCCGGATCCGGATACTTTTGACCCTTCTTGGATATATGGATCCATCCCACCTCGTTATTCTCTTTTTTAATCATATAAATTTAAGAATTTTACTTGATTAATGTTTAGTTATGATTTTTCTTTCTCTCTTTTTTTTAATTTATAACTTCTTTTTTCTTAAAAAAAGAATTTTTCATAGAACAACCAATATATACACTGATTATAGTTTTATTTTAAAATATATTTGATATTTTAGATAATTCTTATTATTATTTTAATCACTTATATATTAAAAATAAAAATCCATTTTATTTTGTAGCTAATTTATATATTTTATTTATTAAGAGTATAAATGATATTAATCACTCTATCTTTTAACAATTTTAACATTGAGAGCTCGAGCATAAAAATCACATTAGTTATGTGTTTTCTATTTTTAATTTTTAACTTTTTATTTCAAGAATTTTTCAATATATATAGTAATTATCGTTTTATTTTAAAATAGATTTTTTAGATTTTGGATAATTTTTTATTATTAATTTTAGTTAAACATCTAATAGAAAATGAAAATTCGTTTTCTTTTTGGCTAATATATATATATATATATATATATATATATATTATTCATTAAGGATATAAATGATATTAATTGCTCTAGTTTAAATTTGAGAGTTCTGTTGCGAAAAATCAACATAATAGACTAGAATAATATATTAGAGTCCTAGTAGAATATGTTGAAGTCTTTGCTTGCATCTCTACACCCATCAATTTAAAAAGCGAAGAGAATAGTTCACTTATTCAGAGGTGAAGGCAATGACAAAAACATTCTTCGTAAAGGAGGTTTGATGAGCATCTGTCACGGTCATCTGAATGTATGCAGCAAGTAGCTGTTAAAGAACCATCTCAATTACACCTTTATAGTGGCCAATTCATCCTACTCATCAGTCTCCTCTTCAGATAATCCAATTAATGCATGGATGAAGGATAAATATTTCAATGGAGTTTAATATCTTTTCCCCGAGAATGAAAGAGAGACCGGACACTTCGTGAACATGTCACAGACATCTTCCACTGTAAAGCCTAAGCTTTCATAGACATGATATTTGCTTGTATTGTTTTGTCATTCAATCTGTTAACAATGTCACTTGAATACTATATTCAAAACAGGTTCTCATGAGAAAATCATAAATTCATCACCTAATTTCAATGTCGGTCTTCTTGTTCAAGAAAGATGACAAAAAGAAAAGAAGAAGATATTATGATAAAACATTTATAGGCCGTTGATCAAAAGAAAAAGATAAAACATTTAGGCTAATCTATAAGCCTAGTTTTTTTTTTTCCTTTTTGATAGATTGGTTAAATTTGCACCACGCTTGGAGCATAATATGAGCAGACAGATGGGCCATCACTGCTAGGTTCTTCTCCAAGATCCACTTTTTTCAAGTATCCATCCTCCCGAATGATGCAGCCCCCAGTCTCGTTGTGCGGTCCATATGCGGTCATTTCAGAAAACACTACCACTTTCTTCTCCTCGTCCACGAAGAAACCCCTCTGAACACAAACCGAATACTTAAAACCAGTGACTGTTGCAAAATTAAAGGCTAAAAACTTGTTCCACGACACCGTGTTGGGTTCAACCTTATCTGTAATCCATATCTCCATCTCATGTGCATAGGAGCGCCCCCTGAGCAATACCACAAGCTTCTCTTCTCTGAGAGCTGATAGAACCTTATAGTCTTCAACATCAGAGAGATACGGCAGTTCCAGACGCGGTCCAAATGCCTCTCTTGTAAAATCAAAACCGAGTAAGAAAAATGCCTTACCTACTACTTCTACAGCTTTGTCTCCTCTTTCCTTAGCCAGAAAGTAAGAACTTCCTTTCACTGAAACACAAGGATAGCCTAAAATGTACGTAGGAACTATAGCCGAAGGGGTAGGGAGAACTTTCCATGAGTTAGACTTTAAATCGTAGATTTCTTGCGTTAAATTGTACATAAAATCATAGATAAGCCTCAAGATTTTGTGGTTGTTGTTCTTGTCGTATCCGAAACCATACTTATCTTTTTTGCCGTAAGACCTTGGTTCCACACGCCTGGTTTGACCCAAATATGGGTTCCAAACCACCAACCTAGTAATGTTGCCTTCCTCGAGGAAGCATAACACTAAGCCGTTGCAGTGAATGAATCTAGATGTATATCGTAGTTTAATTTTACCTATTTGCTTTATAGGTTGGTTTCTATGGAGATTGATACTCATTAAACAAACCTTAGAACCGTTGCCCTTGATCGCTAGGAACTCCTTGTCACAATGATTCTTTATAAAGCTCCCATCTTTGAATAAACGGTTCCATCGTTTGCAAGTGTATCTCACTGCTCTTAGAGATGTTATCGGAACCCTGGAGAGTATCTCCTCTTCCATATCCTGCGGAAGATCGGACATCATCGTCATTAAGTTTTAACGTCCCAAGTCTGTAATTTCTAACCTTCACGTTTGCCCTCTCTCTTCACGTCAAAATATACAGAAAAAATTATATTAGTTAACAATGTTGAGATTGGCGTATTTTATTAATTTATATAGAGATTTTTAGATTCATATATTTTCGATTATAAATACTTAATAGTATGTGGGTTATAAATTTGAAGACCATGATGAGAAAAAATTTTGTATATATTTTTTTTAATCATTTTCTCCTTTTTTATTTTCTTTTTGTTGAATTTCGTCTTTTAAACACTAATAAAATCTATAAAATGATAATAACTGAATCACATATCAATTATGCAAAATAAAGTAGGAAAATAGACTTTCTTTTTTGACCCTCATTACCTATGTAGACTACTTCTTTAAACATGTAACATAATTACCAACAAAACTTTAAGACACAAAATTAAAATAAAAGTAAAAAAAAACAGAAACGTAAATTATAAAATTTGTGATAACTTAGAAAAAAAATTAAAATATAATTGAGATAGAGATAATCTTTCTTTGCCTTTCTCGATAAATATATATACATAATTATCTTAATATCTATAGATTTTATTTTTATGAAAGAAAAATAGAATAATCATTATCATCAGCAAATATCAAAACATCATATATAGTATCAAACCACAATAATTACTACGTATGTTATTTTTGACAGTTTTTATTATTAGTAATTATTTATTTGTATCTTATATGATGAATAAATATATTATTTATTAATGATAGGAACGATATTAACCGGTCTAATTTTTAACGTGAAAGTTTTGTCGCAAAAAATCACTTCGTAAATAATAATATATATATTACCTTTTTGAACACATGTGTTCATATATATTTATAACTAAAAAATCTTTCACCTCATTTTTCATTTATTTTCTTTTATTTCTTTCTTTTTTCTCTTATTTTTTCTGTTGATATGAATTATATTATAGATTTTAGGTTTTCATCTATTCAACTGATTCATTAATCGGTTGTGCTTTTTTTTAGATGATTCCTCAACTGATCCAAACAACTTTAACCAAAGATATGGACATGCCTGATTGTAGATTGGGAAAAAGACCTTATTACGGATGAATATTTGGAAAGTTAGGACCCTAATTCTTAGAGAAAAAAAAAAGAACAAAAAAAGACCTAGTGCAAAATCACACTGAATACATGTTCTAACCCGAATCTACATATATCCTCATGAAATTGATAGAATCATCTGTTGTAGATTCAGATAGTCTATGTGGCTAGCAAAAGAAATATTTGTGAAAAATGAAACTGGTTTATTCGTAAAGAGGAAAAAAAAAACAGTATTCATTTATTTGATCGTCAGAAGAACATGACAATTAATAGAGATGAGCACGTTTGTTTGCTTCTTAATAAGTAGTTAACTATGGATAATGGATCAACCGTAAGGTGGAGGTGTTAAGTATTATAATGGCGAAGGAGGATATTTCTTGGTCGGAGGCGATGGGTACTCTACCGGCGGTGGAGGACACTTCGTCGGAGGAGGGTACGTTTTATGCGGCGGCGGAGGAGGAGGTGATGAAAATGTATATTTTGGAGATGGTCGCCATATAAACGGCGGCTTCTTCCAGGGGCAGCCAAACCATTTACAAAAATGGTTTGGAGAAGGAGAGGCCAAAGAGAAACGTACGATGCTTCCATGCGTTACTAACAACACCAGAGCTAAAGTTACTGCTAAAGACTCCATCTCTGTTGTGAAGAGCAAGAAGAAGAAAACACGGTGGCTTTTAAATTGAATGGATGATGGACTCCAGATTCTACTACACATTGCAGTGAAGTTGCCACATTGCGTTGTAACCTCACAGATGGTTTTAAAACCATAAAACCAGGAAGAATAGTGACAGAGAAGCTTTTCTGTATCCATTCAATTTCAGAATCCGACAGTTTTAAATGTAACCAAAAGCATCTTTGCAAGCAGAGTAGGGGTTTAAGTCAATGTTGACAAAAAAAAAAGGTTTCAAGTCAAGCAATTAACTTGTATTCATTCATCATAAGAGCGTCCGCAACGGCAGAACGTGGACAATCCTTAGGTGGATAATAGCGTGTATTAACCAATAAACTAGTAATATTTTGGCTAAGATAAGTAAGGATCAGTCCGTCATGAAGGATCAGAATGAGTTGATCCTTATGCACGTGGCCCGTTCTGATAGGTCGCAAGGTTTGTCGTTTGGTATAGCCGAGAAAAAAAATCATTTTGTCGAACCCGTGAAAGAAAAACCAAACACTCTTCTCTCGAAGGCGATTTTCTTCTTCTTCCTCGATCGTCTGCTTCGGAGAAGACCCAAGGTAAATTGTACTCCTCTCTTGTCGATTTAACGATTAGAGTACGTTCGTTGATGTTTTCGTGTCAATTAGGGTTCGTTTTCCGTTTCAATCGTTTTGAGTTTAGTTTCGATTTAGGGTTTTAAAAAAAAAATTTGGGGTTTTCAATCGATTTCAGGAACTTTTGTTTTGTTAAGGGTTTCTAAACGTATCTCTAAACGTATCATGTTGTTTGTTTCAATAGATTTGGGGATAGTTTCGATTTTTTAGGTTTCAAAAAAAGTTTTATGTTTTCAAATGATTTCGGGAAATCAAGGTTTGAACGATTTAGAGTTGCACAACGCTGTGGGTTCCAATCGATTGAGGGATTTTCGTGTTTGTTCTTAATCATGTTTACTCGATTGTTTTGTTTCCTTGTCCTGTATGGTTTTGTTTCCTTGCCCTGTGATGATTGTTGTTGCTTTTAGTTCTCGTTAAGTGTAGTTTCTGTTGTAGCTATGTTGTCTGTTTATCTGTCTTAAGTTTTCGAGCACTTACATTGTATATGTTTCTTTTTTCAGGAGAACTTACCATGGGACAAGACTTTAGCTACAGCCAACCTTCTTCATCTGAGTTTGACACAACCTCACTACTCTTAGCAGAAGCAGAACTCTACGCGGCTGAAGTTGAGAGTGACTACAGTATTGACGAGCCTGTTCACTACCCAACGCAACCTGAGGCAGATGAAGGCATCCCGACGACCTGCTATTGTGGTGCTGAGGTAGATGTTGAAACCTCGTACACTCGTAAAGATCCAGGCCGAAGGTACTATACGTGCGTCAACGCTCACGATGGAGAATGTCACATTTGGAAGTGGTCTGATGTGGCGATGATGGAGGAGCTGCGTGACTATCAAACACAACTCAGGCTGCTGAAGGAGCAATTCTTTGAGAGTGACCAGAAGGTGGCTAAGTTAGAGAAGACTATGGGTTTGCTACTTAAGAAGAAATCAGGGGTTGCGAACAAATCAGTTTGTCTGCTCGTCATGGTAATAGCGGTGATGATTATGGGCTGGTAAGTTTCTATCCTTATGTGTTGACAGGTTAGTTATTTGAATTAACAATACTCGTAACTCTTTTCTCATATGTGTTTTCAGGAAGATCTTCGGGGGATTTAAACCAACATTTCTTCATTGCTTCACTGATAATGGCCCGGTAAGTTTCTAGCCTTTATCTTTTATTCTCATTGCTTCACTGATTTTTGTAGCTTGTGATTAAGAACAAATAGTGTAGATAATTTTTTTGAGTTACATTTTTTTCTTTTGATGCTTTATTGGTGTTTAATGCTACTTTGCTTCCTAACTACTTAGTTTGATAGGTTTTTAAAGTTAGCAGTGTACTTGGTTATCTTTACGTGTAGAGAATTTAATAGATTTGATTGGTTTTAAATGCTAGTTAAGTGCTTTCTACTTTCCTATCTACCATGGTTTAATTGCGTTTCAATGCTTGGTAGTTAAGGGTTCCTTACTTAAGCCTCTGTGTTGCTAATAAAGCGACACAGACCATTCTCTATCCATGGAGAATAGAACTAGTTATACGAACCTTTTGTACAGCCAAGGTTCAGTTGACCTTGGCTCACCCGAACCTTATTGGTTCGGTAGCCAAGCTCCTGAAGAAACTGTTGTTGAGTCCGCTGCAAATGCTAGGAGAAAGTGGTCTCCGAGAGAGGATACGATCCTTATTGGTGTTTGGCTTAACACCAGTAAGGATCCTATTGTCGGTAATGAGCAGAAAGCTGGTGCTTTTTGGAAGAGAATCGTGGAGTACTACAACGCAAGTCCTCTTCTCGTTGGGACAGTGCCTAGAGAGCTTGGTCCATGCAAGCAGAGGTGGGCTAGGATCAATGAGCAAGTGTGCAAGTTCGTTGGAAGCTACAACGCAGCTTTGAGGGAGCAGAGAAGTGGTGAGAACGATGATGATGTTATGAAAGTTGCGCTAGACCTTTTCTTCACTGCTCAAGGCAGCAAGTTCAGCCTCGAACATGCCTGGAGAGAGCTTAGGCATGACCAGAAATGGTCATCGACGTATCTACCTAAGGAAGGTGGGAAGGATAAACGCAAACAGGGGTTGGAGGTTGATACCGAAGATGAAGTGGGAGAACCGGAATCTAGACCTATTGGGGTGAAGGCAGCTAAAGCTAATGCTAAGAGGAAGAAGAGTGGAAAGAAGAGGAGCTCTCACAGTTACAGGCTATCATGGAAGTGAAACAAAAACTATCAAAGCAGAAACTGCTTGATCGTTTACTTGGCAAGAAAGATGCACTAACTGAGATAGAAGAATCTCTTAAACTAAAACTGATGTCCGAGATGTTATGAGGTAGTTATCGTGTATTGCGTATTGTATTGAGGTAGGTAGAAATGTAAATTGCTACATGAATGGTTGGTAGAATACTTTAGGTATCTCGTATTGAGTTGTCTTGAGTCACTTGTCCTTTGTTTTACTATTGTTTCACATGTGGTATAACTTTTCTTCTGCTAACTCTTGTCTTTTGCTTTCTGTCAGGTGTAGGACAAGAGAAAACAGGTCACGGGCGAATGTTAAGTTAGTTGTTTAGCTCAAGAGAATGAAGTATTTAGGTAGCAACATCGGGTGCTTTGTTTGCACAAGAACTTTTTTCTATCAAGAACTTTTTTCCTTTTTTTCCCTTTGCCTCGGAGTTGTAGTATCATTTTGCTGTAATCGGAATTGCGGTTCCTCTTCATGTCCCGCATGTTGTAATCACCAAGTACTCATCTAAAATCGGTAATATCATTTTGCTTCTCGATCTTATATACAATGCAGCTTTGATTTAGATGATATATTGAAATGCAAATTGAACCTGGTATAATCCATCCAAAAAGAAGATTAGTACTCATCTAAAATCGGTACGTATTTTACTAATCCATCCAAAAAGAAGATTAGTAAAATAACTTCTAAAAGTCAAATATATACACTTAACGAAACTGGTATAATACGTGGATTTGAAAGAATGCATCCCTTGATCAAATTGATCATCTTGCTCACCTTTTACACCACTTAAGATTTGATCATCTTGCTCACCTTTTAGATATGCATCCCTTGATCAAATTAATATCAAAACTCCAATAGAACTCCAATCCTCATTAGATACGTACACAAATAATTTTATCTTTTTGTTGAAAGAATGATTTTAACAAATAAATTATGAACTTATAGAATTTTTATTTTAAAGCAGAATAGCTGAAAATGTCTTCATCTTCGTCCGATGAACTCGAAGAAAGATTGGACGAAATTTGTGACGAATACTTGGAAGAATACGTGGAAGAAACATTCAACGAGGTAGTGGAGGGCCAATCGATACCGCCAAGGACCCGTGGTTATACTGAACGACACCGTGAAGGAGGACATGACCAGTTGAGGATCAAAGAGGGAGGCTCACTATTGCAAGTGCTCTAACTTACGTCATGACCAAAGAATCTATTTAGTTACCAACCATAAGTTTGGCCTTAAAACTTCTAGATTACCAAAAATATAGACTTTGGAAATAATTCTTTGATTCACGTTTAAAAGGATTTACTCTCTAAGAGAGTTAAAATACATGGTCCAGAACCTATTAATCATAAAAATAATAGTTCTATGTGCGTGTGACTTGGGTTGATGAAAGAATAAAACTTTGCAGAATTTTCATTTTATTGTCTAATATGAGTCGGAGAATGAGAAGATCATAATAAGAACATACAGAAAAAGAAATTACAAGGGTTCAAATAAGATTATGATATAACATGTAAAAATGTGTTTTTTTTTTCTGCCTTCTTGCAAGGCCTCGTTACAAAGTCTCAGGGAGCGTCAAATGACTCTCTCTCTCCCCGCTTTCATGTCGCCAATTTCATCTTCTTTCCCGCGAGTTTCTAACTGCAAAATGCAACATGAAAGAATCCTTCTGTAAGCGAATGTGTCTTACATCTAAGCTCAAAGATCAGATTCACAAAGTTGAGCTAGTGATTCATACTCTAAAGAAATTTGAAAAGAAATGCACATCAGTTAGTATGTGAGATGTAAGAGATTTACTTACTACGCTTATTTTAGATGAAACAATATTGCAATCTTAAAGGACAGGAACAAGAAGTAAAACAGTTTCAAAAGGTATTTGAACTACCTCATAAGAACCGAGGCCTCCGATCGGCAGGCTTGAGAATTTGGAAAGAGCACATTAAACTCTCATCAACACTCATCATAGCACCAGCATTATCAAATTCACCACAGTAATTAGGAGCTGAAAATATAGTAACAAGCTGTCTATCAGCGAAGAACTCATATCCATCCTCTACAACCTGCGGAGAAAAAAGGCTTTTCATTACAAATTCCGTAACTCCTGTAGTAAAAGAGAAACATAACGATATAGTAGCCAACCTGGTGGGCACGACAGATGAGATCCATATCGTTCTTTATCAAAAACTCAGCGACTTTGTCAGGCCCAAATGTGTAAGAGACTCCACGGTCATTCATCCCCCAGCCTTTCACATCTTTGCTTGGATCAGACCAAAGCAGATCACAAAGCAAACCAGAGTCAGGAACATCGGTAGGTCGCTTAATGTTCTTGATCTGTTCCACGTTGGTCAAATCGGGAGAAAGGCCACCGTGCATACACAATATCTTATCGTCTATAACAGCAGCCACGGGGAGGCAGTTAAAAGAATCTGTAAACACTTTCCAGAGTCTCACACTGAACCTACGTTTACATTCATCGTAGAATCCGTAGATTCTGTTGATGGAAGCACACTCGTGGTTGCCTCTTAGAAGGAAGAAGTTCTCAGGGTATTTGATCTTGTAGGCAAGGAGAAGACAGATGGTTTCCAGACTCTGCTTCCCACGGTCCACGTAATCTCCTAAGAATAGATAGTTAGCTGCAGGAGGTAAGCCTCCATACTCAAATAGCCTCAGTAGATCTGAGTACTGTCCATGAATATCACCTGAATAAACAGAACAAAACCACATCAAATTTCCAGGGTCGGATTTGGGCCAAACCCGATAGAACATTGGCCTTGGCTCCGAAATTTTTTGTAGGTTTTTACATAAGCATAGGTCTCCAAATTGTGATTTCTTTTTTTAATAATAGTTCTTAAGAAATGTTTATGACCCTCGAATTTTTGGATCCGGCCCTGCTAAGTTCTCATTAAACCGAACCTTCAAGAACAGTTTTCAACCAAAAAAAAACAAATACATCCTAGGTTGCATCAAGATACTCAGCTAATCTTATAGTAACACACAAGGTTAAGCTTATTTAACTTCAATGAATGTAACCCAATGTTGTAGGAGCAATCCAATGATCTTTATCTAATTAGATGATGATGATTCAAAGCCACCAAAACCTCTTGTGTTCTTCCATATCTATAACTTGGACCAAACACACATCTCTATCTAAAACCAAATTCACGTTTCACAAAACCTACTCAAGACAATTAAAAAAAAAAAAAAAACTTTTCTTTGGGAGCTGATCTAAGAACACGAGCTATAAAGGCAATCATGAAGACCTCAGATCCTAAAACGAACATGAAAAGTAGATTGATAGATTACCGCAGATCTTGATGGGAGCTTCGAGCTCAAGGAGGTTAGGCTGCTGAAGGAAAATCTCTCTGGACACGATGCAAAGCTGTCGGATCTCAGACTCGTTGAGCATGACCTGTTTGGTTCCAGGCTTAGGGTTTCTGTAATCCAACAGACGACGGATGATGTCGTCGAGAACGGCAGGGTCCATGCTTCCCTGCCCCTGTTGCGTCATTACAAAGACACCCACGCGATCGAAAACAATAACCCCACCAAATCGATCTTTTATCTTACAGAAGTTTGGACAATAAATCGATTGCCCAGGAAACCGAATTTGATTTTCAAAATCTTTTCTCGATCTTCAGACCAAAAAAGTTTTCGCCTTTGTTTCCCCAAATATCTTTATTTTTTTCCAACGAGTTTCTGTGATCGGTGAGTTTATCGAAGGTTAGTGGTTATTTATTTAGTTATTTAATTTTTATTTTCGAAATAAAATAATTGTCCAATAATAATAGCTTAATGCAACTCTCTGCTCTGCATAATGTTATAATCATCTCCTTGGATGGATTTGCTGGTCCCCACTATGCACATCCCTTCTGATTCTTTTTTTTTTTCCCTTTGTTAATAATTATTTTTTCATAAATAGTAATAGTACTGTTCCTTTTGATTAAATATGATCAAATTGTATTTGTCAATGCCAACAAAAAAAAAAGTATTTGTCAATTCATCCTCATTTTCTTATGATATATATGTATATATATATATATATATTTTTTTTTTTTTGAACTTCCTTCTTATGATATTATATTGGACAAAGAGAGTTTAGGAGTTTTTTGGATTGAATTTTGGGATTTATATTTACGTTTATTCATCATCAATGTTATTAGTTCAATTAAATTATATTGAATTTTAATTAAACTATAAGTTAATAAATAATTATAAGAATCTAACGTTACACACAAGTTAGATTCTGTGTGCCTTTTGATTCAAATTTTTTCCTTTGTTTTCCGTTTTTCTACAAAGCTAATATTATACTCCAAAAATGTCATGCAGAAGTGTAATCCATATAAGAGGATTAAAATAAAGAAATAAATAAATGTGCGGACAGGTGGCACAAAAGAGAAATGCAGAAACTTAAATCTTCATTAGGCCTGGGCATAGGGATGGGCTGCGTTCGGACACCCATTCGGGTTCGGTTCGGGTCTATTCGGGTTTTGGGTTTTCGGGGTCTAAGATTTCAGTCCCATTCGGGTATTTCTAAATTTCGGTTCGGCTTCGGTTCGGGTTCGGATAACCCATTTAAATTATTTCTAAATTTTTAAAATTTATTATATATTTTAAATTTTTCAAAATCTATAAATAAAATAATATATTACATATAAATTTGAATAACATATGTCAAAAATACAGAAAATTAACATATAAGTTGGTTTGGTTTGAATAATTGGATAGACAATCAATAGATATTTTAAGTATTGTTGGTGTTGTAAGTATACTTTAGCTATTTTAGACATATATTTTTAACTATTTGTATATATTTTCAAGTATTTTGGACAACTTAAAAGTATTTTTTATATTTTAAATGTTTTCAATATACATTAAATCTAAAAATAATTGATATATATAGTTATATAAATCTAGTTCGGATATATTCGGATACTCGAAATACTTCGGTTCGGGTCGGGTTCGGTTTCGTTCTTTAAATACCAAATTTTTGAACCCATTCGGATATTTAATCAATTTCTGTTCGGATTCGATACTACTTTTTTGGATCGGGTTCGGTTCTTCGGATCCGGGTTTTTTGCCCAGCCCTACCTGGGCATTTTAATCTGGATCCGAAAATCCGAACCATAACCGACCTGAAAATACCCGAACCGAAACCGAACCGAAAATTTACAAGCACCTATTGGGTCCAAAATTCTTCTACCCGAATAGATCCGGACCCGAAAAGAACCGACCCGAATAGACCCGGACCCGAAAAGAACCGACCCGAATAGAGCCAGATCCGAAAAGAACCGAACCCGAAATATACCCGATCTGATAAGAACCGATTCAAACCCGACTTAAAATCTTTAAAATATCTTTTTATTAACAATATTTATTATTATTTTGTAACATTTTTAAGTAACATGAACTTTGAAATGTAAAATATAGAATTAAAAATGTTCTATTTTAACTATTAATAGTTTATTTTAAGTTATTTTGTCAAATTTTAGCTATATATGAAAAATTTTGACTAAATCAATGAAATTTGAGTATTTCATTTCTTTTTTATATTTTAAATAATTCGACCAACGAATCCAAAATTATGGGTATTTCAATTATAGATCCGAACCGACCCGGACCCGAGAAGACCCGATCCGGAACCGACCCAAAAAATTATAGGTATCTAAATGAATCTAATTTCCAGGATCCGAAGGACCCGGACCCGACAGGAACCGATCCGAACCCGACCCGAGGACCCGGATGCCCAGGCCTAATCTTCATTTTGACTTGAACAGACTCCTTTTAGGGCTTAGCGTTCAGTGGCCCGTTCGGTATCGGTTTGGTTGCTTCGGATTTTCGGTGTTATACTAAGAAGTCCCATTCGGGGTTTACTAATTATCGGATCGGATGCGGTTCGGTTCGGATGTAACCAATGTTTAGAATCGTCCAAAAATATTTTATAAACCTCAAAAATTGAATTTTTTTCAAAATATAAAAAATTATTTACAAATTGAATTAAATATTAGTTAAACTATCTAAATTAGCTTAAACAATATTCAAAATAACAAACTACAAAAATATTTTGAATTCTCTAAAATATCTAGATCACCTTAAATATATAAAAATATTAATATATTTAACTAATTTCGGATATTTTCGGATCCTAATTCAGATTTCGGTTTGATTCGGGTTATAACCAAATTTCGAAATACTAAGCTCATAAGTCACATTCGATATTTTTGTATAACAGTTTGGATTCGGTTTCGATTTCTCTGGTTCGGGTTTAGGTAGGTATTTTGGGTTAAGTTAAAAACGCCCATGCCTACTCCGTCACTCGTAAACCAGCCAAAATCATCTATTTTTGGTCCAAACTCCACTAGTTCTTTTTCACAAAACGGTTACTATTCATGAAGACGTGCACATCAAACAACTTAAACCAGAGATGGATTCCAATTGTAAACCAGAACTATCCGGAACATACCAAAGAAACACAGTAATAGTGTACTAACAAGCTTTTTCTTCCTTTTTATTTTAAGTTTTCTTTTTTTCTGAACACAAACCCCATCAGAGATAGCAAGACAAGAGTGATTGAATAGAAGTATTCTACATGCTCTTGCATTGCTACACTCATCAGAGAGAGAGAGAAGAGGAGAAGCTTTCAAGAGGTAATTAAGTAGAGCAGCAACCTCTTTTCGCGGCTCCAGACGTGTCATCAACGTTAATCGTTGTTCCTTGACCAGGAATCGCAGAATTAGCACCCGCTGCTTCTTGAGCAGCCAAAGCTTTCTTGCTAATGATCTTGTAAATCTCAGTCAACACGGTTTGAAATGATTTCTCGACATTTGTGGATTCAAGAGCAGACGTCTCCAAGAAAGAGAGACCTTCTGTCTCAGCTAGACTCCGACCATCTTCCTCAGCAACCGACCTCAAGTGGTTTAGATCGGATTTGTTCCCAGCCATCATGATCACAATGTTCGAATCCGCATGGTCTCTTAGTTCGCGTAGCCACCTTAGGACATTGTCAAAGGTCTGACGTTTGGTGATGTCATAGACAAGAAATGCACCTACTGCGCCTCTGTAATAAGCGCTCGTGATGGCCCTGTACCGCTCTTGACCTGCAGTGTCCCATATTTGGGCCTTTACTGTCTTTCCTTCAACCTGCATAACCGTAAGACAATCACAATAACCGCACAAATAGTTAGCAACTGGTTAGGTCTTGTTAACCACACAAAGTCTTGTTTCAAGCTTTCACAAGTCACAACCATGATTTGCAGATGGTAGGAAACTGTCTCATGCTTTAACTATTAACAAGCGAGAAACTGATATAGGCATTCACTAAATCATCTTTGATTAAACACAGAGCATCAACATGTTTAATAAATCAATTATATATGTATCACTAATCATTATATATCACACAACTTTGAGGAGTTGACTTTTTGTGGGATGAATGGTTGACTTTAATGATCATTTTATAAACATTGTTGGGGACAAGTTGTGGCCTCTCTCTACCATTCAGTCAGACATAAAATATAACCAAAAGCATTGTTCATCATGACTCATGGCCAGCACATCTAAGAATCTCTCTTATATAAAACTCTCTCAGAACAAATGCACCGAATTATTATCCGAATCTTTAAGAAACCACAGGACCATATGCTACCCAAACATGTTTTTAATCTGGCTCAAAAAAGGATGAAACTTCAAAAAACAAAAAAAAAAGCAAACAGAGTAAAACTATAACACAACCAAGCTAACATTTGACCTGAGTTTCGACAACCTAGCGATGAGATCTTGAAGCTGATACAAAACTTAAAAGAAGCAAAGCTGAAGAGAAAGTAAAGACTTCACGGTTTAGGGCTAAACTTAGTTCAAAACAGAAACAGAGAAGACTAAAACACATCGCAGATCCTAAACATCAAAACCGCATAGAGATCACGTTTAAGAAGCACGAGAAAAGAAGAGGAGGCTAAAATCACCTGAAGAGTTCTTGTGGCGAATTCAACACCAATGGTGGACTTGGATTCCAAGCAAAACTCATTCCTGGTGAATCTAGACAATATGTTTGATTTCCCGACACCAGAATCACCTATTAACACGATCTTGAACAGATAATCATAATCCTGTTCTACTCTATGCGCCATTATTCCTCTTCTATCTCACCAAAAGAAACAAACCTATATAATACATAAACAAACATCCGTCAATATCAACAAGCGATCGATATCATCATAGAAAGACGTCGGATCAATCTAGATTAACCCGAGCCTGAGCTAATAAGAAACGAAACGAACATACCCTTTTTTATATTCCTTAAGGTTGCGGATTAATCGTGGAAAGCGAGTTTCACCCTCTTCAGATCTGCTTAAGATGAAACTTCTCTTGGAGAAAACATTCTCCTATTACCTGTTTTAATCGTCTTTGTAGTTCGTATTATAAATGTTTTCCTTTATTACAGTATGATGTTTCGTATATTATATAGTGTGTTGATACGATAAAACAAGCGACGATGTATTAAATGGCAAGAGGGCTGAAGGTGGGCCAGGCGGCAGCTTACCAGGTCAGAGCCGTCAGGCTGACAAAAGTAAGCAGATGTTTCAGGGGTACTATAGGAATTATGGCTGTCACGGTAGACAGTTGGCAGCTAATCACTAAGCGACACGTATGCAAAGTATTTTGATTAGAGTATCTTTTCGTAATATAATGATTTTCTATAGTTTTTTTTGTCGATTTCTATAGTTAACATTCTGTCTTGTGTTGGTGTTGCTCTGTTGATTGATCATTCGTAGTACAAAAATGATTACATCAATTTTTATAATCTCATAATTAGGAGTGGGCACCAAGCAGATATCCGGATATATGTGATCCGCTCAAATCAAATTTTTTCGATTCGATTCAGTTTGTAACCTTTTGGATATTTGATATTCTGGATATCTGAAAAATTTGTATTTTTTATTGATATCCGATTTGATCCATAAAAAATTAATATAAAATAATAATATTTCATCACAATAATTGAAAAACTACATATTTTAAAAGTTTAATAATTAGATAATTAATTTACTGAATAAAATATTATAAAATTATATAGAGATATAAAATTATAAAATATATATATAATTTAATATATGTATATATATAACAGATCGGATTGGATATCTTTTTTTAATATTAGTATTTGTGATTTACTCTTCTTTGACGGACATTGAATTTTAGTAGTTGCTTTGATTCATAAAATTATGAATATCCAGTTTTTTTGGATCAAATCGAAACAAATAACAGACATAATCAAATTTTACGGATATTTTTGTCACCCGTGATAATGAACTATTATCTCTATAATATTATTTGAGAAGTCAGTTTCCTACGTGTCACGCTCACGTTAATTTTCACCGTGGTTGATTACAATGATATCCTTAATGAATTAAAATATAATATTTAAACACTATTATTGATTTTTTATTGAAATTACTTTTTAATATTTTCCAAACAACATATATAATAAAAAGGAAATATTATAAAGTTTATAAAGCAATCCTTAATGAATTAAAATATTATATTTAAACACTATTATTGATTTTTATTTAAATTAATTTTAATATTTTCCAAACAACATATATAATAAAAGGAAATATTATAAAGTTTATAAAGCAAAATTAAAACGAAAATATATGTATAAATAATATGATTTCATTAAAAGAAAAGTTCACAAAATAGTAATATTCCATTTTAAAATATTTTTAAATAACATAAAATATACTAATATACTTTCTTTATATTTATATTCTCACAAGAATGAAATATTTTAATATATTTATATATATTTTTAGATAATTACATAAAATAATTAAGTAACATAAACTCATATATGTTTTATTGACTAAAATATTTTATAATTAGTATTATTGAAATGTTATTTGTATTTTATTATATTTATTTGACCATAATATCTTTCAATTACAACAAAAAAATATCTATAAATTTTGTTTACTTATATAATAAGATTTCTCAAATACAGTCACAATTTTTTTACTGCTTATTTTTTAAGTGATATTAAAAAACAAAAAATAAATTTTAACAATAAACATCTTTTGATATCTGTTCATGAGCTTCCAAAAACGTATCAATTACTTATTATGTAACTTTCTATAGATCATCGTTTTATTTTCTAATTTTTTTTAAACCAACATTTCATTTGATATATATATAATGAAAATACATGCACATTTAAACGAAAAATAAAATTAATTTGAATTGACTTAATTATAATAAAAAATAATTATACCTCAGTTTGAATTTGAAAGAATATATGTAACTTAAGATACTCACAACATGAGTGACTCAACTAATCTAATTTATATATAAAATCATAGATTTAACTATAATAAGAAAATATAATTTTATAATAATAATAATGATAATTTATTTTATAAATATAAATTATAAGATGACTCAAAACAACTTAACAATGAAAATAAAATATTAAGCAACTGTTTTGATTTAGTTCTTTTGTAAAATTTATATATATGCATGAGATTGCAGAATATTATCGTTTTATTAATTTACGTAATTTGGAACCAAACACTTTAGTTTATTTTTTTATTTCATTCTAAGCACAATATATCTTAAGTTATAAATAATCTTCCTAAAATATATTTACATATCTAAGACAAAAACTAACCTAATGCAAATAAAAAATTAATCAAAATTTTAATATACTTTGAATAAAACTTTTTATAATTGAATTTATAGAAATATATGCAACCTAATATATCCAAATGATAGCTAAATCAATTGTAAAAACAACAAAACCGACTAGATATAACATATCTAAAATTATATGTCTAATTAAAGTAGTATAAATTATGCATAAAACTATAACTTAATTTAAAAATTAAAAGTAAATAGCAATCAATTATTATAATATATATTTACTTTATAAATATTTATATCCGTGCATGAGCACAGGAAAATCACCTAGTCTAAAATAAGTTATAATCACGAAACCGCGCAAGATTAAGGATTAAAAGTATGTATAATGTTGGACTGATCAAAGCAATCATATAATGAAAAAGTTTCAAAATGATTTGATTGGTTTGGCTTGAACTAGGAACAAAGAACGTTGTGTTTCTATGATTTACTATACGGTTATTAATTATTATAAAATGATAGTGAATACTGTCTTAGAGATTACAATCTTAATTTATTTAACACTAAACAATCAATATTAACAAAACTGGTCCTGAATACAAGTTAACCAAAAGACTTTTCAAAATGATACTGATTAGCCATTTTTCATAAACAAGAAATAGACATAGCTCTTAAGGACAAAAGTCCTTTAAGAGATTTGTCATTTGTAAGACTAATTAGCCATCTTAATTGACACTTATGTTAAAAATAACAAAAATAACGGTTTAAGAGCTCAAATTTAGCTAGTTTTTTTTTGAGATATTCTGTGAGAACTTTGCATTAGAGGTGCTCTAATTTACTCTCCAGCTGTTGAATAGAAAATCTTGCTCTCTTTTCTTTCCTTGGGCATAGATTGATTTTTTTTTTCTCTTATAATTTTTACAGCAAACTGATTAGAGAAAGACACTACTCACCCGGAGACACTAGGGACTCTAGTGCAGAGCCGGCTTTGAATATTTCAGGCCTTCAAATATGGAAATATTGGTAAGTTTTACACAAATATTGACTCTAAGCACATACTTGACTAAGGCCGGCTCTGCTCTAGTGGCCAGCGTACACACACAACGTCTATTGCTGCTGGGAACGCAGTCCCGAACACCAGTTTCTTTGGGCTCCGCAAAGGAATGGTGAGAGGTGCCGTTCCAATGATGTGTTGGGTTTTGACACTTCTTCATTTGATTTTCAATCACTTTATGTCTTTCTCGTATCATTTGAATTTTTTCATGTTGAAACACGTTTGGATGAAGTTTGAGGCATAAAAAATGATAATGTAGGAGTGTAGCAGTGGGAGTGGAGACCCTCGCTGCATATTCATCTGAAGCTATGCCATTGATCTGAAAATGACACTAGACATGTGAAGTACTCTGTTCTCTCAGGAACTTCCATGTCTTTGTTGAGTTTGAATAGAAAATGTGGGGTATTGTTGGACTTTAATTAATTAAAGGAAGCAATGCTTCAGACAAAACGTGTCGGTTATTGACTCAAATGGTGCCTTTAATCAACGCATACGCTAATTCAAGTGGTGCCTTTTAATCAACACATATGTTAACTCATAACCGACACGTTTTGTCTGAACTCTGAAGTGTTGCTTCCTTTAATTAAATAAAGTCCAACAGTCTTGTCCATACGTTGCAGGTGTGGCTGCTTCTATCAAAACGTTTAACCTTTAATGATCTCCTTTCATGATCCCGGCAAGCAATAACTATATCCGATTTTTTGCTTTCTTGTCTTACAAGTAACTATTGTTGACTCACTGTCCTTATAATGTCTATTAACCGATCTTTCCAGCTTGGCCGGTAAATGCTACTTGACATCGCACTGACCGAGCTTTCTTATGAATCTGGATGTCGACCTGTGTACGAATTGGGAAAAGTAGACCACGTCCCTTTTCTCTGCAGCTTTCAATACACGTCAGATATCTGTTGAAACAGTCATTTGCTCCGAAGAGAAAGAAAGCTTACCAAACCAAACAACCTAAACAATCCTTCATTGTCGGCTCAATTAGTAAGTATTGATCACTCATTCACCGCCACTTTCAATAGAACCGTCACCAATGTTGGTACACCAAACCGAATACAAATCGAAGGTAGTCCCGGGTAACGGATTTAAGCTCACTGTCACGGAACGCTAGTGTTCTGTCTTTTAAAACCTCAACGCTTCTTCTTTTAAAACGTCAACGAGAAGCAATCCTTCAGTGTAGCTGTTACAGGCAGTGATCCTGACCAATACGGTCCGATGGGACCTGTAACGTCAGAAGTCCTATTGTTGTTTATTCTGATAATTACTAACGACGCATCATCAAGTCAATATCGTCACCATAAAATAATCTTGACTTTTGCTGTTATGTTTCTCTTTATTCTGTGTGTTTAGTATCTTATTTCTCGTATACATATGCCGATATATTAAGACATGCTTTTCCTTATTTCTTGTTTTAATCAAACGTCTTCTTTAAAATATTTAAATGATAGAAAAGTGAATGAATAGGAAGGAGAGAACATATCTATATTTACAAATCATTCGATAAAGATTTGGAAGTCTAAACTTGGTTGAATTGTATTAATAGATGTCTACTAAAGATAAACGGTATCCATGTTCCAAACATAGCTACATATAGAACCATAACGAGTGTGCATTGGAACAACAGGTCATAGATAAGAAAATTGAACACACTATATAAAAACACGCGAAAACTAGATTTACTGATTTAAATAAATCTGCATAACTGGATGCACGCGACATTAAACCTTTTTCTTGATTCTATATCAAAATTTTCTTTACGCATTCAAGATCCTTAAATCAAGGCGGATCCCTCACGACACTTCTGCAACTTACCTATCTGTCAAGCACATGACTATTCTTCAATAGGTTACACGCTACAAGAGATCCATTAGAAGACGTCCTTTTAAAAATTACAAGTAAGAATCAGCTTGGGATATGTTAGTTTACGTTCCCCAATAATGAGCCAGTTAGCAATCTGACGCTATATTGTTAGGTCTGTTTGGTAATGACGTTAACCCATTAAAAATGACGTTAAAACCTCGTTTTTATTGTGTACAAGAGAGATGTCTTTATTAACTTTTTCCTTCTCACTTTGGTCCTTCTTAACTTATTTTCATATTTACATGATGATATACATATACATGCTTGGATTCTCGTATTATATTGTTTTTTGGGTCTAGGATTCAAACTTCCCTTGGCACAAAATATCATTCGTTAAATTATATTTTTAATTAAGTTTATTCTGAATACTGAAAAGAATTTTGGGTATTTAACTGTACTATTATTTGCAAAATGATTTTTCGCATTCGAACTCTCACGTCAAAAGTTAGAACGGTTAAATACATTACTATCTTTAATGAATAAATATGTTTTTTCATTATATAATTGATCAAACATAAATGAATTAATTAACTATAAAGAGTTGTCAAAATAAAATAAAAAGACTTACGTGCAAAGAGACATACTAATGACTATAATGTTTTGTTATATATTAAAAGTTAGAATGATTATTTTTATTTATACCCTTAATGAATAATATATATATATATATTAGCAAAAAAATAAAAACATTTTTTTTATTATGGAAGTGACTAAAATTAATAATAGTAAGAATTATCCAAAATATTACAAAATATATTTTAAAATAAAAATATAATTCATATATATTGTATTGTTATCCAAAAATCTTTTAATAAAAGTTCAAAATTAAAATAAAACAGAAAAACACATAACTAAATATTAATTAATCAAGTAAAATTATTAATTTAATATAATTGAAAAGAGAATATTGAATTATTTCTAAGATTTATTTATTAATAACGAATATATTGTAGAAATAAATATTTTAAAAATATAATACATAAGAATTTTCAAAAAAAAAAACATAAATCATACTTTATCATTATAATATTTTAATTAGTAATACATGTATTAATATGTAATTACAAAATAGTTATGCTTGCATGCGTACACGAAAAACCTAGTGTAAAATACTTGAGTATAAATTGGCCTACCGCTACCTACGTAATTTACAAGAAAACTATTTTTATTATGTTGCAATTGAATATCTCTGTAAGCACTTACTAGCATGTTAGTTAATATGTTTTATTTATATATAATCTCTTTTAACATGATGTGTGAATTATGTAGTGATACTATGAATTTTATAATAGTATTTACACAAACCATAGCAGAATAATTTTATTTCAATTCTTGCCTCATCGTGTGGGGCAGTGTGGCAAATTTGTTTTTGAAGTGATGTAACGTGATATCAATGATTTTATTTATCTTTGCCAGAAAGAGGATATGAAGAAGATGCCTTTATAACATTTGTTAAATGGTCAAATCGTTAAGTTTGTTCCCAGTTTTGATTGCTGACCAAAGATTTTGTTTTAAATAGCTTTACCATAAATATATACATTTTCGTGTTGAAACAACACAGAAATCTGGGTCTCACATTGACCTTTAATTGTTTTTCTAGAAAAATGGCGAAACTACTTGCTTTCTTTTGCCTATACTCCTGCATCATTGTCTTGATCGTGTGTTCAGTTTCAGCAGCCATAGATGGTAACCAAGACCAACAGGTATAATTACAGTTCTTATCATCATCTTTTGTCTCTTGTCATATAATCAACCATGATACATGATGATTATTAATCGTTACCATGATACATGATGATTACTAATGAATTGATAATGAATAATGATCGTAATCCATGAAGGTGTATGTCGTCTACATGGGTGCACTCCCTTCTAGTGAGGTTTACACACCAATGTCCGATCACATGAACATTCTTCAAGGAATCACCGGAGAGAGGTGTGAATATTTAGTTACACCAGCGATCATAGTTATAATTAATCAAAGTTATTGGTATGAATAACAAATGATCTATTATCTCTAGTTCTAACGAAGGTCGCTTGGTGAGAAGTTTCAAGAGGAGTTTCAACGGGTTCGCCGCCCGACTCACTCAGTCAGAACGAGAAAGAATAGCCAGTGAGTGTTATTTGAAATATAAAAACTCTAAGACCCGCAACAATTGATTTGTTTTTCTTTGTTGCAGTTGAAAGATATATAATGATTCATCTTTTAACGTTAATTAAAACCCTTTTATGTTCTTCTTAGATATGGAAGGAGTTGTGTCTGTATTTCCTAACAAGAATCTACAGCTCCAAACAACGACCTCTTGGGACTTCATGGGGTTAAAGAAAGGAAACGCCATGAACCGGAACCTGGCCGTGGAGAGTAACACCATTATTGGAGTCATTGACGGTGGGATCACTCCGGAATCTGAAAGCTTTTCTGACAAAGGCTTTGGCCCTCCCCCTCAAAAATGGAAAGGTGTTTGCTCCGGTGGCAAAAACTTCACGTGCAACAAGTAATATTATATGAACTAAATGATTGATTGCTGAAATCTAATTCACATAAACTATCGTAAATAATATTATTTTATTATATTGCTAGCAAGCTGATTGGTGCAAGGGACTACACAACCGAAGGATCCAGGGACACTGTTGGACATGGTACACATACAGCGTCCACAATTGCTGGAAACGCTATTGAAGGCGCAAGCTTTTATGGACTTGGCAATGGAACCATGAGAGGAGGCGTTCCGGCCTCAAGAATTGTCAGTTACAAAGTTTGCACCTGGTTAGGGTGTAGCTCCGATAGCATATTGTCTGCGTTCGATGATGCGATTGCAGATGGTGTAGACATTATCAGCATCTCCGCCAATTTAGGATACTCCTCGGCATTCGAAGAGGATCCGGTCGCTATTGGGGCTTTTCACGCTATAGCCAAAGGGATTCTCACTGTGAATTCAGCCGGTAACAGCGGTCCAGAACCGAAAACGCTAGAGAGTGTGTCTCCGTGGATTCTCACGGTTGCTGCCAGCAACACCAACCGTGCGTTTTTCACGAAAGTTGTTCTCGGTAACGGCAAAACACTTGTCGTACGTGTCAAGAAACCTGTTTTTTGATCTCCATCAGCTTATTATATCTTTGTGTGTTTAAATCCTTTTCTTAATATGAAACAGGGAAAGTCAGTGAACACGTTTGGTTTGAATGGAACGATGTATCCTCTTGTGTACGGAAAATCTGCCGCTAATTCGTCTGCATGCAGCGTGGAATCGGCAGAGTAAGTTCCTCATGTTCATGCATATGGTTAGGCGTTTTCATATTTTCAAATTCCTAACAATAGTTTCATATATCTAAATCAATATTCAAAAAATCTATAGACAGTAATTGAACGCTTTATACAAGATTAATATCTAGGTGGGTGGTCAAAATAACCTATTTGCCGTTTAGTCGATTTGCCAAGCACCTGCAACACTGGTCTAAATTGATAATGATTAAGATGTTTATTTTATGTTTTTCAGGAAATGTGAAGAAGGGTGTCTTCAAAAATCCCTAGTGAAAGGAAAAATAGTGGTTTGCAATTCCACGGATTCATTTGAAGCTCTTGCAAATGGAGCTGTGGCAGGCATATCTCTCGACCGTACACCAGACGTTGCCTTCGTCACTTCTTTTCCCCTCTCTGCTTTATCACAAGAAGACTTAAACTCTCTTGTTTCTTACATTAAGTCCGAAAGGTAACATTCTTTTCTCGCATAATATATTAAACACAAACAAACAATATATAAGTCTTGGACTAATAACTCTACCTTGTTTCCTTAGTTCTCCAGTGGCTACTGTTCTACGAACTGAGGAGAGTTTTAGTGAGAAAGCTCCAGTCGTTGCTGCCTTCTCTTCTCGCGGTCCAAACATCATCGCAACTGATATTCTCAAGGTCTATGTCTACATAATCTTGTTTGTGCTTAGAACTTCTTTTATTTTTTTCTGGTCTGAGAGACAATGGTGGATGACTTGCAGCCGGATATATCATCACCAGGAGTTGAGATTCTCGCTGCATTTTCACCTGAGATTTCACCATCCTCGAGTGTATATGACACAAGACGTGTGAAGTACTCTGTTCTCTCCGGAACTTCAATGTCTTGCCCACATGTTACAGGCGTGGCGGCGTACATCAGGACGTTTCATCCTCAATGGTCTCCTTCCATGATCAAATCCGCCATTATGACAACCGGTAAGCAAAAATTAAAACATGGATATATATAGCATGTATATTTTTCTTGTGCTCCAAGAAACCAATAGTTTTTTATAGATTTTTTTTTTTGTTTGACACTCTGTTCTACTTTTGGTCTCCTAATAGCTTGGCCGATGAATGGTTCTGAACCTGGCTTTGTATCAACCGAGTTTGCTTATGGAGCTGGCCATGTCGATCCGATATCTGCTACTAATCCTGGACTCGTATATGATTTGACTAAAGCAGACTACACTGCCTTCCTCTGCGGCATGAAGTACAATGCAACTACCGTGAAACTCATATCTGGTGAAACCGTCATTTGCACTGGAGAAACCTTAACAAGAAACCTTAACTATCCTTCAATGTCGGCAAAATTGTCGGGATCTAAAAGTTCCTTCACCGTGAGTTTCAAAAGAACCGTCACCAACGTGGGTACCCCGAATATATACAAATCAAAAGTTGTTTTAAATCATGGATCTAAGCTTAACGTCAAGGTCTTGCCTAGCGCCTTGGTTTTTAAGAAGGTGAACGAGAAGCAGTCTTTCACGGTAATTGTTACAGGCAGCGCTCTCGACTCAAAACTGCTTTTGTCAGCAAGTCTAATATGGTCAGATGGCACTCATAATGTGAGAAGCCCTATTGTTGTTTATAAAAGTGAGTGAGAATATAAATTGTGTATAAACATCAACATAGTTTAATTTCGAAACAAATTAGTTTACCAACTATGTTTTGTAATTTGAAAGCCTTTAGTCAAAAAAAAGTATGTTTTGTAATTAATTCAACATTCTTTGTTGCCTTGTTGGCACAGTTATAAGAACACGAAATTTCAATATAATCACGAATAAAATTAGTGTAGAAATAAATTATGTTTTTTTTTTCTGGGAACGGAAATAAAATTATGTTTTATTTGATAAAACTAACAATATATATCAGGAATATCATGAGTCCATTTGATTTAGAAAATGCTCACTACTTTATGCTATTACTAGATTTTGATCGGCGCTTTGAAAGCGCGGGATAATTTTTGGATGCAAAACTTCTAGAGATAATTAACATTCGATCTTAAACATTTTATGTTTGACGTCTATAATTAAGAAGTTTTTATTTTGACATTTTATTTTATTTTATTTTATTTTATCTCGCACCAGTGTTTATTGTTTGTATATTCAACTCGGATTTGCCGTTGAACCAAATTTGGTGACACGTAAATAATCCAGTTTAGATTTAGTGAAAAAACCCCCATTGACTATAAATCTTATAAATCCGATAAAGACTAAAAAACCGTGATTAACCCGTGATCCAACACCGTTTGACCCAGTAAAAACCCATAAAAATCTGATAAATTTTCTTTAAAATGATTATTTTTTCATATAATTATAAATATTACATTTGAAATTTCTGAAGAAAAACCCCCATTGAGTAAAAACCCGATAAAGACTAAAAATCCGTGATTAACCCGTGATCCGACATGCTAAAAATCTGTGACTAAACCGTGATCCGACACGCTTGACCCAGTAAAACCCCATAAAAATATGATAACATTTCTAAAAATGATTCATATAATTCAAAATATTACATTTGAAAAATGATTAATTTTTCATATAATTCTAAAGATTTTGCTTTAATAGTATAGATTTGAAACTATCATGATTGGCCGGGTATTTATGATTTAGGTTGTTTAGATTTATGTTATTGATTATTGATTGGTAGGAGATTTTAAAAAAACTTATGTATTTGTTTTTCTAATTTTTGGGTTATTAATTTGAAAATACATGTGCAACTAAAATAATTAACCTTATATATTGCACAGTTATTAAGGATCTCCATATACTCAAAAAATTTTGAGTAGTAAGCTAATAAAAGTTTTTTTATATGTCACATTTTATTGTTATCAATATGAGTAGTTTCATGTATATTTTAATATTATTTATAAATAAATTGAATAAAATGATTTAGGGGTTTAGGAGTTTGTCTTTGTTTCATACTATACATCTAAAATGTAAACATACAACGTATATAAACACGAATCTGTTAATATATGTTAGATTCTCAAAAACCTGAATAGGACAACATGTAAAGTATTAAGCATTAAGCTGATATAATTGTATCAGAATATTAAAACTTCGTAATATTGTAATGTTAAAGTCTCAATATTTATAAATAATACATAAACTTCATAAGCAATAGAAATTGTTTTCAGATGGCCGTGATTGTAGTTTGGTTATTTAACAAAGCTAAAAACTAAACATTGTTGGATTAAATAGATTTTGTTAGGATTAAATAGATTTAGTTATGATTTAAATAAAAAAACATATATTTTAAATAAAGTAATGGCATGAATCTGTAAATACTTTTAAATCAGGAGGGTACCTTAAAAGGGCTTTCTGTTTTAATAGTATTGATCTGAAAATAAATTATTCAAATCTTTCTTGTTCAAGAAGTGTAAATGGATACCTAACCAAATCTATATCTAACAAAATAGATATCTAAGAAAAATTTCAATTTTTTTTTATTAATAAGTTTAAATAAAATATACTAACAAAATCAATACCCTACCGAGCGTAGCATATTAAATGGTTAATAGGATAAATAACTTGGATAATAATCCCAAAATATTGCATATTCGAATTAATTGAATATATTTTATAGGAAATTTAAATTTGACTACTATTGAATAAACCACTCGTGTATTAAGCTTTGTAATCTGTAAAGCAAAGTTTATTCACATATTTAATTATCCATGTGTATAAAACCTTATATGATAGTGTAAACCAATATTATCTTTGAATGTGTAAAACATATTTAATGTTAATATTTAATAAAATATTGTTTGACATACCTTTTATGAACATGTATTTTATTCGATTCTGGTTTATTAATTAGAATGAATATTTTAAGGTCAAAATGGTTTATAACTATAATTGTTAGACTTATATATATCACACGAACTCTTTCTGTGACCGGTTTGAGACAAAACCATGGATCAAAAGAGTCAGAATATTTTAACAAAAAAAAATCAAAATATAGTTTAGTTGAATGTCGATTAGTGCATGTATGGATAAATAATATTTATATTTAAATTAAATAATAGAGGAACAAATCAAATAATTAGAATTATAAAGTTAAGTGGTTTCATATATATTCATTTAAGGAAGATCTCGTTAGGTATATATAAATAATTTCTGTAATTTTTTATTTAAAATTCAAGCTGAAAAGTTGAGATAAATAAGAGAATATATATTTTGTTGGAATAAAAGAAATATCTTGAAAAATAATAATTAAATAAAAGTATAGCCTAAAATAAATGCAGTGACATGAGATGGTAAATACTTTAAAACTCCAATGGTTCCTCAAAAAGACCTTTCAGTTTTAATAGTATTGAGTTATCAGGGAGAATTTGCTCAATATACAAAACACTAACTGAAATAAAGAATATAATATTGATTTAACATAATTAGATAACTAACATTTATGATCCAAATTATCCGGTTATATCCCTATCTTTTGCAGTTATCCAGTTTCATAAGAGGTAAAGTTGATTACGTCAATAATTTGAGATGTGGCTAAAGTTTACCGCTTGCTATTCACTCTGAAAGCATTATAAAATATCCACATCGTACTCATATCTACCGTATACATAATTATTGTGTTTAGTATATGTGACTATGTGTATATGTATGGATAAAAATAAAATATTTTTTCATTAAATAGTCTATTCTATTTCTAAACATTGTCAATCCATTTTGATAACAAGTAAAAACCACATAATGAAGAAGATGAATGCAGATCTTAACCTCACCCCGTCTCTCTAAATACTAAACCCTAAGCTATATTTACTAAACCCAAAACCTAATTGTAACCCTAAACCCAAATATCAATTGTAAACCCGTAACCCAGATATCAATAAAAAGTAGAGATTTAAGTGTTATTCCTTTTCTTACAAATAGTATAGTAATACAAAAACCATTTCATACTATTTGATTTGCTACTAGTGAAGGATACAATAGATTGTTGATTATAAAATACATAAATACAAGAGTGAGAGGAGGTTATATCTTAGATAATATTGTAATCTTACACAAATAGGTACACTAATGAAAATATACTATACTATAATTTTTATCACTGAATATAGTATAGTCGGAGAATCATCTTCTACACGTCAACACTCATTTACTGGTCCACCATCGTCATTAAACCACCAGATTTACATAATAGCCGGAATATCCGTTGGTGAAAGATTCTGAAACAAAAACAAAATATGAAAATAAAGGTATATATACAACTACTCTTTTGATTTATTAGGATTATCATCGTCCAAATAATCACCATTGGAGAAGAAATAATAGGAAAATTTATTGGCAAATATAAAAGCAAAAGAAAAGACTGAAATTCAAATGTCTCTCGTAACAAAAATGGAGGTTTGAGAAGATGAGAAAGAAGAAAGAAAAAAGAGGTTATCTGGTAAGTTTAAAAGGGTAGTTTAGTATATATTTTATAAAATATGTTGAATATCTTAATCAACTTTTTTTAGCTAGATACTTAATTATAAAATTTTTGTTGTATATACAAAAATTTATTAATCTAAATCGTTTTTTTTCAAATATCGAACTGCTCTTGTTTTACAGTGCAATTCAGTAACATGAACTGAAAACTGTAAGATATATAGATTTGATAAGAAAGTTGATACTTTTAAATATATAAACTAGATACTAAAATTTTAAAATCATAATCACATCTCGAAATCAAAGTCCACCGGGTTCACAAGATACTAATCATTTCCCCCTTTATAACATATATTTAATTTTTGTTATCTTATTATATTTTCAAATGATGTTATATTTTGAATTGCTCAACTCAAAACTAAAAATGTTACTTTATTGTATTTAATAATTTATTGAGTATATAGAGTTCCAATTGTAAAATGGAACTGCCATCAAATACAATTTTTCTTAGGAAAATGTAATACTACTGTATTTTAATATTTTAAGGAAAAGGAACAAAACACAATTTTCAAATAATGTTCGATCAAAACGACTATCTCTAATGGTTTTTGCAGCGTTAATAAATTATTTTCATATGCATCTAAATTTCAACTAGATCCTTAAAGACTATAGCTTTTTTTCCTTGTTTTGCAATATCTCCTTGTTTTGTGTTATGTATATAAATTTGACCAGTCTTAACTCTTAGTAAAAGAGAAAATATTAAACAAAACGAAAAAGAATATCATAAAATGGCTATCACCAAGAAAGTTTTTGTTGCATTTGTACGTTCTTGTCATCGTCTATGTCTTATCTTTTGTCCATTGCCAAACAATATCTGATAGCCCTTCTGGTACTGACTAATTAAACTCATTACTTCTTTTTTCTTTCTATATAATAGACATAATTTTATTATTTTTATGAATCTGTGTGTCGGTTTAATGATTATTATTCAACAGGTTTAGGAATTAAGGAGAGTGATTAAAATTGCTACACAATAGCTCCTTGTGCAAGCGGAGGGGAGAGAGGCTGCACTGCGTTTTGTACGAGATTGAAGCTTATACCAGGGCCAGGGCCAGGGCCGAGGCCGTTGTACTGCTGACAGCATATGTTGTTGTGCTATCAATTAAGTATTCCTCTCAGATAATTTCTACAAGAAAATTAAATAATAACAGCTTTCACGAGATTTTCTTTTAAATATATATACAAGGAATCTGAAGTGAAAAAAACCTTGTGTCAAGTCAAAACTCCTCTAATCATTTATATTCCATTTTCCTTCATGTCTTTCTATTCTTTGCCATTCTTCTTTGTTATTTGTATTTGATCATTTCATTATCATTAATATAAATCATTAAATCTAATTCAAGCAAATTATCTTATAAATCTATTTACAGAGATCATTCCCCATCATTTCTCTAAATTTTATTCCATTCACATCAAAGTTTGATTGTGATTTTTAGTTCTCGAAACCGAATCAGATTTTATAAATAATCAAATGGTTTCTAAATCTCTAGAACCAGAAAAACGAAAATCAAAATATTTGAACCAAAACCGAATATAATAACAGACATATACACATAACACATATACCTCAACAAAACATACATACACATATACACATAACATATGTTTGGCACATATACAGTACATAGACACATACAGATCTCTCTATTAAAAGAGGAAGTACACTTTGCATAATTTTGATTTCATTTAGAATAACACATGATGTACCACTGAATTTAAAACTACCTCTACGTCTTTAGTGTTTTAATGTTTTTAACTCGTTAAGATAAAATTATATTTAATGTGGCAAAAATCCTACTTCTGTCTAAAATCACTACCCAACTATTTTAAAAAAATCTCGGCTATATAATAGAGTGCACGCGCTAACCACAGTAATCACTAAAGTGTGACTCATGTAAAAATCGTTGCCAATTTCTCCAATCACGTTGTCCCTTATTCCACCTTAATAACATTTCCAGAAAATATTTTTATTGTGTAGTCCATATTAATTTTTATATTTATTTGTATTTTATTATAGTTTCTTTTTTGGAACTGTATTTATTATAGTTGGTAGATTAATATCTAGGTTAATTGATTAAACTACTTAATAAACTTAAATAAACTAAAAGTATTGTAAAAATTAATATAATGGCATTAATATAAATTTTCAGATTTATCGAAAATTAAGATTTACATTAACAAAAATGTTGCAAAGATAAATATAATGATATTCTAAATGAATATTTTACCTAGAAGATATATAATCACTGTGGTTTACTTTAAAAGACAAATGTGATAAAATAAAGAATGTAATCTCTATTTGGATTTGAAAATATTTATTAAAATTCTAAAAATATAGTTATAAGTAAACAATAAAATTATTGAAAATCATGATAATAACAATTACGCTCATAGATTCAAAATCAACACAATATATTCTACTTCAAATATAAATCAAAATCCATAAAATATCTAAACATTCAATCAACACCATATATATGGTCTCTAACATGAAACTTAAGCAAGCCTTTATAAAAATTAAATATTCAACTATATTAATAATATTTGTGTATAATTTTATAAATATTTTAAAACAGATAAATAATTATATTTTATATTATTTACAAAAGAGAGATTTGTTATAAAATAAAAATGTAATGAATGCTTTAATTGAAAAAAATATATTTAAATATGATTATAGATCAACAATAAAGTAATGTATACAAAACTATAAAGATTTATGTTCAGTTTTCTTTATTTTTTTTAGAATGTACTTTTGTACAAAATATTGGAAATAGATTGATTTTGATTGACAAAGGATGACAAAATACATATAAAATAAAAATATTTTATAATAATATAGAAGAAGACACATAAATAATATTGTTACATAGATGAACGATATATATAACACCAACTATAATATATATGTGAAGACACTATCGCGGATCAAACTTTAATACATAATTTTATACTGTCTGTATATTATGACTTCCGTCCGGAAGTAAGATAGGGACCAGTGAGAAGAATCTCTTACAAGAATCTATCTCTTATCCAAAATGGACAACCGTTCTCAGTCTTTAGATTGCTTTTAGCTATCATTCCATGTGTATAAATTTACAAATGACAATAGTTGTTTGTGTAAATACACACTAATCTTTAAGTAAAAATGTATGTATATCCATAAATATTGGTATTTTTATGATACTTTTCAAAATATACGCTAAAGGAATTAATGTAACAATTTTTAAGGCAGCTAGAATTTTTGGTCTCCAGTTTGAGATATTTTAAAGTATTATTATCAGCTATCTCTTTGAGTTTTTCCCTGTAACTGAATCTCTCTTCCCAACTACGCGTCACGTGATACTTTGAGAGTAAGACATCCATTTATATATTTTCGGAAATAATCAAATACAATATCTTAATTAGTGACAATGGTTTTGATCCAGAGAGATAACATGCATTTATAACATATTTGGTGACAATGGTTTCCGAGAATCTCCGTTATCTAGAGATTATATATGTTCTTCAAACACTAAATATATATAAAGACTGAACAGTCTTGTACGTAGTGCTAAAAACTAATCGTCCTATCTTGTTTATATAGATACATAATTACATATTTGATTTACAGAGTATTTACTGAATCTATTAAATTGATGTCAAGAAAAAAAATCAGATACCTATTCATTGTTTTGGTTAATTTCTCGAAATATATATCTATACCTTAAATTTTTATAGCTAAAAAATCAATTTCAGGTTTTTACTAAACCACCACTTTTTTGAAGAAATAAGTATCTAAACCTTGATTTTTTTTTTTGGAAAAACAGTTTCAGTTTTCTCTCTTTTTTTTTTAAGAAATAAGTATTTTAATCTTGATTTCTTTTTTTGAGAAAATCAGTTTCAGTCTTCTCACATTTTTTATCAACAAATTATCTTATAGGTATAACAATTTGGATAAAGTTTTAGATTATCTGAATTTTTTAAATCTAATGATTTTATTCCGTTGTCGGTTTTTTAGGTTGACCTAGGTCTGGGAACTTTACCCGGACCCGAGGATCCGACCCGAAACCGATCCAAAAAAACCAGAATCAAGTAGGAACCGAACCGATGTTTTTACTCTATTGGGTCTTGTGGTGGAGGATCCACAGGTCTTGGATCCGATCCGGCCCAAATCCGAGAACCCGACCGACTGGTATCCGAAATACCCTAAACTTTTAGTATATATGAGTGTTTTAATATATTTGTGAAATTATGGGTATTTTTTAAGTTCTAAATTTGAATTTTTGGTAATAGTTTTGGTTTAGATTAAAATTTTAGATTTTCAAATATATAATTCAGATAATAAGATAAAAGTTTCAGGTATTTTACATGTCTCCGGATTAGATTTTGGGTATATTTTTGGGTATTTTCGGATATTTAAAAATTTTCAAGTATTTTTTGTGATTTTGGGTCTTTTTTGGGCAAGACCCAAACCGAATCCGACCAAAACTGAACCAAACCCAAACCGATAAATTTCAATTACCTATTGGGTCTAACTATTTAAGACCCTAACCCGACAAGACCGAACCGATCCCGAACCGAGAATTTCAAATTATACTATTGGGTCCTAAACTCTAAGATCCGAAGTAGGCCTGGACATTTTAACCTGGACCCGAAAACCCGAACCGGAACCGACTCAAAAATATCCGATCCGAAACCAAACCAAAAATTTACAAGTACCTATTGGGTCCAAAAAATTTCTACCTGAATAGATCCGGATCCGAAAAAAACCGACCCGGATAGACCGGACCGAAAAAACCGAACCGAATAGCCCGATCCGATAAGAACCGATTCAAATCCGACTTAAAACTTTAAAATATTTTTTTTAACAATCTTTGTTATTATTTTTGTAACATTTTTAAGTAACATGAAATTTTAAATGTAAAATATAGAGTTAAAATGTTTCATCTTAATTATTAATAGTTTATTTTAATTTATTTTGTAAAATTTTAGATATATATGACAAATTTTGACTAAATTTGATGGAATTTGAGTATTTTATTTCTTTTTTAGATCCTAATTACCCAAACCCTATCCTATCCGACCCGAATCCGAAAATTATGGGTATTTTAATTATAGACCCGAACCGACCCGAATCCGACAAGACCCGACCCGGAACCGACCCGGCCTGGAACCGACCCGAAAAATTATAGGTAACTATATGGGTCTAAATTTCTAGGACCCGAAAGATCCGATCCGAACCCGACCCGAGGACCCGGATGTCCAGACCTAACTCGAAGAATCCGAACCCGAAAATACCCGATCCGAATCCGATCCGAGGACCCAGATGCCGAGGCCTATTGACCTACCAACTACCAAGGACGGCACTAGAGTTTATATCATGAAACTAAAACAAATTTATATTAAAAACTATTTTACTGTTAAAAATCTTTCGATATATCTTTTCATTACAGTTTCATGAAGATTTTTTTTTACACATCTTGATTTTAGACTAAATTTATGAATTTTCCAAAAATATATTTTCATTACTCTTTGCTTTTCTGAAATATTTTTGATATTTTCCAAATGATTGATTTGTGAGCATTGAAGATAAAGAGGAAGAAAACGAATAGATTTTCATCAAGTGGAGAATTTATGTGGACCTAATCTTCTTGTCTTTGATAATATGTTCTTTTATTAATACTAAATAATTTTATAGATATAAAGTTAAAACCAATATAATAGTTTTGTTTTGAGCATAATGCTTTTCGTAATATTTTTAAAAATATTAAAGGGCAACTATTTCATATCAAAAACGGATCATGCGTGCGATTTAAAAAAGCTCAAGTTCTTCAGTTTTTTTTTCCACCTTGGCCCTATGCGATAAAGAACGGTCGGCAACTTATCCTCGGAACAACACGTGGCGACAGATCATTCGTCCGACATGAGAATCCGACGGCGGACTTATCCTCTTTAAGATATCTCTTTAGGTTATTACAAGAGAAACACTGAACATTGAAGAAGTCTGAGAAGAGTATCACTGTTTGTGTCTCTATCCAGAAGAAATAAAGAATCCAAAATTTTCAATAGGTTTTCAACAACAAAATATATAGAAAAATTTGATATAGATCGTTACGATCTAAAACAAAAGTTAAGCACTAACTATAAAGAATGGCAAAGAAGAAAGATAGCGAAGCTTCTAAATTTCTCAAACAAGAAAAATAAAATTGAAATAATTCATAAAGAGAAATGAAAAAGAAGCAATAGTCTTTTCGACATCAAGAAGAGAGAACATACACATAATAAGAGGATTCTTTTTCTTGATGGATTATGATGAGATGATCATGATCACAATGGCTCCACTATCACCATAAAACTAATCCCTTGTAGCATTATGTATATATACCCCCATTGCGATCTTCTTGTAATCATACAAACTTTAGAATACTGTCCTCTTCTCAGTCTATTTCTTGTGCATAAAAAAAATTCACAAAGAGAATCTGTTTCGAAGTGATTAGAGTATAGGCTTTGACAATTATTAATGGAAGGTAAAGGACGAGTCGGATCATCAACTTCTTCTTCTTTCACCACCGAACTCTTCGGCTTCAAAGATCCTTCGCCGCCATCTTCCTCCTCCGGAATCTTCTCTTCTATTTTCCCTCATCCCTCCAAGGTTATATGACCTTCCTTTTTAAAAAAAAAAAAAATTGTTTCTCGAGTTATCAGAGTGATTCTCGAGGCTTAATCTTTGTTTTCTTGATTTGAGTTCTCAGGGCGTTACAAAAGATGGTCCAAGCCCCAGACATGGCTCACTAGGTCAGTGGGAAAAATCTTTCTTCTTCTTCTTTGTTCACTTAGTCTCTAAGTACTATGCTGTCTTGAATCAAGAGTAGCTCTGTTTTTCTAATGAATATGTTTTCTTCACAGCTCAACGTAGTGAATCTTCAACTATGCAAGAAGACAGAGTTGAGCCGTGTCATCTTAGCTCTTCTCTTTACTACGGTGGTCAAGACGTATACTCTCGATCCACCACCAACCAAACTTACCCTACAGTGAGTCTTCTTAATTTATGTATATTTTGCTAATCACTTTCAAAGAAAAAAACATGGGACTTAACTGAACAGAGTAACCATTTTTCAGGTACAAAACGAGCGTTCTAGAAGCCGAGAAGACGATGCTAATGGACAGAACTCGCAAGATGTTTCAAGAGGAAACTGGTGGCAAGGTTCTCTTTATTACTGAAGAACCAGTTCCTTTTAGTTTCTTTGTAAATCTCTCCACAAACCCATGAAGCTCAAGCCAAGTAGTAATTATCTACCGAACCAAGACTTCGTATAAATAAGTTCATGCAAAAAAGGGATAATTTATTAGGCGATTTCGAATATTAAAAAATAATATTAAAGAGATCTCCTAGTTAAAGTGTCTTTGAATAGATTTGTCTAGTACTTGTTCTAATCAACTGTATCAGTATTTACTTTGCTTTTCTCTGTCTCACGTTCAACAAAAAGATATTCATCTTTAGCATTTTACCAAACACAAACAAGTGACCAAACCAAACCAGACATCTTTATGTAGGAACCAACGCATGTTAAAATTAATCTTCTTCTTACAAAACATAACATCTTTCACGTTTTACCAAATGCAAAAACCAAATGATTAGTTTTAACTCTATCAGTATAACTATAGCTCAAATGCATCAAGCTTGTATTGTACAGTAACTCTTATCCGAAATGCAAAGAAACAACCTCTCATACGCATCAGCCATTTTAGACGCGGTGAAAAGCCTCGACGATCGTTTACGTGCCTCCCTGCCTTTCCTCTCCAGCTCCTCTGTTCCATCACTAACGACTCGTGAAATCGCCTCCGCGAGAGACTCAACGTTCGGCGAGAAAGTGTATCCCAAATGCGGACCGACTACCACGGACCCAGTGATGCTCGCCAGCCTCGTGGCTAAGACTGGTTTGCCTGAAACCATAGCTTCTAAAAGAGTGTGATCCAGCCCTTGAGCTCTAAGCGTCGGGTTCACAAACACATCGATGGCATTGTAGAATTCCGCTAGCTTTTCTTGATCCAACGGTCCAAGCACGATCACGTTACTAGACCCGAGGTCTCTATATCTGTTTCCCCATGGACCATCTCCAGCCACTAAGACGACGACGTTTTCTCGCGCTTTCTTGTTTTCTTCAAACACACGTTTCAGAGCTGCGAACATCAAAGGATGGCCTTTATCTTTAACCAACCTCCCTGCGATTCCAAGAACCAGAGGAGGCTCTCTGTTCTTGACGACGCCTCTAACGCCGAATCTCTCTCTGAATCTCTCGCGTTTGGAAACGTCCGGTTTGAAGACGCTCTCGTCGACGCCGTTTAGGATGATGTGGACGCGTTCCTCGGGAATCATGTAGATCCTCTTGAGCACGTCGCCGCAATGATCGCTAGTTGCCACGTGGTGAGCGTAACGTTGGAAGAACTTGACTTCCTCCACGACACGCTTCGCTCGCTCCGTCAGAGCTGCAGAGGAAGGCGGTGGTTGCTCTTCTTCTCCTCCGGAAGCGACAGCGGCGGCGACGTCTGCTTGGCGGAGGAGTTCCTGGATTATGTCGGAATGTAATGTCTCGTAAGCGATACCGTGCCACGACGCGACAACGTTACGGAGGTTCTTGGCTCTTGTGTGGAGAAGCCCGACGCTTTCTGTGTGAACCACATCGAATGGTCTTCCACTAGCGTTCTGCGTCTGCGATTTTTGGGAGAAAAATCGCAATTATGAGCTTTTGCTTTACTACAAGTCGACAATCACATGTTTTTAATTACATAAAATATTTCTAATTATATAAAATTTTATGTAATTAAAAATAAGCTGTTTTTTTCCAATTCACTCATAGTTTTATTGTAAAAGTATTCAAATGCTTACATTAAAATGTAAAAATTTGCAATTAATACGGAAGTTTTACTGAAATTAGTTAAGTAATTACAAAAAATAAGATATAGGAGTTTGTTTTTTTTTTCTCTAAAAGGTGGTGAAGTTTTAAATTTTTAAATAATTAAATATTGCATGAAAACGCAAAATGGGGGGAAACGCAAAGTAGTGGCGTCCAAACCAACGACGCGGTACAGACGCAGAAGCAATTGTTAACTTCTATGTTTACCTGAAGCTCTTGAGAGAGGGAAGCTTGATCGAGATATCCACCGGAGGTTGGCTCAGAGAGATGGAACCGGAGATTTTTCAGTCCATACTCGGGGAAGGACGGAGACTTGGTGGTGAAAACATGAACCTCGTGGCCACGATTGGCTAGAGCGAGGTGCAGCGTGAGCGCGTGCCTCTCGAGCCCACCGGCTTGCGATTTCTGCGGCCATTTCTTAACGACCACAGCGATCCTGAGAATCTTCTTCGGTTTAGACGGGAAGAAAGTGAGATGGTTCCAAGCGGAAGAGAAGGTAAGAAGATCGATGGTTTCGTTGTTATGGCTGTGATCGAATGTGTGATCAGCGTTGGGGTTGTGGTCGTAAGGAAAAGAACAGAGAGTGGTGTTGTGTCTGAAGAGGAAAGAGACGAAAGAGAGGACAGAGATGAGGAGGGTGAAGTGACAGAGGTATCTGAGACTGAAGGAGAAACTCAACAGTGGGTTTTCTCTAGCCATGGAAAGGGACAGATCGAATCTGGAAACTCGAGTTGTATCGTTTAAGACAAAGAAAAAGTGATTAATTTGTCCGTGGATTGAATCGGGAACTACGTTTGACTTTAGATTAAACTAAAGTCGTGTTCTTTAAGTTATATGCACATGCTCTCTACCTCTCTAAAGTTCAATGAATCATCGCAGTAAAGTCACGCACATGTGGCCCACGCGCCTCCGTAATGCGACGGTGGTGTGAGCAATTGGTTGCTAGATTGCGTTCTGTCTCAAGCGAGGAAAAACGTCGAGTCGTTGACCTTGTCAGGTTGTGCAGAAAACGACGACGTAGTAAGCAAAGGAAAAAGATTAAAAAAGAAGCGCCGTTGCCGGAGATCGAACCCGGGTCACCCGCGTGACAGGCGGGAATACTTACCACTATACTACAACGACATTGTTGATTTTGTTTGACCCATTTTATTATAAATACACTAAACATGGTGAATTTCACAGACCATCTTGAGTATCTACGTTCAGTTGTACATATGTACAATTTTGCAATTGGTGTTTTCTACGGATGTGCCTGCAAACAATTATAATAAACAAAAATATTTATTAATCCATAAAATATGTCAGCGTTAGAAGGTTGATTATCCCACACTCAAAAATCCAATAGATATATGGTTAATGGTTGTTAGATAAAGGCTTTTCCATAAAGTGATATTAGACCAACTTTCTTGTAACAAAAAACAATTAATACCGAGTAAAACGTTGCAGATTCGGAAAAAAATCAATACTTTTCTTATATAGAATGTGAATTCTATAAGAAATTATCAGCTGGTGGTAGTAGGAATTATTTTTAGTGTAGTTATACCAAGAAAAAGTGTGCATACTTACGTTTGGTCAGATCATAAAAGGTGAACTAATCTTCCTTAACATCTCTTACTTAAAAACATCACATTAGAAAGAAGAAACATATGCTTTTTTGGTTCCGGATCAATCATTTCAAGCTGCATTTGTTGACTTAAACCACATCAAATCCTTAAACCAATATATGGTCATAAAAATGTATTTATAGTGGTGATAATGGAATCTTAGTTTAATTGGTCTTGATCTTGTAATGGTTAGCAAATCTTCATCAATTAGAAGTTAGAAGAAGAATCATATTGTATGTTCTAGCTACCAGAATCTGAGGCATACACGACACATAACTTGTGTTAGAAGTTAAATTTATTTAATATCTTTGGGAGCATTGATCTAAATATTTTCCAGTCTATCATATGAAAAATTAGTTTTTTTTTTGCATTGCGTCTTCAGAATGTCAATAAGGATCACTTGGTCTCTTCAGAATCTCACAAAAAGAACTTACTTACCATGGTAGTTGATACGAGGGTGGTTGGTTAGGCTATAGGAAATTTCTCTAGCTTTATTTTCTATCTACAACTATAAAAATTGTCAATTATGTTTTATTTAGATTTTAAAAACTTAAAGTCGGAAATTAAGAAATGGCTATAAAAACCTTAATTTTATAAGCAAAAAAATTGATGTAAGAATATCTTTTTATTCCATTTCTCAATTAATTTTACAGTGACATATGATACAATTAAATTAAAAAATCGTACAAAAAAAAACATCCACTATAACTTTGTTTTATTACTGCAGTTTTAAGAAATCAGATATCCAAAACTTCTCATGGTTTTTACAAAATTAATTTGAAATTACCATAAAAACAAATTTGAATACAATTTAAACACGGCATATAAACGAAGATAACATGATTTTACAACTTCTTTAAAAAATTTATAATAAGTTAACTAGGTTAAGATCTGCACTTTTCGCTAATTGTATATACAAATATTTTTATGTGTTATTATTTTTTGTGTTTTTACATATTATAAATAAAATAATAAATATATTAAATTACTGAGAAATCAATAAATATTATGTATATAATTAAATTGGTGCAAATATATAAATCAAAACAGTCATTATTATTTATTTATAATTATTTTATGATAAATAAATCTAAATAAACATTTTATTTATTTTATATGATATATAATTGAATTTAAATGATGTTAACATAGATGCATAGTTTATTTTAATTTGACTATCTATTAAATAAAATCTCATACTCATATAGTTTTATGATCATTTTTCATTTTTATGACTAAATTTTCAATATAGAACTTTTAATATTTTTAGTAATATTAGTTTTTACAAATTCAATGAAAATTTTGAAACAAAAATATTTAATTCTCAGTACTTGTTCGATGCAAATTTTGAAATTTAAATATGTATGCATTTTATATGGTATATAGTTTAATTCAAATGATATTTAAAGAAATAAATATATTATTTTTAATTTAATAACTATTAAGTAAGACTTCCTACTCATAAAATTTTATGATCATTTGTATCTTGTCATAGTAAAATTAAATATCTGATTATAACATATACAGACAAATATAAAAAATATAATATAATTAATTTTATTTTTAATTTATTTTAATAATATAAAATTAAACACAAAATGATTGATGTTTTACAAATTATTATCAAATCTTTATTATTTAAATTTATCAATTTTCATATTTTGATCAAATTAGGTAATTCCATATTTTTATTTAAAGAAAGAAGGAAAATGTTCTTAGACATTTATAATTAATTTAGTAAGAATATATAATATGTTTAGATGAACCAACTTATTTTTCCAAGGTATCATAGTAGCACCTATCATAGATCAATAGTTGCAATTTTAAAAAAAATACTAGGTTAATAGCCACACATTGCGCGGGATAAATATTTTATATACAAATTACATTTATGTATTATTCTTAAAAGAGTCCTCGACTGTATTGGAACTTTATGTGTTTTTCTGCATATTACGAAATAATAAAATAATTATTAACTATTAAATAATTGAGAAATCAGTGACTATTATTATAAAATTAAATTGGCGTGTACATATCAATCAAACGATCGCTATTGTTTATTTACGATCATTTTATAGTAATTAAATCAAAACAATCAATTTTATTTATTGTATATGACATATAATTAAATTTAAATGATATTAACATATATATAATATGTTTTTAATGAGGTTACTACTTATATAGTTTTATGATTATTTGCATCTTTGTATAAAAATTTAAAACTATTGATAAACTTTTTTATGTGGGATCTTTAATTGTTTTAGTAATTTATAATCATTTTAAAAAATTCAATGCAGATTTCAAAATTAAGGATGTATTTTTATATGATATATATAAGCACCTATTAAATAAGACTTTTTGTTCATATCGTTTTATAATCATTGTATCTTATTATAGCAAAAAACATTGATGAAAAAAGTTTAGGTGAGTCTTTTAACAGTTTTAATAATTTATATTCGTTTTAAAAAATTCAAAATACAACATATACGAAAATATTTGAATTTTTATTATATGGTTAATATAATTGTGTAATTAATTTTATAATAAATAATTAAGCAAAAAATGATAGAGGGTATACAAATTATTAGCAAATCTTTATTGTTCAAAATCATTAATTAGCATATATATTTAAATCATATTACGTAATTTCTTAGTTTTAATTTAATGAAGGAATGGAGAATAAATTTTTACATTAATAATTAGTTTAATGAAAATTATAGTTCATAGTAAGATGAACCAACTTATTTCTGTAAAAAAAATTTTAAGAATTATTTTTATGACGACACGTGTTATGCCTCAAATGTTGTAATGATTATCTTCTAATATATACTCCCTCTGTTCCATAATATAAGATGTTTTGGAGAAATTTTGATGTTTCAAAATATAAGATGTTTTGATATTTTTAAGGTACTTTAACTTTATTGAAAATTGGTTAACCAATAGAAGTTTACTACACTATTTGTGATTGGTTCATCTATATTTAATTTATATTATTTAATAATATTATCTTCTAAAAAATAAGTTTCTTAATTCTTGTGCATTCAAACAAAACATCTTATATTATGGAACGGAGGGAGTAAGGGATATAAGAAATTGACATGTAATGATGACTAAATACCATTGTTACCTTCCAAATCGCACATGATAGTTATTTAAGCTTTAATGGTAGGGAAATCAATTTTGGTTGAATACATTGTTTTAAGAGAATTTTTAATGAACATTCATGATTCACCTAAAAAGGTTCGTAAATAAATGCATTCATATTTCAAAAGAAAAAAAAGAATAAGAAATACATGTATATTTATTTGTTGTTCTTTTTAAATAGCCTTCCTTAATCCTTAATCTCTGGTGGGTCGCAAACTCGCAACAAATGACAGGTGAAATTGTCGTAACGCCTTCTGATAAAGCTGTCATCTGTACGGTCTTTCTTCTTCCTTCTTTTTATATCTCTTAATATATCATAACTTGTCCAAAAATATATATATCATAACTTCTCTGTCTCTTCTCTCTGTTCTTGCTTTCCTCTGTTATTTTTTTTGGTAAAATTGCTTTCCTCTGTTTCTCTAGACAAGTATTATCAAATGGAATCTACTGAACTACAAGACATAGATTTCTTTAGCTCTTTTTACGATCACACAAACTCAACTTTCTTCACTCCAACCACAAGCTCCCTCCTATCCGACTCCGTATCAGAAGACCCGGCTTCACCAAAGCCACAAAACGGTGATGAAGACGAGTACGTTGCAGAGTTAACTCGCCAGATGACTAACTCTATGCTCCAAGACGATGAAAAGCATCAAAAGGTACACACAGTTTCTCAAAACCCAACAGATTCGACTCTTCTCTGTTTACTAATCTTTTCTTCTTCTTGATTCAGTCTTGTAGTGGTGGCTCTGGCTCGCCGCAGTCGACTCTTTGGTCACCGTTTGCCTCCGGTAACAGCAGCCCAATCGGCCCTTCACGAGAACCAACCCCGCCGCTAACTCCGGTGACCGTGGAGACGAAACCTGTTATGGTTCCTTCCCAATCAAAACAAGCTTTAATCGATGACCAGATCAGATCTATTCAAGCTAACGTGAGCTCATGTTTTACTATCATTTATTCATTATTCAGATTTTTTTTTTTAATCCTTCGATTATAAATGGGGTTTGTTACCACCGTCGGATGCATTTATGTTTTAAAAATAAAAAGTTTGGTGTTCACTTTCTATATATAGTTCCATAAGATCAAAAACGAGAAAGATACACAACGAAACGATGACGTAGTAGGACACAAAGCAAGGAACTACCAAAACCAGCAGAGACCAAGGTCGGGCGTGAAGGCGGTGTTTGTTAACGGGTCCGGTTCGAGAACCGGGTCTTGTGGAACTGGAGTCTTCTTACCACGTTGTCATGGTACTGTTGTTGAGCCACGCAAGAAATCAGGTTAGAGCCACTAATAGAAGTAATTTTACCATATTAGTCTTTCTCTGTTAAATTGTCAATCAAATGGAATTTATTTTTTTGTTACTGTTTTAATAGAAAAATCATATATTACATTATTACTCTGTGTTTCAAAAAAAAAAAAAAAAACATTATTACTCTAAGTTTGATTAAAATAACGATATTATTTCTTCTCTTTTTTTTGTCCTTTTTATTTTCATTTTCCCTTCTTATATTTCTCTCTTTACTCCAGAACTTATCAATCCTATGTTTTGGGATTTAGAAAAAAAAGAGTTAGTGGTTTAAAAGAAGGTTACGTACAATAAACGACAAAAAAAAGAAGCTGGAATGACGTCGTCGTCTAGATACTTCGGGATTCCTACTTTGTTTTTTGGGGTTGACAAAGTGAGAATCTTGTGTATAGTATATATTTGGAGTAGATTTTAGTAGTTTTGAAATTATTTCCATAATATAGCAAATACACCATTATTAACATTAAAGATAGATTAAATGCTATGTTAGAGTGTAATTATTATTTTTTGTGGTCGACGAGATGGATAAGATCAAATATCCCTGACATGAACTTGCAGAATCGACTTTCGGTGTTCAACAAATTCCATTTTCTCATTTACTCACAACTGTTTATTTTTCGTCAAGTGCTAGAAGGAGTAATAAATTGTGACATAAATGGTTTTAATTTGATTGATTAATAGTTGGGTTAAGATTAGATTGGGTTAGTTTAGCTGGTTGAGTATCAATCATTCCAAGCTCAAAACTCAATTATTTAGGACAATTTATAAAAAAACGAATCTTTCACTTACATTATTACATTGTTTGACTGAGTAGATTCCAAAGATTCCTTCTCACCTTTAATCTCTCTTTTTTTCTTTTAAGATTTTATGTGGCTGACTGGCTGTGGTGGGACAGATTTGCCCTACTTGATTAGAATTTGCCTCAACTTGTTGGTCCACATTGTCACTCCCTTTCCCTTTCAACAAAATAAACCATTTAGGTTCAAAAATCATCATCATTATCTTTTTCGTAAGACCTTGCTTTTTTTTTTCATTCAATAAGTGGATTATAATCTAAGATAACCTAGATATTTTTATTCATCTTGTGATTCTTCCTCACGTCACGTTCGATCATTGACGATACCCAAGGCTATATCCTAACCACATAGTGTAGACTTTTCTTTCTTCCTAAATATAGTATAAACATTAAGATTCTTTGATTATTTCATTTTGAACTCCTAAACATTACCAATCTAAGAATGGTAGGTTTGTAAACCAATATCATCAACCTTTCTGATAAAATTTATTCTTTTTTTTTGGGCATCATTTTGATTTGATGTGGCTGTGGCTTAGATATTGGTGGGAGGTGGTGACAATTTACTATATAGTGTACTATGGTATTAAGATTTATTGTCGTTCTATGAAACTGATGTCTCAACCAACAGTTTCCTGAAGTTATTACTCTTAATTGAGTACCAGACCGGATTAGTTTATATGTAGATTTGGTTCGGTTCTGACTTTTTGTTGTTGCTGTTGCAGGATGTTCAACAATAATTATACCAGCAAGAGTAGTTGAAGCCTTGAAAGTTCACTTTGACAAATTGGGTGTTCCTTCTACATTCTCTTCTGATATCCCTCCTTTTCATGGTACCAACCCCACCTATCTTTCTCCTTTTTTTTGTAACATACCTATCTTTCTCCTTATTCAGTTTTATGTTCTTTTATTATTTTGTACTAATTAAGTTATGATTTACAAGAATTAGCTATAACTTATATCTATTTATACGTTTTCACTTATATCTATAATATTGTTCCATTGTTACGTTTTTTCTTATATTGAAACTTCTACAATAGACTTCAATCAGCCTATGTGATGTATAAAGTGTCGATTAGTAAGAAAACCTATTAGCGAAGGATCTTCTGATAAACCTATAGCTTGAAGTATGTTTTTTGTAGTGTTGGCTTTTAGTGTATATGCTGATATTGGATCTTGACATTATTTTTTTCTTCTGAACCGGCCGCATAAAGCTCTTTCTTCGATAATTATTGAAATTCTTTACCATATAGATGCTTTGTTGGTGTCCATGAAGAACAAAAACATCAAAAGTAACAAAAGTAGTTCATCAACTCGGGCACAAAGTGGACCACAGTACAGATCGGAGACGTCGGTCGAGAGCCATCAAGAACCACCGGCGGATTTGCCACATGAATGGACATACTGATTAAACATCAGCACATGCTCTTGATTGCTGAAGTTGTAGGGTTTCAGAAGGTAGTATATATCTCTTCGGTCTGAATAATGGAGTCAAAATATAAAATAAACAAAAGCTTTTTAAATCATTACTTTGAGTTGAAAATATACAGATTTTAATAGGGGTGAATTTGTTCTTTTATTACTGATAGTTCCATAAGCTGTTTCAGGTAAAATCAATAATTCTTGTAGTAGAAGAACAATAAAATGCATATATATGTACATATATATTGCATGTATATTGTAATTGAAATGTATGGGTTGTTTTAATGTAGGATTCCATGTAATAAAAGCATCGCCATTGTAATAAAAATAAAGACTTTATTTGATTATTGCGCTTCAGTTCTTACGTCTACTTCATATGCTTAATCTTTTGTTTACAAATTACGCTTATAGAATTACTGTACTGCATGGAATGATTATTAGTTTAGTACTCTCAATATTATGTACAAAACGCATTTAAATGTATGTAAATGTGAAAAGATATGATATGCTCGTGGCCTCGTGGGTGGTCTTAAATCCGCCGACTTTTTAATTTGTACTGTGCAAAATGTTGTTTTTATTACTTTCACTCTATAAGGTTCATATGCACTTACTTCTTGTCATTGCTCAAATAAGTTGTGCGCTTGCTCCACTCTTCATGTGACTTCTCTTTCTTTATTTTGTTTACTAACACCGACTAAGTTAAAAATGGGTTTACGGTTAACGCATATCTTCGTGCCACAGCAAACCTTCGTAAAATTAAAATGATATTGCATTAGTTATTTAGTTAATAATAGAACCAACTGTGATTAAAATATGAATATTAAAATAATAAAATTCGACCGAACCACCCCTAGCTAGCAGCCTAGCAATATCTACTAGTGACATTAGGGCTGTTCAATACGGTAAAACCGAACCGAACCGAACCGAAATATACAATATAGTTTGGTTTTGGTATATACCATATAAACCGAATGGATGTGATTTTATAAAAACCGTAGGATTTGGATATGGTTTGGTTTATAACCGATTAAACCGAATAAACCGAACAAAACCGATCAAAAGTATAAACATGTAAATATGTATCTATTTTATAATGACACAAGAAAATATGTTTGTTATATGAGTTAATTTTTGTTAATAACAATTACCATATTTTTATAGTAATAAAGAAACTCTAATTTGTAAAATATTTGAACTATACTTAAATAACAATACATCGCGATTGTGGCTTCTTATTTTCTTAGTCTTCCTTTTTAGTTTTTTTTTTGCTTTATTTTAGCATCGACTAGATTGAAGTGAATGTTATAAATTTGATGGATAATAATTAGTGAAAATTTTTCACAATTTTTTCCTTATCAATAAACGAACAAACTTTCGTGTTCAATCGAAGAAGCATGAATTTGATGAACAATAAATATGGAAGAGTGGAAAAACTTTTCTTTCGTGTTTCTGTTTTGTTTCTTATTTTTACTTTCACATTATTGAGCTTTGATTCTAATTCTAAATTTGATTATTTTATATGATGGTAGAAGCGTTTTTTACTTTTTTGTTCATTTATTTGAATTTAATAAATGACTGCATTGATAATATGACTCTAAAATTCATATAATATGATCTCAAACTAAATAGTTAGGTTTTTGGTATAAAACCGAACAAAAACGAAAACCGACAGTATATAAACCGAACCGAACCGAAGTAAATATGGATTTAGAATGGTAGTTATATTTTAGTAACCGAAATACCGAAAAACCGAAAAAACCGAACCAAAACCGAACCAAAATCCGGATTGAACACCCCTAACTAGTGTTGTAATTGTTGTTGAATTAATGATTTTTTCTAAAAAAAATCTAAAGAGTATCTACTATCTGGGCCGAATCTCAACAATTTATTTTTTCAAAATATCTATGGTATAGATTTTCTAATAAAATCTAAAACATGGTTCATCTTCCTCTGACCAAACAAATAGCAACCTAGTTTTAGCAGGACTTAAACCTGTAACTGACGATTTTACGCCTTACCCCAGATTCTTCTTTTAGTGTTACATAGTTCCGTTAGTTTGTTGATTTTCAGAAGTAGTTATCAGCTGTGTTCGATTTTGTAAGTCTATAGCATTGGTATTAGTATGATATTATCATACTATGCGTTTAGGTCAACTGGTCAAATTCGTATAAATTTGTTTTCCAACTTTAAAATTTAATATTTATTTATAGTTTGACTTGATTTATATGTGTATCTTGAGTAGGTAAAATTAGAGGTTGGTTAAGTTACGGCTAAAGGTTGTCAGTTTCAGTTCATCTGTGCTTTGCGAACAGAGTACCAAACTTGTTCCTCCTTTCAGATCATTAACCAGCTGTTGTGTTATTTTCTTTCTTTTTACATTGATGATCCAGGTTTGGTCCGACTAATTCAATAAATGAGTGTCTTTGCTTTACTGCCATCATGTCAAATAACCTGGATTAAAGCCTGAAACACAAAGTAATAAATTCTTTTTGGATCACCTTACTTGAATCAGGGAGGTTTTGATATTATGTTATGTTTTGTGAACTTTTAATTCAAAATCAATTGACAGAAAATCGGTTGGTCCTTTTTTTTTGATATTTTCTTATTTAGTAGTCTTAATCTTTTACTACCATACTATGCGTTTAGGATCTCAATAATGTACACCCTGGAATCCTTAGCTATCAATTCCCACGCCACCACCACACACGAGTTTTGTATTACTCTCTTGTAAAGTTGAAACTTCAAACTTGTTTAATACTGTAAAGTCTGATAGCAACTCAACGTAATGCGTATGGACAATTGAGGAAACGACAGAGGTGTGGTATTCTTAGCAATTGACCACAACGTGATGTGCATCCAGGTTAAAATCTCGGAAACTGAATAGTCAATACCAAACCTTTTTGGGTTATATAAGAGCACCCCCATCAATGAATTTATTGGAGGGAGGGTTCACATATATTCTCAAAAAAAAATATTAAAATAATGTACAGTGATTAATTTACCTCTTTCTAGCTCTCTCCAGTGAACCTGCGTCGGATGAGTTCATCACTGTTTCGCAGACCCCACGATACGTGGCGGTCCACGATACGTGGCGGCCCACGATTAGACCGATTATTTTTTAAAAAAAAAATCAAACGAAAAAAGTTAATAATAAAAAATTATAAACTTGAATCCCAAGAGGGGGTTCAGCAGATGCTCTAACCTGTGTATTTTTCATCTAAGAAACACTATTAAGCACTTCTGTAGCAATCGACCCAACCCAATTGTACTACTACTACTCTAAGGCCCATGCCCTATTATTTTATGGTGTATATCAGTATATCCAGACCAGTTTCTCCTAAATATGTGCTTAATATATATTTTGATATTTAGGTGCTGATAATGTTAAAACAAACGAATCTTTGAAAACTGATAATAAAGAGGAAGAGATATTTCACTAAATTGCATTGGGCATGGCATCAAGTCTGAATCCTTACAAATCGCAACTTCTTTCTCAAACTTTGAATTCACAAATTAAGAATACATCAATAATCTAACAGAGATAATTTAAATAAAAACAGAAATAACAGGACTTAGATCAGCTTTGTTTCGTAATTTATTAAGAGAAAATTTGGAGAAATGCACTCTAATAAGAATATAATTTGAAAAGTACACTCTTATTTAAGTTTTTGGAAAAAATACACTTATATATATATATATATAAATTTACCAAATTACCCAATCTTAATATTTTATCTTTTAATATATCTAAACAATATCTTTCCTATATCTTTTAATAATATTTTAAATTATTTTTAAAATAATGTACAGTGATTAATTTACCTCTTCCTAGCTCTCTCCAGTGAACCTGCGTCGGATGAGTTCATCACTGTTTCAGACGATATATGGCTATACGTGGCCACGATTAGACCGATTATTTAAAAAAAAAAATTCAAACGAAAAAAGTTAATAATAAAAAATTATAAACTTGAATCCCAAGAGGGGGCTCAGCAGATGCTCTAACCTGTGTATTTTTCATCTAAGAAACACTATTAAGCACTTCTGTAGCAATCGACCCAACCCAATTGTACTACTACTACTCTAAGGCCCATGCCCTATTATTTTATGGTGTATATCAGTATATCCAGACCAGTTTCTCCTAAATATGTGCTTAATATATATTTTGATATTTAGGTGCTGATAATGTTAAAACAAACGAATCTTTGAAAACTGATAATAAAGAGGAAGAGATATTTCACTAAATTGCATTGGGCATGGCATCAAGTCTGAATCCTTACAAATCGCAACTTCTTTCTCAAACTTTGAATTCACAAATTAAGAATACATCAATAATCTAACAGAGATAATTTAAATAAAACAGAAATAACAGGACTTAGATCAGCTTTGTTTCGTAATTTATTAAGAGAAAATTTGGAGAAATGCACTCTAATAAGAATATAATTTGAAAAGTACACTCTTATTTAAGTTTTTGGAAAAAATACACTTATATATATATATATATAAATTTACCAAATTACCCAATCTTAATATTTTATCTTTTTAATATATCTAAACAATATCTTTCCTATATCTTTTTAATAATATTTTAAATTATTTTTTATTTAAAAAAAATAAAAAACTCGAGACAGCGTCTCGTCATCTCGTCTCCTTCTCGTATCAACATATTTCAACTCAAATTTCTCAGTCATCACAAAGACATAGCCAATAAGTTGCTTTATGTTTCACCCCGACGCCAATTCATAACAATCTCAGGAACCATTGGATTTTAGAACGAACAAATGTTATTCAAGTATGTATACTACTGGAGACTGAAGAGGAGAGGATAAGAGAGAGTAGTCAGTTTTAGTTTAAAAAAGTTACACCTGTGACGAAGGAATCTCACTTTTGGGCCAATTGAGATCAATTAGCTACAAAGACCGGCAAACTTGACGCAGCGTATAGATAGTGTGAACGATCAATCGACAAGTAAAAACTTGAGGAGACAGTTCTTTGCTCGATCAAGAGGTTCGTAAGAACTTCCCGAGACCAAACTTCCTAAGTTGATGAACTTAATCGAATCAAAATAAGGTTAAAAGCAAAAGCTCTGTGTTTATTAAAATCAAAGGTGAGAATTACAAAAGGTCTAGCTCTTCTTTTATAGTAGAGCTTATCGAAAACCCTAAAGAAAATAGGAAACTTAAGACTTAAGCAACAAGGAATTAAAGCATAGTTATCCTAAAACATAAAAACAAATCCTGAAAAATAAGATGATTCGAATCCTTCCCTGCCAAGGACTATGTTGGCGCCACACTTAACGATGCTGCTGCATCAGGACTCCCCGGGTAAGAAAGATTCGACCCCGAATCCAAAGGCGTATTGGCGGAAACATATGGGGACAGGTACTTGACGTTGAAGACGTCCGAAGTGTTGATGTCCGCAGGCAGCTCCAAACGATATGCATTATCGTTAATCCGCTCCAGAACTTTGAGAGGTCCTATCTTCTTGGCCTTTAGTTTGTTGTACTCACGAGCAGGCATTCGGTCACGAGTGAAGTATGCCCAGACATTGTCACCTACTTCAAACACAAGTTTACGACGATGTGAATCCACGGACGTCTTGTATTTAGTTGTCGATGACTCCAAATTTGCAATGGCCTTTTCATGAATATCAGCAATGGCGTCCACAAAAGAAGAAGCTTCACCATGCAAACGTGTGCGGTCTGGTAAATTGGACAACGCCACTGGTCCTCGCGGTATGATCCCATAGACGACCTGAAAAGGACAAAATCCCAAGCTCCTATTTAAGGCATGGTTATGAGCGAATTCCGCCTGTGGTAATTTCGTATCCCAAGTTCTGATCGCATCCCCCACCAAGCAGCGTAATAGATTGCCTAAGGATCTATTAGTTACTTCCGTCTGGCCGTCTGATTGTGGATGATATGCTGAACTCATATCTAATGTAGTACCAAGTTGCTTCCACAAAGAATGCCAAAAATGCCCAAGAAATCGAGAATCACGATCGGATACAATAGAAAATGGCAATCCATGAAGACGGTAGATGTCGCGGAAAAATAAAGACGCCACTTGCAAAGCATCTGTTGTCTTCTTACATGGAATAAAGTGCGCCATTTTTGAAAAACGATCCACCACGACGAAGATGGAGTCAAACCCCCGCTGTGTTCGTGGAAGGCCCACAACGAAATCCATACTAATATCCGTCCAAGGTTGAGTGGGAACTGGCAATGGCATATATAAGCCAGCGTTTGTAGCATGTCCCTTAGAACGTTGGCAAGTGGTGCAGCGAGAGACGAAACGTTCGACGTCCCGACGAAGAGAGGGCCAGAAGTATGAGGACGATACAAGCTGCAACGTACGGTCACGACCTACGTGACCTTCGTTATGTATCTCCGTAATAAGTTGCAGCCGCAAACTGCATTCCGGGATACAAAGTCTGTTTCCTCGAAAAAGAAAGCCCTCATAAACCGTGTAGTCGGAAGAGGACTTGGCGAGTGCAGTTGTAAAGATTGGACCGAAGAATGGATCTGTTGGATAGAGATCAAGAAAAGACTCGAAGCCCACCACCGAGGTATGTAAGACGGCGAGCAGAGAATGGCGACGGCTTAAAGCATCAGCCACACGGTTAGATGCACCAGAAGTATGCTTTATCACAAAAGTGAATTGCTGGAGATAGGCAATCCAGGAAGCATGTCGCGAGGATACTTTTCCCTGACTGCTTAAGTGCTTTAAAGCATCATGATCTGTATAAAGCACGAAGTCCTTATGACACAAGTAATGTCGCCAATGCTTCACCGCTTGAACGATTGCATAGAACTCCATATCATAAGTACTGTAAGCGATCGAGCACCAGCCAATTTTTCGCTAAAGAAAGCTATGGGTCGGTTTTTCTGGCTCAGGACCGCACCAATACCAGACTTGGACGCATCACAATGGAGTTCAAAGACTATACCAAAGTCGGGTAGAGCAAGGATCGGTGCCGAACATAGCTTCTCTTTAATAATATCGAACGCAACTGCTGCCTCTGGTGTCCACGAGAAGCGACCATCGCGAATGGTGTCCGTTAACGGCGCCATGAGACTGCTGAATTGGGAAACAAATCTTCTGTAAAAAGAGGCAAGCCCATGGAAACTTCGAACCTCAGTGATGGTCGTTGGAGTAGGCCATGATTTGATAGCTGAAATTTTCCCGGGATCCACCGCCAAACCTTTGCTGGAGACTATATATCCAAGGAATTGAACTTCCGGTGACCCAAATTCACACTTTTAACTGTGGCAAAAAATTTATCTCGCCTTAACACAGTAAGGACCTTGAGATGGTTGATGTGATCGGATAGGGAGGTGCTAAAGATCAGTATATCGTCAAAATATACGACGACGAATTTGCCAATGAACGGACGTAGTGCTTGATTCATTACTCTCATAAAGGTACTAGGAGCGTTTGACAAGCCAAAAGGCATTACAAGCCACTCGAATAGACCTTCCCGAGTCTTGAAAGCAGTTTTCCATTCGTCGCCTGGATTAATGCGAATCTGGTGGTAGCCGCTCTTGAGATCGAGTTTGGAGAAGACTGTAGCCGTGCCAATCTGATCCAATAAGTCATCAAGTGGTATTGGAAATCGATACCGCATCGTGATCTTATTTATCGCCCTACTATCCACACACATTCTCCAAGATCCATCTTTCTTTGGGATCAAGAGAGCTGGAACTGCACATGGACTCAAGCTCTCTCGTAAAAAACCCTTAGCGACGAGTTCTTCGACCTGTCGACGTAGTTCTTCATGTTCGGTAGGACTCATTCGGTAATGTGCACGGTTTGGTAATGCTGCATCTGGGATAAAGTCGATCGCGGTGCTGTATATCTCGTAGAGGTGGTAAGTCGGCCGAAGATCTTCGGAAAACATCTGAAAACTCTTGTATAAGGTGCTGAAACGCCGCTGGCACAGCCTGAAATCGATCATGTTTTATTTCTGTGGCAAGGAGTATAATGACCATTCCTTCTTCGCATAGCGGCTTAAAAGGTGATCGCTGCAGTAACAACACTGGTTTGGACGTAGATGTTGATTGTTCGGCGCTGGCTTCGTAAGAAACTTCTTGTTATCGAAACTGAAACTGTAGGTGTTATGAAATCCATCATGGATAACTCTTCTATCAAACTCCCAAGGTCGGCCAAGGAGAAGATGGCAAGCATCCATTGGCACAATGTCACAGTATATCTTGTCTTTGTAAGAATTACCAGAAAACGTAACCAGAGCTCGGCGGTGACGAAGAGATCGTTCGTGTGTTGTAACCATGCGAGCTTATATGGACTAGGGTGAGGCTCGTCTTTAATCTCAAGTTTTGTCACAGCATCTGCTGCAATGACGTTCGCAACTGCCTGAATCAATAACAAAGGAGCAAACCTTCCCATTGATTGTGCAACGACTGGAACAGCTTACGCTGAAACTGTTCATCCGCTGAGCGAGCCTAACGCCGGACTACAAGAAGATGGCGGTGTCGGGATATAACTCTTCCTCTGTATCCACTGGTTCCTCGTCATATACTGGATCATCGAGTTGTTGACATCTTCAAGGAGTAAACCTCGCTTGTTTCGTGAGGGACAAGCCGATATCGATGACCAGTTTCACCGCAAGAAAAGCAACGCAGGCCTGATTGACGTTGCTGAGTTGTCGCTGGATTTTGCTCGGCGGTGTCTCGTTTTGTTTCTGAAGCTGAAGCGAGGAGTTAGGCGCTGAAGAGCTTTGTTTTGATTGACGAGTTGAACCCCAGCCTTGGAAACCACTGCGAACCGAAGTCTCGATGTTATTGCTTGTTGATGAGCTTGAGATAGTCGGGGAAACAGGTTGATAGTAAACTGAATCTGTTGTGAAGTCCACCAATAAATCGCGTTACCAGTTGTAGTTCGGAGTCACGGATCTCGACGCGATTCAACATCTTGAAGAAATCTGTAGCATATTCTTCCACCGCGACTACCTTGTCTCAAGTTTTGCAACTTCGAAACATAAGTTGATCATAGTTATAAGGAAGAAATTTTTACGATCTCCCTTTTGAGCTTATCCCACGTTGTTATCTTTGTTTTCCTAAACGAGCGAGTCGATTTGCTTTGACACCACCGGCAGCTCGATCCAAAACGTATGGCAACAAGAGGAACACAACGATCCAATGGGACTTCTTTGAATTCTAGAATTTCTTCAACGGTGACGAACCAATCAAGCAATTCTTGGCAGTGGAGCCTTTGAACTCTGGGATCTCCAGTTTGAAGGAAGATTTCCAGCGAGTCGGTATCTTCTTCTTCTTCGGAGTCATTGTTGTTGGGGTTACGGAGAGCTTGATCGTGTTGAAGAGCGCGACGGATTTTTATCATCCTCCGAGTCATAGCGATCATCCGCTGTGGGACGTTACGCTGAACCGGAGTTGCGTTACGCTGTGTATTCATAGCGACTGCAGCTGCGATTCGCGACTGTGCTTGAAGGTCGGCAAGGGCTTGCTGTGTGACCTCAGCGGTCGGCTCTGCAGTTTTCTTAGGTCTCGGCATTGAATCGTAGGAGCGTAGTGCTGTCTCGATACCAACCGACGCAGCGTATAGATAGTGTGAACGATCAATCGACAAGTAAAAACTTGAGGAGACAGTTCTTTGCTCGATCAAGAGGTTCGTAAGAACTTCCCGAGACCAAACTTCCTAAGTTGATGAACTTAATCGAATCAAAATAAGGTTAAAAGCAAAAGCTCTGTGTTTATTAAAATCAAAGGTGAGAATTACAAAAGGTCTAGCTCTTCTTTTATAGTAGAGCTTATCGAAAACCCTAAAGAAAATAGGAAACTTAAGACTTAAGCAACAAGGAATTAAAGCATAGTTATCCTAAAACATAAAAACAAATCCTGAAAAATAAGATGATTCGAATCCTTCCCTGCCAAGGACTATGTTGGCGCCACACTTAACGATGCTGCTGCATCAAAACTCAACCTATCTTTGACTTTTGTATAGGGGGCTTTTGCTACACTCTGACATTTGTATCCATGTTTGCCTTTTATAGATGAGTCGTTAGGAGTTTCAAACATCACTAACTTTATCGAACATATCATTTAAGAACATAACAAGTCAAACAAAACAACTGATTATGAGGGTAATTTAATGGAATCACACAAAAACATCATCATCACTGAATCTTGGACATTTTAGGACGAACAGAAGAAACTATGGATACAAAGGGGTCCCTTGTCGTCTTCTTCTTCTTCAATCTTAGGAGTCAAGTAGTAACGAATGTAACCCATCTCAGCCACCTTGTACTCCACCACAACTGGCAGTTCCGACGGTAAGCTGATCGTCACTGTGTCTGACAACGGAGTTGCCTTTGTGAAGGAATTCATTTACCTCAGCGCAAATGAGAGTGACACTGGCTCGTTCATCTTGCATCAATTACCAAATAATGCTTTGAACTACGTTCCGTTATAAAAACTAAGAAATAAGCATGTACTGTCATGAGTTAAATAAAAAACACATATGCTATTAAATAGAAAAACAAACTGAAAAACTAAGTAAAAGCATCTAAAAACTTGAAAGACAAAGTGAAAAACAGAAAAAAAGCACGCCCTAAACTTGTAAAACCAAAGATAATGCTTCTAAAATCATCAAAATGATTTCATTCAACGAACATAGCAGCTGCAAGCTTTTTCCGGATAAATTTGATGTTAGCATCACACAGTACAACTTCCATATTTGTGTCTAAAGTAAGACATTCGATATATTTGATAGCATAGACACCACAATCACTAGATTTTATGTTTTGTGGAATCTTTTTACTTAGTTCCAACGAATTCAAGGAAGATGAAAAGTTTGTAAAGACAAACGTGATTTGTTTTTTTTTTTTTATCAACTTGACTTGTTTATATAAGTTGAGGAAAATAAAATAAAAGAAAATCTGTATATACTTCTTGATAAAATAAAAACAAATCATAATTCAAATATTTATCTTTGTTATTATTGTAAAATTTAAATGATAAAATAACGTATTTCTCTCAACTCACATATTTATCTTGAACATAAATAATTTTAATGATATTATTTTTATTAGTTTCCGAATCTATATATTAATTTCAAACTTATATCTTAATTATTGAAATATCTAATTTGGGTAAAAATGACAATTCACAATTAAGGAAGTGTATTTTTTAAAAAGTAATATAGAAAATGTAATTTTCAAATTTCAAACTGTTAGTGGAGTAATTTAAAAATTATCCCATTTATTAATCAACCAGACCGTAAACAATTATATTTTCGACCTTAACAAGAAAAAGATAATGAGAATCGATTAGATCTAAAAATCTTGAAAGATTTAATTTTCATTATTATTGTTATTTCAGTGGGAAACAAAAGTAAAAAGATAAAGCCGACAAACAAATAAGAATCAACAATGTGATTGAACCTCGGTGTGATTGTTATTACTACCAGTGTCCTTAAAAGACCTACTTCCAAAAACCATAAACCCTAGTCCAAAACCAGCCATTGCAGCCAAGAAGACTCCTCCATTGAATGACATCACAGCCAACATGATCAAATAAGACAAACCAGCCCTCGCGGTGTAAACCACTGTCTGGATAAGCCCGCCGCCAAAGCTAGCCGGACCGGCTTTCATGACTCCGCACCGCGAAATCCACTCTGAGAATGCGGAAAAGACGAAAATGCTGGCGAGGCAGACCCAATACATGGTCAGACTAGTCCCTGGCCAGCCGTCGAATAGAACCTCCGTGTTTTTTCCCCAAAAGAAAGTCATGTGCATCATGCCACCGTGATGACGACGGCGATGTTGAAAAAACGCCGACGGTGAAGGTGCCGGAGCTGCCTGAGAAGATCCACTCATGCCGTTCATATTGTTTAGAGATATTCTTAACTTGAGATGTGAGGGTTTGCTTGTGCGTGCGTGTGGGGGTAATTATAAGGGTTTAGTTTTTGGGTTGGAGTTTGGTGTGTAGTACAATGTACATTTTTACAACAACAATGCGATAATTTTGTTTATCTTCGAGTATTAAAATTGTACTTCAAAGAGACTTAGTTGAGATAAAGTACAAAAAGATATCTAGTTGAGACTAAATAATTCTTCTTTTTTTTTTCACGTCTAATGCGTAAAATTTGAAGAAGTAAAACCCAAAGAGTCGGGAAATCTTTGATTAAGTTTCTGAGACTTGAGGAAGTTCGTCTTGTTTCTAGCTATATTGTTATAATTGTTCTCATAGTTTAAAGTGTGAACTATGTATACTCCATGGTATAAATTCGTTTTAAAAGTTTCATATTAATATATATATATATATATATATATATATATATATTCATATGTAGCTAAAAACTAATTTTTTCAGACACGCGGTTGGAGAGAGTGTTGGTTCTCAGTGAATATGAATATTGCTACAACATCACAAACTTTATGTAATTCCGAATCACAAGCCATATGCTTGGAGGATATTTGTTTGCTAGATGGCTCATGGACTGCAACCTTGATTTTAGTGACTTCGGCCGAATATGGAAAGATATATCTGAACAAAACCAATTAATGGGGGACAAGGAATCCAAAACGTCGGGAATCAGATTTACATTCCGAAATAGAAGCTTTTATTCGGACAATGGAGAATATGCTGTAACATTCAATTTGTCAGAATTTTGGAACATACTCCAAAGACCTGATCACAATGATTAAAGAACCTTATGCATGATCAATATTTTCAACATAGCTGAAAGAGATAGAGATTCTTCGTAAACTATTCGAAGCATTCCAGATTTCATGTGTTCCTCGAATGCATAATAAAATATCTGATTCTTTAGCTAGAACGGTTCGATCATTCCATAGGAAACTTTGTTTTATAGGTTGTTCTATTCGGGTCTGGTTCAAGTTTGAGTAATAGAATAATTGATGTCAAAAAAATTATTTAGCTTAATCATATTATAAAATAATTTCGAATATCTTGAGACTGGTTTTATTTGGAACAAAATTAAATTTAATAAAGTATAAACAGTTGCACTGGTAGTTTTAAAATAACGAAAACAGAAAACTAAAGGCCTTTGATTTCGTAGAAACATTATATTGGTACTTATATTATGGGCTAAGACAAGGAAAAACGATTCAAATAAGAGTACTGAATTGACAATACTTTTAAGAAAAGTCAATTGAAAATGATCCTTAACGGTGAAACATTGAGGCCAATCGTTCTCTCTCTCTCATATCTCACCTCTCTTTGGTTTCTTCGATATAACCAAAGCATCTCTCCCTCCAATCTCTGACGTTTTCGGTGGGTTGGAGTAGGTCCTCCTTTCTTTTGTTTTTCTTTAGCCATGTGCTTCATCCATGTTTTTGAGAGGTTCTTTACATGTTTGATGGAGGACTCAAGGTCTGCCGGAGCGTTTTGCGGTGGTTCCTTTGAGTCAAAGGCAACAGCTTTTGCGGATCTCGACCTGTGACAAGAACTATGTCACTGCACTGCTCAAACCGACTTTGGTGTTTTATGAATTGGTTTTTCCATTATTTATATTTTGGATAGTTATCAATTTGTTATGATAATTACCATATTTGTTTTAAAGATTACGTTCTTTGTTTTTATATAAGGCAGCGCCTTGGCAAAACCTAATAATAAGAATCAGTTTTATAATCTCCTCTTCTCCTTATTAGTTTCTCTGCAAGCAAGCAACTATCATCTTCGATCTCAGCATCTTCGAGTTGATCCTTCTACTTCAGTGGTCATCTTCTAGGTCTGTGCATCCCCTCTCTTCTAATCCGCAAGTAGGGTTACTAGCTTGAGACTTACTCTACAGGTTTCCTGTCTCATTGGTATCAGAGCTTAAACTCCTATGGACTAAACCATGGATACAACCACCGCTTTGAACGATATGAGCAAGCAAATTGACGAGCTACGTTCTTCGAAAAATCAACAAATAGAAGAGATCCGCAAGGAACTCAGAGGCAAAATCACCGCACTCGAAGCGCTCATAGAGAAGTACTTCACTAATGCTCCACCTTCTCAACAAGAAGGGAAACAAGCCGAAGCAACTTCCGATGTTACCGACGGAACGCCTCAACCCAAGGGTCCACCGGACCGATTCGATCCAGTGCACAGCACATCAAAACCAACTCCCACCAACAATAACCCATCCGTTCATCATGGCCTATCGTCACGACTAACAAAGATTGGTTTTCCGATGTTCGACGGTTCTGAACTCAGAGAATGGATCTACCGCTGTGAACAATTCTTCTCAATTGATAGCACTCCACCGGAACTAAAGGTTCGCCTCGCTTCTCTTCACATGACTGGCAAAGCTTTACAGTGGCACCATTCCTACATTGCAAATCGTTACAACCAATTCCCACTATGGCCGGAGTACGTTGCTGCAGTTTCTGAACGCTTCAGCAAGTTGTATGACGATCCTTTATCCGAGCTCGTCAGTCTGAAACAAGGAAACGATTCAATTGATGCGTATTTGGACAAATTTGATTGTGCCATGACCAAGACCACGCTTGCTCCAGGCCACGCCTTGAGTATATTTTTGACAAACATGAATCAGCACCTCGCTCTTCATGTGCGCCAGTTCAATGTCAATACAGTCCCCGCAGCAGCAAAAATAGCTAAGCTACACGAGCTTTCTTTGTCACATGCGCCTACCAAGACATCTCGCCCTGCCTTCAACTCTGCTCAGCGATCAAATTTTTCTCAACCCAACAAAAGTCAATACAACACCACGACTTCACTTGCGGCCAACACTGTTGGAAATCAAAACAACAAACCTATCCTACCCAGCACACCGCAGAAAAGGGTCTCTTCGAAGAGATGCAGGAGCAAAAACGTAAGGGCTTATGCATGTATTGTGAGGAACCGTTTACACCCAGACATCACCTTAAGCATCGACCTGCTGAGTTCCTGTTCTTGGACGCCGATACAGAGTTTGATGAAGAAATTGATTTAGTTGAGAAAATCCGTGAAACAATTCTTGATGATGAGGATGACAAGGTCCCAACCATCTCTGTCCACGCCTTAAATGGTTCACCTACATTTAACTCCATGCGTCTAATGGGACAGTATGAGAAGCGAAAACTGCACATCCTTGTATCCCAGGGAGCACACACAACTTTCTTGACCTTCAAATTGCTAAAGGACTCGGTTGCTCCTTGACACCAATAAAACCGATGACAGTAGCAGCTGCGAGTGGCGACTTGACTACTAGCTACAAGTGCAATTCTTTCGCATGGAAGATGCAAGGCTACGAGTTTAAAGCTGAAATAAGAACCTTACCCTTAGGTTGCAGCGATCTGGTACTAGGTGTTCAATGGCTCTCCACCTTAGGACCCATTTTATGGGATTTCCTAAACCTCAGAATGGAATTCAAATTCCAGGGGTTGAAACATGTTCTCAGAGGAATAACACCAAACAGCAGTAAGGTCGTCAACGGGAGCAGCCTCAACAAACTTATTCTTCAAGATCCGCAAATGGCATTACTTCATCTTGATGATATGACAGCACTGATGGAACACAACAGTCTATTGATCCAGCAACAATTCTCTACCATATCGAAGCTAGTGGTACAGAAACTGGTTCCTTACAACAGTTGCTCAATTCATAGTCAGATATATTTGAGAAACCATCTACTTTGCCTCCTTACCGTGAGGGTTTCAATCACAAGATCCCACTGGAAACAGGAGCAAACCCATTTAATCTAAGACCTTATCGCTATTCTTCTTTGCAAAAGGATTCCATAGACAAACTGGTTCAGGATATTCTCACGCAAGGTATCATTCAATACAGCGCAAGCCCATACATATCACCAGTTGTGCTCGTCAAAAAGAAAGATGGATCATGGCGATTATGTGTCGACTACAGGGGCTTAAACAAGCAAACAATCAAAGACAAGTATCCAATACCACTTCTAGAGGATCTACTTGATGAATTGGGTGGTTCTAAGTTCTTCTCTAAGCTCGACCTACGTTCAGGATTCCACCAACTTCGTATGTCTCCAGAAGATGTGCACAAGACAGCTTTCAAAACACACACATGCCACTTTGAGTACCTTGTGATGCCCTTCGGCTTAACAAACAGTCCATGCACATTTCAAGGACTCATGAACCACGTGTTTGCACCTGTCCTTCGGAAATTTCTGCTGGTATTCTTTGATGATATATTAATCTACAGCAAGAATTGGGACGAGCATCTCATACACTTGGACACGGTCTTTGCCATACTACGCCAACAACAACTCTACCTTAAGAAGTCTAAGTGTACTTTTGGAGCAACAAGGATTGAATACCTTGGTCACTTTATCTCCCACGACGGCGTCAGCACTGACCCTGCAAAAATTAAGGCAGTGGAAAATTGGCCACAACCGATAAATCAGAAACAGCTTCGCAGCTTTCTGGGATTGGCTAATTATTATCGCCGGTTCATACAAGGATACAACATCATTGCTCGCCCTCTCGCCCTCCTGTTATACAAAGATGGCTTCTCGTGGGGCACTGACGCGTCTACAGCGTTTCAATTTTTGAAGCAAGCCTTAATCTCAGCTCCAGTTCTCGCACTACCAGACTTCACAAAGACATTCATCGTCGAAACAGATGCATCCAATACTGGCATCGGTGCGGTCCTTATGCAGGAAAATCATCCTGTCTGCTACATAAGTAGAGCCTTGGGTCCTCGGCATCAAGGTTTATCAGTCTATGAGAAAGAGTTACTTGCTATTGTTCACGCTGTCCAAACATGGAATCCATACCTCGCCCACAACAAGTTCATCATAAAGACAGATCAAAATAGTTTAAAGTTCCTTCTTGAACAGAAGATCACTACGCGGTTCCAACACGTGTGGTTATCTAAGTTGATGGGTTGCACTTTTGAAATCCAGTACAAGCAAGGCAAAGAAAACATCGCAGCTGATGCCCTGTCTAGAGTATCTTGTTCGCAGTTTCTTCAGCTAACACTCTCTCAGATCCATCACGGGTTTTACGAGGAACTAAAGCTCCTTTGGGAAACAAACCATACTCTTAAAAAGCTGATATCTGAGTTACAAGCCAAAGCAGCGCCACACCCTTCTTACTCGTTTGTTAATAAGGAACTCCGTCGCAGAGGAAAGCTTGTCGTTGGCAACGATCCAGCCGTTAAACTCTATATTTTTAAATGGCTACATGACTCTGCAGTGGGTGGCCATTCAGGTCGCAATTCAACTCGGATCAAATCATTATTCTACTGGCCTAAGATGAGCTTGGGAGTTGAGAATTATGTTCGAAACTGCTCAGTCTGCCAAAGGAATAAATATGACTTAGCTGCCAAGCCTGGTCTTCTCCAACCTCTTTTTGTCCCCGCGGGTGTTTGGGAATCTATAAGTCTCGACTTCATCGAAGGTCTTCCTCCATCAGCTGGCAAACATTGTATACTCGTGGTAGTCGATAGACTGAGAAAGAATGCTCACTTTCTCGCCTTGTCTCACCCATACATAGCCATGGATGTTGCAAAGTTGTATTTGGATAAGGTCTTTCGTTTACACAGAATGGCCAAGGACATCACAAGTGATCGTGATCCAACCTTTCTCAGCGAGGTTTGGAGAGAGATGTTTCGTGTTCATGGCGTCAACTTGAATTTTTCAACCGCCTACCATCCACAATCAGATGGCCAGACTGAGGTCACCAACAAAACCTTGGATACTTACCTTCGGTGCATGACATCTGACTCACCACATTCATGGAGAAAGTGGTTGCCATTAGCAGAATGGTGGTACAACACCACATATCACTCTGCAATACACAGCTCTCCTTTCGAGATTGTCTATGGACAACCACCACCGGTGCATTTACCATACTTACCAGGTGAAAGTCCTTCTGCCGCAGTTGACATATCTTTACAGCGCCGGGAAGAGCAGATTGATATGATGAAGTTTCATCTTTTGCGAGCTCAAAACAGAATGAAGCAGTACGCAGATTCTCACCGCTCAGACCGCATCTTTCAGCTTGGAGATTATGTTTATTTGAAGCTTTAACCTTACAGGCAACACTCTCTCTAAGGTCGCCATCTTCCTCACAAGCTCTCGCCTCGGTTTTACGGACCTTATGAGATCCAAGATCGCGTGGGCTCTCTTGCTTACAAGCTTCGTCTTCCTCCTGGTGCAGCCATCCATAATGTTTTCCATGTAAGTCAGCTGAAGCTTTGTCCAAATCCTCCTGCTACACCCTCATCATTGCTTCAGTATCTCTCTGACATCGGCAAGACTAAGGAACCTGAACGTATACTTGAGAAGAAAATGGTCAACCGCCAGAACAAGGCTGTGACAAAACTTCTGGTTCAATGGAAGGGGCTTCCTCCGGAACAAGCAACATGGGAGTTCTATCAGGATTTTTCTGCCAAGTATCCTGATTTTCATACTTGAGGCCAAGTATGTTGTGAAGGAGGGAGTATTGTGACAGGAACTATGTCACTGCATTGCTCAAACCGACTTTGATGTTTTATGAATTTGTTTTTCCATTATTTATATTTCGGATAGTTATCAATTTGTTATAATTACCATATTTATTTTAAAGATTACGTTCTTTGTTTTTATATAAGGCATCGCCTTGGCAAAACCTAATAATAAGAATCAGTTTTATAATCTCCTTTTCTCCTTATTACTTTCTCTGCAAGCAAGCAACTATCATCTTCGAGTTGATCCTTCTACTTCAGTGGTCATCTTCTAGATCTGTGCATCCCCTCTCTTCTAATGCAAGTAGGGTTACTAGCTTGGGACTTACTCTACAGGTTTCCTGTCTCACGACCTGATGAGGACAGGGTTGAACTCTCGCTTCCTCAAGGTCGTTAGCTGGAGATTTGATGGTGAACTCATATATGGTGTAGACCGGCGTAGATTTGGAAGAGTGAGATGGCCGTTGGTCGTAAGGCATGGGTGAACCGGCAAAGCTGTTATATGGAATATGAACTTTCGGTTGATTCGAGTAAGCTCTCTGCTTGAAGACAGTGGAGGACCGTGAAAGAGGATCTGGTGCGACTGATTACGACGACCGTTCTTCCTAATTAGATCTGGTTGGGTCTTAAAAGAATGAATCAAAAATAACAGTAGTTTCTGAACTGAATAAAGATAAAAAAAAAATAGTGATGGTTAGAACTATGATAGAAATATATGTTAAGAGAAATTAATTTTCAATTTAAAATCAGCAATTCATATCGTTACTACATATCAATAATAATAATGCATTGTTCTCAGTATAAAATATTTATACTAGTTAATTACATGTATCATCTTTAAATTTATTTCGAACAAATATCACACTTTGAAAAAAACAAGTGATAAACATATAAAAACTCAATAGTCAAGATTAAAAAATGGCAATTTCTAAATCAATTTTAGATTAATAATTGAAAAAAAAATCCGCACTTAAAATTATTATATTTATTTAAGAGTTAAGACAATCGTTTTTCCTACAGTTGATGTTGATTAAAATATTTATTGACAGTATAAAAATTTATACTGTGGTTTTCACCTAAAATACTTGTTGTTTTGGATTTCTCATGATAATTTATCATATCCATTTTCATAGAATACAGCAATGTCGATAACAAATTTAAGCCAATTGTTCTATTTTTAATTTTGATAAATCATCTTTACCAAATCTGATTTCATCTTTCCTTTTAACTTCTCGAATAAGTTTTTTTTTTAATTATCAATATTGCTACCCTATTTTATTACAACAAATTGAACACAATTTATAACTATGGAACCACATCTTCAAATGGAAATTTGTACTTAAGAATTAAGACTAAAAACTGAAGAAACAATGCAATTTAACATATATTCCTCTATTTCTGAAAAATGTTACCTTAATATTTTTTCTTGTTATATAAAAAATGTCATTTTATAATTTCAATAGAAGTTTAAACTTAATATTAATTACAAATACATTTATTTTATAAATAATTTTATTTATCTTCAATACTGTTGGTTAAATATGTGTAATTAATAAAAAATATTAATATATTCAATCATTTTTAATATGTATAAAAAAAATTACAAAGTGAAACTTTTTCTGTTTCGGAAAGAGTATCTACCTATAGTAATAATGTTAAAATTCTCTTTTATGATGACACTTCAGCAAAAAGGATTATCTAAAAATTTTCCACATCATTATAATTTTTCAAATATATTAATCACTTCACATTTCTCATCATTTTATTTTTAGACTTAATCTATTAATAAAGTATTTAATAAATCATAAATCATTTTAAATCTTTTTAGTTAATAGTTTAGTTTCAGTTCTAATAAATATAATTTAATTTAATATACATGAAATTTGAAAATAAAAATAAAAAACAGAAGGACAAAAAAAAACTGAACAATCACTTTGTGATATTAGTTTTTATATTTTATCATAAGAAAATAACGAGAGTTAATTTCACTAAATCATTTCACTACTTTTGGTCATGAAATTTAAACTGAAAAAATGAAGATGAAAGAGAATGATAGAAAACCATAACTAATAAAATGTAAGAAATTATAAAATTTTAGTTTTATTAAAAATTAAATCAACAAATAATTTTTATTAAAATAGATAATATAATCTAATTATACATAAAAAGGAAAAATTATCAAAATAAAAAGAAACAAAATTGCGATATTAATTTTAGATTTCATCAAATTTGTGTCAACAAAAATATAAAATAAATTAAGTGAATTTAACGAAATTTTCTTATTGGTCATCAAACTTAAAATTAGAAAATTGATCATTTATGAAAACACATAATAATAATTATATATACTAAAATACAAAATAAACTAAATAAAACAATTAAAATTTAGTTAAAATACATTTTATAATCCAAAATACACAAATTTCAGGAAATTTAATTTCATAAAAATAGAAACTTGATAGTTCATTCGCACTATTTATTTTAAAAATGTCATCAAATTAAAATGAACGAGAAAGTGAATCTAACAAATTTTCTATTTAATTACTAAACTTAAGTTAGCTGAAACTAACAAGATACTGATGCAAAACTAAATTAAGAATTAACAGATAATAAAAATCATAAAAAGTTCACAAAACAAAAAAAATAAAACAATAACCGTAAGAACAAAAATCAAAATTTTGTTTTTTTGGTACAAACCAATGAGCTTATGTTTCTGTATCTAAATAAATGCAAAAATTAAAATCCTTAAACGTAAATCTACAAGGATACGAAACAAATATTTAATGACCTCGAAACTGTATTTACACGTCATTATTAGCCTCAATGACTTTCGTCAATGTAATGTTTATAATTGAAAAAGTTTCTTTCATAAGATACTAGGGTCGACCCGCTCTATGGCTTTGTGATATACTTTATTTTTATTTGTGATATATGTTATTATTTTTTTGTATGATTCTGAGTTTTGTGTTTTAGATTTGCATTTGCAAGAGATGTGTATGATAATGATTTTTGTCTTCCATAAAGTTTTAAGTATTGAGGAATTATATGATAAGATGTATTTAAAACTGAATAATTGTTTTTTATTAAAGAGTTGTAGCGTTGATATACTACGAAGGATTCGAATGGTTATCATGTTATTTCTTTTAACAAAACTTTGATCCCACATTTAGGTGGTTTATAATATTTTGGGTTTTGGAATGATTGGATTGTCGGTAATTTTTTTTGTATGTTATAAAAGTAATTACATTTTATGCTGAAATAATAGTCTTTCAACATGTTATTGGAATGGAAGTAGTGATTATTTGAAGCTGAATTTCTTATTAAAAGTAGAATATTATATTGAATGCAAAGAAGGTAAAGTGAACCTAATCAAAAATTTTAAAAAACATTGAAACTGGAAAGTGTGAAAACTGAACAGCAGTCGATGAGTGGAGACACTTGTTAGTCACCGTAAAACCAACTTCAAGAATTTCTCCATTTGTTTATAGTAATAACAATCAATGCATCGATTTTTCAGATTATTGATGTGGTGTTTTCTTAGTGGTATTATAAAGATAATATTAGTTCCATAACACTTCTTTTTAATATAGAGACGTTACGTAATGAACATTTAATCTATTCTATCATTTGTCAGCTCCAAACATGTCGGTTTAATGTTTATGACGATCCATAAATTTCATGCATTCTTCATGTTCTTCTGTGCATAGCAAAATTATGGCATAGAGATAGCTACCGAGATAGTTACATTTACCACATCTATTGTTTGCCAATATGCAAAGATATTTAAGCTTTGTTGTGGTTTTGCTTCATTGTCAAAATTGTTTGTTTTTCCTAATATTAATTCTTGTATAGAAAAATATTAATTTTTAATAAAATATTTATAATGCTTAATTTATTTTCAATTAAAAACGTTCTCTATTTTTATTGCATTTTTATTATTTATATTATTATTTAAGAAGAATATACTTGTACCCTTATTTATTTTTATTAATATGTTTTATTTTATGTCTTTTGTTTGGACGGTGTAACTATATATTTTTATTTTTTTCTATCAGTATTGAAGGTAGGATTGAGTTCTTTTTTAATTCATAATGTTACTTTTTTTTGTATTCATGTGGATACAATAATTTTATCTCTTTTATATCATAAATCTAATATGTTGATTTATTGTAGTAGTAGAGGGTGTTGCATCTATTTGTTAATCATCTACTTATTTTACTATAAAAAGTTTCATTAATATATAATTTTATTTTAATTTTATATCCTCACATTTTAATATGCAATGTTTTATACGATTTTTTCTAAATTATTTTATGTTAGTGTGTATATTTATTTACCATAAGTGATTTGATTTTTTGTAAGAAAATATAAATATTAAAATTAGTTTACTTGTTTGAGATTATATGTGTTTAAAATCATTAAAACTTGTTAGTGAATATATATATCAATATTATTAATTCAGGATCACTGTTATCTTTTGTTTTTGGTAGATCCTGGAATATTACTTTTGTGCCATCGGACTTACTTGTTAAATGTATTAATTTAATTGAATAACAATAACTACTTTATACACTGAATTCACATTGCGTAACCTCCACAGTAAACTCCTAAATAATCGGACCCACTCCTCTATAATTTTATATAGCTAAAAACTGTCGAGTGGTTTTAATTCTATAGCTTACGTTTTCATATAACTAATGCTACATCATCTTATTATTAAAAACAGGAGGTTTTTCTCCTTGATCAAAAAAGAGGTTTCTTCTCCTAAGTCCTAACAATCAAACTTTAGTTCCATTCCTACATCTAATCTAAACATTTAAAGAGGTTTCGATAGAGATTTTCTGGTTTAACGGGTACACTGGTTTCGATGAATAATACACAGTTGACTTAATATTACAATAAAAAATATTAATTTGTTCTACGATGTCATCTAAAAATGTTTTTTTTAGCATTTCATTTGAAAGAAAATTAACTGTCCTTAGAATATACTAATAAACAATATCCTTAGAATTTTATTAAGCTTACATCAAACATGCAAAATTTAGTGATTAAAATACTCCAAATATTTTTATCCAAAATATTTATATTTAAATTTTTTGATATTCTTTTGACAAAAAAAAGACTTTGATATCTCTTGTACCAAAAAAAAAACAAAAATCTTAATTCAACCAAAACGAAAAATGAAAACCAAACTGGAATCAAACTGAAAATTAAGCGCTTATGCCTAAACATATTTTTGAACAAACACCAAGGTTAATAAATTTGTTAACAAAAATATATCCGCCCACAGAATCTAGTTTTGTCATAAAAACACACATAGATTAAACATCTTTATTCTTTGAAAAAATATCCATGATATATCTCTTACTTTCAAAAACGTTTGTTTAGTTATATATAAAAAAATTCAGTTAATAAATCTGAGTAAAAATATAAGTAGAATTAGGGTAAAAAAAACCTCTAAAATGGTATTTCCGTACAAATGTAAATCATAAACAAAATACGAAACCAGTAAGAGATCCAACAAAAACAAAGTCCGTAATCAGTTTTCAGTAATATATGTGTCGCCTTTTCAGTTTTTGAATTTATGACATATAATCTCTCGTGGCATGTCTAACAAAAAAGGAAATTATACTTTATATATAATGATTAGGCGCATTACTACCATCTTCTTTTTCTTTTTGGGAATCGTTTGCATGTACGCTATACACTAATACGAATCATAAATTTGATTTAGCAACTTCTAAGAATTCCAAAATAATGAAATATTTCTAGAAAATTACGATACAGTATTTGTAATTCGAGAGCCAGATTTAGTAATTAATTAAAATTATAAATTTAGAAGTACATAAAATAATAAAAAGTACATAAAATATATACTTTGTATTTTCTAAATATTACCGTTTTTGTACGACACAAACTTTGAAAAGTCGAAAACAAGTTGTACTATGCTACAATAATATCGATACTCTTATGTCCACACAAATCCAAAAAGAAAAATGAAAAAGAGGAATTACAATAAGTGCCAATATCATTAAACATCAAACAACTATCTTCCTATCGTTTTTATTCTCGTCCTCCCAATTAACACACAAGAGACCCAAGAACAAAGAAAGAATGGATCATGATCACATGCATGACATGCCTCCACCATCATCATCCATGATGAACAATGGATCCATGAACGGAGGAGGAGGAGGCCACAAGATGATGTTGATGCACATGACTTTCTTTTGGGGCAAGAACACGGAGGTTCTCTTCTCCGGTTGGCCGGGAACAAGCTCTGGCATGTATGCTCTCTGTATCATCTTTGTCTTCTTCCTCGCCGTCCTCACCGAATGGCTTTCTCACTCCTCTCTCCTCCGTGGCACCAGCGGAGATACGGCTAATGCCGCCTCCGGACTCGTCCAAACCGCCGTGTACACCCTCCGCACCGGCCTCTCTTATCTAGTAATGCTTTCCGTCATGTCATTCAACGCCGGCGTGTTTATCGCCGCCCTAGCCGGTCATGCCATAGGTTTCATGTTGTTTGGAAGCCGAACGTTCCGGAGTCCCTCCGGTGACCGGGAAACGAAGGATCTTCTTCCTGCCTCAGGTTGCGCTTGTTGATTATCATATATATATTATTTTATCCACACTTGTGTTTCTAAATAAATATCTAGGATTTATACTTTTCTTGATTGTTTTTTGGATTGTTCTTGAGGTTCACGGGTGTTAGTGTGAGGAGGAGGAATATTTTCTATTTTCTTTTTGTTTGTTTTTGATCAGATTTTCTATTTGTTTTGCTTTATAATATTTGTGTTTTCCTGGTTAATATGATTAAATGGTGAAAGCTGAAGATATCAATTTAGACCATCTCCGATATCAATTTAGACCACTTCCAATAGAATATTATTTTTCCTTCTATTTTAGAGTTGTATTTGTTCTAAGAATATCTTTTTTCTATTCTATTCTATTTTTAGAGTAAAAAGGTCATATATCATAGAGTAACTCTACCATAGAGGCATACTAATACTAACGTAGGATACCAATTTGTTTTCTTCAGAGTTCATATACAGTTTCCTTGTTTTTAACCACACACATACAGCTTCCTTATCTTATTAAAATATACTATTGTGAACAATGCAGTTATATCTAGGGTTTGTACTTTTCTTGATTGTTTTCTGGATTCTTCTTGAGGTTCACGTGTGTTAGTGTGAAGAGGGGGGATATTTTCTATTTTCTAATTTATTTTAGCTTATGATTTATGTATGTTTCTGGTTAATATGATTAAGGTGAAAGCTGAAGATACAAATTTACTAATTTAGGACACCAATTTGTTTTCTCTCCGAGTTTTTTTTTTGCTTAAAATTTTCTCTCAAGAGTTCATATACAGGTTTCTTATCTATTAAATTATACTATTGTGAACAATGTAGTATATTGCTCGTCTAATCATTTTCTTACAAAAAATAGTTTTGTTTAGAGGTGAGAATTTAGTTTACTTAAAATTAAGTTTACGTACTTGTGTTAGATTTCATTTGTTTCCAGTCTGCGCTCTTACAATATTGATTTGTTAGCATATCGTCTCATATTAAACTCTTTTAATCCTTTTCACTAATGATCTCTCCTGAGTCTTGAGTGTGTCTGAATTCTAATAACCAACGTTGATCTATTTTTGTTAGATATTATGTTTTCCTTTCTGTTCCCATGGTTGTGTATTTATTGGTGGTTGTGACACCGTACGTAGCGAAATTAATTTTAGGGTGGTTGTTTGTTGGGACGAAAACAAAGACATGATTCCAGTCCACCGCCAAAATTTAGGTTGGACTGTTGGAGTCATATATTAAACTTTTTTAATCCTTTTCACTGATGATCTCTCCCGAGTCTTGTGTGTGTGTTTTTTTTTTGGTAGGTGTGTGTGTCTGAATTCTAATAACCATTTTGTTAGCTATTATGTTTTCCTTTCTGTTCCCATGGTTGTGTATTTATTGGTGGTTGTGACAGCGTAACGTAGCGAAATTAATTTTAGGGTTGTTGTTGGTTGAGAAAAAAACAAAGACTTTCACTGCAATGATAACACCACAATAAAGTAATGTAGAATGTAAAACAAGAGACAAAATACAAGCAAACATTAATTACTCTTATTAGAATCTCTTTAAACAATCTATTACAAGATCTACGTAATTCAGCTTTTACACGTCTAGTGTTAACACCCTAACACATGCTACTAAAAGATTCATAAGCTACCTGCTTATGTCTCTCCTCCATCAAGTACTTCAGCCACTATTTCAGTACAACCGAAGAACACTTCCAAGAGCTTCTCTCTTTATAAAATCAGCCTCTGTGTCTCTGTCTCGATACAGACGACCCCATAGCTAGCTTATCAAACTTGAGCTCATCCGTGTTTGCAGTCATATTCAGGACCGCCTTGTGAGCTCCAAACTTCGCTGGAAGACAGCATAGCAACTTCTTTACCAGCTTCCTCTCCTTGTACTTCTTTCCAAGTACACATGCTTCATGCACCATAGCACTGAGTTTGGCACTGAAGCTCGCCACAGAATCAGTATCAGACCACCTGAGATTTTCAAACTGCGACCCAAGATGATCCAGACATGTCCTCTTGACACTGTCATCTCCTTCAAACGAATTCAGCAGGATCTCCCACGCCTCTTTAGCTGAAGTACTCCCCTGAATCAGCTGGAACTGCTATACTTCAACAGCTCCGAAAATTGCCGACAACGCCTTTGCATTAAACTTTGAGGCATTGCGCTCTGCCTCAGACCAATCCTCTTTTGGCTTAGGCTTCTTCCCATCTGCTGTAATATGGTAGGCTCCTCCCAACCAATCTCCACAGCTTTCCACGCATCTTCATTGATTCCTCGAATCAACTGCTTCATGCGGGCTTTCCAATGACCATACTGGTCCGCATTCAACATGATTGCCTTCTGCACAGAAACAACCGTGTCCATCTTCACCTCTAGGATCACACCAGTAACTTAGGTGACCCGCTCTGATACCACTTGTTAGTGCAAAGATAACACCACAATAAGGTAATGCAGAAGGTAAAACAAGAGACAAAATACAAGCAAACACCAATTGCTCTTATTAGAATCTCCTTAAACAATCTATTACAAGATCTGCTTAATTCAGCTTTAACACGTCTAGCGTTAACACCCTAACACATGCTACTGAAAGATTCCTAAGCTACCCGCTTATATCTCTCCTCCGTCAAGTACTTCAGCCACTGCTTCAGCACGACCCAAGGACACTTCCAAGAGCTTCTCTCTCTCTATAAGATCAGCCTCTGTCTCGATACAGACGACCCCATAGCTATCTTATATTATTCTCCATGTTCCCGAAACCCTAGTCTTCAAGGCAACATGAATGTGGACATCTTCCATAACATTAAGTGCAACTTTCCTTTTTTTAGAATGCACTTATTCCTCTTCCCTTAAGTCATAAACTTCCTCGCTAAGTTTATTCCTTTTTTTTTTCTCCAAGATACTCCCTTGCTCTTCAAGTCTACACGATTTCAGTTCAGCACCTTGATTCCACATGGTCTTCACCACTTAGCACGTCACCTACTTCAGCGATTACCTCAGCATCTATATAGACGACTTTTTCAGGATAAACATCTTGCATCTTCAAAGACATGATTCCAGTCCACCGCCAAAATTTAGGTTGGACTGTTGGAGTCATATATTAAGGGTGGGTGTAAGCTTTTTATGTCGTATTCGTAGTACGTAAGATAACTTTAGATACTTCCATAGCATGCCTTCATCTTATAGGGCATTTAACAATCAGTTTTGTCTGGCCAAAACTATTAAGAAATTATGGTCCAAGTTGATTGGACCAAGTGGTAAATTTATCTACGGTTGTATTTTAAGAAATTTAGTTATGAACTTATGAATGTATTAAAGTCCTTTACTCCAAGTTGAGAAGAATACCACAATGCATGTCGCACACAGTGGTGGATGTACCTTATGAGTGGGGGCAGTTGCCCACCATGAAAAAAATAATTAGTGTAATTTTGCACCAAATTTTGAAAATGCTCTTAATAAAAATTTAAATTTGTAAATATAATAATCGTGATTTTTAGTTTTGTCCGAGATGAATATCATTTCTAGATCCGCCACTGATCGCACATCAGATCAGAACTTGGAACAAACGGAGGTCTTTAAGATATATATGTGTCTAAAAGTTTTAATAAGATGTCTATATGTTAATGAGAGGCCAAAGTATACATTTTCCTATCGACATATGTCTCTATTTCTATACACCCAAATTCAAGATGATCTAAAGAGGTGGTACATTTGTTATCATCCTTTTCTCACCAACAGTTTCGTAACCTCGGTTAGACCGGCTAGCCAATTTCATAGCCCTAAGCAAAATATTAAGATGTTGGCCTTCATAAATATATTTAGCAAAAAGTCACATGTACTTAAAACCTTAATAACTATTTGACCGAGGTTGCCCTTCATTATGTTTTTTTTTTAATTATTTTTTTGAAATGTTTCTATTTTGATACTCTGATTTTGGAACTGGTGCGTGGTGGGGCCTTGTTTTCTTTCAAACAATAAAATCCGTCATTAAAAAAATAGTTTGTTGACAAGCTCTACTTAGTTTCTTTGAGAAATGCACTGAAATAGAGTTTCAAATCTCTGTTATTAGTGTAGCTTAACTTACTCTCACTATGTGGAACGAGGTGGAGAATGAGACACAAAGGGTGTTGGTGATTTAAAACGTAGATTCTGCATGGATGCCCTAAGTAAACGCTTATGTGGTTTATTCCAAGGGCCGGCCCTCCACATCTAAACATGTTGTGTGAGTTTTAATACTTCACAGAATCTTTATAGGGATCCATTCTTATAAAGTGGTAGTTTTAGTTTTAAACTAATTAGATTTTCTGTATAGACTGGACCGCTAGCTGCTGTCCAAGCAACTCAAAGTCAGTTTATGAACACTTTGGTATAGCTTGGTCAATATTTTCTACACAGTGTCCTTGACCAATGTGGGCAGATGAGGTCTATACCACTTTCTTTCAGGACACGACCACCAAATTAATTCTTCTTTAACAGGCAAATACTTCTTATAGCACTGCATTATGTATCCAATAATATTTTGGATATCAAATTACATAACAAAAGGTGATTTTCACAAAGACTTTAACTATTTATGTTTCTCTTTCTTCTCAGTCTTTTTCTGGTTAATACCTTAACATCTGGTTCGAATCACATAAAGTAACAAGGAAGAGAGAGTGATAGAGAGAAGAGAGAGAAGAGAGAGAAACAAGATCTAGTTGGCTCTGGTGTTCGGCCGGCGCGTGAGCGTCCGTGCCGCCACCGGCGTCCTTTTTCTTTTTCCGTCTGGTTGTTCTTTTTTGCTCCATCTGCAACGTCCCTCAGCGATCGCCTTGTCCGAGCTCTGGTTCCGCAATCACCCGTCAACGGTGGCTTCGGCATTTGGAGTAACGACGCGATCGATTAGAGGCCCCGGGTGTAGATGGAGCGGTTTGCATGTTAAGGTGTTTGCTTCCGAGAGATGGAGGCTATCCTAGATCCGTCGTCGTCGGTTTCTTTTCGGGAGGTGGAGTCTTCCTCAGATCCACCGTCGCCGGTTTTAGCGCTGGGAAGGGGAGATTTATTCAGATCCGTCTTTGTCGGTTTTGGTTACGGAGAGCGGAGGCTCGCAAAGCTCCGCACTGCCGTCTTGGAACCCGGGTTCTTTTGGGTTGTGGATACTATTGCTAAGTGTGTAAAGTAAAGGTGGGGCTTTTGGCGTAAGAGCGGTTGCTTGATTCATTGTGGATGAGTTATTAGTCGATGAGAAAGCTCTCCGGTGGCGGCGACGACTTACAAGAGAGAACGAAAGCAGCGGTGCTCGTTTAGCATGTCTAGGGTTTGAGGCAATTCCTTGTCGGATGAGATCTCGTTTTAAACGATGGAATTCTCCGGCGTGATGACAGTGCAGAGAAGATCAGTTAGGGTTTCGTTTGGAGGCTCTTCGGCTTCTGAGCTCCGACGTAACGAAGACAGAGGTGGAGTTAGTCCGGCGACGTCTCGAGGCGGCGACGGTCAGGTTGAGGCGGTAGGACGCGTGGCGCACTGACGGTGAAGATCTTCACACGTGTCCAGACTCCTTGACGCGTTGCTCGACCAAGTCGTGCGGTGGGTGATCTGGGCCGAGGGCCCGTTTAGTGTGTTTGCTTTTTTTAGCCTTTGGTTTTTTGGGCTTCGAGCCGTTTGTAGGGTAGTTGGGCTTCGGCCGTTTGCTGGGCTTGGCCCGTTTAATCAATATAAAATTTGATGGGAAAAAAAACAAGGAAGAGAGAGTATAGGTCTATTAGTAATACCTGCATGCAGATGTATTGTCTCTAACTTCTCACCCAAATTTTCACAAAACGTAGAATTTAAGTATCTTGATTTGATGAAAAAAATTAATTACATAATTGAAAACAAGAGTTTTACATACAATAATTCTAAGCAAGATCTGAAAGTGTTTAGGCTTTTTGTGTTTCTATATGAAAACTAAAAGCTTTTGGTGGACTCGAAAAGATGTTCATTAAGCTCTTGGTTCATCATCTTCATCCACTTCTATTGGTAGAGATCTATCGCCAAGCCTAGCTGGAGGAGCCGCGTAGATTGGTGTTTGTTGTTGATCATCTAATCCAGTGCTTGCGAATTTTTCAGAGACATCTCCTATCCAACCTTCTTCTTCTACGTTATGTGTCACCTCCATGGCTTCAACTTTTTCATCCTTCGGTGATGGTCTTCTTGGAACCATCTCGATCACTGCGAACGTATCTTCCATTTGATGAACCATGTTTGCTTCTCCACGACGGCATGATAACGGGGGCTGATGCTCCAAGGACGAAGGAGCTACAACAGTCTCGTGATCAATATTGGTCGGCTGTTGCTCCGAGGAAGAAGCTGGAATAGACTCATGATGATCGTCTTCATCCATAGAGTTGCTTATCTTGCGAATCTTTCACAGGATCAGCTCTTGAAACGTATTTTCGTCAGGTAGCGAATACTCGTGCATAATCCAGCTACTATTTCTCCCGGGAACAACAACAGAAGTGCCGTCTCCTTTCTTCTGCTTCTTCTTATTGTTGTCGCTTCTAATGAACTTTAGGGTTTGCTTTTTCCCTATGGCCTTCTTTGTTTCTTTGTCCTCGATATATTTCTTAGCGTTAGGCTTCCAACTCCCACCATCGACGTTGTCCCCGATGATCCTTCTCTTCGAGTTCTTACCACGACCAGTGTTCTTCACGCTTGAGTCCTTGTCACGAAATAAAACCACTCGTTCTTCTTGAACAAAGGATGATTGGTATGGTCCAGCAACCATGGCTCCTTATCGTAAACGTTCTTCGTCACGATGAAGTCTTCACACTCTTTATCTTTTGACTCGGGTTGTAGATACGTTTCTAACTTGGGTAGTGGATGCTCTTTGATGAGTTCTTGGTCTTCAGGATCAAAGTAAATTCCTTCATCTTCATCGTTATTGAACATGGTTTCGTCAGGATCATAGTAAACCCCTCCATCTTCATAGTTATTTGACATCGTTCTTTGGGTTTAGTTCTCAAGTTTGATTCTACAAAAGTGAGGTTATAGTCTAGGGACTTGTATATATACTGCCAAGGCTATTTTATTTTGACAGATTTGTTTTCATGAAGATAATGAATGTTATAATAAATCACATTGATAGATTTGTTTTTATGAAGATAATGTTATGATAAATCATACTTCGTTACGATTCTGTTAGATTAGGAGTGGATGTTCAGTACTCGCTCGAGTTTGGTTCGAGAATTCGCAAATATTCATTAAAGTTCGGTTTATATTTTTCAAAATTTTCCCTATTTAGGTTCAACCTCATAGGTCCCAACTGAGTTTATATATCTGGGTTTGTACACTAATAATATTTTGGGTTCAGTTATATTTTATAACTCTATATTGTATAACTCTATGTAAGATCCATTTTGAATACAAATTCATTTTAGGTACATTAATTTTGATTCGAGTTAGGATATTTCACATATTATATTAAAATAAACATATAATTGAGTATTTAAGGTTCTTATTTAAAATTTAAATACTTATTTTGGTTATTAATTCAGATTTTTAGGTTCGGTTAATTACAAAAAAAACAGTTTGTTAAGAGAAAAAAAGATAATGTTATGATAAGTCGTAATCGTATATAGAATTTGTATTCATAAAGATAATAATGTTATAATATAGTATATAGATTTTGTATTTATGTAGATAATGTTATGATAAATCATATTTTGATAATCGAATATAAAATTTTTTTTCATGTAGATAATGTTAGGATAAATCATATAGTTTCAGTTCATTCAAGATAAATATACTACTGCATTGTGGATTCAGTTTTAATCTTTTGGATATCAAATTAGATTTGCAGAAGCCGATTTGCACTAATGAGTAATGAGTAATGACTAAACCAGTTGTGGTTATCTTTTTGCTCAGTCTCTTTCTGGTTAACACCTTGACCTCCTGTTCGAACCACATAAACTAACAAAGAAGAGAGTATTGACCTGTTAGTTATTGTTTTTTTTTATATGACGGCCGATCCGAACAACCATGATAGAAACATACGTACTGTAGTGTCATAAAATAGACTTATCATTAATATTTAGTGGATTATTCTCAAAGGATCACGATCAGAGGTGTGCTTACCCTTATGAAAATAAGGCAACCGCTTCAGGCCCCATGTTTTAAAATTAAAATTAGGATCCCACTTAGATAGACAATATACCATAATTTATAAGATGTTGCATATATACATTTAAATATGAAGTGATTATTTATAATAATATATTTTTTCATTTTAGTTTAAGCTCTCGTTCTGAGATTTTATTAATAAATATATTCACGATATCACGAAGTTTATTATTATATGACATGTCATATTTATGCGCTACAAATAACCGCAAAGTTCATAGGTTCCTTTCTAGTATTAGCATTGAAGAGTCTGTGAGTTTTAATTGAACGGATGCACTTTACAGTTCCACTACTACAACTACGTAAGGTGCACAAAGTTGCGAATTTACCAATTCAATTGTTTGTAAATCCACACAAGCATACATTCTCAAAAAGAAATTCAAAAAAATTGCCTTAGTATTAGTAACCAAATCACATGTTATCATATTATCCTGTTAACCCAAGTTTGAAATGTTTTCTACTAATAGTATTAGTAGCCAAATCACATGTTATCATATTATCCTACAAACCACTTGAACTTAAATCTACTAACAACCAAATCATCTGTTGTTGGACTACCCTCTACACCGATGTTCAAACTCAAACAGTCAAACTTCGAGTTCGAGTCTTCGACATAACTGTTAGTAGTTATGCAGCTGTATTGTCGCTAACTAATTTCTCGTACTTTATCGCCTAACTGGACGTAAATTATGATTCTCAAATTATTACAAAAGATCCCCACAAACAACAATAGCATATTTACAACAGAATCGCCATCTTCATTAATTTTGTTCAGATACTTTAGAAGCATACAATATCAATACTGCTATAAAATCACCAATAATCTATACTCTATTTAATAGCGATAAACATAAGAAATATTGGAATCATGTATACATAATGAACTAACATCTATATAATAATTAGAGAAATAAAATGCTCTGATACCTATAAAAATGAAAAAAAGATCAATAACACATGAAATGAAACCAAAAAGAGTATATAATACAATATCAATACTGCTATAAAATCACCAATAATCTATACTCTATTTAATAGCGATAAACATAAGAAATATTGGAATCATGTATACATAATGAACTAACATCTATATAATAATTAGAGAAATAAAATGCTCTGATACCTATAAAAATGAAAAAAGATCAATAACACATGAAATGAAACCAAAAAGAGTATATAATACATTTCTTTTATTATATTTAATATATTGAAAACAAAAAGAAAAAAAAAAAGACAAAAAGAGTCGTTCCTCGTTAAAACAAAAACAGAAAACATATCCCAACTTATTTCTCTACGAATGAACAGAAGCAAAGATCAATAAAACACACACATGAAACCAAACCGGACCACCACCACTTTGTAGAAAATAGTAAGCATAATATCACTCAAAAAACTGACAAACTCCTCAAATCAAAGAGCGCGTCTGCGTTCTCCTGTGCGTTTGCGTTTTCAGTTTTTGGGAACGTTAAGCCTTAGACGGAAATCTTCTTCCATGAGAGGAAGTCCTTCTCTGAGCTTCACCTTTGGCTCCCAACCCAACACTTGTTTAGCCTTGCTTATGTCTGGCTTCCTCTGTCTTGGATCGTCCGGTGTGTTCTCCACCATCTTTATCTCTATGCTCGGATTGATAAGCTGCGTAAAACATTTCATTAAAGACCAAACAAGACGAATTAAAACTCTGGATTCATGGAAAACAGATTCTAACCTCCTTAACCGTTTCAGCCAGTTCCACCATTGTGAATTCACCTGAGAAACAGAGAGATTCAGACATAAGCTGATAGTTACAATCTCTTCAAGTTTAATGTTGGAAGGAAGATCTTCCGAAGAAGACAAACCTGGGTTACCGATGTTGATAGGCCCAGTATCATCGCCTTCCATGAGACGGATAAGTCCATCCACCATGTCGGAGACGTAGCAGAAACTGCGGGTCTGTGTCCCCGGTTTCTGAACTGTCAATGCCTCACCTCGGAGTGCTTGAGCAATGAAGTTGCTCACCACACGCCCATCATCGATGTTCATACGAGGACCATACGTATTGAAGATCCTAGCAATGCGGATTTCTACAAAATACCAAATGGGCCTCAAATAAGAATCTGATTCGAAAAGAAACAAAAAAAAAAACTGATGGTGTGTGAGGGTTACAAAACTGACCAATGCCGTGTTGCCTGTGGTAGTCAAACATCAAAGTCTCAGCTACACGCTTGCCTTCGTCATAGCAACTCCGAACACCTTTCATAATAAGCAAACCAGGTTAAGTTAAACAAAGCTGATGAGAGAGATTTCATTCAATATAAAGATGAAGAAAGTTACCAATGGGGTTGACATTTCCCCAGTAGCTCTCTGGTTGAGGGTGGATGAGAGGATCTCCATACACTTCCGAGGTTGAGGTGAGCAGAATCCTATTATAACAAAAAAATCGAGTTAGACGAGAAACTAGAAGAAAATAATTTTGAGTAAGAGAAGAATGTGATGAACCGACCTAGCTCCAACACGCTTGGCAAGACCGAGCATGTTCATTGTACCCATCACATTGGTCTTGATCGTCTGCAGAAACAGAACAGATATTAGAGAAACCAATGCTTTTCTGATGGATGTTAAACATTATATATATATATATATATATATATATATATATATATATATATATATATAGTTTCCGCACAAACCTTGACGGGGTTGTACTTGTAGAAGATAGGAGAGGCAGGACAAGCAAGATGGTAAATCCTATCAACTTCAATCAACAGAGGCTCCGTAACATCTATATATTTCAAAAAAAAAACAGAGATGACGTATGATGATGGATATAAAACAACAAAACCATATAAACTAAAGAGAGTCTAGAGAGGATATACCGTGACGAATGAGCTCAAACCTGGGGTGACCGATCCACTTCTTGAGGTTATCTTTAGAGCCAGTGAAATAATTATCAGCAACAACAACCTCATTCTTCTCATTTTCCATCAGCTTATCAACCAAGTGAGAGCCAATGAACCCAGCTCCTCCCGATATCAAGATCCTCATGTTCGACTACACCCAAACAACAACAAAAAAAAAAAAAAAGACAAGGTTCAACCAATCAGATTAAACAACATCTGACTGGATCAAATCTAAGATGACACAAGAAGTTTTATCACAATGTAGCGTAACAAGGTTCAGATCTACGTGGCGTAAACAAGATTCTGTTTCGAGGATTTTCATTACAATAACAAGCTAAGATCCTTGTAACATAACCGATTCGGATTTGGACCAAACTAAAACAATGCATAAGGATTCAAGGTGGTCGAATCTTAATCTGAAATGGGTCGAATTGAAAATCTTACAAAAAAACAAGGATCTTATGAAAGGGTGGTCACCTGGAGAAACTTGGAATTGCGGAGAGGAGAAGGCAAAGGAGGGGCCTTTGAACCGTTCTGTTTCTCACTTGTCGCCGCCATTTGCTTGCCCTGATGAGATCGAAAACGAGTTTTAAATGAGAAACCTAAACTTGATTCTTCTGATCTGATGAGGAGAAGAGAAAGAGAGATCCGCTACTTTATATACTACTCACGTGTATTTTTTTTTTTCATTTATTTTCAATTTAATTAAATACCACGATATAATTGATAATATTTGGTAATTAATATTATATAAAAAGCTTAGAAAGAAAAGAGAGACTTCAGAAACACGAAATGCGGAATTAAGATATTAGAAAATTACCTCAACTAATCACGATTATGTCTGACCTAACATGAATCTGACTTTTCATTTTTCCTTTTTTAATGACTTTTTGCAGCTTTTATTTCCCAATTTCTCCAGTCTTTGAACAGTGTGTACAGCTTCCAGCTATTTTTATTTTTTTTGTCACCATTCTCAAAAGATTACAAGAGATCATTTACATGACGTCGACTCACCTTGACGTATATGCTACGTCTAGAATTCTTCTTTCGTATGGAGTAGTTTCCCTTCGAGTAATAACTTAGAAGCTATTTTGGGAAAAAATTAACTGGTATTTTTTTCTTAAGAAAATGTAATATGTAGTTAAAGTAACGTCCGGTTGAAACAATTGACATCTAGTATCTATATTTACTGAAAGAAAACAACGTATACGTGCAAATGTTCAAAACTAACTTTATACTCCTTGAATGTTTTCCGTTTGCGTTTACTCTTTCATATATCTGCATGTGACTATATTTTAAAATTAAAATATAATGTAGCCGGAAATACTAATATTATTATTTCATTTTGAAACAAAGAAAACACAAATCTTTTATGGAAATTAATATCTGATTTTCTAATAATTAGAAAGTTTCTGACTTGTATACCTCTACATTGTCTAAGAGGAATCTCATGTCATATCACTATACTATAATTTAGCTTCCTTTTAGAGAATAAATATTTGATTTTACAAGGATTGATTACAATCACTTAACTATTAAGGGCTTGACTGGTTTTTCTGCTACCACGCACAAACACAGTTTTTGCGGTTGGTAGCGATTGTTGGTATTTTGAAACAATCACAGAAAATGCTATAAATTGCTTCCAACCGTTCCGACCTATAAAAAATAAAAAATAAAACTAAAAAATATTCAATAAAAATTTTAAATTGAAATAATAGAAATTATAAAATGTATACATATTATATTTTAATTTATATTATAAAACTTTAAAATAAAAATATTTTATAATTTTAAAATTTAATATTATGATTTAATAAATATAATTTTAATATTTATTATAATATTATGATTTTAATACTTTTATAATTATATTTTTTGTCACTATACTTTTATAATTATATATAATGTAAATATCGTTAATTTATTATTTAACAGCTGTTTCGTTTGGTAGTAAACCAGTCATAAAAGTTCTGCAAACGCATCAATTTCTAACCGCTATACCAGTCGTACAAATCTCTAGAAAACGTTTAAAACCGCAACCACCCGCAACCGCTACGGTTACACCAGTCAGACCATAACTCGGTTAATACTTGCATGAAGAATTATTTTAAGAATCGGGTAATCCTAGAGATACTGGAGGAAAACATACTAACTATCTAATAAATGAAAATTGTAATACAATTAATAAAAAATATATAAAAGGCATCAAATAATATTCAGATATATATCTTCAACAAACTCGTTGTCCAATTGAGTAAGAAATACTTTTGGTGTAACACCAACCAAACTATAGAGTCTGACTTACGTTTTATCAACACAAAAGCACGTGGTTTCAGTTTTATAACAACAACAAATCGGCTAATTAACATTTTATTAGACAATCAGAAAACAATTGTCTCGTAGCTTTTAGTCCTACATGCAAATGACATCACGCGGATCGGAACTGCACGCCGGTTTTATTTGATAAACCGGCAAGGCGTGTGAAGACATCAGACGCTTACAAAAAGCGTCTAAAGCACATAAAACGGAAACATACTTAACACAAAAACTAAACTGTGAACTGCAAACAGTGCCAAATAAGAAAGCTAATCATTCCTGACATCGAAGGTTCTGAGCAAAGAAAGCATATTCTTAAACGAGTAAAATTTTATCACTTTGATAGCCAGTTTCTCAAGAACAACACTTTTCAGAACGCTATGATTCTCGAACGCAACAAAATGAAGATGTAAACGGGGTTCTAGCAAGTTGTGTTTGGACAGTTCTGAAGGGTTTCAGATAGGAAATCCGAAGAGCTTTAACTCCCTTAGATTTGATCACAACATTTCTTGAGACTTTCTGACACAGCGGCTCACTTTTTTCTTGAACTCGTCTCTCTTCTCTCCCCATTCTTTCTACACAAGAAAAAAAAACACATGAGCAAGACCTACTCTTCAGTTGCAAACGAATCTGATAGGGTTGAAAAACTCACAGCAGCTTCAACGTTTGCTGGGGACTCATCGTTGGGACCAGAGAGCATAGATATAATACTCGACATAATATTTTCCAACCTGAAACAAATCACTCACAAGATCTAACCGGAGTAACTAATGTATGGTAATACTAAACAAAGAGTCTACTAGGCAGACAAAACACAAACAAAATCACAAATCCATTTTGAACATACAGTATGAACAGGGGTCCAGCGCTCGCTAGCAAGCTCATAACCGCTTGGATCATCACCAGGAGGATGCAGAATAGATATGCAAACACGACCATCAAAATAATCTGCATGGCATAAAATCAATTGCAAAGCTCAAGTCTTTTGAATCCTCTGTTCCAATCAAACAACAGAGTAGGAGAGAAACTAACCATTAGGATGCCAAATATCTGAATAAACCTCACGCTTGGTGGGCTATTAGGATAATTCTGCGGGAAGGTCATATGATAGCGTTAAAGAATCCTCCTTCACTGCAAAGTCACCAACTTTATTTAAAAAAAAAAAAACCCCATAATAGCATTAAGACAAAAGGACAGAACAATCTTCACTTTCTCTGTTCCGATGTAATCTATTGAAAGCAATACCATTTCAAACAAACCCTTAACCAACAAACAATCCCAAGATCTAAATTGTTCTTTCAAATCTCTGTGAAAGGTCCGATAATGGTAACGCTCCATTCGAATATATTCTTCTCGTCGACGAGAATCCATCAACAGGGTGCTTACACAGATCTGAATCAAGAGACTGAGAAGGTGAGCAGTCAAGAAGAGAAGATTTGATACCGCATTGAATTTTTGCCCTGTTCGGGAATGAGACGCTGCGGCAAGCTACAAACGACCAGAAATGGACACAGATGAGGTCATCGCGGCAAACCGATGGGAGAGAAATAGTCGCTAGCGGCCTGAATGTTGAGTTCGGAATTCCAAAACAGCTGACGCTATTAAATCTGGCGATCAGAAGCATGTCACTCCTTAAAACTGGAAATGAACGCTGCGACTAAACCTAGAAAAAAGTTCTCCAATTTTGCACTTTAAATTTCTAAAGGAGAAGGCTAGCTTGCGATGCCGAGGATCGAAATTGAGATTTCATTAATCGATTACAAGAAGGTTCTGGTCGGTTCTGATTCTTCAGGAACTGGGAGGGGGGTGGGTGAATCGATGCTCGGGGGCATCTCCACCGGCGCTCTTTATGTAAAAATGTTTAGCCCTGCCTTCTTTGTCACTCCATACTTCTACTACTCTTTTTTTTTTTTTGCTAAAATATTTCTACTATGTTCTAGAGAAAAAAAAAGTTTTACATTGGAGATGTTCTTAGACCGGATTTTTTGGGTCGTATTCGGAGTAGATTTTATAGGGTCCAGATCTTTTTGGGTTTTAAATATCTGGATCACATAGGATAATTAGTATTTGTTGGTTCAGATTTTGTCGTGTCCGAATCGGTTCAAATCTTAGATAATTGGAACCAATAGAATAATTTAAATTTATCAATTCAGGTGCGATTCAAATCTTGTTGGATCCGCCCCAAAAACCCAAAACACACAAAAGTGCATGAAAATATTTAAATATTCAAAAATGTCTAAAATTATACCTAAAATCTTACCTAAAAACATGAAAATACCCGATCTTTTATCTAATTATCCGAATTATATTTTTGAAAATCTAAAATTTTATCCGAAACTCAAAACTATACTTGAAAACCAAAATCCAAAACTTAAAAAATACCCATTACCAAAAATATACTGAAACATCCATATATACCTAATATATACTAAAAGTTTAGTGTATTTCGGGTATCCATCGGATTTCGGATTCGGGTTTGGTCGGATCCAAAACCCCCGGATCCTCTACAACAAGACCCAGTGAAATAAAATGACATTATCTGTATCCGACTTGTTTAATTAGATTTTTTGGGTCGGTTTCAGTTAAGGTTTTCGGATCCGGATAAAATGACCTACTATGAAAACCATATGGAAAAAAGCTAGGATCCGCTACAAACAGTCCATTCGAAACAGAATATACTCCCACCCAGAACAGATTCGAAATAGACCGGCTCAGATTAGTTTTGTTTGGTTCTAGACTATTTACGTGATGGGTATTGTTTACGAAGACGTGGATGATGATTCAGTTCTGATTCTTACTCAAAACTGGTCGATTATTAAAACGAAATCCTTGTTTAAAAATTAAAAACATAGAATTAAGGCGTTATTGATTTATATATTTTGATTGATTTAGAAATATATGTAGTATTTATAAATTCAAGTAAAATATATAGATTTTCAAATTCTCTCGGATTAGTATTTACAAATCTGGAGGTTTTACTTTGGATTTGAATCTTTTTATTTTTAGTAAAAAATCCGTACAAATCCATTTAAATCCATAATGAAATCAAATCTATTAGTAAATCCGTATGATGGAATAACACTTGATTTGAATTAGAATTTATAAATCATTAAACCAGTACTATATGATTTCAATACGGATTTTAAAATCATAAAACCAATAACACTAGATTTAGTTTGGATTTTCAAATCCATTAATAGGCCTGAGCATTCGGGGTCCCAATCGGGTTTCGGTTTTATCCAATCGGGTTTCGATTTTTTGGGTTTGACAAAATCAGCCCCATTCGGATTATATGAAAATTCGGTTTGGGACCGGTTCGGGTTCTATCGGGTTCGGGTCGGGGTTAGTAAATCATCAATGAACCAGTACAACCCGATGTACTTTCGGGTTTGGGTCCCAATCGATTCTTCGGTTTAAAAATACCTGATTTGTACCTACTTTGTAACCAAAACGTAAGTAAAATCGGGTTTTTTTCGGTTTAAAAGTACCTGATTTGTACCTATTTTATAACCAAAACATAAGTAAAATCGATTCAAAAATAAGAAAAGAACATCAAACATGATCATTCAAAATCAAACGAAAAGTAAACATAGTTATTGATAGAAAGAAAACCAAATAATTAAAAGTTTAAAACGAAAACTAAATTCTCATGAATATGAGAAACATTATTCAATTGAAACAAAACTAGAATCTAAAAACTTCAAGCTTCAACGGCCATCTTTAACCATCAACCTTCGTATAATATAATCACTAACCTTCATGTGATAGATAATTATTTTAAATGTTTAGTAACATCTTAATGTATTTTGGATACATATTAAAGATCATGTTTGGTACAAGTTTTGAAATTTTGAATATTTCGGATTCTATCGGATATCCATTTAAGTTCGAGTTCGGTTCGGATAATACCCATAACCCGAAATACCGTAAAACAAGATCCATTCGGTATTTATGTCGGGTTTGGATCGATTCGGGTTCAGTTTTATCGGATCGGGTTCGGTTCGGATTTTCGGGTTCGGTTTATTTGCCCAGCCCTATCCATTAACTCGAACTCGAGTTTGGAAGGTGAATAGACACATATGTTACCATGGGACAATTTTAGTTTATTTGTAAATAATTATTTTCTTACTAGTATAACATATAAATATACTTATATACATAAGCTAAAATAGTTATATATATATATATATATATATATATATGTGTGTGTGTGTGTGTGTAATATAGTATTCGAGTTTTAAACGATTCTGAAATTTCATTACCAAACTCATCCAAAACCGGTAAAAACCGATTCATATCCTAACAAAAACACTTGCGAATTGTTTTGGATACAAAATCATTATATTTGATTTTTCCGGAACCGATCTAAATACTCGAGATCTTATTCCTAATCCATTACATACCTTACCATTCTAACCAATAGGGTTCTGACGAGGTTTTCTTCTACTTTCTGTCAAGTTTCTCAATTCTTGTTCTGCCGGTTTCTATCAATCTTTATTTGATAGAAAATTGATGTTTGTGACCGGAAAATTCCAGTTCACTTTTTTCGGCATGTAATTTTCATTTCATTTAAACTTTAAAATATACTTAATATTTAGAATTGTAATTGTGAGTTTGCAATAAATATAGAAAACAATGTTAATTATTTGGGCTCACTGGTTATAAAATCAGCATGCATTTGGTGCATGTAATTAGAATACGTTTGATGATTTTACTCCGTGCACAGTAAAACTGTAAAAGATGATTCATAAGGTACTATTGTCATATCTTAAACATAATTAAGATACAATATCTAGACCAAAATATTATAAAGTAACATGACAAACTTTCAGCAACGACAAAATAAAAAAACAACAAGACAACCTAGAACATGGTGAGGTCAGCGCACATTGACCCTTTATTTTACTTATGGTAAACCATACTCATCATCCACACGATGATATGCGTCTCACTTCACTTGACACTGCAGCAATACAAACAACCAATGTCCAAGGGTATAAGTTTGGTTCATTAACCATGGTCTTTAGATTAGTAATCACATATATATACGAAAAAAGAGAACGTGAACTTGAATTTAGCCAAAGAGAACGATAAGCTTACTTGTCGCAGTTGGTGCTCATGGAGATAGAATAGGGAATGCTAACACTGCACTTTCCAGGAAGGCCAGACGCTAGACTTGGATTGATGCTCTTTGCAGCGGCCTTTAGGCATTTGCATGCTTGTTGGCGGTCCGGTGTGGTTTGAGCCAGATCATTCAATTTTCTGACTCCCGCACAACATGGACCCGGCACCACCGCCCCACCTTTCGATAGGTAGGTGGCACATGGAGCCAAGCTACTTGTCACCGTACCACATGTGAGTGCTGCATCTACTGATGCGGCAATGCACACCATCAAAACAAGGCATGTAAAGAACTTCAGAGCCATAGCCATGTGTTTTGATTTTTTCCTTTTTTGTGATAAGGTGATTTGGTTGAGTTGTGTTTACTAAGATTTTGTTTTGCTGTTGGACGTGAGAAAAGCCTGAGGTCGTGATGCGTTTATATATGGACTTTAGATGGGAAAATGATGACTAAGTAGATCGTTTGTTAGTAGCTAGAGTGCATTTACTTTGGTTTAAAAATCGAATGAAATATCAACAATTATAAATACCGTTCGACTAGAGAATTTCCAACGTGAAACTCTATTTTTTCTTCCTAAATGAAAATATGGAGTAAAATACTCCAACCATACTTCATTTCTCATTCCATAGTGAAATAGGATAGTGAACAAACAACAAAAATAAATTATTCCATTTACATAGTAAATTTCATTATAAAATGAGAAATATAGTAGGATTGGAGTACTTTTAGATTTATATTCTTTTTTACTCCATTTTAAAATAAAAAATGGAATAAGATAAGAGATGCCTAACAAAATGTGAAACTGAGTGACGCTTACACAACACCAAACACCACAACGCTCCCAACTATATATCCCCATCACATTAACTAATTTATGGATTTTTTTTTGTTGCATTAATTTATGGATTCTATGAAGAATATATTGTCATTAGATTTAGCAATTTTCGAGAAAGATATATAGTCTAGCCATTAGTGTTTTATATTTGTTTAATTATTTTGTTATATTATATATTTAAATTTCAACAATGAATATTGATAGTAAAGAAAAATAAATTGGCAGAATTCACATTTTGTAACATTCTCAAAGGATGTGTGGAAAATGATCTCAAGATCGAAGGAAAGGCAAGCTTTACGATATAAGCCCATGTTAGAAAACGTGGCTAACTCGGCCAATTAGAAGGCGTTGGAACGCTTTGGGGTGACTAACCGTGGCGATCACATTAAAATCAGCCAAAAGTCAGGTTCATAATCTAAATAAAAAATATTTTGTGTGATTAAAGCATGAAATTGAATGTTGGATAACAAATATAATGTTTTGATGTATAAATGATAGGAAAACTGCAAAAAATGATAAATCATGTTAAAACTGTGTGAGGCGGTCACAGAAATCTTCTGCAAAAAAAAAAACCTACTAGCAAGAAGATGATGTTTGAAATTTAACATGATTACCAAAAAAAAAAAGAAGATGATGTTAATTATAAGTTTACCATTAATAAAAGAAATAAAACGCAAAAGTGACTCATCTACGCTCAGCATAGTCTTTAGTAAATAGAGTATCTGGTTCAACAGGACCGTTAAGTATTTGGTATCTTTCTCGTAAACAAAGATTTAATATATACTTTTATACGAAAATTAAGAAAAATACTCAAAACTAATATCTGATTAGTCCACAATTAATTCCCAATTTTTTATTAACTCCCTATGCTATAACCCATTGTTAGACTCACGCCTAGCATACTTTCGAACATTGTATATAAGTGAAAGACATGAAGGTATTTCTCTTATGTAGCATTGTTGCTTGAAAGTACATACTAGTGTTAGCAAAAAATAAAAAAGGTACATACAAGCGAAATACATTACTAGGTTTTTTCTCTTATACAGTATTGTTTATTGAAAGTGTATAATAGCTTAATGCATGGAGGTTTACTTGTACATTTATAGTATGCACACAATTAAAAAAATTGGATTCACCTCTAAATAAAATACTCTATAATTCATAAATCCCTGATCGCAGTGCATTGTTTTAATTTGGTTATATAGCCAATTCAGGTCTAAATCCTACTAATATAAAAGTCGGCAATCATGTTAAAATTCATACTGGAATTCATATGACATCTCTTCCCGAATCTCACAGTAGATTCCCTTATCAATTCAGCATCATGCACATGGAATTCTCAGGTAATTCGGTTTTGGGTGGACCCCGAAGATATAAAGATTATAGAAAGCATTCCTTTGAGTAGGCATCGACTAACAGATCAAGATGGATGACATTTCACCACAAATGGAAAATACACGGTAAAATCAGGTTATCAAGTGGAACGAGTGTACCTAGATAGAGAAAGGCCCCTATAGGAGTACGGCCCCACAGTTACCCCCCTTACAGCACACTCTTGGAAGGTTCGGTGTCCCCCAAAAATCAAACATTTTCTTTAGCGGTTAGCTTCAGGCTGTGTAGTTGTAAAGACAATTTTAAGGAGCAGGGGGATCCAGGGTGATGTCCAGTGTGCCAAATGCGGAGCAAGCGAGGAATCCATAAATCATGTTCTCTTTGAAAGTCCTCCGGCTGTCCAAGTTTGGGCCCTCTCAAGATCCCTTCAAACGCAGCCATCTTTCCCACTAAGGCTTTGTACACAAATTTGGATTATATTTACTGGAGGGTGTCTTTGTTTATGGATGATCATCAATTTTCATGTATTTTATGGTATATTTGGAAGGGACGGAATAATATGGTGTTTAGTAATATTGATGTTGATCCTAAAAATACTCTGAAATTGGCAGAGACTGAATCTTTGCTTTGGGAAGAGGCACATATTTCAGCCAAAAGTGGTGCCATTCAATCGCGAGAGGTGGAGGAGTTTATCTTACCTTTGATACCAGGGTGCTGGTGTTTTACGGATGGATCATGGAAAGATCATGATATTTTTTCGGGTCAGAGTTGGTATAGTACTTTACAAGGTTTTGAGGGTCTTCTCGGAGCAAGGAATACGAGGGAAGGTCTTTCTCCGTTACATTCGGAAATGGAAGCCCTCATATGGGCTATGGAAAGTATGAGGAACTTATGTCAATATCATGTTACTTTTGCAACGAATTGTATTCAATTGGTGAAGATGGTTTCTGCACCAGAAGAATGGCCAGCCTTTGCGAAATATTTGGAAGACATCAAGATCCTTAGAGAAAGTTTCAATCAATCAGACATCATTCATATTCCCTGGACGATGAATACAAAGGTGGACAGTCTGGCGTGGAGTACCAGGAAGCAAACGTCTTTCGTTGTTCATATGGATGCAGAGTTACCGAAGTGGTTTGCAGAGTCTTCATAGAGTGTTTAAGTCGATGTAAAAAAAAAGAAATACATGCACAGCTGACCAAACAACATCAAAGTTCGTTTTCAAACGGGAATCAAACTAGTTTTTGTTTTTCATTTTGGGTTGTCTAATGCACAATTTTTTTTTAAAAAAAAAATCTTCTTCTTTTATGAGCTTGTGATAATGCTTCCCCGATGTGAAAGAGAACTTTTGGCATGAAGGGTTGATGTATGGTGTTGATACTATCGGACAAGAATCATCAAGGGACATCATACAAGATTTGGAAAAATGGTTTATTCCTCTATGAATTAGTTGTTTCTGGCTTCTTCACACATAAACTTTTAAAATATGCCAAAAATCACCTGAACAACTCTATTTTTTGAGTTACATACACAAACTATTGATTATAAACTAATTCCCGTAGCTAAAACGGTAAACGGTGATATTAAAACATTAACTTGGTTTATGATAGGTGGAGAATCGGTTTAATTTGGGATGATAAAAAAAAAGAATATACGACGTTTGTCCTTCAGAGATCGTTTTACTTTTCATCCTCAATTGGGGATAAAATTTATTATTCTGCTGAAGAATAAAACGTTTTTCATCATGCATAAAGAAAGAAGAGCAGTAACTATTAGCTTACCAATCTCCATGTATTCTCACAAGGAACTATAAAATTGGCGCAGTATAGGACGCTTGATTGGTTCCGTAAACGGATGTTAGTCTCAGGTTTCGGTGCTGCAAGGATTGATATAGTAACCGGTTGGGGTATACACTAATTTCTGGATTGAGGAGAATACATAATAGTGCGGGTTTGATCAGACTACTTTGGAAATCTGCTTATGGTGTTAATATTCTTTTTTTATCAATCCAAACTAAACCGGCTCTCCACCTGTCATAAACCAAGTTAACATTTAAATAACACCGTTTACGGTTTTAGGAGAATTAGTTTTAAATTGATAGCTTGTGTATTTAATTCAAAAAAATAGAGTTGTTCATGTGGTTTTTGGCATGGCTTAAAAACTCTTGTACGAAAAAACCGGGAACAACTAGTTTACAAGGGAATTCCGTTGTTCATGTGATTTTTGGCATGGTTTAAAAGTTCGTGTGTGAAAAAGTCGGGAACAACTAGTTGGTAGAGGAATAAACCATTTTATCTACAAGATTTCGACAAATTTGCCCATGTGTATAGTACGCATTCACATATTAACCTCAGAAAAGGGCCTATTTGACCTTTACGCGTCATGCTTATTCCTTCACGAACTTTATAGTAGTACATATTCCACACTGAACTGAACAAAAGTTTAAAAATACTATATGAACTTTACACATCGTGCCTTTTTATTCTCAAACTTTATAGTAGTGCATAGAAACTAAAAAAAAAAAAATCAAACATAGCACATAGACTCTAAAAATCGTGCTTTTATATATTGACCGTCAAAGGTGGTAGTCATCTGTTAATTTATCAAAACAACGTCATTTATGATAAATTCTGTAAAATTAAAATTTTTAAAATACAACATGGACTCTCAAAGTTGTGCTTATATATATTGACCGTCAAAGGTGTTAGTCATCCTTTAATTTATCAAAACAACGTCATTATGGATAAATTTTGTAAAATTATTCGTTGATTTGTAATTTTTTAATTTTACAAAATCTATCCAAAATGACGTCGTTTTGATAAATTAACGTATGACTAACACCTTTGACTTACCGACAAAAAAAAGAAAAAAAAGACTAACACTTTTGACGGTCAATATATATATATATATATATATATATATATATATATAAACACGATTCTGAGAGTTCATAGTGTTTTTAAATTTTAAATTTTACCGAATTTATCCAAAATGCTGTCATTTTGATAAATTAACGGATGACTAACACGGAAAAAGGCCTATTTCAATATGAATTTTACGTGTTGGGCCTATTCCTTCACAAACTCTGTAGTAGTGCATTTTCTATACTGAACTAAACGAAATTTAAAAAATACTAAATGAACTTTACGCATCGGAAATGACAAGGCGCAACGCGTAAAATTCATGTAGTATTTTCAAATTATTGTTTAGTTTAGTATGGAATACGCACTATTAGAAAGTTCGTGAAGGAATACGTATGACGCATAAAATTCATGTTGAAATAGGCGCTTTAACCTTTGCCGGCACAGTGTCAAAATAATTTCATTGAGAAATATATTTTGATTTTAATAATTATGCATTAATATAATAAAATGTTAAATTAAAATGTTATTACTTGTTAGAGACAGAAAAAAAAAGTATTTCACCGACGAACAACTTCCACATTTCAAATTGAATCAATCAACTTCTTTATGTATATGCTGATTTTTATATACGATGCCAAAACAAGGACTTAACCAAATTCACACAAACACCATTACTTTATGCTATTGCTGATATCGCATGTTTAATTGTTCTTACTTTAAGAAAATGTAAACTGTGGAAAGTTAAGACCATACATAGACTACGACAATCTAACTAACGGCCGATCACAATACTGGTAACAAATCATCGTCCCATAATTTTTTTTTTGAACAACTAAATTCATTAAAGAAGAGAGATTGTTAAGCCCGTTAAAGGCCACTTATAGTCTTAACATGAATGTTAAATTTATTCGAATAAAAAAAAACGTTTTTACAATGAATGCAACTCTTTTTGTAGTAGGTTTACTATAACACTTAGAACCAAAACATTTGAAGCTCCCTATCCATCAATCAACAATTGGCAAACCACACTTGCATATGCTTGTCGAATCTGCCATTTCTGCTGCCTCGTAGCGAGTCGATACGGTTGCGAATCAGCATATCAATGAAACTTGTAAGGTGAGCTTGGTCACGCGATGGTTCCCCATGCTTCCTACCATTCCTCTCTTGCCACAGAGAGTGCACCGTAGCTTGGAAAGCATAACGAAGCAAAAACAGAGAGGTGCTGTTCCAGGTTGTATCCACCTAGAAGGACAGGATGTTGTTCCAGACAGTGGTATATCTCGACCCCATCAACTTGCGAATTAGATTACTCCAGACTCATGCAGAATAATCACAACTGAAAAAGAGATGGTCTCTCGACTCAGTTGCATTATTACAAAGAGGGCACACTGCATCCACCTGAAGATTCCATTTTTTCAAACGGTCACCTGTAGCGAGACGATCATGCACTGCAATCCAAATCATTACAGAGTACTTTGGAGTGGCAGGAGAACCAAACACCCCGAAACCAGAACACTTTAGGAGATAACTCTCTTGTGATGTTCCATGTTTGAGTAGTACAGAAAGCTTCCTTAAAGATGCCGTTCATTCCCTTTCACATTAGAACATCAGCGTCTTGTGTAAGACGTTGTGCTCGAAGTTTTAATATCTCATTCTCTATTTGGGTGAGAATGTTTACTCGATGCCTTCTGGTTATATATTTCTGGACAGCCCTCTCTACTGTATCATTAATATGTATTCCCATATCAATGCACCCACGCATCCCTGTCAAGTCTATAAGTCGTCTCATAGGCGACCAGATGTCATACCAGAAGGAAACAGTAGTTCCACTGCGCACCTCCACCATGGTTAATTTATGTGCTATGTCCCGATACTTAAGTATCTTTTTCCATAGCCAAGACCCAAGAGAGATTTTCGAGTTTGTGTTCCAGAAGGAGCCTTTGCGAATCAGATAATGACGAATCCATCGAACCCAGAGCGAGTTATAAGAAAGTATTCTCCATATCAGCTTCAGAGTACTGACCTTATTCATCTCTTCCAATGAACGTAGGCCAAGTCCACCCTTCTCCTTGGGTTTACATACATCAGACCACACAACTTTGTTTGTGTTTAGTGCAGGTCCGGACCATAAAAAAGCCGAACACAACTGGTCGATCTCCTTAATACATTGCTTTGGTAACTTGAATACTGACATCCAGAAGTTGACCAAGCTGTGTATAACTGAGGCTATCAACGGTAATCTGCCTACTAGAGATAAATGTCTAGCCGTCAAAGAGGAGAGACGTTTTCTAACTCGTTCGACCAAAGGACTGTAGTCATTAACCGACATCCGCTTCGATAGCAGAGGTAAGCCTAAGTATCTCACCGGTAGACAACCCGACTCGAATGGAAAGTGAGCAAAAATTTCAGCCTGAGTTCCTTCCTCCACTCCAGCTATGAATATTGTCGATTTTTCAAGACTTATCTTTAGTCCTGATATGCCAGCAAACTCTTCAAACACCTTCAGAATTCCATCGATAGAATCTTTTTCTCATCTGAGAATACTATTATATCATCAGCAAAACTAAAATGGGTGATCTCCAGGTCCTGGCAGTAAGGGTGATAGCCAAGTTTCCTGTCCTTTGCCGTCTTATCCAGTAGCTTCGAGAGCACTTGCATACTGATCACAAATAAATAAAGGGATAAGGAGAAACCCTGGCGAAGCCCTCTCCCACTCTGGAAATATGCAGCCAACTCACCATTTATCTGAAATGAAAAAGAGGCGAGCTCAATACATTTCTGAATCCACAAAACAAACCGGTCAGGGAATTTTATTGCTTTAAGAGTAGAGAGTATGAACGGCCACTGCACTGAATCGAAAGTCTTTGAAATATCTATTTTTACTGCACATCTTGGAGAGACTGTACTCTTGTGATAACTCTTAACAAGCTCGGATGCCATCATCAACACATTCTCCATCAGTACCCTGCCCTTGACAAATGCTGATTGATTATGAGAGATGAACTTTGGTAAGATTGTCTTCAATCTATTCGCTAGAATTTTTGAAATGAGCTTGTATAACACATTACAGCCGGAGATAGGTCTGTGGTCTTTCATGTAGATAGCTTGCTGTTTCTTAGGAATGAAGGCCAGTATTGTGGAGTTGATACCTTTGGGAAGGAAACCTGTATCGAAAAAAGATTGGACTGCTACCACCAAATCCTTTCCAATGACTTCCCATGCTGATTTATAAAACTCACATGTATATCCGTCTGGACCAGGAGACTTGACCCCTGCCATGGCGAATAGAACCTTTTTAATTTTCTCTTCCAGAACTAGCATCATAAGAGTTGTTTGATCTGAGTCCTCACACTCAAGCTGCAGCAAATTTTTAAGCTCATTCTCTGATGTCCCAACGTAGTATGTAGGTTTTAAATTCAAAAAAACACTGAAATAGTCAACAGCTTCTTGTTTGATCTCCTCTTGATTGGATGCAATGGTACCATTATTTCGCTGTATCTTGTTTATAGCATTCTGATATCCCGGGTCTTAACCACTTGATAGAACTGCTTGTTGTTTCCATCCCCCACATTGAGCCACCTGAGCTTTGCTTTATGGCTAACAATCTTCTCCTCCAATCGTGATAAGAACATCCACCTTTCATAGGCTGTCGCTTCCTCCTTCATCGCCTCCTGAGACGGATTTGTGAGGGGTTTTCCTTGACATTCAAATAGCTTAATCCATGCTGTTTTTGTTTTCTTCTCTATATCTCCCAAATTCTCTTTGCTCAACTTCCTCACCAAAGGTTTCAAGTCCTTCAGTTTCTTTGATTGTCTGAACATGGCCAATGTTGAGTTGTACAACGGACCAGACGTACTCAAATAGTCTTTCAGCATCGGCATAAAGCCTGGTGTGTCAACCAATGCATTTGTAAATTTAAAGGGATGCCTAGGTTTGTGTTGTTCCGGCTGGAGTAGGATACGGCAGCGAACATGGTCTGAACAGCCTCCTGGTTCAAAGACACAGTAGGCCTGAGGATAGAGTTGATACCAAGCATCATTCATCAATGTGCGATCCAGTTTCTTACATATCAGTCCAGCATCTCTTTTATTACACCAAGTAATTTTTGGGACCTTGGTTAGCCATATCTGTTAGGGAGCAATGACTAACGACCTTCAGAAATTCTCTCATAACACCAGCTGACCTTTTACCGAATGTTCTTCGACGTCTAAGATTTTGTTGAAATCACCAAACACAAGCCATATTTTATTAAGTATCATTGGAGAATCATGATGCTGTTTCAGATCCTCCCAAAGCTCCATTCTTTCCTCCCCATTGTTCAAAGCGTACACAAACGAACAAAAGATTTCTTCCGTCTTCCCTTCTAGCAGGATTGAACACGTTATTAGTTGTCGAGAGCAGTAGCAGGGAGTTACCCTAACTGTAGACCTCCAAACAACCCAATTCCAACCTAACCTTCCATACTCATAATTTGAAATAGATGACCAGCCACGAAAAATAGAGGATATAATATCCTGGGCTCTGTTCTCCTTGACTCTTGTCTCTATTAAGCAACCTAACTGAAATTTCCTTTTTGGATCTAATCTTTGACAACTGTTTGCTTTGTTAGTTTGTTGAATCATCTAATATTCCAGAAAAATCCAGACATCAGAGAGGCTTTCGGAAGTTCATTTTATTCAAAATATTAGGGGTAACATCCTTAGTTTTTTTAACAGATGCTTCAGACAGAAACTTTTTATGTTTTGCTTTGGAGCTTCTTGGAATAGACTGTCGAGGCACTAATATTTCCTTATTCCTCTGCTTCTCTACATGTTCCACCTCATTTTTTCTCATTAAGACCACTCTGCTCATCCCCTACCTCCAAATTTTCTTCGCTCGCATTAATTTCCTCTGCCTTAGACTTTTCTGATTCGTTTTGTTGATCTGCCTCCTCAACAGTCTTATCCTTATTCTGCTCGCCACATTCATTCTGATCAACTATCTCCCCTTCCTCAGTTGCTAGTACTGAGATCCTTGAGTTGGTTAGAATGGACACATTTCCAAACTCCAGCGATTGTCTTGATTTACCCGGAGACCGACACGCTTTCCCCGGAGAAACTTCAGACCATCCCAGTTCTGCCAAATATTTACTCACCTCTGGTATCCGCCTTTTCAACAGCCTCCTCGGATACTGCCTCTTTGGTACCAACCTCCACATTTTCAACCTCCTTTATGCTAATCTCCTCCTCAGCACTTATACCTTTTTTTGTTGATTCACTTCCTTAATCTGGTGATCGTTCCTTATTCGTTGTTCGGAACTTAACGTATTATTCTCCGTATTGTTCTGTTGAACCTTTTGTGCTAAACAGACTTTAGCAAGATGCCCCCACTTCTCACAATTTTCACACCTTGTCGTCAGCCATGGATATGTGTATTCCACCAACGTTTCTTTTCCATGAAAATTGAAACTCAGAGCCCGGGGAAGCTCTTTTGTAAGATCAGCCTTGCCAAATATTTTTGCCACCTTTATATTTAAGCATTGAGCAGTTTCTGGGTGAAGCCGGTCTGGAACACCAATGGGACATGCTGCAAAGCTTAATCCCTTCCATGAAAACATATTAGCAGGTATATTTTCATGTATATCCACATTGAAATGGCCTTTGCTTCCTGTTGCGTCTCCTCCGGAAAAGTTGGCCATTTGGACAGGACAACAAGGACCTGCGCTAGATTCCACATCCCCCTTCGTAGAACTCTTTTGTGCAGCGCAGCATCGCAAATCCGAAACTTCATAGTTGTAGCATTCACCAGAAAGACTTTAATCGGTTGGGACGTGTCACCCATGGCCCAGATTTTATTCACTATCGCGTGAACTTTAGCGATATGAGGCACAACAGTTAAGAAATTACCAATCAGAAAATCCTCCCAGAGCGGTGAAGCATCTTGGAAAACTTCATCAGGAACATCAACCGAACCAACTCCATCCTTGACACAAACATCAACTTCGTACTCTTGCAACCCTTTCTGACCCTTTTGAATAGCCTTAACCTAATTCTTCTTATTCTCTTTCAAAACCATCGTAGTAGTCTGCTGGGACTCTCCCAAGAGAGTCGGAGTCGACGACTCCTCCATCGGAAGTCCGATGTCGGCGCCAGGGAGAGTGCCTTGTGAGAGAATAAACCTCAAAACCCTAATCGTCCAAAAATCACCCTCCGAGCGATATGGTGCGTTTCAAAATTGCAAGATATATATATAAATTATAAAACAGTCTTAACATTTTTAGAACGATAAACAAAGGAGAAAGAGATAGAACGGAAACAAGGAGAGAGACGATTAATGCTTGCAATTGATGGCTCGAATGAGCGTTAGATTATCCGAAAGGACTTGAAGGTCTTCAAAGTCCATGGCGATTGCATGGTGGAGACTAGATCGACATGCGAGGCCTTCTGCCATGAGGGGAGAGCTTACGAAGCCTTGGGTTTCCCAGCCCTTGTTGGTTGTTTTGAGAGAGAATCTGTGAAGATCCAGCCGAACCCTGCTTGTCGAGATTCTTTCCTCTATGAGACGTTAGTATTACATCTTGTGATGGTTGTCGGTAAGGGGCTTTCTGATTGAATCTTCTGTGAGTAATGAATGGCTGTTTTCTGATTTCTCGGTGTTGGTTGTGCAGAGATTATTTACGAAAAGCTATAAGATTATAAGTGGCCACTTCTTCTGGAGATCGAGATTTACCTTCAAAGATTAGTTGATTCTTAGAGGTCCACATATTCTAGCATACCAGGATAGGATATTAGTAGAGATTCCGGATGGTGGATGGCATATGAAGCTCCGAGAAGCTATCACAACCTTTTCGAAAGAATCCAGAGTAGCTAGGTGAACTAAATTCTTCAAAGGTATCAAACTCGAAAATTTACTAGCGAGCGAGCATGACGCACATATATGCATTATAGTTTTTCTATTGCCGCATCTTTGGCAAAGTATTTCAGGAATTAAAATAATATAAACTAAAATAATATAAAAAGATTCAACATTTTATCATCAATTTTATATACTAAACCTTTTTCTCAGTTCTTCTTTTTAATCAAGACGTAATATGATTTTTATATAAAAAATATATTTATATGTTATATATAATAATTATGTAATACTTATTGCCAACAGAACTAGTCCTGAAAATTTGAGTGCCTATTCAAATTAAAAATATTTATAAATTTACATATATTTTCAAATTAAGTTTTATATTAAAATTATAAAAAAAATCATCCCAGATAATATAATATAAAATAAAAATTTAAATAGAATCCACATATTTTTAAAATATGCTGAAATATAAAAACTATATGATGTTTTATTTTAATAGAATCCATATCTGTTTATTTTTCATTATTATGTTTATGTATATATAAACTATAATAATATAAAAATGATTCCACATTTTATCAAATTCTTCTTTTTATTCAAGATGTAATATGTTTTATTTACTATGACATTAATATATATATAAGCATATCTTTTAAATAGGGGGCCCGATTCAAATGTTTCACAAAAATGGAGTCAAATCTGTATGGTTGCCAAACAAAATTTTCCCTCCCTTTTAATATTAATTGTCCTTTTAATTTTTAAAATTTGTTTTAATATAAGTGTACTGTAAGTTTTACATTTTGAATACTTATACTAAACAGATTTCCAACTTTTATCCCCTTAATATTAAAATAGAAGCATTTTAGCAAAGTAATCTTATCATCATGTGTTAATAACAACAATGCCATTTTCTACGTGGCATCACCATAGTTCTTCTCAGCCCCTTTAATTAAAACCCTTCCTTTGACTACCATAATTACATGCATTGCCATTGTTATGGAACAACCTTATTAGACATTTTATTTCGTTACATTTTATATAGATGTGATTGTTAGGCCAGAGCATATGATCTTCTATCATGTGAACAACCGTAAAAATCGTTATATGGTCGAAACATATTTATATTACAAGTCCATGTATCTTCTATTCATGAAACTGTTAATCATGATTTTTACAGTCGAACCATTATTTGATATAAATTTGTTTTATATTTTCCAGTCCATGTGTCTTATATAGTCTTATATAGGTATATATATATATAGTTATATGGTCGAATCATAGTTATATTGGAAGTACGTCTTCGTATCTTAGCAATTATAAAAAACGTTATTATTTGTATGTTGAGATAATATATATGTTATTATTTGTTGTATATAACTATTTTATTATATGTCTTCGTATCTTCATTATAATTTTGGTTGTAAGTGAGAAATATCTTAGTTCCAACCTGTTTGTTTATTGGTCTCTGATCAGTGTGAATAAGCCTTGCATTACATGGAACCTTTCCAAACTTTTGTTAATCTCATCTATCAATTTGGCATAAATCTCGCACATAACACAAAACTTTCATTGAGAAATTAACGGCGAAATATAATCGTCTATGTTTGGAAAGCTAAAATTTGACTTCCCATAATCAAAATAATATTGTTAAAGTTTACTATAGAAGACCAAAATTTTAAAATTTTGAACTGGTTAATAAATATCGATATAATTACTATTTTAATAATATAAAGTAATTGATATTACAAAGTCGAATAACTCACCTTTCACACGGCAATTACGTTTGCATAAAAAGGTAAGTTTGATTACTTTAAAAAAAAATGTAAAGTTTTCACACCGTTATGAAAGTTAATTGTATTCGATGTTCTCTCTTCGATTTTTTTTACCTTATTTAAGTTGTTTTGATTAAATATATGAGGATGTTAAGGCAAGTAATAAGACTAAATTGATGCTCGAGTATAATAAGAAGGCTATAATCATTCGTAATTATCGTAAATTGATTTTTGTCTGTTTGATTTGATTTTGTAACATTAACTCTAAAGATTCCACATTTAACTATAATCATAAGTATATATATACCAAACCTAGCACTCACATCTCCTCATCGCAATCTTATTCTTTCTTAACAATATCAAAGATCTTTCTTTCAAGTAAAACACAAATGGCAGGCTTGAACACGGCTGCTGATTTGAAACCTTTTAAGACGATGTGGAGAGTGAGGGTGAGCATCATTCGATTGTGGAAGCAGTACTCGGCTGCTGGTGGCCTAACCATTGAAATGGTTCTCATTGATTCGAATGTAAGTTTATGTCTTTTTATTTTGACCGTATCATCTAATGCTTTGTGAATTTATATCAAAAACATGTTCTCTACTGTTTAAATAATCATCCCTTTCATTTACCAGGAGACAAGATTCATGCAAGTGTTAAGAAGAAATTGTTGAACCAATTCGATAGTTTCCTTGCGTAAGGGAGGACACTGACTTTCACCAACTTTTCCCTGAATCATGTGAATAATTCTATTTACTATGTTATATTTTATCTTTAATTCATATTAGATTTAAATCATTTTTTACTGTTATAGATTTATTTCAATAATATATACTCACATTAAAGTGATTTAGGTATCTTTGTTTTAACTAAGAAACAAGAATCAGTTTATTATAAACATGCTATATTTCGTTCAATATTTTCTTAAATCATCTAATTTTTACTAAAATTTTTATGTTTCGAAAATCCGTACCTTATAATCTCTCTAAGTCCATCACTCCGCGCAAGGCGCGGGTCATCACCTAGTAGTGTATTAAATAGAGGTAGAACATAAAATTTATTAGCTTTCTTAAGTCATATGCAAAAAAAAAATTATACGACAATAATTAAGAAACAGAGAATATGTAATAAAAAAGTTGTCACGTTTATGCTTTATAGGGGAAACACACACAACAAAACATAACGTAAAAGCAAAGGTATGAGTGGGTTATGGTCTTCTCCAAGTTTTTCTTTTTTTTTTTGGTGTGGGGGTGGTGGGGGGTGGGTGTTTAACGCTTAGAGGAAACAGTGGTTCATAATCTGAACATGACATTGTCACGTAGACGAAGATGATGCAGCAACGTTGTCTTGAGACGCTGGTGCGGTAGCAGTGACGTTGTTCCTCGGTTCTACTCTTATATCGACTTCCTCTTCATCGCTGTCACATTTATATACATGTGGCGGCAGCAGTTCTGGAGTTGAGCATCTCAGTTCCAATTCCATCAACACCTGTCTCATGAGTGGCCGTTTCCTCCTCTTCCGATTCAGACAGTTTTTGGCAATCTGCGCTGCTGCCACGATTTGTCCCACATTGGATTCAATTTTAATCCGAGCATCGATAATTTCAAGGAGTTTGTTTTCCTTCATGGCACGGCTAAAATAGGTCGCTAGCATTCTATTTTCCGGTGACCTAGTGAAACAAATGGGCGTATCGCCAGTAATAAGCTCTGCAAGTATTACGCCAAAACTGTATACATCACTCTTCTCCGTGTATTGGTTTGATTGATAGTATTCGGGATCTAGATATCCGGGGGTGCCTATAATTACTGTGGAGAGATGGGTTTGATCTTCAGATACTAGTCTGGAAGTGCCAAAATCAGCAACCTTGGCTCTATGGTTATCATCCAACATAATGTTGGCGGTTTTAATATCCCTATGGAAAATTGGATTCGAGTGTGCAAGTAACATAGCGCTTCAGCTATTTCTTTTTCTATTCGTACGCGCAGATCCCAACTAGTCAGCGTTTCACCATCAAGTTCATTATGGAGGCGATCATACAGGTTTCCGTTGGAGATGAATTCATATACGAGAAGAGGAACCTGCGTTTCAAGGCAACACCCAATCAGCTTAACGATGTACCTATGGCTTAGCTGTGATAGAACGACGAGCTCGTTAATGAAATCCTGAATTATATCTTCGTCCACTACTGTCGACTTCTTGACCGCCACTATTCGACCGTCAATAAGCATGCGCTTGTATACCCTGCCTTGGCCACCGTGGCCAAGGACCCTAGTTTCGCTAAAATTTCCTGTTGCTTTGGCTAACTCCTTTGAACTGAATACTTTCGTTGTGTCGAGGCTGCCTCCCGTTGATTCTATTTCTTGTTGCAACAACAAACCACCATTGCGCTTGAAATTTTTGTTTCTTCGCTTCATCCTGATTAGCCTTTTAATAAATATGTATAGTAAACCTACTACGACCACGGAAGGAAAAACAATGACGAGAAGTGTCCCATCTGCAAATCAAGAAAACACACTATAAGACTGTTATCGCCTGTATTAATTCTTGATAGTCTATGCATTGCATTAATCCTCACTAGTAAAAAGAAAAGTCAGTGGCCTACCTAAATTAAGGTCTTCAATGCAAAATGTTTGTTTGTATTTGCAATAGTAGGTTCCATCTAAATTCACACAGTCTGCTGATTCCCCACAGTAATTACGCCCTTCTCTGCATTCGTCAATATCTACATAATTGAAACAACAAAAGTAAATATGATACGAGCTTCTACAGTATGAAAGGAAAAAAGAAACAATGCTAGAAAGAATTTTTTTTTTTACCTTCACATCCTCTCAAGATGTATGGATTGCCTCAGTAACCATGTGAGCATGCACAAGTCGCACTGATAATCCCATTTCCGGTTCTACTCTCACATTTGCAAGATCCAAAGTCATACTGCTCTAACCTTCCGCAGCCCAAGGTGTTAATGGAAGAAAGATTCTTTGTACGAAAAGACCATTCAAGATCGACTAGAGGATATCGTTTTGTTTGTAACCATTGCGCATTTCTTAGCCCCGTCAAATTCCAAAGCGATCCATATCCTTCTTCATTTCTTGAACTTCTGATTGGTAGATTTTAGAATCTCTGGTTGTGTGTATGATGAACAAGCTCTTTAGGGCGAAATGAGTCTTGAACTGATGAAAAAGAAAAACAGAGAGACAAGTGTAAAGTCAGATCAGAAACAAGAGATTATGAGAGATTAAGAGTATAAGAAAGGGAGAGATTAAGACCATGGAAGCTCATTTACTGCTCCCCTCAAGCTTGGCTCCGAGAATAGGGGAGGAGACAAGCTTGATATGAGCGCAACTACTTCCTCACTTGCTAGCTTCTTCAACTACAAGTCACTTCATCTTTGACCTTGCAATCTATGAGGATCTCCAGCTTGGTGTGTGGCTGATCAAACACTGGTCTGTCTCTCCATCAATACTAATTCTTGAAATATCTTCAAAGCCCAGCCATATTTTATTTCAGCCCCCACTTACTACCACCTGGTCTCCTCATCAACATTCTCTCCATGTTCAGTCATATATACACTGTGCAGGCTCTGGATCTACAGGAATATACACATGTGCAGGCTCTGGACGGCATGGTCAGAATCTTCTTCTTTGTCTTGATTTTATGATGGACAGAGAATAACACTTGTGTACCTGAACCATCACTCAAACTCCAGCAAGAATTAGACCACAAGTGCATTGGGTCAACCCTTGATGCATCATCAAGTTTGAACACCAATGTCTTTAAACAATGCAACAGATTAAACTAGACTTTATCAAGTTCTAATCTTTGCAAGCAAACTCTCTATTCATCATCAAGATCATCACACCACAACACCCATCACATCATACTCAAGCATTGGACAAAAGGAAAGAGCTTTCTTACAGCCAAGGATCATTGTATAGATCCTTGATTCCATTGAACAGCTTTTGAGTCATTGGCGTGCCCTCCAACTTCTCTATCCTCCATGGACCTTTTCTTTGAACCCACTATAGCAAAGACACTTCCTTTCTTCAGGTCGTGCATGACAGTTCATGATAAAGCAAGAGACAGCTTCTGGACACCAAGGATGAGCTCATCTTCCTCCTGAAGATGAGTAACAGCCATCTGGACCAAGGAGCTTCTTCTTTGTTTCAAACAGCCGTGGGAGTGAGCTTGAGTTTTGCGGAAGCTTAGAGCTCAGGTTCTGATGAACCAGGCTCTGATACCATGTTAGATTTTAGAGTCTCTGGTTGTGTGTGTGATGAACAAGCCCTTTAGGGCGAAATGAGTCTTGAACTGATGAAAGAGAGAAACAGAGAGACAAGTGTAAACTCAGATCAGAAACAAGAGATTATGAGAGATTAAGAGTATAAGAAAGGGAGAGATTAAGAGATTCTGATCTAAGAGCACACTTTGTATTATTGAAGGAGAAGGAGAAATCCCCCTCACTCTCTTATCTTTACACTTGTGGCTACAAGAAAATATATAGATAATCTAGCTTGGCTTACTAGAGAAGCCAAACATATTTGGCTTACTAGAGAAGCCAAACATATTTGGCTTACTAGTAAGCCAAGAAGCTAATAATAAAATATCTAGTCTTTAGCTTATAAGAGAAGCTTTGACTAGTCTGTTTTTACTGTTCATCTGCGGGTACTGTTCATGTTGGCAGGCCTTGCTTGTTTCTCTTTGGTAAGCCTTGCTATCTTTCACTTTGGCAGACCTTGTTGGATGACAGTCTCTTTATTTATTTTAATACTCCCCCTCAAGCTTGACCATAGGAGATCCGAAGGTCAAGTTTGGAACCTTGAAGAAGCTCCCTCATTAAAAACCTAAGTGTGGAAAACCTCATGGGATAAAACCAGCACTTAGGAAAAAAGAGTGGAGATCAACAATGCCTAGGGATGGGCCAGTGAGTCTAAGGAGTTTCAGATAACTCATGGTGGAACCCTTAGACTCTGGATCATGGCCTGACTTGTGCTGCAAGGATGAACTCCATAACTTGCACACACCAACATCTTGGATCTCTTCTTCGGACAGATCTTGGTCTCTCCCCCTTTCTCACAGCCTTCATGTTGTGATCAAGTGCTCGGACTCTCTGATCTTCCTTGATAGATACAAGCTGACTCTTGGCTGCTTCTTCTTCATAAGTAACCTCCTTGTTATTGAAACCACATGATAGGATGTTTTTACATCTTTCACTTGCTACATAACCTGGTCTGCTCCTCTTCTTGAATAACCACCAAGTACTCTCAGATCATGTAAGCTTCATCACTGATGAGAACTGACTCATGTAACCATAACCCCTCATCACTATATCCACCTGGAAGAGATATCTTTACAACTTCTATCCTGTTACCAAGTAAAGGAACATGTTTCCCCGAAAGGCTTTTACATTCAACCTCGTACCCTTTCTCGAGATAGCATCCCTCTCCCACTCCAAAGGGGTACGGGATCTCAATTTTTCCACAAACTTTTGGACAGGAGTCCAAAGCTATGAGAGCAGCTGAATCAAGGATCAGAAAAGGTAAAAAGGAAAAGATAATAAAAACGGAAGAGCTAAGATTAGAGCTCATGGTTTGTGCCTCACGAAACTTTTCCTCTTTTTCTTTTCTTGGTAATAAATATAGAGACAGGCTAGTGTTTCTGAGGAAAGCTTTTCATTTTCTTGTATCTTTTTCCTCGTTATATATTGCGCAATCAAAATATGTTGTAGTTACACGCATAAACTTAGAGTCATTTATTAGATCGTGTTTTGTCTTTCCTTACGAAATCATCTCAGCCTAAACATTTGATATGTCTAGTTGGGCGTCAGGAAGCATGTCTCGTGACTATCTTGGAACTTTTCACTTGCCTACATAATGTACGAGGAAAAGCAAAAAAGGATAACAAGTCTCCATAAACCAGCCAAACTATGAAAATTGCGCCAGGATTTTATGTATATTTGCAAAGAAAGATGTGAATTCATTTTTGTTCGGTCTATGTCTCCGACGTTGTGTTATGTTCACTGCCTAACGAAGAAGAAAAAATCAATCATCTTGCATGGTCGGAGGGAAAACTGGGCTACAGCGTCTCAAAGATTATGCCCCATAGTTATAGACCCAATTCTAAGTCTCGAATAATAACTTTCTGCCATGATTACCAATTAACCCACACATGCTTTATGCTTATGTATATGAATGCTCAAGTGGAAATAAATATATCTCAGTCGATGTTCAATTTTTTCTTCTTCTTTAAATTTTAAACAAGGTTTGGATCCGCGTCCGGAGCGGAATTAAGTGGAAAAAATAAATAATTTTGATTGTTTTATAAACATAGTTGCATTGTTTGTTCTTAACTCACATAAAATAAACTCGATCTCAAAAAAAATGAAAGAAAAAAAAACTCACATAAAATAAACTATCTCAATATATTGGGCAATTCCAATAGACGGGATAGGTTTTGATGGACCAGAATATATATACTTAATACATAAATTAGTAGCCGGGATTTAGTATAAGAGGATAGGCTTCGGTTCTTAATTTTATTAAATAAATGGATACAGTACGTTTAGGAACTTACTATATTTTTTTGAACACTTAGGAACTTACTATATTATACACAGAAACAATAAATTAAATCAATAGGTACAACACTGATACACTAACATTGAGTGTTTCACTGCAAGCTAACATTGATTGATGTAATATTTGAAATCCAATTCTAGAGGACCGTTTTTATACTTTGTTTCTATGAGTTCGATATCAAGTTAAGACAAATCGTTTTATTGAACATAAAAGAATAAAAAGAGCAAGTAACACAAAGTGATCTGGTTTGGTTTCAGATTATAGAAAATGTTAAGTCTAGGACGATGGGTCAGGTATCAAGCGATCATGAGCCAATAACTATTCAAGGGAACAATTCAAACAAGTCTAGAACTCAAAATACATATATAGATCGATCCACTATCGTGGCATCTCACCTTTTATCAAGCTCACCTTTTATCAAGCAATTGTAACACCTAAACTGTCATTTGGATTAGAATATGAAGGCAAAGATTAATCACATATTCGATTTGTTCACAAGTTGCCCTAACATCTACTTTAGCTGGTTAGGGACAAGTTGCTCATTCATACTATTTCTAGCAACCTAAACACTTTTGATGGTTAAATTAAACCTGATTTCAAGCACTAAATATTAGTTTAATGCAGACAGTAAGCATAGTCATGAATGGAGACAATCACAACAATAATCCTTATTTGTATTTAGCTCATGGATCTCAACACCCTATCACCCTAGACCTAACAACTGACTACTCAGCCATGAACAAAGAAAACACAGAGATAATAGATAAAAAAATATGTCTGAATCAATAAATAAAAAGTAAGAAGGTTTAGAAATCTTCTCCAAATGATGTAGAGATTCTTCTCCCTCAATATTACAAATCGCTAGTCTCTCTCTAAAAATCACCGTGAAAAGTTGTCTCATCTGTGAAAAATAATAGAAAACTATATATTGCAGGTCTCTGGTGGCTGCAGAAGGAAAAAGGGAGATCCCCATATAAAATCAAGAAAATTTTAGATGTTTTTTTAAAAATCTCCGCCATTGGAACATGCATTCGGATGCTCCGCTCGGCTGCTCCGCTCGGCTGCTCCTCATGAAAATCTCTAATTTGCACTCTTTTCTGCTTTTCTTTTTCCAAGTGATCCATTTTCCATCCAATACAACTCACTACCTGTAATGACTCAGAAAGAACTAAAAAGATTCGATAAAGATTTGAAAATGAATTGGAAAATATATATACAAGGTGTCAAAAAACCATATATATCAAACATGTTTAGGAATTTACTTATGAATCGATGAAAACCATCTCCATAGTCTCCCCACCAACAACAAAATATTGCTTTCAAAATGAACACTTTCACTTTGATCTTTCACATGGACTTGAAAGGTTTCAAATCTGAGATTGTATTCATACACGCCATTATTTTGCTTGTTTGTGTTAGGGAGTAAATCGCAAACAATTGCATGGATTTAACACCAAACAAGCAAACAATACAAGCCTTATTTGTTAAAGTAAATCGTATATGATTTAACTTCAATATTTAGTTTCTAGGTTTAGAACATAACAACTTCTTATGAGAAGGAAAATATACAATAAATTAAAAGACCAGAGTAAGTAGAGTATAACATAAGAATGAATACATTGTTTCCATACGAAGTTATTTATCCCTATTATTAGTTAAGCGTTAATAATAAATATTAGGTGTTTTCCGGCACCATGTGTAGAAATAAAAGTTTTAAGATTTAAATAATATTTTAAAGTAGAATTTTGTTATTTATTAGATTTTATTATTTGCTTACACTATTTAATTTTAAATTTTAATTTAACTATATGTAAAAATTAAGATAAAATAAATAATTTATTATTTAAATTTACTTTTAATAATATATATGTATATATATAATATTATAATATTGGAAATGTTTTTTATATAATTATCAAAATATAAAACTAAATAATATTATTAAAATTTGTAGACATTAAAAGAAACTAATGGTATTTGGATTACAAAATTACAATTTTAAAATCATTGCATAAAATTTTGAAGATTTTTTAGTAATAAAAGTTATATAATTACGAAAATTAAATTAAATAATATTTCAAAATTTAAAATATTATTATATTTCTATTTCTACTAAAGTGTTATTTATTGTTATTAATGATGATCTATGAGTTATTACAATATTTTAAAAACTTACCAAAAATATAAATTAACATTAAATGTAAATATTTATGTCACAGTTAATTTCAAGGCATGTCAACATCATGAATAATATGATGATGACACATGGCAAATCACTTCTCAAATAATGTATATATCGATAGGTTTAGACTTGGTCATCAAGATATTTTACCATTTTAGAAGGTGTAATCTTTACATTGACCGAAAAATGCAAATACATAACTCCCGGACCACATAATTAGAGAATACTATGATTTGTTTTTCTGGATGACTTTTCTTAGCACTGCTTATGCTTTAGCCAAATTAAGAATCATAGAATGAATATTTTAAGATCAGATATGAAATCTAATAGAATTTTTGTTTCAAGTTAAAGACTGAGATAAACTATCATACTGCAATGTAAACGGAGAAAGAATGAACACAGGTTTGAATTTGTGCCACTGCCTCTATACTCCGAAGCCACTATCAAACCTCTCGCAGAGTTTTGGGATAGAAACTTAGCCTAACAAAAGTTTCCTAAACCATTAACACTCAGCTTAAGCAATGTAAAGCTAAATCTGCACCGCATGCATTTTGAAAAATAAAGAGATAGCCGGCTGTTTATATCACTTTTGATCTCAACAATATCGTATATTCTAATGACAACATGTGGAAAAATTACGGTACAGTTCTATTAGTAATAAAAATATATAGACACATAAATATATGGAGAGATTTTTTGTTATTATTATCTGCGGTGTGATTTGTAAACATTCAAAGTTTCAATTTTTTCTTTCAATGACACATTTGAGTTATCAAGTTGAAGGTCTTTTTATTTAACTTGGTGTGTGTCCTTCCTATGTAGACTCGTTTCGAGGCTAGAAAGTTATTTTTTTATAGCATTCCTTCTTCATTGATAACTTCCTATGAAAACAGAAGTTTATTTCGACTTTAGCAAAGTCTCTCATTACTTTTGAAGATAATCAGGGATAAACAAAATACATTTCCCTTACTGTATTTGAAGTGCTCTTTTTCTTATGATTTAAGTTTTACTAGATCTCGATCCGCACAACCGTATGGGTGTTTGTTTTTCTTTGTATTTATATAAGCATTTTGTTTTCACTTCTAAATTGGTATATATTATAATAATCATTTTGGCGTTAATGTTTTTGTCTCTAATGGTAAGAGTCAGTTCTTGGAAATATACAAACATCGATGTTCCCTTTATTTCGATTACCACTTAATAACAAGTAAATCCAATACGATAAAAAGTTGTTTACATCAATTATTTTGTACTTAACTAAATGTTTAGCTTTAACCAACCAAAGGGAAATAGCATGAGACCTCAAAAACATAACTATTAATATAGTTTGTAAATATATAAATTTAAAATAAATAAATTACCTAATAGATAAAGTCACCATAATACTTTTAGATAATTTTAAGAAGGTCCATAAAATTAGGTATGAAAATAAACGAAAAGACAATTTCTTGAAAATCTATGCAATTTTGAAAATGAAAACACACTTGTTTACAGATTTTGACTACCTATTCAAAACATATGAAATTTTCCATTTTTAAATGTATTTCTCAAATATCTTTAGTGATCTTTGAATAATGTCTCTCTCTTTTCTAATCTATTTTTGATTTTATGATTTTCTGGTTTGTCATTTCCTACAACTCCTTATATAGGATACTAAGCTTTGCAATGGTTGACAGTCAAATATTGTGAGGATTAGCTAATTGTTGCAATGGTTAGTAACAAAATTTGCAATGTCTTATCATCAAATGCTACAATCACAAAAATTACAACGGTTCATCACCACATATTGCAATGATTCATCATTAAAAATTACAATGGTTCATTACCAAAAGTTGAAATGTTTACATAATCAGTTGCAATTGTTCATCTAGACAATTGCAGTTATTCACCTAAATGGTTACATAGATTCACTTAAATGGTTACATAGATTCACTTAAATCTCCAACAATCTTTCTCTATTTAAGTGTAATAATAGAATTACAAATAAATAATATGTATATGAAACTCATACATGATATCTCATGTTTGTATAGGTTTTTTAGCATCTCATTTTAATTCAGTTTAATCTCATTTTGTATAGGTTGCAATCTGGCTCTCCGTGTAGTTTCAGAATGGTGCGTTGGCTTTTGCTTCTTTTCAGTTTAGCCCCAAAGTCTTAAAACGTTAAGATTGACCCTCGATTTTCGTCAAAACTTCTTAAATGTGCAATCCAAACCTTGTGATATGAAAATGAACACTCTAATGAAATATATACACCTAATATGCAAAAGTTCAAGGGCCAGATGTGCAAATATTCTCAAATCCACCATTGAAGAGAACGATGCTCTCTCTTCACTGAATCTGAGGCTGATTCCGACGATGGCGATGGCTGAGAGCACGACAGAGAGTTGAGAAGGCGTGGACGAGAAATCCCGTGGTGGATGGCTTCGACTCAATGATGATAGAAACTTGTCTTGGTGATTTTACGGCTAGAGAGGAGAGTCTGTCACCGTGGAGGAGCAGAGCAGAACGAAGAGCACGACAGAGGGTTGGACTAAACCGGGTAATTAAGATTAGGTTTTGTTTATTAAATGCTTAGACCAAACCTGATGAATATTTTTATAATGTTAGGTTTGATGGTTGTGCATTACAGGTTAAGCACATTTCATGAGATTGACATTGTAATTCAATAACAATGAAGAAAATCTATGTTGGTTAACCAAACCGAAATTGGTTTAGGTGTCATTATAGTTACGAATGTATGGAGTGTTTTAGTAAGTTATAATAATGATATAAATAGAAAATAAATGAAAAAATAATAATTTCTAGGTTAGGTCCGGTTTAAAAGTCACATATGAATTGAGATTGTGACTTCTATTTCAATAGAATAGAACATTCTCTTTTAAACAACTAGAAATTAAAAATTTAACACAAAAACAAACAAAATTAACAAATATATAAAAAATAGATATGCGACTAAATTGTTATAAATGACATTCGTGATGATTGGTTCGACTGTGACTGGAAACATTTAGCTTTAAAAGTTTAACTGTAGGTAAGTTGGTTGTAGCTGTAAAGTTGTTACCGTATATTTTTTGCAGAGATTTTAGTTGTAGTTAAATTTGTTGTAGCTGTAAGTTGAATGTTGTAAACATTTTAAAATGAAATATTTGATGTATATATAAAAAAATTATTTTTTATATATTAAAATAATTTATATTAATAAATTATCAAAGTTTACTGTTATTTAAAAGTAATATCTAAATAATATTTATGTTATTTAAAATATTTCAATAATTTTAAAACACCCAAAATTAAATTTAAATTTTTATAGATGTTTTATTATGTTTATCTAATTTCTTGGATATTATATTTTTCATTTTACAGATTCTACACTCTATTACATCCCTCAAATATGCTCTCAATCCGAGACTTCAAGGACTGATGATTCGATGGTTTCAAGCACATGAGTATACAACTTAGATTTAAGCAGTTTCAGCTCCTTTAGGTTCTTTTATTTTTATCTTTGAATTCTTTATAGTTGTACATATATTCTTTTAAGGTGATCAATAAATTTAACATTTCATCAGAAAAAAAACAAAGATGTAGATTTTATACCTAAAATACATAAGATTTAATTTTTCTGATGTAGCTTTTAAAGTAAAGCTAAAGTATAATTGATAAAAATTAATAGAAACTCGTTGTAGGCTTTAATTTTTAAAAATAAAATTATAACATGATTGGTAAGGTTAAATATTTTTAAAATAAATAAAACTAAAGTACGAAGATCAAATCCAATCAATCAACCCCATTGTTATACAGTTTTCGTTTTGATTGACATTTCTGTTATATAATATGTACTTTATTTTTACTTTAGATTCGACTAGACTAGTTTTTCATGTCGTTTCAACACATTTGTAAATGAAATGACAATGATAAAAAAAATGTTTATTCCCATTTAAACCCTTTGTTACAACCCAGTTGCACTATCAGCAAACCTACTAGAACCACCAGAAAAGAAATCAATGAACGGCTGCTCTCCTCCACCGCCATCGCCGAAACAAGTCACCAGAGAGTTATGACCAGGGGCAAAACTGGAATTTCCAACACCATCGTCATTGGCCGCGTCCAAAGGCTGAAGAGGAAAAAGTGGAAGCGTCTTCCGTCCATTAGAATTGACGTTAATGTCCTCGCCGTTATAACTGTGATCACGAAGGGTAAATCGGTCAAATCTAAGTGAACTCGATGACATTGACATTCTAGCTGCAGTTGTTGTCATGTCTGAAAGTTGCTTCTTATGATCTGTTATTGTTCGTTTATCGTAGCCACCACCTGGATTCATCACATTGTTACTGTGTCTGTAGACACTTCCATGCCCATGTTGATTGTGATGATCACCTACTTGCTGTAAATAATACGGACTAACACAACCCACTTCACAACAAGAACAAAATTACAATAAGTTTAGCACGTTTAAATCGTCGTATAAATATAACAAAACTGAACTACTGAAGAAAACTGTTAGACTATATATATGCTAATAGACATTTCTATGGTAGAAAGGATTCTTTCAAATCTCTCATACAGAAAAAGAGACGTAGTCAACAAGAAACCGATTATATATGTTTTGTGTACTAGATTTCCGTACGGTATTAGATATTATATTTACGTGATCAATAAGAAAGCAGGTATACGAGAGAAAATGGAGGAGAAATACGTGCCGTTTGAGAAAAGCGGTGGGCGGAAGAAACGGGAGGTCTTGTGGAGGAGACGATTGAAGTAAGCAATGCGCTCCTGTTTCTGCTTTTGGCGTTGTCTAGCCTTATGGTTCTGGAACCAGTAAAAGACATTTTTACCCTCTATATGGCCGTGCACACGGAGCCTACTGGTGATTTGCTGTATCTGATCGGCGCTTGGTGTTCGTATCCCTTCCTTGTAAAGATTCTCAAGAAGCGTTATTTGTTCTTTCGTTGGGTTCCACCTTGAACTGCTTGCCGTTCCTGCCTTCCCTTCGTTTTCCATTATCAGGTTCTTGGATGTTTTATTGGATGCAGATTTTGGGGGTTTGAATGATGCATGAAACTCATGGGGTGGCTCTTATATTTATATAGCAATTTAGTGAGGGAGTGGAACAGAGTCAAATGAAATGAAGAGAGGGACAGTGACATGCGTGTCGTATTCTGTGCTTTAGACTCTGAAAACATGGCACGGAGCGGCTGAAATGGTAAAAAAGAGGTTACTCTTTATGAAAAGACAAATTGGAAAAAAAAAACAATTTGGATCTATCTGTTTTTTTTTCGTAAAATAAATCATTACTCGTAAGAATAAATATATCGTTTAATTAATTTGTTATAGACTGCGGCTAATAGAAAATGATAACACAATACTACTTGTCAATGTTTGTTTACAACTACATATTTAACATATTCCACGTGAAATTTAATGTGCTATAACTGTTTAAATTATGTGATTTTAATAATTTTCTCATCCCTTCTGGGGATTACGGATGTTTTAAAAGTGTTTTGATGAAGGAGGGTCTTGGAAATGAAAGAAACAGTAAGGATAAATACGAACGTTAATATAATAGGGCGGCAAAAGATAGCTGGTTGGATTGTGTTCTTTGTAGGTCATGAGAAGCCTATACATCTAATTTGCTTCGGAAATTGACATATCTTATATTATAGTATTACCATGTCTTATATACATTCTATATATATATTTAGATAACACGACAATAAGAAGTCGAGCCGCTTGGCTCTTCGATTTCTTAACGATTTCAGATATTTCAAAATGTTTTGGCAAAGAAACAAAACCGTGATCCTATATAGTAAACCGTCAAAATAGAAATTTCTAGTGGCTTAGTTACTTGCCTCTTGGTCTCATTTCTCAAATCCGCTGTCGATCATATCTTGCTTAGTACTACTAATCAAGGTGAGGACGAAGTGGGGAGTTCAAATATGGCTCCATCATTTTCTTTTCAGATTGTTAGTTTATGGCATCCGTACAAGAAAAGGTATCATACATTTTCATCAGATTTAACTTATGATACTTTTTCCTGTACGTAGATCGTATATTTTCTCTAATAAAATAGTCTCTCGGAAAACAAATTGATGCACACAAAAAAATGATTATACCAGATATCATAAAAATACGTCTTATCACTAATTCACTATACAAGTATACAAAGCGGTACACGTATTTTATAAGACTATACTTAAAAGTTTTAGTTAAAGACTATGGGTAAAATAACTGTGTGAAATGACATAAATGCCACAAACACGGTGGAATGATTAAGCGAGATCTTGTCGTTCATGATGAATAATATTCCATTTCTGGAACTAAATGCTATTTCGTCATTCTCTTTATTGGAATTTTTTTTTTTGAAACTAAGTCTTTATTGGAATATTCTAGATTGTATTTTGTGGATAGCTTTACTTGGAGATTACTCTATCGAATGTTGTATCTAGCCTTATCATATCTAAAGTCTATAGAATGTTCACCAAGTGAAGATATTCAGTAAAATATCTAGAATGTTCCATTGCACTTATAGTAATAGTATTAGCGAAATATTACACCACGATAATGGCTGTATACAGAAACTATTGTAATTTCATCTTTCATAAGTTAGCTTAGAAACCTGAATTCTAGACTAATCAAAGAAAAGTCAAACTTTCTACAGTTCTGACTTCTTTGACTAATAGGGTGATGCCATCGTCCAACTATCAATTAGTTAAAAGTTTATTTGTGTTACGCCACGAACTTTTGATATAGAAATATGTATTCTGCAAATACTCTATATATGACTATGAGTTGTATCTTGTATGAATTGTGAGAAGTTTCATGGGGAATACAAATTGCGAAGCAAAAGACATGCATGGCTTTAATATGAGTCTTTTAGGTACCTACGAATCTATAGGAGCAGAGATTTGCCTCGAGAAAGAGTGCGACATACTCCCACAGATATATTATAAATTTTTTTACTGTAAGCATTTTCTTTCTTTTCAATAAATACTTTTTGAAACTTCTGTTTACTAAATAGTAAATACTAATACTACTAGCAATGAAATGGATGGAATCTTTTTTTAGATGGATGCAATCAACATATCCTTGAAATATGTATAAAACACCATTGGTGAACACAAATGGAAGACGATATCTTAAAATTTCGTGATATATAAATCTGGATAGCATTTACTCAGATATAGATTTGTTGATCGTTTTGGACATCTAAATCCGATCAAAAACCTTAAAATGGCAACTTTGAAGTAAACCCTCTTATAAAAAGCGGTAACTTTAAATTTTTATTTTTATTTTTGACCATGGAACCAAGATTTCTTGATTTTTCAAACTGTGCTATCAGATTTTCAATAGAATCTTGATATTAGAAACACAATAACTTTTTTTTTTGGTTAGGCCAAGTCCAATATAACATCAAATGTGATATTCAAATAACATTAAAGTTGGTGTTTTGGTGTCATACTTTTTTCAAACTCAAACCATAATACAACATTTCAAACCAAAAACAATATTATAGGTTTTATGTTGGTTTGTTAAAATTTTGTAATTTTATGTTTTATAAAAAATTAATATTATTAAAATAAATATAAAAGATCTATGATATTTTTTACAATATAATGTAATTGATAATATGGATTTAGTGATATTATTAATTTTAGAATAAAATAATATTTTAATTTTTGAAAATAAAATGAAACTATAAAATAACATAACATATTATTGTAGTGAGATTTTTTTTTTAAAAACTAACAATACAAAATTTAAATATATTTTAAAATGAAACAATAAAATATAGTTTTTTAATATTTGGTATGATAGTATATATTATTTTAAGTGTTTTATTAAAGAAACAATTACACTAAAATTTGATATTTTGATGTCTCATTAGAGTATCTCGAATTCATATTTCATGTTTTACTTTAAAAGTAAACAAAAATTCTATCTCCATTTTATTTTAGTGATTATTTTTGTTTATTATTTCATTTTTCATTCTATTAAAACAAAGTAGGGTTTGCTTAAAACTTCCAGCTATGGAGTTATGATATTTTTGGTATAGAAAACAAAACACGAAAGTGCTCTAATGCGTTAAAATAGTATTATTGAATTTAATTTTGTTTTCCTATTATTTTATTGATAGTGTTGGTTTTATTTTTCTATCTTTTAACTAAAGGATATGTCGATTTTATTATACATTTTAAAAAAATATTGTGGCAGAAGCCTAAATTTAATTAGTAGTACTATATTTGAGCATTAGTTTGGCAAAAAATAAATTAGTCTAGATAGTAATAGGGTCCTTTTAATTTGCCAAAGGGCAATTACAAAATAAGTCTCCATAGTCATCTAATGCTAAAGATATATATCGCAAAATGGATTCCAAAATACTGCAGTGTGTCTCTTCATGATCAAAAATACGTATATGTACGTCTAACTGCCCTAAAAGGCAATCTTGTGTCCTTCGTGTGGTGTCGCTGGGTGTGGCTGACACTTGTAGGCTTGTAGCTAAGCTTGTACACGTACGTACGAGTTCACATTCTACATCTCCGCACGTACTGTATACGTTTTTTGTGCGTACATGTTTTCTTTTTTGACTGAGCATGTTGTTTTCTCTATGTGCTATGTTTACTGTTTTTAAGCATTCAGCCAGAGTGTTCTTGCGCCGTCAACAACTTCCTTATATTGGTCTAGCGGAAAATCGCATTTAAAACACCGAGAATATCACATTTGAACACTATAAACAATAATTTTTTTTGTTAACACTTTAAATCTACAACGTTTTCCTGTTCATAAGCATCCGATACTGTTTATTTTACAGGTTAAATGATGATATTTTTTAATTAAAAAATACGTAAAAATTCGACAAAATTGTAAATAATTAAAAATATAAATTTCAAAAATAATAAATTAAAATTTTAAATTTTAAATAAAATAAAATTTTACAAAATTCAAAGACAAGATCTAAAATTAAAATGTCAGACTTAAAAATTAAAATAAAACTTTAAAAATCCTAAAAATTCAAAAATAAGATCAAAATATTAAAAATTTAAATTTTAAAATATTAATTAATTTATTTATTGTATTTATATATCTAGGATATATGAGTTTTTCGCCTTTAAGGAAATAGTTTGGTCATTTTCCTTCTTAGAAATTTTTTTGGGACAAAAACTTAAAATGATCTATTTGAGAGAATTATTAGCCACGCGTATTGCCACCATAAATTAATATGGGGTGAATCGGCGGCTCCCAGAGATGCCTATACGTGGACATGTACTTAGGCGTTAGTCGGGTTCCGTAAGATGTACATATACCCGGACTATAAAGAACGTTTTTGATGGTGGCAAGTTTTGATATACTGTTTTTGATGGTGGCAAGTTTTGATATCGTTATAAGTGGCGGCCACTGTCATTAGATGGAATTTTAAAATGAATATGAACTTTTTGGTTAAATATTTATAATTTCAATTTTTAAGTTTGAATTTTTAATTTTAGATCTTATTTTTGAATCTTTAGAATTTTTAATATTTTATTTCATCTTTAACTTTGAAATTTAAATTTTGATATTTTAAATTTTAGATTTTTTGAATTTTATTTTGATTTTTTTACATTTTTTCAATTTTTTTCGATTTTGAAGTATTTTTTTTAAAAGAAACGGTCACATCATCATTTTTTTTACTGAAGACACATCATCATTTTAACTTTTAAAATGAACAGTACCGGCCATTTATGAGCAAAAAATCATCATTGGAGATTTGTTATAATAAAAATATCACTTTAAAAGTTTAAAGTACTAACAAAAAAATTTCAGTGTTTAAAATGCTCGAAAGTGATATTTTCAATGCTTTAAATGCGATTTTCCCTTTGTTCTCGTATCTTCTTGAGGTATCATCTAAACTCTAAAAGTAGTTACTATTAATCAAGTAATATAAAAAAAAAAATTTGGAAGAGGTCGAGCTGGTTCTAAGAGGACGATGGCTTTGAATGCAATGCAGATAAAATGCAGAAAAACACAGATCAATTAAAATGCAGATCAAACTGCATTTATTTGCCAATCAACATTTAAATGCAGATCATTTAATTTGCAGTCCAATCTGCATGCAGAATAATATTACAAAGGCTTTGAATGTGAGGCAGGCCAAATGCAGACCAAATGCAGGCTAAATTTAATGCAGATTGGACTGCAATTTTTTTGCCATTCAACACATATTTTGCAGAACAAAAATAAATAATAAATAAATAAAATATCTGCATGCAGATTTAAACTACACATAAAAGTTTTGATCTGCAAATATGTAGAAAAAGGGGCTGGACATATGCAGATGACCAATCATATAAATTTACTTATTTTGGCTATTAATTATTAATAGAGGGCCCATTTTATTAATTATTAATAGAGAGCCCTATTATATTAATTCATATTATTCACTTTCAAACTAAATAACTAAATCCCTAAAATAAATTTTAATATTTTTTGTTTATGAAATAATTTAATTTAAAACGAATTTATTTTGTAGAATATAAATAATTTTATAAAACATTTACATAAATATATATAATATATTCATTATTATATTTATATTATTTTTGTCTAGTATATTTTTGTTTCAGTAAAAATTATATATATTATTTACATTGATAGAAAAACATATATATATATATATATATATATTATAGTTTCTTTTATTTTTATTCTTGTTAATAACTAATATAATTAAAATATTGATACTTGTTAATAATTGTTTTTCTAATATTTTGTATAACTTATTATAATGAATATATCTATGCTATTTGGTCATTTATACTTCACTATTTATAAATAAGAATTTGTATATCTGGTTTACATATTTAATTATTATTTTTAACATTTAATAAAATATAATAATTAAATTTATTTGATAAATAAATCTACAATTGTTTTGCATGGTGTTTTGAAAATCGGATCGGCTAGTCAAACCGTGACTCATCCGTTAACAAAAATATCTTTAGAATTTTAATATTTTTTTAACAAAAAAATTTAAAAATAATTTTTACGATCGGATCGAATACCGTGAATAGTATAATATTTAGATGGATATCGAAAGCCAGAAATCCAAATCTGAAAACTAAATTCACGGATCCCGAATCGGATCGATTTGGTTACACTAAATTTCCCGGATATCCAGATCTCAATTCGTAAAAATTTCATATAATTTTAAATTTCATTATGTATATTAAAATGATGATATTTATTGTTATATATATAATAAGTTACGTTTTGTTCAAATATTCAATTTCAAATAAATAATTTCAACATTTATTTTAAATATATTATTTTATTAATTTAGCTTGATCTGCATTTGTTCTGCTTGATCTGCATGTTCTGCATTTGTTCTTGATCTGCTTGATCTGCATGATCTGCATTTTTGATCTCGTTACCCATTCAAGCCAAAGGAAATTGTTGATCTGCAAAATTCATGAAAAGTGCTGGGATTTATGCAGATGACCAATAAATGAAAATCTATTTATTTCTTTATTAATTATTAATAAATAGTCTACCTTTTGTACATCTATTTTCTTTTAGACACTATAGTTCATTTTATTTTTACTCTTGATAATAATTAATATAATTAAAATAACTAATACTTGTTTATAAATTATTATTTTATAATATTTTGTATAACTTAGTTTAATGAATTCATATATGTTATTTGGAAATTTAAAGTTTATTATATGTATTTAAGAACTTATATTTTCAGTTTGGATAAATCACTAAAATTATTTTTGATTTTTCTTACATTTTCAAAAATATGATAATTTAATAAATTATTTATCAAATAAATTTACATGTTTTTTGTATAGTCTTTTTATGCATGTTCAATTATATTTATCTTTTATAAAATTTTAGTTTATATGATTATAAATCAGTTTTATTAAAACAAATATATATTTATTATTCAAAATTTTGTCTATAACATTTTCTGTTTTGTTTTACTACTAAAATAAAATAAGAAAATAGTAATATCACAAAATGATTAAATAACTATATTTTAGAACAAATATTTTGCAATATAACTTACGTTTTATCAATAGAACTTACGTTTTATTTGATTTGATGAATAAAACAAAATAACCTTTCCAATTTGAAACAAAATAAAAATTATTAAAATCAATGTTTTAATTACAAATATCATATTAATGAAATAAATAAATTATATATTATGAATTATATTAGAAATTTACATATAAGTATACGGAAAAAATATTTAAATTATTTGGCTTCTTTAGTTTATTCGGTTGGTTCGGTTTATATACTGAAATCATATCCATTTAATGCGATTTATAAAAATTCACATATATTCGATTTATTCAGCATTATCAATCCAAACCATTTTCCCTATTTTGGTTTGGTTTGGTTTTACCAGATTTTAATTTGTTTATTTGATTTTTCACAACCAAAAATCCTCCTTAAAAGTAAGTATATTTTTATAATTTTTAAGATATTTTTATAAAAATATATAAAATGATATATTCTTTATATATATATATTAAATTTTATACAATTTCAAATACACATATATACTTAATTTATATATTTCAAAATTTCATAATTTTAAGGTAAAACATATTATACACATTATGTTAAATGAATATTTTGTTGATACAATAATATAAATCAAAATCGACAATATTAGTTCTATAGTTGTGATGAATTTTCATATAATTTTAAATTTCATTATTAAATGATGATATTGTTTGTTATTTTGTCAACATGATATTTATTATTTATAAAAAATTGTATTTCTTAGATAATTAATTTTCATTAAATTTTTTAACATTTATTTAAATACAATAATTTATTAAACTATATTGATCTATATTTTTTCTGTTTGATCTGTTTGATCTGCGTTTGTTCTGCTTGATCTGCATTTCTGATTGATCTGCATTTTTTGATCTCGTCACCCATTCAAGCGATAACTAAGAGAAACTATATATATATATATATATATATATATATATATATATATATATAAGAGTAATTTTGGATTCACCTCCTAGGGTAAATCTAGGTTCACCAACCAATAGAATTTCATTATTTTATATTCAATATCTTTTAAAACAAGAAACAAGATATTGTGAATTTATATTATATTTTTAAAATTAAAATATAAAAATAAATAAAAATTAATATTAGTTGCAAATCAAAAGTAAACTTTTTAAAAAATATTTTTAATACCGTCAGTAAAACCTTAAACCCTAAATCCTAAACCCTGAACCCTTGGATAAATTCTAAATCCTAAATCATAAACCCTTGGATAAACTCTAAATCCTTGGATAAACCCTAAACCTTTGGATAAATCGTAAATCCTAGGGTTTAGAATTTATCCAAGGATTACAATATTTATGAAAGAAACATCATTTAGACTAAAAATTATAGATTTATAAATTCATGTCAATTAGATTACAATACAAAATTACAGTCTAAACAAAACTAACAAATTTTAACTAGTTAACAACAAATCGGCTATTATATGTATTTGTTATTGGACCTGACAAGTATGTTGTCGTAGCTTACTGGAATCTGAGCCATGATAGTAACCTATAATTTACGAGTTCGACCTTAAGTCGAGCGCTTTTTCTTTTCTTCATTTTTTTTATTAGGGATATGTCCACGCTTCACGCAGAATATTATTGTATTGTTATTAACTATAACTTTTTAGATGATATAATGAGATGGTCATTTTTGTTTGTGTTTTTATTGTATTATAAAGTTATAGGTGACATGTTAATAGCGCGAAATATTATTGTATTGTTATTAACTATAATCTTTTAGATGATATAATGATGTGGTCGTCTTTATTGTGTTTTTATTGTATTATATAGTTATAGGTGATATGTTAATATATTTTGTGTTTGTCTTTTCAATAAGATGTAAATAGTAGTACTTATTAGAGGTGAAATGAGCCTATGATTTAAAGCATATTAAATTTCAATAACTTTGCATTTAGACATTTGTTGATTTTAAGATTAACAGTTTCAGCATTAAAAATTGTATTTTCCAATTATTTGAACATTATTCTTTTAAGATGTTTTGTGTTCTCTCCCCATATTTTGATATTAAGTAAATCACAATCTATGTATTTTGTTTGCCTTTCTGATGTGCTGCACTTCTCACCATCACCGGAAAAAGTCTCACCTCTGTGATTTTGTTCTTCCTCACATTTTTCTCGTGTGAAATTATCTGGTATTTGTTATAGATTATAAGTTCCCAATTGTGCGGTTGTTTCTCACGGCATTTTAGGCTGTTTCAGTCAATATTAGCTGCTCCTCTTCTTCCTTAGATTTTGGTTTATGTTAGGAAGTGCATCTCTTTGGTTTAGGTCAAAGTTTACTCGTCCTTGATACTCTTTTCCTTGCCGTTGGCCGTTGGCTTATCGTGGATAGTCCATACTCATCTTGGTTTTCAAGATCTAGCTTTTGGTGATCTGACTTCTATGCTCTCTTTCATAGCTCGAGGACGGCTCCACAGTTTGCTAATTTTGTTTCGTCTACCCTTCCTTCTCTGTTCTCTCATCTCGTTTCAGCTTTCGTCATTGCTTGTGTCTCTGTGGCTCTCTTTTTCACCATGTTTGCCACTTCAAGTTTAGTGTTTTCCTTTGTATATGTTCTGTAGGTTAAGAAGTCGTTTCTGGTCTTAAATGTAGGCTCTGGTTTCTAGATGGTTGGCTTCTATTCTCCCTCCTTTACGTTGTTTCTTTTATTCCTCTGCTTCCCTTAGTATAAGTGTGCACAGTTAGTTTCTTGGAACTTTGGTCTCTTATGTCAATAGCTTTGTGGTTCTTCGCTGACATGTGTGTCTTGTTTTAGTTTTTTTAGTTTTCTGGTGGTTTTTCTTATGGTGCATTAGGCATGTGTCTTCTTGCTTCATGGCGATTTTGGACTTATGTTGATTATTCTTTTTCTAACCCGCTTTTTTGGTTCTTTGCATTGGTCTTTGATCGTGCTTCTTTGTGTTTGTGGAATTTCTTTGTCTCAGAGTATATCTTTCTATCCTTTTCTGACTTCTGCTTATTCTAGCCAAGACACTCTATGATAAGTGAAGTAAGTCTTCGTTCTTGATCTCCTCTTAGCTCTAGACATTTATTGAGTTAGTGTAACTTTGGTATTTTGATTTTTTTCTATGATTATGGAGATTTTATATTTAGAGTCTATGTTGTGTTTATTTTTTTTAGTTTGATTAATATTAAAATAATATATAATTTGTAAATGAAATAATAGAAAAAAGTAAAAGATAAATAAAAATAATGCAAGTTTATGTTATTTCTAGCTGCGAATAAATTAAATATTTAAAACATATTTATAATATTTACTTATTTCTTTATCCATCTTGCATTTTGTGATCAATAAAATAGATTATAAAACTTCAAAAGATGATGGTTAGTGTGAAAAGGATTAGATAATGCACAATTAGAAAATGTTTAACCAAATTGTAATAATCTAAAAGACAAAGGGCCTAAAATGTAAAAAGAAAGAAAAAGAGGACACATGTCACTAGAGGTGCGTCCACGCTTCGCGCGGAATATTGTTTTATTCTTGTTAAATATGATTTTTGGATTACGTGGTCATCTTTATTTGTTAAGAGCATTATTTGATGTTTTATTGTGTTATATAATAATATGTGATATATTAATAGATTTTGTGTTTGTTTGTCAACAATGTGTTGCTGTGTGTATAGTAGTACTTATCAGTAATAAAGTAGACCTTTCATTTAAAGCATATTAAATTTTAATAATTTTGCATTTAGGCATTTGTTGATTTAAGATTTAGAGTTTCAGCGTTAAAAATTATATTTTATTTTTTCAATTATTTGAACTTATTATTTTAAGATGTTTTGTAATCCTCTCCATGTATTCTAACATTGAGCAGTCACAAGCTATGTATTTCGTATAGTTTTCCGGCGGTAATGTGCTTCTTACAATCACCGGAAAAGGAGTCACCTCCCAACTTTTGTTTTTATCACCTTCTTTCTAATGTGAGATTATCTGGTATTTGTTATATATCCTTGTTTTTAAGTTTCCAGTTGTGCGGTTGTTTCTCACGGTGTTGTAGGCTGTTCCTGTCAATATTGGCAGCTCATGTTCTTCCTTAGATTTTGGTCGATGTTAGGAAGTGATCTCCTTGGGTTGTGTCAGATTTTAGTCGTCTTTGATATTGTTTTTCTCGTCGTTGGCTTACCGTCGATAATCCCTGTTTGTCTTAGTTTTCAAGATCTGATTTTTGGTGATCTGACTTTTATGCTTTCTTCCATAGCTCGAGGGCGGTTCCACGGTTGTATGATTTCTTTTCGTCTACCCTTCCATCTTTGTTCTCTCATCTTGTTGCAGCTCTCATCACTGCTCACGTCTCTGGTGGCCCTCCCTTTCGCCAACTTCTCTCAGAATAAGTGCGTAGAGTGAGTCTCTTGGAATTTTGGTCTCTTTTATCCAGAGTTTTGTGGTTCTTCACTGGCATAGGCGTCTTGTTTGTGTTTGTTTAGTTTGTGAGGTGCTTATTACCTCTTAGTTGGTGGTTGTGTTTATGGTATGTTAGACATGTGTCTTTCTGCTTAGTGGCAATTTTGACCTTCTGTTGATTATTCTTCCTCTAACCCGCTTTCTTGGTTCTTTGCATTGGTCTTTGATCACGTCCTTTGTGTTCGGGGGATTGCTTCATCTCAGAGTTCTTTTCTATCCTTTTCTAGCCTCTGTTTGTTATGACCAAAACACTCTACTATAAAGTGAGGTTTAGTCTTTTGTTTTTTTGTTTTTTTAATCTCTTTTCAGTTTTAGAATTTTAGTGAGTTAGTGATACTTTGACATTTTGCTTTTCTATATGATTATGGAGGTTTTATGTTTAGATTATGTGTTGTGATCTAGTTTATTTTTATTAGTTTGGTTAATAATGAAATAAATATATAATTTGTAAATGAAATAATAAAAATAGTAAAAATATAGCAAAATAGTGAGAGTTTATTTTATTTTTAATTGTGAAAAAATTATTTTTTTTAAACATATTTATATTTTTACTTGTTTCTTTATTCATCTTCATTTTTGTGAACAATAAAATAGATTATCAAAATTCAAAAAATGATGGTTAGTGTGAGTAGGATTAAATAGTGCACAATTAGAAAATGATGAACCAAATTGCAATAATCTAATAGAAGAAGGACCTAAAATGTAAAAATAATAAAAAAGAGGAAACATGTCAACAAACCCCCATTCCACATGTTATAAGAAGAAAAAAAAAGTCTACCTTATATATATATACTAGGACGGTCCTACGGGATGATAATTTGAAAATAATTTAAATAGTTAGAATAAATATTTTTGATTCTTGTTTAATATTTTTTTATTTTAAAATGTTTTGTTCAGTATTAGTATTTTTATTTTAAAATGTTTTGTTCAATATTAGTATGAATTATTATTTTATTAATTATTATTCTTATTCAGTTTCATTCTCATTATAATTAACTAATATTTTTTTTGCAATTAATAAGTTTGTTTATTTGAAGTTTTATTCTGTTTTTATTTTAATGGTGTAGAATTGTTGATTATTTTGTACAATTTGAAATTATTTAGTTTTATTCATAATCTTACATTATTTTATACTGAACTATATATTTTATTTTTACACAGTTGTTGATCTATGTTTATAGTTTTTTTTAGAATTCTTGACATAAATATTTAAAATACATTATAAATTTATTTAGTTAGAATAACTTAACATATCTCTTTTATATAAAAAGCTATTCATTTTATTATATTTATTTTTAATTCAGTATTTTATTCTATTTTTCTAACAATTATTTTGATTTTTGATTATCTATGAAAAAATCAGTGTAACTATTTTACATATTTAGCTTGCTCTCAATAAAAATATCTAACTTGCTCTCAAGGGATATTGTTTTATTTAGCTTGCAGTAACATTGCTGCTTCGTGCAAGAATGATTCCGCCTCGAAATCATCATAAGCTTTTTTTTTTTTGAACTTAAATCATCATAAGCTTCTGTAGTATGCAATGCATAAACTGTATTTTCCAGCTGATTTTACAAACTCTTATCTAATTAACTGCAAGGTTTGTCCTTTTCTAGTATAATGGTTTCGTATTACGGTCATCAGATCGTGAGGATTTCTTCTTAACCATCTACTAAGTAATTGAGGGGTTCCAACGCGGCAAAAATCCTAGGCGTACTATTAGTGATAATCTTCACGATAAGTAGTTTCAGTCTGTGGTTCTCAGAATGTATATGTTGAGATTTTCTTTTGTGCTCAAGTAGGTTCTTTGATATCTCTGTGACTGATGAGATCGTTTGTTTAAATAATATTAATTAGTGTTGCTAATTGCTATGAGTAATAATAGGGCGGCTATTCATCATGATAAATTTGAGTTTTTGTATAGTTGCATATTAGCTTCTTAAACATATTAATTTAGTGAAATCTAACCTATATTAAAAGGAGAATAAGATAGATGGAGAGGGTGTTCACGTTTGCAAAAAAAAATCGTCCAATAGAAAACCTGTTTTCGGCTACGTCAGCACGTTTTTGGGTAAGCTTGGGCTCTTACTGTTTTGGGTTTGGGAAATCTTGGGCTCTTGGCGTTTTGGTTAAAGCCCACAATATTATTACACACAGATAACTCACGCCTTCTCTCTCTCTCGCGAAACTCTACTCGGTTTGTTCTCCTCCCTTCGTCGCTTCATCGATTCCAATTTTTCACCGTTTCGTCGATCAATCGACACACCACTCCATCTATTTGCAATCAATCCTCTCCAAATCTCATTTATGGGTTCTTTTCGTTTTCCTTCCTCTGAGTTTCTTTATAATCCTTTTCTGTTTCTCGGATTTGTTTCACAAAAAAAAAACCTCTCTTAAACGATGAATTCCAGCAAGAGGAAATGATGAGTTTGGAGCTTTAGGGACATTGCCTTCCCGGTTTCGAGTCTTCCATGAAAATTGAGTGATTTTTGAATCTCCTATCCGCTATCAGGGACATCTGTTATTTGGATTCCCATGCCATGGCCAAGAAGATTCTTACAGGTGTTGCCACTAAAGGAGGTATGATTTCCTGGATTCAGTTTGGCGTTCACTTTCGGATTGTTTGGCTTTTTTTTTCTTTTAATAACGGATTTAGTTTTCTTCCATGAACTCTTGGAATCACAGTGGTCAAGATTTTTAATGTTGTAAGTTTGTTTCTCTTTCTTTTCGCTACTTTAGTTCTGATAGTTTTATTTCTGATTCAAATTTTTTTTCACAAACAGGTAAAAAAGGGTCCACATGCTCAGAAAGTTCTTAATGTTTCAAGGTAAAAAGACGCTTAAGATAGAGTCTTCACACATTGCTCTTTTGCATGAATATTCGTGAGTCCCCTGTCTTATTTTTGCCATCTAATTTTTTCTTTTTTGTTATGTCGGAACATTAATTAGTGTAAAAGAAGTGAAGAAAAGAAGCAATCTACCCGGAGTTGGGCAAAACAATGAAAACAAACTCCAAGGTGTCATTTAAAAAAAACTCCAAGGCGTGGCACAGTCTACACATATATCTCAGTCTCTCCCCGAAATATTCATTTTGTTTCAATTGCTAGAGATAAACACTATTAAAACTTAATATTATATTACAAATGTATAAGATGATGTATTCTTCCAAAGGGGTAAGGTTTTGTCAGAAACCAGATGCAACTCTCTTCTTGAATAGAAAGTCTGATGGATACCATTTTTTCAGGGAATGGGGGAAAGAGTCGACTTTCAATTAAGAATTCTGAACGTGCTAAAGTATCTTTCAATGGACAATCCCTAAAAGTACCAGCTTTAGGTGATTCGAACATTACGTATTGTAACATTTATATCATTGAAATCCGAATATAATGTTACCTATTATCGGTTTCTAGATTTAAGAACAAAACCAGATTCAGGCGTCCTTTGATTATGACAGTCTCTATAATGTGAAAATGAGTTCATATTGTTCCTGCCTTTTCTTTCCAGGTAATTTTCTATCAACCAAACATATCTAGAAATCTGGAGATCAGGTTACCTTGGAGCTACATTACCACTGAGTATCCGAGCAGATGCTACAAAAGGTAGAGCTATTATTCTTAATCTTCTGATTATATTACTGTCCTTCCAATGGATAATTATAAGTAGCAGGATGTTCAATGTTCTATATCAGCTAATACTTTAAATTGGTTAAGTCAAATCGGTTAAGCTGTACACATGTATGGCATATCAGGCCAATAGACCGCAAGCAAGAAGTACCACAAGATGGTGCCATGTCTCCTCCTATGGTCTGATCCTGAAATATTGTTGATGGTTGGGGATTGAGTTCTCGGGGTGGTAGATTCCTTTTTGACGGTAGTGTCACGTCCTTTAACTCTACAAAACAACATAGCCTACATGGATCAAGCCCACAACATAGATAACACCAGAACATGTTAGTATCACATTTTACTGTGCTTCTCTTTGTTGCATCCTTTTTAGCTGCTGCCCACTTCTTACTCTGCTTGTGGATATCTATCTAGATGGTTGTTTAAAGGCTCTGTACTGAAAGAGACAATTATGTTAATAGCTCAAACTAAGAGCAGCCTTCAGTAAAGGTGAAGAAGTCAGGGATGAGTGCTTATATGATTAACTTGCTACCCAGGTCTGTTGCCACATTCTCAACTTGAGTGTAACAGCCTAAAGATCACATTTACCTTCATACAAGCATGTCCAATGTCTTTTGCAGTCAGAAAGACACAAGTTCTCTTCATATTTCAACGTGCCTTCATGATTGCACTAATTTCCCTTTTAAGTTACTACTTTCAGACTCTAGCTCCTCCCATGTGATAATTTAGTATCAGAGTTCTTAAACAATATTAATTCAAGCAAGTGTATGTTTCTGATTTCACCTCATGCTACTCCCATGGGATATATACTAAATATTTAAGAGTCTTCAGCTCCTTATATTCAGAACTTCAGAAGTAGAGTATAAGTTGTTACACATTGGCTTCATCGTACAACATGTTAAATGTTTTTCTAAAATTTGATCGGTATTGAATACACATAAAGCCACCGAATTTCTTAGATGCATGAGCAATGATTAAGCATGATCAGTCATCGAGACTAATAAAATCAAAAGACAAATTGTCAACAAAAAAAAAGAAGATTGTATGTGAACATCAAAACTGATTTTTTTTATAACTTTCATAAAAAGCCATACAACCAGAATTTATTAAATACTTTTAACTAAGTCCATTGAAGTCCCAAAAATAATCTAAATGTATACAAGGAAATAAAAAAATATCATGTTTAGACTTTAGAGTAACAAATATTACTCTAAATTGCATAGATGTTTATATTCAAACAGAATTTAAATTCGAAAACTCCACAATACAAACAATAATATACATAAAAATAATAAACAATAATGGATAAAAACAAAAACAAAAAATAGAAAAACCTACGAGAGTGAAAAATAATACTGTAAAATAACTTTATTTAGATCACAAAACACGCTGCTGAAATAAACACAAAAATTTATATGAATTAAAAAGTGAACGGGTAAACAATATCGGTCAGAAGACATAGACGCCTACAATTTTGTTATCCGCTAGAACTAATCAAACAATACTGTAATTTCATATACTTTTACAAAATATATAGTAGGATAATCTGCGCGTAGCGTGGACACGGATCTAGTTAATTTAAAGAGTATTGAAGTTCTTCTTAAACAGTTTGAACATATTAGCTTTAGTCTCCATAGAAATAAAGCAATTTATTGTTGCTCACGCAGGATGATATTTTTTTATATTTCCCTTATAAGTTTTGGTTAAAACCTGAAAGCTTTTTTTTTTTTAATTGAGGAACATGCAAGTCCTAACTCTAAGAATTACGTAGTGGAATAAAAATTTCGTAGTATAATAATTTTAAATATTTAGGTGTAACCCAAACAATTTTCTGTGTCGTGTCGAGAGCAAAGCTGAGACGTAGATGGCTGAGTTAGACGGTGGGTGATATGGTTTATTGTCTTCTTCATTTGAATTAGACGGTGGATGATAATTTGAAAATAATTAAATAGTTAGAGTAAATATTTTTATTTCTTGTTTAATATTTGTTTTATTTTAAAATGTTTAGTTTAATATTAGTATGAATTATTATTTTATTGATTATTATTTTTATTCAGTTTCATTCTCATTATAATTAACTAATTTTTTTGTGATTAATAAATTATTTATTTGAAGTTTTATTCTGTATTTATTTTAATGGTGTAGAATTGTTGATTTATTTGTACAATTTGAAATTATCTAGTTTTATTCATTTTCTTACATTATTTTATATTGAACTATATATATTTTATTTTTATACAGTTGTTGATCTATGTTTATAGTTTTTTTTAGAATTCTTGACATAAATATTTCAAATACATTATGTACATTATGCAGATTGTAGTAAACCACATTTGCTATTTGTTTATAAGCTGTTGCTTAGTTTTTGCTAAAAGCTGTTGCTTAGTTAGGAAAAGGATAAGGGTGAAATCCTTTTCAAAAAAAGGATAAGGGTGGTGTATCATGAATTTTTAATTTATTGACTTCAAAGGCCTGAGACGGTGCAAATGTTTTGCAAATTAAAGGGACAAAAAAATATGGAAAAGATTTGAAATATTCTGACTTCATAGTCTTTAGAAAATTTCGTTAAAAACTAGCACAACAAACATTCAAATTTTTATTTAGCAAAAAAAAAAAACTTACACAACGAATATGTCATCCTGTCTTCTGACTTACTTAATATGTCGCTTATTTCCAGTGTACCCAACTTGCTTCACGGGTGTATGTATCCTCGTCTGTGTTCCCTCCAGCGACAGAGCTGTTACTTTGATCTTTTGCCTCACCTCCCCCAACTACGAATAACCATTAACAAAACAGCCACCATGATTCACGAAAACTTTCACCCAAGAAAACTTTTCCTAGCATCACATTGATTATCAAAATAGAAATGAGTGCAGAGGTGGTGTTATGAATATTATAGTGATCGACCCATAACCGGACCAGACCGGACCAGACCGTATCAGACCGTACCGTACCGTACCAGACCATACAAGACAAGACCGTACCAGACCAAGACCAAGCATCAACGGCCCAGGAAGATATAGAGATGGCGACCAGAAGAGATAAACAAAGAAGACATTGGGCTGGGCTTTATCTTATTATGTAATGGGCTTGGTTTACCCTTTTGTATGACGGTCACATTGCTTGTATATATATAGACCTATTGGTCGAAATTAATGAATAAGTTTTACCACTTTACAACACGTTATCAGCACGATAGATCTAAACCCGAGCTACCCTAGAACCCTAATTCGACGCAACTTCAACAACGAGTTTCTTTCCAACCGTGAGGAACTAGGCGACGAGTAACCTATCAATCTGAAGCTGTTGACGAGGAGAATCCAGCGCCGCAGACAGCACCTCGATCCGTGATCAGACGCGTTCTCACCGCCTGCTACAAGCCGCGCTGTCAAAGACAAAATAAACCTAAGGCTATTAACTTCTCTTTCTAATTTAATTGTAGCCGATTGTGTTTGATCTTTTACTAACTCGTTTTTTTGATCAATTTGTTTAAGGAAAACAAAGGATCAAATCTATTTCCAGTCAGATCAATTGAGGTCAAGATTTCCAAAGGAACCAAAACAACAAGGCGGGCCAATTTCTTTCTCCCGACTAGCTGATTAGAAGCTGGTGTGTACCTGATCCGTTCGCGGTCTACTCTCCGTCTCTGGTGGTCCGTCCAACACTTCTAAGAGCAAGGTATCCCATTTAGACTCTTAGAAGACCAAGGATCGAACCTCATAAAACTGAATATCATAGAATTATAACTTGAACTTTAAAAGATGAAACCGCAAACAAGAAACCCCTAAAGCCATGATCACACAAACCGTGTGATACATGATGATATCCGGTTTCCCCTTTGATTTTTATTATCTTATTTGAGTGATTTCATAAAGAATATTTGACATCACATGATCCATATAAAAAATCGGATATCATGATAATAATATGGAAGTTGTCTTGATTTGTTTCATAACTTTTAAAGATCGGTTTTGCTTGTTCTGTTTGCTTGCTTGATGAACATGTTCTGGCTGTTTAATTGTCATTGTTAAACTGACTAATAGATATGAAATCAGCATGTTTAAAATCGATTAAGTCAAAGTGTTCATCCGACCTTGAATCATTTAATCCGCAAACTGAATTTGACATATTAAAACCGGCTTGATTTGCTTGATATTCATCTTTGTTGGTCGATCATTGTTAGCTTAGACATTTCATGTTTAAGCATCTTAAAATCCATGTTTTCAAAATGAAAATCGTTTGGTCCATCCGACCTTGAAACCAAAAATGTTTGTGGATCGGAAATGATGAGTCTCAACCGTCCATTAAAATCGGACAGGATAGACTCGGATCGGCCAGTTGGAAATGATGGCTCTATCCGACCCTAGAATCTCGGAAATGATGAGCCTTATCCAACACATGATTTTAGGATCTTGACAAATCCTTAAAATGTTTGCAATCCTTAAATATCGGATGGCCCCCTTATCCGGCCATGATTTGCGGCCTTAACCTTATCTTGCGGTTTAGCCTTATCCGGCTATTAAATCCGAATGAATCAAACCTTGGTCTTGATCCTAAGATCGACCAAATCCCATAAGTTGGATCGGCCAAAGCCTTATCCGGCTTAAATTCTTGGTCGGCCCATAGCCGAACCTTAAGCCGCATCCTTATGTCCGAACATCCGTCCATCGGATCCGTCCGGACTAATAGCCTAATCCGAACATTAAAGCCGGCTGTCCGCCTAATCAATATTTGATTAAATGGACCGGTCACTCCCTTAAATCATGCGGACCTTAAAACCGGACTTATCTTATTTATCACCCGACCTTAAACCGTCATATCCCTGATCCGGCCTTGTTCCTATTATGGCCGAATGGCCTTGTGGCCGAATGACCTTGTTTACATATTAGTGGTCGTGTAGACTTATAACTCCTATATTGGTTGAAAGAAACCATATGCATTGATTATCTAAATTGATTGCATGAATCCAAAAGATAACAATTCTAATGGTTGAAAGAAACCTTCATCTCAATGAGAGTCTAAAGAATCAGTATCTCAAAATGGAAAATCCACTAAGACCTTTGGACCGCTTTACAGCGGAGATATGATCACCATAAAACGGTGTTACTACCAAAGGCTACATTTAAGTGGAAGAATCTGAGATTCCAAAGACTATAGGTCTGTGGACAATATAACTCAGCATCATTTTAGAAATGGTGAAACTTTGTGGTGAAGTAGTAATTGAGAAAGAGGTTTCACCACCTATACTGATTTGATCTCCTGTTTATTATTGGCTGAGGCTAATAAGAATTGCTATTAGAGAACAATGAGATGAGACCTCCTAGAACATAACCATTACCCGAAACCGGCCATGGAGCCTAAAAAGAAAGTAATCTCGTCCAAACACAATAACCAACCTGCTAATAACCGTGGGAAGGTTTAGGGACGAGGTCATGGCACGTTTAAAGGCACAAGGGCGAGGACGAGACCGCGGGAACTCACCCAGTTTTGGCTGGGTCGAGGATGGGGCCGAAGTGTGTCCCTTTAAACCTAGAATCAAATCTGATTTGTGCCATAGATATGGTATGGGTAATCAATGGGCAAAGAATTTCCGGACTCCAAAGCACTTATGTGAGCTTTATCTTGAGAGAACCCGGAAGCCCATATGGTTTAAAATGTTGGAGATGATAAAGGGGACATGGATTATGTCCAAAGCGAGATGATCAAAGCATCAATATATAAGGCAAATGACGTGGGTATGACCAGTAAGATAAGAGCCTACAACCAGTGCAGAATAGCCTAAAGGGCTATGGCAAAAGCTAAGCACATTGGCGCCTAAAGGCCGAGTACATTATTTCCCTAAAGGCACGCATGATAGAAAACACCAAACGAGTGTTTATGTGTCTATAGTCCAATATGAACCCACAGCCAAAGGCATTGCCTAAGGGGCACGATTTGATTCACCCAAATAAAGACCCATTGAGTCATAAAGACTTATGTACGAATGGTTTCCATATTGGACCAATGGGAAAAGGAAACAAAAGTTCCTTTTTGGATCATAATAAAATCGCCTAAGGCATATATATAAGAGGTCGAGACTATACTCCACACTGATCAAAACTATGCTAAGGATCAGTATAAGGCATAAGGCATAAAAGGCCTAGGTAACCAGATTGGTTAACCAACGAAATTAGACACTTTATGGCATGACCGGATTAGCCATCCTGGTCTAAAACTTGATGCAAAGTTTGAAATGTTTAAAGGCACAAAGAGTTATCCCATAAAATCTCACGTTGTGAAACATGTACACAAGGGAAACTCAAGAGGCTTAATTGTCCCAAGCATCACAAATGGCATAATGGTTTAGTGTCCTTACACAAACAAAATTTACAGTATGTTCATGAGGGGGAGAGAGGATAACCCCATGACACATGAACAAGCTATAAATGTCTAGAGCATCCGCAAATCACAGTATGTTCATGAGGGGGAGAGAGGATAACCCTATGATACATGAACACACTATAATCTTGCGAATATAATAGCTCAGACGTATTGTCCTTTAAAGACAATCAGACGTATGAACTTCTAGTTCTCTGACTCTCCAGACAGAGGTCACAAAGAAATCTGATTAAGGACGTATTAATGTCTAAGACTAAAAGTCTATAAGCTTGGGGACACCACAAGATTTAAATGTGTAAAAGATAAGATGCATCAGGCCATGTAAAATAAGCATAGATATTCCCATCTAAGTATGATAAAGGGTCATAATCCAGACACCATCCTAAGAAATCATGAATAGACCACCACAATCATATGTGCCGTGTAGGATGGAACCTCATACAAGATGAGATGAGATTGGGAATATATGTTGGATAAAGAATAAGTTTTCTCCCACGAAATATAAGACACCATGAGCCAAACATAAGTGATTAGATTGTGGCCAAGGTACACGGATTACATACAAGATGAATCCGGATATCCAACATTAAAGAGAGAAAGCTATAAGCTGGTAAAAAAGAAATGGATTGGTATTAACCGTCCTTGTCTTGGCAAGATCCTCGGACCAGAGAATGTGATACTGGATGTCCATACAAAGAAAGAAATCATACAAGATGATAGCCAGACAGACCCGAAATAAATGACTAAGGTCATACCAGCTTAGCACCACGAAATAAATGTCCTAGTAGAGACATAATCAAGTTGCTTTAGAGGCTATACAAGATAGACCAGCATGTTCCATAGATAAGGAACCTCGGATAGAAAGATAAAAGGTGCTCATAATAACACATCCGAGTTCACTAAGGGAACCAGACCAGACATAGAGACAAGGCTGGCCAGCTGAACATCTAAGGTACCAAATCAATAGCTTGGGACGCCATGTTACAAGATAGCAAAAGTCCTGGATAATGAAATCTCTAAAATGATTAGAACATGTCTGGAATGCGATAGAACGCGATGGAACATGATATAATGTGTCGACACATACACACATATAAGTGATAAAATGCATAAGAGAAAGCACTTGAGCATAAACGATATAAGCGAGGATCACGAACCCACGTGAGAGTACTCATAAACATAAAGGGGCGTGGGGTTTAAACATAAAGAATAAAGAGATGGGAGTATTGGCCATATAAATAAGAGAGACGCCATCTAACCAGTGGACAAATGAGTCTTGTGGAGAAAAGAAACCGTGAGATGTAGGATATGAACATGGAGACAAGTGGTCGTCCATGTCCCTACTGAAAAGCATTCAAGGAATGGCTTGATTACACAAGGTTACCCACAGAGACTAAGGAACATATTACAAAGGAAATGAATTCCTATGTGGTGGATGATACTGCAAAGTATAGAAAATGTCTGGACACATAAAGATGTAGTAAGCAGTACATAGATCCCTGGGTATAAAGGTACCTAAAGCTAAAGCTAAAGCTAAGAGCTAAGATATCTAAGAAAAAGATCAAGAGATCTTAAAGATGAGAAATAAGTTCTCATAGAACAGTGTCGTTCCTGAGCTGTTCATGGACTGAAAAGGCAGCTGCATATGATAAGACTAAGTGATACTTAGTGAATGAGTTCTATAAGAACATTCAGGATCAGTCCATACATATGAAAGAAATTCCTTGTGTTTATACTGAAAGAAAAGAATGATTAGTCCGACTGATTCTTGGACTTGCTATGATAAGAATAAAAGGATCTATAATAAGAGGTCATAGCCGTGTATGTATGATTCGGATCTATGATCCGAATGTACCAAGAACAGAACGTGATATGGTCAGGGAACAAAAGGTGTGAATCCATCAGATTCACGACCAAAGGATCCATATCAACAAGGATCATATCTGACCTTGTCCGACATTAATCATCTTGGTCCTGTTCCAGTTCCGTTCCAGCACGTTCCCTCGGTCCTGATCCGACCTGAAATGTCCATATTGAGAGGGACGGCATATTGAACCAAAAGTGGCTTAGTTTTGAGGAACATCAAACTATAGAATGATTGCCATTCATGAACAGATTATGGACACATATTAAAGAAGGTTCATGAAGTGTTTGGTCAAAAGCTATGAACGGAACAACACAATGGACAAGTAGTATGATCCGAATAGACCATGAGTATTCTGAAAACATCTATGGTCGAGATTCATCCAAGGTAAATGGATGAACGAAAATGTAAGAGACATTCCCATATAGAAAGTCCATATGTTCTGGTTGAGAACCATAAGAACATGTCCGACCATATTTATGAAATGGACGAAGTACAAAGAAGTACATGTACCTAAAGTTCATTCACACGAACTATCCAGCAATTGAAAGACATTGCACGGAGGTACAATTCAGGGGGAGTGATACATGTTGTACTCTTTTTCCTTCACCTGGTTTTGTCCCAATTGGGTTTTACTGGTAAGGTTTTAACGAGGCAACACCAAACATTGGTAAAGTGTATCCACGAGGTCCGTATGTCTACGACATCTAAGAATGAGTTCATGCGTTGTACTCTTTTTCCTTATCCATGGTTTTGTCCCAGCTGGGTTTTCATGGAAAGGTTTTAACGAGGCAACATAGAGCATGTTACTGACCCTGAACCTTATGTGTCGATCAAGGGGGAGTGTTATGAATATTATAGTGATCGACCCATAACCGGACCATACCGGACCAGACCGTACCAGACCGTACCGTACCGTACCAGACCATACAAGACAAGACCGTACCAGACCAAGACCAAGCATCAACGGCCCAGGAAGATATAGAGATGGCGACCAGAAGAGATAAACAAAGAAGACATTGGGCTGGGCTTTATCTTATTATGTAATGGGCTTGGTTTACCCTTTTGTATGACGGTCACATTGCTTGTATATATATAGACCTATTGGTCGAAATTAATGAATAAGTTTTACCACTTTACAACAGGTGGCAAATAATCCTGAAATAAAAATCAAACAATCAATTAACATGTTATAAGACCTTTGAATAACATGTTTTAGAAATGGTGGTCCACTTATTACCACTAAGTAACTTGGGACTGATGTTTGTGGTAACAATCACCCTTGGTTCATCACATCTTCTAAGAAAATTTGCATCAAAGAGCCTAGATAGATGATAGTCTGCAATGATAGGGCGGCTAACTATTAGACATGTCTAGACTGTAAACCTTCGGCATACTCACCTTTAAAAGAAAATGATTTTTTTGAGAATTTATATCCCTTTCAGTTCCTATGGTGTATTTTTAGTCTCTCATTGTAAGTAGTTCTAATCCCCTTACTTGCCCAAAAACATCTACAGAAGGAATACATGCGCTAAGCTAGCAAGGGTGATATGTGAAATAAATATATGCGAAAGTATAAAAAGAGGGAATTCAAACCTGGTAAATCAGTAGTCTCGTTGGATAACACCGTTAAGTTGTTTGTATCCCGGAACCTGAAGCTCTCCCTCGGGATCGGTTCAAACGTTTCAGCAAGCTCCACAAAACAGGTTTGGTCAATGAAACGAATAGCATGAGGGCTCTCGGTGAAGCAGAAGTTGGGGTTGCTTCATCAAAAAAACTAAGCGCATAACCCGAGCCTTCACTCAATAAGTGTTTGAACGTGCTGAGCAGTTGCACACTAATTGAAGCCTGAATCATTGTAGCCAGAGAGAAAAACGCTTCAATGAGATGACACCTTGTCATCTTCCTCACAAAATATTAATAAAGGAACAAACTAAAATGAAAAAAAAAACAGGTAATCAAAATACCTTGGTATGAAGCAGTAGCATATCTATGAAATCCAACTGATCCCATTTCTTAACATTCCAAGCTTCCTAATAACGGAGGAGCCTCATCTGAATCACTTGCCTACTGTGTAACTGAATTAATCTGAGTATTGCAGGGAATCGGGGAGGAAAACACACTGCAAACCACTTTTGTTCTTCTCAGAGTTGTTGTAAGATACCAAACGGGTTATACCGCTTGGACTTATACATCCTAATTACAAAACTAAATAGAACTACTAATGAAGCATGGATAACTACTTTTTGATAATGAAAAAGTTATGATGTTGCAGCAACAAAGTAGACTCATGACCACTGTGGGGAAGCACTGGAGTTCAAATCTAGTAGAAGGAGATGAGAGGTCACAGTTGTTGTAGGATGTGTTTGCAAGGAGAAGATCTGAATCTATTGGGTTAATGGCCTTGAATCAATTCGATTTGTAACGGTTGGGATGAGAAGGATGGAAACGGACATGATATGAATAGTCACCGACTTGTAGTTAGCAGACGAAATGACAAACCCGTTATAAAACAAGGATATTTTTCTATCTTTATTTAATTAGGATAGTATGTAAAAGACCATAAAACCATAAGAAAGTTCAGTTATTTACGAGTTATACCTAGTTGTACCGAAATTTAATTCGATTTAATTCACATCGCGAACCAAACATAACCCAAAATAAAAACCGAAGGTAACCCAGACGGAATTGGAAACCCAGACCGATTCCCCCACTCCGGGTTAATGAAACCCTAATTTCAGACTGAACGAAATCAAATCTTCCCGTTGAACAAAAATTTTCTTGTTCGACCAAGCCGATTCCTTCCTCCTCTCTCTTCCCTTTCTTGGTCGCGGAAGTCAATTAGTGTGTGAGAATCGATAGAGTGAAAAGAGATGACGGAGATGCCGGATGAGGGGTCGTAAGGGGGACCAGCAACGGCAACCGAGACAGATGGGGTAATATCGGAGCCGATAAGTGTCCTCGTCGAAGCTGCAGTGGCAGTTACATCTGTTGAGGACGACGACGAGGTAACAAATAGGAGAATTCCCAAATTAGGATTGGATTTTGAATCCTAGTTTTTTTTAATTGGTTTCCTCATGTTTTGGTGAACTAGAAATAGGAATTATGGTGATGATGTGTTGAACCTGGAAATTATGGTATAGCTATCCGTAATACTAGTACCACTCAGTGAAACATTGAGAATTTGGTAAAATTAGTAATAGGTAGGTATACTAGAGAAATTGTAACTTTGGAAAACTATTTGGTATTACTGATATAACTGACGTAGAGTAAATGTAATTTGCAGCATTTGGAGCCCATCAAAGCAATCAAAGAAGAGTGGTTCATTGTCGATGGTGTTCCCATCCGTCAATTTGAGCCCAACGAAGCAATCAAAGAAGTGTGGTTCATTGTCCACGGTGTTCCCATCCGTTTGTGAAGAAAAGGCAGAAGGGATCGTAGTTGTTTCCTGTTTTGTTGATGTTTCATGTCTGATTATTTTGTAAAACTCTATGCTTCTTGGTTTGTAGAAGCTTGAAACTATAATTTTCTTGATGTTACAATTACAGTAACAATTTCAAATTCATTTTCGGGATGTTGCAAATTCATGTTATCGTGAAACACAAAATAAAGAAATGAAAGTTTCAAATTTTACAAGTCTTAGAAACCACAAAATAAAGACTTGTAAGCCTATCCTCTGAAGCAAAGAAACAGAAAACAAATAGGAAGGGACTTCAGCTCTAAGACAATACAAAATCCGACAATACAAAACACTTAAACAAGTTCCGAGAATCCAAAACACTTAGAGATAGAATTCTTCAAACTTTCTAACAATCTCATCTTCATTTTCATCATCCACTGTATCTTTGTTCTCGAAATTGCTTTTCATTTCTGAGATGGTTTGAGTTAACTGCTCAATCACTCTAGTCTTCTCCCGGATCTCATCACGAGCGTCAAGCAAAGCCTGTCTTTGCCAATCTGTACCGTCTTCTTCATCAAACCACGAGAAGTAATTGCATCCTTTGGGAAAACGCGGACAGTCATAAAATGGTCGACCTGGGTTTCTATCGGTCCAACCTTGCCTTATAGTCACCGGTAAGCCACAAATACATAATCTCCGACCATAATTTCGCCTCCTCGTCGACGATCCCGAAGCCACTTCCATCTTCACTTTCTGCATCTTCATTTTTTCCATCTTCACTTTTTGTATCCGAGAAGAAGAGAAGGAAAGAAGAGAAGAGAGGGAGGGAGAGGAACAGAGGGAAGAGATCGAAAGGTGACAAGAGAGAAGGAGACAATTCCCAAGAGAGGAGAGAAGGGAAAGAGAGAAGAGAGATGTAATAGGTGGGGTCGGTATATTCGGGAATTGGATTCCGAATTGGACCAGTTTTGACTATCGGAATTGGAAGAGAGAGAGATGAAGAGAGAGAGAGATGAAGAGAGAGAGAGATGAGAACAAGTGTTTGGATAAGATATTTGGAAAAAAATTCATTTCACTGCTATCAATTTGATCTTAGTTATATGGAAGATACTGGTGTGTTTTTAGTTATACAGAACATTTTAGTTATACAGAAGATACTGGTGTGTTTTTGTAGTTATACCGAAGATAATGGTGTGTTTTTAGATAACAAGTGGACATAAACAAGATTGGAAACGATATTACAAAATGAGTTTGAAGCATACAACATAACAAAATTAGAGTTTTTATAAGTCTTATAACAACCACAAAAGAAGACTTGTAAGCTCCACCGAATAAACAACAAACAGAAATACCAGTTCCGACCAACAACCATGATCCAAATCAGACATGAACAACATAATTTAAAGATTCAACATCTCACGGATGGGTTAAACACCTGAGCTGGTCCTTGAGCGCAGCTATCTCTGCTGCCATTTCATTGCAACGAGTCAGTAAACCCTTAACCTCGTCCTCGATCGCGAAGACCCATGGTTGACGGAAGTGGAGTCCATCGTCCTGCATAAAAAATAAAATCGAAACCATTAAAAATAAAATCGAAACCCAGATCGAAAATCGAGTTGATAGGGAAGTACCTCAAACTTGTCGCAGGTGAAGAATTTTTTCTCGGCAGAGTATCGAACTTTTTGTCCGCAGCAACCTCGTTGACCATTCTTCCCCCACAAGGACACCTGTTCGGGATCCTGTGATGAGCGTCGTTGATGAACATCCGCATGTCGTTTTCTCTCTTCGCTGCCTTCATCATCCTGTACTCCTCGTCTGGATGCGTCATAGTTGGTCTGTAGAGAGGGAGAATTGAGAGAGAGTGTGTGTGAGTGTTTCGGAGGAGAGAGGGATTGATAAGAAAAAGTGAAGGTAAGAGGAAGATGGCCGATGTTGTGTGGTTAGATTGGAGAGAGAGAAATTTTAAAAAAATTTAATTGTTTAGGCGGCAAAACAAATTTCATGTGATATTTGTTTTTAGTTATACAAAGGATACTAGCGTTACGAAAATTGGTCATAGTTCTACTTTTGCTGGTTTCTAATTTAATTAGTGTTACTAATTTTTTTAATTTATTTTTTTAGTTTTACTTTCGATCTTAGTACTTCAAAATGTAAGTTATATTGTTATGTACAATAATATAGTCGTAATGGATATAACCCGACAAATTCCTTTGTAAGAAGTTCTTCATTGAAAAGTGTGAATGGAATTAGAAGGTATCAAGAGTTCGTGAGAAAATTTCAAAAACGTGATGACCGAGTTTTGTTAGAATTATATATCATTTGTTTTGTTAGAGAAAACAAATGTAAAACTATCACAATCGAGATTTGATATAGATAATATTATGATAACCTAATTTTGATATATATAATATTATGATATAGATAATACTAGTGTCATTAGAAACGTGATGACCGAGTTTTGTTAGCATTATAAATTATAGTAGAGAAAACAAATATAAAACTATCACAACCTAGATTTGATATAGATAATATTATGATAACCGAGTTTTGATATAGATAATACTAATGTCATTAGAAAGTGTGGGAACCGAAATTCACACCGTCAATTTCTAATAAGTAAGATTGCGGAGGAAAGCCAAGTAAACCCGACTTTCCTCGAAGGTCCGGATTCTCTGCGTTGCCACACGAAATCGATAAAGTAAACAGAAGGCAAAAAATGGGAATTGAAATATTTGCCCGAAGGCGTCTTATTAGATAAGAGAAACGAGTACAAGGATTCTCCGAAAGACAAAGAGATTTGCGATTTAAAGAAAAAGATAGAGTTGCAGGCAGCCAAACGTCCTAAGCCTTGCTCCGCTAGTCTAACAACCTAAACCCTAGTTCTTCTAAGCTAGCAGGATGCTCTAAGTCTAATTCTCGGATTTTCGGGGATCCTCTTCTCCTCTGCTCTTGCTCTCCTTATATACCCACTCCTAGGTCGGTTTGCCTTAGGATTATGGGCCTCGCCTTTGGGCCCAAGCTTATCTCTTCAGGAAATGTTCCATTTTCGTCGGTCTTCGTAATCATCCTCGAGTTTTCCGCTATCTTTCGGTGACTTGATGTTTATCCGATGTTTCGGGAAATCGGATAAACCGTCATAGCCTGATTGGGCCTGAATTCTGAAAAATCGTAAGTAAGTCTGTGGACTTGTCTTAAGTCGTTAAACGTTTTATATGATTTCTCGGAAAGACGATCTTTCTCGGAGAATAAACCGTATAGCTTAAAGGGTCGATGTTCATGTTAACCGATCTTTGTTTTATACGATATCTTCTACGAGAAATCCAATCCCTCTAGTTTCTATCGTAAAACATCGAGGACGATTCCAACCGAATCGAAAGATGTTTATTTCGTAGCCTTGATTGTACAAAACTCACGAGGGTTGATCCGAACAAGCTAAGATGGGATCAGACCGAGCACGATGGGACCGAGACCACGACGAGGGCCGTGGACCGGCGCCAGGTCAGGGTGCCCGGCAGGCCGCCCGCGTGGTGCTGCCGCGCCAGGGGGTGCCGGCGCCAGGCCGCCCGTGTCCAGCGTGCCGCCCGGCGCAAGGCCCGTGTGACGGTGCCGCCGGCGCCGCCCTCGTCCCCGCCCGGCGCCAGGGTGCCGCCCGGCGCCAGCCGCCCGCATGACGGTTGCCGGGCGCCAGGCGGTGTCGCCGGCGCCAGGCTGGCTCCACGTCCAGCGTGCCGGGGCCAGGGGTGCCGCCCGGCGCCAGGCCGGTGCCGCCGGCACCAGGCCGCCCCGTCCAGCGTCGCCCGCGCCAGGCCGTCTTGCTGTCCGTGGGTTTTCCGCTCGATCTTTCCCCGCTTAGTCGTGCGGAAATCTTTGAGTTTGGAAAGATCTTTACCGTAGATTTCGAGATAACCGTTTTGACCCAACAGTTAGCCCCAGCTCGTAAGATCGAGACGGTTTTGCGAAAGTGATTTGAATTTTTGAAAATCGAAATTTTGGCTAAGGATTTTCCGCAGAAACCCGTGTCATCACCCCTTTTCTTATTAATAGCCAGCCTTCCATTCTCATTCTTCACATCTTTTCAAATTCTTCTCTCAAGAAAGAAAATGTCTTCATCCCAAGTTGAAAAGAATGATTCTGATGTTGAGATGGGTGAGGCCGCCCAAGCTCCGCCGGTTCCGGCCAGTCAAGCTCCGCCGCTCAGGCCGCTCGGAGGCTACTCCGTCCCTGATTGATAGGTTTGATTCTTTCAAGGCTAAGCTATCGGCGTAGTGCTGCGAAGGCTCAAAGCGGGCGAGGACTGAGCGCCCGCTGTTCCTTCCGCTGCTCCAACTCCTTTGCCTGCTCCTTGGTTCCCAGCCCGAAGTCCCATCCGATCCCTCCCGTCTACGGAAGGGGTTATTGTTCCAACGGACTCTTGATGTTCAGATCCATCCATCGGGTTCTTCGACTGCTCGATCGTGATCTCGGAAGAGAGGACGCGATAGAATCTGCACCTCTTCTCCGGCGAAGAGGGAACTCGTCTTGGGACTGCCAGCGGCTGGTGCCGCCGTTGCCCAAGGAAAGGGCAAAGGCTGGCGGCGTCGAGCGAAAAAGCGGGTGCTAAGAGCGAGAAAGTGAACTCTCGAACCGCTGGGCGCCATCGCTCCAAGGTTTGATTTTAATTTGTCGCAATTCTCGCACCGTTTGTTTTACGATGATACTTAGTCCTTCCTTTTGCGGGCAGTTTGTGTCGCTGATTGACGGAATGCTTGGCGAGTGCGGATCGGAAGTCATTCGCTCATCGAAGGAACTGGAGTCGCCGCAGAAGCTGAAGCATACTAAGGCTGCATTGCAGACGTCGAGGACACCCATGCTGTCCAGGCGTCCCAGCTTGAGGTTCAGATCAGCGATCTTTAGCGACCTTGGGAAGACCGCGAGTTCGTTACTCAAGGTGAAGAAAGAGAAGAGTAAATCCTCGGAAGTCCGCCGTCTTCAGGAGAAGGTTCAGGCTCACGAGGAGATGGGCGCCCGTAGATCCTCGAGATTGCCGATGCCGCGCGACTTCTTTGGTCGGCGAGGATGGCCATCCTGTTTGAGTCCTTGATAGCCATCCGCAAGAGGGACTTGACTTTAGCGGGATCGAGGGAGTTTGAATGAGCTCGAGTTGCTTCGAGGTAACGAGGCCCCGTCTTTGGACTTGGAGGAAGCCAGATTATCGTCCTGTAACGGAGAGTGGGCGCCACGAGGAGATTTCGATTCAATCCTTGCCGCCTGAAGCCGAATACACCCTTGCTCCGACCCAAGACTCAGAAGATCAGGGGCGCACGGAGAAGATTGCGAGGTTGGCTGACGAGCGGGTAGTGGCGATGCAAGAGGGAGGCGACGGCGCAGGCTATCCCTGCGAGTGAGGATGAAGATAGCGCTCTGGAGTGTCTAGGTTTATCAATCCCTTCTGGGATTTTGTTTTTTATGTGTTTCGGCCGTTAAGAGGCCATGATGTATTTACCGGGACTGGCCGTTGGTGGCTTCAATCCCTGCCCTTTTGGGGTTTTGTTTAAACTTTTTGCGGTCTCAATCTATGAAACGCTTTTCGATTATTTATGAACTTCAGTTTTTTCGAAGTATGAGAAAGAGGGTGTGAGTTGTCGTCTCACTCCTAGTTCCCCGATGATCACCGCACCTATTGTTTGCATAAAGCGAGATTTTCCCCGGTTTACCAATTTACGCAAAAAATTCGTGAAACGAATAGGCTTAAGTGAAGAGACAAATTTTGGATCTCGTATACCATACTATGTCTGTGAGATGTCAAGATCCAGCGTGGCTGGGTTTAGGGCAAGACCTAGGTTTACTCTCGGACTGAGGCTTTGCGATGACAAATCGGCTTTCGTTTTACCTGTTTGCGATTTTAACCTGACTTGTACCGTTTAAAATCCGCGAATTGTTGTCGGTTTATATGATTTGTTCGGGCGTGAGTCGAGCTACTTCCTTTACTAAGAGCTAGACCAAAATTTTGATTTCTTGTATAGCGCTATGTTTATCCTTCGGATGTAAGAGCCTACCCTCGGGGCTATTTGTCTGTTTAGGACGTTAGAGTTCGCTTTGTTGTGATCAGCAACAACGAAATGATACCGTTTTGAGGTGCGTTTGTATGTTCAGAGACGAAGATTTCGTCTGCAATGTTTTGCGGAAAGAATGTCCTTGGCGTTAGCGACGTCGCGAGTGCTGAAGGTCGATTTTTCCTTATGCCGCATCTCGTGTTGAAACGCTTGCGGGCTTTGGGGTGTCTTTTGCGAATGTTCGCAGCCAGAAAACTGTTGTTTCCGTTTTGGACGGGACCAAGGGGTCGCGTAAGTTTGACCAGGGAGAAGGCATTCACAGTGCTTCGTGAAGTGTCGGCCATCCGGGATTTGTTTTTGGATGTGATAATCGCTTAGTGGATACTAGGTCCGTTGTTGTGGCCGTTTCGGCTGATTTTGAAAAGTCGTGAAAAGGTTTGAAAACTTTTAGAGTCTTCAAATTTGTGGGAGTATCTGAGTATCACGTACTCCCCTTTTAATTTGGGGATAGCTGAATCCGCCGGTTGGCGAGTTGCCTCATACCCTTGTCTAGGGATCAAGCCATTTAGTAGTTCTTTTGTACCACGTTTTATCGTTTAGTGGTAGTATTTTTTGAGGTGCATCGCATTCCAAGTTCTCGGATTTTGGCGTCTTGCATGTTTGCGATTTGGTATGAGCCTGGTCGGACTACTTTTATGACTTTGTATGGTCCTTCCCGGTTTGCTCCTAGTTTTCCTGTGTTTCGATTCGGCGGTGTTTTGGAAGACTTTGCGTAAGACTAAATCGCTTCTTTGAACCTGCGATGGCGTGCGTTTGAGTTGTAGTACCTTGCGCAGCGTGCTGGTAATTCTGGATTGAATGAGTGCCTGGTGGCGTTCATTGATGAGATCGAGATTGTCCAGCATCATAGCGTCGTTTAAATCCTCTCTTCGGGAGGAATCTTCTCCGTACTCGGGAATTCTACTTCGGGGATCATACATTCGTTCGTAAGCGAGGCGAATGGAGTTTCACCGTAGCCCGTCTTGGGGTTGTGCGATGCGACCAAAGAACTCCTTCGAGCTCCTCCGCCATCGCCCTTCTTGGCGTCTGGCGTTTCTTGAGTCCGTCAAGGGCGGTTTTGTTGATGGTTTCTGCATGTCCGTTGCATTGCGGATATCTGGGAGTTGACTTTGTAAGTCGTATTTTCCATTTTCACAGAATGCTTGAATCGAGTAGAGATAAATTGAGATCCATTATCTGTTACGATTTGACGGGACCCCATGTCTAGTTATGATATGTTTCAGGCGAAGTTCTCGACTTGTGTGTCTTTGATACTTGCGTAGGATTCTGCTTACCCATTTGGAAAAGAAATCCGTGGGACTAGGAGGAAGCGCTTTTGTTTTGATGGGTGCATAGGTCCGACGATGTCCATGAACCATCGCATGAAAGGATAGGGGGACGAGATTGAGGAGAGGATCTCCGCGGGTTGATGGATTGTTGGAGCATGCCTTTGGCATTTCTCGGGCGAATTTCGCAGTCTTTACCATGGTTGGCCAATAATAACCGTGGCGTTTGATTTTCACCGAGAGATCTTCCGCCAGAATGATTTCCGCATGATCCAGAATGGACCTCCTTCATGATTCTTCTCGCCCTTTCCCCTTCTGCGCATGCTATGAGAGGACCAGAGAAACCCCACTTATAAATTTCTCCCTCTATCGTGACGTACCGTGCCGCTTGGGTTTTCACTTTACGAGCCGCCCATTTTTCGGCGGGTAAGGTTCCATTCACGATATAGGCTCGGATTGGTTCTAACCAAGGGCTGTCGCAGCCATACTCGGTCGGGTTCACATCCGCTTCCGGTTGATCCTCGACTTCTTCCGCATCTTCAATCTCGTCTCGGATTAGATTGACAACCACTGGTGGTCCGATGCTTGGATGCTCGATGAATTCGACCGGGATTACTCTTTGGAGCCCTGGATCTGAGCTTGAGGCGAGGGCAGCCAAGGCGTCGGCCTGGACGTTTTCGGCGAGGAATTTGGTCAGGCGAACTGGTCGAAATTTCGAGCCAGTTCTTGGACGAGTTTTAGATATCGCCCATCCTTTCGTATCTTGCCTCATATTCTCCGCTATATTGATTGGCGACTAACTGAGAATCGCAGTAAGCGTGAATATTACGGATTTTTAACCCATGGGCCAGCCGCAAGCCTGCAACGAGTGCTTCGTATTCTGCCTCATTGTTTGAAGCATGAAAAGCCAATCGGAAACACTGTTCTAGGATTTCCCCGTTAGGAGAGGTGAGTCGTATTCCGATTCCGGATCCTTGTTTGGATGAAGATCCGTCGACGTGGAGGACCCAAGTTGAGTTTGGTTCCTCGTTAGTCATGCTTCTAGTGGGTAACTCTACCAAGAAATCCGCAAGTACTTGGGACTTTGGACACGTCTTTGGGCGATATTCGACGTCGTATTCACTCAGTTCGATTGCCCATTTTGCGAGCCTACCGGATTGACTCGGACTATGCAGGATTATCCGCAGCGGGAACGTGGTGAGAACCACTATAGTATGAGACTGGAAATATGGTCTTAGTTTTCTTGCCGAGGTTATGACGGCGAATGCTAATTTTTTCCATTAGCGGGTATCGAGTTTCCGCATCCAGTAACGTCTTGCTTACGTAAAAGATTGGCTTTTGTTCGCCGCGTTCTTCCCGTATCAAGACGCCACTGACTGCCGTTGCAGAAACTGCGATATAGAGGAAAAGAGGTTCACCTTCCACTGGTTTTGCAAGGACTGGTGGAGTGGCCAGGTAATGTTTCAACTGTTGGAAAGCTTTTTCACAGTGCTCGGACCATTCGAACTTCTTGTTTTCCTTCAATGTTTCGTAAAACGATAGGCACTTATCCGTGGAGCACGAGATGAAACGGTTCAAAGCCGCGACTCTTCCGGTTAGCCTCTGGACTTCTCGCTTGGTTCTCGGGGAGGCCATCTCTATCAGTGCGTCGATTTGTTTAGGGTTGGCCTCGATTCCGCGATACGTTACGAGGTATCCGAGGAAGTCTCCCGATGCCACCGCGAATCTACATTTCGCCGGGTTGAGTTTCATGTTATGCTGGTTGAGTCGTGCAAAACATTCCTCTAGGTGGGCTATATGATCGTGTTCGTCAAGAGATTTTACGAGCATATCATCGATGTATACTTCCATAGTTTTTCCGAGTTGCTCGGCAAACATTTTGTTGACGAAGTCGCTGATATGTTGCACCCACGTTTTAAGACCGAAAGGCATTACCTTGTAGCAATACGTTCCGCGGTCTGTGATGAATGCAGTTTTTTCGCGGTCGTCGGGATTCATCATGATCTGATTGTATCCGAAAAGCGCCCATGAATGACGAAGCTTGTTTCCCGCGGTTGCCTCGACCAGTCGGTCGATGTGTGGGAGCGGGAAGCAATCCTTTGGACAGGCTTTATTCAGATCCGTGAATCGACACAGACTTCGCCACTTGCCGTTCTTCTTTTACCACGACAGGTTGGCAAGCCAGTCCGATACCTGACTTCTGTTATCGACCTACTTTGAGGAGTCTTTCGACTTCCTCGTTGACTGCGGTGGCACGCTCAGGTCCCAGCTTTCGTCTCTTTTGCTTTACGGGTTTGTGAGTCGGGTCGATGTTAAGTTCGTGACATGTTACGCTTAATGTCAATTCGGGCATGTCATCCGCAGCCCAAGCAAACGCGAGGTTCTTTTGAGGCATGCGATGAGCTCTGCTTTTATCGGTTCGCGGAGGTTGGCTCCGATTTCGACGCACCGTTCCGGGAAGGAATCGTCGAGGCAGATTGAGACCACCGGTTCGCAGGTTGGTTCACGCTTCCCTTCCAGGGCCTCAGCTCTTTGGGACTGCCAGGAATTTTCCGGCGAATCGTGAATCGTTTTGCTTTTTCCGAGAGGTCTCGATTTCGAATTTTTCCGCTTTAGTTCGGTGGCGAGGTAGATTTGCTGCTCCGCGACTACCATGTATTGTTTCGACTCGAAGGTGTCGGAACTTGAGGCATAGGTGGAATGTCGATGGGATCGCTCTCATGGAGTTTAGCCAGGTGTTCCAACTATCGCTATATGATGTTGGACCATCGATCACCAGGAATTCCACATTTTGGCGACGCCCGGCTCGACTGAGAGGTTAGTCGAACCGAGGGTCATAACTTCCCGAGAGTCCGAATACGGGCTGGGGTCATCTGTAAGGATGCTTAGATCGACCATCCTCTCGAGGGTGCTTTTATAGATAATATTAGCCGAGCACCCGTGTCGAATAATACCCTTGCTACGCCAATATCCTGGATCGTAAGTTCTATTACGAGGAGATTGTTGTGAGGTTTGGCTATACTAGCCGCTGCTCGATCCTCGAAGATACGATGTTGCGGACTGACGGTAGCCATACTGAACTTCGATCGATTGGTGGTTTTCGAAGTTAGAGAATCCGTCCCCCCTCCTTCTAGCCAAATGGGAACCAAATTCACACCGCCAATTTCTAATAAGTAAGATTGCGAAGGAAAGCCAAGTAAACCCGACTTTCCTCGAAGGTCGAATCTCTCGTTGCCACACGAAATCGATAAAGTAAACGAAGGCAAAAATGGGAATTGAAATATTTGCCCGGGCCTTATTAGATAAGAGAAACGAGTACAAGGATTCTCCGAAGACAAAGAGATTTGCGATTTAAAGAAAAGATAGAGTTGCAGGCAGCCAAACGCCCTAAGCCTTGCTCGCTAGTCTAACCACCTAAACCCTAGTTTTTCTAAGCTAGCAGGATGCTCTAAGTCTAATTCTCGGATTTTCGGGATGCTCATCTCCTCTGCTCTCGCTCTCCTTATATACTCACTCCTAGGTCGGTTTGCCTTAGGATGATGGACCTCGCTTTGGGCCCAAGCTTATCTCTTCGTGAAATGTTCCATTTTCGCCGGTCTTCGTAATCATCCTCGAAGTTTTCCGCTATCTTTCGGTGACTTGATGTTTATCCGATGGAAATCGGATAACGGCCATAGCCTGATTGGGCCTGAATTCTGAAAATCGTAGTAAGTCTGTGGACTTGTCTTAAGTCGTTAAACGCTTTATACGATTTCGGAAAGACGATCTTTCTCGAGAATAAACCGATAGCTTAAATCGATGGTTCGATATTCTTCTACGAAATCCAATAGTTTCTATCGTAAAACATCGAGGACGATTCCAACCGAATCGAAGATGTTTATTTAGCCTTGATTGTACCAAACTCACGAGGGTTGATCCAACAAGCTAAGATGGGATCAGACCACGATGGGACCGGGACCGGGCGAGGACGCGTGGCCCGGGTGCCGCCAGGCCGCCGGGCGTGCCGCCCGGCAGGCCAGGGGTGCCGCCCGGCGCCAGGCCAGCCCGCGTGCCGGTGCCGCCGGCAAGCGGTGCGCCAGGCGCCGTGTCCCGTGCGCCGCCAGCGTGGCGGAGTGCCGCTGGCGCCAGGCCGCCAGCGTCCTGCGTGGCGCCAGTCCGCCCACGCCCCGCATGCGCCAGCGCCAGGCGGCCGGCGTCCGTGTGCCGCCGGGCGCCAGGCTGGTGCCGCTGGCGCCAGGCCGCCAGCGTCCGCGTGCCGCCTGCGCCAGGCCGTCTTGCCGTCCGTGGGTTTTCCGTTGCTCGATCTTTCCCCCGCTAGTAGTTCGTGCGGGAAATCTATGAGTTTGGAAAGATCTTTAGCCGTAGATTTCGAGATAACCGTTTTTGACCCCAACAGAAAGCAAAGTAGATAACCAAGTTTTTCGAAGTTTTCCGAAGCATACAACACAGAGCTAAATGCATTACTCCTAAATCCAAATAACTAACTTCCAACTCTTTTCCTTCCCTTCCATGCAATGCGATCCGGAGGCATGATCTTCACCTCCTTGATGTAATCCGGTACATTCCAAGAAGACCTGTCGGGCACAACATAAAGTGTCCTGGAATATGCCATTGCCCAAAGTTCCGACCAGTAGTATTCTGAGCACAGCTCATGGATATGAATGCGCCTGCCAACGTTTGTAGTGAAATATATGTAAGCAACCAGTCCGTGAAGACAAGGAAACTTTTCATAATCCCACACCTTGCAAGTACAACTTCTCTCAACTAAGCTTACCAAAAACATCTTTCCTTCAGTGTCAGTGATCTCGCACTCAAACTCATAACTATCAAGCTCCCGCACAGGTAGCTTTTGTGCAACAGGCCATAGCTCGTGCAAGTAGTTCTCAACCAGAGGCACCAGTTTGCTATCAATTGATCCAGCAACAGCATCCTTCCGATGTTGATTGAACCAATCAGAGAGTTTCCCGATGATGCAATCCAGCCTGAGGAAACACGTTTGCTATAGCGGAGATCATGATTCTATTTCTGTCACTCATGAAAACCAGTTCAAAAGAGTCTGGTATAACACTTTTAAGCATCTCGAAAAACCAAGTCCAGCTAGCATTATTCTCTCGATCTAACACTGCAAACGCAAGTGGATAATCGTGACGATTAGGATCTTGAGCTTTCGCGAACACTATAACACCACCATCTCCGTTCTTCAGCCATGTCGCATCCACGACTATCACTTTCCTCATAACTGCAAACCCTTCAATGCAAGCTCTCAAGGATACGAAGAGGTACTTGAATATAGATCCCTCATCCAATTTCACACAGGTTTTTGTTCCCGGATTGACTTGCTCTAACATGTACAAATAGCTATACATCATCTTGTAGCTCTCTTCCGGACTACCAGGTATATCAGAAACCGCCAAATTCTTTCCGCGCAACAATCTCACGTGATTGCTCATTGTACCCTGCCAAAAAAAAAAATAACAAACACAAGAATCTGACTACAGTTATCCAAAGTTATACCAGTTGTTCCTAGTTCATTCAGTTATCTACAGTTCTACCAATTATTCCTAGTTCTCCAGTAATCCACAGTTCTACTCGCTATTCCGAGTTTTCCAGTTATCCTACAATTATCAAGAACAATTTGAATTCGGTTTCAGTTGACTTGTCCCAGATCGATCTAGGTCCAATTCTACTGCCTATACACGGTTCCCCTATACTGTATAGGCTATACATTTGGACCTATACATTCTCATTCCACCACCGAAATGCATTAGGATAACCAATTTCCTTTACAATTCGACCCTCAAACAAGACAATGCCGTTGTGATAGGCTGATTCCTACTTCTCATCAGATCCCAATTAAAAAACCACTAAAACCAATTTCGCAAAGAAAGCTCGGAACTTCCAGAAAGCTCGAGCCAGAGAGCACAACTAACCTGCAACTCGACCGGCCCCGACGAAGATGGAGAACCTGTGAGTGGAGGAGGAGCTGAGCTGAGGGAGAAACGACGGGATTCCATTCTGAAACCAGCTGTGGGAGAAGAGAAGGAAGGAAGAGCTGAGCTTCTTGAGCTGAGGGGAACGAGGGTTTCAGTATCGGGATTGGTAATTCCAATTCATTTTTTATTATGGATTAATTCAGAAATAAAGATCAAACCAATCTGTTTCAACCAAACCGCAATCACCCAACCAACCTCAGTAAAACCGAAATACCATACCACATTTCATTTTTTGGGAATTAATAATCTGAGGGCATTTTCAACAATTCACATTTAGTTAATGAGACAAGGGCATTGGAGACTTCACAGGCCCATAGGAGACTGATTCATGAGATCCAGGGGGAGGGAAGCCATTTCCCCACCACATACCTTTTCACAACCGCCATTAATGGCTTACAGAATCAGACCTTCGCAGCGACGGCTAACCCTAAATTCGCGAGCCAGGAAGAAGGGATGGACTAAACAGGCTTCCTTCTGTTGTACTCGGGCCGCAAACTCATCATCCAAACTAAAATCCTAAACACACTAAATGATCAAAGCTCATCACGCTTGTGAATTAATGAAACGATGTGTTTCATACTCATGGAACACGTGGCGGATGCTAGAAGACCAAAGTTGTGCACTGGTAGCTGATGTGGAGCTCCTAGGAGTAAAAAAATCCCTATTTTATAATATATATATATATATGTGTATTTATTTTTAATTAGAGGTAAAGTTGTGATTAAAATCATCTTCTTCCCCCCCATTTTTTTATGGCTTGCGATTGATTTCTGCAATAAGATTACTTACTCGAATTCACAAACAAGATTATAGAAAGTTTGGATTCACTTTTGAGGTTGAGAATGATCAAAGTTAAGGTTTTCTGGGAAAAAATTCTGGCCTTCGGGAATTTATGGAAATAGAGGAACTAAAGTAAATCGTCTTACACATTTAAGCGCCGATTTTCTCAATTACGTGGCTAAGCCGGGACAAAATTGCTTCACCGCCTAACTACTCCGTCTACCACCTTTTCGCCACGGTGAACCACCGATCAACGATTTTGCGTCCGAGTTTCCGGTAACGCACCCACCTTTTAGAACAAGGGAAAATGCTAGACTATTGGAATTCAAATATACAATGTATATTATTCAAATTCACATAAGCGTATATTAATTTACATTCAAACTCATGCAAGAACCTTTTGGTAATATCATAGAAACTAGGTGTTTCATCCGCAAATGCGGGCATAATCATTTTACAAATATTTATCACTAATATATGATAAATAAATATATATATATATATATAGAGAGAGATTTAAATATTTTCTTAAAAAAAATTATATGATAGAAAATATTGGATAATAACATAATACATAATATTTTTAGATAATGATTTTAATTAGCATTTATATAGTTTATCTTTTTGAATGTATTATATTATTTTTATTGATTATATAATAGATAATATATAACTATTTATTAAGGGTAACAACGATTTTAATCACTCTAACTTTTAACGTGAGATTGAAAATCACTTTGCAAATAATGGTATAATAACAATACAATGTATATTATTCAAATTCACATGAGTGTATATTAATTTACATTCAAACTCATGCAAGAACCTTTTATAATATTATAGAAATTAGGTGTTTCGCCCACATATGCGGGCGTAATCATTTTACAAATATTTATCATTATATGCATGATATATATAGACATTTATATATTTTTAAGGAAAATTATATGACAGAAAATAACTTTTGGATGATAACACAATACATAATATTTTTAGATAATGATTTTAATTAACATTTATACATTTTACCTTTTTAATGTATTATATTATTATTTTTAATTATATAATACATAATATATAACTATTTATTAAAGGTAACAATGATTTTAACCACTTTTTAACGTGAAATTTTATAGGAAAAAAATCACGTCATAAATAATAGTATAAAAATATAAGATAAATTGGTGTTTCATATTCAGATTAAGGAAATTAGTTTGGATTTATTCTCTTTTCTCATGTACAGCAGGAAAAATAGAAAGCCGAAAGCTTTTACCGAATGTATTGCTAGGCCCATTTAGAAATAATTTTGGTCTGAATTGGCCCAAACTCGTCATGTGCTTCTTTAATTCAGAAATTATTGTATATCCAAAATATTTTAAAACAAAAAGATTTATTTGTCGAGTCAAAAAGCTTTTTGAAATCAAACACAATTATTTTATGTCAAACAACATCAATGTTTTTTAACTTTAACATTTATATTTTGAATTATCTGTTAATGAGAGAATTTAATTTGTATACGTATTAAAATCTGAAAAAGGAATGTTACAATGAGTTTCTTAGTAAATGAGAGAATTCAATTCGTATACGTATTAAAAACTGAAAAATGAATGTTACAATTTATTAGTAAATATATTAAATACTTATATTGCTAGATAATAATAATCATTTAAATTCCTTATTAATAAATGATTTTAGTAAAAGCATTATTGAATATAGTCAAATATTTATGATAATATTAATTAACAGTTTTATAAAATTAATTGTATGAAGTTATCTTTACCAGTCATTAATGTAGTTGAATTAGTTTGTAAATGCCTAGTATAATTTAAATGTTATTGAAAATTGTTTAGGACATGCAAAATATTGGACCGGTACTGCTCTTTTTTGTCTAATGGCTTAACCGGCACTGCTCATTTATAAAACAATATATATAGTCTTCCATATAAGGTATGCATATTAAAAATTAGATTTATATTAGCCACCGTCAATTAACATGGGTGACGTCGGCGGTTCCCCTGGATGCTTTCGACGGACTCCCTGGCTAAGCTCTGGTGGACAGTCATTAGGCGTTAGTTGGATTTCTTTCAAGCACATCCAGATACAAAGGTCATCAAAAAATATATTAAACTATTTATTTTTATCCTTACAAATATGAATCACTGTGGTTTTATATGCCATATATTATACTGCAAGTTACTCCAATTTTAAACCTCACATAACAGTATTGTAGGGAAAAAACATTAGAAAAAGGTAAACTATCAAAACAAACACATTGTCTTTTTTGTCATTTCAAAGATTGAACTTGAGTTTCCAGTCAAACGACATGGAGATAACAGAAAATAGAACAAAGAAAACCACAACAAAGAAAGCAACCATTATTAAAAACAAACATTCTGTCTTTGTGTTAATTAAAAAAAAAACCACCGATGATAATGGAATGGAAACAAGACTCCAAGAGGGGAGAACAAACAGCTATAATGAGTTTGTGGGCGAGGGTTGTCTAAGCTTTGGTTTGTCTATTTATTATCTTATCCAATCATATTTCCTGGGCTCCCCTCGTGGCATCTCCACTTATTATTCATTTTAAAAACTTTTGCTATATCATATTTGCTCTGAATAATACGTTTTCCTTTTACCAATTTATTGTACAAGCAACACCAAATCCTAATCAGTCACTCATAAAGGCTTTCCCATATTGCAGCTTCTTTTTGTGCTAAAATTCCCATATAGCTGCTAAGCACGTTTAACACTAACTGTAGAAAATAAAGATATAGTTTGCATAACATTTTTCTAGAAACGAGCGTGTAAGCCTAATTCCCGAGCCCAAGATTTAAGCGCTTAAGCTTTATTTCTCACAACCATAACGTAAAATGGTCATAGTAGACTCTTTTTAATTTCTTTATTGTCTCTAATAGTATATATTTACTTAAGAGTAGAGATGAACCAATTTGTATCCTACTAGTTTGATAATTCACACACCCGATCAAATGTATTAAAATTATGCCAATCCACAATATATATATATATATATTGATCAACTAGCTAAACACAACAGATTATTACAACTGAATAAACATTCACATAACCTTTTTACTAACTTACAACATTTTTAATTGAGGTGATAACATTATACTGCATTTTAAATACACTAACCTTGAAATATAAACGTATGCCGGATGTCTATATAGAGATGTGAAAAGTTGTGGAAGACACAACGAGGGTGGAGAATCATGGGTCTACTTTTCAATGTAATAAGCAGAGAAATTCTTCTTAAAAGCGCATCTATTCTTTCCTTCCAATGATGAAAAGGTTTGATTCCCTTAAAGTTGTTATATTTAAAAAGCTTAAAGTGTGAAACTTGGTAAAGGTTTTAATGGCATACATAACTATATGTGTGTGTTGCGCAAAAATGCTCTAACAACTAGCAATATATTAGAGAAAATAATACTATAAAACATTTATTGTTACATGTATATTATTCCTTCCGTTTTTTAATAAAGTCAATTTGACACTTTTCGGAGATTAAGAAAATTGTATTATACCCCTTACAACTCTGGTTCGAAACATTGTTTTTTCTTTCCAAATATTGGTTACACACTCTATTGTATTTTAGAGTATGAATGGTGACCAGGAAACGACGAGGAATAATGTATTCCTTAACATTCTTAAAAAAAAATCACCATTCACTAAGAATAAGTTTTTTTTCTCATTCCCTCTCATTCTTTTTTTTGTAGAGAATTAAAGAACAATAACATTCCTTGTTAAATCTGAGAAGGAACAACCATTCCTTTTCATTCCTACTATTTTATTCTTTTACGTTTCTTTCCTATTCGTTCACTTTGTTTCCAGAATGATCACCAGTCGGATCCTTAGTCAAACTTTTCATAAAACAAGTTTTTCTTTCTCCTACCCAATTGAATATTTGTTTTCTTTGGTTAAAGTTAGTTTTTACTTTATTTATGTTTTACTTAACAATTATTTGTAACTAAACTTAAAATTGTAATAAAATTATGTATGGTATATAATTATATAATATTACTCAACACTGTTTAACATTACAAAAATTATTTAAATTTTAGTTGATTCAAGTTTTTAAAATAAAATGTAAAATTTTAAATTAACGTAATTTTATTTGTAACATAATATAATATAAATTAGCATACTAGAATATTTTAAAATAAATTAATTTACTAATTTATAATTATATTTTAATATCTAATAAAATAATATATATAAAATAAAATTTAATATATATATATATATATATTGTGTCCCATATTAAATATTTTTCTGGATCCGTCCTCACTGATTGTTTGGCAAAGAAGTCTTTTAACTATAATATTTTTCAAATATTCAATGTACCTCCTGATTGGCTGATACACTTATTGTACTTTCCTTTTACAATTTAATAAATTAGTTGAAAAAATACTCATTTAAATTTTAGATATTATATCAAAATAAATATAGAGTTGAATATTTGAAATACATATTTATGTTTCAAATATTTATATTACGTATTTATTTATTGAGATCAGTTACTGTGATATTTTTTGAGTTTTTTGAGTTTTCAGATTTTTCGCACCATCCGTTTTGTTTCTTTTAATAACACTTCATATTCAGACATGTTTTGTAACACCGTATAAAACCAATTTGGGTATTTTTCACATTTTGGATAGACCGTCTTTTTTCAGATTCGGTTCAGATTTTGGATTACAAATTTTATGGACATGTCTACTATCTATTATAAAATACTGTTGAGTTAAATTAGCAAATGATGTGGAAATTCAACTATTGTTCACTATTTATTTACAATTTATTTTGTAGTCATTCTAACCTGGAATAATATTTTATTATAAAATCTGTGTTATGGTTCACGTTCAGACTTAATATTAATAACTTTTCTCAAAAATAAAATATTAAGAACATCCACTTAAATGCTTATAACTATATCCAAAATGTTAAATTGACTATCTCAGATATAATATAGATATTATTCAAAAAATAACTCCAAATTTCAGTGAGAAAAACAGATGAAAAAGCTATCCACAAATTCTCAATTATACAATTAAAAGTTTCAAATTAATTGATCAGCTCAAACTTTAGACAAAAATGACATCTTGTTACAAAATAATATCTATAAAGAAAACAAATTAAATAAGCAAGATAGCTGATAAATAGCATATTGTTTGTTATTTTCACATTTTGACAACATGATATCATATTGATAATTAGCATATTCAATATATATTACAAACTAGTGTACTCCCGTGCCATGCACGGATCAAATCTATTATATTTTAAATATTTATTATAATTTAAAATTAAAATAAATTTTAAATTTTTACACATCCTATAACTATTTTACATAGATAATATTAAAGCAAATAGGCTGTTACAGAATATCTGATGTTGTTTTTAAAATATATTTGATTCATTTAATTTTTATTTATTTGCCTTACAAATAAATCTTGCATAAAATATACTTTTGTGTCCTGAATAGAAGTAATTTGAAAAAACAATAAAATTATAATAAACTATGACACAGAAAAAACCAATTATTAAAAATAATATCAATATTTTGATGCTATGAAAGAAACACGTGTGAGATATTTCTTACCTATTTTCATGGCTTCCTGTATTTTTCTTTATTTCTATTTTGTTACTGACGATATAAGAAAATTGATAATTTATGCTGTTATCCCTGTGATAATTTAAATGTATTTATGACCCGTGTGATCATTTATCTTGATAATTGATTTTAATGCAACTATGTAATAACACACGTTAATTAAAAAAATAATATCTCAAACTTCTTAAATTTCTAATTTATCCCACAACTGAAAATTTAAATTCATTTTATTATTGCATGGTAAGTTGAGAAAAATTATTAATTATTCTGTGGGATAAAAAATCGTGGGCAGTTACTTACTATCTGTTTTATTAATATCAAATCTAGTATAATTACTGAGGTTTTGTGATAAACAAACGTGAGTGAGTAGTTAAAATATACTAACATATATTATGATTTTTAACTTATACTTGAAGCCATTTGAAAATAACCGACACTATTTTAAAATTAATAGATTATGAACATAGATTTCTTAAGAAAAAAGAAATCCATTTGAAAAAAAAAAACTGACACAGTTTTAAGATCAAGTATGAACATAGATTTCACCTTCTAAGTACCTTTATCTCACGTTTCACCCTCTACACACCTTTATCTCACGTTTTGTCTTGTCGATGATTCATCAAATCTTGAGATGGTTGAGCATAGTTGCAGGTTCTTGTCGTCTTCTTAAGATTTGTTCTCTCCATCTATAGAAAATATGTAACAGAGTTTTAAAATATAATTGAGAGAAACAGATTCAAAACTGATATCTAGATTTATATTGTAAGCCAAAGAAAACGCACATTGATTATGGTTGTACATGGATAAGATTGATAATGTACACGCTATATTATTGTTGCAGGAAACATAAGATTGATAACAATGAAACACTTACTTCTTCCTTTGATAACGTGATGCGTTTTTTTATTTTGATAATTCAACAACAAATGAAAGTAAAAGAAAATATCGAAGACGCTGGGTATAAATTTTGTTTGGATAATTTATCAGCTACAATGTAGAAAAAAAAGTAGAGTAGGTTTGCAATTTATATAGGAGAGGAGATGAAGAAAACAGTTTCAAAAAATGCAAGTTAACGTGGGTTTAAATTCGTGAGAAAAAATAGGAATATGAGTAGTTGCAAATTTAGATTGCAGAAAAATAGGATGAAAAAGGAAATTCAATTATTTTTCGTTTTGTTTTATTTTATTTTGTTTTTAAATTTTTTTCCACATGGCAGTTCCTGATTCGCCAGACGACTTCCGCTTTAGTATATAAGGGATAAGCATGATTAATCTGTAAAACCTACTTTTAACGGGTTGCAATCTGTTGACATCTAAATTCAGTTTTCACTAAGAATACTGATTTTTGTTACTCTAAAACATAAAGCGCTTTTTTATTTCAAATTGCTGCGTTAAAGGCACCAAGACTTGGCCCCCTCAAGTGCCAAGTATTTACAAGGTACAACTTGTGAACCTAAATTGCTTTCAAAGAGAAGGTTTCTCTATCTTTATCACACACACACACACACACACACAAATCTAATCTCTCTCAACCGTAATTTTTGCTCACCATCAAGGCAAGTTTCCATCTTTTGCTCCTCTAACAATATTAATTGCTACTAAAATATCTTGTCAAGGGTAACGAAATCTTGCCTCATTCCTCCCTAATTTCCACACAAAGGACACAAAAATTAGCGGTTTTTTTTTGTTCTTCCCATGTGATGTGAGCATTTTGGGTGAGAAAGATGAAGACTATAATTGGGTTAGGGATTGGGTTGAGTTTGGTGTTTGGGTTTCTTCTCTTAGCACTTATTGCAGAAGTCTATTACCTTCTGAGATGGAAGAAGCACAAGAAGCGAGTCATCAGCCAAGAGAGTGAAGAAGAGAAAGAAGAGGAAGAACAACAAACTGGGTACGCTAAGGAACTTTTCCAGCTCTTCTGCTTCAAAAAGCCTCAGTCTTTACATGCCAACGATGGTGGAAGAGAAGGAGAAGTCTCGAGGAATCAAGATTTGGAGCTTGGGTTGATGAAACATCTGGAAGGAGAAGGGTTTGAAGCAGAGCTCATGAAGCTTCATAACCAGAGGTTTCTCTTCACAATCATGGAAGAGACGAAAGCTGATCTGGAATCTGATGATGGGAAGTCGAGATCGAGGACGAGGAGCCTGAGTGATGTTCCGGCTGGAGTAAATGACTGTAATACCCCTGGATTCACACCGTTGGCTTCTCCGACGAGGCTAAAGTCGTCATCACCTTTGGGGTCTTACTCACACCATGAGTTCAATCCTCTGTTCGAGACAGAGGGTGAGCTTGATTTTAACAAGTTTTTCAGGTCGTCTTCTTCGCCTCCGCCGACGTTCAAGTTCTTGAGAGACGCGGAAGAGAAGCTGAGGAGGAGAATGATCGAGGAAGCCAAAAGGAGAGAGCAGAAACAGGAACTTTCGAGTTCATCAGAAGGTTCGTTCTTGAAGTTTATGACTCCTGCGATGATGAACAGAGAGAAGAAACAGAGTAATCAAGAATCTGATGAAGCGGTGTCGTTTCGTACTTCATCAGGTACAAAATCTTAGAACATTAGGCAAGAAATCATTTGCAGTTGTTTAGTATATTAGACCTCTCTTGCTTTTATTTTTATTTTTTGGTTGAAATTTTATGAGAATTTCAATTTTAATTGTGTGAAATGTGAATCATCCTTCCTTTCTTTGGGAGTGATTTCTCTGTACGTAATCAATCTGACAAAATCTGCAGATGCTTGTTTTGATTTCCTTTGACGAAAAAAAGTTAAAAACAAAAAGTTGTAAACTGTAGCTTTGGAAAATATGTTAAAATAAAATTGGTGTTAGGTTTGGAAATTGGGGTTAATAATTCAAAATCTTTACGGCGCCACAAGTTTGAAATTTTCAGCCTTCTTAAGATTTTTTAATCTCACTTCTTACCAGTTCGATTAAAATATTACTATTTCAAGGAAAGGTAAAAAGTTGCAATGTTCTGTGATATAATTAGTACAATAAATGCTTAATCCCGCAAATTGTGGCAAAATATATCATGAATAAATCTTTCTTTCCCACACATGTGATTTTGTTTTGTTCATTGGGGGAAAACAAACCCACACTTGTGATTAATGATTATTATTTAGTTTGATGCATTATGTTTCTTAACTGTAAAAAAAACATAACGTCGTACTTGTATACATAAATATACATTTTAGACTATGTAAATGAATTGAAATTTGTAAGAAACAAATATATACACCTTTTGTGTTGTCTGAACTAGAAAAGTTCATGGCATCACGCGATGTATCGCCGAAAGGTTTATTTTAATTTCACTTGCCTTTTCCAAAGTTTTCTTTCAGGAATATATATACCTATCAACAGGCAACAGGTGTGTTTGTTTCCATTTAAGCAACCAAAAGATAAGATAAATTAGCTATTAATTTAACTACCAGGGGTTTATCTATAATAAATCGAACAGAAAATATTACAGAAAAATTTAAATTTATAAGAATTTTCAAGCATGAAATAGTATTTACTTGAAGTGCCAAAAAGTCTAATAGGACCACGTAACTACTGATAAGACTTTATTAGTGGTGCGTTAGCGACACTTTTCTCGTCAGAAAATCTAATACTTTCAATCCATATGACAAAACGGATGTTAGAGACAGAACAACAACTGTTTACTTTTAAATGTTTAATTTGAATAAAAGAACACAAAATTGGTGAATAGGTGATGGAAACAAAACAAATTTTAAAATCACAGCTTGGATTATATCTCAAAAATTTATTGAATCAGAAAATGCAGAAAAGATACTACAAATGTCAAACTCTGTATGTATAAAACAGAAACTAAAAATGTATTCTGTTAAAGTACACCTATATACTTAGAGCAACCGCAACGGCGGTCCGTCACGGGTCTGTGGCCTAAATCCTTAGCATTTTTAGATTAAAAATATTGTGAAATGGGCTTGGTCTTCGACGGATCTGTACGGATCAATCCGTAAATAAGGCTTCGAAGGATCGAATCCTTAGGCGACGTGGCATCACCTGGTTGGGTCGGTTCTGTTTTGTGTTCGGTTTAACCTAAAAAAAAGTCATTCGCGACCGAACGCTTGAAAAAAAAGCAGAGGTCGAGACGAGGAGGCGATTTATCTCCGTCGTCGATCGTTGCAATCCGTCATCTTCAAAGGTAAATACCTTTCTTTTCTGGTTGATTTAAGTTTAGGTTAGCTTTCTTCTTCATCTCGTCTCCCTCAAAGTATCGTTTTTCCCTCGAATCGATTTGGGAATTTTCTCGAATTAGGGTTTCTAAAAGTTTTGGTTTTTCAAATATTTTTCAATTCGTTTATGTTCAATTGGGGATCTTATCGTTTGTAGTTTGGGTTTCAAATCGTTTGCGGGTTGATTCGATTTAGTTAGCACAGAAACTCAAAACTCATTTTCGGTTTCAATTGGATTTCGTTTTCGGTTTCAATTGATTTAGTTATCTATTTCAATTCGTTTTCGGTTTCATAGATCTACTAGTTTGACATTGATTTGTTTTCCTTCTATTGTTTAGGTTCCATGTAGTGTTTTGAGATTATCTTATTTTCTTTTTAGTTCGAAATACACTTAACCCGATTCCTTTTTATGTGCAGGCGTACGAGTCATGGGAGAAGACCATAGCTACACTCAGCCTTCTTCTTCATCAGCGTCATTAGACATCATCTCTTTACTTGAAGCAGAAGCTGATCTTTACGCCAATGAAGCTGAGAGTGACTTCAGAATTGCAGCGGCGGATCACTACCCAGCTGCACCTGAGGCCGATGAAGGAATCCCGAGGACTTGCTATTGCGGTACTGAGCCTGTAGTTGAAACGTCGTACACTCCTCAAAATCCATACAGGAGGTACTTCTCATGCAAGAACGTTGACGATGGAGATTGCCACATCTGGAAATGGTGGGTTGTGGCGATTGAAGAAGAGCTTGGTGAAACGCAGTTACAACTTACGATGCTCAAGGATCAATTCTTTCAGCAAGACCAGAAGGTGGCTAAGCTAGAGAAGATCGTGGCTCTGTTAAGTAAGAAGAAAGCAAGTGCCTAGATATCGGTTTGCACAGGGAGTATGTCTACTGCTTCTCTTAATACTGGTCATCGTAACGTGGAGGTAAAATTTTCATACCTTATTTACATAATTTATTTGATTATAAATTCAAATTTTAAATCGTTTTATCTTATATGTCTTTCAAGGAAGAGCCTCGGAGGATTTAAACATCAGTGTCCAAACTGGAGATGGGCTTCAAAGGTACTACACTTTCTCTCTTTAAAAAAACAATAATAGCTTAGATAATTTCAGTGAAAAAATATAACATCTCTCTTATAGCTTTAATGGTACTTCCTAACTCCTTTGATTTGATAGAATCGTACATGTTAGCTATAATTAGAGTGGTGGTTAATGCGTGTTTGCTTTAAGTGTAGCTACTATACAACTTATTACTTCTATCTGCCTATCTACTCCGAAACTAAATGCTACATAACTTTCTATTGCTTATTTAAGGGTCTGTGTTGGTAATAGAGGAACACAGACCTCAAAACTCAAAATGAATACGAGAACTAGCTACACTAATATAATGCATAGTCAATCCTCAGTTGATCTTGACTCACCCGAACCAGCTTGGTTCGGCAGCCAAGGTCCTGAGGAGTATGTTTTCCACCATGGTGGCTCGTCTTCTGTCTTCCCTGCTGGCTCGTCTTCTGTCTTCCCTGGTGTCACGTCTTCTGTGCAGGCTAGTGTCTCAGAGAGGAGGAAATGGTCTCCCAATGAGGATAAAATCTTCATTGGTGCGTGGCTTAACACCAGCAAAGACCCCGTTGTCTCCTGTGACCAGAAAGCAGAACGATTCTGGAAGAGAATCGTTGACTACTACAACGCAAGCCCACAACTGGTTGGTCAAGTACTGAAGCTGGTTGGTCAGCCTTGGCGAGAGGAGAAGTGGTCAGAATGAAGACGATGTAATGAAAGCTGCCCTCGACTCATTCTTCACCATTTACGAGCACAAGTTTGACAGTGGAAGCTGAGGCATGACCAGAAATGGCAAACGACTTATACGGTTAAAGGCAGGAGAAGCGAAGCTGTGGAAGCTGAAATGCGAACCTGAAGTAAGACCGTTGGTGTGAAAGCTGCTAAAGCTGGTAATAAGAGGAAGAAGAGTGGGAAGGAAGAAGAGATGTCACAGCTTCAGTCCATCATGGAAGTGAAAAAATCTCCAAACAAAAGATTCTTGAGCGTTTACTTGCAAAAAGATCCTCTTTCGAGATGGAAGAATCTCTTAAGCTGAAACTCATGACTGAGATGTTATGATGAGATGAAGGTATTAGGTTAGTTAGACGTAGTTAATTGATCTGTGATGTAGTTTCTAATTGTGTTCATTAGTTACAACAACTTTGTTATTGTTTCACATGTCGTATTACTTTGTTTACGTTGGTTGCTAACACTTTCTTTTGTTTTCTTTCAGGTGTAGCTGTTGGACATGTGAACCAAGTCACGGGTAGTTCTAAGAAATGTACTATAAGTTTCCCTTCTATCAAGTCTTTAGGTAGCTATCTCTCTTTCTTAGTTTCCACCAGAGCTTGCTTTAGTTTCCTCTGGCTGTCGGAGTCGTACTCTTCTTTTGCTGTAATTCGGCAGTTGCGGTTGTTCTTACTTCCAAAAACTTGTAATCTTCTACTACTGCTTCTCCATATTCGGTAACTTGTAACTCTTTTTCATTGCCTGTCTTCTATGCAACTCTTTTTCAATCAACTCATGCTTCTCTATATTCGGTAACTTGTTAACCAAAACTCTTGCACTTGTTGTAACTCTTTTTCATTACATGTTTACAACTTGTAAAGGCACAAACTCGTATGACCAAATCAATTTATAGAACTTGTAAAGGCAAAAATTTATAGAACTTGTAAAGACAACATATATATTGACGTGAGAGAGTTTCATATAGCTAATAAGCATGCTTCATACGAGTTATCTTGTGGTGGAAGTAGTAACCAAATTTGATATTAATAAACTGAATCAATCATGAATCTAAGAAATTATTATATATTCTTTAAAATAAAAAACTTGTAGTTATACTTTAAAATAAGATTATATATGTCTAAAAAATTATTATTTATTTTCTACATATGTAACTTGTAGTTGTACTTTAAAATAAATTTATATGTGTCTAAAAAAAATTATTATTTATTTTCTACATAAGTAACTTGTAGTTATACTTTAAAATAAGATTATATATGTCTAAAAAATTATTATTTATTTTCTACATATGTAACTTGTAGTTGTACTTTAAAATAAACAACTTGTAGTTGTACTTTAAAATAAAAAACTTGTAGTTATACTTTAAAATTAGATTATATATGTCTAAGAAATTATTATATATGTTCTAGATATGTCATCATCTTCATCCGATGAAGTCGATGAAAGATTGGACGAAATTTGCGAGGAATACGTGGAAGAATTATACAACGACATAGTGGAGGCCCAAACCAGACACTACAAAAAAAAAGGAGTTATTGTTACGAAATTTTGAGACTAAATTTTTTTGTCACATTGTTGTGACATAATAGACACTAATTTGTGACTAATCTTTTATGTCAAAAAAAAGTAGCTACTTGGTCACAATACTGTGACAGTTTTTGTAGTAACCAGCTTTTGTCACATTTAGTGACATAAACATGACGAAAATAAAACGAGACAAAAGATGTGACATAATTTTGACTATGTTTCTTGTCACCATAGTGACTAATATGTGACTAAATCTTATGTCTCCATTTACGACGATAAAGAAACTAAGTGTTCGTAACGAATTCATACAAAAGATGGCAGAGAAAAAACCGTAGTTAAAATAGCCACAATTTGCCACATTATTTCAGTGATAATATATTTAGCCACGATATAACCACTGTTTTTCCGTAGCTATATACAAAACCCTAAATCTAATACCCTAAACCTCAAACTGAAACCTACATATAAAACATATAAATCTAATATTTTAAACCTTAAACCTTAAATTTGGAACTTTAACTTAAAATATTATTTTTCGAACTTTAGTAAAAAAAAACCTTAAACTTAAACCCTATACAATATATCAATGCACATTAAACCTCTAAACTTTAATATTTTAATTCATAAAATTTATGTTATAAACCATAAATGAAAGTTATACTTTAAATTATTTAACTTAACACTTATACTTAATCCTTAACAATTATACTCGAAATATATATCCCAAATGCAAAACCTAAATCATAATTAACATAACCCCTAATCTTTAGACTTTTAAATTTAAAACTTAATCAAAAATTATAAAACCAAAATATAATCATCAATATGCTATAAACTATATATACAAAGATTTTAAAAATTTACATATACTTTTAAACTTAAAATACATTAATCAAGCTATAATTAAAAAGATATAATCTTAAAATTGACATTAAAAGAAAATTAAATAAAAAACTATAAACCTAGAATATTGAGGTCACGGGAAATTTGTACTAATCTCCAGATTTTTAACCTGTATAAGTCTTTTGGTCTCGCGCAGCTGGGTATAGGGAAGAGGTATCACCGCCTCTGCTCTCTCTAGATTTCTGTCTCTCACTCAGTCAAACTCACTATCGCTCAACCATCTCTAGATCTCTATCTCTCATTCTCGTTGGCTGACTCGTTGAAGAGAAGAGGCGTCCAGAGCATCGTTTCCAAGCTCACCTCTCTCTGATTCCACATCGCTCTCCTTCTGATTTATTCTCCCCCGGTTTCTTTTATGTTTGATTCTCTCTCTCAGTTGTTATTCTGTTTGTTGTTCATTAATTTGCTTCACATTTTGTTTCAGATCTTAATCTCTCAATCTGTGAACGGTTCAAGACAAGTATGTTTCAGATCTCAATCTCCCTTACTGTCGTCGGTTCCTACTCCTAGGATATAGATTTATCAAAGTTGAAAACAGTTGATAACATTCAGAGTATCAAAAAAGGCAGAGAATTTATGTTTACTATTATTGAAATCTAAGACTCTATTTTAACATTTTGAATCTCATCTTTTCTATTGATCTCTTTCTCTGAAGTTTATTAATGTTCTTTACTGTTTAGTTTAGAGAAGAAGAAGGGTCTCTCCTGATGTTTACTTGTTCACTCCAGCACTTAACGTGTTTTACAAGGGAGAGAAAGTGGCGAGGGTATTGAGTTGTTATCGATGATGAAAGAGGCTGGTGTTGCACCGAATGTTGTTACTTACGATGCTGTTATAGATGGTGTGGTAATAAGTGGGAAGTATGATGAGGCGCTTATGTTTAAGGAGAAGATGGTGGAGGAGTAATGGCTATGGAGACAAAGCGAAAGCGATGAGTCGGCTGAGAAGGCTTAGCAATTAGGGTTTTTTTTTTGGTTTAGTTTTATAAACTATTTTTAATTTGTAAGTTTGTTTTAAAATATAAACCAAATTATAATTGGTAAATCAATTTTAGTTCGTGTGTACTGAATTTTATATTTAATTTTAATTGTATAAATATTTTATTATAATTAATTATATTTAAATAGTTTAAATTTTAAATTATAAATTCAAAATTTATTATTTTTATTTAAATTAGTCACGAATAAGACTGTTTGGGACAATACATAATGTCATAATTTGCGACAGTAAAACAACGAAATTGTCGTCTATATTAGTGATATTTTTTTACAATAGATTTGTCACTACAAGTGATGTAGTTGTCACATTAAACCGTTACAAATTAAGACAGTTTGAGACAATTTGATAAGTAAGAAATTGTAACAGTTCTGTTACCAATATACAACGTAACAATGCGTGACGATTTGTCACAAAAAATTTAGTCGCAATAAATTGTGACATTTTTGTTACTCCAGAACATTTGTGACACACTTATTGTAACCATTAATAATTGGTAACAAAAATGTAACAATGATGATATTGTTACGAATTCATTTCTATTGTTACGAATTCATTTCTATTGTGACGAAAAATTTCGTCACAATACCCTTATTTTCTTGTAGTGAAACCGCAAAGGACACGTGAGTATGTAGAACGAAACCGCGAACGAGGACAAGACCAATTATGGAATGACTACTTCAGCGAAGAATCGACTTTCTCGACTCAATCATTCAGACGCCGTTTCCGCATGAATAAGGAATTATTCTTGAGTCTTGTTCATAGCCTAGAAGAGTGCTTTCCATTCTTTCAGCAAAGAAGAGATGCAACCGGGAGGTGGGGTCTTACTGCACTACAAAAATGTACTGCAGCTATTCGGCTGCTTGCTTATGGTACTGCGGCTGACACCGTTGACGAATATCTCCGACTTGCTGAGACCACTGCACTTTCGTGTTTACATAATATCACTGACGGAATAATACAATTATTCAGAGATCAGTATCTACGACGACCCACACCGGAGGATCTTCAACGACTACTCGATATTGGAAACGACGGTTTCCTGGGATGGTCGGGAGCATTGATTGTATGCATTGGGAGTGGAAAAATTGCCCAACCGCTTGGAAAGGACAATACGCATGTGGATCAGGACCCCCGACAATTGTCTTAGAGGCTGTAGCTTCCCAAGATCTTTGGATATGGCACGCCTTTTTTGGTCCTCCAGGTACCTTAAACGATATTAATGTCCTCGACCGGTCTCCTGTTTTTGATGACATTTTACAAGGTCGAGCTCCGAGGGTAAAATACGTGGTCAACGGACACACGTATAAATTGGCGTACTACCTCACAGACGGTATATATCCAAAATGGTCAACATTTATCCAATCTATCACACTCCCTCAAACTCCTCAACAAGAGTTATTTGCTAAAGTTCAAGAATCAACCCGAAAAGATGTGGAGCGGGCTTTTGGAGTATTGCAATCTCGATTTGCAATTGTGAAAAATCCGGTAAAAACTTTGAACAAAGAAAAGATAGCGAACATTATGAGAGCATGTATCATACTTCACAATATGATAGTCGAGAATGAAAGGGATGGATACTCTCCTATTGATATATCTGAATTTGAAGAAGGAGACGTCCCCAGATGTTCAGAGGTTGAAACCGAGAGGCCAACAAATCTGAATAATATATTTCCCACTCGGAATGATCTTCGTGATAGGCAAACGCATGAACGATTGAAAAATGATTTAATTCAATATATTTGGAATAAATTTGGTGATGAAAATTAGGAATTATTCTATCTTTAATTGTAAAATTATTGTTTTTATCTTTAATTGTTGTATTGTTATGTTTAATTAATGTATCTTGTGTTTAATTTTTGTATTTTATGTTTTCTTTATTGTGTTTTATGTTAAGTTATTATATTTAATCATCCAATATATAAAAATTTTATTTTATTAAAAAAAATATTATTTAATTTCTAAGGATTCCAACTTCGGGATCACCATTGTACATACATTTTTCACATGAATCCTTAACTATTCAAAAAAAAAAAATAATACTAATCTAATCCTAAAGATTCCACAATGGGTATCACCATTGTGGATGCTCTTATGCACTAGGGAAAATGGTACGTATATGTACAATATACATTAATTTATACTTTCAAAGTTTAAATACGTATATATCTACATATTTGATGACAAATGTGTGAACATGGCGGCACGTGAAAGGACCAAAACTCAAAGAGACAAGAAAAGGAGAAGGGGTCCGATAACACTCGTCAACATCTTGAGCCCCACCTTAATTGTTAATTTCGAAATTCGCTTTGGACACTGGAGCCCAACTTTTGCCAAATATTCTTAATTAACTATGATTTGTTTGTTAACCCTTGAATAAAATATCGTGTTAGCAAATTATATACCAGATTTTGTAACATCTTCTAATGTTCTAACCAATAAATAGTCACACATGCAGACAAACACCACCAAAAATATACAGAGATTCCAATTTCGATAATCAAACTTTATAATTCAACCAATACAACTCAGTGACGAAGCCTAATTTTCACCGATGACACTTGGGAACAGCTGAACTCAACACATGTTAACCTTATCATTCAGTTTTTCAATAATGAAGACTATATAACCATATTGAAACTTAATATACGTCCGTAGAGCAAATTACTAGATACAGTAAGTCAATAACTGATTCGTCGTATTCAACCTTAAAAGTTGCGGGTTTGTTGCAAAAAAGAACTTGAAAAGTTGCACGAATCAAGATCCAAAATTCTTTTTTTTTTGTTAAGATTCAAAATTTGTGAACTTACCCTCATTTCTTCAACTTCAAAATTTGTGAAATTACCCTCATATTGATCAAAGAGGTTAAAAAAAAAACATTCTCTGCACATTCATATCTTTTTTTTTTTCTTGGCAGTGGGTAGAAAGTGATTATTACTAAACACTGCATGGCATCATTTATTTATTTATTTTTGGTGCAATGGCATCATTCATTTTGTGATAACGTTTTGCAACAACGTGTTTTGGGTAAAATGTGACAGAACTATAACAAAGTACTTCGTGTCCATTGTAAGTTGTAACATTATTCCTAGTATGCAACAGTTCCTACATCCTCATATTGTTATTCTGCGTTGATAAATTCAATAAGCTCAAGGAAATCAAACATTCAAAGATTTTTTTTTATTTCATTCAAAGATTATTTAATTTTGTTGTATAATAATAGCAATATTGATTGGTGGACCTAAGGTTTGAAATATATTTAAAACATTTATTCCACACCTTTGTTAATTTGCGTTATAAAACTCAAACCTGCATTCTAGGAAATCTCTAAAGCTTATATATATTTTGCTTGCTTTTTTCTAAACACTGGCCTAGTATTTTATGATACTTGTCGTAACTGTGTTCTGCATATAATTTTTTTATATAATTAAAAACTATTCCGTAAACTTTAGTATTAAATCATCTAGCACCATTTTATGCAACAAGCCTAATGAAACCCACGTGCTTAAGGTTTTATTCAAGTAGCTAGAGTAGTGTAAACATTTCGCTTAATTATGATAACTTGCTTTGTAACCTCCTCTCCTTCTTTTGTGAAATATCAGTCGAACATCTTACCTTTGGTGTTTGATTAAGTCTTTCAATTTCCTTATTTTCTTGCACAATAGAGGTATAAGCTCCTCAAACAAACAATATCATTCACATCTTTGTTTTCTATTTTTTCATGCTCTTTTATGAATACGAATACTCCTTTATTTGAAATTGTTTAACACTTAATACCTTTTGAATACACGATGTGCTATAACAATAATATTGCAGGAGGTCCGGGACAAGCGATCGGATGATAATGGGACATGACTATGACTAGGACGCTAACATATTTCAGATTAGATCTATCTGCTGCATGAAACTAAGTCACGTTATTCCTAGACACTATTTGGATATGGATTAATGTTTTCAGATCTATTTGCATATCCAGAAAAAAATATACCCGTAGACTGCATCTTTAAGATTAGTATGGGTTTTTCCATAGGTTCCAGATATCCAGATTAATTAAATATATATATTGCAGGTGTCTGCTCCTAAGTGACCAGTGTTGCCGACAAACAAGAAATATGACCAACTGCGATTACTAATTAATTTGTAATTAAGTTACAATATGCCTGTGTATGAAAAGACAACTTAACTAAACAATTGTATTCTTGTGGTTTCGTTTAGATGCAGTTGGATTAACTTATTTGGCCATTGGACGTATAAGACTCGATCCTATCCATGATAGGCATTATCTTCTGCAGTGAGTGGCTCTCCAGTTCTTTCACTTCTTATCCAGTTCGTCGTTTTAATTAATTTTTATGTAAAATTTCGTTTTTTGGTATAAATGGTATAGGTGGATAGATTTTTAAAAACTGATTGCTACTTATGTTATCAATACGTATTTTTATTTTCCATCAGTGTCCAAAAAAAAAAAAGAATCCTCTATATATTAATGGAGCATTACAACATGTTTTTATAGCCACATGTCATCACTAGGATGATTCTTAGAATCCTTAGAAAAATAAGTTGATCCATATAAATATATATTATACTTTTTATTAAACTAACTAATCCTTTATTTAAATAAAAGTCACAAAATTATTTAATATGATTAACATATATAACAATTAATGATTATGAATCATACATTGATAACAATTTTATACCCTCTCTCTTTTTGTTTAATTTTATATTATTAAAAATTAAACAATCATATTAAGCATAAAATAAAAAAATTGAATTTTTTCTTATATGTTATATTTTGAATTTTTAAAACATTTATAAATTACAAAAAATTATAAAAGTCTCACATTGAAAATTTTGTGATCAATGATTTATTTGTTTTTTGTTCAAGCAAGATACAAATGATCATAAATCGTATGAATATGAAGTCTCACTAAAAGATATTCATATTACATATATTTATAAATATCATTCAAATTAAATTATCAACTATAAAAATATATTAAAATGTTAATTTCAAAATTTGCATTGAAAATTATTGAGATCCTAATATTATATATATATATATATATTAATATAAGTTAAATTAAACTATGTACAATTTAAAAATACATAAATATGTTAATTTTGAATTTTGCATTGATAAATTATTGAGACCTTAATATTTTAATTTTAAAATTTGCATTGAAAAAATATGACATCAAATTTTTTGAGATTATTAGTTTATTTTTTTTTGTTACAGAAAATATACAAATCTTAATAAAATCATACAGTAGAAAGTCTTAATAATAAATATTTATTTTTAAATATACTATATCTATACCAACACTATTGAAATTATAAATCATATAAAATAAATAAATGATTATTTTGATTACTTACCATAAAAATATTGCAAATTAACAAGAAGTGTTGTTTTGATTTATGTTATTACTCTAATCCTATATATATTAATTGAGAGACAATTGATTACTCTAGCAAGTGTAAGATTTTATTAATTAATATTTTTCGAAAATCTTACAAGAAATCGATACAACGAAGATTTATTTAGAAGCTACTGAAATCACCTAGCGAGAACTTGGATTAAAAGCTGTCGCATACCCAAATCAATATGAACCATCATCACTTTCGTTTAAAGTTTTGTTACAGTAAAAAATATAGGCTTGGGTAAAGAATCGGATCCAAAAAACCAAACCAAATATAATCCAAAAAATTAGTACTGAACTTTAACCAAAATTGGTTAGATATCCGAACGCTTCAAAGTTTTGGTATAGAGAACTAGAACGGAACCCTATCTGAAACGAAATATTTCGGGTATCCGAATATATTCAAACACGATTTACATTATTAATTGTTTTTAAATTTAATATCTAAAAGAATATACAAAATATTAAGATGTTTTTAAGTTTTCCAAAATACGTGAAAATATATACATAGTTAAAATTACATATTTGAAATAGTTAAACGATACTCAAAATACCAAAAATCCTTAAAATATCTATTTATTTCTTATCCAAATATTTAAGGTAAACCAACTTTTATGTTAAGTTTAAGTTTTTTATCATACATTAATTTAAATTTATATGTTATATTTTATTTTTATTTTTAGATTTTGAGAAATTTAAAGTATATTTGAACTTTATTTTTTTAAATTAAATGGGTTATCCGAATCCAAACTCAAACTGAAATTGCAAAGATCGAAACCAAATCGAACCCGCAAAAATCAGAACATAACCGAAACGAACCAAACCAAACCCAATCAAATGGTACCCGAATGCCCACCCCTAATCAAATGTAAACAAAAGTTATTAATAACAAAATGTGTACTATTTATAATATTTAAATACTAAACATTAAAAAAACTCACTCTATGCAGGATTCGAATTATCATCTAGTTAAAAGTAAAACACGTTTAAGTTAAAATAATGAAAAATATGAGGCTAAATCATGTCATATGATGGTTACATGATCACTAAAATAAATCATCCGAATCTCCTAATAGGCTAATACCAAGGCTCCCGGTGTCAGACAAAGTGAGCTCACCCCGCCTAGAGAGAAAGTTGCGAGCATACGAGATGGACGGAAGTGAGCGTTACATTTTCATGATAACTAGAATTTAAAAAAAACTTACAATTTTCGGTAACAGAAATACATCGTATCAGTAGCTTAGCTTTACTTTTTAGCGTATAATGAGTTTAGTTTGCTAGCTTGGTCACTGTCATAACTCACAAACGTAGGTTCAAAAAGCATTTTTCTCAAGTTAATTTGTTTGGCCTCTTCAAGCAACGTCGTTTTTGTGGTACGGTACAAGTATCAAAAGAATCTATGTGGGCCAGGGTGAAACTGATGCAGAGAGGATTATACTAATTATTTAGTGTTTATTTATTATTAGGATAATTGCTTTAATTGTTTTAGTGTTTTATGGTTTTCTTATATATAGTTTTAACTAGAGGATGGTCCGCACACTTGTGCGGACTAATATATATTCAATTAATTCATATTTTAACATAATTTTAACTTCAATCTTATTTATTTAATTAGTTTCAAATATTAAATTAAGCAGAATATAATTTTTTTTTTATTACAACGCAACATAGATAATAGTTTGGCACTTGCAAAATCTTTTATTTATTCTATCAGCAAACCACACATGTAAAAAGTATCATCATTATAATAATTTTAATAACATAAAAGATAAATCTACAAAATCTATGAAATCAATACCCTCTTCATCAAAATCTTAATTGCATTTTATATGAATTTCTTCTTCATCCGAGTTTATGGTGAAACCTATTAACAAAATCTACAATAATTAAAACATAACTCTATTTAACCAAAATTATAGAAACTAAAACTAATAAATAAATTATATATGTTTATTAAAAGTTGGATTTTTTAACTATTAATGGCGAGAGATTATATTCTTTGGATTCATATTTTTTATCGGTAGATAATTCGGTAACTTAAAAGAGAAGTAAGCTTTCTTTTAAAAATAATAAATAAAAAATTAAACGATTTAGTATTACTAAAGTAAACATAAGATGAACGAAACTATAAAATTATTGCTAAAATTTGATAATATTCGTTAATAATAATTATCTCTGAATATACTAAAAAAATTATTAAATAATCACTAAAATGTTTAAAAACTAAAAATTCAAAATTTATTTATTAAAACTAATGATTTAACCTAAATCATGGAATATAACTAATAAGCTTCTAAAAATAATAAAACATGAAAAATAAGCAAAGTAACCTAAAATCATGGAGGACATTTTAGTTAAGCATAACTAAAATTACCACCTAAAATTATTTTAAAATATGATAAATAAATAAAATTATAAATTAAAATTATTAAGAACATGGCAAATAAGTAAATAATCAAAATTAGAGAGAATATGACAAATAAGCAAAACTAAAATTTCTAAAAACATAACAAAGGGGTTGTTGCAAAAGTAACTCACAACTCAAAGTCAAACACAAAACTAACCTCTCCTTCTTTGTTGGAAATGGTTAGCTATATTCAACCCTACTTGTTCACATTATTCACGAAAATGCCATTAATTTATGTTTTTTTTTTTAAAATGGCTCTTTTACTCTCTCAACCTCATCACCTTCACAAATTTACTTGATTGCCATTGCCATCAATACACCAACCACAACAAACTACCAATTTGGAGCTCTTAATGCCCCCCTTAATGCACCTAGTACGATTTACACTCTCTCTTTCTCAATTGTTATGAACTAAAAACAACTTCTCTCTCACTTTGCCTCAATATTCATCCAAAACTCAAGCTTTTGATTCAAAACTTTTATGGTTGATAGAGCTATTGAAGCATACTATTCAACGTGGGTTACTTTCGTTTGAGGTTGGGTGGTTGGAAGACTCGTGTGCTAAGGAAGTCATCTCACTAGTTTAAGGTAAGAAATTGAATTTTTTCAGAATTACGTAGAAGACTTACCCGTAAGTCTTCTGGTCCAACGGACGACTTAACTAAAGTCGTCCGGCTTTGTTCTTTAAAAAAATCGTGAGAATACCCTAGACGACTTACCGTAAGTCGCCAGAATAAACGGGTTAATTTTGCATTTGACCAATTGTGTCGATATTTGACTTTTCTGGACGACTTAATGGTAAGTCGTCCCAAGGAAAACAAAATTTCAAATTTTATTAAATCTAGACGACTTAACTGCGTCGTCCTTGGTTACTTTTGCAATTGGAAAATAAAACTTAAATATTTAACTTATCTCAGACGACTTACGGGGAAGTCGTCCTGGAAGACGACTTAGTTGAAAGTCTTCCAAGATAAGCAAAGTCGTCAGATTTTGGTAAGTCGTCCCAAGTCATCTGGTCAAACCTTGGTTATCTTGGGCGACTTTCTCCTAAGTCATCTGCCGGGCGACTTTCGTAAAGTCGTCTGGGTAAAGTTAACTAACCGTAGAAGACCTACAATTAAGTCGTCTAGCTTCAATTAAATATTGTAATTTTTGTTTACCCAGAGACGACTTACCCGTAAGTCGTCAAGGAAAAGTCAAATATCGACACAATTAGTTCAAATGCAAACCTAACCCGTTTATCCTGACGACTTCCTTGGGCGACTTACTGTTTAGGCGACTTACGACGACTTAATGGTAAGTCGTCCTAATTAAATTCAATTGCAAAATGACCTGTTTGGACGACTTCTGTTTAGTTGTCAGACAACTTACTGTTTAGTCGTCTAGACGACTTCGTTAGTCGCCTAGAAGACTTACTTTTAGTCGTCTAGGCGACTTATTTAGTCGTCTAGGCGACTTACTGTTTAGTCGTCTGCCTTAATGTTTAGTCGTCTAGTCGTCACTTCTGTTTAGTCGTCTTCTATGTTTACTAATGTGTTTTATTTTGAATTTTGCAGATGATCGTCGGTTACATGCAGTGTATGGGGAATGGTTGTTAAAAGATTGCTGTTGGGATTTTGTGGTTGATAATGCAAAAGGAGCGAGAATGTTTTTTTTGAGTGAAGGTTCGACGCATGCGGAACTTCTTGCAATGGCTCTAGAAGATTTTAACCTGGACATGAGTACAGAATCTGTGGAGATAACCTACTCATTACCAGCAGAAATGATGATGGCTCCAGACACCCTTCCTATTCATGTTACAAGTGATAGACAAGTTAGAAACTTGCTCGAGATAAAAACGCATAGTGTACGGCTTTGTGTATCAAGCCGTAGCAAGGTGCAAATGGTTTCAGATGATGAAGCTGATGAATGTTTTGAAGAGGATGATGATAATTTGGTTGAAGATGAAAATCATGATGGGGAGGAGGATGATGGGGAGGATGATGGGCAGGATGACGATGGGGAGGAGGATGATGGGGAGGAGGATGGTGATATCTCTATTAAAACTGGCGGACAAGAATGGTGAGGATTACAGTGTTTATGGAAAGGTTGAAGATGAGGATGAAGAAGATGATATATGTTTTGAAGAATTAAAACAGGAAGGTGGAAGATCGAATGGTAACAATATCTATGTCAACCGAGTTTTGGTAGCAAGGATGCTTCAGAACTGAGGTTGACAGCAGTGAGGCTTAAGTTCACCTTCAGAATATACAAGTCAACGAAAACTCTCCTTGTGACAACATGTCCGGTTAGTGGTTGTGAATGGAAGGTCAGAGCAAGTGTGAAACATGGGACAGAAACGTTTTGGGTAACAAAGTATGTGGAAAAACATACATGTTCAGTGGGAGATCGAATCGCTCAGCGGAGACTGTACTCTAAGTATGTTGGTAGGCTTTTCATTGATCGTGTTGGAATCATTGATGGGTTGAATCGCAGCATATCACTATTGCAATGAAGAAGATGTTTAGCATGACTCTTGATTACACCACTTCATACAGAGCACTTTTATATGCACAAACATTGGTGAGAGGAACAGCAGAAGATGGGTATTCGTCTGCCATCATATCTCGAGCAAATCTCCTTAGCAAATCGATTCTATCACAGCTATAGAACTTGATTCTATGAATAGATTTAAGTATCTATTTCTCTCTTTTGGAGCTTCTATCAAAGGTTTTAGATATCAGAGAAGGGTCATTGTGGTGGATGGGACTCACCTAAGTGGGAAGTATGGAGGTGTTATGCTAGTTGCAACCGCACAAGATGGGAATTTTCAGATATTTCCATTGGCTTTTGGGATCGTAGATGCTGAAGATGCACCTTCTTGGGAATGGTTTTCACAAAATTGGCTATTTGTGTATCGATGACCAGCCTCTAGTGATAGTCTCCGACCGCACTTGGCCATTAAAATGCGTGTGACAAGGTGTTTCCTTGGGCAACCCGAGGAATATGTTATTATCACCTTCAAGAAAACATTGTCAAAAAATTTAAAGGGAAACATCTCTTGTACTTGGTGAAAGGTGCTTATGCTCATACGGTTTCAGATTTTGACGGTACATGGATGAGATACGGAGTGCAAATCCGGACCTTGCAACATATTTGGAGGATGCCGACGTCAGCCTATGGTCAAGGGTTCATTGCCAGGGGGACAGGTACAACATAAAAACAAGCAACATCGCTGAATCTATTAATTCCGCACTGAAGCGAGCTAGAGGATTTCCGATTCAGTTCCTGTTGGAGTTCATAAGGGAGAAGCTAGGAAAGTGGTTTTGGAAAAGGAGAGAAGATGCTTTGAGTCTCACTACTCAACATAGTCGGGGTGTTGAACACTTGCTTGCTGTTCGATCGGAGATAGCAGATACGATGACGGTACAACCAATTGGCGGATGGCAATTCTTTGTGAAAGGTGGCAGAATGGACTGTGTGGTTGATTTGGAACATGGGAAATGTGATTGTGGTGTCTATGCAGTGGAGAAAATACCTTGCTCTCATGCTATAGCTGCTGGAGAATCTGTCGGTTTGCATATCAACACACTTGTATCTCCAGTGTACTCAAAGGATTTTCTGTTTGCAGGATACTCAGAGAATATATATCCTTGTAATGGACAACAAGTTGAGGAACGCACATGCCTTCCTCCGGAAGTAAAGCGTGGTCGGGGAAGACAGAAGAAATCAAGATGGCAATCCTGGTTGGAGCTATCCAGGATGAGAGGACGTAAACCAAGGAAGCAACACAGAGCTTATAGATGCTCTGTGTGCAAGGAACCTGGCCATACGAAACCACAATGTAAGAAAGACGAGGTTTAGTCTTCCAGACGACCTTCATTTAAGTCGTCCAGAAGGTCGTCCATTTAGTCGTCGAGTTTTTATTCAAGAAGACCTTCAAGTTAGTCGTCCAGTGTTTAGTCTTCCAGACGACCTTCATTTAAGTCGTCCAGAAGGTCGTCCATTTAGTCGTCCAGAGTTTTTTATTCAAGAAGACCTTCAAGTTAGTCGTCCAGTGTTTAGTCTTCTAGACGACCTTCATTTAAGTCGTCCCGAAGGTCGTCCATTTAGTCGTCTAGAGTTGTTTTTATTCAAGAAGACCTTCAAGTTAGTCGTCCAGTGTTTAGTCTTCTAGACGACCTTCATTTAAGTCGTCCCGAAGGTCGTCCGTAAGGTCTTCATGGTCTTCATGTAATGAACTTATGTGTCAAAAATCTATTATTAGTGTTTTATATTAGTTGAGTTGAGATGGTTGTAGATTAAGCAGACGAGTATGAAACAAATGATAACAAAGGGAACTGCACATAAGATTACAAAAAGTTTACAAATACAAAAGGTTACTGCACAAAATATCAAGTTTATATACAAAAGGTTACAAATACATTGGCTACAGCCTGATCTATCTGTCATCACCATATGCACCATAGTTTTCATCGCCATCCCTGTTTTCCCACAGATGCACGTCAGGCAACTCTTCAAATATATCCACCGCCATCTTATCCCTAATAGCCTTCCCTTGTTCTTAGCAAACTCTTTTTACTAAATGGCATCCCAAGAGCATGACATTCAATGTACTTTAAAGCGTACACACCACAATCACCAGCTCGGCCTGAGGTAAATCCTCTAGTCTCTCATAAGTGAATGGCGCCAGGCTGTATTCGCACGCATACCACGTCATTGGGAGCACACTCAACAAGCATATAAGGGATCATGTGGAGAAAAGGCTCCATCACCTCATCGAGTTTTCTGGGGAGATACATGTACAGATGCTGTCAAAGCGACAATGTGCCTCTTAGGGATTTGGATCCACATAGCAATCCAATGACTGTCGTTGTAGTTCAGTGGCATAGACATCTGTGATATCAAGGCCCCAAATCTGTTTGATCTGCAAAATGATGGTATAGTGCCATTATAATAATTCAACGCCCACCAGGTAGTCTTCTTCCTAAACCATTCCTATCGGGCTCGAATCCTTAAAATCCTTGTAGTTAAAACTCCAATGATGAGCAAAGAGATGATCAAGGAAGCATAACTTGTCGCTCCTGAAATGATGTGGGTTATCCGTGTACCTCTTCCTCAGCACATTCATCCAAGCATCAATATGCTGCATATAAGATATCAGACGACTTAGCTAGTAGCTGTAAGTTAGTGATGAAAGTCATCTACGAATCAGGCGACTTAAGGGTAAGTCGTGCGTACGATCATCTGAACAGGCGACTTAAAGGTAAGTCGTGCGGACGATCATCTGAACAGACGACTTATCGGGCGACTTATTGGTAAGTCATCGGTAAGTTGTCTCGTAAACGACTGTCGGGCGACTTACAAGTAATGAACTAAGTCATAGCAGAAGACTTACACAGTCCGTCAGCCATTCTAAGTCTCTCGGAGGGTCGATACCACCAAGCGCGACAATTCGTGGTTTTTTTCGTATGGTGTTCTATATTGACTGCAAACACAAAATGTTTAAAAGCGATCAGTTTTTGTAGACTAAAGCAAGCTATTATGGGAAAAGCAAACACTTACGGACACTCTTGCAACCAAGTAGCGAGCTCTTTCAATTTATCCTTGTTATTTGGTGCAAAGGATGATAGCACGGATCTGCTGCATGATGGCCCTGGCGTCGTGTTGCCCATAAGGAGATTGCTGTGAAGCAGCAAGTTTCCTTCTTCGATCACTCTTTGCGGCCAAGGATCATAGCAGCGTCCTGTTTTCTTCAGGTCTAGCTTTCTCCTTCTGCAAGGAACTACCATGTAGGCACATCAGTCCCTTTCTCCTCCGGCAAGGAACTACCATCTGTAGGCACACCAGTCCCTTGCTCCACGGGCAAGGAACTAGCAACTGTAGGCACAGCAGGCCCTTTCTCCTCCGGCAAGGTACTAGCAACTGCAGGCACAGCAGGCCCTTTCTCCTCCGGGTACGAGCATCTGTAGGCACATCAGTCCCTTTCTCCTTCTGCAAGGAACTACCATCTGTATGCACACCAGTCCCTTTCTCCTCCGGCAAGGAACTACCATCTGGAAGACTTTCACTCTGCAATGTACAAAATTATAAGTGTTCTACTACTTAATTATAAGTCGTCTAGAAAGTAATCCAGCTGGACGACTTAATAGGCGACTTACAAGTAAGTCGTTTGGAAACTTTCAGGCGACTTATTTATAAGTCGTCTATTAATCGTACTTTCTGGACTTTAAATATAAGGTGATCAACTTTGTTTACTAACCCGGTGCCTTTGTCCCTGTTGGTGTCCCTTTCCGTTTCCGTTTTGTGGTGAGACCAACCTTCTTCTCCAATGCTTCCACCCTTTCGAGATCCTTGATCTCTCGAATGCACGTCCCAAACCCTTCCCTCATGGAATCAAGGATGACCTTGAACATGGCTTCAATTTCCTCTCTGGTCAACCCATCAACAGTCGTAGTCACTTTTGAACGAGCCTCTGCAGGTTCCTCTTCACTCGCCTCTGCAGGTTCCTCATCACTCGCCTCTGCAGGTTCCTCTTCACTCGCCTGTTTAGGTGCCTCTTCAATAGCCTCTATTCTAGCTTTCTTCAGAGGTCTTGGTCTCTCATCCTTCACGGTATCTTTCTTCCTCGCTGGCTGTCTCTTGACTTGAGTACCAGTGACTTGCCAGCAATTCTTGGTCCACTTCCACGTTTTCTTCACAAACATGACTTTAATAATGTTGTCGGCGACATCCTCAACATCAGACTCCCATTTTGGAATCATTTCTTTAACGCTGGCCTTCGAACAAAGTTGATCACCCTAGTCTGCAGTAAATAGAAGATAAGATGTAAAAAAAATAAGTCGTCTGGAACGTTATAAGTCGTCTATTAAGTCGTCCAGCTGGATTACTTTCTAGACGACTTATAATTAAGTCGTCTGGAACGTTATAAGTCGTCTATTAAGTCGTCCAGCTGGATTACGTCTGGTTTGAAGTAGATACCTGTCGAGGATAGCCTCTTTAAAGGCTCTGCGTCCCTTGCCACCCTTGAAAGCCAGTATCGGTGGAGACGGATTGTTTGGGAGAGGGTGACCATAAGTAGCACCCAATTCCGGCAGAGCTGTGTACACCAGACACGGAGAGCTGCAAAACCCATTAATTGTGTAACAACCTGAAATATCTCTGCCCTTCACGAGTCCATCAACACCTTAAGCGACTCTCCCCATGGATAATTCTCGAACCGTTCTAGGTCCATCACTAGCCTAGCCAGACTAACCCGTGTAGGGGTTGAAAACTTTCTCCCTTCAATGTATCCAGTGAAGATGGCAAGGTGCGAGCCGCTTGCGATCATCGGAGACCACCTGCGCATCTCTGAAGTGTTTCTATTATCTCCGAGTAGTTGGCCCAGCCGACATGAACTCCCAACAACCCCGAGAAAGAAGTCATCTCATTAGTAACAACACATTGAGGTCTCTCAAGGTCGTCAATGTACTCGCAGTTTAGCCTAGTGAGGTTTTCAAACTCTAACGAAAATCTCACGGGTTACGCACCAACGAGACACCAAAGCTCATACTTCTTCTTTATGTCCAGCTGGAAACCGAGCATGAAGTGAACCAGCCTTGAAGCCCATTCAAATTGCAGCTCTCCAAACTTGATGAAAACTCCCAACCGACTCCTTCACTCTTCAGATTCGTCATCATGAAGAGCCTCACGTGAGCGAATGCAACCGAGGCTGGATGAATCGAAATGCTATTTTTTGGTTCGGCTCTTCACCTAGTGTATGTATCCTACGCGGAAAATCCATTTTTTCTGCAAAACAATCAAAGACAACCAATGTCAAACAGACAAACAGCGTCCGTAAACTTGACTCAAACAGACAATGGCAGATCTGAAATAATAAGTCGTCCGTAAAAGTCGTCCAGATGGATTACTTTCAGACGACTTAATTAGAAGTCGGACCCTAAATTATAAGTCGTCCCAGACCCTAAATTATAAGTCGTCCCGGACCATTTTATAGCAGACACTGAATGAAGCAAGAAGAGATATAACTTAGCGGGAGTTCAACGAGGCGGCTGAGAATCTGTGCTAGGGTTTCCTCTCAGAACTTAAAAAAAGGCGGTGTTGAGAACGACGGTGATAGCGTCGGATTAGATAGAATCGGCGGTGAAGCGATGGATTGGAGAGACTTCGAAATCGCGCCGAACTTCGCCTTTGAGAAAGCGACGGTTGGTTTTCTGAATTCCGCCAAAACTGAGTAAAAAAAAATATACATTATATATAACCGTAAATAATCCGGTTAGGTTAAAAGGACATTGTAAATTTCGAGGTTGATGCGGTTTGGGCGACTTAAATGTAAGTCGTCTACATTAAAACTAGACACTTTAAAAACATAACCCTAAACATAACTCCTAAACTTAATTAACTAACTAGACACTTTAAAAATCAAATTAAACTTAAAAGTGTTAACTATACACAGAAATAAAGACATATAAGTAAAAATATATATTTTAGAAAAATCCAAGCTTTCCAAAATCTAACCCTAAGAATACATACAATACTACAACATATGTTTTCAAACCCTCAAAACCAAAGAATATCATGATTAACTACTTTCACTCATCTATGTTGAAAACTATTCATTTTATTATATGTTAATTTACATCATTTAAAACTGTTAATAATTACATGATTTTTATTTTTCACTTGTCCAAACATTTTTTTAATTTATAAATTATTTTAAGCTCAAGAGCGACGACTTAGTTTTAAGTCGTCGAGTCGACGACCTTTTGTTAAGTCGTCGAAGTCAAACGACCTTCATTAAGTCTTCAAGTTACATGATTTTTATTTTCACTTGTCCAAACATTTTTTTTAATTTATAAATTATTTTTAAGCTGCAGAGAACGGACGACTTATTTTAAGTCGTCGAAATCGACGACCTTTTGTTAAGTCGTCCAAACGACCTTCGTTAAGTCTTCAAGTTACATGATTTTTATTTTCACTTGTCCAAACATTTTTTTAATTTATAAATTAATTTTAAGCTGCAGAACCGGCGACTTATTTTAAGTCGTCAATCGACGACCTTTTGTTAAGTCGTCCGAAGTCAGACGACCTTCATTAAGTCTTCAAGTTACATGATTTTTATTTTATTTTCACTTGTCCAAACATTTTTTTTAATTTATAAATTATTTTTAAGCTGCAGAAGCAGACGACTTAGTATAAAGTCGTCTCTCGAACGACACCACGTTAAGTCGTCCGAAGTCGACGACCTTCGTTAAATCGTCGAACTCCATTCAGACCTTCTGTTAAGTCTTCAAGTTAGTAGTTAGACATAGGAATAACATTATTAAAATTATTTTTAAAACCAGAAATTCATTGTTCAAATTTAAAAAAAAAATTACAAATAACATAATTAAAATTATTTTTTTTGAGAAGGCCGCTCAAGGCCGAGACCAAAACCAGCCCTCGCCAAGCTTCTCCCAATCAACGAAAGGGACCTTGATAGCCTTCACCTCCTCTTTCGCACGTCGAGTTCGGCTTTGAGTCTGGTTTTCTCCGCCGGATGTCAAACCGGTCCCCTTGTGGAGCATCTCCTCGAGCAAAGCGATCTGATCGGAGAGAGAGTTGCGTTCGACTTCGGCAGAGTTCTTTTTGGCCGTCGCGGTTTGCTCATCCCTAACCAAGCGGAGGATCGCCCGGTACCGTTCCGTTGCAGCAGCCTCTCCTTGAGCGTAACCCTCTTCCGGGGTTTTGCCGTAGTCTTCCTCCATCGGACGCTTCCTCTTGAGGTCGATCGATCCAGACATTTTAAACCTAGCAGCATAAATCACATCAGAACAAGTATGGCGTAATGATGATAACTAAAGTCGTATAATAGGTCGAGATTTCTTACTTTGAGTTTGAGAGGAATTTCTTCTTCTTCTTCTTCAGCCTTTAGTCTTCCTTACTGTATTGAGGCGAGGGTTGATGGTTATTTATAGATAGTATCGCAACCGTCCCAAGAAGTTGTCAGAGAATGATTGCGACCTTACGCGTGAGATCAGTTTCCAACGAAGGCAACTCTTCGCGTGTGTGGTGCAATTAAATGTGATTGGTTAAGAAAGAGGTGCTAACATTGGTAACTGTTTTAAGTCGTCCACTGTTTAGACTTCCAGACGACCTTCATTTAAGTCGTCCCGAAGGTCGTCCATTTAGTCGTCCAGAGTTTTTTCTTTAAGAAGACTCAAAACTATAAGTCGTCCAGAAGTCCAGACGACCTTCAAGTTAAGTCGTCCAGAAGTCCAGACGACCTTCTGTTAAGTCGTCCAGAAGTCCAGATAGTATGGTATGAAAAGGACAAGCATGAAAAAGGCAAGTTACGTTTCCTTATACAAAAGCATAATTGTTTGGTAGGAGGATAGGTTACAAAAATACTACCTCCTATCCTGACCCTGTTACGTTTCCTTATACAAAAATACTACATTCTATCCTGAGTCAAGTACATCATCATCAAAGGTGGAAAATGTCTTCGTTCTCTGTAGAATGGAAATTAGAAGCTCCTTAGATATCTCCACCGCCATCTTCTCCCTGATCGCCTTTGAGTTCTTATGACACAACAAATCTGGACGAAACTGAAACCCAAGAGCATGACATTCAATGTACTTGAGAGTGAACAAACCACAATCACCACCTCGGCACTGAGGTACTCCAACGGTTGGACTCTCATATGTGTATGGCTCCAGAGACAACTTGAAACGTTCTTCATCGAGGCAGCGTGCTTAACAAGCAGGTAAGGGATCATGTTGACAAAGGCTCCACTAACACCGAGTTCTCGATCTCGATATGTCCGACAATGCTGTCCCACACGACTATGTGCCTCTTTGGGATCGATATCCACATAGCAACCCAATGGTTGTTTTTGTAGTTGAGTGGCGCATAAATATCATCCACATCAGTCCCCCAAACCTTCCCAGATTTGCACCATGATGGTAAGTTGCCTCCATAATAATCCAACGCCCACCAGGAAGCTTTCTTCCTAAACCATTGACATTGGGCTTGCCTGCCTTAAATTCGGTACTTGTGCGTCCAATGCTGAGCAAAAGTATGGTCAAGAAAGCACATTCTGCGCTCCTGAAATGCGATGGATTTTTTTGGTACCGTTGCCTCAGTAAATAAATAAAAGCATCCATATGCTGCATATAAAACAAGACAAGTCAGTGATAGAAGACATTACGGACGAGTTAAAGATAAGTCGTCTGTTAGGTAGATGACCTATAGGGCGACTTATCATTAAGTCGTCTGTTAGGTCATCTAAACAGATGACTTATAGGGCGACTTATAATTAAGTCGTCTGTTAGGTCATCTAAACAGATGACTTAAAGGCGACTAAAACATAAGTCGTGCGTTAGGTCGTCTGTATAGATGACCTAACGGCGACTTATAATTAAGTCGTCTGTTAAGTTGTCCATTAGCTCTCTAAAGTAAATAGCAGAAAACTTACTCTGTCGTCCAGCCATGCTAAGGAGGTTGGTGTGGAATAGAACCGACTTGGACATAGGCGTGGTTTCTTATCCAAGCGTGTTTTGAAATAACTGCACACACATAATGTAGATAAAGCGCAATCATTTTATAGCACAAAGCAAGCTATTATGGGACATTTTCTCACTTACGGATCAAGTTTCAACCAGGCTGTGAGCACCTCCGACATCTTCTTGTTAGCGAAGGCAAAGGATCATATCCTTGTCCAACCTTTTGTTTGAATGATATGTTTGGAGCTGTTTCCCTTAAAAGGAGTTTGCTGTGAAGGAGCAAGTTTCTCTCTCGGTCAATCTTTTCATGGACCTGTGCAATCATTTTATCCTTCTTTGTCGCCTTCGAGATTCGCCTTATGTAGCGGTGGGTACTCGTTGTCCAATACAAGAACGCTAAGTTCACTCGTTGCTGGAGAATCATGCAGCTGTGGAATCGCATACTTACGTGGAGCTTTAGCCGGAGCCTCAAGGCGGGTTGACTCGTTAGCTCCATTCACACTTTCACTCTGAAATTTGGATGTACAAGGCGGGTTTAAAATCATTGACCAAATCCATACATACAAATCAAACAAATCAAACAAATCAAACAAAATCCATACATACATAAAAAAGAAACAAATCAACAAAGGTTCAACCAAGCACACACAACAAACAAAGCACATCAGTTCTTATTCATATCACTTTGCCTAGTGACTCTCTGCTCTGTGATTTTGGAAGAGGTTATGGTACTAACCCTTGTTAGTGCAAAGGTGGTTTTGTGAGCGAAGTTCGGTTTTGGTGATTCCAACCATCTTCTCTACAGCTTCCAACCTATCACTCAGCAACTTAATCTCCTTAAGGCACATCCCGAACAGCTTTTTCAGTCTCATCTTTAGGTGCCTCTACAGAGCCTCCTTGCAAGCCTCCTTGAGACCCCTTTACAAGCTTTTTCGAGGCCTTCCACTATCTTCCTTCAAACCACTCAAAGTCTCCGCTGCAATCACTTCATTCATCTGATTGACTTCCCAGCAATCCATGGTCCACTTCCATTTAGGATTGAATTAAACATAACTTTGATTATGTTATCCGCGGCCGAGTCCTCTGCATCAAACTCCCAGCGTGGAAACATTTCACCAAAGTCCTTCTCAATAAAGTTGATCACCTTAGTCTGCAAAATGCATAAACTTCAGTCCCTACTACTTCACAGGCGACTTTAATTTAAGTCGGCTGGAAAGTCGTCGAAAATGCTTCACGGGCGACTTAAATTTAAGTCGTCGGAAAAGTCGTCTAGAAAAGACTTCCGGGCGACTTTTCGGGCGACAAATTTTAGTTGTCTGTGATTTTCTGACGACTTTCAACCGACAAATAAAAAGTCGTCTGAAGCATTCTGGATAACCGACTTAAATTAAAGTAAGCATTTTCTGGACGACTTTCCAGCCGACTTAAATTTAAATTAGTCTGCGAGTTTTAGGGACTGAAGTTTATATACCTGCCTCAAGATGGCCTCTTTAAAACATCGGCGTCCTTTGCCACCCTTGTAAGCCAGCAGCGGTGGAGTCGGCCTGTTTGGTTGGGGATTCCCAAAATTTGCACCTAAATCTGGCGGGAAGTTGTACACCCACACGAAGAACTTGAATAAAGCCATCAGCGGTGTATGAATTTGCTTCCAAATTTGCTGCCTTCACGAAGCTATCAGCACCTTGACGCCACTCTCCCCAAGGATAATTCTCAAATTTTTCTAAATCCATCACTAGCTTTGCAAGACTAGCATATAGGGGTTGAGAACTTTCTCCCTTCAATGAATCCGGCTAAGATAGCAAGGTATCCGAGCCGTATGCGATCTTCCGCGACCACTCTTGGCATCTCTTAAATGCTCCTATTATCTGATCAACATTTGGCCCAGCCTCGATATGAACACCCATCTTGTCCCGAAAGCAGCCATCTCCTTCGTAACCTCACACCTTGGATTTTCGAGGTCCTTCATGTCCGCGCAGTTCAGACCAGTGAGGTGTTCAAACTCTATCAGTGAAAACCTCATCGGTTCTACACCAGCGAGACCAGAGCTCATATTTCTTCTTGATCTTAAGCTGGAAACCGAGTATATAATGCACCAGCCTTGAAGCCCAATTAAAATTCAGCTCCTTGAACTTGATGAACACTCCCAACCGACTCCTTCAGCTCCTCATTCGTCAGCTCTTAGACCTTCACTTAGAGCAGCAAACAACTTCGAGTTATCAGTATGATACTGAAATGCTCTTCATTGCAGTGGGTTCTTTCCCAAACGTATATATCCTCCGGGAGTTCTGGTAAATCCATTTTCCTTGCAAAACAATCAAATACAATCAAATACAAGCATCGGAACAAGCAAACTATTCTAAATACAAATCTGCATGTAAAATATAGTGAGAAGATTGCTCGGACGACTTCCAAGGCGACTTCCAAGAAGTCTTAAGTCGTCACGACTTCAATAAGTCTTCTAAGGACTCTTATTACAAGATGGATGGATGAATGACTTACGGTAGGAGAAGATAACGACACCAGCGATTCTGATCTGCAAATAGAAAAGAAGAAGGAAAGAATCGAGAAGATGGATTTCGCCTTGTTGTCTAGGAGAGAAAGCGGCTAGGGTTTCCAAAATTTGTGAAAAGGGAAAAAATGTATTTATATGTCGGTAAATTATTGGTTAGGCTTAAATTACTTTGTTAAATTATAGGTTGATGCGGTTTGGGCGACTTAAATGTAAGTCGTCTACATTAATTATTCAACAGGCGACTTATAGTTAAGTCGTCTTTTCCTAAACATAACCCTAAACTTAATTAACTAACTAGACACTTTAAAAATCAAATTAAACTTAAAAGTGTTAACTATACACGAAATAAAGACATATAAGTAAAAATATATATTTTAGAAAAATCCAAGCTTTCCAAAATCTAACCCTAAGAATACATACAATACTACAACATATGTTTTCAAACCCTCAAAACCAAAGAATATCATGATTAACTACTTTCACTCATCTATGTTGAAAACTATTCATTTTTATTATATGTTAATTTACATCATTTAAAACTGTTAATAATTACATGATTTTTATTTTTCACTTGTCCAAACATTTTTTTTTTAATTTATAAATTATTTTTAAGCTCAACAGAGCCAGACGACTTAGTTTTAAGTGCGGCGACTATTTAAAGTCGTCATGGCGACTTCACGGGGTAGAAGCGGAACAAATATTCGGTTTTTTTGTTTGTTCACAAGGGGTTAGTTGTAATTTCAATACCCTTTTAGGTTACTTTTGCTATTGATTCAAGTTTGGGTTTACTATTGTATTTGAAATCATGTTTTGAGTCACAATTGGCAATTTTCTCCATAACAAATAAGCAAATTACCTAAATTTATAGAAATATGAAAATAAGAAATAAATAAATAACATAAGGAAAACTACCTAAAATCATGGAGAATATGACAAGTAAACAAAATCACTTCATAAATAATAGTATAGATAAAATTACCGATTAAAATTATTTAGAACATGACAAATAAATTAAATAATTAAAATTATGGAGAATATGACAAACAAGCAAAACTAAAATTATTAAAAACATAACAAATAAGCTTATTACCTAAATTTCTGGAAAATATTAAAATAAATAATAAACAATGACATAAGCAAAACTACCTAAAATCATGGAAAAAGTGACACATAAGCCAAATCACTTCATAAATAATAGTATAGATGCTTATGGTTTAATTAAGCAGTTTTTGATTGATTTATAAAAGAGAGTTTTGAAATCCTTGTTTTCCTTGTTATGGTTAGATTTTGAGAGTTCTCAATGAATCAAGAAGACATCGATTGTTAAGTGTTCAAAGACTAAATAAAATTCCTGTTTATTGTAGTTTCAGCTACATAGAAATATCCAATCTCGCGTAAACAAATAACAAACTGCTTGTCGTCTCGAGCATAAGCCGGCCCTATCGGTAACACCGTTTTTACGTACTTCTCATCCTAGGGCATTCGAAACACATGCAGAATTGTAATGAGACTAAAGGCGCCTGATCTAACCTGCAGTGTTCAAGTCACAGATCTTTCTTTTCTTTCTTTTGATTTTAATCGTCAATTTAGGAAAAGTGTTTTGATTAGGGGTGGGTGAAAAAATCAAACCGAACCGAGTCAAACCGAACCAACCGAACCGATCCAAACCAAACCAAAGTCTATTATCAATATTTTGGTTTAAGATTTTTCCAACCCGAACCAACTGAAACAAAACTGATTTGAATCGAATCGATTTAAACCGAACCGATAAACCAATGTGTTTTTGTTATTATTTTAATTAAACATATTAGTAATATACAATATACTAAAATTCTAAGACTAAAGTCACTATTAACTTTATTAAATGTTGGATTTTAAAATTTTCTATTAACTTAACTTTGATTTAATTGTGTTCTTATAAATTTTTTTTTGTGTTTTAAAAGGTTTTTGTTTCAGTTTTATAATGGATTTAATTTATATAATTTATTCTTTTCATAATCACCATATGATGATTTCTTTTAAAAGAACTAAACTAAAGGAACACGACTGAACCAAACCGAAACATAAACCAAGCCGAATACAAACCAAACCAAATACAAACCGAAACCGATAAAACCAAACTAATTATGGTTTATTGCGGTTAGAAAAATTCTAGAACCAAATTAACCAAACCGAATCCAAACCAAACCGAACCGATAAATAACCGAAGTCCTCACCCCTAGTTTTGATACATAAATTTATTTTAATACAAAAACTAGATTTATCGACGTACCGCAAAAAATAGCTCCATTCATTTTTAAAGTGTTCTCAAATCGCAATTTTTAAGTTTTTGTTACAAAAATAATCTTCAATGAACAAAATGACCAAACTAGCCCATTTTTATTATGAAAATTTTAATATTTATTTTTTCTTTTAAAAATTTTGAAATTCCATCCCAAAACGTACCCCACCGTTTAACTCTAAACTCTAAGTCTAGATTAGTTAACCCTAGAGGTATAAGTGTGTGTATTTACCCTTTAATAAAACCTATTTTGGTCATTTTCTTCCTTGAATGTTTTATTTTTGTGAAAATAAATTAAAAAGATTATCTTCGGAAATTTCTCTTTTAAACTAAAACATGATTGTTTCATAAAAGGGATTAAGGAAAAAAATTTGCTCTTTGAAGCTTATATAACCTTTTCAACTTTATTAATTTTTTTTGTCTTTTTATTTTTAACACTGGGTACATCATTGTATAATCGCTATTACAAATGATGATAAACTACGTGTAAGATATGTGATATTGATGAACAATTTTACGGACAACTTCACGACGAAACTCTGCCTGTAATACTCGAATTGACAGAAATTTTTGCATGTATGACATCCTTGATGAACATACTCTTTCCACAACACACAATCAAAACGAGCGGCTCTGCCTGAAGCACTCTGAAACCTCCGATAAACTTATATTCTATAATTTATAAGAAATTATATCTTTTGAGAATCAATCCCTAGACCTTGAGTAGAAAACTTTAAACCTTGACTACTATGGCACAGTGTTTCCACAATTTTTTTCTCCTCTTGTCTGGATTTGGAATGGACTCACTAGTTTGGATAGAACCTTGTAATAAAGTCTTTGATTAGTCATTGAATCACTGTTGTTACTTTTTGATTTAAACTGCACATGCATCAGGTATCCAAGCTGTAAGGATGTGTTTTAAGTATTTTTCCTCCTGTAATGTCGTACCAGTACAACTAGGGGCCTTCAATCTGGTAAAATCGAATCAATCAAAGTCTAACCGAAATAGATAAAGTGGTTTGGATTGGTAGTACCGGATAAATCTAATGAATGTTATTTTTCAGAAAATGTTGTATATGGATATGGTTTGGTATATAAACCAATCAAACTGAATAAACCGAAACTGGTTATTTAAAAATATTAGAATACTTATATGTAAATTTTATAATAATAGTAATAATATATACATAATTTATTAATTAATATAATATTCATAATCAAAATATGTGCCAGGCCAGACCTATCAATCAAGTGTTCAAAATCCAAGAAATCCTGTTCTTGCGATTCTCATGGAAAGCGCAAGAAGTTCAAAAGGCGTTTTTCCAGGCATTCTCCTAACTTCAGGCGCAAAAAGTTTTTCCGGAAGAAAAGAAGCTTCAAGAAGTCGACAAGGTGTTTTCTATGTCGAAAAGAAGGACACTATGCAAAAAATTGTCCTAACAAATCGAAGAAAAAGAAGCAGTATCTAATCAGTTCGATATCCAAGATCGCACCAGACATTGACCTTGACAATCATGACTTGGAATCAGTTCTATCCTACGATAGTGACGACAACGAAACCATCTGTGGATACTCAGATTATGATGACTCCTCTGAATCGTCTCCAGATGAAGATGAAGACTGCTGTTTCAAAATCACCGAAGTGCCAAAACATGAAGAAATACAGGCCCCGCATTTACCAGTAACAATCTTCGATCCAGCTTGTAAAGAAGACCCAGTCCATGCCATCGCATTCATAGACACTGGAGCCCACACGACGATAATAAATCCTAAGATTCTCTCGTCTTCTATGTGGTTACCTCATCAGCAGGAATTTCGTGTCGCGAATTCTGGATCATTAACCATCAAGCTCAATTCAAAACCAATAACCATTGAGCTATTCTCCGGATGCCGAATTACGACTAAAGTTCTTGGATCAACGGCACCAGGCAAAGACGTAATATTGGGATGGGACTCATATTACGCTCTGAAGAAGTCTTTCGATATCTCAATCGAACCGCGAGGCGTAAGATGGAAAAATTTCTACAAATCTTTCACAGCAGTTCCACGAATTTTCGCAATTGAAGAGCTGGCCTCTCAGGAGTTTACAAAAATTAAAGAAGAATTGACAAGAGCATCCTGTGCTGAATCCCACACAGATTTCCTTCAGAAGTGCGACAAACCGTTGTGGCTAAACTCCCAATTCTTTGTTTCACTGCCATTCAAAGAAAATATTCTCACTACGCCAACAAAAGCGAGCCACGCAGGAATGCCACCGACTCTTTTATAACAAGCAAATGACGAGTGCGATCAGCTAGTAGAGCAAGGAGTAGTCTCTAACACAACTTCTCCGTGGGCATGCAAAGCATTCTACGTCAACAACCGTGCAGAACAAGCAAGAGGAAAACTCAGGCTAGTAATTGACTACAAGCCACTAAACCAATTCCTCCAAGACCTCAAATTTCCTCTACCAAACAAAAAGGCGCTTCTCCAACATCTTCAAGGAGCAACGATATTTCCAAAGTTTGACCTTAAATCTGGATTTTGGCAACTTGGTGTTCAACCAGAAGAACGATACAAGACCGCTTTCTGCTTACCAAATCAACACCTTCAATAGAATTTCTTGCCTTTTGGACTGAAGACTGCACCATCACTGTTTCAGCAAGCAATGCTATGTATATTCAAACCGCTTCTCGAGTCAGCTTTGATATACATTGACGACATCCTCCTATTTTCGACGAATGAGAAAGACCATATTCAACTTCTTCAACACTTTCAAGATATCGTCTCAGAATATGGAATTATGCTCTCAGCCCGCAAGATGGTCATAGCCCAGCCCAACATTGAATTCCTTGGAATGGAAATAAAAGATGGCAATTTTACACCTCAAGCCCATTTAGCGGAGACACTTCTCGATTTTCCCGACGAAAATCTAACTAAACGACAAGTTCATCAATTCCTTGGTGTAATCAATTATGTCAGCGACTTCATTCCGCAACTTTCGCAACTGACAAGACCACTCCAGAAGATGCTGACAAAGAACCCACCACAGTGGACGAAACGACAAACCGAGGCAGTCAAAAGCCTAAAAATAGAGGTGCAGAAGCTACCACCTTTAAAGATTCTTTCCACAGGAATGCGCATTTTGCAGACTGATGCAAGCGACAAATATTGGGGAGCCATTTTATTTGAAGAGATAAATGGGAAACGTCAAATCTGTGGCTACAAAAGCGGACGCTTTAAAGATTCCGAAATGCATTATCACTCCACGTTCAAAGAGATACTAGCAGTCAAGAAGGCTATCGAGAAGTTCGAGTTTCATCTGATAGGACATAAATTTCGAATCAAAATGGATATGCCATCTTTTCCAAAGATGTTACAGTTCAAGCAAAAGATGGTCCCACACCAACAATTATTGAGATGGAGTGAATGGTTTTCAAAGTACGATTTTGAATCCGTCTATTTAAAGGGCTCGAAGAACACTCTAGCTGACATGCTCAGTAGAAGTCCTCCGAAAGAAATACACATGATGGAAGGCTCTTCCGCAAAGAGTTACTACAATTTCACCTCCAACATGCCTGAAGACGCCCGAGAACTCATCAACAAGAATGCTCTACACGAACGTCTCAGCAACCAGATCTTCCACTACCAATCAATCATTCTGTCAAAATATGGACCGGGGAATCACTTTATAAGCCCAATGGGAATTCATCCTGAATTCCCGTTTGCATATCTCTAGAGAATCGAAAAAGCCTACATGCCAGAAGAAGTCCTCTGTTTTCTCTGGTACCTTTGCTCTACCTACACCATCAGTATCACTTTTGATATTCAATGGTTGTACCAGCACATCAACCCCCAGTTCTACGACCCTCTCAGAGAAGGAAACGAGTGCCTCTCAACATTCTTGACATGATTTTAATAATTTTATTTCGTTTTAAGTTAAAATAGTTATTTTGTTTTTCTCATTTTCATCAAATTAATAAAACATATTTTTATTTGTATTGATAACTCTTTGTTCTAAATTAATATAATTATATAATAATATTATTATTTTTACTCTTATTTTATTATTTAAATAAAACAGAAAATATTATATTTAAAAGTTAGAGTAAGGACTGTATATTTATGTTTTAATAAATCTGATTTCTATTCATATAATCTAAAATTGTTATAGAAATAAATATACTTCTATTTTTTGGTATAAAACCGAATAAACCAAAAATCGATGGTATATAAACCGAATCAAACTAAATTAGATATGATTCCAATATGATAGCTAATTTTCATAAATCAAAGTACCAAAAACAACTGAAAAACCAAACCGAAACCGGACTATTAAACATCCTTAAGTACAACGTATCTTTAGCTTTTCATGCACATATGTACATATAGTATACAATAAGTTTGGATAAATAATGTAACTATAGTAACATTATACGTGTTGGTGCATTTCAATTTTAAATATAAAATAACAGTATATAGGGAGATCTAACTCGTGAGAGGAATATTTTGGTAAGGATAAGATTACTGTGGGGATGAATCAACACGGACGCATGTGGGGTGGTGGGGGAAGCCAAATAAATTGCACTGAAAATCTCAAGACTCAATCGTAAAGTTCCCTAACCCCCCAAGACATTCAAAATGTCAATAACACGGACGCATGTGGGGTGGTGGGGGAAGCCAAATAAATTGCACTGAAAATCTCAAGACTCAATCGTAAAGTTCCCTAACCCCCCAAGACATTCAAAATGTCAACTTCTTGATTGACATAGATTAACCATATCCATGGTTTTATGGACATTTATAAGCTTAGGATCCTCTATTTATCAAAGAAATAAGGAAGGAGGAAACGTGACCGGACAAACACAGGTCTTGGACTCTTCGTGAGAAGACAAACATAAATTCTAGATCATCCATCTGTATTGGTGGAATTTCTCAAATAAGTTTATAATCCAAATAATACTAATATTTATAATTAGTTATTCAATCAAGGTTTACTAAAATTAAAGCTGTACCCTTACAAAATAAACATATGCTATTAGAATGAAAAATTATTGGATGGGTTTTTTCAAGTTTTGAGATGCCTATTCTAGATTTTTTTTCTTAGGTTATGAATGGGGCACGCGGTGCGGGACGGAATTGATACAGTGTGAGTGCGGTTTTTAGAATGTCACCAAAATCAACTAATACAAAACAAAAAGGCTTATTTGGTCAAATAACGCACTTTACAAAAAACTGTTTTTGTTTGTTCTATCATATTAAAAAACGCACTACAAATTAATCCCACAGATAAAAACATGCGGTCCATGCAAAAACGCTCTCACACAGAATTCTTTTTTGTCGTTGTAACACTACTGCTGACTCTTACGCACTAAATAACTTTATTTCTGTAATAGGTAAATTATAGCTATATTTGATATGTGTACATAGTAGTTAGATTCATACCACTTCTTTTTTTTTATCAAAGATTTATACCACTTTTTTTTTTCTTGAAATTTGTCCTTCAGAAAACACTTTTTGTTTCTTTATATTATCAAAAACGGTGTATATGATTTGAATGTATGGTTTATTTTATAGATTAATCAGACATCGTACTTCTTTTGATCTATATACTTATACAACATATATACTAAATAATTTTAAATATAGATTAATAAATATTAAAAATTAATATAGTATTAAATTTAATATTTAAAATTATAAAAGGAAAATATTATAACATTATTACTAACAAAACAAATTTAATTTATAAATATATTAATAAATTTATTTTACATTATTATTTTCTAATCAAAACCATTACTTTTTTCAAAACCGCACTTCTCCCTCAAACCACATGAACGCCGTTGGACCGTGACTCTAATTCCGCTTATACAATCAAAACCGTGGTTACCATTACCCTTAGTATCTAGTTTTAAAGATATTCTTTCTCATTATTGCATACAAAGCTCTAATTTTTTTGAAATTTTTTTATATTTTCTTTCCTGTTTTTTACTTTTATTTTATTTAAAGTTTAAGAAATGTATAGAGTATTTATTATTTACAATATATATACTCTTATTATTTCTCATTGCGTTTAATTTATTATAGTTGTATAGTTTTAATAATTGTGCCTTCAAGACTTATAATTAAAAACAAGTAGGCGTCCCAAATAAATAAAAGGTGGCATATGATATAGTAGTAAAATATTATTTAAATATTAAAATAATGTTAAAAACATACTATGATAGAGAGAAGCTTTTGGCTTTTTGACAGTTGAGTTTTTTTTTTTTCAAATGTTTCTGGTCTCAGTTATGATGATAAAAATCCATGTGCATTTCATTTCTTTATTTATATGCTAACTAGATAATAACCACCGTTCTGTGCGGGGTGAATTATTTTTAAAATATGTTGTATTTAAATATTATAAACAATATATATTTTGTTATCAATAACATTTTTTATATTTGATTAGGAATAAACATTCAGGTACCATTTAGTTCGGTTAGGTTATGTTCGGTTCGGATCTTTGCGGTTTTAGTTGATCAGATCTTTGAAGGTTTTTGTTTGGGTTTAGGTTCGGGTTAACTATTTAATTTTTTAACTGTGTTGACGACGTAGTCACGTCATCTTGTCGAAGGAACTTTCACACGATGACCTCGTCCCAAGTCAGCCGGTATCTGCTCCTCTAAGTCCGTATTAACAGCCTCTTGTGGTTCTAACGTAGGAACCGTAGAACCCGTAGTATCAGTATTAGTAGCTGGTGGTGATTCTACTGTAGAAATCGCAGTATTATTCTCTATTTCAGCACATGGTGTCGCAGTCTCTGGCACAAGAGATGTTAGTATCGGAGTCTCAGTACCCACTGGTTCTTCTGTAGCGGACACAACACTTTCAGAATCAGAAGCATCAACGGAGATCTCCCTTGTTTCAAGACTCACGTCCGGTGTAACGAGCTCTGGTGTGGTCAGGGAATTAGAGAATGGAAACTTATCTTCACAAAACACAACATCTAGCGAGATGAAGACAGTTTCTTTCTCTAGATTAAATAATGTCCATCCCTTTTTCCCAACTGGATACCCAAGAAAGACGCACTTCCTGCTCCGTGGAGCAAATTTGTCCCCTTGGTGATTGATATTATGGGCATATGCCAAGCAACCAAAAGTGCGAAGATGGGTAAACGAGGGAACCCTACCATGTAGCTTTTCAAAAGGAGTTTTACCATTGTGGAGCTGCGACGGCATCCTGTTAATGAGATATACCGCGGTCTTCACACACTCTCCCCAATATTCGATAGGAAGGTGAGCTTGAAATCGCAATGCTCGAGCTACATTTAATATATGTCGATGTTTACGCTCGACACGTCCATTCTGCTGTGGTGTATACACGCATGATGTCTCATGATGAATCCCATTCTCCTGAAAAAATCTTGAAAGACAAAGAAATTATGTCCCATTATCACTTCTTATTGTCTTTACTTTGTTTGAAAACTGTGTCTGAACCAAAGCCAAAAAATCTCGTATATGACTTGACACAGACGTTTTATCTCGTAAAAGATATACCCAAACAGTTCGAGAATGGTCGTCAACAATAGTTAAAAAATAACGTGTGCCACATAGAGCCGTAGTACGATACGGACCCCATAAATCGCAATGAATCAAATCAAAAATTGCATTAGAATATGTTGAAGTGTCTGGAAAACATTGACGAGTCTGTTTAGCACGGAAGCAAATATCACATTGTTTCAAAATATCATTATTACTACCACTACGAACACCAGGAAGCAAACTAACAATCCGAGGAGAAGGATGACCTATTCAGTGATGCCATAGAACCGAATCATTTCGAACACTTGTATGCAGCGAAGTCACTTTCTCAACACCACAGAGCCGGTACAGTCCCTCTCTCTCTTTTTCACCCATCCCAATCAGCGTCTTTGTAGTGCGGTCCTGTAATAATAAGAGCTTATCAGTGATCTGTTTAACCAGTTTATTATTCGAAACCAGTTGACCAAAAGATATCAAATTGGTGTCGAAACCATCAACAAGATAGACATTATGAAGTATTAAGTCTGGATTCAAAGTAATCGTTCCTTGCTTTGAAGCAAGAACATTTAAACCATTGGGTAATCGCACAGACACCGGAAGTATAAGATGAAATGTCTTCTAGACACTCGACTTTTCCAGTCATATGATGTGTCGCCCCTGTGTCCAAAATCCAGTCAGTATGATCAATCTTACCACTTAAAGACTCTGGCTTTGGTGTCTGTCCCACCATACGATGAATTATCTTCCACTGGTCATCGGAGATGCCACTAAGTCCTTGTCGATCTGCATCTGTAAGCATCACCGGTGATGCAATAGATGCAGCATTAGCTCCCACTATCTGTGTGCTGTTTGCTTTCGGCATAGCTCCACGACCACGACCTGAAGTGCCGCGTCCACGACCTGAGGATCCATACGCCTCTGGATATCCAATAACTTTATAGCAGGAACTCGCCTCATGTCCCATTCGACCACACACTAAACACTTTCGAGTTGGATCACGGTTAGCAGGATGCATCCGATTGGTTCCACTTGGACGAAGAGTCTTCTCCTTATTGTATGCTGAAGCTGTAAGTTGTGAAGCAAAGCTCATGACTTGAGTTTCTTGAGCTACAGTGGAGCATATGGTTTCATTCTGGACAATGGTTTGATACACGCTATCGAGATCAGGTACTGGTGTGATGGCGCAGATCTGAGAATGGATAACTCCATGTGCTGAGTCGTCTAAACCCGAGAGAAAGTCATGAACCCGTAGAACCTCTCTCTCTGCTTCGTGGGCTGTATTAAGATTGCACTCGCACTTCCCGAAACTGCACTGTTTTGAATTCATACACTCCCTGATCCCATCCCAAATCTTCGTCAATCTTCCAAAATAGTCATCAACAGAAGCTCCATTCTGTTTGCAAGTAGCCAGCGAGTTGCGGAGCTGCTGAAGACGAGCTCCAATCTTCACCGAAAACCTCTTTTTGATGATATCCCATAGTTCCTTTGCCAGCTCTCTAGTTGAGATTGATGACCGTAGTTTAGGCTCAATGGTTTGTTTAATCCAACCCACCAACAGGTGATTGTTGGCTACCCAATCTTCTAGGGTCTCCGAATCCGCTGGTGGCTTTGGTATACTTCCATCAATAAAGCCAAATTTCTTGTGCGAGCTGAGAGCCATACGCAAATTAATTGCCCACTCGTCATAGTTCGTACCGTTAAGCAACGGGGATGAAATCACAGCACCCGGGTTGTCACCGGATGTCAGATCGTAGGGCGAGATGGTACGTCGTTTAGAACCCGTGGTTGTGGTTGAAAGAGCCATCGTACACAGACCAGTATGGATTCAACAAGATGCTCTGTTTTTGCGAGCTTTCTGTTTGTCAAGCGGCTCTTTTTTTGGTATTAGAAAACAGAGGCAGCTCTGTAGAAGAAAGATAAACTTCAAGCAATCGAAAATAATGGATCAAAGCTCTGATACCATGACAAAATATGAATTGCTGAATATCAACTTGTCTTATTCCAAACATCGTTACAAGGTATTTATACAATCTCTTTGTTAGCTCCTAAACCTAATCATGAATAAGGCAATACGTAGAAATAGGAAACTAACGTATATACACCAAGATATGAGAATATATCATATCGTAATAAAGTAAACTAAGAAATCGATATGAAAATAATCGTATGCCGATTTAAATAAAAGAAAATTATTGTTTTAAAAAATAAATACAGAATAAGCATATGCCGTATTGTCCATATTTCCGTGACACGTGAATGTGGTTGATTGTTAAAACGTCAACGTTATCATCTCTCAATAGTTTCATTACCCTATGATCCATATTTTGAAAAGTCTATTTCAGTAACGAGTTTTCACTGAGCCGATTATTTCGGAGAACCAGGACCAAAACCACAGTTTGCATTCAGGTCTGGCTGTAATTTATTCCCTTGTCCAAAAATAGGTGTACACTTGTCATTCTACCCTTATATATAGGTTCCAGCCAAATACGAATGGCCAAGAATCTTTTAGCATTCGAGCGGTATAAAAGAAAGCTCATTTGATTGTTTCAGAAAATTTGAAACTATTCAGGACAGTGCTTCAGGATCTCTTCGTTGTTGAATCCACCAGGTGATTGATTACCTTTTGTTATTTGGCATTTTAGTATCAATTTTGGTTTACTTCCATCGAAATTGCAAGACACCGAAAATGTCTACTAGTGTTTAGAATAATCTGCTTGGATATGTTGTAAATCATTTAAGTTTCAAAAAAGTGCTGTAAATCATTTTCATTAAACATGGCTCGTTATATTAAACGTTCTTTTTATACTGCTTTGAGGGTTTTCATGGCATAAATGATTGATAACGAATTTAATATTATGGTATTAGGAATAGTTTTTTTTTTTGGGGAACAGGATGTAGGAATAGTTTAATGAAATTTATAATAGAAAAAGTATTGGATGTGGCCAGGGGTTGTATGTTCAATAGGAATTTACGTGGCCATGGATTCGGTTAAAAAACAATTCAATTTACAAAGAATTATTTTTGCGACCCAAAATGTATTTGTTACTAGTCTTGATTTATATACAGATAGTACTTCAAGATGGCTGACGGTGAAGACATTCAACCACTTGTTTGTGATAATGGAACTGGCATGGTTAAGGTAGAGTTTCTCCAACTGTTATGCGTCATAAAACTAAATACCATAAAATATGCTTAAGCAAGATATTATGGTCTAGGCGGGGTTTGCGGGTGACGATGCACCAAGAGCGGTTTTCCCGAGCATTGTAGGCCGCCCTCGTCACACGGGTGTGATGGTTGGGATGGGACAAAAGGATGCTTATGTTGGAGACGAGGCTCAATCAAAACGTGGTATCTTGACTCTCAAATACCCAATTGAGCATGGAATTGTCAACAATTGGGATGACATGGAGAAGATTTGGCATCACACTTTCTATAACGAGCTTCGTGTAGCCCCTGAAGAACATCCGGTTCTCTTAACCGAAGCTCCTCTTAATCCAAAAGCTAACCGTGAGAAGATGACTCAGATCATGTTCGAGACATTCAATGCTCCAGCTATGTATGTTGCCATTCAAGCTGTTCTCTCACTCTATGCCAGTGGTCGTACAACTGGTAATTAGTTTTCTGAACAATTGCATTAGTTCAATGAGGTTTATGCTTGATGAATTCACTATTGATTGGTCTTTAGCTAGGGCATTGAATGATTGAACCAGTCTGTTTTGAATCGAAAATAACTTTATATTGTATTTTTATTTCTACTGTATATAAATTATAATGATTTTAGGTTTTTGGTTTGGTTACATTTGTTTTGTTTCTGGTATTTCGTTTGGCTTAATACTAATTCCAGTATAGTTGATTATTTTCTAATTTCTCTATTTATGTTTTGGCTTGGGTAAAAACACTGCAACTGTTCTATTAAATATGGATTTTTTAAAAATCAAACTCGGTTTTAATGGGGTCACCTGATTAGTTCTTTTGCAATTGTTGGTTTAGGTATTGTTTTGGACTCTGGAGATGGTGTGAGTCACACGGTACCAATCTACGAGGGTTACGCTCTTCCGCACGCAATCTTACGTCTTGACCTAGCAGGTCGTGATCTAACCGACTACCTCATGAAAATCCTGACAGAACGTGGCTACTCCTTCACCACGACTGCTGAACGTGAAATCGTTAGAGACATGAAAGAGAAGCTCTCTTACATTGCACTGGACTACGAACAAGAGCTAGAGACTTCCAACACAAGCTCTTCCGTTGATAAAAGCTTCGAGCTTCCTGATGGACAAGTGATAACTATTGGAGCAGAGCGATTCCGGTGCCCAGAAGTTCTGTTTCAGCCATCAATGATTGGAATGGAAAATCCAGGAATCCATGAAACCACATATAACTCTATTATGAAATGTGATGTGGATATTAGGAAAGATTTGTATGGGAACATTGTGCTAAGTGGTGGAACAACAATGTTCAGTGGGATTGGTGATAGAATGAGCAAAGAGATTACGGCTTTGGCTCCGAGTAGTATGAAGATTAAGGTTGTGGCTCCACCGGAGAGGAAATACAGTGTTTGGATTGGTGGTTCTATATTGGCTTCACTTAGCACTTTCCAACAGGTAAGAACATAACATAACAAACATTTTTTTCTTTTTCTGTGATTTTAACATTAAGCTTTATTACATTCTTTTTGATATGAATATGTATGTAAAAAATTACAGATGTGGATTGCGAAAGCAGAGTATGATGAATCTGGACCATCAATTGTGCATAGAAAGTGCTTCTAATTACAGCTCAAGGGAAGTAAAAGATAAAAACACTTCAAATTCATATTTTTTTTTTGTCTACAGCCTACTACCAATTGCTACTTTCTTTAATCACGTTTCTTCACCCATAAATTTTCTTTGTAATTTTGAACTAAAGTCAGTAATTCTATTTATCTCTTATGCATTAATAGAGAAACACTTTTAAAAATAACCTTACTTTCATGAATTAGTAACAAGTTTGCCGCTATAGTAATGTGACAACATCAACGCGGGGCTTCGTCGCCTCTGAGTTTGTAGCTGTAAGCCTGTAACGTCCCCAACCGTTCATGTTAAGATCTTGCCGACTGGTTAAGTGAATGGAACGTGGTTTGAAGATTTAAAAAGTGGAGGTTTTGGGTGGTTTATCTGTGGAAAGGGTGAAGCCCCAGACTCCCAAAGCTCCTTTACTAGTTTGCGTGTAGCGTAGGCTCTTCCCTTGTTGACGAGGATTTAACAGTGCTTGAAATTCTGCAATCAGCAAAGACTCCTAGATTCTCAAGTCTTAAGTTACTTTTGGACTCTACTGTCCCTTTCTCTGCCATGTGTTCATGGCTGGACTTGATTAAGATCATAGATTTTCTTTTCAGGAACCTTGTCACTCTTTTCACTCCACTATCTTGTTGTTTTAATCAATGCACAGCAAGTTGTTTCGCTGTTGCTCTCACAATTAGTGTTGTATCCAAACTATGTTTTGTGATTACTCTGTTTAATTTTGAGAGTTATGAAATGAAATCCTTGACAAAAAAAAAAGTAATGTGGCAACACCACAAGCTTCCTCATACCAAATATTAAATAGGTCCTTTTCTGCTAAAGTAGTTACCTGATTTGCCATTTGCCATTTGCCATTTGCCGTCAATATAATATAACTACCATGTATTACTCTTACGATGTAAAAGAGTTGCACTCCTTTAACTTATTAGTCATGCAAATTTATTGTCATTGTTTAAACATACATATTTACAATATCATATACATGTTGTACTAATAAGTTCACGTTTTGAACACATTTTGATATGTTCATCAATAATACTTCGGAACATATCATAGTATGTTTAATTATGTATTAAACTCCAGTAAATCAAATGCACACATCCTTGATACGTATGAAATTCCATTTAATAAAATGCACACGAATTTTCATCTTCACTGAACATTTTCTGGACGATAAAACGCAAATAATTCATATAAACTGTTAATTAATGTAACAACTACTAATGAACTCCTTACGAGCTAAATTAAAGCATGCTAATGTTTACTACATATGGGTTTTAATACATAAAAATTTGGTGAGAATTTAAATATATATAAGGATATGAGTTTGATTATTAGACAACCGGTGCTATGCATAATTGATAATTGTATATACAGTTTTTTTTGTAACAAATCGTGAATATATGTTTTAAATGATACTAAATGCTATGGAAAGATTAAAATTAAATTGTGTATGTATGAATATTTCTTCGATATAAGTGAGATTCATACCATTAAGCTGCTATTATTTTTGAAATATACATAAACCAAATATAGTAACTGATTAAAAAGAAGTTTGGTGTGCACGGTAAATCTCTGCCAATCGGACAAATTTTACATTTATGTTACAAATATATGAATGCATCAATTTAAATCAAACTTATGTGTGAAACATGGCTAAATTAAATTCCATTATGTAAATATTTAGAATTGTCACACACTAAGAAGTAAATATCTATATTTACATATTGATACTAAAAATATTTGAGCTCATCATATTTGGTAATTAAAAGTCCAGAGTAGAGAACGTCTTACGACCAAAAAATTATGCATGTCATCTCTTTCTGTTCATGTTATAATGTTATTTACTATATACTTATAATTATATATACATTATATTATACAAAATAAAGTATTTTGCAACCTATTTACTAATATGTAACGTTATTATCGTTAGAGTACATTCACTCCGCGCAAACTGAAGATCTTAGCATAGTTAATTATGTATAAATATAATTGTATACCACATCAACACAGTGTTTCTTTCATTTCCATTTCCATTTCTGATGTTGATTATTCTCTCTCAGAATCTCAGTTAGCTTTTCTCCTATGCCTACCCAATTTCAACATTGTGCATAAATTAAGACGATTTTATTTCATAAAGATGATCAACGATAATGTGAAAAGATTTATAGTGAGAGGAAGCCGTTGGTGTTAAAATTAATACGTTTTTTTTTTTAAAATACGAATTTCAACCATGAAGATAAATGCTAGGCAAAAGGTAACGTTACAGTTGACTCTTTTGAAAAATACAAATGAAGTGAATTTACTATGTGAACGAAAATCTTAGGCAGTCATATAGTGGATTTGACCCCGTTCTAGTTGAAATTATGTAAAGAATTTCAATTTAATTTTTATGTTCCTAGCATCGTCAGTTCTATAACAGTTTCCCTATATTTTTTCTTTCCAAATTCTTGATCATTCTATTCATTGAGAATGTAAGCTTAATTTCTGTTTATTTAATTTAACATCTATCCAATATTTTAATTTGCATAAAACAATATACTCATTTGATAAGTTACAAAAAAATATACTCATTTAGTTTATTTGTATTATAATTTGTAACAGTTATCCTCTAGTTATTATTTCAGAAGTGATTTGACATATGTTCTCTATACAATCACTTTTATAAAAAATTAATATGTCTACTAAAATTGATGACATGATTTATAACTAAATATGATATGAACTATTACATTAATTGCTAATTTATATTTTTGGTAAAACCTTTGCTAATAACTAATACATTACATTTAACGTTGAGTTATAGTTTTGTTAAACTTTTTAAATTATGGTAATAACTCATACTTTTTTTGTCAACAATAATAACTCATATATCATCATTAAAATAAATATATTCAAATATGGCATTACAAATTTTGAAATATTATTTAACTCTATTTTTGTAACTATGAATTTTTATTACTAAAATTTTCAGAATTTTCTTTTAAAATTATAAATTTTAACTGTAAAATCATTAGTTTCTTTTATGCATCTAAAATTTTTGTAATTACTTTTAGTTTTAGTTTTGATAATTATATAGTTTTATATCAATTTTTATTAATTATGCAAATTGATTTAATATATTTAACCAAAAGAAATAAATAAAAATATATATAAGATTATAATTATAACTATATACATATATAATATTAAAATAATTTAAAATAAACAAAATTATTTTTAAATTAGTTTTATGTTTAATTAAATTAAACTTATGTTAAAATATTGGCAATGAAAATATAAAATCTAAAATATTAATTAAATTTCATTTTATTTTTAAATATAGTTTAATTTTAAAAAATTTAGTTGTGCACATAGTGAAGGAAAACATCTAATAATTAATGTTACAGCAACAAAAAAAAATATCATAAAGGCGATTTTGTTAGTTTATGACATTGTTCTAAGTTTGAAACGAGGAAGGTTTGGTATAGTGTGCGTAGTATAGTCATAAGGCCATGCGCAACGGTGAGACTCATTAGAGTTATTAGTAACAAGGGTATTTTGGATTAATTCTGAATATTTCGGATTTTTTTTTTTAAAAAAGATGACTATTTACGGACTGCCACATGGTCAATGAAACCCGTGAACTGTGAAAGATCAATCCTTACCAAAGGATTTTAAGCATTTTTTTGGTATAAACTCTAAGAAAATAGGTTCTACACTAAGGACTCCCTCAAGAGTTCCCACTGTGGATTCCGGCTGTTGACAAAAGCAAGTTGATGGTTTAGTAAAAAATCTAATTTTATATAATTGATTTTCGGTTAAAACTATAATCGAACTGAAAAACCGAAACCTGCAAATCTCATCTGTGACGAGAATCTCCAAACTCCCATGTCAATCTCCACACCATCGGATCACGTAACCCAACCCGGATCCATCGCCGGCGATTTCCCTCCCGATCCGCTTCTCTCCACCGGTTCCTTCATCTCCTCGCCTACCGCCTTAGGCGACGGAACCCTAGGAAGTAGCGCGACGCAACCACCGATTCAGGGAGGAAGCGAAGCAATCGGGAGGTCAGATCAGGTGAATCCGTCGCCGGATAACTCGGAATCGAAGTCGCGGAAGCGTTCGGCGCCGTTAGACAACTGGTTGCCTCGTGGCTGGAGAGTTGAAGATAAGGTTCGAGCCTCCGGTGCTAGAGCTGGTATCGTGGACAAGGTATATATCAATCTCATCCCCAAAGTGCCGCTCGAACTTTGATTGCTGTTCTCCTCTTTGGTTTAGAATTGATGATGAAAGTTCTTGAATTGGTATTGTTATAGATGTGCTAAGGCTACTATAAAATGTGCTTATGTTTAGTTAGATTCCTCTGGTGGATGCAGTTTAGGTATAGATTGTGGTTTAGGAGATGAAACTTTGGTGATTTTGTAACCGTCCCAATGCTGATATGTCATGTAAGAGTTACGACATTATCTTTTATTCTTTTTTTTTTGTAGTACTATCTCGAACCAATCACAGGACGTAGGTTTCGGTCCAGGACCGAAGTACTGTACTACTTGGAACATGGAACCACCCCTAAGAAAGGAAGCAAGAAAGCAAAGAACACCGGTTCCAGTTCAGGCGTGAGTTAACATGGTTTAAAGTTTGAACCTTTCACATTTTTCCATACTCGTGATACATATGGAATCTTGTATTTGCAGCATTTAGAAGGCAAAGGAAGGAATCAATCCAGCAAAAAGGCTATAGAGCCACCGCCATTGAACTTTGATTTTGAGAATGCACCGGAGAAGGTAAGCTGGTGTATGGGAAACGCAGGAGAAGAAGCTTGGACACCTTTTGTTGGGGACGGCAAGGTCCAAGACTCAGTGAGACGAGATTGGTGCACTGCCTTTACAGTTATCACTACCAAAAACCCAAGTAGATGATTACAAGGTGGCGATTTTTTTTGGGGTTGTTGCATGATTAGCGGAGATGATAGGGTTATTTTGACTGGGTGATTGTTTGCTTAGTATTTACATGACATGATTTTAGTTAAGTTGTACTGTTATATGATTATGGGATATACATATCTGTGTTTGCCTGTGACAACTTATGGACATCATTTTTTTTTTGACTAGTGAAAGATTAAGACTTTATTTAGTGACAAAGCTTTTCTTCTCGGACACTTGGACATGGAACTTTTCAATGTTCCAAAGTCTTGTACTTTGTGTCTACGAAATGCTAGTAGCTCTTATATTATGTCAATGTCATTTTCAAGAACTAATGCTTGACAAGTCTCGTTTTTTTGAAATCCCAAGGGTGAAGAAGTTTTGTAAAGTAGTGGTAAGAGCAAATCTAGAGATACATGATCACAGTTCAGGCAGTGTCTATGTTGTTGGAGAGCTAATAGGACGAAAAGTCGAAGATGGAAGAGCCAAAAAGCTTGATTTTGAAAGCTATTGTTGAATAACAAACGAAAGAGATGTTGATATCCAACCGTTGCAGTAAACTATCATGATTTAAGAGAATGATTTTGCTTGCTCCTTTTGACTTCAACGTATAGTAATCTTGTTTCTTGCGTTTTTGTCGCAGAGAAGTTTGGATTTACTTCAACGAAATTTTATTTATTTTGAAACCCAACCTCATTCAACCGTTAAAGCAAGCAAGATGGTAAGTAGGCCACACAATGGCTTTTTCTTATTGAATAAAATAAAACGCTTTGTCTAATCTCCAATCTAACCTCTTAGGATAGATTACGAACTCAAATTTCTTTATGGTTTTATCTTCTTTTTTTGCCATAAAACGCTCTGTCTTAAGCTATTTTGTAATCCAACTCTATATTCAAATTTTATAAAAGAAAAAAAGCATAGGGAAGCTAGCTATAATTTTGAGGTTGTATGCGACATGACTATAAAATAGCAGACACCGCTGAGCCAAAAGGGTCTGTAGTCCAACTGTTAGGATAGTTACCTTTAAAGCATTGGCGTTACTAGTTTTTACATAGTTCTCAAAAAAGTCGCAAACAATTTTTTTTGGCACGCTCAGTTGTGTATATTTGAAAAAGACGATACTAGAAACTAGAAAGATTTTGTAACTAAAAAAAAAAATAAGAAACTTTCGTAACATTCAACAGATTCATGAATTATCACTATAAGAACGTTTCTCTCTTCTACAGTATTTCCTCAGACAGCTAACAAAAAAAATAGAGATTCGTTCAGGGATCCCATGATAGCTGAGAAGTAGCATTTGGTGCTGAGTACAATGAATATTTGGTCAGCTATTTCAGAAGTGCGCCAAGCTATAGACAAGAATCCATGCGAGCTGCAGACCAATACATGAAATACAACATTCTGTTAATCCTTCGATACCACAGTTGAAGCAAAAGAGTTTAGTAGTTCTGAAGTAACGGAAGCAAAAGTTACCAAGAAGAGACCCTCTTGGTATATCACACTTGCATACTTTTTCTACAATCTTCGACTTTTGGTTTCTTTAGTTACAGTGGTCAACATTAATTTGCAATTTTAATTTATATGTTATGATCTTATGGAATTACCTTATATTTGACGTGGAATGCTAATCTGACCATAATTTTAGTTGGTTAATATGTGTGGGTTTATATTTAGTCTATTACTTTATTTAACACAAAAGAAACTATAAATACTACGGTTTGGATCTTTAAGTCTTTAAATCCAAAAATGAACCATCTCATTATTCTTATGTTAGTTATTGTTTTATGTTTTGGTGTTAAAGAAAGTTCAGAATGCAAGCCAAATACTTTACTATTTAAAAACCAAATTGCAGCTGATCGTGTACTCTATGTCAGCTGCTGGTCCAACAGAGACGAAAACAAAGGTTTCACTTATGTAGTATTCAATCAAACATACAATTTTTCAGTTGTGGAGAAAGGAAAAAAGAGAATAGTAAGGAAATGTAAATTAAGGGATCAGAAAAGTATGAATGGTGTTACCATATGGAGAGCATGTAGAGGAGCCTGGAGAGCTCGAAGTGGTCAGATACGCGAATATATTGCTGAACTTAAAGGTGTTTCTTTAATGAGAAATAATAAACCGACCGATAGAATTTTTCTTTTGGGATGTTAAGAAATAATAATGTATGTTTTCTTCTTTGGGAGGTTACCAAATAATTTATTTTAAATTTGGAGTTATAATATACAAGAGAATATTAAAGCATTGTATCAGTCTTCTAACAGATAATAATAATGATAAATTATGAGGTTATATTTGATATCTTCATTGTATCAATTTTTAAATTATATTGCATTGTTTTTTTCTTTTACTTATATATGAGTTTTCTCTTCAAAAGACATATCTCCACTAGACTAATCTCTGAGCTCAAAAATGGAATTCATGCACACGAAAATGGAATAAAAACAGTTCGAATATATGACTTTCAGGAATTTTACTGTTGAGGTATTTAATTTTAGATTGGCCGTTAAAACTTTTAGCTTTTAAAAAATTGAAATGATTTTAGAAATTGCTAAATGTCTAAAGTTGTGCTTTTGAAAAAAACAAGTTAATTTGAGAGTAAAGTTAATTACTTTGGTTTTGAAATTTTTTAGGAATAGAACTTTAGAGAGTTTAAAGTCTGATTGCTAAAAAAACTAATTTTAAAGACTTAAGAAATAAGTCAAATAAACCTCTAACACCATCAAAGTTAAAATCTCTATCCGACACATCATCGCAAATTCCATGGAAATAAGTAAGAACACCACAAAATCACGATATGGAAGAATAAATCATGAGTAATAATAAAACCAAACATATCATCACAAATAAAACCATGCAAGCTTGCATGTCGTAAACGACACGGCATTACGAACATAACCGATTTTAATCAAGTAAAGAAAATAAAGCGCAAAAAAATCATGGAAAGGCAAGATACCCAATGTCTTACCTCACCACGGTGGGGGGTATTAAAGCAGGTGTGATGATATTTCGCAAGCTATGATTGTTTGTTCGTTTTGAGGTTATACCCCTCTGTTTTTTTTTTTCTCATTTTATGTCGTCTTATCGAGTCCTTGTGTGATAGCCCCTAAGCTTACTGTCTGTCTACTCCTTGAGTCTTCTCGTTAAAGTAACTGGAAGATGATGCACAAGTAGTATATAGGTTTGAATATCACCTCAACGGTGACGATACTTCCTGTTGTTATTTTTGAGCCAGTGACTACGCTTCAGAAGATGGCCGAGGTTAGTAGTGTAATATCTTGTTCTTATAAATTTCGTTATTCCTTGCAACATGTAAAACTTTGAAACATTTTCTTGCAGTTAATGGGAATATTCCTAATTGCTGGACCAAGCTGATGAATGCGAGGTTGCGTTTTAGTATATATATGCATGTGAGTAAACTCTACAACTAGAAACTTCCGACTTTGTTAGACTTTTAAGAGTCCTTTGTCTTTGAAGTTGAATGTAAATGTTTCTTTCTTGCTGAGCAGGTGCAGTTGCTATACACCTCATTGCTACCACCATATATAGTGGATAATACAGTTAGTTTGCTATAATGTTGTCTAATAGTTGAGTTACTTGTTTTTATTTCAGGTTGGTTATCATCCCCCAATGAGTGCTGAGAACGAGCACTTGCACTTATGATGTACAGTAGTAATTCTGTAATTTGTTTCAGACAGAAATGAAGGAACCAAATCATTCTTCTGTCTTCTGTTCTTACGTCAGAAACACAATACTGTTAATGTTTTTTTTTTTTTATCTAAGATCATGCAGCCTATCAATTGGATTGCAGAACGCGTGTAGCCCTCAAAAGATGGCGTGGTTCTGGATTTGGCACCTCCTCTCTCACTAAGGTTCACAATCTAGTATTTGGAAGAACGTGGGTTGACTCACCCGGGGAAGTGGTCATGATAATTTTAACCACTGGAGAAAAAGGTTACTTTACTTCCAGACACGTGGCTGTTTCCATAAATAACAACACATTCTTTATCTTTTTGTTTTGTGACACTGTTCATATTGATTCTAAGTTCTAACCAATATTGTTTTGCTCTTTAGTGTTTGTTTATTCCTTTTTGTTTTGTTTTGTATTGCTTACTTCATGTGGCTGATGTTCCCAGAAACTACATTGTCCTTTTTTCGTGTTTACAGGTTGGAAATGCATTTTTTCCATCAGTATTATCACATATTGCATCAATCTCCTCAGCATGTTCACAGATTTTACCAAGAGGTTTGCAAGTTAGGTCGACCTGAAGAGAATGGTGTAATGATCTTTACTTCTACCTTGCAATTGAGTCTACTCTATAATCTCGATCTCAATACATTTGTGAAGATACTGGCACTTGCTTATGACTTATGAGTATAATATGTATGTTTTGAGCTGCCTTTTCATACTTTTAATGGTGAAAAAGTCTGATTACGTAGTTTCCGTGATTGAACATAAGTCTGATTACGTAGTTTCAGTGACGAAAAGTCTGATTACGTAGTTTCTGTGATAAAACATAAGCCATGGTTTAGGGTCTATAATTTGGATTTAGGATCTACGATTTGGGTTTAGGATCTAGGATTTGAGTTTAGGATATAGGATATAGCTTTAGGGTCTAGAATTTGGATTTTGAAATTAGGGTATAAGGTTTGAGTTTAGGATTTAGGGTTTAGATTTAGGATTTAGGGTTCAGAATTTACTATTTAGGATTTTGTTATGGGCATTAACACCATTAAAATTGGCATCATTATTTTTTTTCAACTATTTTTAAAATTTTTAATAAAATTTAAATTTTTTTTATTATTAATCTAGATGACATTTTGATTGGTGATAAATTTAAAGGTTTACCCTAGGGGATGAACCTAAGTTTTGTTCTTCTTTGAATGTCGGGTAAACGACTTATTTCCCCACCAGAAGTATGGTATAGTAACAAATCCACACAATCTTTTATGCTCTTCTCAATTGAACACGTTTTAAGTATATGAACCTATAACTTCCTCATTCGGAAGATTGAAACATGAACCCACATAATGTCTTAGATGATAACTAAAACTAACACTGAACCGTTTTAGATCGGTTTACTATTTTTAAATTTCAGTTTTAACCATGTTTTCTTTAACTAATTAGTATTAAACCAGTTAACCACTGTTAAACCTAGTTTTAAAGTGAACTAACTCAATTTAATCAGATTTAATCTCAAAAATACCAAACCATATTAACCGTGTCTTCTGTAACCCGACCCGATCTCCATCTTCTTCACATGTTGTCTTCTTCACCCGACCATATCAATATGTAAACAAAAAAAAATTGTTAACTCCAATCCTTAATTCAATGTCTCACCCGTGACAGTCAATCTGGGATAATTCCTCTTCTTGCGTAACCCGACCCGATTCTCCATCCACCCTCCCTCGTAGAATCCTGTGCTTGCCTCTCTCTCTCTCTGTGTGTCTACCAAGTTTCAGTATTTGGTTTGTCGGACACAAGAAGATGGGTTGAACACAAAAAAGAAATTTGGTGTTTCTTCTTCTTCTTCTTCTTCTAATCTTTGAGATTTAGTTCTTTTTTTCATTATAGGCTTGAATTCATGAATCTCTCTATTTTAATATACTTTTATGACACTGGGTGAATCTTCTCAAAGACAACTCACTGGATTATGTCAATCGAGAAAGGAATTAGGCAGTAGATACTCTTGCGAAGAAGGCTCTGCAACAAGTTCTGTTTTTTTTTTTTGAGCAAACCTCTGCAACAAGTTCAAATTTCAGACTTTTCACCTTCCTCCTGTTTGGTTGATTCATTTAATGTGTTCACCATATACAATTTCCTCTAATAAAGTTATTGTGATTAAAAATAGATGTCAATGATGAGAGGGAGAAGAAAAAGAAATTGGGTCCTTTGTGAATTGAATTTTTGTTTGTTTGGTTTTATTTGGATTTGGTTATGTTTGGGTCTGGGTTGTTAATTTAGTTTGGTTAGATGGTTTGGTCTTCAATTTATGATGTAAACCAAGAAAATCAACGGTTATGTGGTTTCGTGTTTTGATCTTTGAAAATAGGGGTAAATAGGTTCATATACTTAAAATGTGTGCAATTAAGACGAATATGAAAGATTGTATAAATTTGTTACTATACAATACTTCTGGTGTGGAGATAGGGCGTTTACCCTTGATTGTCTAAAAAGAGTTTATTTTTTTAAGTAATATGAATCATCCCTTCCACGTCAACCCTGCCTCCTCAACTTCTTTTCATTATACTCCCCCTCGATCTCTCCTCTTAAATGTTCCCCTATTTCTCCATAGAAAACATATGTCAAATGTAATTATCCTTACTTCTTGTGATCAAAATTTTTAGTTCTGTGATTTTTTATGTTCAAATTTTTTTTTATTGAAGCAAAATCAATTTCATAACACAAATTCCTGACCGCTATTTCTTGCCTCTTTTACATTTTTATTGATTTGCACTGTATATTTTGCACCAATAAATTGAAATCAATGATATAAACACATCAACTAATGTCAGTTTTAATATCAGCTAATATCAATAAACATAAATACATCAACTAATATCAACTAAAATCAACAAAGTCCTGAACAAGATGAATTTTTGTAACAAACTTTCAGTTGATTGATCACAAAATGGAAGAGGAAGTCAGCTCTTATACACTGAGCTGATTCCGGTTTATGTAATAGACACTAAAGCAACTAAACGGAAATACAATTGGACTAATTAGTTTACAACTCTAATAGTGTGCCAAGCTATAGACAAGAAATCCATCTGATCTGCAGACAAGCATATGAAATACATTCTGTTACCAAGAATAGAGTAAGTGATGTGTAGAGACCTCTTGGTATTACAATTGCTTATTTTTTTGACAATCGTAGACTTTTTGGTTTCTTTAGTTATAGTGGTCAGCATTAATTTGCAAATTTAAAATTATTTGACCTGGTATTATGGAATTACCTTACTTTTCGACACCGAATGCTCATCCGACCATAACTTTAGTTGGTCTATATTTGTGTGTCTATATTTAGCCTATTACCTTATTTATCATCACAAAATAAATTATAAATACTACACTTTGGGTCATTGAGTCTTCAGATCCAAAAATGAATCATCTCATTATTTTTATGTTAGTTCTTGCTATGTGTTTTAGTCTTAAAGAAAGTTCCATATGCACTCCAAATTTTTTAAAATTTAAAAACCAACTTGGAGCTGCTCATGTACTCGCTGTAAACTGCTGGTCTAACAGAGGCGAAAACAAAGGTATCAAACATCTATTTTTCAATGAAACATACAGCTTTATGGTTGATGAGAAAGGAAAAAAAAGAATAGTATGGAAATGTGAATTAAGGGATGTAAAGAGTAGGACTTTTCTTGTAATATGGAGAGCATATAGAGGAGCCGCCACTTCTCGATGTAGGCAGATACGCGAATATATTGTTGAACTTAAAGGTGTTTCCTTAGTGAGAAATAATAAACCGGCCAAAGAATTTTTTCACTGGACTAAGTAGTGTATTTTTACTTCTTTGTCCTCTTCTTAAGACTAGTATATATGAAGTTGTTTTTTTTGTGCCTTGTGCGTTAAGATATTTATATTTTAAATTTAAGGTTATATTAATAAAAGAGTAATAAAGTATTGTATCAATATTTTAAATAATAATATTAATAATATTATTAGTTTTTTTTGTTATCTATATTGTATCAATCTTTTAAATTATACTAGGTGATTCTTCCATGCTCATGCACGGATATAAGTATTAACAAAGTAATTATATCATAATAACTGATTCATGTTTTAGTTTATATTTTTTTATATGTATGATTTGCTATAAATAATATTATATTATTTTACTTAGACTTGTAATTTTAAATATATGTAATATATCTAGTTGGTTTGGTTATTCTGAGTAGAATCAGCCTTATTCTCTACTGATGAAGTCGTCGATACAGAGTGAACATCCTTCTCCTCTAACAGTGGATCTATCGAGATGATCTGATCAAAATCAGTTTCCTTTGGAGTGGTGAGAAATATACATTATTGAAATTCAGTGAAACTCGAAGGAAACAACTCGTCTAGTGTTTTTTTTTGAAAGTAACAACTCGTCTAGTTCATCCCGCAAATCATATTTTGTTATCTGCAAAATATCAACGAGAGAAAACTTTATACATAGTTACCATAATTAATACAAATACAGCATAATACTTTAGATTACACATCCAACTTGTTACTATTGATAAACATCTCATAGTCCATCTAATTTTTAACAAAATATAAAGCTTAGTACATCTAACAGGTACATAAAAGTATAAAACAATATAACACACAATCCTAGAAAACAGTTAACAAAACATAATGAAAAAAAAATCAGATCAGAGTACCACAATAATTTCTTCTTTTTACCGACCTTGCTAGATTTGCGAATTATCGTTGCAATTGAATCAGTTTACAGTGGCTGATTTTTCTTGTCATTAGCTTCACTTTGTTGCATTACCTTCATTTGATTCTCAAGTCCATTTATCTTGATGTTTATTCCCTCAACTTTTGTGCTTAATCCATGAGAACCGTTAAAGATTGATTTATGAGGCTTCTCAATGCAGGAGTCAAAATACGATCAACTTACTAACTCCTCGGTTTCAGCCGATTCCTCTTTGTCAAGAACTTTCAAAATCTTCCTCCTCTTCACCCGACATGAATCTCCTTTTTCAAACCATGACCAACGCAAATGTTTTTTTTTTTTTAAATTTTGTGAATGATAAGATGCTCTGTAAAAGATTGATCACCAACAGATTTTCTATCTCATCCTTCCATTTGAGTTCCATAAGACTTGATAGGTCCTCGTTAGCAAGAAAATTGTGGACATCAACCAATAAAATAGAAACTTTTTATTAAAAACATATATTATAGAAACATATCAAAACAATAACCATTTGGTGACAGAATATATGCATATACCAAATTTGAACTTTATCGATATTTTCTTCAAGACCAAAAAAGTCAATTATTGCTCTAGATTCCTTCCACTTCAACGTTACAGAATCAAGTAAAGCACCTTCTGCCTGAGCTTTGACCTTCTTAGCTATCCACGGAACAGCCTCATATCCCCATATTTGGAGAACTTGAAATGAAACCATTGATAAGATGTGATGGATTACCCAAATCATTTCTTATCTCATGAACTGAAGCAATAAGAACCTCAAAATCAGCTCTACCTCATGGATAGCTCCCAAATCTATCATTATTTCTAACAAGATTTATATATTTCCTAGGCAAACTGACTCGTTTTCTTTTTGCCCATCAATATTCCAGCCAATATCAACATATATGCTAGTCTAATTCTATCATCTTTACTCCCTTCACTACATGTCAAAGCCATTTCTTCTAAATATTATACTTTCTAGTCCATCTACTTGTAACTTCTTCACTATCTTCTACAACATCAGTGGGATAATGCCCATATGACAGTTCAGTTATATATCCGAACTCCTCCAAGGAAAATTGTATCGGTAGACCAAATGTCATATTTTCTCTCAGTAACCAGCTATTTTGAAAGAAGGAAATGGACTAGTGTACCTAACCAGAAAAATACGTTGTCTTTGGCTAGCTGATAAAAAGTTCCGAATGGTGATGCCTCGATATAATTTTATTCCTACTTAAAATACCTATCACACTTCTCACCAAATAGATTGAGATGAGAGTAATAGTTGATATGGTCATCACATATAGGCTCTGTTCCCGGTTCATAAAGCTTCTTTGGTAAGAATCTTCATTAGAAGTAGTCATCGCCAACTAAAGATAAAATCAAACCAACACACTTAGACCATAGACATAAGAATACGGAGTTAACACAGAATAGCAACAGAATCAAGCGGTATCGCAGAATCAAACTATGGGTTAAGGAAGAAGAACAAAAGAAAGATATAGGGTTACGCAGTGTCGTCTTTTCTTTTCTGTTTTTCTCTATTTTCCTTTTCTTTTTAAGTAAATCACCAAATCTGAAACTTAATATATAAAAAGGACTAACATCTGATAAATTTTTGGTTACCTTTGTGATTAATTTTGGATAGTTCAAACTAAAAAACAGATCTTGGAGGGTTTCGGATATGAATCAGATAATTCAGATATGTTTCACTATTTTGGATAAAAACTATTCGGTTTATTCCATTCTTTAGGATAATTTGGATAATTAAATACTCTAGATAAAATAATATTTCAGTATTCGATCTTTTCGGGATAGTTTGATGTATAAATAATATGTTTACAATATTTGGTATTTTAATACTAAATATAACTAATATTTTTAGGTATATAAATTGTATTTCGGATATTCATTCCAATCTCGGTTTGGTTTCGGTTTTCCAGTTATAGAAATCTAAGAACCATTCAGTTATTTTTAAACATCGTTTCAGTTACGTTGAGGAAACAAGCTCATGATTCTTCAAACAAAGTAGATGTTAACACTTCTTGAAGTTGAAAAAGGTAAAGAAATGTCTATTACTAAGCTTTAGCAGAAGATACTGAGAGGTTGATTGTTTGTAGTTTTTAAAATGGTTTTTGGTTTTTGTTTTTGAAAAATTACTTTATTTGCCAATCAAGATTTTGCTAAAAATGATTCTCTAAAAACTAGGAAAACTAGTTTTTCAAATAACTACCTAATTCTACACAAAAACCAAAATCTACGTGTTTTTAGATTTTTGTCAGTTTCCAACGATTTTTTATCATTTTCTTTTCTTTCTTTTTTTGTAACAATTATTTATCATTTTCTTTTCAATGATCTTTTTTTCTTGTTTGTAACTGATCTTATTTACATATTTATCTCATGCTTATACTTCCTTCCCACTCTCGTACGGTCACTTCACTATCACATTATCAAATAATTTTTTTGTACTTTATTAATATAAAATAAGTAATTATACATACAACTAGAGCAATAGTTTTTTTGAGTTTTTCAGCTAAACACTCAAAAAATATTTGATCATACTTGTAAATTAAAAGAAGTTATCGTACTTGTAAACTAAAAGAAGTTCAAAATATTTCAAAAGGAAATTTTATTTTAAAAGTTACTATTTTTATAAATTGCTATAGAAATTATTCATACAAAAATAACCGTAGAAATATATGTGTAAATACTGATTTATAAAAAATAATAAAATGTATGATATTAATTTTTTATTTCTAATTCTTAATTACTTGCATAATAGCATTTGAGATCAAATATAAAAGGCATTCAAGATCAAATTAATATATATTTATATGGAATTTACAATAGTTTTATTTTGCATTTACATTTTGTTTCAAAATAATTTTTGTAAATAAAATTATGTGTATTTGTTGACAGTATTTTATATTATATTATTTTCAGAATAAATATTTTACTATTAATAATATTTTTATTTTATTAATATTAAAATAAAAACAAAACTAAAACAAGAATCTAAAACAACCATTCATGCTTTTCAAAAAACCAAAATCTACTGCAAAATCAAAAACCAAAAATTAAAAACTAAAATCCAAAAACCAAAAACTAGAATCTAAAAACCAAAAACTAGAATCTAAAAACTAGGAAACAATCATCACCTGAATAAAAAAGTTTGGTGTGTACCCTCATGGATTCTTCAAGGCTAGATTTTTCGAGTTCTTATATTGTAATTAGGCTTATACTTAAAACGTTTTTAATTTTTGACACTTGAAAGCCTTTCTTTTTATCTTAACTAGGAGTGGAACCCGGTGTAAGTGCAGAGATGTATATATAGTTAATCGATTTATGACAGCGTAAACCCTATTTATAATGTTGTTGTTAAACTTGTGTTGATAATTATCAAAGTTGTTAATAATTGCTAATATATCTCAGGAAATATGTTTCTAAATGATTCAACTTATTCAAATGCCAACAGTTATTAGAATCTTCAGTTAAAATAAAATAATTATTATTATTTCATTTTTTGATAACCGAGGTGTGATTCCAAAGGTTTTCTAAGCTAATCACCATGAGGTCCATATAAATCCAGATTTTTTTGCCACTAAAAGTGTCTATGGGTGGCCAAGGAGATTCGAACCCATGGCAGAAACTCCAGCTGGAACTCCTTTGCCACTAGGCCAAGACAACTTGGTTTAAAACAATGCAACAATGTTAATATATGTGTATAAGATATTTGAGTTCTACTCAAACAAACACATTTCATCAATTACAATAGCTCGACTATTTTTTTGTTTGACATCGTTTTTAATCATGTTTTATAGAGAAAGTAGTTTAAGCAGGTGGGGATCATTTTAGTTACTATATTACTTGTTTAATGTATAAGGTGATGGTGGTCTTACAAAATTGGTGAGGTTTAGACTATGCATCTATCTTAGTAGTTTTCTCCCAAATATTGAATTGGCTATCGTAAACATAGACCTAATAGTTATATGATTAAGCTATGCTAATAGATCTAAATGCAGTAAATAAAGTAAAGCAAGGTTGAACAAGGTAGTTGTTCTACAGAGATTGTTTGTTGGGTGAATTATACCAAAATCCTAAAATAAATTACTAATTAGAAGAATAACCAAGACACAAAACATGTGGGCTTTGTATAACAAGTAGAATAGAAGAAATGACTATTTAGTCCTTATGTAGCTTACGGTTAGATTAGGAAGCTTTTGAGCAACTGAAAATTATCGGGGGAGGTGTTAATGATTAACCTAGGATATATCTCCCTTCCATTTTACCTGTGGCTTGCTACTAGAGAGAAAGCAGAACAAGTAAAAAAGTGAAGATTTTTTGTATTTTCTCTTCCGGCTGAGATTTGACGTTCGGCGGAGATTACTACAACAATCCGTTCTTTAAATTTAAAATGTTTGGAATCAAATGTTACATGTGAGATGTACATATTTAGTGAGAAAACGTTAAGAAAAACGCAACTTTTAGTGAATGTTTTAGCAAAAAAAAAAACTTTTAGTGAATGTAAAAATCTATGATGAAAACAATGCTGGAAGTTGCAGAAGATTTTCATGGCAACTAAAAGAAGAAGACAAGTTATTTACTGTTTTACCATTCAATAAAAATTATTTAAAAAAATACAAAATGGTTTCTCTAGAAATTCAAACACTCTAAATAATTATTTAACAAGTTAGCTTTTCAACGGACTACTACGATACACAGCTGGTATTTATGTAATATTGATAAACATGTCCACAGAATTGAACTAAGCATTAGAACTAATTCCAGATATATTTTACATAAGATATCATGGATAAATTGATTGGTATACAATATATATAAATATATTAGACGTCTAACAACGAATTTACGAATCTAAACCGAAAATAAATTGTTATAAATTAGTAGATATATTGGAGAAAATAAATTGTTACATGTTATTAAATATGCTAGCCGTGTAATAATAAAGTTTGACGGTTAATTTTCACATACATAAAAGTAACTGTTACAAAATTGCAATCTTTCGAAATATTTAGCATTATATATGGCGGATAAATTAGTTATTATACAACATTATATATATATATATATTAGCCGTCGAATACTGAATATAAAAGACTAAACCAAAAATAAATTGTTATAAATTAATAGATATGCTGGATAAATATTTTTTATATTATTAAATATGTTAGCCATATAACAAAGAAGCTAAAAAATAATTCAAAATTACATGTAAAATATATAAAATGTTAAATGATATTAAATATGTTACCGGGTTAACAATGAATTGCGAAAATCAATTACAAACGTATATTTTTATATGTGCATCCGGCTAGAGTCTGTGTATTAACCCACTTGATTTGTTATGAGCCATTAAAGTAGAGGTACGAAGACTGATTACAGATACCCAAAGTAATGAACATGATTTATAATAGTGCATGTACGACCAAATGCTGAAGATAATTGTAATGGGGTCCATGCGGCTAAGAGAGGAAGCTAAAGTGTTCTTTGGTTTCTCTTTCTCCAACTGGGCAATTTGTATCCATTTGCTCAGGTAACAAATTGACATCGCCCGCAGACGTGATCTTTGAAGAGATTCTCTGTGAAGATTTTTTGTTGGAGTTGGAGAAACAGATTGGATCTTCTTACCCGTAAGGTTTGTTGTACAGTGTGATTCTAACTCCAGATAACTCCGACTGTCTCGTCTCCAAAAATTCACATCTGAATTGGGCATGGAGATATTTGCACATCATTTCCTTCCATCATATGTATTATTGTTTGAGATCTGAGAACAAAGTAAATGTATATGGAAAGAGAGAAAACTAAAAAAATTACGATTAATTGCTAGTGAGTTTGGAAGAAAGAGAGAGAAAGAATAGAAAAAGATTTCAAAATTAGAAAAAATAGGAAAATGTAACTGAGGAAACAAGAGAAAAATGGTGTTTTTGAATTAATCTAAGCAATAGGAGCATCCAGATCATTTTAACTCAAAAAATTGTGAGGGGAGAAACAAAAATGTGTATATACCTAAATACACTATAATCTTTGTATAGAGAGTGCAAATACTCTTGTTTGTTTGACGGAAGGATGGTTTGCTAGACTTAGAGTTTCATTCAGGTTATCAGAACAATGATGTATAGATGCAAAGGATTGATTCTAGAACTCGATATCTAATGCAAAAGACAACCAGCTCTCACTGTGAGTCTAATCTATTGACTAAGTCTTTGTTCCAGCTCTCGCATGCGAACAAAGAATGAGCGTCGATCGATGCTATGGACTGAGCGTCGATCGATGCTTCCTCAGACAAGCGTTAGCGATCTGATCGAATATGTTCAATTAAATTCCTAGACCAACTCTCGTATGCGCCTAAGTATCTAATCCAGCAGGATTCGGATTCCGTTAATTGATTGCACCCTTGTGCCTCTCAGTTGTCCTATGAGTCTAGATTCAAGCAATTAGTCACACTCTCGTGCTTTTCCAACTAGTCTAGATCCTAGTATAACAAGCTACCCTGATGTAGAGATCTATAGATATCCTAACAATCATATAATTCAGAAGTTCATCAAAACCCTATAAATTCCTAAACCTAGCAGGTGGATCTACTCATGCATAATAGTTGTCACAGAAATCTTAGATGAATAGATATAAAAGCATAGATATAAATAAAACCAAAACAAATGGAGTTCCAAGAGGAATCTAAAGGAGTTCCAAGAGGACTCTAAAGGAGTTCCTCTCTTCTCTCCTAAACTAAGAATAATAGAATAGAATAATAGAAAGCGTAGCCGTCAACAATGGCTTAGAAAATACATAAATAGGGTTTCTGCCCGTCCAAGGGTATTTTGGTAACTTTGTGGTGGCTTCTGGGCTTCAGTCGGTCATAAAATATACCCGGACCACATTCTGGCATCCCAGTCGATCGATGTCAAGAGTGCTGCATCGATCGACATTGCTTGATCTCCTCGACAGCTTCCTCTCGCGAGGCAGACGTACCACTCTTCAGTAAAACGGGCATAACGTCTGCTACAGGATGCTGATTGACCTCAAACCATTGGTATTGGAAAGATAACTCAAAGCTCTATCTTGTGTCAAAAGATGAGCTAAATATAACGGTGGAAAGGTCTCTATCCATAGCTAAACATCTAACGCGTATGTGCAGTTCTGCACTTCAAAAGACTCCAAAAGGCACCTAAATTACCACTTTCCTCCAAAACGTACATGAACCTGTAAATACTCAAAATAGACTCTATGTTGTAGTAAATATATCTTAAAACACCTATGTACCATGGTTAAAATGGGTCAAATCCTTGGTATATCAGAATTCCAGACTCAAACCTTACCTACTTATATGGACTTCAGTGTCAGTTGTTTTCAAACGCTTCAGGGTTTGCTAGTTAGGAGGAGAGGGAGACAAAGAGATTTACGGAATTACAAAGTTTAATGTGAACAGGGATAGAAAGAGTTATTGGATACAAATTACACTGATTCAGAGAGTCATGGTTCATCGTCGGAGGACAGCAGAGCTCTTTTTCTATTTAATCTCCTCCACCAAAAATTGCCAAAATAATCATATGTGTGGACTTAGTAAATTGACATATTCAATGGGCCCATAATGAATACAGTTTCTTCTTCTTCTTTTTTTTCCATCTGAATTTTATTATGAAACTGAAGAACATACAAGGTAGAAATTCTAAAGCCGGTGGAAACAACTTAAAATCCCCGGAAGCATAGCCCACACAAGGGAAGTACAAACCCAAACAACAGGTCACTTAAAAAACTACCAAGATCACTAGATTAATTTTTACTTTTACCTCCAAATCCATAAACAGTCCTCGAAAATGAAAATAGATAAGACTTCTTAGCATTGACCAGCCAGATATCTTGCCGAGAACCGCACAAGAAAGAGAAAGTGATGCGAAAGCCTTCACAGCTACACAAGTCTACATGAATCATAGTTTCTTCGACACGCGCTTTTGGCAACAATTTTGGTTAAATGTGTTTCACCAATGATAGAGAAAATGATGACGTGGATAGGCTAATTAGAATCAATATGAGTTGATGCTACTTGCAATGATGTTTTATTTTTTGGTAATTATAAATGTATATATCAGATGGGTTAGATAAATTTTATTTTTTGTTAATTATATTGTATTTTAGGTGAGCAATTAGAGTGGAAAATATTTGATTATAAGCTAATTTTTGTTGTGTTATATTTGTTTCTTTTTGTTCTTTTTTTTTCTAGTTTTTAATGTGATATGTGATATTGTTAATAATATATCTATATTATTAAAACTAAAGTACAAATTAGGTTTGTTTGGAAACATGAATAGCAATTTTTTTTTAAAAAAGTTTGTTTGGAAACATGAATATCAGTTTAAAAAAAGAGGTTTGTTTGGAAACATTTATAGCATTATAAAAAAATATAACATTGTTTGTAAACATAGATAGCAGCAATATATTAAGAAAAAAAGTAATGTACTTATGTTATTAAGAAAAACTGAAAGTCCATTATATTATGATAAATTATCTATTTGAGCCAGCTTTAAAATATACAAATAAAAGCTAATCTTTTTTTTGTCATCATAAGCTAATCTAATTACCTAAAAATAACTTTTGTCTAAAATAACCATAAAAATAAACTTTATATACATATTTCAAATCAAATAATAATTTAAAGTTGATTTATCAAAACTGATTCAAAAATATACATATATTCATATATTGAGTTTTACTGAAATATTTTCCAATAACAAAGATTAAAAAAATGCTTTCAATATATATAAGAAAAATGCAATACAAAACTCAATTTCATATACCAACTTAAATTGTGGTTTTTATATTTCCCATTAAATTTTAAAAATATAATATAGGTGATTACTTATATGATGGTACATATAAAGTACTATTAAATATATGATTACTTATATGATGGTACAAATAAAATACGTTTAATTAAATGATGATACATATATGATATATAATAGTCACTAGGGGTGGGCGTTCGGGTATCCATTCGGGTTTGGTTCGGGTCTGTTTGGATTTCGAGTTTTCGGAATCAAAGATTTCAACCCTATTCAGATATTTCTAAATTTTGGTTCGGGTTCAATTCGGATCTTTGCGGATTTGGTTTAGGTTTGGTTTAGGTTTGGTTAAACCATTTAAATTATTTTTAAACTTTTAAATTTCATTATATACTTTAAATTTCTCAAAATCAATAAACAAAATAAGACATTACATATAAATTTGAATAACATTGTCAAAATACCTAAACTTAAAATATAAATTGGTTTGGTTTAAATATTTGGATAGAGAATCATAAATTATTTTAAGAATGTTGGTGTTTTGAGTATACTTTAACTATTTTAGATATTTACTTTTGACTATTTGTATAGATTCTCAAATATTTAAAACAACTTAAAAGTATCATATATATTCTGGAGTTTTTATATACATTAAATCTAAAATAATAAATATATATAATTATATAAATCTATTTCGGATATATTCGGGTACCCCAAATACTTTGGTTTCGATCGGATTCGGTTCTCTATATACCAATTTTGAATAATTTGGATATTTAATCGATTTTTGTTTGGGTTTGGTACTACCTTTTCGGATCGGTATCGGTTCGGTTCTTCGGATTTGGGTTTTTTACTCAGCCCTAATATTGATATGAAAAATAAACAGCAACATATTTTTGAAAAAAAACATCCGCGCGGGTCAAAGTCTAGTATATTATTAAAAGTGAAGTACCTTTTGGTGCTGTTTGGAAACATGGATAGCAAATTAACTGAAAATTGTTTGGAAACATGGATAGCAGATTAAATATTTCTTTTAATTTACAAACTTAACCATTGCATTTACAATAAGTTAAATACTTTTTGTATTTCTTTTCATTTACAGATTCTGCCCTGTATTTAAAATCAATTTAAATTAATTAATTGTAATTCTAAAACTTATCTAACCGTTTCCTATATATAAAACAAAGTAAACTACAAAAAAATTTGTGCAAGAAATTATGGTTTTTGTTTCTTTGTGGTGGAAATAAAAACACAAACTGAAATATATAGTATATATTATATAATTTTTTTAAAATAGTTTTAAATATAGTATAACCTTATCTAATTTAGTCAGATATAAAAATTTCGAGAGTTCTATTTTCAAGAAAACAAAATATCATAAAATTAATAATAATTCTTAGAAAATTAATGCAAAAAATTTAAATTTTTATTATGATATTTCATTTAAATAAATTAACAAAAACACGACATGTTAATAAATGAATAGTACAGTTACATCAAATTGCATCAAGTTATAAATTTTTTAATATAATATTATGTACAAATAAAAAAAATTATCATCAAACATCTATATCATAAGATAATATATTCTACTCTATATGTAAATTACAAAACATAAAAAATATTCATGGGATTTTTTTATAAAACCATCAGTTTATGAGTTTACCTTGAACACAAGTTAAATCAAACACCCGCACAGGAGCGCGGGTCAAGTTCTAGTTCATCTTAAAATTCTAGTCTGACATTTTGTGCTACTCGGTGGTGTTTTCGGTTTGGTTGTGTTCCAGAACATAGGCGATGTTGCCCAAGATCGAAGGTCTCTTTGTCTAAAGAATATACTTAGCAATATAAATGCTTGACATCTTACAAAATGATGTAGTGCTAGATTTGAGAATAAATAAAAAATAGCTTTATTTGCAATATCAGATGCCATTTGACAATATAAAATTTTCATTAATAGTTTCAAAAATATATAGAAACAATTATTCACCTAACATTTGCTTGCTTTCGCTCGTCCCTCATTGTCTCTATAGACACATACACTGTGATGATCAGGACTGGATATTAAACGATAGAAAAACGCTGCAGCAGTCTAAACCTTTAGGTTGTGAAACAAAAGAAGCGTTTTTACCTTTTCTATCAAAAGTCCTTTCTTTTACTTCTCCGCTAGGTGATAACCCGCGCCCTGCGCGGAGTAAGTAGATTAGCTGAAATTATTAATTTTAATTTATAGATATTATAAAGATATATTGCATATTCAAATGGTACATATTTAAAAAATACACATTTTATTAACTTGTTTATATTATAGATTATTTGTCCTAGATAGTGGAAAAGAATCAATAAGAGCCATAAGAGTAAGCAAAAATAATATAAAATAAATTATTAAGTAAAGATAAAACGAAAACATAAGCAATAGAATAATAAAACCCTTAAGAACCAAAAGATAATAAAATAAAATTGAGAATAACATCTATGGTGAATAATGTATTCAGAACTCCCCATTTGCAATCCTATTATGATCATTAAAAAAGTGACAACTTTGCATCTATAAATATATTATTTAAGTGAATTGTGAAAGAAATACATTACCTCATTCTGAAAGCTTGATTTCTGAACATCATTGGGCTTAAAGACAATTTTGGAAAAATCATCAATGTTAGTAATGTTCTTCAATCAACCTTTTCTAAGTACATGTAGCTTTAAAATTCATATTTCTATATGCAATGCTCCTAGGTCCTCTATAATCTCCACATAATTATAATTAAAATTATTCGAAATTCTTAATTGAAATATGACTTTCCAAATTAGATGATGTAATTGCTTTGATTAACATATACAAAAGCATTTTTCTTTCTATAAATTGACAAACGCATTGTCCTAATTACATTGATTGTAAATCGTCATATATGACGATTGGCATCAAAATCGGAAGTACCCAAATCACACAGATTTTATTTATCTTAAAGTAATCAATTATAAAGAAACTGAAATTGAGGAAAACACAATTACAAATCACCTATAAATGAGTGATTGACATTACATTTGTTAATGATTAAAATATTCTATATTTTGTTTGATATTTCAAATAAGTTAGCTTAATTTATTCCTAAGTTATAGAAACTACATAAACCAAAAAGATATCAATTTCCTATTCCAAAATATTTAAAAAAATTTAAATCTTTTTGTTCACAATCATAGAACTTTCACGTAAATAAAAATAAAATATTTTAATCACAGATTCGACCAATAATAAAGTTTGATTATTTACGATATCAACAGAAACATTTTATACATTCGAAATATAGTGGTGATATATAGGAATTTTAAAAAAAAAAATTCTAAAATAATCATGGATTGATTTTCAAATATTTAAATCTTCAATAAATGATGATTGACATCAAAATCGGAAACACCCAAATCACCCAAATCGCGTAGCTTTTATTCATCTTAAGCAATTACTCATAATCAAACCGAAATTGAGGAAAACACAATTACAAATCACCTATAAATGGGTGATTGACATTACATTTGTTAATTTTAAAATATTCCATTTTGTTTGATATTTCAAGTAAGTTAGCTTAATTTATGCCTAATTTATAGAAACTACATAAAACAAAAAGATATCAATTTTCGTATTCCAAAATATTTTAAAATTTTAAATATTTTGGTTCACCACTATAGAACTTGCACTTAAATAAAAAAATCAAATATTTTAATCACAGAATCGACCTCTAAAAAATATATTATACTAATAGTAGTCCATATGCATTTATTCTTTGTTATGGATGTTAGAAACACTAAAGTCATTTTGTATAATATAAACCTCTGGGAAATTTAGTATAACAGAAATTATCTAACACACCTATAAATGAATGCTATACATGATTCTCACGTTATTACCATGCTACATGTCCACATTGATTTAAGTATCACTACATATATATTTATATACTTAGGTTTTAGGTTTTATAATCATATACAAAAATGACATTTTATCCTAATTATACACCAATATAATTATATAAACTATAAGAACACCAATATAACTATGTAAAAAAAATAATTACATATATAATAATTTATGAGAATGCATTTTGGAAGGCCAATCATATATAAAATTCAGCAAGTATAAAAGAGGCTTTTCATTAATACGACATAAAAGTCTTAAAACAATGAAACAAAGCATGATAACAAACAAACTGTAGACATTTATATGTTAATGACCAATGGCACATTATGTAATAATTCTAGTAGGCTAAGGGTTATTTTAAAATAGGTGTGAGAGTGCTTGTGAGCTTGCCACGTAAAAAAATGGCACTCATGTAATAAACACATCAGGTGAAGGTTATTTTTTCTGAGTGCTCCTAAAATAATATAAAGGGGATGTCTTCTTTCTATCTTCCTCCCCTTTCTTTTTTATGGTCTCTTTGGTTTCACACCATCATACTTGTGCTTCTTCTGAGCCTACTAAAAGACAAAAAAAGCAATTTTGTAAGTTAAAATGTATGATATCAAAAAAAACAAAAAGTTTGGCAGGAGGAAAAAGGAGTAGATGAAGCAGTGTGTTCTGAAAGGTATGAATCGAGGAGAAAACAATAAACTTTCCTCACAGAAACTAAACGATTGGGAAGTCGTGCAAGAGATCTCTACGAAAGCCTTCAGTTCCTCTGTGCTTTTCCTTTTCAAGTCTTGCGTCTGTCTCTGCTGGAACATACTCCACAAAATCACAGTTTTATGCGAATACATATTTTGTAACACAAAACAAAATTCTTCAGTGTTAAAAAAAGTCTTTAAACTTAGTACTTTTGAATCAGAGTTTTTTACCATGACATCATCAGAGAGAATACCAAATAGATTTTTTCCTTCATTCTCTCTGTAATTTTTGTTGGTTCTCCTTAACTGAAACGCTTATAATCACTTTCTCCTTTTTTCCTCATCTAACAAAAAAAAGAACACAATTACAATCTACAATACAAAGAAACATGATTTATGAGAGAACCACTCAAATGCTTGCGTTCGTGAATGCAAAAGTCGATTAATTTAGAGTTTCAGAATCTTGAAGTTTAAAAGGTGACTCTAGGGTAAGGAAAAAGATCAACATATGTTTTGTTGAGAATATAAGGTGAGAAATAGGAACCGATTGACTGGAAGTGGAGTATGATTGAAGTTGGATGAAAATACTTAAAAAGAGGGGTTCAGGAATGAAGACGAAGCGGAAACAAATAACTTTTTGGGAGAAGAAAAGAGGATGTGTCAATTACTTATGTTCTAATTGAATGACTTTTTAGGATGTCTTGGATAGTCTAGATGTTGACTTGAAACTTTTAGGTGGTGTTATTCACTAGTGGATTTAGAGTCAATTCTATGGGTTTTCTAATCTATTGTTATTGAATGATTGATTGTAAATTCTATATTTAAATCTAGTGTTATTGGTTATTACATTTAAAATATTTAAATTAAAAGATTTTAAATCTAGTGTTATTGGTTCTTAAATTTACAATCTCTTCATTATGAGAATTTTAATCCATTGTTATTTAATAAAGGATTTGAATATAACAATTAAAATCTAGTGTTATTCATGTTTAATAGATTCTTACAATGATTTGATTTGAAAACTGTTGGAATGGATTTGAATCTAGTTTCATGTGTAAATTATCCTAATCGAAAATCTAGCATCTCACCATGGGATTTTAAAATCTTTTCATTTACAAGTAAGATAACAGTTTTATTAGTCACCATCACTCTCTTCCTCGAAAATAAAATAATCAATCGCACAAAACCCATATTTTTTATAGCAGAAAATTTTCCAGTTATTCCCTCGAAAAGAATAATAGCATGTATGTAACGTATTACCATCGTTTACATTATGACATTGTTTATAATTCATTCAAACAATTATTTCCATTAACAAAGGTCGAGTTTATTGTTGAAGTTTGAAAACTGGCAGATTAGTAAATCATTTGTTATTGAGTTTAATTCTAGTATAGAAACTATGATGAATTTATAAATACAATGATATTGATTTAAAAATCTAGATTCGAATGAATAATGAATCAATTTGAAATGAATGAAAAATAGAATCTGATATGTTTTAAAATCTAATGGAATTGATTTTAATTTATAGAACCAATAACACCCCGTTAGTATTGTAAGATACTTTTCCCTTGAAGGACAAAAGAAAAATGAAAAATGAACGAGAGCGAATGCGAAAAAGGCGATCTCGCCAAGAGATGCAACTTTACATTTGCATCTTTTCCTGTCTCTTCCCTGAGAGTTTGTGTCGTCGGCGATGGTCGACGGTTCTATCCACGTCGAATTAACAGTTAAGCGGTTACAGATTCCTTAACCGCCAACGATGTTTCTCTATATAAGTGGTTTTTGTCTCTCTATTTTCAAACCAGAGTAAAGGAATCTTTCCGTTGTTCATATTAATCATGTCGGACCGTATCCAAAAACAGTTACAAGATATCACTCTAGGTATCGAAGATGAAGTTGTTGATCTTCCAACTGAGTTATGTGAGGAAGCAGCGGAAGAAAATCGGCTTGCTTTAATCGGGAAACCTCTTAACCCAAAGAAACAAAACATTCGAGAAATGTTGTCTGCTCTGCTAAGGTTGTGGGGTGTTGCTGATGAAGTCATAAGACGTATACTCGAGAATATAACAAAATTCAATTCCTGTTTCCATCCATAGAATCCTCCCCTCGGTTCTGCGACGTGGCCCTTGGTCCTTAAATGAATGGATGGTGCCCATACAATGGTTGTTCCCAAACAAAATTGATGATGATATGCAGTACATGACTTTCTGGATTCAAATTCGAGGAATTCCGCTTCAGTATCTCACACAACGAATGGTCATACATATAGGTCATATCTTAGGACAATACATCGAGACGGATTTTCCATCAGAAGGCACACACAATGTTGATTTTGTAAGAATTTATTTACTTTGGAACGTTATCCCTTTGCGTTTTCAACGAGTGTTTAGGTTTGGAGAGCAAACTGCTGTACTCAAAATCCGCTATGAGGAGCTACGTGGCTTCTGCACGATCTGTGGACTAATGTCTCATGATGCACCTGATTGTCCTCAGTACACAACAACCCGAACGATGAGGACCCTCCTCATGATGATCATAACGATGATGATAATGCTGATGAAGGTCCCCCTCCTGGTTTCTCCACCCACGAACATCATGAACCGGTGGATCCTGTTATCTCACCAACTGATAATCAACCAGAGGCTGCTAACGAAGACTCCACCCCATCTAAGAAAAAAAAAACAGTCTTCTGTTCCCAAGGTTGAGTTGTATCCTCTCTGCTATGAGGCACGACAGGGTGTAATGTTTGAGGAAGTTACTGAACAAGTCTTGAAGAGAATGCGACGACAGTCTCAAACGTGTGAAGGAAGACAGTGGTTCCAAGCGAAGGATGATCAGGAGGCAAGTTCATCACGTGCTTCTCCTCCGGGTAAACACAAAACAAATGATCAAGAGGGTACGGTGGGCCAGAAGCCACCAGGGTCAGGATGAATACGGCGTTTTGGATATGTCAAGGTTTAAAAGGGTCCTTATCAGTTTGATGCCTCAAATGGATTAAGGCAACTTTTCCCCAGACGTACTCTTTTTAATTGAGAAGAAGAACTCTGATGATACATTTCGTGATGAGTGTGCTCAGTTAGGTTATGATTATGTAAGGTGTGTGTCTCCTAGGAGAATAGGGGGCGGGTTAGCGTTGCTTTGGAACACTGATGTTGATCTTGTCATTAACGCTATGGATGAACGTATGTTTGATTGTGCTATTAATGATAAGAATGGTGTTATGTATTTTACGTTTGTCTATGGTCATCCAATTCGAGCTTTACGTCACCATTTTGGGAAATTTACAGAGAATATCAACAACACGTAAAGGTCCTTGGTTACTTTGTGGAGACTTCAATGAAATCTTAAAACATGAAGAAAAAATTGGGGGTCTTCCTCGTGAACCATGGAGTACGGTAGATTTCAATCTTATGACAAAGGTATGTCATTTGCAATACTTACCTTTTAATTAAAACAACATGACATGGTCGGGTAATCGAAAATGACACAAGTACAGAGCTTGGTTAGAAAGAGGTTTAGGAAACGATGAGTTTAGGGCTTTGTATCCTGCTTCCCGAATTATTTATCTGGAGATGGTTAAATCAGATCACTGTCCTGCAATCATCCAGATACGGAAAACAACAGAGTATGGAAAGAAACGTTTTGTTTTGATAATCGTTTGATAGAACGTGAGGATTTACAGAAGTAGTCAAGGAAGGATGGAATTCTGCAACAACAAGCTGACATGTCTCAGTTTCTGAATGTATACGAAAGTGTCGTCATTCAATATCACAATGGAAGAAAGCAAATAATACTAATTCTGCAGAACGAATTAGGCTTTGACTACACTTATTGATGAAGCTCATTCAGATCCTCTTTGCTCTCTACGGGAAATACATAAATTACGAAAGAATTTACTACAGGCATATAAAGATGAGGAAGCATTTTGGAGAAACAAAAGCCGCATCCAATGCTTGAATTATGGTGATCGTAATACCCGATTTTTTCATGCTTCTACAAAAAATAGAAGAGCAAGAAACAAGATTCTCAGTATCCAAAATCATTTAGGTGAAGAAATTTTTGGAAATAACGAGATTTCAAAGGCGGCATTACGTTATTTCTCTGAACTATTTAGTAGTTCTTTGCAAGGAAATATACAGGAAAGTCTAGGGAATATCAACCGTGTGGTTTCTGATGATTGCAATGCTTATCTTACAAGGAATGTTACTGCAGAGGAAGTAAGAGAAAGTGTATTTTCTATTGGTGCTACACGAGCGCCGGGTCCTGATGGTCTTACGGCCAGCTTCTATCAGACATATTGGGATATTGTTGGTCCAGCTGTAGTAGAAGAGGTACAGCATTTCTTTGATATTGGAGAATTTTACTCGGATTTGAAATACACAAATTTGTGTCTGATTCCTAAAATCCCAAATCTTATCACAATGAAAGATTTCAGGCCGATTGCGCTTTGTAATGTAATGTATAAAATTATATCAAAATTTTTATCATTACGTATGAAGTCAATCTTACATTGTGTGATCTCTGAAAACCAATCAGATTTTATTCCGGGTCGAAACATAAATGATAATATTTTTCAAGAACATGAAGTTTTCCATTCCTGGGTCCGCCACTGTCCGGAAACGTATCTCTGAAAACTATGTGTCAGTCAAAATGGATGTCAGCAAAGCTTATGATCGTATTAAATGGAAATTTTTAGAAGAAGTGATGCACAAGAAAAGGCTTCAATGAAAAATGGATCATGCTTATCATGCAGTGTGTAACGTCAGTATCTTTCTAAGTAATGATAAATGGTAGTTCATATGGACATATGAGTGGAAGTCGGGGATTACGTCAGGGTGATCCTTTATCACCAACTTTGTTTATCCTCTGTGAAGATGTGTTGAGTTCCTCTCGTTCACCAGGCAGAACGTAATAATGAAATACAGCCAATCCGGTTAAGTATTGTAAGCCCTTCCATATCTCATTTACTTTTTGCAGATGATTCCCTGTTTTCCCTCAAGGCAGATCAGAACCATAGTCTACGACTTCTTCAGATTTTCAAAGATTACGAAAACGTATCTGGTCCGATAATCAATCTTGAGAAATCCACCATTATTTTTGGTACTAAAGTTTTTCGGCAGACAAGAGATGTAACGAAAAGGAGATGTTTATGTATGCAAGGGATAGTGTCAACGGGAAGGTGAATGGATGGCAAAATCAAAATCTCATTATGGCTGGAAAAGAAATTTTGATAAAATTTGTTGCTCTTGCTATGCCGGTTTTTTCTATGAATTGTTTCAAGTTACCTGTTGAGTTGTGTGATGAGATAGATGGTATTCTCTCACGTTTTTGGTGGGGTTCAATACCAGAAAATAGGAAGATGTCTTGGCTCTCTTGGAAAAGAATGTCCAAATCCAAAAAGGATGGAGGGTTAGGATTCAGAAACTTACAAAGTTTCAACCAAGCTTTACTTGCGAATCAAGTTTGGAAAATTCATCAACGGCCAAAGACCCTTATATCTTGTGTTTTAAAACACAGATATTTCAAAACACAGCATTATGGAAGGCCAAACGAGGTCATCAGAGCTCTTACGGATGGCAATCCTTATTACATGGACTGGAGATTTTAGAGGAAAGGTGCAGTACAATATTGGTAGTGGAGATACAACAATCTTATCGGATACATGGCTCCCAACTAACCCTCCCCGACCCCTATGTCTACTTCCTTATATGAACCCATTATTGAAGGTCAACACCCTCATTGAGCCAACATCAAATCAATGGGATAAGGAAGTCATCGGGACCTTGTGGAACATTGTGATATACATCTCATTCAGAAAATATATCTTCCATATCAACCTGCAGTTGATGGGATTATTTGGCCTTATACGTCTGATGGTAATTATACTGTAAAGTCTGGTTACCATTACATTACAAATGATCATGATACAGAGATTGTACCACCGCCACTTCCTTCTTTTCCTGCGTTAACAAAGATGATCTGGTCTTCACCAATACCTCCGAAACTTCAACATTTTTTCTGGAAAATTGGCTCTGGGATTCTTGCAGTTAAAGAAAATCTACGTCGTCGGTCCAAGATGTTGTGACGAAAATGAATCAAGTGTACATGTTTTCTTTACATGCCCTTTTTCACAACAAGTCTGGCGTCTTTCAGGTTCACCTGATACACTAATCGATGCAAATGATTCTCTTCATCAAAATTTGACAACTGTTTTCTCCTTGGCATCAAACAGTAATCTATCACCTGAGCAAAGGCTTTTACCATTTTGGAAATGGTAGTTTGGAGATTATGGAAGTGTCGGAATGATTTACTTTTCAACAACATTTGATGAGGTAATCACCAAATCTCGAGCAGATTTAAAGGAGTGGATGGATTCTACAAAACAATCCCAAACACCTATTACCACCAGAACATCACGGGCTGCTAACACTAGATCTCACTGGTTATCACCACCGCCAGGATGGGTTAAGTGTAACTCTGACGCTGCTCACCACGAAGGATCACAAGCATCGGCAATGGGTTGGCTAATTCGTAATCAACAAGGAACTCTTTTAGAAGCTCGCACGGGGAAATTTGAAGGGCAATCAACTGTTATGGAGTCAGAACTATCAGCACTGCTTTGGTCAATGCAAGCATGTTGTTCCTTGGGTTATAGTAAGGTCATATTAAGGGGATAGTATCAATATCCTAAAATACATTAACAAACAAATATACAGCTCTCGATGTCAACATCTGGTCAACTCTGTTCTTGCTTGGAAGTCTCAATTCATTCAAGTTACTTTCCCTCAGGTCAATCGCCAACATAATAATGGCCCAGCTGATTTATTAGCAAAAAAAAAGCAATTTTTTTCTCCGACAGATTGGAGCTTGTTCGATTACGTCCTATGTTTTTGTACAATAACATTTTTGCTGACAATAATTAATAAAAACTGTTTAGCCGGAAAAATATACTTTTCCGTCGATCGCTCTTCTTAAATGTTCTTGTATTTCTCCATAGGTAAGTCAAATACAGTATAACCTCTATAAATTAATAATGTTGGGACTTTGAAATTTTATTAATTTATAAAGATATTAATATACAAAAGTTTTTTTTATTTAGATTTCTTATTTTAAGATATTTTTATTCTAAGATAAGAAAAATATTTTATTTTAGAATATAGACATTAATTGTTATTTTTTAATTTGACATTTATATTAATTTTACTATATAATTTGGTGTATATAATATATATTGCATAGAACTTAAATGTAGTTTCAGATATAATATTACTAAATCTCATCAATAATATATTAAGTGTTAAGAAAATATAAAGATAATTCCATTGTGAATATAAAACAAACAATATAATAATAGGTTCTTACTCATATAAAATATGTATACATATAAATTATTAATTTATAATTTTAATGGGACCATATATATTCATAAAATTTTCTAAAAAATATTATCTTATTATTTTCTTGATTTTTGTCAAATTTTGAACCGGCCCAAGTCGGCGAAATTTTTTAATTTATAGAGATTATTAATTTACTGAGCATTAATTTATAGAGATTTTACTGTATAATTATCCTAATTTCTTCTGATCAAAATTTATATAAGCAAAAATCAATTTCATAACACAGATTCCTGTCCGCGATTTCTTGCCTCTTTCACAATTTTTTTTATTGAGTTTCACTGTCTATTTCTTACCATTAAAATTGAAATCAATAAACATAAACACATCAACTAATGTCAGTTTTAATATCAACAAATATCAATAAACATAGACACATCAACTAATATACTAACACCAATTCTTGAACAAGATGAATTTAATAAACTTTCAGTTGACTGATCCCAAAATGGAAGAGGAAGTCAGCTCTTATACAGTGAGCTGATTCCGGTATATGTAATAGACACTTAACCAACTAAACCAAAATACAACTGGACTAATGGGTTTACTACTCTAATAGTGTGCCAATCTATGCGATGGATACAGATTAAATACATTCTTTTACCAAGAAGAGAGTAAGTGGTGCGAGGATACCCTCTCGGTATTACACTTGCATAACTTCTCGACAATCTTAGACTTTTTGGTTTCTTTAGTTATAGTGGTCAACATTAATTTGCAAGTTTAATTTATTTGATCTGATCTTATGGAATTACCTTACTTTTCGACACGGAATGCTCATCCGACCATATAAGTTTAGCTAGTCTATATTTTAGTGTCTATATTTAGCCTATTACCTTATTTATCACACAAAAGAAACTATATTTACTACACTTTGGGTCATTGAGTCTTTAGTTGTTCAAAAAAAAGGGTCATTGAGTCTTTAGATCCAAAATGAATCATTTCATTATTTTTATGTTAGTTCTTGCTATGTGTTATGGTTTTAAAGAAAGTTTTGGACAAATTTCCAAATGTGGTCCAAACACTTTAAAATTCAAAAACCAACTTGGAGCTGCTCATGTACTCATTGTCACCTGCTGGTCCAACAGAAACGAAACCAAAGGTAACAAACCTGTATTATTCAATGAAATATACAGCTTTCCGGTTGAGGAGAAAGGAAAAAATAGAATAGTGTGGAAATGTGAATTAAGGGATGTAAAGAGTAGGACTTGGCTTGTAATTTGGAGAGCATATAGAGGAGCCGCCAATTCTCGATGTAATCAGATACGAGAATATATTGCTGAACTTAAAGGAGTTTCCTTAGTGAGAAATAATAAACCGGCCAAAGAATTCTTTAAGTGGACTAAATAAGTGTATTTCTTCGTCTTCTTTAAAGACTAGTATTTATGAAGTTGAAACTTTTTTCATGCCTTTGTGTGTTAAGTTTATAAATATTTTAAATTTAGGTTTATAATATACAAAAGAATAATAGTCTATGGTATCAATATTCTAAATAATAATAATCATAAAGTATGAGTTTATTTGATATCTATATTGTATCAATCTTGTAAGTTATATTGCATTACTTTTTACTTTAATTGTATGTATATATATATATATATGAATTTTCTCTTTAAATAACATATCTTCACTCGAATATTTTCTTTGAATACAAAGACAAAATTCACTGACACGAAAATAAAATAAAATAAAACAGTTGGGATTAATCTTCGCAAATTCCCACGAAAACCAACAGGAAAATAACACCACAAAATCGCAACATAGAAGAAAAAAATCCATGAATAATAATAAAACCAAACATATCAACACAAATAAAATCATGTGAATAATCACATGCAAGCAGTAGCGGCCCTGGATACAAGCCAGGGAAGCATTTGCTTCCGGCCGTACTTAGGCTATCTAATAGTTCGCCCTTCTTTTGGACAAATATCTTCAATATCATAAATGGTTTATTGTTAGGATTTATATGTTTGAGGTGGAGTTCGAGTACAGCCAATTTCATTTTCCATTTTTATATGTAACAAGCCCAATTTTTCTTTTTGCTTCCAGTCCATTTTGTTTCTGGGCTGGGACTGCATGCAAGTGACGCAAAACGACAGGACATTGTCAAGGCAAGTAACAAGTCGACAATTTTCATTACATGCAAGACCAAATCAAGTATTAAGTATCATTATTATTTTTAATACTTGACTCGTTACTTGCTATTTGTTATATGATCCATTAAATACTTGTTCATATTTGTCTTTTCTTTTATTTGCATTTAGAATTGGACAATAAATACTCATTATTCTTCTTATACTTGTTATTTGTTTCGTATCCATCTTGATTTTTAAATACTCATCGACATCTGGTCAAGTATTAAAAATTTAACTATATGGTTTGTTATTACCTGTTACTTGCTTAGATAAGATATTTTTGTCATCGTGAAAATTACACAATACTTATATATCGAAATATTCATATATTTTTATTTGTTTTCTTTATAATATGAACAAAATATTTCGTTTAAAGTAATTCACATATTTATTTCAAGTAAAAATAAACAAAACAAATTTTCACGTCTATTTCTAATAGAATATTGTTTAGTAAGTAGTTCTTACATATTCGGAAAACTCGTGAATAGTTAATAAATACTCGTAAGTAGTTAACAAGTACTCATAAATAGTAAGTAATAGAACGGGATAAGTAACTTGCAAGTAATTTATTTTTGATCAAGTACTCGAAATAGCAAGTACTCATTTTTAGCAAGTCAAGTACAAGTTGAGAATTTTATTACTCGTACAAAGTAAGGCAAGTCAAATAGCAAGTACACGCAAAATAGCGAGTACTCGCCTTGTGCTCAGCCCTAACGTATAGAACCAACCTTTGATAAAGCAAATGAAGCTCAAAAAATCTTGGCACAAGACGGAAGGCCATACACTCATTGCCTTACCTCAACAGCGGGGACGGAGCTACAACATGGACAGAGGGGGCAGCTGCCCTAATATATTTAAGAACTTTATTTTACTAAGCTGAATATTTAGTTGATTTTAGTAAATTAGTAATGTTTTGCCATTATTCCCTGTTAACTAAGAAATTAAATTGTTTGCCCCATAGCCCACATTTTTGGCTCTATGTCTATGTTAGAGCATCACTAATGTATATTTCTATGTTTTTAGATCTCATTATAGAGGTAATTTTGTTTCAATGTGTGACTCTATTATAGAGTTTTTCTGTTTTAAAAAAAAATATAGAGAAATCCTACTTTTGTTTCTATATTTAGAAATGAAAATATTAATTTTTTTCTCCCTAAAAAGAGAGGAATTATATTATAGAAACATACTTTGAAGAAAATTCACCTCTATTATAGAATTTTTCTATTTTAGAAAAAAATATAGAGATGGAAATAAAGGTAGGTTGGAGATGGCCTTACTCACATATGTCGTCATTTTTCTTCTTCTTTAGTACTATGCTGTTGTCTAATTAATTAAGGAAAAACACATCCCTAGACATTACCTGTGACATAATTGCTTATGCATCCTCAACACAATCATTTTTTTTTAAATAGTGACATGGTCTATTAATAATTGATGATATATATCATATCTACTTATGACATGGTCTAACACAATTATGACCAAAGTTCAATTATAGAAATTTCACATATAAAATAATAATTATATGGTAATTACCATAATTAAAAAAAGTAGAATACTTTAAATCTTGATAAAAATTAAAATATTCATTTATTTAATAAGTAGTTTATATTTTTTCAATGGTTCTAGTGAGAAATCATCCAGATATGGTAAATTTCAAGAAGATATTCCATTTTATATTTATATTTACATGATTACATTATTCTCTATATTGTTTATGTTTGTGATTTTTCAAAATAAAATTTCTTTATATTGTATTATTTATGATGTTTTACAATATCATATGTAAAAAGTGCTTTATATTATAGCATTTATAATACTTAAAATCTGAAAATAATTGTTTTCTTGCAAAATAATATGTGCTTCATATTTTCAAATGTTATCTATTTTTAAAAATATATATATTTCAAAGAATATAATAATGCTTTTCAAATTTTTGTGTCATTATCATATTCTTTATAAATAATATAAAATTCATTTTCAAAAGTTACTACATGATGTTAAAATTATTGTAACATGATCAATTTATTAAAGATGTTTACATATTGACAAGATTTTTAGACATTTTAATATTCTTAATACCGTCATATCAAAGATTAAAATTTATATAAATATTTTTATATATATATTTAAATACGTAAAACTATATTTAAGTTTATTACTCAATGTGAAGATAAGTCTAATCAATTTTCTGAATTATTAAACGTATTTAATATTTACCTGCGGTAAATAAATTTAATAGAGTCATCAGCATTCGATTCATTAGGTTTAACTAATATGTTTTATAAGTAAAATGTTTTTAATAGTATAAAATATTTTTAAATGAAAATTAATGTTATTAAATTAAAATATTTTACATATAATCTGATAAGAAAATTAAACTAATTAAACACCACAAATGATTAATTTATACTTTTAAAATTAATAAACTTCAAACTTAATGTAACGGAAAATAAAATTTTTGTATTTTCAAATGAAATACTTTAAAAGATATTATTTATGCACTTGGTGTTAGAACAGCTTTATATTATATTTCTATTAGCTATATTTTTATTGATCATGATTTTATTTAAAACAGAGTACTTAATATTGTTTCAAACCTAGTAATACTTTAATTATTCATTAAAATATTAAATTTTAAAAGAGATTACTTAATATTGTTTCAAACCTAATAATACTTGTTCTGCATATCAGAATCAATAATATATTTTTAAAAAATATAATTTTTTATATAGAAATTTCTTATAATATATGTCATATCTTTTGTGAAAATAACTTATATTTGGTAGAATAATTATAATGAGAATTTAGTAAATCATACTCTTAATGTAAGTATGTAATTTTTCCATTTATTACACATTGACACTAGTCAAGTGGTCGTGTGTTAATTAGGGGTGGAACGGATCGGGTATCCGGGAAATTTTAAGGTATCCGGATCCGGATCCTTATCCGGCGGATCCATGATTTTATTATCCTTATCCGGATCCGGGGTTCTCGGATATCCGGCTGTCAGATATCCTTCTAAAAATTGTAATATCCGACGGATATCCGGATCCGGATTTGGAACCTTCAAATAAATAAAAAATAATTTTTAATATTTATAATATTAATAATAATTAAAAAATAAAAATTGATATAATGTTTTAATTATTTCTATATATACTATAACCAAAATTATATACTATTACAAAATGAAAATATAATAAATAAAATTAGTTTTACATATATATATATTACTATTGTAAATTAATTATTAATAAAAATTACGGATCCGGATATCCGGACTAAAAAATAAAGATATTCGGATCCGGCTCTGACGGTCCAACATTTTACTATCCGGATTTGGATTCGACCCTTCCGGATATCCGAATTTTCGGAGCGGATCCGGATCAGATCTCGGATCGAGTCCGGATCCCGGATATAAGTTCCAGGCCTAGTGTTAATTGTGGGGAAATGTACTATTATGAACCATCGTCGGTCTATTAAAGACAGACTTTACTGGGAGGTGCATCGATAAACATAAACACATCAACTAATATCAGTTTTAAGACATTTTGGCCAGTTCTACGGAGTTGCTGCTACTAATTACTGATGAGTACATCGAAACTTTTTCTCTATTAAAAAAGTACATATAAGTTTAACATTTATATCATGTGTGATTTACACTAATTGCCACTGGAATTAAAAGAATTCATTAAAGGTAGTTATGTCTTTTAAATTTTTAATTCACACAGTTATTATTTGTTTTCATCTATGTGAACATACTTTCGTGATGAAAGCATGGAGGAAGACCACTGAATCAATGACAGGATGATAACGTCGAGATCAAGGAGAAGCTTTGTTGAATTGGATTTGAGGGATAAGCTTGTGGGACTCGGAATTAGGTCAAGGAAATTAGCGGTTATGGCCGAGGATGGTAATGTGAAGGTTAAGATATAATCTTGAATCTTGAAAACCACGATTTCACCAAAATTCCCTACTTGAATCCGTTTGTGTTATATCTATATTTCCCAATTAAATCTTCCATAATTTGCTAATCTCTTTTCTGTTTTTGTTTCGAACAGGAAACTCAGTTCGGTCAAAGAAGTAACAGGTAAATAACAAAGGATTTGTTTTTTTAAAAAAAAATTATTACGATTAGTAGAAATTTTGCCTTTATAGAGATATGATGATAAGTTGTATATGAAAACAAGTGACCCCCACCATCCGTCAGCTGTATCACTAGTGAAGCTTACATGTCGAATCATAACAACGAAACAGAGCAATTCATGAAGGGTGTTAAAGAGAGTGAGGAAACGTTACCATAAAGATTTTTTTATTTTTCTATTGATAGTTGATAACCATTGGGTGCTTCTGCTTCACGGAAGAGTTATCTATGCTTTCTCTTGCTGCAGATAAGCTAACCGAAAATCATATCTAATCATTTGAAAAAAAAATTGTTACTTTGTTTGATCACATGAATGGTACTTGTAGTAAATCTTAATTGAAAGACAAAAAAACTGTTTCATCATATATCTGGAGCTAAACACAAGCATTAAAACAACCATCAACACACCATGTGAATGATGATGATACAAACATGATCTACTAAAACATGTGAACTAATTTGAACTAGGTCGCTGCTGCGCTTAGCTAATTTTTGGTTTGAGATTTTGGTGGTTTCAAACCGCTCCAGCTCTTGGGTTTCTTGAAACCATCGCTTTGTCTGTTGCTCGGCGATGGTTTGTCACTGCTCCTCATGGACTTGCTTGGATGGTGTTGTTCCTCAGGCTGTTTCCTTTTCAAGTCACCACCACTTGTAGTTTCCCGGCTTGTCTCAACCTTGTTCGGTTCACTAAAAAAGGATACATTTTTGGCTACTTACAGTTTTAAAAATGTAAAAGAGAAGCAAATGGATCTCGCATTGAATGCATACTCTCTTAGGAAACTAATTTGTTGATAGCCAACCAAAAGGATTGTAAAAAGCGGAGGGTAACAGTACCTAAAAGACATTCTTCCTCCATTACTGCTAGAGCTTGTGGGAGAAGCATCTGTTTGTCCACCGCTTATCGCCTCTTCATTTAGTTTCTAAAAGAAAGAAGATTTTTTTTTTTATTATTATATAGAAAAGCCAAAAGGGAAGAGGAACATCAACCGTAAACTATCTCTCAGGCATTAGCACCACCACAGACACAGACCTCGAGAGAGGGGTTGAAAGATTGAAATGACATGCGTCCTAACAATGCTCCTGGCTGAGGTTCCCAGTCTGTTATGACCACACTGCATTCAAAAATCAAAATCAAACATTCAGACATCGCCTTGATACTGACAAGACAAATAACCAAACTATAAGAACTACTCTCATGATTCATGAAAGTAATCAATCAAGAGCCCCAAAACATCAAACATTGAGTAAACTAAAAGAAGCGGTTACCACTTCTTTGCAACAGTTCCAAAGGAAGGAACACTCCCGTTAGGCTCTTCATCATCAATCTTCGTATTCTTCTTCTCCTCTTTCAGAGCAGACCTTTGCATAAACTAAACACAAAGAGCACCAATCAACATAATTAAAAAAAATTGCAACTTTGGTCCGAAATCAATTCTATAACTGACTCTAACCTCTAAAGGTTAAGTTTTTTAAAAAAAAAACTATAGATGTTTAGCAAAACAGGTGGACACAGCTTCGAAGAGATTAAAACCCACTTCAAAGCTCGAAACTTTACTACAAATTCGTGAAGATAGAAAGACAATCATGGATGGATAAAGCTACTCGTAAAGATAAAAACACATACCTTTAGATTTCTCAGAGTGCTACTAATCTCTCTCTTCGCCATTGCAGCTTCCGGGTGCCGGTGAGGAGGAGGAGGAGGAGGAACAACTCGAGTGTTTTCGTGTAATTAGGTTTTAATTTCTGATTTTGAACAAGCTCACTAACCGATTTAAACCGTACCAAAATTGAAAATAAAATGATAACCAAACCGAAATCGAATTGGTTTAGTTTTTTTTTTAGGGTATAACGAAACCAAAACCAGAATCTTACTTTTAAATCTACAAAAACAAGTCAACGACCAAGAGCTCTGTCCTCCTCCTTTCGTTACGATGGATTATCTGGGAATCGACCTTCTCTGCGCCACCGATTCCCTCCGGCACGGCCACTTTCCGGCGAAAGACTGTCTCTTTCCTCTCATCACGAAGCTCCTCAGTTACTTCCTGTTAATTTATTTCAACACCATGATCTTATTTAGATTTGTCTTAGTTCAATCCTAACACATTTCTAAAGAAGATAGAATGACTAACCTTGATCCATGCTTGGATGCAATCCCACCAATTGATGTTTTCCCCTTTAACCTTCTCTTTTGTGATTTCCTTGATGGACAAGAAATCACAAAACTTCCTTAATCTCTCCTTATGTGATCAGTTTTATTATTATGTGTTTTTGAGACTCCTTTTGTTACGTACGAGCAAAAGACGTATGAGTCTCTTTTATATTAATCAAAAGATGTGTTTCAACACAACTCCTCCACAACGCATCACTTCGGTTATTTGTTACAATAACCGCACGAAGATTACTATAATATATAATCATATATACATTAAATCATGTGGTAATATATGTAACATTATTATTACCATTTCCATATATGTATATGATTATGAGATTAAGAACGTTTATGAACATAAAGTAAAGTAGGAGGGTTATCAATACACCCATATTCTAACTCATTACTCAAACCGAACCATCACAAGATCACCTTTTATATTAGAATATAAAACCTTAATATGAACTTGAACTTTATGTTAAACCAAAAGATACATAGGTCACATAGAATATAAAATATTCTTACATTCTCCCACTTGACCTTTGTATCGACGTAAGGGTTCAATAACTTTAATGTGCACTTCTACATCAAGTTCATTTGATCTTTACTAAAATCAAAACTGATTGAATCATGGCGGTTGCACATCATTTAATCGATATGGTCCCTTCCATGTATCACAGACCAATTCTAACTTTATATTATCCTTACATAAGAAGAACTTTTATTTCTCAAACCAAACATATGTTATCTACAAACCATAAGTGTATATACATACTTTAATGATAACATAATTTATAAATCAGAAACATAATCTTTAAGTGAATTCTTAGTGTCAAATACATAATGAGCATCACATAACTAAAATAGCAAAGCCTTATCTATAATACCCATACGCTCTACATGGCCATTGAACGCTTGGTGGTAAACCTTTAGTTAGCGGATCCGCTACCATCATGTCCGTCCTTATGTGCTCGAATGACACTCTCTGTTTCTGAACTTCTTCTTTAACAGACAAATACTTTAACTCCATGTGCTTAGCACCCTTCAATATTTGTCGCTCCTTATAAAGAAGACTGCTGCAGAATTATCGCAGTAAATTCTCAGCGGCTTGGCTATAGTGTCGACAATCCGAAGCCCTGAGATAAAGTTCCGCAGCCATAATGCATGAATTGTGGCCTCAAAGCATGCCACAAATTCAGCCTCCATAGTGGAAGTAGCAATGACAGACTGCTTTCCACTCTTCCATGATATTGCTCCCCCAGCTAATAGGAACAAGTATCCAAACGTCGATTTTCTACTATCAACACATCTGGCATAGTCTGAATCTGAATATCCAATGACTTCTAGCTGATCAGATCTCCTATATGTAAGCATGTGCTCTTTGGTGCCTTGCAAGTACCTGAGAACCTTCTTTGCAGCTTTCCAGTGGTCCATTCCGGGATTACTTTGATATCGACCCAGCATTCCAACAGCGAAGTTGATATCAGGTCGAGTACATGTTTGAACATAGTTCAAACTCCCAACCACTGATGCATAGGGAATTCTTTCCATTTCTTTACGCTCCAATTCATTCTTAGGACATTGCATTTTACTGAACTTTTCCCCCTTCTGAATTGGAGCTATTCCTGCAGAGCAATTTTCCATTTTATATCTCGCTAAGATCTTATTGATATATCCTTTCTGAGACAAACTTAACAGTCCTTGTGATCTATCTCGAAAGATTTCTATCCCGATCACATAAGATGCCTCACCCATATCTTTCATTTCAAAGTTCTTAGAGAGATACTTCTTCACATCATGTAACATACCCATGTCATTTGCAGCAAGCAAAATATCATCAACATATAGGACTAAAATCACAAACTTACTCCCACTGATTTTAATGTAGATACATCGATCAACGATGATCTCTACAAAACCATATGATGTGATGGTATCATTAAACTTTATATACCATTGTCGAGAAGCTTGTTTTAGTCCATATATTGACTTTCTCAGCTTACACACCAAATTTTCTTTTCCTGCGACCACGAAACCTTCTGGTTGGTCCATATATACTTCCTCCTCAAGGTCTCCATTCAGAAAGGCGGTTTTCACATCCATCTGGTGAAGCTCAAGATCATAATGAGCCACCAAAGCCAAAACAATTCTAAGAGAATCCTTCTTTGAAACAGAGAGAAAGTCTCTTTATAGTCAATGCCATCTTTCTGGGTGAAACCTTTAGCAACAAGGCGAGACTTGCGTCTTTCAGGTTTACCTTTCGAGTTGCGTTTAGTCTTATAGACCCATTTACAACCAACGGTTTTGAAACCATCAGGCAACTCTACTAAGTCCCATACATGATTATCATCCATAGATTTCATTTCTTCTTTTGAGGAATCAAACCACTCTTCAGAATTGTCACTTTCCATGGCCATTTTGAATGAGATCGGATCTTCATCCATGCTTAAGTCACATTCATTTTCAATAGTGTAAACCACATAATCGTTTGAAATAGCAGATCTTCTTTCTCTTCCAGATCGCCTTAAAGGTATTTGTGGTTCACTATTCTCTTCTTGAATTAGGACATGTTCATCAACATTATTTTCAGCTAGTGGGCTGGTACATTATTATGTTGTCCTATTGTGTCATTAACCTCTGATGCAACAATAGGAACAACTACCTCAGGTGGAATTACAGGTGAAGAAACTTCAACCTGAACCTCATTAATGTCCACCTTTCGTGGTTCACCACTCCCACTAATTTCACCGTTTTCAATGAACCTAGCATTACCCGAATCAACTATTCTCGTACTATGGTTAGGGCAATAAAATGTATACCCTTTGATTTTTCAGGATAGCCAATGAAAGATCCACTGACAGTCCTAGAATCAAGTTTCTTTTCTTGTGGATTATATAGCCTTACTTCTGCTGGACAACCCCATACACGTAGATGTCTTAAACTAGGTTTCCTTCCTGTCCACAGTTCATAAGGAGTCTTAGGAACTGCCTTACTAGGAACCCGGTTCTGCACATACGTTGCAGTTTTTAATGCATATATCCACAATGAAAGGGTAGAGAGCAATTACTCATCATGCTCCTAACCATCTATATCAAGGTACGATTCCGCCTCTCAGCTACACCATTTTGCTGAGGAGTACCAGGCATAGTGTATTGTGCACATATGCCCCTACTTTCAAGTAACTTTGCAAATGGACCAGGACATTGTCCACTTTCATCGAATTTTCCGTAAAATTCACCACCTCTGTCAGATCTCACTACTTTCACCTTTTTATCTAACTGCCTTTCCACCTCGTCAATGAATATCTCTAGGACATTCACAGATTTAGATTTTTCATGCAGTAGATAGGTATATCCATAAAGTGAGTAATCATCAATAAATGTGATGAAATATTTTTCGCCACTCCATGAAGGAGCATCGAAAGGGCCACATATGTCGGTGTGTATTAACTCAAGAAGCTGAGTGCTTCTTGTGGCTGGTTTCTTTAAAGTATGTTTCGTCTGCTTTCCTTTAATGCAGTCTATGCATACATCTAAGTCACTAAAATCCAATTGAGGAAGAATTTCATTCTTTATCAACCTCATTATTCTTTCTTTGGAAATATGACCTAATCGTTGATGCCACAAGAAAGCAGAATTTTCATTAATTGCGCTACGCTTAATGCCTCGACTTTCAACATTAAATAGGGATTCAGAAAACTTTGCATCAAGGTTGAACTTATAAAGTGAATCAAATAAAATACCACTACCATATAAGTAATCATTTCGGTACAATGTGAAAACACCATGTGCAACCTTAATACTAAAACCTAAATTGTCCAACCTACTAACAGAAACAAGATTTCTAGCACACTCAGGTACATAGAGACATCCTTCAAGATCTACATGACTTCCAGTGTCCAAGATCAATCTATACGTCCCAAGTCCTTCTATTCTTGCCTTCATCCTGTTTCCCATGAACAAGTATTGTTCAGGTCCTCTTATGGGCTGGATCGAACTGAATCCCTGTTTAATATGAGACACATGAGTAGTAGCACCAGAATCTAACCACCAAGTATTATTAGGAACTTCAACAAGATTCATTTCATAGCAAACAAAGCTATAATGTTTACCTTTCTTGTCGAACCAGTCCTTCCTTTTAGGACAATCCTTCTTGAAGTGTCCTACTTGCTTACAAAAGAAACACTTCTTTTCCTTTTGGATTTGACTTTGAGGTCCTTTCACGAAGTTCTTAGCATTCCTTTTGTCCTTCCTACTTGATGTTCTTTTGCTGCTACTGGCACTTCCAAGACCTACAAGGTTAGCAACTTGATCTTTCATCTTCCTTAATCTCCCTCCTCTTGAATTAGCATAGCCTTTAATTCCTTAAAGTTCCATTTATCCTTAATGGTGTTGTAATTCACCGAACTGGCTAAATTCAAGAGGTAGAGAGTTCATGATGAATTGAACCAAGAACTGCTCATGCACCTCCATTCCTAAGGTCGTTAACTTTGCTGCCAGATTAGACATGTGTGTCACATGATCATGGATTGGTTGAGACCAGTCAAACTTTTTCGTAGTTAGCTCATTCATGAGACTTCCTACAATCGACTTGTCAGCCAATTCCGATTGTGAACACCTTAATTTGCTCTATGAATTCCCTTGCCTTCTCTGTCTTAGGCATTGATGGCTTAATACTTTCTGCCATCGTCAACCTCATAAGGTTCAAGCTCAGCCTGTTAGATCGCTCCCATCTCTCATAACGAGACTTTTCAGATTCGGAGCTATCTACTGTAATAGCTGAAGGTTCCTCATCAGTTAGTATGGCGGAGTCCAAAGCCATTACACCCAGTGTAAACCGGATTTGCTCGACCCACTCACCATAATTGAGGCCATTAAACTTTACCACAGAGTTAGCAGATGCAAACACATTTGATGAAGCTGCAAGCATTCATACATGTTTATCCGTTAGTGCTTTGAGACTTTAATATATATTCAGACTAATAGAAACTTTAACACTTATATTTTAAATAACCTTTGGGCAATATTTAAATACAAGTACTATCATTGATGCTAATTATATATTCTTTAATATTAATCAAATTCAAACACTAGTCAAATAAATATGTTATCTTTGGATATACATATTATTCACTATAGTAAGAAATGATTAATTCTTTTTTTTAATTATTAATTATATTCAATGATCCACCTTTGGGTGATCTCCTAGAATATAAAAAAAAATTAATTGATCAATCAAAACTTTTATGTCATTTAGCATCTTTGATTTTGATCAATTAAGAAATTTTAGGAAATTATTTTAATGTCTATATGTAACATAACAAGGTCACTTTGGTGACTATCATATTATATACATATAAACATTAAAATGAAGGGGGAAACTACTTAAATTGTGTCAATATTTCATGACACAATTATTTTGCTTTAAAATGCGCAGAAGCATTTCTTTTGTTTGTTTAATAAAATAAAATAAACTTTACTTTGACTAATTCACGTGTATATAACACAATAAGTTTATGGCATCGCTTCATTATGAGAGTCCGTACGTACTTGATCGGGATTCCAAATCATTATTAAAATTTTGTATGTAATTACACATGCACACGATCAAGTACCGTGCCGTTATATACTCTTACGTGCCTTACTTTACTGTCAAATTCATTTTATTTTACTTAAAAAAAAAAATAAATAATGAAACAAATTCCATGAACACTCTTTAAAACGGTATGACTCCGTATATATTCATGAACGAAAATAAATATATTCTAGATTAAATTAAACGATTCATGCATGCGCCTTTACGTTGATAACGTTAGACTTTTACCGCATGGCGCAAACCGTTAATTCATGAAAGCATGTTAACAAAATTCCAGAATCTTAACGCAACGTCTTTCTAGTGCATTTCAGAATTTAACGCAATGACGATCACAAAACGTGACGTGAAAGATACCAATTTTCATTGTTATCGTAACTTTAGTAATTTAGGTTCAAAATTCAACGCGAAAGTTTCACAATCATCACGTAACAAACAGATTTACTCAAGGATGAATTAATCAAATCTAATTGGCTCTGATACCAAATGTTAATTTATTTCAACACCATGATCTTATTTAGATTTGTCTTAGTTCAATCCTAACACATTTCTAAAGAAGATAGAATGACTAACCTTGATCCATGCTTGGATGCAATCCCACCAATTGATGTTTTCCCCTTTAACCTTCTCTTTTGTGATTTCCTTGATGGACAAGAAATCACAAAACTTCCTTAATCTCTCCTTATGTGATCAGTTTTATTATTATGTGTTTTTGAGACTCCTTTTGTTACGTACGAGCAAAAGACGTATGAGTCTCTTTTATATTAATCAAAAGATGTGTTTCAACACAACTCCTCCATTAACGCATCACTTCGGTTATTTGTTACAATAACCGCATCGAAGATTACTATAATATATAATCATATATACATTAAATCATGTGGTAATATATGTAACATTATTATTACCATTTCCATATATGTATATGATTATGAGATTAAGAACGTTTATGAACATAAAGTAAAGTAGGAGGGTTATCAATACACCCATATTCTAACTCATTACTCGAAACCGAACCATCACAGTATCACCTTTTATATTAGAATATAAAACCTTAATATGAACTTGAACTTTATGTTAAACCAAAAGATACATAGGTCACATAGAATATAAAATATTCTTACACTTCCTCGTCGCAGCTTCAATGACCGTCAAGCTTCCTCAGGTTCCAAAACTCAAAACCACTAATCCCCAGATTCATATTCTTATTAAAAGTCTGTAACTTTTACTCTGTTTTAGATAATGAAAATCGTGGACAAGAAGAGCGTAAGAGGCCTCAGCGTCACAGCATTCGAGCTAGAAGTAGTTGGTTACACGATCTCACTCGCCTACTGTCTCCACAAGAAGCTGCCCTTCTCGGCTTTCGGCGAAGTCGCGTTTCTTCTGATCCAAGCTTTGATCTTGATGGCTTGTATCTATTATTTCTCCAAGCCTCTCTCTGTTTCGACTTGGGTTAGAGCGGTTGTGTACTTTGCTTTGGCCCCGCCTCTGTTCGCTGGGAAGATTGATGCGTTGGTCTTTGAAGCGCTCTACGCTTCGAAGCATTTGATTTTTTTGTCCGCGAGGGTGCCTCAGATCTGGAAGAATTTTAGGAGCAGAAGCACCGGGCAGCTTAGTTTCTTGACTTGTTTGATGAACTTGGGTGGGTCCATGGCGAGGGTTTTCACTAGCGTTCAGGTGAATGCTCCGTTTAGTATGCTTGTGGGTGTTGTTCTTGCTGTTTTCACCAATGGTATTATCATGAGTCAGATTCTCTTGTATCGGATAAAAGGACAAGGAAAGCGAGTGAGCGATAAAAAGATTTCATGATAGTCATGTACATGTAAAATGATTACAAAAAGGAAGATGTTTGCTATTTTATATCTTCAGTTAAATAAACTCAACTTGTTTCATTACTTTCCATCTCACAGTTCTGTAGTCTCTTATATTCACTTAGAAGAGTGATTAAGTAGTCTTCTTGCTATTCTTTTAAGTTACTATCAGCTTGAGAAATGCAAGTGAAATATTTGTTTAAGCAATGGTTTCAATGGCGACCTTTTGCCTCATGTATCTAATCTCCACGGCTTTGTCGTCAACAACTTCCCATAGTTTCAGGAAGAGCTTTGCCTATGTTGTGTATATGCTCCAATGCAATATCTACGCCCTTTCTCTTTGTATGAGGTCCCAACCAAATATTACAGAAAAGATAAAACACACAAGTTCGGGGTAGACACCCACACGTTTCCTGGGATTGAATGTTGCTGTCATCGAATAACAACTTAAAATACAACCAATGAATTTTGGAACTTATTAAGCTTTTGTGATTAGGTAAAATGAACAAGAGAGAGAGAGAGACGTAGAGATTTGGTTGTGTTCTTGAGGATTGATGTTGGTCATTTTATAAAGCGAAATGCAAGGCGCAAGTTGTACCTAAACCTGTCTATGTTGTTGTTGCCATTTTTGAGTATGTGACTCAGAAACATGGTATAGATGAACATAAAGTCCAAGGACAGTTATTCAAAATATAACATGCGTCTTAATGTATTTAGAAACTGTTTACTTATGGTGTAACAGACCGGCCCACAATCACTAATCAGTAGGCAGTCGGCACTCGGCACCAACATGAGCAGAATGCTCCGGTCCATCCCCGTCAACTAAAAATTAACAACTTTTCTAATTAACGAAAGACGAAAGTGTTATGAAAACACTTAATACATGCATGTTTTTATTGTTCAAATACATAGAGACCATAACACTAACCGGTTCCTTTGCAGCAACAATAGACGTTGTATATCTTGGATACTTTTATTTTATGTTACATTACTTATATATGTAAACTTTATAAGAAACTAAAAATAAATATGTTAAATTTTTTTTGACTAAATTTGATGCATTAAATTAAAGGTAAAAGTAACAAGAGTTTACAATTGCTAGATAGAAACCTAACAAATGAGAAAACATACATTTTGAGAAAACATATGAGAAATAAAGTTTTCAAGTATGAAACTTGAGAGTTGAAGCCGATGATGACATTGCAACCACAGGTCCACAAGACGATGACCAATATCATGAGACGAGAATATGGTGAGTTGAAGAGATGACCTTCTAAAAAGGAGGCAACCGGCCTCTACGACCCTTATTTCGTCCACCTACCAGAGTCCATTGAATCTCTTGAATTTTCTGAGTTGGTTTGATATGTCGACCTCGAGAGAGATCACCCATCTCATACCCATCTCAGGGTCTAAAGAAGCAAAGTTACCTTTAAAAACGTTTCCTTCATCCTCATCTGTCAATAAGTTTGAAGGAGCGTCACCATGTGTTACCAAAGCAGGAGGGAAACCATACACATGAGCAAGGGGTATGAACCGCAGAAGGAGTAGCAACATCAGTTGCATTAAGGACATTGGCAAGAGGAGTTGTGGGTTCAGCCTCTACAATTTGAGAGACCGAAATCAGGGTATCTACTGCAGAGGCAGCAAGGATGGTGCTTGAGGACTCTGGAGCTACTTCCATGGAAGTATGAGGATTAGCAGAAGTAAGAGGAATATTAAGAGATGCAACAGGGGTTGCAGCAGTAGGTGTATTCATTGACTGTTGGATTCACTTTCCTTGACAACATCATTTACACCAACAGAAAAGTCAGGATATGATTTGGCCTCTTTAGGCAGCAGGCATCTTGATTCTTTGTGGCCTACATGTCCACAACTCTTGATTCTCCATTTTCTTTCATCTCGGGCGGGAGAATATCCGACGCTAGATTGCTTCTGGTCTTAGGGGAGGATTTTGAGGAATGGGATCCTTTAATTCCGGGATGATTTTTATTCGTTGCGCCCATGCTCCTAGCGAAGGAACAAAGGGTGTGGACTTGGCTTGAGCAACATCACTACAAGTATTGGTCAGTGGAGTCAACTGGAAGATGAGAAGCATCGATTGATGTTTGAGTCTCTCCGGATGGAGCTTGGAGTAACACCAGGGCGAGCTTCGATTTCGCCGGAGGAAGCTTGTTTCTCGACTGAAGAATACATCCGACCTGGCGGTGGCGACGAATGGAGAGGCGACTCCATGAGAGCAGAGGTGAACTCAAGGAAGGGCAGAGATGATTACCGGTGATAGATCTGTTCGGTAAAGGAGGCGAGGCGTGACCGCAACGGCGACTCCGTCGAGAGAGGAGGAACGGCGAAGATAGGGTTTGTTTTTTCTCTATAAATATGTTAAATTAATTAAGCTGAGCATCCTTATCGCTGTAGCGCTCTTAACATAATCTACACTATTAAAGCAGAATCCTATTTTGAAAATTTTGGATTATGCCTTTAAATTTTCATCATATTTACAAGATAATACATTTTCTTATTTTTAGAACTTCTTTATTTTAATTAACTAATATTTAAAGAATATATTTAAGTTCTATAAACGATAAAGTAAAAGCATTATCAAAATTTACAGAATCACAAATTATATATTTTATTCAAATCATGTACTATTAAAATATATCAAAAGTTGAATCATTTTAAAACAAATACAATCAAATTTATATAGATTTTTATCGGGTTAACCAGTGTCAGATCGCAGGTTAGTAACATACTTTAAGATGTTTATGGATTTATCTGGTTTTTAAATATCGGGTTTTAACTAATCTGAACTATACTACATACATGTTATCGGATTTACCGGTTCGACCGCGGATCTGAATTAAATACAAAAACATTGGTAAAAACTATTAAAACCCCTGCAAATATATTATTGAATTAGTCTAAAATATACCAAATAAATCTCATGTCTCATAAATTTAACTCTTATAAAACGCAAAAAAAAAAAATAATGTTGTGAGATAAGAATGTGCATACAAAATTTCAAATAAAGAATTGACAAATTATATAATTTTAAATAAAAAATATATCTCCCCTTCAATTTTAAACAAAAAATATACCCGCCCTTTTAAAGGGTGGATCAGAATCTAGTTACAATTAAAAGAAAATCAAAAATAGAAGAAAGCAAAAGAGACGGCCCCTAATTAAACCCGAGAAGCAATGTTTCTTTTTGGGCAGATGTCAACAAATCAGAGGGTGGAGGTTTGGTTAACGCGATCAAAGTTGGCTTTCTCTCTATCTCTCTCTCTCTTTCTCTCGAATCCTCTCTTCTACGAATGGCGAATCGTATCCATCTCGGTGGCTCTGATCTCGTCGGCGAGGTGTCCGTCGGTGGCTCGCGTCGACGACCTCTCTTTCGGTGGTTCTCGTCGACGGCGACCTCTTTCTCTCTCCTTCGGTGGCTCTCGTCAAATCGAAAGGTGAGCGACTGTTGTGTTCTTCGATTATGCATGTCTTAGATTTATGCATCTTCTTGTTCTGATCGGTTGTTTTTCTATCTTATTTGTTGGTTCTAGTCGAATCTGTTATACTTATTCTGATTGAAAGTATTCCTTTTTTTCTGTTTCTTCGGTTCAATTTGGTCTATCGGTGGCGACGGAGTTCTCCTCGACGACGGCGGAGTTCTCTCTCGATGGCGACGGAACTCTCTCGGTGGCGAAACCAATTCTTTCAGATTCTTTGTTGATGGACTCCAACCATAACTCCGGAAATGCTTCTTTCATGTTGTGAATGCTTTTTAACGTGTGATCACTTCCTTCCACTTTTCCGACTTTCCAACCTAAAAATATATATATTGCAAATTATGTTTTTGATTAGTAATCGTTTTAAGATGATGTCTGGTTATATACCTGCACGTCTTCAACACGTGTTAGAGATAATAGAAATCGGCTTTAGTTGGTTTGGTTCGAGATTTTACCAGGACTGTATGAAGACCCATGGCTTTTCCTGTTTGGATGTTACGTACACTGTCGTCGAAGAATAACTGTACAAGATTCATTTATAACATTAATTAATTATAAGATAAGAATAAAGCCTGTTTGTATTTTAGTTATTAATTAAAGCTTACGGTTGTGTGAGGATTGAGCTGTGTAATGTTGAAGGCTTTCTCAAAAGCACTTCTGCTGGTTTACAAATAACCGGAATCTCAGGAAGGTAGTCTATAGAAACCTCAGTCTAGTTGATCTTCGGGTTTAAAGTCTCGAAACTTATGATCTCTCAAAACAATCTTCGATCCCGAGCCTCTTTAGAGCCTTGGTCACATGAACTTCATCTACTTTGAAGGCCATTTTTGTGAAAATAAATTAAAAAGAGATCCAAGAGAATTTCTCTTTAATATATATTATTATAAAATTAAATATATTATATACTAACTTTTATATAATTTTAAAATTGTATACTATTACTGTTCCACCAATCACTTTTTAAAAAAATTTAATGAGGGCATATTGATTCTACAGCATATTGCTACTGTTTCTTCATCAGTTGTACCAATCAAGGCCTAAGTAATAGTACTATCGGTTACATGTGCTGTTATTTATTACACAATAACACTTGTCAAGTCACAAGTGGTCATATGTTAATTGTGGTTAGGCCTGTTCAATATGATAAAACGGAAACGTACCGAACCGAATCGAACCGAAATAGACAATATTGTTTGGTTTTAGTATATATCAAATAAACCAAATGGATATGGTTTTATAAAAACCGTAGGATTTGGATATGATTTGGTCTATGACCGATTGAACCGAATAAACCGAATAAAACCGATCAAAAGTAAAAACATGTAAATATGTATATATTTTATAACTACACATACAAATCAATTTATTATATAAGTTAATTTTTGTTAATAACTATTACCATATTTTTTATTAGTAGTAGAGAAGCCCTAATTTGAAAAACATTTGAATTTTAACTAAATAACAATTCATCGCAACCGAGACTTCTAATTTTATTAGTCTTCTTCTTTTAATCTTTTTGCTTTGTTTTAGTATTGACTAAATTGAGTGAAGCTTATAAATTTGATAGACAACACTAGTAAAAATTCATGACAACTTTTTTCTTATCAATAAACAAACAGAGTTTCGTGTTCAATCGAAGAAGCATGATTTTAATGAAGTCTAAATATGGAAGAGTAAAAAAACTTTTCTTTCATGCTTCTGTGTTATTTTTTTATTTTTAGTTTCAATATTTCAAGCTTTGATTTTAATTCTAGAGTTGAATATTTTATTTGATGGTAGAGGCGTTTTTTATTTATATTCTTTTATTTGAACATTCAAAATTTTTAATAAACGACTGTATTGACAACATGACTCTAAAATCCATACAATATGATCACAAACTATATAATTATGTTTTTGGTATAAAATCGAATAAACCGAAAATCGACGGTATATAAACTGAACCTAACCAAAGTAAATATGGATTTAGAATGATAGTTGTATTTTAAAAACCGAAATACCGAAAAACTGAAAAAACCAAACCGGTATCCAGATTGAAAACCCCTAATTGTGGGGGATCGTATTAGGCATTGATTGGTAAATCTAATAACAAAACAGTAGTATGCTATATAAATTGTATGCTGCTTAAGCAGTATGTTCTCATAAATCTATTTAATAAATTGATTGGTAGACCATTACATGATTAGTATATAAAACTATTATAAAAATTAGTATATGATATATAATTTATTTATTTAGAAATAATATAGATATATTTAAATTTGTAATAAATATTAATTTTATACTTTTATTCACAATAATAAATCATATTTATTTATATATTTGTAGTTCATATTTTGAATATAAAATTTTATTTTTATTTTAAAAATATATATTTTAAATAAAAAATTATTTTAAAAATTAAAATTTATCTTCTAAAAATATAATAAAAGTATTTTGAAAATATAATTAAAAGTATTTTTTAAAATAAAATTTATTTTATATATAAAATTTAATTTTAAAAACTAAAAGAATGTTAAAAAAATTAAAAAAAATAAAAATTAAATAAAACTTACTTATAAAAATAATATTTTTATAAAATAATTATTATTTTCTAAAATAGTAATTTATTGTTAAAAATGATTTTAAAATTAAATATATTTTGAAAGTAGAAATTTTACTTTTGAATCCTTATATAATTTTTGATATTATTAAACAAAATATATTAATTATAGTTAATTTTTTAAAAATTTAATATATTATAAATGAAAATGTTCTACTAAAAGCTTCATATGAAAGCACTGAGTAAAGAGCATTTAGAGAACTTTTGCATCTTCTAAATGCTAATCTAAATGTTTTTATAGTTATTGTTGATTGACTTACTACTCTAATAGTGTGTCAAGTTTTTTTTTTAAAACTGGATAATTATGTTATTACAACTATGAGAAATATTACAGACGATTCTACAGTCGACAATTCTACCTGCTGTATGAGGATTCACGCCTGATTGCATCACCTGAGCCGCCCAATGGGATCCTTGCTTGACAGTACTCCTTGCGTCATGCTGCATATCTCTTGAAAGCCTTTTCTCTCTTAATTCACATAATTCCGCCTTCTCCGGAAATTGAAACTCAGATCTCATGGTGTAGAAGCATTAATGAACCATTGGTCAAACCACTAGACCAAGGGGGCTTCCACAAATAGTGTGTCAAGTTATAGACAAGAATCCATGCGATCTGCAGACCAGCATATGAAATACATTATGTTACCAAGACTAGTATTTTGGAAGCTTAATCAACAATCTTAGACTTTTTTGGTTTCTTTAGTTATAATGATCAACATTAATTTCCAAGTTTAAATTATTTGATATGCTTTTGTGGAGTTACCTTACTTTTCGACACCGAATTCTCATCCGACCATAAGTTTAGTTAGTCTATATTAGTGTGTTTATATTTAGCCTATTACCTTATTTAACCCCCAAAAAAATTATAAATACTACACTTTGGCTCATTGAGTCTTTAGATCAAAAAATGAATCATCTCATTATTTTTATGTTAGTTCTTGCTATGTGTTCTTGTTTTAAAGAAAGTTCTGGATGTGCTCCAGGCACTACTCCAAACACTTTACGATTTAAAAACCAACTTGGAGGAGCGCATGTACTCAATGTACATTGCTCGTCTAACAGAGGCGAAAGCAAAGGTAGCAAGCCTGTATTATTCAATGAAATATACAGCTTTCCGGTTGAGGAGAAAGGACAAGGGAGAATAGTATGGAAATGTGAATTAAGGGATGTAAAGAGTAGGACTCGTGTTATGATATGGAGAGCATATCGAGGAGCCGCCAATGTTCGATGTGGCGAGATACGCGAATATATAGCTGAACTTAAAGGCGTTTCCTTAATGAAAAATAATAAACCGGCCAAAGAATTCTTTCATTGGGCTAAAGGCTAAATAGTGGATTTTTTCTTATTCATCTTCCTCTTTTAAGACTAGTATTTATGAAGCTTAATATTTTCCGTGCCTTGTGCATTCAGTTATTTATATTTTAAATTTGGGGTTATAATATTCAAAAAGGTAATGAAGTATTGTATCAATCTTCTAAGTAATAATAATAATAATAATATAGTATGAGTTTATTTGATATATATTGTATTAATCTTTTAAATTATACTAGCGATTTTCCGGTGCTTATGCATGAATATAAGTATTAAAAAAGTAAATATATCACAATAACTGATTCATGTTTTATTTTAAATTTTTATTTTATATTTATGATTTGTTATAAATTATATCATATTATTTTACTTAGACTTGTGGTTTTAGATATATATAATGTCTAGTCGGTATGGTTATTACTGAATTGCATCTACTTGTTGAATTTCAACTATATTAATAGATTAAGTTATGTAACTTTCTTATTATCATTTTTTTTGGCTGTTATATTATTTGTAAACAAATTTAAAATAAATACCCAAAACATTTCTTGGGAATTATTTTTCAGAAATCATGTTATATAAGTAAAATATTAAGTTACTTTTAAAATTCATATATATTTTAAATTTATATAGTTTAATAAATATATTATGAGACTGTAAATAAAAAAATATAATAATAAATATTTTGCAAGAAAATAAGTAAAATACTTAATATTCAGTAATATTAATTAAAAAGTATTTTGAGTTTATTAAAGATATTTCGATTTATGTTATCCAAATTATTTTTAATCATTTAAGAAAATAGATTGATATAAATAAAATATTGCTAATATAATATATATTATGAATGATATATATATATATATATATATATTAGTCTTAGAAAAATAGTTTTGTTTTAAGTAAAATTTTATTCTGACCCCATTAAAGAAATACATTTGACCCCACAAAAATAATTTCTAAGCATGAAGGATAAAATTTAATTATACAACTAAAATATTTATACTTTTTATCTTTAAAAGGTTGGATTTACATTAGTTTTAGCCTCATTTTCCTATAATTATCAAAAATATAAAATCACTAAACACGTTTTGTTATTTTAAACTTTAGTAATATGTTAGTTTAAGCCCAAATTATATTAGGTCCAACTACTTTATAATATAGAAACATCAAAAATAAGTAAGTTTTAAAAAAGGAAAAGAAAAAACCTGTTCCTCTTTTTTTTCGCAAAAGAAATCTGTTCCTCTTCCTCAAGAACTAAAGACGACAGCAAACGGCCAACTCATTCTCCACAATTATTTTTAGTTAAAGTTCAAGTTGATTTTCTATATATTTTTAGCCAATGACACTATTATAAGTGTGCATAGAATGGAAATGCTATGGTCGTGTGGTTACGTTTGAAAAGATTTTAGATATAGGAATTGAGCACTGTTTTCTCAAAAAAAAAGAGATTGAACTCTGTTTTTTCATTGTTGTTCTGTTTTTTTTCTTAAAAACTCTGAAAACACTCCAAACAAAAGGTAATTGTACAAACGTTTTTTTTGTTTGAATAAATACTTACATATATTAAGAAAAAGAGTATGCTTAAGTATTTTGTAGTTTATAAATTATGTTTTTGTTTTCTTTTTTCGACCCCACTACAAAACTTTTCTGGCTCCGCCACTAGGATCAGTATACTAGTTTTATACCATTTTACCAAAAGTCGTTACGAAATGCAAGTAAAATTCTTTTTGACATAAATCTATAGGGGTCAGTTGACCCTCTCTCCTACAGCTGCCTCCGCCCTTGGTCGGCACCAACATGAGCAGAATGCTCCGGTCCATCCCCGTCAACTAAAAATTAACAACTTTTCTAATTAACGAAAGACGAAAGTGTTATGAAAACACTGAATACATGCATGTTTTTATTGTTCAAATACATAGAGACCATATACACTATACTAACCGTTGCAGCAACAATAGACGGTGTATATCTTGGATACTTTTATTTTATGTTACATTACTTATATATATGTAAACTTTATACGAAACTAAAAATAAATATGTTCATTACTTAAGCTTGAACATAAGTTTCAATCGAGATATGTGTGGCGTAACCAATTCTTTCAGATTCTTTGTTGATGGACTCCGACCATAACTCCAGAAATGATTCTTTCATTTTGTGAATGCTTTTTAACGCGTGATCACTTCCTTCCACTTTTTCCGACTTACCAACCTAAAAATATATATATTGCAAATTATGTTTTTGATTAGTAATCGTTTTAAACTGTCTGGTTATATACCTGCACGTCTTCAACACGTGTTAGAGATAATAGAAATCGGCTTTAGTTGGTTTGGTTCGAGATTTTACCAGGACTGTATGAAGACCCATGGCTTTTCCTGTTTGGATGTTACGTACACTCTCGTCGAAGAATAACTGTACAAGATTCATTTATAACATTAACTAATTATAAGATAAGAATAAAGCCTGTTTGTATTTAGTTATTAACTAGGTGACCCATCAGCACTCGTGGGTATAAAGTTATAGTATAATTCTGAGACAGGATTATCGATTGAGTTCAAATGTGAGAGTTAATGGAACAAGTGAGAGTTTCAATGCTGAGACAAAATTTGCGCAAATCTCTAGTATGCAGAGAGGTGCAAGCAATTTTTCGGTTTGGTTTGTTTAGTTCGGTTTTAATATATTTTTCAATGGAAGTAAACCTTATTTAGTCTGGTTAGCTGTGGTTTATGTCCAGTTCAATTAATATTCGGTTCGGTTTATTTTGGATCGGTTTAAGTAGGCTCTTTGTCGCTTAATTTTTTAAAAGAAAAATTATGTTTCAAACGTATACACATAAAGTATGTGAACTAAATTCAATATTAAACTGAAACAAAACTAAAAAAGTCACAAAAGTATATAAGAATAAAACAAATGAAAGTTAACTAAAGTAATAAAAATTAACATCATTAGTATGTTTTTAATAAAGTTAACTATTAAAAAAACAAATGTAAGAAAAAATACAGGAGACAATGACATATTAAAAATGTGATAAAATCTCATAGATATCACAATCTCATAGAAACCTGCAAAGAAAAGTGACATCACAATCTCAATTACTTGCACAAATTTATATGATAAATTTGTGCAAGTAATTGATAGCAAAATAAGGTAACTCAAATTATTTGCACCATTAACATATAAATCACAATCTCATAGATATCACAATCTCATCATCATATTTCCGAATTAACTAATTAGGAAAATAAAGAACATACACATTTAATGCAATATCACATGTATATAGTTACCAATAAATGACATCATAAAAGAACAAGAAATTTACTTAATAGACATATTTTCACGAAAATTTAACTTTTAAATTTGTCAATTAAATGTATATTTAAAAAAATACTTCCTAAAAAGATTATTTCGTTTAGAATTATATATAATAAAAATTCAGAATATTTCAAATTTAAAGAATAATTACGAATTAATAATCATATTTTATCATTAAGTCTTATGGTTCCTGAAATATTTGTTATAGAAATTCTTGTAAAGATAATTCTTGAGATATATAAAGTCTTATGGTTCTTGTAATATTTGTTTCCTTTTAATAAGCATGAAGCAATTAAAGAAAGATATTAAAAATTGGCTGTCATAAATTTGCAATAATTAACATACCATTTAAGACAAGTAATTGATGGCAAAATAAGGTAATCATCATATCAACTTGCGCAAGTAATTGATAATGAAATAAGGCAAGTTATTAATAAACGAATTAACCAATTAAAAACCTTTACCAACAAGGTATATCTTTCCTAATACCATAATATGAGTATAGAATTAAAGAATAATAAATAGTTTTGATTTTGATATATTGTAAATCTATCGAAATATATTATAATTATGTTTGATTAATAAATATTACTATAGATATTTAATTTTAATTAAAAAGATCATATAAATATGTAACAAATATGATTTTATAATTTTATAATAAATACTTACATATCATATCATACAAAATGTTACACATATCACATTCTAACTATGAATTATATACAAAATTTATTATGTGATAAATTGTATAAAGTTATATTATAGTTGACATAGAACTATATAGTTTATGATGACAAAAAAAGATGAGAAAAAGAACTATATAGTTTACATATATGAATTTATAGGATATACATTTTATAATATGATAAATTGTATAAAATCATATTTGAGTACAAAGTTGATAATATATATAAAAGTATATAGTATAATGATAGACTTTACTAAAATATTTAGCTTTCACAATAAGCTATGTAACAGAATGTTCTCAAATTAATTTAAAAATTTATCTACCTATAAGTTAGGATTATTTATGGAATATTTTAGTAAATATTTTAGTAAAGTCTACCATTATACTATATGTATAAGTGAGATTGGGTATAATATTTTAGTAAATATTTTAGTAAAGTCTACCCACTTATATAAGCATATAGTATAATGGTAGACTTTACTAAAATATTTAGCTTTCACAATAAGCTATGTAACAGAATGTTCTCAAATTAATTTTAAAATTTATCTACCTATAAGTTAGGATTATTTATGGAATATATTGTTACTAAAATTACATTTTAAAAATAAAAGAGAATATCTCGAGTAGTTTACACTAATGATTTAATTAACAAATCTTGTCCTTAAAATTTAAATATTAAAGCATCATATTAGGAAATAAGATATTACATCCGTAGAGAAAATACCATTCTAAGCACATCTTTTGCAGGATGAGAATGGTGAACTCTTAGAAGTCTGAAATATGAACACTTCCCTCAAATCATCTATGAAAAATATAAAACAAAATCACAATCAGCAAACCAAAAATATATATGTGTATATATAGCTTATAATTCTAGACAATAATATAAATCTACTAATAAAAAGTATTCAGCAGCACAAAAGATGCTATTGAAATGATATAGGTGAGATATGTTATCAAATTGAGAAAATTATTTTACCAGATTGAGGAACAAAGATGTTATCGAAATGATATATCAAAGAGGTGTACAATCAAATCATATATAGCTTCAGTGGAGAAATCGTCATAATAGTGTATCTGCATATAAACCAAAATAAAAATCAGCTCTCATGAAATATAAAAGCATAATGTTCTAAAATAAGAAAAAAAAGTTCAGAACATTATTAACATAAAAGTTTAGAATACAAAGTTCAATGATTTCGTTTCTTCTACTGTGAATGTCTTATTTATAGTAAATTGGTGGACGTTTTCAATGATTTAGGTTGCATGATAAGCTAAGAAGTAGAATATTCTCTAATAAATTCTCAATAAATCTTATATTTATAAGGTAATAGATTAAATAAAGTAAGAACTTCCAAGTAATGTATATTTAAAATAAGGTAAGTCAACAAATTTGATAGATTTTAAAATTAATTCAAATAGATTAAAGAAAGTAACAACTTGGCAAGTTATGTATAATTACCTTATATAGTATCTCATGCATAATATCTTGCTACATTTATTTCAAAATTATTTGCAGTAAATATTAATTGCAATAAATTAAAGAAAGTAAGAATTTGCACAAGTGAAGTATTTTTAAAATAGCGTAAGTCATTAAAAACGAATTAAATTTTTGATATATTTATAAATTAATTCAAATAGATTAAAGAAAGTAACAACTTGCAAGTTATGTATAATTAAAATAAGGTAAGTCATTAAAAACGAAGTAACAAATTTGATATATTTAAAATTACATATTGAATGTTGTTTCTATATAATTTTTAGAAATCACATATTATAATAAGGTAAGATTTTAGCAACGAATGTATTTAAATAATTTTAAATTGAATGCGAATTTTGGTGGGTTAATATTTAATAAACAAATATAATTTATTAATCCTTCAATTCTTAAATAGCCTTTATATTTATATTTTAGAAAATATATTTTCTGTTTAGACCTGCGATAATATATTTAAATATTTAAATATGTAGTATTTAGTGAATTTTTAACATATTTTAGTATAAAATGTATGTGTGTTTTTCTAACAATATTTATATAAAGGATAAGAAATTTTATATTAATTTTAACATATTTTAGTATAAAATGTATGTATGTGTTTTTCTTACCAGGATAAGAAATCACATACAATTTAGGTTTATGAAAATATATTATCGTTTGTTGAAAAACATAATTATATTTTATATATACAAATATAATTTATTCAGATATATATATATATATATATATATATATATATATGTAGTAATGTATATGAATAGTTTAGATAAGTGGTTGATAGTGTTTGGAAGCCTAAAATTAGTGGTTCTAGGTTAACTCTATCATTGAGAGTGTTTGAAAGTCTAAATTAAGTGGTTCTAGGTTAACAATTCTCTGCCGATTTAAAAATAAATCAAAAAGAAATTAGCAAAAATCAACCAATAGAATTAAGAGAATTAATCTGAGAGTGTCCTGTATGAGTGCCACATAAGCAGAAATCACTAAAGTGACTTCTCTTTTAATATATAGGGGGATTAAAAAAAATAGTTATTAATCAAAGCTTACGGTTGTGTGAGGATTGAGCTGTGTAACGTCGAAGGCTTTCTCAAAAAGCACTCTCTGCTGGTTTACAAATAACCGGAATCTCAGGAAGGTAGTCTATAGAAACCTCAGTCTCGTTGATCTTCGGATTTAAAGTCTCGAAACTTATGATTCTCTCAAAACATTCTTCGATCCTGAGCCTCTTTAGAGCCTTGGTCACATGAACTTCATCTACATTGAAGGCCATTTTTGTGAAAATAAACTAAAAAGAGAAAATAAACTAAAAAGAGATCCAAGGGAATTTCCCTTTAATATATATTATTTTAAAATAAATATATTATATACTGATTTTTATGAAATTTTAAAATTGTATAATACTATTGTTCTACCAATCACTTTTAAAAAAATTTAATGAGAGCATACTGCTTCTACAGCATATTGCTATTGCTTCTTCATCAGCTGTACCAATCAAGACCTAAGTAATAGTACTATCGGTTACATGTGCCGTTATTTATTACACATTAACACTTGTCAAGTCACAAGTGGTCATAAGTTAATTGTGGGTAGGCCTGTTCAATATGGTAAAACCGAAACCTACCAAACCGAATCGAACCGAAATAGACAATATGGTTTGGTTTTGAAATATACCATATAAACCGAATGGATATGGTTTTAAAAAAACCGTAGGATTTGGATATGGTTTGGTTTATAACCGATTAAACTGAATAAAACCGATCAAAAGTAGAAACATGTAAATATGTATATATTTTGTAACTACACATACAAATCAATTTATTATATAAGTTCATTTTTGTTAATAAATATTACCATATTTTTGTTAGTAGCAGAGAAGCCCTAATTTGAAAAACATTTGAACTTTAACTAAATAACAATTCATCGCAACCGAGACTTCTTATTTTATTAGTCTTCTTCTTTTAATTTTTTTGCTTTGTTTTATTATTGACTAAATTGAAGTGAAGCTTATAAATTTGATAGACAACACAAGTAAAAAATCATTAGAACTTTTTTTCTTATCAATAAAAAAATAGAGTTTCGTGTTCAATCGAAGAAACATGACTTTAATGAAGACTAAATATGAAAGAGTGGAAAAACTTTTCTTTCATGCTTCTGTTTTATTTTTTATTTTTAGTTTCAGCATTTCAAGCTTTAATTTTAATTCTAGATTTGATTATTTTATTTGATGGTCGAAGCATTTTTATTTTTTATTCTTTTATTTGAACATACAATCTTTTTTTAATAAATGACTGTATTGACAACATGACTCTAAAATCCATACAATATGATCCCAAACTAAATAATTATGTTTTTGATATAAAACCCAATAAAACAAAAACCGACGGTATATAAACTGAACCTGACCGAAGTAAATATGGATTTAGAATGATAGTTGTATTTTACTAACCGAAATACCGAAAAAATGAAAAAAACCAAACCGATATCCAGATTGAACACCCCTAATTATGAGGGATTGTATTAGGCATTGATTGGTAAATCTGATAACAAAACACTAGTATGCTATATAAGTTGTATGCTGCATAAGCAGTATGTTCTCATAAATCTAATTAATCAATTGATTGGTAGACCATTACATGATTAGTATATAAAAATATTATAAAAAATTAGTATATGATATATAATTTATTTATTTAGATATAATATAGATATACTTAAATTTTAATAAATATTAATTTATACTTTATTCACAATAATAAAAATCATATTTATTTAAAAAATTAAATATATTAATTTACTTTTATTTTCATTTTTAAAGAATTTTTAAATAAAAAATTTTAAAAAATTTAAAATTTATCTTTTAAAATTAAAATTATTTTGAAAATATATTTAAAAAACAAAATTTCTTTTATATATTAAATTATTTTAAAATTAAAAGAATTAAAAAAATTAATTATAAAAATATTAATTTTATAAATATAATATTTATTTTCTGTTATAATAATTTATTATTTTAAAATGATTTTAAAATTAAATATAATTTTGAAAGTAAAAATTTTACTTTTGAATCCTTATATAATTTTGTGATATTATTAAACCAAATATGTTAATTATAATTAATTTTTTAGACAAATTTTATATATTATAAATGCAAATGTTCTACTAAAAGCTTCATATTCATATGAAAGCATTGAGTAAAGAGCATTTAGAGAACGTTTGCATCTTCTAAATGCTAATCTAAATTTTTTATAGTTATTATTGATTGGTTTACTACTCTAATAGTGTGTCAAGTTTTTTTTTTTTAACGATGGATAATTATGTTATTACAACTATGAGAAATATTACAGACGATTTTACAGCCGACAATTCTACCTACCGTATGAGGATTCACGCCTGACTGCATCACCTGAGCAGCCCAATGGGATCCTTGCTTGACAGTACTCCTTGCGCCATGCCACATATCTTTTGAAAGTATTTTCTCTCTTAATTCGCATAATTCTGCCTTCTCCAGGAATTGAAACTCAGATCTCCTGGTGTAGAAGCATTAATGAACTCTTGGTCAAACCACTAGACCAAGGGGGCTTCCACAAATAGTGTGTCAAGTTATAGACAAGAATCCATGCGATCTGCAGACCAGCATATGAAATACATTATGTTACCAAGACTAGTATTTTGGAAGCTTAATCGACAATCTTAGACTTTTTTGGTTTCTTTAGTTATAATGATCAATATTAATTTGCAAGTTTAAATTATTTGATATGCTTTTGTGGAGTTACCTTACTTTTCGACACTGAATGCTCATCCGATCATAAGTTTTGTTAGTCTATATTTGTGTGTCTATATTTAGCTTATTACCTTATTTAACCCCCTCAAAAAATTATAAATACTACACTTTGGCTCATTGAGTCTTTAGATCCCAAAATGAATCATCTCATTATTTTTATGTTAGTTCTTGCTATGTGTTCTTGTTTTAAAGAAAGTTTTGGATGTGCTCCAGGCACTACTCCAAACACTTTACGATTTAAAAACCAACTTGGAGGAATGGCGCATGTACTCAATGTACAATGCTGGTCTAACAGAGGCGAAAGCAAAGGTAGCAGGCCTGTATTATTCAATGAAATATACAGTTTTCCTGTTGAGGAGAAAGGACAAGGGAGAATAGTATGGAAATGTGAATTAAGGGATGTAAAGAGTAGGACTCGTGTTATGATATGGAGAGCATATCGAGGAGCCGCCAATGTTCGATGTGGCGAGATACGCGAATATATAGCTGAACTTAAAGGCGTTTCCTTAATGAAAAATAATAAACCGGCCAAAGAATTCTTTCATTGGGCTAAAAGCTAAATCGTGGATTTTTTTCTTATTCATCTTCCTATTTTAAGACTAGTATTTATGAAGCTTAATATTTTCCGTGCCTTGTGCGTTAAGTTATTTATATTTTAAATTTGGGGTTATAATATACAAAAGGTAATAAAGTATTGTATCAATCTTCTAAGTAATAATAATAATAATAATAATAATAATAATATAGTATGAGTTTATTTGATATATATTGTATTAATCTTTTAAATTATACTAGCGATTTTCGGTGCTTATGCATGAATATAAGTATTAAAAAGTAAATATATCACAATAACTGATTCATATTTTATTTTAAATTTTTATTTTATATGTATGATTTGTTATATATTATATCATATTATTTTACTTAGACTTGTGGTTTTAGATATATATAATGTCTAGTCGGTATGATTATTACTGAATTGCATCTACTTGTTGAATTTCAACTATATTAATAGATTAAGTTATGATTAACTTTGTTATTTTCATTTTTTTGTTAAATTATTTGTCAAAAAAATTAAAATAAATTCCCAAAACATTTCTTTGGTATTACTTTTGAGAAATCATGTTATATAAGTAAAATATTAAGTTACTTTTAAAATTCATATATTTTAAATTTATATATTTTAATAAATATATAAAGAGACTGTAAATGAAAATTTATAATATAATAAAAATATTTTGCAAGAAAATAAGTTAAATACTCAATATTCAGTAATATTAATTAAAAAGTATTTTTAGTTTATTAAAGATATTTCCATTTATTTAATCAAATTATTTTTAATCATTTAAGAAAATAGATTGATATAAATAAAATATTGCTATTATAATATATATTATGAATGATATATATATATATATATTTTAGTTTAAAAGTTTATAATGTATCTTTTAATAAATTTTCATTATTGGAAAGGATATAAAGAAAAAGGAAACTAATTTTTATATAATATTTTAATGTATTAAGGATAATTATGTAAATAACCATAGTAAGAATCAATGTGAGCATGACACGTTGGAAAATGATTTTCAATTGAATAATACTAGATAATTTATTTTTCATGCTGATTCATGGATATAAATATTAATAAATTAAATGTATTATGTAATTGATTACTATTTTAATTTCAGATCATTTTTAATTCATATTAATAAAATTATTTGTTTTAATTAGATATGTGATTTCGAATATATAATATTATATTGCATTTACTTATCCCAATTTATTTATAATATTATTTATGTTCTATTTTAAATATTGATTAATTTTGTTATTTGTATTTAAGTTGGCTGTTCTCTTAGATAAGTAGGGCTTTTTATTTCTCTTCCCTCTTTTACACCACAGTACAAGGAGAGGATGAGTACAAGAACATAGCGTATTTGGAGACTGGAGAGAGAGTTGCTAGTGACAGACGCCATCCATGACCAGCGAGGGTGCTGAGCGGTTTGCGAGGCCTGAAAGTTATAAGCAATGGCGGGTTAGGACTTTAAGAGCCGGGTTTAAGCCGGAGGTGATAAGTAAAGAGGGGTGGTAGAGAGATAGTGAGGAAACGTTACGATAAAGATTTTTTGATTGTTAGTGATAATTACTGGATGCTTCGGGGATGGAAAAGAAGAGTTATCTATGCTTTCTCTTGCCTGGGAAACCTGCAAGATAAGCTAACAGATAATCGTTTGAAAAATTGTTACTTGGCTTCATTTTTGTTTGCCAATGGTATGTAGTAATCTGTTTGATCACATGAATGGCATTTGTAGTAATCTTAATTGAAAGACAAAACTGTTTCATCATATATCTGGAGCTAAAAACACAAGCATAAAACAACCACCAACACCATGTGAATGATGATGATACAGACATGATCTACTAAAACATGTGAACTAAGGTTGCTGCTGCGCTTAGCTAATATTTGGTTTGAGGTTTTGGTGGCTTCAAAGAGCTACAGTCCGCCTCCCAGTTCTTGGGTTTCTTGAAACCATCGCCTTGTCTGTTGCTCGGTGACGGTTTGTCACTGCTCTTCGCGGACTTGCTTGGATGGTTTTGTTCCTCAGGCTGTTTCCTTTTCAAGTCACCACCATTTGTCTCAACCTTCTTCGGTTCACTGAAATAGGGTACATTCAAGCTACTTACAGTATAAAGTTGTGAAGATAGGTGACTGAAATTTATTGCTACCAATAATTTTACTTATTCTGTCTCAAGATTATATGATCAGTTAGACAATGGATGTCTCGCATTATTCAGCTGAATGCATACTCTCTTGGGAAGATAAATTTGTTGAGAACCAACCAAAAGGAATAGTAAAAAGCGGAGGGGGTAACAGTACCTAAAAGACATTCTTCCTCCATTACTGCTAGAACTCGCGGGAGAAGCATCTGTTTTCCCACCGGTTATAGCCGGCTCTTCATTAAGTTTCTAATGAAAGAAGAGTTGTATTACTAATCTACTCTACAGAAAGCCAAAAGGGAAAAACATAAACCGCCTTAGCAACACAAGACAAAAACCTCGATAGTGGGGTTAAAAGACATGCGTCCTAACGATGCTCCTGGCTGAGGATCCCAGTCTGTTATGACCACCACACTGCAATTCAATAGTGGGGTTAAAACACATACACAATGTCAAAGTAAATTTAAACGAAGCAGTACCACTTCTTTGCCGCAGTTCCGAGCGAAGGAAAACTCCCGTTAGGCTCTTCATCAATCTTCTTCTTCTCCTCCTCTTTCAGAGCAGACATTTGCATAAACTATAAACAAAAGAGCACCAATCAAATATAATAAGTTCATGAAATAACACGTACCCACTTTTGTCTCTCACTCTACATGATTGATAATTGATAATGCAATTGCTTCAGTAAAAAATTGCAACTTTGGTCCGAAATCAATTCTATAACTGACTCTAACCTCTAAAGGCTAAGTTTTAAAAAAAAAAAACTATAGATGCTTAGCAAAACAGGTGGACTCAGCTTCGAAGAGATTAAAAACTACTTCCAAAGCTCGAAACTTTACTTCAAATTCGTGAAGATAAAAAGAGACAATCATGTGTGTATATCTATGGATAAAGCTAATTGTAGACAATCATGTTTGGACTCATATATTATCAATTAAATGAACTCAACTTGTTTCATTACATTCCATCTCACAATTCTGTTATCTCCAAAAAAAAATAAATTATTTCACTTTTTAGAAGAGTGATTAAGTAGTCTTCGTGCTATTCTTTTAAGTTACTATCAGCTTGAGAAATGGGAGTGAAATGTTTGTTTAAGCAATGGTTTCAATGGCGACCTTTTGCCTCATGTATCTAATCTCCACGGCTTTGTCGTCAACAACTTCCCATAGTTTCAGGAAGAGCTTTGCGTATGTTGTGTATATGCTCCAATGCAATATCTACCCCTTCCTCTTTGTATGAGGTCCCAACCTAATATTACAAAAAGATAAACACACAAGTTCTATTTTATATTTTATAAGTCATTGCTTCGTTTACTTACCCATGCGGTGTAGACACCCACACGTTTCCTGGGTTGAATGTTGCTGTCGTCGAAGAGCAACTTAAAATACAACCAATGAATTTTGGAACTTATTAAGCTTTTGTGATTTGGTAAAATGAACAAGTTGTGAGAAAATGAGAAATAGTAGATGTTTAGTTTCTGGAAAATGAAGAACATGAAGCACAAGAGAGGGAGAGAATTAAATGTAGAGAAATAGAAGGAGAGAATAATTTTCCGTAGAATTAATTGTCTACACATACAAGGTATATATGGAAACATAAGATTAAAGTGAGATAGAAAGGTATGTTGGATAATAAGTTGTTCTAGAGGTTCCATCAGACTTGAATCCAGATCTAGATCTGTGTTCACACCTTAAAGTCAACACTTTCCGTCACTATAACTCAGCCGCCTCATGTAACTCAACCGTCTCATGTTATAATTCAGCCGGCATGCCGCCTCATGTAACTCAGCCACCACATGTTATAACTCAGCCGGCATAACTCAGCCACTTCGTGTCAATCATTTGCTTACTCTGAACATACTTGTTTCTCCTTGCTTCCTCTCAACACTTCTTACACTTGCTGCTAATTATTTCTTCATGTCAACACTACACATCAAGCTTGACCATAGGGACTGGTCAAGCTTGGACAGCCATGAAATGTTCCCTCATTAAAACCTTAACTTGGACAAACCACTTGGGATAAAAACCAAGCCAAGGAAAAAGAGTAGAACACCTCATGGCAAAGAGGATCAGTGTGATGAGAGATCCACGAGTCCAAGCTTTGAATGAATGAACTCACAGACCTTAGTGCTTGCAGCCTTGGTAAAGATGTCAGCCAACTGATCTTCACTTCTTGTGTAGCAAGGTAAGATGATCTTTTGTTCCACAGCTTGTCTTACCTTGTGGCAATCTACTTCAATGTGTTTAGTCCTTTCATGGAAGACTGAGTTTCTGGCAATGTGTATGGCAGCTTGATTATCACAGTGCATAGTTATTGGAGTTGTAGTCTCAATTCCCAAGTCTTTAAGCAGCCCCTTGATCCAAGTTAACTCACTTGTAAGCTTCCTCATGGCTCTATATTCTGCCTCAGCACTTGAACATGACACAACCTTCTGCTTCTTGCTTTTCCAAGTCACCAGATTGCCTCCAATGAATGTGCAATACCCAGTAGTTGATCTCCTATCAACTCTATCTCCTACCCAATCAGCATCACAATATCCAACAATTTCAGTGCTCCTATTGCATCCCATCCAAACTCCTTGTCCTGGTGCCTCTCTTAGGTACCTTAAGATCCTCTCAACCATGTTCCAATGGTGAATCCTTTGCGCCTGCATCTACTGACTGACTTGGTTCACAACAAAGCAAATATCTGGTCTTGTAATGGTTAGATAGATGAGTTTTCCAACCATCCTCCTATACAGCTTCACATCTCCAAATGGTTTGTCCTCAAACTCCTCCTTGCGCAGCACTTTGTAACCATCTTCCAGTGGAGTCTTAGCTTTCTTTCCTCCTAGATCACCTGCCTCACTCAATAGATCAAGTGTGTACTTTCTTTGGTTTAAGAACAGCCCTTCCTTAGAACGACATATCTCAATCCCTAGAAAGTACTTTATTTCACCCAAGTCTTTGATATCAAAAGAAGCTTTAAGAAAGGCTTTGGTTAAGATGATACCTTCCTTATCACCTTCTGTGATAATAATGTCATCCACATAAATCAGAATGACCACAATGTCTTGTTGAGTGGTGAGAGTGAACAGAGTATGATCAGCTTCATATTTGATGAAGCCTCTTCCATTGAGAGTTATACTTAGCTTGTGATACCAGGCTCTTGGTGATTGCTTCAACCCATAGATTGCTTTCTTTAATCTCAGCACATTCCCTGGTTGCACAAGGTTTTCCATGCCAGGAGGTGGTCTCATGTAGACTTCATCTTCTAGTTCACCTTGAAGGAATGCATTCTTGACATCCATCTGCCATAGATCCCACTCCAAGTTCACAGCTAAGGAGAGAATGATTATGATGGTATGGAGCTTGGCCACTGGTGCAAAAGTATCAAGGTAATCTTCCCCATAGACCTGAGTGTAGCCTCTTGCCACAAGCCTTGTCTTCTTCCTATCTGGTTTCCCATTTGCTAGATACTTGATGGTGAAGATCAACCTGCTTGTCACTGCCTTCTTGCCCTTGGGGAGCTCAGTTTCATACCAAGTATCATTCTTAATCATGGCACCAATTTCATCTTCAACTGACTCTCTCCACTCTTCATGCTCCATGGCTTCTTCATAAGTCTTTGGAACATACTCTTGATCTAAATTGCTGATGAAGACTACATGCTCTTGAGAATAACTTGCAAAAGAGCAGGTTGCTTGGATAGGGTGAGCCACCGCATTGCTATTGAAGTACACTCTGGTGTCGATCCACTTGGATGGTTTCTTCTCTCTTGTACTCATTCTCAATGATTGAATCTGTTGATCTTCTCTCACTGCCTCTTCCTGTCCTTGATCTCCATTAAATTGATCTTCATTTGGCTGATCAGATTCAGTTCCATCTTGATCATGTGTGCTTGCTGAATCATTTCCTCCATGCAGCTGTGATTCAGTTTCATTGCCCTCCTCAGGATCAGGATGGACTGTTTCAACAACTGGTAATGTTTCTTCATTATTTCCAGCAGCTGGTGGTGAGGGAGAAGTCCTTGGCACTTCACTGCTCTGAGGCTGACTGATGCCAAGACTCTCCAGAATGATCCTCAAGTTGTTTGCCCTATATGAAGGTCCTTGTGAGAGATCTTGAAGGTTTTCCCAACTCTTCTCCTCATAGTACCCTTTAGATTCCACAAACTTAACATCCCTTGAGATTAAAACCCTTCTTGATGCTGGATCATAGCACTTATACCATTTTGCGTTGGAGAATAGCCAATGAACATAGCCTTTGAGCTTTTAGCATCAAGCTTGTTCCTTTGCTGTCCTGGTATCAGCACAAAGCAGAGACACCCAAACACGCGTAAGTGGTCCAAAGGTGGCTTGGTCTGGTTAAGAACCTCAAATGGAGACATGTCGTTAAGGACTTTAGTTGGAGTCCTATTGATCAGATAGCTAGCACACACCACATCATCACTCCAAAACCTTTTTGGAATATTGGTGTGAAACATCATTGATCTTGCTACTTCCATCAAGTGCCTGTTCTTCCTTTCAGCAACTTCATTCTGTTGAGGAGTGTAAGGACAGTTTGTCTGGTGAATAATCCCATATTGAACAAGGTATTGCTTAAATACCAGATTTGTGTACTCTCCACCATTATCTGACCTGAGAATTTTCACCTTGGCATTAAAGTGAGTGGAGACATGGGCCTGAAAATTCTTGAAAGCCTCTAACACCCTGTCTTTAGACGGAATCAGTGTCACTCAAGTGTATTTGGACTTCTCATCAATAAAGGTGACAAAGTATTTGTGATTCTCCCTCGATACAGATGGAGCAGTCCATACATCAGAGTGAACCAGGTCAAAACATTTCTCATAGATGGTGCCAGACTTTGGAAATACAGTCCTACAATGCTTCCCCAATATACAAGCTTCACAATCATCATTCATGTACATCACACCAGGGAGCATCAGATTTAAGGCTCTAGTATGAGGATGTCCCAGTCTAGCATGCCATATGGTGCTCTCAATCCCATTAGATGTACTGGCCAGACACTGAGAAGGAGAACCATCGGGAGATGTTCCAGACACCTCTATCTTCTGAAGGTGATAGAGTTCATTGTGAGTGTGCCATTTTCCAATCATCTGGCCTGTCTTTAAGTCTTGAAATTCAACTTCATCTGGTCTGAAGACCACCTGACAACTAAGATCAACAGTAGCCTTCCTCACAGATAACAGATTAGATGTAAACTGAGGCATATACAAAGCAGTTGATTCCCTGTCAAACAACCTAAGGTTCCCTATCCCTTCTATCTTAACATTATCACCATTTGCTATACAAACATTCCCAGAGGCAGGCTGGACATCACTAATCAAGTTCCTATCACTAATCATGTGATGGCTTGCTCTTGAATCTATAATGATAGGTTTAGAGTCAAGAGAGTGTGTACCAGCCTTCTTGGATGATATAAAGGCTTCGATAAAGGAATGAAGGTCACTCATGGTCGCTGGACCATCGGTTTTAGCTGCATTATCCTTACTGGAGTTGCCACTAAAAGATGAATACATGGTTTTTCCTCGAATCGCTGGATGCTCAAACTCCTTAAGCTTAAATATATTTGACTTGCTTCTTAGGGAACAAACATCCTCTAAATCTGGAATTTTCCTTTCTCTAAGGAAATTATTTATCAGATTGTTGTAGGGTGAATCCAGTCTTAGGAGAAAGCTGAAAAACTTGTCTTGCTCATAAACCATTTGAAGACTCTCCCATAATTTTCCATAAACAGTTTGAAGATTCTACCATAGATTATTAGCAGTATCAAAGTGGAGAAAAGCCTCCAAGATTGATTTTGACAGAGAGTTATGTATGATTCCAAGAGCTTACTGGTCTTCTTGAAACCACTTGTCTTCATTCTTCAGGCAAGTAGCCTGACTATCCTCTTGAGCCATCCTCTTTATAGCTTCAGCCTCCATGATATGGCTGTCCCAAAGTCCATGACTTTCCAAGGTAATTCTAGCCACTCTTGGCCATAAAAGATAGTTTGGACCTTCAAGGGTCACTGAAATAAGTCTCTCCTTCTCCAGATCCATGGTTGGAATTCTTTTACCCAATGGATAAGAGTGAAGAACACAGAAACTTAAAGAAAATAAACAGAGATTGCGGAATGAAAGGAGCTTAAAGCTCTGATACCATGTGAGAAAATGAGAAATAGTAGATGTTTAGTTTCTGGAAAATGAAGAACATAAAGAACAAGAGAGTGAGAGAATTAAATGTAAGAGAAAGAGAAGGAGAGAATAATTTTCCTTAGAATTAATTGTCTACACATACAAAGTATATATGGAAACATAAGATTAAAGTGAGATAGAAAGGTATGCTGGATAATAAGTTGTTCTAGAGGTTCCATCAGACTTGAATCCAGATCTAGATCTGTGTTCACACCTTAAAGTCAACACTTTCCGTCACTATAACTCAGCCGCCTCATGTAACTCAACCGCCTCATGTTATAACTCAGCCGGCATGCCGTCTCATGTAACTCAGTCGCCACATGTTATAACTCAGCCGGCATAATTCAGCCACTTCGTGTCAATCCTTTGCTTATTCTGAACATACTTGTTTCTCCTTGCTTCCTCTCAACACTTCTTACACTTGCTGTTAATTATTTCTTCATGTCAACACAAGTGAGAGAGGGGGAGAGACGTAGAGATTTGGTTGTGTTCTTACAGTGTCTTCTGAGTTCTGAGGATATATGTTGGTCATTTTATAAAGCGAAATGCAAGGCGCAAGTTATACCTGAACCTGTCTTTGTTCTTGTTGCCATTTACAGTATATGACTCAGAAACTTGGTATAGATGAACACAAAGTCCAAGTAACACTTTTCAAAAATATGACATGCGCCTTGAATTCAGAAACTGTTTACTTTATTTAAGATGGTGTAACAGACCGGCCCATAATCACTAATCAGTAGTCGGCAAACAACATGAGCAGAATGCTCCCATCCCTGACAACTAAAAGTTAACAATTTCTTTTTCTAATTAACGAAAGTGTTACGAAAACACGAAATACGTACATACATGTTTTTATTGTTCACATACATAGATACCATACATATCAACCGTTGCAGCAACAATACACGGTGTATATCTTGGATACTTTTATTTTACTATACATTACTTATATATGTAAACTTTTTAAGAAATTAAAAATATACATGTTAAATTAATTAAGCCAGAACATAAGTTTCAATCGAGATCTGTGTGGCGTAACCAACTCTTTCAGATTCTTTGTTGATGGACTCCGACCATAACTCCGAAAATGCATCTTTCATGTTGTGAATGCTTTTTAACGCGTGATCACTTCCTTCCACTTTTTCCGATTTGCCAACCTAAAAATATATTGAAAATTATGTTTCCGATTAGTAATAGTTTTGAAATGTATGTTTATATATACATGCATGCACGTCTTCAACACATGTTAGAGATAACATAAATCGGTTTTAATTGGTTGGTTTGGTTAAAGATTTTAACCCGTTCTTACCAGGACTGTATGGAGACCCATGGCTTTTCCTGTTTGGATGTTACGTACACTGTCGTCGAAGAATAACTGTACAAGATTCATTTATAACATTAATTAATTATAAGATAAGAATAAAGCCTGTCTGTATTTAGTTATTAATTAAAGCTTACGGTTGTGTGAGGATTGAGCTGTGTAATGTCGAAGGCTTTCTCAAAAGCACTCTCTGCTGGTTTACAAATAACCGGAATCTCAGGAAGGTAGTCTATAGAAGCCTCAGTCTCGTTGATCTTAGGGTTTAAAGTCTCGAAACTTATGATTCTCTCAAAACAATCTTCGATCCCGAGCCTCTTTAGAGCCTTGGTCACATGAACTTCATCTCCGTTCGAGAAAACCTTTATAAAAGAAAAATGAAATCAATAATTATACTAACACATAAATATATAATCAAGCCAAAAAAAAAGAGTAAGATGTATTGTACATACCAATTTTCGCAAAGGAAGAGTAAGGAGGAGATTTCTCAGAACCGGGTCCGGTTTAAGGTTTTCATAAGGTAATCTTCCGTGAACAAGACGGTGGTACTCATCATTGTCGAATTCATAACCTACCGCCTGCATTAGTTTTCAGTTTAATTAACCATAAATCATGTGATTAACTATATGGTGGTGAAATTGTATATATATATATATATATATATATATGTGCATGATTCTAGTAATAAACCAATGTTGGTCAGCATATTGATTAGGGTAAAATAATTACCTTTAGACCAGCCATTGAAGTTCCATACTTTTTGTAGAGAATTTGGTTTAGTTCAACAACTCCGTCTTCATCTATTCCAAGCTTCTCAACCATGAATTCTGCACAAGGGTAATAAATTTATTTTATAGAATTTCTTTCCTCCATATGAAATATCAAATATATTAATCAGTAATCAAAACTGAAAATTTGAAAATTTTAAAGAAAACTATATATTTATATACCTATGATGTTGTTGGCGCATGCTTGTGATAAACCAGAGCTTAGAGGATAAAGAGTATCATCCAAATCTATATATTGAAAACAAACAAAAAGACAGATATTGCTTGCTGTTTTTACATGTTTATATAGAAAACACATTTACAAAGCACATTTCTTACCAAAGAGGAGACAGTCATATCTTGGTGTGGAGCTATTCACTAATTCCATTTTTTCAGACAACTGCAATATCTCGTGATTTAGAAGAAGTTACTTCAAACAAAAGAAGAGGTAAAATAATAGACGTGAGAGAAACGATGATGAGGAAATTTGATGAAGAGAAAAAAAGAATGCAGATATGACTATAAAGAACAGCTAAACGCGTGTGAATAATATAAACTCACTATTAAGGGACAGCTTTTCTATTAATTGATAATACAGACGACAGGTATTTATATTCTTTGTTCAAGCGAGTGCATTATTGCAGTTATGAAAAAATTTTTACAAAAATGGTTATCGTGATACCCGTTGATTTGCAATTCAAAAAAAGTAATGAATTATTAGTATAATAAACTATTCAATAGGAACATAATAAAGTCCGCGCGTCAATAGATGAATACTGTTTTTTGGACAAAAGATGAATACTTCTTTTTGGGGTCAAAAATAGATGAATACTTGAAAGCAAGAGTTGGTTAGAAAAAAATAGGCAAATTATAAGAGCATTAGCATCAGCATCATCATCAGCGGTTTAGAGGAGGAGTTCACACACTTCCCAAAAAAAAATTAAAATAATGTAATTTTGGTGAACTTGTGTTACGCAAACTCGCGCTGGTGAACCCGAGTCATCACTGTTTGGCCACGTGGCGGTCCGCGGTTGGTCCGCTGATTTTCTTTTTTTTTAAGTCAAACGAAAAAAATTAAAAAAAAAAATTAAAATTAAGACCCCTAGGTGGGGTTTACTGATGCTGATGGTCTAAAGTCCCCACGTCAATAGTTGTACATCGTGCTCTTGATCATGTCACGTTTTTCATATGATTTAAGACAAAAATGTACTAAAAATACTTGTGAGATATTCTTGACCAAAAAGCGGGTGGCCTGTCCCAAAAAAGATTTTGTAGTTGATTCCTTTATTGAAAACCATTTTGTAGTTGATTTGAGTTTTTTTATATTTTTTATTTCTAACATTTTATATCTTTGTTTCGTTTCAGTAATAGACGTGTAAAAAAAAGTGTGATTCATTTAAGTTTTTTTCTTTTTTTCCTTTTTCTTTTAATACTAATAATGTAAACAGTTGCATGTTTTTCACGTTGGAAAATAACACTCGGAAGCAACTTCTTTTTCCAGCTGCTCCATGTGCAACCGGTCGGTTTCCACGACAAGGACCGCCGGTGTTAAAAGTGAACACAACTAAATTAGAAGTTAGAACCTTCGACAATTTTGCCCCCCGCATCACTTGACTTGTCAGAGCCCAAACTTTCTTCTTGAAAGACCTTTGACTATTTTCAGATTAGCCCATTTGGCCATACTCTCATAGCTTATAGGCCCATTCTCAATCTCCGAGCAGGGAAGAATTACAAGACTCTCACGGTAAAGCCAACACCTTTGAGCAGCTTGGTATTGACTTCAGTCTTCACATGGCTTACACTTGTGCCTCCTGCCTGTTTCAACGGTTATCTTGAAGGCTGGCCTTTTGTGTTCTTGTTAGCGAATCATTACTACTTCAATGCAAGCGAGAGAAAACGTTTTCTATGGAGATTACTTCACTCGCACGCATGATCCTGAATGGGATGTGAACACTCCTTTATGGTCTTGGGTTTTGTTTGGTATTGGGGTTGTTGCTGGACATTGTCTTGCGGCTTTCCAAGGGCCTGAGCTTCACCGTTTACAAGGTGGCTGGAGTAGTGTAGGGATATGGGTTTTGATTGTGGTTATTATGCTTATGCATTACGAGTCAACGCTGTGTCTCGCTAGATATACCAAAAAGGTTGTTGTTCCAACGGTTGTTGTGCAGTTTGGTTTTTATAGATGGATCAGACAGCCCATATATGCTTATACTATGCTTCTTTTCTCGACATACTGCACCACTCCTGCGTGCATCTTTGAGCATTTTTTTTCTTGTAGCGTTTTGTTTGGTTAACTACAAGAAGGCAAAGCTAGAGGAAGAGTTGACGGTGGAGAGTTTTGGGCAAAGCTATTTGGATAATGCTGATAAGGTTAGGCACAAGTTCATTCCTTTTATTTAATAATGCGTTAGAGGAGTACATGTGTTGTGTGACTTGTATCTAATTATCTGGTATCTATCAGTCAAAGATGAACGAATGAAGTTGAGTTGTATTTTTCCCATTTTTATTGGAATATTAGGCTTATGAAAAGGATATGCTTTAATGCTATTCGTGGCTCCCCTTAATCTCCAGTTCAGGATATTTCTCATGATTATTTTAGTTTAATACGAATCTGACTTAAAGTGTATGAATACCTCCAGTTAAAAACCTAAATTAAGCTGTTTGCTTTCTGAGTGTTTTCTCCTTTAAACGCAAGGAACCGCAAAGGGAACAATCTTAATCATGATTGGTTTAATAAAGCGAGTAAGTGACCCCCATTGCTAATCTAATAATCTTCCTAATCCCACTTGTTCCACACTAATCAATCATATGATTAGTTTAATTAATTTCTTCCATCCTGATAAACCTTTAATTTGTCTCCCTTTGCATTTGCAACCCATTCGCCATCTCCACCTGGAAATGTTTCTTTAATGACGACTTCATAATACTTTGGAGATAAAAAAAAGTTTTGAGGTTTGTGTATAAATTACACACTTGAGATTTTCAGATATTTCATATGAAGAACTCATCAGCGTTGGCCTCTGCTCCTGACACTTGTGCAGTGGAGTGGGCTTGTGTTATGTTGATGTGATTGCTCTCTCTCTCTCTTCCTTCAAAAGTTAATCATCAGATAGGTTTCCTCCTCATGCTAGTTATGTCTTTTTCCAAGTGATTTTACATCGACCAACTAGCTTTCTTTATTGTAGTGTATATATTCATGCACCTCCCTCTCCCTCTTTATTGCTTATCCCCAATATCATCTTGCTGATTGATTAATTTGTTTTCTAAATCCTCTTGTGGCCATAGTAGTTCCCCACTTTAAAGGGTTTTTCGTCTGTGGTTGTTTTGGTTGGGTTCTTGATGAATAAGGCAAAAGATCTAGCTTATGATAGTTGCTAACAGCCGGTAGTTGCAGATGCAGCATCATTAAGATTCACAAGAGATGTGGGTTTCCTTTGTTTTCGCCTCTCCATCCGAAAACAAAGGGATAGTATCGAGTGGGAATCTTGATGATGCTGCATCAGCATATACATGGCTACTCGTTCTCTAACGAAGAAAGTAAAGATGTCTTGGCGAAAATATTACAAGGACTAAAAAAAAACAGAAGGTAATGTCTCTTTTTCTTGTTTCTGACTCTTTGACAATTTCTCGATCACGTCCATGTTGTGAAATATCCTTAAGTTTATGGTTTTTTTTTTCTTTTATAAGTTTTAAGTTTATGATTTTTCTTCTTGATTTTGTTGTTTGGCAGAAAGCACATATTGAGCTTTCAACGGATCCCACATATGCAGTAAAAAAAAAAAAAATCCTGACTACTATATTTGTACCTGTTGTGAAAGTAATAACTTGTGCCTTATTAATGTCGACCAATAGGTCCTTTTATACAAGCAATATGACCGCCATACATAAAGATAAAACCTAAGCCCATTACATAAGAGAATAAGTTAAAGCCCAGCCCAATGGCCAATGTCTTCTAGGCAGCTGGTCTTAGATCGGATGGTCTGGTCGATAGGCCTGGTAGACGGGATGGTTAGTGGACATCCATAAACATGATATTCATAGCACTTCTCCTTGGATGCCATAACCATTTTCGGGCTTGTAGTGTGCTTAATGTTGCCTCATTAAAACCTTACTAGGAAAACACAATGGGATAAAACCATAGTGAAGAAAAAAGAGTACAACACACATTACTCCCCCTGGTTAGGACCTCAGTGAAGGTCCTGAAGCCTGCATATGTAAATCTCGTGCACAAGCTTCCTGAAAGTCGTGGTTGGTAGAGCCTTGGTGAAGATGTCGGCTGAATTCTCATGGATGAACTGGTAGCTTCTTGGACGTCTTTATGCCTTCTGGAAACTCCACCAAGATGTGGTCAGGATGTACGTCTTGGTTGCTGGTCACTCTATGTCCTGGTTGGACTGTTGGTACTTGAACAGTGCTCGGATGGACCTTTAGTCTGCGTTTAAACTTTACTCGCAGGTCCTCTTATGTCCCACGGATCTTCTAGTCATATGGTCTTGCCATAACGTGGACACTTACATATATTGAGTCATTGACCCAAACACATACGAACCATTTGGCTCCTTATGGACGTGCCCTTTTCCATTTGGTATACATCACCAGTATGTGCTAATGGCTTATCCATTATAGTCGATTTTCTCTATCTGATCGATCCATGTTGAGCTATAGACCTTGTCTATACTTATATGTCCCATGACCTTTCTCTATGTATCAGTATGTCTTTTCATAGACAATGTAATTCCTTTGGTTAGATACATTAGGTCATAGACCTTGACCGAACTTATGTTTGTTTGTCTCACATGAACGGTTGGGCCGGAACAAGGCCGAGATGATTAAGATAGAACATGGTCGGATATGGCCATGACCATGGTCGATGGACCTTTTGGTCGTGTACCTTATGGGTTCATTCTTTTCTTTCTCTGACCATATCACATTCTATTCTTGGTACGTTGGATTATAGATCTCAATATATATTCATGGCTATGATCTCTATTATAGATCATTGTAGTCCCATCATAGCCTGTCCAAGAATCAGTCAAACTTAATCATCCTTTTCTTAACACAAGGGGTTTCTTTCATAATATATGGACTGATCGTTCTTTATAGAACTCCTTTACTAAGTATCACTTGGTCTTATCATATTGTATGCAGCTGCTCTTTGATGCAGTCCATGAACAGCTCAGGAACGACACTGTTCTATGAGAACTTCTTTTCTCATCTCTTAGATCTCTTGATCTCTTTCTTAGATCTCTTAGGTACCTTTATAACCTTTATATCCAGGGATCTATGTACTTCTTACTACATCTTTCTTATGTGTCCAGACATTTTCTATTTTGACAATGTGCAGTAGCATCCACCACATAGGAATTCATTTCCTTATTGTCTGTTCCTTAGTCTCTGTGGGTAACCTTGTGTAATCAAGCCATTCCATCGAATGCTTTTAAGTATGGACATGGACGACCTCTTATCAACATGTGGCCATGTCCTACATCTCACGGTTTCTTCTCCTCACAAGACTCATTTGTCCACTGGTTAGATGGCGTCTCTCTTATATATATATATATATATATATGGCCAATACGCCCATCTCTTATAGTTTAATTTAAACCCCACGTCCCTTTCTTTTCTCTATGTTTATGAGTACTCTCACATGGGTTCGTGATCCTCGCTTATATCTCTTATGCTCAAGTGCTTTCTCTTATACATCTTTATCACTTGTGTGTGTATGTATGTATGTATGTGTGTGTCGACACCTTATATGCTGTTCCATCGCATTTCATTGCGTTCTCTCGCGTTCTATCGCGTTCCAGACATGTTTCTAATCAATTTACAGATTTCATTATCCAGGACCTTTTCTACCTTGTATCTTGGCGTCCCAAGCTACATGGTTTGGTACCTTAGATGTTCAGCTGGCCAGCCTTGTCTCTATGTCTGGTCTGGTTTTCTTAGTGAACCCATATCTATCATTATGAGCACCTATCTCTTTCTATTCGAGGTTCCTTATGGATGGAACATACTGGTTTATATTGTGTAGACTCTATAGCAATTTGATTATGTCTCTACTAGGACATTTATTTCGTGGTGCTAAGCTGGTATGACTTAGTCATTCATTTCTTTCGGGTCTAATCTGTCTGGCTATCATCTTGTATGATTTCTTTCTTTGTATGGACGTCCAGTATCACATTCTCTGGTCCGAGGATCTTGCCAAGACAAGGACGGTTAATACCAATCCATTTCTCTTATCACTTTTTCTCTTTACCAGCTTAAAGCTTTCTCCTTTTAATGTTGGATAGCCGGATTCATCTTGTATGTAATCCGTGTACCTTGGCCACAATCTGATCACCCATGTTTGGCTCATGGTCTCTTTGAATTCGTGGGAGAAAAACATATTCTTTATCCAACATATATTCCCAATCTTATCTCATCTTCTTATGAGGTTCCATCCTAGACGGCACATATGTTTGTGGTGGTCTATTAATCTCTTAGGATGGTGTCTGGATCATGACCCTTTATCATACTTAGATGGGAATATCTATGCTCATTTTATATGGCCTGATGCATCTTATCTTTTATACATGTAGAACTTGTGATGTCCCCAAGCTTATAGACTTTTAAAGTCTGAACCTTATAGGTTATGGCCAGTTCAGCCAAATTCTTATGCCTTATGGGTTATGGCCTGATCGGCCAGGCTATCACGTTCTATTTGGCCATCATGTTTGTAATTTTATAGTATGGTCATGGACCACACATGAGTGTATTCTCCCCCTCATGAACATGCTATAAAAATTGTTTGTGTAAGGACACTAAACCATTATGCCATTTCGTGATGCTTGGGACAATTAAGCCTCATGAGTTTCTCTTGTGTACATGTTTCACAACGTGAGATTCTATGGGATAACTCTTTGTGCCTTTGTAATATCAAACTTTGCATCAAGTTTGGACCAGGATGGCTAATCCGGTCATGCCATAAAATGTTTAATTTCTTTTGCCAACAAATCTGGTTACCTAGGCCTTTATGCCTTATGCCTTATATTGATCCTTAGCATAGTTTTGATCAGTGTTATATAGTCATAACCTCTATCTGTTTAGGCGATTTTTCTTTCAAAATCTGTAGGAAAAACTTTCATTTCCTTTGTTTGCCCATTGATTCAATGTGGAAACCATTCAATCTCAAGTTTTATAACTCAATGGGACTTCTCTTTGGGTGAATACCTTGGCCGAGGTTTTGACTATCAAATCATTTCTTTTATTTATAAAATGAATGATTCTTTTATTTATAAAATGAATGATGTGTTTTATAAAGATAAAAAAATAATAATTTATGTAAACTCAGGAAATGACAATTTCATAAATAAAACACCAAATCATAAAACATAACAAAGTTTAAAGTAAATAAATCAAACACCAAAGTAAAACATCAGGATGTCGAAAATTATTCATGCCATAAGCCAGTTCGGGGATCCAAATATTCCCATACTGGTTCCTCAGATTTCTTCTTGACTCTTTCAGTCTCATTTATTTCAGAAGGATTCATCTCATGATTATGTCGCTCATTGCATTCTCTCATCACTTTATCAAATCTGTTGATGACATCTTTGGTTTCATGTTTTCTTCTTTCATCTACCAATAGCCATGTCAATAAGTCATGGTAGGTGGTGAACCTCTTGGCTAAGTATGATAACAGCAGATCTTTTGGATGATATGTGGAATATGTCTTATGTATCAATTCCTCATCTGTTACTATTTCACCACTCATTTGGAGGGCATGGGCGATTTTCATCAAGGCAGTATTATACTCGCCCACGAATTCAAAATCCTGGAATCTGAGAATTTTCCATTCTCTATTCGCCCTTTTCCACATTGACATTGAGTATCTTACATTCAGTATTCTCCATAGATCACAAAGATCCTCAACACTTTCATACTGATTTCTTAGATACTCACAGAGATGATAGCGCATAATCGTTTTGGCTCTATGCTTTGCACTTTCAATTGCATTATTACCCTCAATGGTACATATCCAGAGTCCTTAGACTTCAAAACAATTGAAGTGTTCTTTTCCCATTCTATATAATTATCTCCGCAGAGATTTAGGACAGCATAATTTGAGGGTTCAAATTTCGACATCTTAAATTTAGAAGTGTTGGACGGACCACCTTAGAGAGAGAGAGACGATCGGAACACTTGGTTTGGACTAGACGGTCGCTTTCTGTCTTTGCGGGTACAAGCTGGACGAGCTGGGGTGATCGTCCGGATGGTGGTCTTGTCCGTTCGAGTGAGCCGGATGGATCGGATAAGTTGAGAACGCCTTTGTCTGATCACGAATAGAGATGGATTCAGGCTGGAACACTTAAAACTTCAATTAGATAAGTCACCAAAAGGAGATAGAGCAAAGTAAAGAGAAGGGAAATTAGGGTTCAGCCGAATTAGGGTTTTTGGGTTTCTGGCGACGCTTGTTGAAACGGAGATTGAGGGCACGCTTGAGATCAGATTGATGTGAGGTTTACGGCGCTGGATTCTTCTCGTCGAGAGCTTCAAATTGATAGGTTGATCGTCGTCTGAGTCCTTATGGTTTGAGAGGAACGGCCGTTTGAAGTTGCGTCAGAGATTAGGGTTTTGTGGCTGCGGATTTTTAGTTAGGGTTTAGAGTTTTTATCGTGCTGATAACATGTTGTGAAAGTAATAACTTGTGTCTTATTAATGTCTACCAATAGGTCCTTTTATACAAGCAATATGACCGCCATACATAAAGATAAAACCTAAGCCTATTACATAAGAGAATAAGATAAAGCCCAGCCCAATGGTCAATGTCTTCTAGGCGGCTGGTCTTAGATCGGATGGTCTGGTCGATGGGCTTGGTAGACGGGATGGTTAGTGTTGTAGTAAGCTTGAAGTAAGCTTGAGTGAGAAGCAAATCTAATCCTAAGTAGTTAGAGATCTTTAGAGATAAAGATGAATATGTATTTAGGAGTTATCTAGATACTTGTGATTACTATTAGGATTAGGAAAACTATAACCTTATATAAGCCATGTCGTGTGTGGTGATAAGAGGTAGAGTTTTATAAGGTTTGATAGCTTAAGTTTTGAGAAGTTTCTTAAGCAATAAGAAGAGAAGTTCTTATTAATCTTTCAAGTTCATATTCAAACGTTAAGCAACATTGTGGTATCAGAGCATACGGTTTGAAGCATGGGCGATCTAACGGTGGCAACGACGTCAAAGTTAAAAGAAGGAGGATCCTCCTCCATCAAGTGCCCTATCTTAACCGCGACGAACTACACCGTCTGGTCGATAAGGATGACAGTTTTACTCAGAGTTCACAAAGTGTGGGAAGTGATAGAAACTAAAACAGAGGATGACGACAAGAATAATATGGCCATGGCGTTGCTATTCCAATCGGTACCCGAGACTCTTATTTTACAGGTTGGAAAGCTAAGAACGGCCAAAGAGATGTGGGACGCGATCAAAACAAGATACGTCGGAGCTGAAAGAGTAAAAGAAGCTCGCCTGCAGACATTAATGGCGGACTTTGATCGTCTTAAGATGAAAGACGCAGAAACGATAGATGACTTTGTTGGGAGAATTTCCGAGATATCATCAAAATCTATTGCCCTGGGAGAAGAAATTGAAGAATCCAAGCTGGTTAAGAAATTTCTTAAGTGTCTTCCTCGAAAAAAATATGTTCACATAGTGGCTGCATTGGAACAGGTATTGGATCTCAAAACGACAACCTTTGAGGACATTATTGGGCGCCTAAAAGCATATGAAGAGCGTGTAACAGAGGATGATGATGCTCAAGAAGATCAAAGCAAATTATTGTATGCAAACTCGGAGTATCAAAGACAAAACAATATGGAGTCACAGTCGAACCGAAGCTACAGCAATGACAACAGATACAGAGGCCGTGGTGGAAGATATCAGAACAGGGGACGAGGTCGAGGAAGATACCCTGCGCCTCGTGATGCATCACGAATCACCTGTTGGCGATGTGATAAAGTGGGACATTATGTCAACGAGTGTCCTGATCGTTTGTTGAAACTACAGGAGACACAAGAAAACGAAAAAGACGATACTCAGGAAGCAGACGAGCTTATGCTTCATGAGATTGTTTATTTGAACGAAGAAAAGGTGGTTCCGAGTGAGTATGAGGTTGATAAAGGAGAAGACAACATCTGGTATCTTGACAACGGAGCTAGCAACCACATGAGTGGAGACAAGAGATATTTTTCTCACGTTGATGAATCTATTACGGGAAAAGTCAGGTTTGGCGATGACTCAAAGATTGACATCAAAGGAAAAGGATCTATTGAGTTCTTAGACAGAAACGGAGAATCAAGAAGAATCCTAGATGTTTACTTCATACCTGAGTTAAAGAGCAACATCATCTCTTTAGGACAGGCTACGGAATCAGGATGTGACATAAGAATGTAAGGTGAGCATCTTACAATGCATGATCAAGATGGGAAATTAATTGCAAAGGCTGTAAGGTCAAAGAACAGACTATACAAGGTGAGAATGAAGATAAAAGAGACGATGAGTCTGCTTACGACTGAAACAAGTGAATCAATAAGGTGGCATTCGAGACTAGGACACATAAATATGGAGACGATGAGATCAATGGTACAGCGAGGACTTGTGATGGGAGTACCGCATATTAATGTCGAGAAGAATGTCTGTGGTTCATGTTTGCTTGGAAAGCAAGCAAGACAATCTTTTCCCCAAGCAACAAACTACAGAGCAGACAAGGTACTTGAGCTCGTACATGGCGACTTATGTGGTCCTATAACCCCAACAACAAGTGGTGGGAATCGATATATTTTCGTCTTGATCGATGATGCCTCAAGATATATGTGGACTGTGCTTCTTAAAGAGAAGAACGAGGCATTTGAAAAATTCAAAATCTTCAAGAATCGAGTAGAGCAAGAAACAAAGAGGAAACTACAGACCTTTAGAACGGACAGAGGAGGAGAGTTCGTTTCTTTAGAGTTTAATGAGTTTTGTGAAGAATCAGGCATCAAACGTCATCTTACAGCACCTTACAGCCCTCAACAAAATGGTGTTGTTGAAAGACGTAACCGGACACTGTTGGAGATGACAAGGAGCTGTCTTAATCATATGTCCGTACCAGATTATCTATGGGGAGAAGGAATCAGGCACTCCACCTATCTTCTAAATCGTATAGCTACCAGAGCTTTAAAGGATCTAACGCCGTATGAGGCTTACCGAGGAAGAAAACCAAACATTGCACATCTACGAACGTTTGGATGCATCTGCTACGCTAAAATACAGTCAAAACTCCTGAGAAAATTAGATGATAGGTCACGCATGCTTGTCCATCTTGGGACAGAACCAGGGTCCAAAGCATATCGTTTGTTTGATCCACATACTCAAAGGATAGTTGTTAGTCGGGATGTCGTTTTTGATGAAACAAAAGGATGGAATTGGAAGCAGAATACCTCAGGAAAGAATCAAGTTGGAAATTTCAAAGTTACGTTGGGAACTTTTGGAAATCATGGAATTCAAGATGAGGTAGAAACAGAGCAAGAAGCAACTGATCCTGTCACAAGCGAAAACATAGCAGTAAAAGAGGATGGTGCGGAAAGTGAGGATGAGACAGAGACCTCAGCAAACGAGGAACCTCCACTAAGAAGATCCGAGAGACAGTGTTCAAAGCCAAAATACTTGGATGACTATGTGTTGTTTGCAGAATACGAAGGGGAAAGACTTCTGTTGACTTTAGACGAGGAACCGAGTAACTTTGAGGAAGCAAAGGAACTCAGAGAGTGGGTTCTTGCGTGTGAGGATGAGATACGATCTATTACCAAGTTAGATTGTGGAGCCTTGTTGACCTACCTAAAGGAGTGAAACCGATAGGATTAAAATGGGTATTTAAGATCAAACGAAACGCAGACGGAAGCATAAACAAATATAAAGCTCGTTTGGTTGCAAAAGGGTATGTGCAGCAGCATGGAATAGATTACGAGGAAGTTTTTGCTCCAGTAGCAAGAATAGAGACCATACGCCTACTAATAAATCTTGCGGCTTCATATGGATGGGAGATTCATCATCTCGACGTCAAAACTGCGTTTTTACATGGAAAATTGAAGGAAACGGTATATGTCTATCAGCCAGAAGGTTTCGAGATAAGAGGAAGCGAGAAAAAGGTTTATAAGCTGAAGAAGGCATTGTACGGCTTAAAGCAAGCGCCTAGGGCGTGGAACTATAAGTTGAACAAAAGCTTGCTTGATTTGCAGTTCACAAGATGTCTAAAAGAACCATCCGTGCATCGAAAATCGGTAGGAGGAGATCTACTTGTTGTTGCTGTTTATGTGGATGATTTGTTTGTGACAGGAACAAGTCTGAGGATGATGGAAGAATTTAAAAACGAGATGGCCATGAAGTTTGAGATGAGTGATTTAGGGAGACTCACTTACTATCTAGGGATTGAAGTGAATCAACATGCTGAAGGTATCTCGTTGAGCCAGCATAGGTATGCGCTTAAGATATTAGAAGTCGCTGGGATGAAGCTCTGCAATCCGGTACAAATACCAATGGATATGGGTTTAAAGCTTGCCAAGTTTGAAGAGGGAAGGGACATTGATGCAACTAGTTACCGAAAAGTGATTGGATGTTTTCGATATTTGTTACACACTAGACCGGATCTATCTTACAGCATAGGGGTGCTTAGCAGATATATGGCAAAACCTAAGGAACCTCATGGAGTTGCGATCAAACAATGCTTACGATACCTACAGGGCACTGCTACTTTTGGTTTAAACTTCAGAAGGTCGAATACAGAGATTGCAAGGTTGATTGGCTACAGTGATAGTAGTTATAACACAGATATGGACGACGGAAGAAGTGTAACAGGGCATATATTCTACTGTGGACAGAGTCCAATAACCTGGTGCTCTCAAAAGCAGGACACTGTAGCGCTCTCTTCATGTGAAGCTGAATTCATGGCAGGAACAGAGGCAGCAAAACAGGCAATATGGCTACAAGATTTGCTTGGAGAGATAACAGGTTCATCATACGAGAAAGCAGCCATACGAATTGATAATCGGTCAGCGATTGCTCTCTCAAAAAATCCAGTGTTTCATGGACGCAGTAAGCATATACATTCAAGGTATCATTTTATCCGTGAATGTGTTGAAAAGGAGTTGATAGAAGTGGAACATGTGCCTGGGAGCGAACAGAAGGCTGATATTTTGACTAAAGCATTAGGAAGAATCAAGTATAAGGAGATGAGAGACTTGATTGGAGTTCAAGATTTGAAAGACATGAAGTTCAAGCTTAAGGGGAAGCTGTTGTAGTAAGCTTGAAGTAAGCTTGAGTGAGAAGCAAATCTAATCCTAAGTAGTTAGAGATCTTTAGAGATAAAGATGAATATGTATTTAGGAGTTATCTAGATACTTGTGATTACTATTAGGATTAGGAAAACTATAACCTTATATAAGCCATGTCGTGTGTGGTGATAAGAGGTAGAGTTTTATAAGGTTTGATAGCTTAAGTTTTGAGAAGTTTCTTAAGCAATAAGAAGAGAAGTTCTTATTAATCTTTCAAGTTCATATTCAAACGTTAAGCAACAGTTAGTGGACATCCATAAATATGATATTCATGACAGTACCCATTATATTCTTAAGTAGACCTTAATTATTAAGTTTCTAAAATGAATGTGAATAGTGAGAACTCAAAAGTGTGAAGTCTCTTGTGTTTATTGTTTGTGTGAACTCACATGGTCACATGTGTAAATGGTCCATAAGTGTTCTTTGGTCAACTATTTCCCCATGGTCCCAACGCGAAAATGAAAAATAAAACATTTTTCCACATGGATCATCTGAATCTCGAGGTAAAATTTTTTTTGCTAGAAATAATTTCCTAATAAAGAAAATGAAATAATAAATAAAATTTGAAAATTCTCTGGAAAAATCGTATATTGAATTTTCAAAGCCTACATAAGTTGGTGGGTTTAGTTGTGAAAAAGTAAATTTCAATTTCACTTGCTGTTTGTTTTACATGTCTACAAGATATTTGTTGATGAATATTCTTTGGCTAAATCGTACACTTATGGTCCCCAACTCATAAAGAAATCAATTAACCTGCCTTTTGATTAAGTAATTAACGACAACAATAAAGTAAGTAATGACGTCAACAAATACTTAAATAAGATTCTGTGCTTAGTATTTTATATGAAGAATTAGCAGGTTAAACCATAATCTCGATTTATGCCATGGGCCCATGGTAATTGTGAAGAAAAAACATATAATATGTTTGAAATTTATATCGAAACTCCAGATATCCTATATTGGTTATCCATCATTTATAGACGCTTGGTAACAAATAACACTACATGTAGTCTACTGATTTTGTCCCGGTATCATTCATCACTATGTAGCGCCCAGCTTAGCTTATCAGGAACTAGGTACGCTATTTTAATTTTAACTAGTAGTTGCTTAAAATTTCGAAAAAACTCGTACTCCCTCCGTTTTATTTTAATTGTCGTTCTAGATTTATGCACATATATTAATAAAACATATGATTTTATATATTTCTAAGATAAAAACACAATTACCTATACACCTAACTATATTTTAACCTATAAAAAATTGATAGAAGAATCTTATTAATAAATTTTGCATTGAAATTCGAAAACGACACTTATTTTGAAACGAAATTTTTTCCCTAGAACAACAATTAATCTGAAATGGAGGGAGTATGTATCAAGTTGGAATTTAGATGTTTACCAAGTTAGCTATAAAATGAATCGAAATTGTATTTCACTAAAAACAATTATTAAAAAGTGAAAAGCCCTTTGTTTTTGGTCAAAACGAATCTCTAAGACCATGTTTATCGCTAGGTCCTTAGTGGGTTTTTAAGGAAAATAACCCATTTATTTAAATCAAAACAAAAGAAAATCAAAGTTATCGATCCTTAATACATAGTTTTGGTTATCGATCATAAAGAGGTTTCCTAATGCACGTGTCAAGCCAACTGTGATTTAGATTTTCTTTTTTCTCATTTTTTTTTCTTTTTTTTTCTTTCTCTCCTTTCTCTCCTCTTCTCTCTTGTTCTCCGTTCTCCGTCGACGATTGCTTTTGTGAAGGGAATCATCTCTTCAAATCGCCGTCATGACCATCTTTATCTTCTCTCCTCTTCTCTGCCGCGAAGGGAAGCGTCTCCTCCCTTCAATTACCGCTCGTCCAATCGCTGCGACCCCATCTCCTCTCTCTTCTGACCGGTGAGATCCTTTTCAGATTCATATTTTATACGATTGATTTGCTGCTGATTAGATGATGAGATTGAACCAGGATTTTATTTTTTAGGAAGGAGGGACCTGGAGCTAGTACCATGGTGACAATCAGTGTGTCGGATGAGAATATAGGATTGGTCCTTGGCCGTGGAGGAAGAAACATCATAGAAATCACTCAGCTGACTGGTGCCCGTATAAAAATATCAGACCGAGGCAATTTCATGTCTGGAACCACTGATAGGTACAAAAAGCTACCATTATTGAAGTTATATTAGCATAACTCGAATTCAACTAACTTAATGTGTATCTCAAAAAGATACAATGTTTTTGGTCTTTCTGTAGTGGGCTGATGCAATAGAAAGCATTGATCATGGAGAACCAGGATCAGAGAAGAGCTTTGGCATGAAACAAAGGCCTGATGGTGATATTGAGATTGATGAGAAGTTTTGGGTAGAAGGTTTTCATATACCAGTATGCGAGAAGTGCCAATGAGTACTAAAACCTGATGTAAGATCGTTTTAATAGCTGAGATAGAGTTAAAGCATTTGTGTTCTGTTTCTAAATTATGTTTTGGATTTTTTTTAAGGTAATCTTCTTTGGAGACAATATCCCAAAGGAAAGAGCTACTCAAGCAATGGAAGCTGCAAAACAGAGTGATGCATTTCTCTACTGTCTGCTCATAGTGGCAGGGAAATCTACCCAATTATAAATCACCAATAACAAGGAAATCTATTCTCTATCTTAATCGTCACTAGACTGAAGAGTGGAAGAGATGGATGAAGGTAACTGATTCACTCTTTTTCTCAGTAGTTGTCCGTTACCTTTTGCATTTGTAATTTGCTTCCACTTCCCAGCATACATCTGAGCTTCTTGATATATATCTTCTTCTGTAGATGTGATTAGGTTAGTGTGCAAAACTTGATGAAATTTTCTTGCTTTTTTCTTAATTGCTTTCGTCTTGATAGTAGTTAGGTTAATGAATGCTTGTTAGAGTTAGTATATGGTTAATGAATGCTTGTGATAGAAGTTAGGTTAATCAAAACTTGATGAATTTTTTTTTAAGAAACCCTTAATTAAGAAACTCCCAATGTAGATTAAAAATTAGGTGATTCTTAAGTGGGTTTCTTAGCTAACATTTATTAATTAAAAATCATAAAAGTGGACTTAAGAAACTTAATAGAATCCTAGGGATAAACATGCTCTAAACTACAATGTTTCGACTTTTGTTTTAGATATATATTATTAAATATATGTATGTACACGTATCTCTATATTGCTCTGTACTATATTAAGAAGTGATTTGACCTATTTCATTCCAAGTTCTCTACCATTTCTTAGCTCTGTTATAATTCAAACATCACACAAAGACACACACACGCACACACATTCTATAGTGATATACATCTACATACAGAGTTGGATCAAAAGTACCGAGAACATCTACTCTTGATTCATGGATGATGTAAAGTTATGGAGAGTTTCCAAGAAAGATTCTATCTTCGAGACGACTCATTTTTCTTCAAACCCCGACGTTTTCAGACGAAGCTTCTCAACAAAAGCATCTTCTTCTTCAAAACCCATCTTGCCAAGAAGTTTCTCGACAAAAACCACTTCTTATTCTTCTTCGGAACCAATCTTTAGACGAAGTTTCTCTGCAAAACCCACTCCTTTGAAATCTACGTTTCTATCTAGAAGCGGTTCGACGAAATGCCAAGCTGAGACATCTTCTAACAAGTGTTCCATATCTCGGAGCTTGTCTCAAAAAGGCGCTTCAGTGACCCGAAAGTGTCGTAATGTGGCGAAGGAGCACAAGTCCCGGTTCTACATCTTGAAACGCTGCGTTTTCATGCTTGTTTGTTGGCACAAACACGCCTGAGATTCCTTATAGAGATGTGAGGAAAGAAGATTAGGTCAAATAATTACAGAGATTTACTCGTTTTATATATATATTTTTCACCCATCCGCTACTATTAGTTTTATACATTATGTAGTAATGATACACTCCGTGTATGTTAAGTTAAGTATTTGTATTTTGTTATTTTTCTTATACAAAAGTATTGTTTTATATGTTCAATAAATTAAAGAAAAGAATCCTAGTTTTATATACGTAAAGAAAATTATACACTGTCGTACTTCATAAAAGAAAATGGTATAATGGCTACCTTTAACCATTTTCAATATGTACAAATGAAATCTAAGGCTGACACTAATTTGAAACGACATTGGTATTGTGCCAAATTGTATCGACTTATGATGTAATGTAATACAAAGATTATTTATGCTCAGGCTATATTTTTACATCGAGTATTTTCAAACCATTTTATTCTAATTATCGTGTGCTTGTATTGAAGTGAGAGAGATTCCCTCTGAAACATTGGGAATTTAAAAGACATATAACTGTACCGGTGTTCTAGGTCCACTGTTCGCATTTATATATGTCGGTCCATCTTAAAAATAAAATAAATAAATACCATCCCCTACATATAACTGTTAACAAATTAAACCGCATTCTTTTGTTTCTTTTGGGTGAATGGAATTGTTGGGCTTGAGTCACTTGAGATATGCCTAGTAACTATGTGATGGACCTTGAAGAAAGCATCGTATGGGATAATTAATCTACCTAGGTTTAGTGACAACTGACAAGTACATTTTTGTCAACAATTTACACTGAATGTTACATTCCTTGAAAGAGAATAAAATAGATAAAAAGACGAAGGAATTAGTGAAACTACATAGGTCAAGAAAATCAATCCCAAATCATAACAATAGAGAGCAAAGTAACACCGAGGAAGACAGCAAGAAACTTGTAGATTGGTTTGTCGAAGTAACACTCCTCGCGAGGCTTATACCCTTTTGAGATAAGGTGATGAATCGCAACATACATGAAGACTCCACATGCAATGCTCATTGATATCGCGTAGGTCCAATCACCTGCTGCTCCTTGGCTAGTAGCATTGATACCGATGCCGATCCCGACGCCTAACGGACTCGAAATCCCAAAGGCAAAGGAGTAGACAACTGTGAGGAAGAATGGTCGTTTAGGGATTAGCTTGAGGAGAGCTATTCCCATTGCCACCGCCGCGAAGATCTTGTGTAGCGAGATTGTCCATAAGTTTCTCCATGCGTCGCTTTTAGAGTCTGTCCGACATATTCATTAGAGAACCATATAAATTAAAAGAAGTTTGGTTTCACACTTCTTCTATATCTATATATTTATGTACATCTACTAGATCCTAGTCTATATTACCGTTGGATTTTGTATATGTATATCATGTTTCCTAGTATTTAGCTAGAATATGTTTCTACTAGCTAACAATTTCAACCTGCTCGTTTATATCTAGAATACGGGTTGTATTATAGTGTTTTTAACAAATCCGGGATGAATATATAGGGTATTGACAAGAAATTAAGTTTAAAGCTTGTAATATTATTAGCACGGTCACATGAATTTCGAACTAGCTAAATGCGTCTAAGTTTTAATCAGAATACTAGTAACAATTATAAACCATATATTCTATATATAGTAAGTCTTGTGGCAGTAGGTCTTGTGGCATCAAGTGTACGCTTTACAAAAGAGTCCCGATTAAAGCCCAACTTGTTTCGTTTTGCGTTCGTATATAACATAAAATTTAAATCACAAACGTAAATGCCAAAAGACAACCTAAATATACCAAACCGCATAAACATGAATGAAACATTAGGGTTACTAGGCCTACCCATCTAGATCAACTACATATACTAAGTTGTTAAACAAAGAAGCAAGTAGGTATTTTCAGTATACGTTACCTGATACACCAATGGCGATTCCCTCAAAGACCGAGTGAAAACAAAGCGCAACAATCAGCAAAGCCGTGTCTCCAAACCCACTCGTCCGCAAGATCGTTTGATTCACATCAACACCACTTCCATTCTCACGACGGCCTTCTTCCTTCACCTCCACGGCATCATCCACCCTCGACTCTCCGGCGCCACTAGCCCCGTTCTGATTATTATTCTTATTCCCAGCAGCTACAAACGAAACCGCCACATCTGCGAGCATCGTAAGGCAATATCCACCAACTGCTAACATGAATGCGTAAGGATACTCTCTATGTTTCAACCCTCGGAAAGTCTCGTTGGCATCGCTGAGGAAATGAATTAGAGCGGTCGCGAGGAATATACCGCCGGAGAATTGAGTTCCTAGGAGGAGAAAGGACTCATTCCATCGGTAAAAGTAAGGAGAAATCCCCGCCAAGAATGTGCTAAAGAAGAGTATTATAAGACAGTAGATCTTCACACGCACTAAGCTCTTTGACCGGAGATCCACGACAGTTGTGCCAGAGGCCTGAGTTGGTTGGTTAGCCGCCGCAGCCTCCTCCTCTTCTTCGTGGTCTGAGCCTCCATGAGCTAGTATTATGGAGAAACAAAGGAAGATAATAGAGAGGAAGAAGAGAGTTGACTTTAGGGTTTTGGAAGAAAAAGCCATCTTAGTTATTCTTGTTTGTGTTGTACTTTTATCACTTCATGAACTTATACAGTGTATGGACTTATGTATAGATCGATGAGTTTGTAGTACAGTGTTGACTTTATTGTTAGAGATTTGCTGTGTCTAGTACAACGGTAAAGTCATTCGGAAGCTGTACTGCAAAAGTAATAATAAGTTATTAACTAATAGCCGGCGACTGAAGAGCTGGTTCCTTTGTGAAATGGCCTGTGTCGGATACAATCATTGTATATATATACAATTATTAGAATCTGAAGGTTGACCAAATAAATTAGTATAAAATTATAGATTTTTTTTTTGTCTAGTAAATTATAGAGGCTCCACACCCACATCTAGGCCTGGGCGTTCGGGTATCGGTTCGGATCCGGGTCGGGTTTTTCGGGTTTTCGGATTTTCGGGTTTAGGCTTAAAAGTCCCATTCTAAAATTTATTTTAAACGGGTCGGTTTCGGGTAATATCACTTCGGATTTGGTATAATATTTTTTTGCATTGTAAAACCCATAAAGTAATCAAATATCATTCGGTTTCGGATTTTTTCGGTTCGATTCGGGTTTAACCGAACTATAATACACATTTTTGAAGCCAAAAATATGAAACATAATCCTGAAACTCATATGAAAATTTCAATAAAACAGAAAACAAGACTCCATAGATTAATAAATTCAAAAATAACAATTCATAATTCAATCCGAAATGAAAAACAACAACATCCATCCATGGTTCAAAATTCAAACACACCAGAAAAAACAACAACATCCATCATTCCTTTATAACAAAATAAAAAACAGCAGAGAACAAAGAGTAAAGCTTCTTCCTTGACTGAGAGCTTCACCACGACCAAGTAACCAAGCTTCTATTCCTACCAAACAAAATAACTACAAAACAGGATGTAAACTTGAGCCGTACAACAAGAGCATTCGACAAGAACATGAAGCAAAGAGAAGAGGGTATACCTTACACTTATGGCTGAGCAACTGAACCAGTTAATTCTGATGCAAAGAGAAAAACAAGTCAGAACACAACATATAAAAAAACATATTTACGAAACAACAGAAGGTATAAGAAACATACCTCTCCCAATCTCTTCTTGCTCTTCAATATCCTCAAGGATTTGTGCATTAGTAAGCACTTTTGTATCACATCCAATGTCTTGTTTGAGCCATTGCTCGGTACACATCAGCACCTCGACCATGAAGTGAGTAAGGCAGCTCCGAGATGGCTCAATGATCCTTCCACCTGTGCTGAAAGCACTCTCGGATGCAACAGAGGAGACTTGCATGGCCAAGACATCTTTTGCCATCAGTGAAAGAATCGGGAACTTCGTACTGTTTCTCTTCCAGTATGATAGAACATCATACTCTACACCAGCCAACAACTCTGGATTCTCAACCGGTTCTTTCAAATAAATTTCAAGCTCATCACGCTTGTCTTTCAATCCTGCATTCAACTTCTGCTTATACCTTCGATCAATCCTATTATAACCGAAACCATCTTCAGCCATATCCATAGAAAGCGATGCCTCCTGTTCAGCACACCGAGAGGCTTGAGCCTTGGACTTCTTAGAGTGATCACATTGCTCTTCTTGACTCCGAAGCCATATCTGTCACTGTACTCCTTGAACATACTGCACAACACACTGATCACAAAATCATACATCTCTTTACCTTCCAAGCTTTCCTGCCCATAAAGCTCTTTAAAACACATGGTTGCGAGTTCTATCTTCTTCATGGGATCAAAAACAGTTGTCACAATCAACATCTTATTGATGTTCTTCAACCCATCCCAGTATTTATCGAATTTCTGATACGTCTCCTCTGCCTTTACCTTCAGGTGATGATCTCTACTCTTCATCAAATCCATAAGGTTAGCTGCTATGGTCACAATTTCCCCGTAGCACTTGTAAGCATTAAGAGAGGTTGAGGCAGAAACAACTAGAGTTGAGTTGTAGAAGATGACTAAGAACCGGCCTAACCTTTCAATTGCTTTCCAATCAGTGAACAGAGGAGGACCTATCCTCTTTTTACCTTTATCCATCTCCATAAAGTAGTCGTTGTACAGCTTATCTTCTTGCTCCATCTTGTCAAAGGCAACTCTAAACTTCATAGCTGTGATTAACGTCAGATAAGTGGAGTTCCACCTAGTAGTCACATCCAACGGCAAGCTTCCACTAGTCAGTTTACCAGCTTCTACCTTCTGCTCAAATGCTGACAACCTGTTTCCTGAAGCTCTGACGTAGACCACAGCATTACAGACAACATTGACACTCTCATATGCGTCAGCCATTCCATCCTTGACGATGAGGTTGATGATATGTGCACTACATCTGAGATGCATCATTTCACCAGCTAAAACCAGTGCTTCTTCAGACACCAGTGAGAATTCACTCTGAAATTTTTGCAGTGCAGAGGAGTTGGCTGTTGCATTGTCGACCGTCACACAAAAAACTTTCTGTAAACCCCAGTCAGCTAAGCAATCTAACAAAACCTTCGAAATTGTTGCTCCTTTGTGATCAGTGATGTATTTGAACCAGATGATAAGCTTCCTCAATCGCAAACACAGATCAATGTAATGGGCAGTCACAACCATATAGCTAGCACCTGAGATAAATTTTTTTATAACAAATAAGAAAATAAGCTACTTTACAGTTTAGACGATTCAACTAAATACATAAACACATAAGATAAGGAAACTATATGCTTACGAGTTACTTGAGCCACCCAAATGTCAGTAGTTAGTGAAACCCTTTGCTTGTTTGCTTTAAACCACTTCTTCATAACAGCTTTCCTCTCTAGATACATCTTGACAATGTCTCTAGTCGATGTCCTTCTTGAAACTTGTTTGCCTAGTTCCATATGCAGTTATAAAATTCAAAGTTAGATACTAAACTTAACTAAATAATGATCTAACCTTGTTAGATAGTTAACTAAGGAATAACTGACCTTGTTACAAAAGTGTTTCCAACCATCACCTTCAATGAAACTCAGTGGTAACTCTGCAATCACCATCATCTCATTTGTTGCTTCTCTGAAAGTACGCTCACTTATCTTTCTAGACTTGAGCTGTCCTTGTTCATTGATACCAGGCTGAGTAGAGCTTTGACCCTCTGAAAACGCCATGAGGCGTTTGCATATGCTAATATGCTTCATCAAGTTGGATGTCCCCGATCTTGTAGCACAGCAGAACGTCTTGTTGCAGTAGTGACATATACATCTGTCACGATTCTCCTTTGTTCTTGTGAAATGTCCCCAAATCTTAGACCTTGGAGGCAGATACCTACGTGCTTTCTCTGTCTGGAACGTTGCTCCACTAGCTTCAGGTGATTCCTTACACTTGCCTCTACTGTCCGGATCGACAACTTGTTTACTCTTGCTTCTACTGTCTGGAGTCAGAAACTCTTGTTCTTCATCGCCTTCAAAGTCGTTGTTGTCAACGTTTGGTGTTGAGGATGAGTCCATCTGAAATCAAATTGAAGAGTAACAAGTTACTAACTAAAACAAACTCAAAATTTTAATTTCATGCCAAAATCAAAACACAATCATATCTGAGAACAGAGAAAGAAGAAAAAGAACAGAAGCTTCTCACTAACTTGTGATTGATTCTTCGAAATCGCAGATGGTAGAGAGAGTGTGAGGTCGAGATTAAACATCGGTGTTGATTAAATAGGAGATGTAGAGTGGAAATTTCGAGAGTAGGAAGAAGAGGAAGAGATTTCTCTGTCGCCAGCTCGCCGATTCATCTATAACTTTTCGATTTCGAAACTAGGGTTGGGATTTTGGAAATCGTAAGGAGTAACACGCGTGTCCCTCTATAGACACATACATCAATTAATGTATGTTTGGTTATTTCGGGTTAAACCGAACCGCACCGAACCCATAGTCCAATGTATCAGAAAATCAAACCCGTTCGGGTTATCGGTATAAACCGAACCGAACCCATAGTCCAATGTATCAGAAAATCAAACCCGATCGGTTTTTCTTAATGCTTTTACACTGTACCGATACCTTTTTCGGGTCGGATTCGGATTTGGGTTCGGGTTTCGGGTTTTATGTACAGGCCTACCCACATCTTTGCAGATCGGATAATTCGTTGACGATAACATAATTTAACAAAAATACAAGATTGGCAATTTGACAGAACTATCAAAGTTTCGTTTATATTGATCTATTTATTGCTTAGATGCTTTTGAGAAGAAAAATGTCTGAATTCTGAAAATGCATTGAAGTTTCAAAATTTCTACAGAATGTCAAAAATAAATTGCGTAAGAAATTTTCTTTTAATACCAAAATATTAATTGGATATCTCCATTTCGATTCCTATGAGAGTCTTGAAATAGGCAGGGTAGATATATTGTGTATCCAGTTTTCTGTCAGCATATATTTTAGATAGCTCTATATTTATATCTTTAGTTTACTTAATTAGAACGACATTTGGAAAATCTTTCACCTGTTTAACTAATGATTGGCATTTGCATTATCTACAGACTACACACTAAATGTAGAGTAATACTATATTTTTAACTGTAGATAATATTATATGAGTCACCAGTTCATAACAGCTAGCTAGTTTTCACCTAGTTTATCTTAGCTAAGACCATCACAAACGCTTTTAGTCGTTGGTTAACCAAATATAAGCATAAATTCTATCTAAAATCTAAATAAAATTAAATACAGAAGAAGGTTTCAGTTATACAAGATCCATATATTAATGACCGACTTTGAGATTTATGGGACTTGAACAATTTTAATTGATGCTGAATGATGCATACATATATTTTTAATCAATTTGACGGCTACATATTAAGCACATAAATTTTGAGTCCAAAGCGAATGTTTCATCTCGTTATGTGCTTTATTTGTTATGATTTGATCTTAGGCAATCATGCATGGTGGCCGTATAATTAACTTCCAACGACGGAAAACCTAGCTCACTAAGTTCCGAATCATCCAAGTTCTGATTTTGGGTTATGCAACCTACGTCGAAGGGTAACGTCTACAAAACCAACACATCTTGCATAGAAACCGGAAAAAAAATATTATGTAGACCGAGACCGTGCCCGTTCTTTGATTTCTATGAAATTATATAAATTAATACTCAAATATTCAAGTTGGTGATGGAGTGCATGACGAATGCGAGCATAATGACAGATATATCATAATACCAATATACCTTTCATCCATAAAATATCAATAAACTATATATTATGTACATTGAATTAAGTACACTCGTTTACTTCTTCTACACTATGACAGAATAATCCACGTAAATAATTTCATATGGATGTGGGATAATATTAGTATTAACAAGTATTGCTCGTTCTTTATTCCATATACAAATAAATAACATTCATTTTTGTCTCAAACTTGAACTGAAGAGGTAAACACAGTTTTAATCTTAAATCAAATAAATTCAAAGCATTATTCTCTTATAATCTGGTTCGTAAAGCAAAAGCAGAAAAGATCCAAATCCAGAGTTAGGCCAACACATACACTGCTACACATACAGACGCATATTATGCTTTCTTATTTTGTGATACATTGGTTTATTTACTGCATAGCCAAGAACAGGCTAACCGATCATAAATCGTTTTATTCATATTCTAAAATTAGACAGATGCGATGTTCCATCGAGACATTTCTCCGTGTATCCCACTCTGTACTCTTTCAGGGTTATGTCTCTGTTTTTGGAGGGTTTTCCTCAGACAAAAGCTCCTTCATCGGTCCATACACAGTAGAATTGGGAAGTGCACTTGAGCTGAAAAATCTCGCAATTGAAACCCTTGGACCTTCTCTGCTCGCGGGCACTCTATGGTTGACGCTTACAAATTTATCGTTGGTTATATCAGCTGCAAAATCAAAACCAAACATATATAAAAGAATTTAAGACACGTTAAATTAAAAGGTATATATATGTTATTTACTTTAGATATCTAGCTACTTTACCAGCAAGAAATCTCCGATGTTGATGGCAAGAGCTCCAGGGAGAGGAGATACATCGGCCCAAGAGTCTTGATGAAGAATTTGAAGAAGAAGAACCGTGACAAACAAAAAATAGAACCGTGAGAAAAGAGTTGTCTGAGTGTTTACTTATTCCCATAGTTGGGTCAGGTTTGTGGACAAGGTGGGTAATAATTGCATATCATAAGCAAAATCTTCAAGCAATGCATGCTCTTCAGGATCTCAGATTGCAAACCTAGTGCTTCTGAAAGAATCTCAAAGAGCAGACCACCAACATCACATGCTTTGAGTAGTCGATCATAGCATCCCTGAGTCAATCAAATGATGGTTGAAACCATTGATCAAGCACTCTCTGTACAAGTCAAATAAAGTCTAGAGTTTACTTTACCTGCAAGCCACTGGGAGCTCCTCAGGGTATAAGGATCGAATTCGACAGAGCTTTTGGTCACCACTATTTTGTCTTTCTTTTCACAACTTTTTGCTTAGAGGAAGAAAGGAAGACTAAGAAGAGTTTGGTCTTTGGTGTGTGGGACCAACTATGTCAGTCTGACAGTACCTGATGATTAATTACATGAATATGTTGTTTCTGTCTCTTTCTTTCACACTCACTTTTAAAGCCGACTTGTCGTAGTTTGAATGTTTCTCGACAGATTTTGTAACCGTAGACAATTGTTGAACTTCGTTAAAAAGTGTTTGTTATGCACTTACAGTATCAATAAGTCCGGTTTACTCCTCCGTACGTATGATAAAAAAGTTGGAGAACCTGTGTTTGAAGTCTACATTGATCCACAAAACATGTGTAGTCTAATACTATTGCTATTTAAGGTATCTACAGTTGCAAACTAAAATTTAAATTGTATTGGAAAAGCTCGAACCATACTCTCTGAATTTGTATAAAATAGATTATTATAAATTGGTTCAGTGGTAGTGGCCCTTATAAAGTTCTAATTAACCTTTTAACTAGCCCAACGCGTTTTTAACTCAACCCGAAGTACCTACCTAAACCCGAACCGGAAAAATCGAAACCGAATCCGAACTGTTATACATAAATATTCGAACGGGATCTATGAGCTTAGTACTTTGGAGTTTGGTTATAATCCAACCGAACCAAAATCCGAATAAGAATCCGAAAATATCAGAAATTAGTTAAATATGTTAATATTTATATATATTTTAAAGTGATTTAGATATTTTAGAGTATTCAAAATATTTTTTTATTTTGTTTTATTTGTTATTTTAATACTTTTTAGCTAATTTAGATAGTTTAACTAATATTTAACTTGATTTGTAAATAATTTATATATTTTAAAAAGAAAATTTGTCAATTTTTGAGGTTTAAAAAATATTTTTTTGGACAATTTCAAACATTGGTTACATCCGATCCGAACCGAACCCGGAAGGAACCGAACCGAACCCGATCCGATAATTAGTAAAATCCGAATGGTATTTCTGAGTATAACACCGAAAATCCGAAAATCCAAATCAACCGGACCGATACCAAACGGACCACCGAACGTCCATACCTACTTTTAACGCTGTAAGTAATGGTCTAGGTTTCGATTTCGGGTTTAATATGGAACCTACTTTTTGCTGCTCTGCATGTGTCTAGGTCAAGGAGTAACGTCCGTAAAGCCAGACATCTTATAAGAAATTGAATGAAAATAAGTGTTTTTATGGTTCGAGCACGGACCTTTGTTATCTGTTACTTACATTATTAAAGGTTATAAATATTTAAATAACCAGCTGGTGATGGAGGGCATGACGAAGCCGAGCATACTTGATAGCCATCAATATATTGTAGACAATGAATTATAGATATGTTAACTTTTTGGGATTCCAAGAAGTTTGGACTTTCTGAGCTGGGACCAGAAGAAATTAAATGGATATCTACGCTGTCTCCCCGTCAGCTAGGACACCGGTTGAGCTATCTGGAAACTCCTTATTGTATCAAGTAACTGTTGTATACTCTTTAGACGGCATTCAGGTCTTCCAGACGGTTTCAGGCCGATTCCTTCTAAATCCAAATTTTTTGGATTCTAGATATTTAGACCCGATTAAATATTGAGAAATTTTTGATTCAGTTCAAGTCGATTTTTTTTTTCGTGTTGGAACATTTTGGATATATAATAAAAATACTTGTAATTTTTCGAATACTTAACGGGTCTAACCGATTTGGATATTTAAGATCTGAAAAGAGTCTAAGTACCTGAACTTCATTAAAATTTAGTTGAAATTCGTCATATTTATCTAAAATTTTACAAAATAAATAAAGGATTATTACTAGTTAAAATTAAATATTTTAAACTTTAAAATTTGACATTCAAAGTTTCATCTTACTTGAAAATATTACAAAAACAATAATGAAGATTGTATGCAAAAAACATTATAAGTTAAATGTAAAAAAAAAAATCAAACATATTGATTCATGGATATTCATGTTTTGAGGTTGAGTATAAATCAATTTTTATCAGATCGGATCTATTTGGATTTCAGTCTATTCAAAATAGTTCTTTTCAGTTTCGGTTCTTTAAGGGAAAGAAATTTTGGACCCAACTAAATATATATAATTTTTTTGTTTGGTTTTGTGTTGGGTATTTTTGGTTCGATTCCGGTTCGAATTTTTGAGTCCGGGTAAAATGCCCGACCTAATATTTTTGATGGTAACGAAAAAAACTTCTTTGCCGTCTCAGTTTTCAGACACGAAGTGAAGGTAGTAAGCAAACAAAGATTTGAATCTTTGGATTAAATCAATGCAGTGAATTCACTGATATGTAGTCTTACATATGGCTAAATTAGAAATATCCAATACATACTAGCTCAACACATTTACGACACTGCACACACGCTATCCTTTATATATTAATTTGTATTTAACTATTCCAACACAATACATATCAAGATGTTTGGTGACTTGGTGTTTGCTTGGAGAAAGAAGATTGAGAACCGACGGTTGGTGTGGATTCTCTGATAATTACATAAATAATGTCTCACTCACAAGTTTTGAACTAGTTTGTATTTTTCATTTTTTTTTTTTGTTTAGCTTTAGCTTTTGTATGGACCGATATAGAACGGTACGGTACGGTCGAAGTATGAATGAAAAGGTGACTTGAAGGTGAATTTGAATTCAAATATGGCAATTTAACCATCAATTCTCATTTCTCAGCTAGGCCCACTCATAAGTCTCAGCATCCGAGGGGGGAAAAGCTTAAAGGCCAAGCATTCTTTTTTACTTTCTCGGAAACCAAAACAGCCAAAATCTCGGGGAAACTTTCAAGGAGACAAAAGCTAAAGCTAAACAAAAAAAAAAAATGAAAACTTGAATGATCATTAAGAAATTTTGATGTAATGTAACATACGAAGAATCAATCGAATTCAAAAATAAAACTGAGTTGCAATCTTTCTTCTGAACTCTTATATATACACTCTTAAAATGATGAACAAACAAACCATTTATATATCAATGCAGAACTGAAGAATCTCTGTTACTTCTGTTCCTCCCAAAGTATCTCCTCAGCACTGAATTCGACCGATCCATAACTCTAGATTCTACTTCACTGTCCGAAGCTGAAACAGCAGAAGAGGAATTAGACCCACGGTTTGGTCTCACTCTCCTCATCAACGACACAACTCCACGAGCCATCCGTCTCAATCTCCCTCCCGACCCAGAACCACCACCGTTACTGCTATCTGATTCAATCGCTCCATTACCTCTAACCCATGATATCCGTCTAGGACCCTCGCTGTTACCACCGAGCCCACCACCGTCCATTTCCGTCAACACCACAGGCAACACTCTCTCACCGTCTCTCATCGCCGCGTTAAACCTCCCGACAGCAAACCCCCCTCCGGGGAGTCTCCATATCGTCATCCCAACAGCGTTATCCTCCTCGTTGCTGCTCCGTTGGTTAGAAGACTCCGAAGGTATCTCGAATCTGCAGACGGGGCATGAGTTCCGTATCGAAAGCCACGGCACGATGCAGTCTTCGTGAAAAATGTGCTTACACGGCATCTCACGCGCCTCCGTCTCCGCCGCCTCAAAAACCTCCGTGCACACCGCGCAGTTCGCCTCGGCCGTTATATGGCAATCGGAGATTTCGACTCTGGGCAAAGACTCGATCGCCGATTTCGACGCCGGCGGGTTTCCAGATCTGCCGATTCCGGCGCCCGTCGCCTCGATCTGACTCAGCTGCTCGAGCAACCGCTCGAATCCGGATCCCATCAAGATCTCCGATACAGAATCCGGAAGCGGTCTAAGGCCCGATCCGGATCCGTCATCGTAGTAGAACTCGAAAGCGCGTCGGTCCCTAGCCGCGTCTCCTTCTTCTCCCTCGCCGGCGCCTCCTTGGAGGACGATGACGGGGTTAAAAGAGGGACGGCGGCTGGATCTCCGCCGTCTAATCACGGATCTACGGCTGCTGTTTACCGATCTAACTTCAGCGGAAGCTAGGGTCGCTAATTCGGAGGCGGGGGAGGAGGAACCGGTAGCTTCTTCGATGAAACCGCCGTCGCAGTGAGGACAAGCGAGGCCGTCGGTGGTGCCTTGTTCAGCCCAGACGCTGACGAATCGCGTGCAGCTGTAACACCAATACGACGTCGTGATCGGTGTTGTCGGAGGCGTTGACGGCATCTTTTTAACCTTCTGACTTGTTGAGAGGATCTGAGAGAGAGAGAGAGAGAGAGAGAGAGAGAGAATTTGAGGGATGAGAAAATGAAAACGTGGTTTATAAGGCGGTCGTGGGATCGGAATTAACGGCGTTGGATTAGACGGTAAATAGACACGTGGTACGTTTTTGACTGGGTAGAAATACTACCGTAGACTAGAAGATAGCGGAGGTATTAACAGTCGTTATGTCTAGAGAAGGAACGTTCAAGGCGTCTGCAAGGTATTTTGACCAAACGCTGAACGTTTCTAAAGAAAATTCAAAAGTAGCGCCGTGTCTGCTGTTTGTGGGCCTTATGTGGAACCCATTTGATCTCCGTTTTTTCTGGGAAAATCCACCAGACGACATCGTCTCGGCCTGTGAATCATGACAGAAGCAAAAGTGTGCCGACTTCTTAATAATTATTTCACTTTTTATCCCTAACTTAAATGCTGTATTTTACATTTGTTAGTCAAGTACAACAATTTGTGACATATGTTATAATGTTTGGCAATGAGGTGGAAGGTGGATTCTTTAGAAAATTAGATTTCTTACACGTTGATGGCTCAATAAACTGATAAAATACACTACCTAAACCAACTCGTATCTTTATATGCATTGACTAATTGATACTGGTATATAGGTGCCAAGTTGATAAAATACATTATACATACATGAAAACTTTTGCCTTGTCTTTTTTAATATTAAGATTAAAGAAAGACTGATATTGATCAACTAACTTTTGTTTTTGTCTCCTCTCTTTTGTTGGCAACTAATGGAAACAGACAAATTGCAATTATACCAACTAATTACCACAACTTGGAGTCACGATAAACACAAATCTAAACCAAGAACATACAACTTAGCTGTGAAAACTAACTACAACATAGTGAAGGGATTATGAAAACTGGTGATAACATATTCATTGTTTCAAGCAAATATTAAACCAATGATAAGTCAACAAGTTCAATGGTTAAACTTATGCAGGAAGAGGATAGACAAAACAAAGACCTGACAAATGCGAAAACAATGATCTATAATCCCTCTGAAACCAACAATGGCAGCTCTGAATCTAAACCAGGGCTGAAAAAATGCCAGCTTGAATCATGGAACGCTGGAAAATAATCATCAGATACAGTCTCAATAGCAAACTCACTAGTGAATCCTCGTGCAGCTATGATCCGTTTGGTGGCACGGATGACTTGCGGCTCTAACGTCACCTGCTCCTCGTACATCTGAAAGCTGTTCCCAAACAATGCGATTCTCGACAAACGATCCATCCTCCAGTTTGCTTGCAACAGGTTGTTATACAGATTGGCCTCACAGTGTGGCATGAAGAAAAGAGTAGGCTTCAAAGCTTCCCTACGAGCTTGCTCGTTCACAGATAAAACAGTACACCCCAGAGACTCCAGGACACTAGATTCAGTCACCGAGAGAACTGGATCGAACACTTCAATGTTACCAACCCAATCAAACTCTCTCTTCATCAAGATAGCAATGCTCAGCTGAAACCTTGGAGATTCATAAGACTCGATGCTTCCTATACCATACATCACCATCTGAAGCTGTGCTTCGGCACCTAACACGTGGCGAAACTGGTCCGAAACCTCGGGACGCTTGAGCTGTTCTAAGAACGTAGTGTAGAACTTTGAGCTCTCTACTTTCTTGATAGCGTTTTCCATCTTCTGCTTTACTTTTGCTTGCCTTTGAGGATCAATCTCAAGATCATCTGACTTCCATGGTTTCTCTTCTTCTTCTTCTTCTTCATGAACCTTAGGTTTTGTTTTTCTTTTCCCGTGTCTTCGTTTACTAGGTAAGACCACTGTCCACTCACCATCAATACTTGCGTTTTTAACCATTGCTACTTCTCACAGGATTTTCGAAATTAGCGTTTCAGCAACGATTCCATTACCTAGACATCACAATGGAGTTTCTACGATTAGATCTGAAGGGATCAACTACATTAACCAATTTCTATGTTTAATTACGATCTGTCTATTTCAAGATCGACAAATAAACCTTCGAGAAATAACGGAGATAAGACTTACGATTGGGAAACGAAACCCCAGGAGGACGATCGAAGAAGCTTTCTTGCGATGCGCAGGAAGAAGAAGAAGAAGAAGCTTGGAATACGAGGCAACCGGGTGGACTCAGTGAGACATTGGGGTTTGAGTCCTGCAGCGATGCGAAACCGGCAACCCGTGCGCGAAGATAAGACATTGGGTGGATGTAAATCAAATGGGCTAATTGACGGCCCATTCATTAAAAGACTAGGGTCTTAACTGTTTGTAGAAATGAGATTTTGCCAAAATGTGTAGAAGTTTGTACGAGAATTTCGTTTTCATGGAGAAAAATAGCGTTTAGTTAATTACCTGCTGATGAAATGTAGCAATTTGTTGAAGAAATAACAACTCTCGTGATGTTCCTTTCTCCATTTGTCATTTGGATTCACATGATCTATTTAGATAATCCATCTAAATGATAACATCTATGTAGATGCTATTTTTTTTTTAACACTGAAATCATAACATATTATCCAGAATTTTGATTCCATCAGAGGAACAGAAAAGAAACGGAGCCTAAAACTCAAACAAAGCATAAAGAAAACAGGAAACATGCCTTTAGGCACCATAACAGAAAAACCAAAGCCCAAACAGATAGCATAGGAGAGCTCTCGGTAGAGGCGTGGGACCAAAGTGCGGATATGGTATCAACTTCTGGCTTTAAGAGATAACTGGGAACCTTGCGCAGCTATGTAGGATTGGTACCGGTGACCCGTTGTAACCGATTCTGCAATACTGTTTGCTGCTACGTTCCGTTCGTAAGCTGCATGGTCTAGTCTCCAGTACTCGATCCTTTGAAGCAAGGCAACAATTTGTGAGATGGTGTAGCGAAGACTGGGAGAAAGCAATGGAGATAATATGATCTCTCTTATGTCCTCTGTTGAGGTCTCGAACATGATGTTATTATGTCGCATATTGTGCATGCATTCTACCGCCCAAATCAAAGATGTGATGTGAGCTTCCTTACATGAATTTATTGACGAGTACAATCTCCTGCTATGAGAAACTGTGTATCCTTGTCATAGTCGGTTTCAATAGCATAATGCGATCTGCATGATCAGAGGAGAAGGTCTCGTAGATTAGATCTCCGTTTCATCTTCCCGTGTTGTCTACTATCAGGTCTGCAACTTTCAACGCTAGATTAACATCTCTGTCCTCTCTGTACATGGGAGGTCTAGGGTTACCATCAATTATCCAGTTCTCAGCCCAGACATTAGACTGAGCACCATCCCCAATATCTCGATATAAACCTTTCTTCATAAGTTCTCTGCCATGTAAGATACTGCTCCAAGCAAAAGAGGGTCTGGTTCATGTACCGCATTCAAGAAAGAAACTTTTCGAGAAGTACCTGCCCTGCTATTTGGAGTACTGTTTGTTTCTCCCATTAGATGGTTTATCTTGAAAGATCATCTAAATAAAATTTATGTTCATTTACTCATCTAGATGAAAAATGATTTATATATTTTATTTTGATTTAATTATGTTTTCAGTTTTATGTTTAACTATATTAATTTTTCTATTTATCTAAAATGTAATTATTTTAAAATATAGTTTTGGAGGAGAAATATAAATTGCAACAGAAAAATTGATTTTGTGATTTTGGTAGAAAATGTGATTTTGCTATTTTATCAAAAAATATAATTTTCAGTTTTAATAGAAAAGTTGTGTGTTTGTAGTTTTGACTGAAAAATGTAATTTTTTGATTTTGTAGAAAATGTAATTTGCGGTTTTGGCAAAAGAAAAAAAAAAAGAAGTTATAGAATGTGTTGGGTGTTATAATTATATCGTATTGTTTCTTTTATAATATGCAAGATGTATAATATGAATATCATAATTATAATATATATAGCAAACTGCACAAAATAAAAGAAGAACGAAATTGTATACCAAGAAGAGAAATGAAGAATTATTATCAATAGGAAGGGGCACTTGTATACAATACACAAGGTCTCTTTTTATAGTGTAAGATCATCGACAGAATTTACTATACATGTTGACTAAATTGCACATTGTAGGATAGGGACGTGGGATCCATTTTTAAATCTTCGCACCAATGTTTCCTCTTTATAACACTCCCCTTGGAGACCATCATCACTATCTATATCTTAATTGTTTTTCTTCATGTTGCCTCGTTAAAAATATTTTTGTAAAATCCAGTGGGAAAAACCATAGTAAGGTAAAAAGAGTACAACTGAAGCTCCCCCTCGAATAAACAATCGTTATAGGTTCTGTAGATGACGCATTCCAATGTTATAAACGTGTTTCTTGAATGTTGTAGTGGGTAGCGACTTTGTAAAGAGGTCTGCAGCATTATCACAGGATCGAACATACTTCACTTTAATTTCTTTATTCTTCTCTAGTTCTTGGGTATATGAAAAGAACTTTGGTGGAATATGTTTGGTTCTGTCACTTTTGATATACCCTTCCTTTGTTTGGCAACACATGCTGCATTATCTTCATATAAGATGGTCGGTTTTGAATTGACGTTGATCCCACTACTTGAAAGGATGTGTTGACTTATTGATCTGAGCCATACACATTCTCTACTTGCTTCGTGGAGAGCAATTATTTCAGCATGGTTCGAGGAAGTGGCTACAAGTGTTTGTTTCTGGGAGCACCACGATATAGCAGTTCCTCCAACTGTGAATACATACCCTGTTTGTGATCAAGCTTTATGGGGATCAGATAGATACCCTGTATCTGCAAATCCAACCATTTCTCCGTTTGAGTTATTAGGATAAAATAATCCTAAATCGATCGTTCCTTGAAGATAGCGAAAGACATGTTTGATCCCATTCCAATGTCTTTGCGTAGGAGAAGAGCTGAATCTTGCCAAAAGATTAACGGAAAATGATATATCAGGCCGAGTACAGTTTGCAAGATACATAAGTGCTTCTATTGCACTTAAGTATGACACTTCAGGACCAAGTATCTCCTCATGTTCTTCATGTGGTCGAAAAGGATCATTTTCAACATTGAGTGATCTAACGACCATAGGAGTGCTTAATGGAGTTGCTTTGTCCATGTTGAATCACTTCAATACTCTTTTCGTGTAGGTAGATTGGTGTACAAATATACCCTTTTGAGTATGTTCAATTTGTAGACCAAGACAATACTTTGTCTGTCCGAGATCTTTCATCTCAAATTCTCCTTTTAAATACTCGGATGCCCTTTGTATTTCTCCTTAGGTCCCAGTAATATTTAGATCATCTACATATACGGCAATTATTACGAATTCGGAAGATGTTTTCTTGATGAAAACACAAGGGCATATAGGACTATTTATATACCCTTCTTTAGTTAAATGCTTACTGAGACGATAATACCATATACGTCCAGATTGTTTTAAGCCATATAATAATCTTTGCAATTTTATTGCACATAACTCTTTAGGTTTAGAACTTAATGGTTCTGGCATTTTAAATCCTTCGGGGATTCTCATATAAATATCAGTGTCCAAGGATCCATATAAATATGTTGTAACAACATCCATTAGACGCATCTCTAGGTTTTGATTAGCCGCAAGACTCATCAAAAACCTAAATGTGATTGCATCCATAACAGGAGAATATGTTTCTTCGTAATCGATCCCAGGTCTTTGAGAAAAACCTTGAGCTACAAGACGTGCCTTGTATCTCGTTACTTCATTTTTCTCGTTTCTTTTCCGAACGAAAACCCATTTGTATCCAACTGGCTTCACAGCTTCAGGTGTGATCACAATGGGTCCAAATACTTCTTGTTTGTTAAGCGAATCAAGTTCGACTAGTATTGCATCTTTCCATTTTGTCCAGTCATGTCTCTTTTGACATTCCGAGATAGATTTTGGTTCTGGATCATCACTATCTTCATCTATCTCTTTTGAAACAAAGTATGAGAAAAAATCATCAACACCATTCACTTTGTTTCAATTCCATATTTTTCTATTATGAATGTAATTAATAGAAATCTCATGACTTTCTTCAGAATCCTGATGTTCAATATTGTCACCACCCTCATGGTGCATTTCTTCCAACTTTTCTCCATGGTTGGAAGGATTCTGTTTTTCCATCTCCTTTCGTTTTCTAGGATTCTTATCCTTAGAACCAACCGGTCTACCACGCTTCAAGTGTATTTTAGACTCTCTTGTATTATCTTCTACTCCACGTTCATGTGGCATTTCTATACGAGCGGAGCATTTGCAGCCGGTATATATGATTTTGTAACCGATTTGGTATCTGCAAAAGCATCAGGTAGTTGATTTGCGATGCTTTGTAAATGCATAATTCGACGGACCTCTAATTCTGATTGTTTTGTAGGAGGGTCAAGGTGCAGTAAAGATGGTACACACCACTTAATTTCCTTCTCTACTTGTTTATTTTCTCCCCCTAGAACTGGGAATACTTTTTCATCAAAGTAGCAATCAGCAAAACGTGCTGTAAATACGTCACCAGTTTGCGGTTCTAGGTATCGTATAATTGATGGAGAATCACAATCTACATATATCCCCAATCTCCTTTGAGGTCCCATCTTTGTACGCTGGGGAGGTGCAATTGGCACATAGACAGCGCAACCAAATATTCTTAGATGGGAAATATTTGGTTCTCGTCCAAATGCTAATTGTATTGGAGAGTATTTATGATATGCACTTGGTCTCACCCGAATCAATGCTTCTGCATACAAAATAGCATGTCCCCATACAGAAGTTGGGAGTTTTGATTTCATGATCAATGGTCTTGCAATTAGTTGCAGACGCTTAATTAATGATTCAGCCAAACCGTTTTGTGTATGAACATGAGCAACAGGGTGTTCAACATCAATTCCAGTTACCAAACAATAGTCATTGAATGCTTGGGAAGTGAATTCACCAGCATTGTCTAGTCTAACTCTCTTTATTGGATAATCAGGAAACTGAGCTCTTAGTTTGATTATCTGAGATAAAAATCTCGCAAATGCCACATTTCGAGAGGACAGTAGACAAACGTGTGACCATCTAATCGACGCGTCGATCATTACCATAAAATAATAGAATGGTCCACAAGGTGGATGTATAGGTCCACAAATATCACCTTGAATTCGTTCAAGGAACTTTGGTAACTCTTTATCTATTTTGGTTGGCGATGGTCTTGTAATTAACTTTCCAAGGGAACACGTCATACATGTCATTTTATTCCCCTGATATACTTCTTGGGGTTTCAGTGAATGACCATGTGAGTTCTCAATGATTTTTCGCATCATTGTGGTGACTGGGTGACCAAGACGATCATGCCATAATGTAAAATCGTCAGAATTTCCTTTAATCACCAAATGTGATTCGATGGCACTTATATATGTATGATGCAGACTAGAAGGGAGTTTTGGCAATTTTTCCAACACTTTCCGTTTTCCCGATTTCTCAAGAGTGATATACATATACTTCTTTTCATCCTCAGTTGCAGACTGAGTATCAAATCCTTGGAGATATATGTCTTTAAAACTCAACAAATTCCTTTTAGAATTTGGAGAAAAGGAATTTGTTATCGAGAATATCGTCCCATTAGGCAATGTGAAGTGGGCTTTACCAATCTCTTCAATCAAGTCTGTGGGACCCGATATTGTGTTAACAGTGATATTTGTCGGTTTTAGTTCAGAAAAATATTTTCTGTGCTTCAGAATAGTGTGCGTTGTTCCACTATCTGGTATACAAATATCTTTAGCATTAACCTTGGTTGATGTTCCATTTGTAGTGTCCATTTCTGAGACAAACAAAAGAATAAGATAATATTATTCATAAAATATTACACATCATTAGCAAACATTAAACACACAATAATTATATATAAGTAGGTGAAAGACACACAATAATTATACTTTAATTTTCCACAAGTAACAATTATTTATGGTATAATTGTGGAATTTCAAGAGTCACATGATGGGTACTTAAACTTCTGTGATAGCGGTCTCCTCGAAATCATTCACAAAGTCAGACGCATCGAGGTGCGTTGTACCCTCAGAATGTTCCGCAAAGTTTACCTCCTTTTCTTTCCCTTTGACGGACTTCTTGTATAGATCATAAAGGTGTGCAGGGGTACGACATATTCGAGACCAATGTCCCTTAGTACCGCATCTGAAACAAGCATCCTCTCGCTTCTGGAAGGTACTTCCTTGTTGTTCTTTTCCCTTAGGGGATTGCTCAGAGCGGATCCACTGGAATGAGTTCCTATCTTGTGGATTGTACTTTCGTCCACGCCCACGGTAATTTTAACGACCACGACCGCGACCTCGAAAAGTCTTATTTTCCTTTGCTGGTTTCTTTGCATCTAATGTGTTTGCTTCGGGAAACGCTTTGGAACCAGTTGGGCGAGTCATGTGATTCTTGATCAGAAGCTCGTTGTTCTTTTCTGCTATGAGAAGCGCCACAATCAAATCCGAAAATTTGGTATATCCCCGCAACCTATACTGTTGTTGCAGGGTGATGTGGCTCTTGTGGAATGTGGTGTATGTCTTTTCAAGCATTTGAGATTCGGTGATCGTTTCACCACAATATCTCAACTTGGCCACAATTCCTAGCACAGCAGAATTGTAATTCATCACTTTGTCGAAATCTTGGAATCTTAGATTCTGCCATTCATCTCGAGCAAGTGGAAGTGTTATATCTTTCTGATGATCAAAACGATCTTTCAGAGACTTCCATAGCTCTTTAGGATCTCTCATGTTGGCATAGTCATAAATAATACTTTCATCAAGGTGTCTTCTAAGGAAGATCACCGATTTGGCCTTTTCTTGAGGCGTTGAAGTATTATTCTCTTTAACGGTTTCAAATAAACCAAGAGATTCAAGGTGGAGTTTGACATTGGTAACCCAAGAAATGTAGTTGGTCCCAGTGATATCCAGAGCGGGAAATTGGAGCTTCTCCATGTTTGCCATTGATTTTCTAAGGCACAAAATAATAAATTTTATTAGAATTTCATTAATTTTAAATGGAACCGATTACATTGATAGTACACGTAATTGCAAGTAAAAATAATGCTAACAAACATAAAGTGATGTTAATGCTAAAGTATTCATGAATGGCTCATTCAACAAAAATAAAATACATAGATGAAAAAATAAAAATTGTACATAAAACTAAAAGCAATCGAATCATTTTTTTTTCTTTTTTTTGTAACAAAAATTGGAGTAGAAAGATTTGAAAATATTTGAGAGAAGATGATATATTTTGGATGAGAGAATGAAGTGAAAATGAGTTGTATTTATAGATTAAAAACACTATTCATTAGCCGTTAACTAGCCGTTTGAAAAGTAATTTAAAAAAAAAATTATTTACGACCGTTGGAAAGTAAAAATATAAGATAAAAATTAATCGTAAATTATAAGCAATTATAAAATTTATCAGTTTAAACATATATATATATATAAATATAGGTGCATCCTTAAATATATTTAGTTATAAATGGTTAGAAAATTATCTATCAGATTTTAAAGTGAAAATATTAAGGTGATCAGATTTATTAAATAATAAATTATGATAATAGAGTCATATATTATAAAATAACAAAATACATGTTTAGCGGTATACGCCATTATGGTGCCTTACGCAACCATTATAAAATTAACAATAAAATCAATAGCACTCAGTAATCATAAACGCAAAATATAAAAATGGAGGCCCCACTCCGAACACAATAATCAAAAGAAAGAATTTTATTAATAGAGTGATCGTGCTGATAATGTGTTATAATTATATCGTATTGTTTCTTTTATAATATGCAAGATGTATAATATGAATATCATAATTATAATATATATAGCAAACTGCACAAAATAAAAGAAGAACGAAATTGTATACCAAAAAAAGAAAGGAAGAATTATTATCAATCGGAAGAGGCATTCGTATACAATACACAAGGTCTTTTTTTATAGTGTAAAATCATCGACATAATTTACTATACATGTTGACTAAATTGCACATTGTAAGATATGGATGTGGGATCCATTTTTACATCTTCACGCCAATGTTTCTTCTTTATAACATTGGGAAAATCTCAATAGTTTTATGGCATTTTTGTGAGTGGGGCCTATGGTCCGGCACTGCCCACACCAATAAACTCCCGAGAAGAGAAAGAAAGTGACATTCCAACTAGAAGTGAAGGCATTATGTTTTCCTTTAATTCGTCCACAAATAGTTAGAAGTCCCCTTTTTGTTATTAAAGAGTAAGTAGTTTTAGCCATTAACGTCTCATTTCCACAATAAGTTTTTTCCCCTCATATTCTTCAGTGGAGAGGTATCTATGTTGAATCAATCCAATAGTAATTTTTAGTGACAGATTATGGTGATATTTCAAGGAACTAGTAACATTGCTATGTGAACTTGATGATTGTCACAATGTCATGTAAGAAATATTTATGTATGTGTATCAATATTTCTTTCCCATAATGTGGTCTTATGTTATAACTATTATCTATTGAGATTGTTAAATCCTAATGACACTTGGTAACCAATAAAAATGGTTTAAAGGAGTTAAGCTTCTAATGATGATGATCAACTAATGGACAAGTGATTTCTTCTAGAATTTTTCTCATTAGATGACTCATGAAACATGTGTCATTGTAGGAAAGCATGTGAAGTAAATTCAATGCATCAAAGGAGAACAAGTTCATTGTATGTATGAATGATTCTAGAAGACTAAACACTTGTCATTACTCAACCTTGATGGATGGTTGAGATTAGAGGATGAAACTTGCCAAGAAAATAAGAAAGACTTGGTGAGGAAGTAATCAAAACTTGATGAGGAAGCTAGGTCTCTCTCCCCACCTATAAATAGTTGGCTTTGGACCATCACAAAGCAACATCAATAAATCTAAGACACACACATAAAGAAAGGTTGTAGGCAAGGGAGAGAAGGCTTAGCTCCAACTTAAAGATCAAGAGATCATCTTACATGATCAAGAGATCATCTTCATATGATCAAAACCGTTCATGAAGATTTCCAACAATGAATTGAGGTATTCCACAAATCCTTCTTATAGTTCTATTATGTGATTAGTCTAGATGTTAAAGATCTTAGGGTTCATGTAAAATCATGTTTACATGTGGTATCGAGCTAATGGTTATAAACATCTAGCTAATCCGAAAGTGTAATAGATTTATGTTTTAAAGAATGAAAGTAGATCAATTCTTAAGTAATAAAAATTTGATCTAAATTAAGCTTCGTATAAAACCGATGAGAGTTTTCGAAATCTTGAATCATACATTATATGTATGTATTCTATTTCGATCTCTGAAATAATCAATAATCGATGCATAAATTTTTCTATACATAAATCGTATAGAAATTAAATTAAGTAATTTTATGCATGATTTTTATAAAACAATATTTTCATATAAAGAGCAAAATTAGAGTTAAAGATATCACCACAGTGACTTTACTCTAAAATGATTTCTAAATGAAAATTATTGTTCAAATAAGTATTTGATATTTTGAGTAATAAGTAGTTACCCACAGGTAGACTATGTACACAAAATATGATCAAGTACTTATATAGAGTGTTTGTATTGTGTAGATTAAGTATATCCACAGATAGCTTAATTTGAGTAATTCGATACATCACTCGTAAATGTTTTCGAATACTATGATTATTGATGGAAATATGGCTGCTACCCACAGGATCACCATAGTTTCTTGGCATAAGTATTCAATAAATATATGTGTTGATTATGTTGAAAAGCCTAATTTAAAACTTGTATATCTCAAAATTAAAGTTTTTCGTCTTAAAGATTGTCATATAAAGTCTCGTCTATTCTAATCCTTAATGGTACCAACTTCTCAGAATGAAAAGAGAAAGTTGAATTCATATTAAGAGTACTATGCTTGAATTTGACACTCCTCAATGATGAGTCAAGTTCACTAATAGTGGATAGTAGGGATCGAAAAGAAATTTCATAAAGCTTGAAATTGAATAGACTGAGAATTATGATATTAAGATGACAATAATTATATATATTTAAACTTTCCTTATGATGGCTGAAAAAGCTAAAAACCTTAAATATATAGAAGAACGGTTTAAGATTGCAACCAAATCCCTAATTGGGAAACTTATGGCAAATCTTACGACCATAAAAGAATAATGACATAAGGTCTATGCATGAATATTGCATTGAAATGACCTATCTTCGGCTAAATTAAAGAATTTAGGAATGATATGGAAGATTAATTTCCAAATTATCTTAAATTTGCCTCTTCTTAGTATGAACCATTCCAAATTAATTATAACATCATTTACGTGAGACGGATGTTGAATTAATTGGCTAAGAAAATGGTTCAATAGGAGGCTAAGCTTAGCTGTAAAGGTTTTAAAGTTGTCTATTATATTCAAGAAGCTAGACTTAAGTAAGACCACTACCCATAATGAATATCAAGTAAATAAGAAGGAAAAGGCAAAGAAAGATGACAGATGAAAATGTCTTAACTCTTTCAGAAAGACTGCGATAAAAGAAGAAAATAGTTCGAAAATGTAACTTTTAAAAGTTCCGTAGGGAATCTATTCTTGTAATATTTCTTCTAAAACTTGGTGGGTGGATAATGGTGCTTATGTACATGTAATTAATTTAGTGCATGATTTACTTATGATCAAAACCGTAATTTCAAGTGTAAACTAAATACTTATGAGAATGAGAGAAGTGATAGTTGAAGCTATTGCACTCCTCATTATGAATAGTGGATTTTGTTTGGATTCAATCCAAACATTTTATGTTCCATCTATTTTCCATAAGTTTTAGTTTCATTAAGAAAACTTGATGAGTGGGTTTTAATCGACTTAAAGAGATGATTGTTTTAATTATTCTTGAATTCTAACAGAATCGATTCAAGAATATTAGTTGATGGCCTATATTAGGTGACATTGGCTGATCAACATTTTAAAACACATCTAGTTATGCACATTAAAGGAAAATTAAAGCATAAAACATGTACTAATGATAAGTATCTCTTGTGGCATAAGAGAGTTGAATATATTTCTAATAAAAGAATTTAAAGGTTGGTAAAAGATGGAATTATTCTAAATCTTTATTTTACCAACAATAAATGTGTGTAGATTGCATTAAGGATAAGCAAAATACAGTAAGAAATGAGCCACAAGAAATACAAAGCTTCTTGAAACTATACATACAAAATTGTAGACCATTTGATGTTTAATCTTTGGAGATGAAAAGTATTTAGTTACTTTTATTAATGATTATTCACATTAATGTATATTTATTGCATAAAAGTCTCAATTTTGAATACATTACAAGTATTCATAATTAGAGTAGAGAGGCAATAGGATATAAAAGTGAAAAACATAAGGTAATGAATTTAAGAATTATATAAGTACACAGCCTGGTCTTCCATGGCATAATGGTGTATCAGAAAGGCATAACCGTACCTTATAGAAATGGTTAAACTCGTATAGAGTTCATGAAAGTTTACATATATCCTTGTGGATGGATGCATTATGTGTATCTTGAATATGGTTTCAGCAAAGCATTCTCAAAAATCTTTTTGAACTGCATAAGGCTGCAACCTATTATGACACATCTTAAAGTATGATGATGTCCTGTTAAATCAAGAACATATAATCCACATGAAAAGAAATTAGATTTCAGAATGATCAGTTGGTTTGTATAGGTGACCCTGAGAAATCTAAAGGATATAAGCTAAATTGTTCAAACCATAGTGCGTAATAAAAGAAACCAATAATGTCAGATTTTATAAGAATGGCAACATTAGTGGGAGCAATAAAGTTTAAGAAATGGTCATTCAAGAAATTAGGGTAAACAACATATTACCCTAAATTATGAATGATGGAAATTCTCATGTTGTTGTAAGTTTAACAATGAGTAAAACCCATCGAATGACCATATACTCCATGATGAAACGTTGCTGATAATGATTAAGTACATTATGTTAAAGAGGAGAAAGAATTAAGAAGATCTACTTGTATGAGTAGATTTGATTTTCCAATAAGTACTTTATCAAGTAGAATCTGAAGAACTGGATATTAAAGATTTGGTTTCTTACTTAGAGCCATAAGAGATGTTAATTCTGATTAATGAATCGATGCCATGAAGGATGAAGTAAACTCGATGGCTGCAAATGAAGTTTGGGAAGTCGTTCAGTTATTTTGAGAATATAGACTATTCGAGTGTAAGTGGATATGTAAGACCAAACTCGAATATAATAGAAATATTGAACGACATAAAGCCTGACTTGTTGCCAAATGTTTCAATCAGAAAGAAGGCATCGATTAGACTGAGTCTATAAAAGACTGTAAGAATTATCATGGCGTTGGTAGCTCAGTACGTTAATGAGTTCCATAATGTATGAAGGAACTGCCTTTCTTAATGGTGACTTAAAAGAAGTCTGTATGCGTCAACCTAAAGACTTCATAATCGAAGTGTAGAGGAAGACTTGGTCTACAAACTAAAGAAACCAATTTATGAACTGAAACAAAGCTTGAGAAATGATATTCAAAATTTGATGAAACCATTACGAAATTCTGTTTCAAAAAGAATATTTGGAGATTCATATCTCAAGATCAGTGGGAGTAAGTTCATATTTTTGGTTATGTATGTTGATGATAACTTATTTAGCAGTGATCTTGGTCCATTAAATGAGACCAAGAATTATCTCCTTAAACTTTGCAATGAAAGATATGGGTGAGACAACTTATGTGATTAGGATTGAAATTCTCCATGAAAGATCACTTAAAAGTTTAGGGTTGTCTCAGAAAGCATATATTGACAAAGTTCTTGAGAGAGATATGGCATGCTAACGTGTTCTTCTAGTATTGTTTGTTTAAGCGTGATCTTAAGAAACATCCGCATAATGAAATTGAACGTAAAGAAATGAAAAGTTGAAAATAAATTTTGAGATATCTAAAGATAACAAGGAATCAATTGCTCACATGTAAGAAATCAACACACCCACAGGTGGTTGGATTTTCAAACTCAGATTTTAATGGACATAATGGTTTTGAGCATTAAAATTTTAGAAATATGTATCTCATCAAGTGAGATACTTTATTATGGAAATTGCAATTGCTTTAAACGTCCAATAAAGAGGCTGAGTGTGTGGCAATATTATGAGGCTTTTATAAAGTTAATTATGATTGCAAAATTATCTTTGAGTTTGAGTCCGTAAGTGTTCAACTCTTTAAGTGATAGTAAGTATGCAATCATATTTTTTAAGTAAGACATGATATCTAAAGGATCTAAGTATATGGATATTAAGATTGATATATGTCATTAAAGTAAGATTTCAAAAGAGAAAAGTTTGTCATTATGCATATATGCACTAATGCTTATGGTCACAGACATACTTACGAAAGCTTTATATCCAAAGACATTATAGAAAATCTAGAAATTATGGGTCTAATGGATAGCTATTAAAGTTGTGTCGATTACGTTTAGCATATATTTGACAATGTATATGAGCTCTTAACGACTTTTGAATCTTTTGCATTCTGTTTCCAGTGTGCACACCAATTATTTGTGGTTGGATTTATGATAACGGAATGAGTCTTTATATAAGACATAAAAGGGACCATTATGGTAACTCCTACTTATGGTCTAACTATGATAGTAAGCAATGTAGTAGTGCATGGAAGGAATCATGTTGCAAAATAATATGTGCCCGCCATGACTCTCATTGTTTGCTAGATTAGCTATGACAATTATGATGACCAAATTAAGGAAACTGTTTAACAAATAACGCTAGCCTTATGATTCTCGGTAAGAAAGATATAATGAGTTATACCAACGACCAAGTGGGAGAATGTAAGAAATATTTATGTATGTGTATCAATATTTCTTTCCCATAATGTGGTCTTATGTTATAACTATTATCTATTGAGATTGTTAAACCCTAATGACACTTGGTAACCAATAAAAATGGTTTAAAGGAGTTAAGCTTCTAATGATGATGATCAACTAATGGACAAGTGATTTCTTCTAGAATTTTTCTCATTAGATGACTCATGAAACATGTGTCATTGTAGGAAAGCATGTGAAGTAAATTCAATGCATCAAAGGAGAACAAGTTCATTGTATGTATGAATGATTCTAGAAGACTAAACACTTATCATTACTCAACCTTGATGGATGGTTGAGATTAGAGGATGAAACTTGCCAAGAAAATAAGAAAGACTTGGTGAGGAAGTAATCAAAACTTGATGAGGAAGCTAGGTCTCTCTCCCCACCTATAAATAGTTGGCTTTGGACCATCACAAAGCAACATCAAGAAATCTAAGACACACACATAAAGAAAGGTTGTAGGCAAGGGGAGATAAGGCTTAGCTCCAACTTAAAGATCAAGAGATCATCTTACATGATCAAGAGATCATCTTCATATGATCAAAACCGTTCATGAAGATTTCCGCAACAATGAATTGAGGTATTCCACAAATCCTTCTTATAGTTCTATTATGTGATTAGTCTAGATGTTAAAGATCTTAGGGTTCATGTAAAATCATGTTTACATGTCATTTACAGAGAGGCTTGACGCTGAGAGGACATGATCTTCTCTTCATACTCTCTCCTACCGTTAGCAAGCTCAGAGCAGCTTTAGCAGAGAACAATATCTTCATGGTAGATAACACATGCAACAACTTACTCTAACTGACCTTGAAACCTCCCCTCACAGTCTTTGTTTATCTTAATCAGAAACCAAACTGGCCCTATCTGACTCAGTTGAATTGTTTAGTTTGGTGTCAAAGTGAAAATAACTGGAGTAACCTAAAAGGGTTTAAGTGATTGAACTTAATTAGTCTCAGACTCTCAGCAACTGTAATGGAGAAGCTCAAGCTTTTCAACTATTTTATTTAATGATAACTGCCAAATCATTACACTTTAAAATAGAATGATGCCCTTTTTTCTTTATGCCAATTGATACATAATGCTAAATAAATTTCTTCTGGTACACTTTTGACTGAGAACATAAATTATCTCATTGCTGCATGAAATTCTTCGTTTTCAAGGAGTTGACAAAGTTGTCCAATGAACTGAATGAGGAACCTCCACTTCTGACAGAGGCTTCTAGCTTCTCTTTCAAATCAACAACACTCTTCCTCATCTCTGCCCCTTCATCCACAAGCAACCTCTTCACAGCTCCCTCCACAGCTTCTTTATCCAGCTCTCCCTCCAACTGGACCCCATTTCTCCAAGTCCTCTCTAAGTACCTCGCATTGACTTTTTGATCACCTGTAAAAGGCCTACAGATCATTGGAACACCTTCCCCAATGCTCTCTAGTGTCGAGTTCCATCCACAGTGACTCCAAAACCCTCCCACTGCAGGATGTCTCAGAACTTCCATCTGAGGTGCCCATTTCACAATGTAACCTCTCTCTGAAACTAACTTGTTGAACTCCTCTGGTAAGGACTCTGTCCACTCCGAGGGAGGAATGGAACCTGGTCTGATCACCCACAAGAAAGGTTGGTTGCTATTACTCAACCCCCAAGCCATCTCCAAAGCGTCTTTGGTTTCCATTAGAGCTAAGCTCCCTAAGCTTATGTATATAACTGATCTTGGTTTCTGCATGTTCAACCACTCGATGCAGCTTCTGTCCTCTTCAAGCAAACTAGAAGGTGCAGAAGCTGCAAAGTGAAGCGGACCAATGGGATATACAGGAACTTGTAGTTCTTGTTGCAACCGTGCCAAAGACGAGCTCTCTAGACAGCTCGCTGAGTTGATGATAACAGCGGAAGCTGTTTCAGTGTTGACAGTTTCACTGTAAACCCTGAGCATACTCTCTATTGGCCCAAATGCTGAAGTTGGTAGATCCTTGTACCTTAGAGGATGCAACCCCGGAAACAACTTGTCTTGCATTTCAACATCTGCATAGTAGACAAAACCAAACAGCATTTAGACTGGTCTTAATGGATTTTAAAACGAAGGTAAAAAGTAGGCCTGTGGTTTCGATTTTTTTGGTTCGGGTATTTTCGGTTGATTTGGTTTGGCAACAATCCCACCAAAATGAACCGAATATAAAATTGGTTTGGTTCGGTTTTATGATCCTTTTTTCGAAATAACCGATTTTGGGATTTCAGTTAGATTTCGGTATAATTATATGGATAGGTTCGGTTATTTTTCGTTAGTTAAGTTATTTTCAGTTAGTTTGGTTATTTTGTTTAATTTTTCGGTTTTTTTGGTTTCTTTATTTTTTCTTTCATTTTTTTGAAAATCGCAAACCGAACCAAAAGCCGAATTATTGTTCAAAATCATATCGAACTAAACCGAACTCTAAACTGTAACCTGAACCAAAAACTGAAAAATTAGGTTCGGTCCTATTCGGCTGGTCCAGTTCGGGTAAAATCATTAGGCCTAGTAAGAAGGCTAAGAATATTGGTTACCTTTCATGTCGATCAAGAACTTGTCTGCATTGACTTTGGCTAAAACAGAGCGGCAGAGAAAGGCAGTAGCACTTGTAGTACTGAAGACAACACTAGGAAGTTGAAACTCCATAGCTGCAGCTTTTGAGAAATGCATGTACTCATCATAGACAACACAAACAACCTCATCACGGTCACCTTGTTCCTTCAGCAGTTGACCTAAACATTGCTTAAAAGTAGCCTCGCAGATTTGATTGAGCTTCATCAGAAACTCGAGTGGACCGAGGTTTCTGAGATCAGACTCGGTTAAACTACCTGGGATGGTGAGAAAGTGAAAGTCAGAGAAGTCTTTGGAAGAGGTAACTCGATTATACTGTGTCTGAACAACAGTGATGGAGAAGCCTTTGGAGTGAAGAGCTTTCCCGAGTTGCATAATAGGAGTGACATGACCTTGTGCTGGGACTGGAACTAAAACAATCCTTCTCTTCACTCGCTTTTCCTCCATTCTTTCACCTTGATCTGGTCTGAATCTGATATATACGTAGAGACATTCGTTTTTATTTTTATATTATTCATAATTAGATTGAAACCGAAAGCTTTAAAAACGTTTCTTAATTGTAACTGTAAGGAAGGACCAGGACCAAGGACCAGCACATGCACAAACACGTGGCCCGTGGCTGGACTTTCAGTTAAAGGCCTACTTTGTCTTTTTTCTAATTAAAGTCTATACGAAAATAATAGCCAACAAACCTTCTCAACTACCAGCATTGGCGTACAAACTGAACAGAAGCAAATCATTCCCTGAGTTCTCTGGTTCGAGTTCTGCTGCAATCCTTGCAAGCTCCATGGTTGTTCCTACACGCACCTAACAACTTACCCCACACAAACAAGCTTCTCTGCTTGGCCCAAAAGATCCACCGTACAAGCTTAACGCTCCTATCTGTTCAAAGCCATGTGTTAACATCTGTTTAAAAAGCATCAAAAGCTTTCACATTCTGAAAGTTATGTACAAGGCCTGATATAATAAACGTTAAGGACACAACGTCGGTCTTGTGACCATCCAAACACATCATCTCAAGAACCTCAATTACTTCTCTTCATATCCCAAGTTTTACTCCCACTAATTTAATATCTTTCACCAAGCTCATTGCTTCATCTGCTTGACTATCGTTAACGTAACCAGATACCACGACCAAATCTTGTTAAACCAAATCACTGAACACCATCCTTGCATTCTCTGCCTCCCCAAACTTCGAATACATATCAACAAGCGAGCTAACTATAAATGCATCACACTCAAACGAACACTTGAGCACCATACAATGTATCATCTTCCCAAATTCTTGATCAAGCAGATTACGACCGGCTTTAAGAAGGCTAGGAACGACGAAAGCATCAATATTTATACCTTCTTCATTCATTTCTATAAATACACCAAAAGAGTCCTGGTAATGAACACTAATGTCTCTCTTAGGCATTTCATCGAACACCTTCTTAGCATCTGTAACTTCTCCACATTTCACCTAATAAGCTTAGATGCAATTTGCATCAAGCGAGAAGTCCCAGATGAGCATGACGCTTTATTCCTCGGCAAAAGAGCAATCATTTCATGGGTGAAGATCAAAGCTTCGAACTTTATTCAAACAAACAAGAACAGAGTTCAACGGTGATAGTTAGTTAGACAAGAACAGTACGGTTAAGAATAAACCGGAAATCAGAAGAGCGGTTAAGAGAAAACCCGCATTCGATTATCCAAAAGGAAGACACTCGATCCCATTGAGACAAGAGGAAAAACTATGTACGCAACATCTTCGGTTCTGTCTCCAACACCACACAGTCTCTTCCTTTCGCCTCATCTTCCTCAAATTCAATTCCTTTATCGGATAAAATTTCTGGGCTTTCCTGTAACTAGTCGGTGCTATGGCGACGGTTCGTTGTATAACCGACGGAGCTGCGATGTAAGACGGCGGAGGAATCGAATCATAGTACCGAGAGCTAGAGCCTCTCCATACGAGGTTCTTGGTGTGTCTCCGTCAGCGACTCCTCAAGATATAAAGAGGGCTTACCGTAAACTTGCTCTCAAGTATCACCCTGATGTCAATAAAGAGGTACTTATGTGAATTGGAACTATGTATGATGCTTATATGTTAATGTATAAAGTCATGGGATTGTGATTTTTATATGGTGTTTTCATGTGTATAAATCTATCTCTGTGTTTATGGAAGAAAGTATTTGAGTGTTGCCTGCCTTGTGTTACAGGCAAATGCGCAGGAGAAGTTTCTAAGGATAAAACATGCGTATACTACTTTGATTAACTCTGAGTCACGGCGTAAGTATGGTTCAGATACTCGTGCGTCTGGTTACTCTACGGGTCAAACAAGCAACAGTCAAGTCGAGGAAGATTTCTATGGACTTGGTAAAAAAACCCTGACTAACCCACTGAATGCACCATTGAACTGTAATGAAATGTGGTTGTTATAAGGGTCCTGCTTTGTAAAGTAGGAAACTTTTAATATGAAGCATAGTGCTGAACCATGGCTTGAGTTCATTTTTTTCAATTTCGCCAATAGCATTAGTTGTTCGGTCATGGTTTTAAGCACAAATGTTAAATAGGGTTTTGAAAATGTGCATAGTGATTGGAAAGTTAATGTGAATTTTGTGGCTTCCTTTCATGCCGTTAATGACTGTGGTTAGAAGTCATATTGTTAAGTGTTCTCTCTCGTGTGTTGTCATCTTTTGGGTGAAGGGAGTTTTTTTTTTCTTTTTTGGTCAAGGGTGAAGGGGAGTTAGGTTGATTGAGGTCAGTGTGATCTTATGCACAGCACACTTTATAATGCAGGTGAATTCGTGAAGGATGTTCAAATAACAATAGGTAGACGCAGCCTGCAAAAATCTATTTTCTTTCTGTCATTAGATTTTTATTTTTTTTGCACGTTTAGAGTATTGATGCACAGGAGATCGTATAATTGTAGTAAACAGTTTACTTAGAAGCTCACTTTGTGTGGGGTGTATTGACAGGGGATTTCTTCAAAGATCTTCAAGAAGAGTTCAAAAACTGGGAAGCTAGTGCTTCTTCACAAGGAAAACCGAAAAGTCTTTGGGAAGAACTAGCGGTAAGACCAATCATATAAAACTACTGATAAATGGTTTTAGTTTCTTCAATAAACCTTGTAACTAAGGCTACAGATTCTATAGAAACCTAGTTCCTCTGATTTAGTATAGTTCTTTCTATATGGTAATGTGTATACGTAGATTTTTCTTTGACCCTGGAAACTTTGTTCTGATGAATGTTGACTAAAACCGGTGTTGGATCTTTCTGATCCTCATGTTTTCCTTATCATTTTTTTCCTCAGGAAATTGGGGAAGAGTTTGTGGAGTTTCTTGAGAAAGAACTTAACATAACCGATGAGGACAATGATGGATCAAGCAAAAAAGGAGAAAGATTTGATTTTGAAGAAAGCTCTTCAAAGGGGAAATCGACAGGGAATAGTAATAGCACGAAGAACAGTATAGAAGACAACATTGATGAGATCGAAGCAACGCTAGCTCAGTTGAAAAAAGATCTTGGCTTGCAATAATAATAATAATAATAATCTCAAAAGTTACTGTGAAATGTTCTCTTCTTAGCTTGGTTTAGATATTTTGATGTTTCTTTCTTTCTTTCAACCCATGAAAGATTTTGTCTCCACAAGTGTTGAGAACGTGTATATCTTATAGAATATTGTTTCATGAAAGCAATTATGTTTGTATAAGAGATCATGATTTACGTATTCTTGAATTCTAATAGTAACTTTATTTTTTAAAAAGAGTGTTAAAAAGATAGATTTCCTCTCTTTTTTTGGTTGTCAACTAATTTTATTTGCTTTGTTAAGTATTATCAGGTTGTTTAATTTGTTTTGTTTCTCTTTCTTTGATCTGTTTTGTTTTCGGTCGCTATTTTATTGCCAATTTATGTTGAATTTGACAAAGTTTTTTATTGTTCTTTCTTCCAATTGGTTTGGGAAGACAAAATTTTCAGTTCAGTTGAACTGTTTAGAAAAGGTAATTGACAGATCTACTGCAGATGGTGGCGACGGGTCTTACCGGCTTCAATCGTTGATGGTTCTTCATTCGATTGTGATGGAATTCTTGCTGCAAACTATGGTTACTTCGAAAGGCAGTATGAAGTTCTACGGAACGGTAATCTCTTTGACTCTGTTGATAGAGCAAAATAAAGAGTTGTCTTATCTCGGTGGCTTCTACTGGAGTAATAAAAAGAGAATGACAATCGTTTTCAATTCACTCTGAAGTGTGGTGCTTTTGGATTAATATATATGAAGATTATCTCTTTTGAGATTCATATATTCTAGAAGCAAATATGAAGCTTTTACAAGAAAAATCTTTTGTTATCCATACGCAAAATAGATGTGTTAGTTTATTTTGGATCCCTACTGGTGTATCCCTTTTCTATATTGTTTTGTTGGTTCTCATTGTTTAGAACTCTTTGCCTTGAAGGCTTAATGATAAAAAAAAGTATTATCAGGTTTAGTTCACAATATATCTCCATAGGGACACAAAGAACAAGATTGAAAATTTGATTAGCCTTTCGGCATAGAGTATCAGGACATGAGTTCAAGACAAGTCCATGGAAGTGAACATTGATCCCCAATTCTTTCTCATTTGTGTTAACCCTATTTATAAATTTCCAGAATTGGTAATATTTATTTTTCCTGGCCAGTCCTGGTCCTAGTAGTAATGATAATCACTATCCTAGTTCCTGAATGAACTATAATCAATCTAAAAAACGTCGTTATCTGTTACAAAAAAATAATCGATAAAGGAAATTCTATATATGATTTACAACGTAAGAAAGGAAACCTTTATTTTCCTACTGGGAGAAGGTACTGTATATTACAAACAAAATAGCTTAAAACTAGTATAAATACGCATCACTAGTACTCCACAAATCTTAAGGCTTATACAATTTTTTTTAAAAAAAAAAAATTCCAGGAGGAGCTCCATCTTTTCGGAACCAGCCTTTGCATTAAACTTGAGAATAAACCTAATACACGATGGCAAACGTGGATTCCTTTTCAACGTCTACGATGCTCAATGCTTTACAACATATCTGTTTTGCCGCACCCGTGGAAGAGGACAATACGGCCCCACCAAGAGAAACCATGATGATCGAGAAGGGTGAACAAGTCGAAGCCATGGATATAGAAGAAAAAGAAGATTGGATAGGAGATCTCATGGAAATATACGCGTCAAAGGGATTAGAAGCTGTTCTCACCATGATCATTGATTCCAAGGATCAAAAACCACCTCACCAACATCCGCTCGTCTTGGAGACATATCTATACTGACAGAATTGGATGAAGAGTGGACCCAAGAGTTGACATGTGATGAAGACCAGGCTTCCAATGTGCAACGGATGGATCAAGATTAGTTTATTTCCTTTCTACTCTACCAACACTTTTGGAGAAATATCTTGCTGATCAATTAAATTATTACTGTATTTAAAGAGTTTTAGTTACTAGTTGCTAACTATGTACTTTAGTTTTTTCATCAAACAGTTATCAAATCAATTATGCGTTCTTCTTTGTTTTTTCCCCTGTCCTCAAAGAAAATGGTCTGAAAATCGATTTCCTACATACCCAAATTACCAAACGGTGTATTAAAATCAGCCATAACAATGTTGGTTCAGGAAACAGGATAAAAGAATCTTGACCAAGATGTGCCAAAGGGTTCAAAGATTTTGAGTTGCTTGGAACATACGCTAGCGGAACACACTACTAAATAATAGAGGTCAAACTTCAAGTGCATAAGACTTCGAAGATTTCACATAGTCAAGATTAAGTGTAACGGCTTAATTGTCTCGCGATAATTTAGAAGATTATTATATGTCTGCTTGGAAATTATGGTTGCAATCAGCAATGTATTTTAAGCTTCAACAGATCAGCTGAAATTTCAAACCAACCATGAAAAAAATGCAGAGGATGGTTAGTGTTTTAGATTCTGTGAATCCTAAATCCATTAAGGATTCAAATTGAGATACATGTAACTTTAGTAGTCTGATTAAGTAATGGGATCAGCTGACCCCCCCCCCCTCACTCCTTGTTAGCTGCCTCCGCCCCTGCTAGGTTCTACGACATATGCTGAAAGTTTTTTTAGGTTTTATGGTTTATTAACTAAACTCTTTTGGCTACGCTTTATTTTACACTAGGATGAGACGTGCGCGTGTTTACCTAAACAATATTTAAAGAATATTAAAGTTTAATTTTTTTAAAAAAAATTATATATCGTATTGAAATATAAATTTTATTTTTGAGCATACAAAATATTTTTAACCCCTATCTAATTGATTTAATTAGTATTAAATGTTTTATGACTAAATATTTTGTTTATTGATGGAAGTAGATGAGTTTATGAGAAGTTGTGATGTTCTTTTATGTGACATGAATAGATTATATATTATAGTTAATAAAGTAGGGTTTCATATGCACTTAATATTAGGGTATAATTTGTGTTGATATTTTTATAAAGCCCCAAAATTCTGTTGAACACTTAATGTGATATAAGTTTATGTTTAATTATAACTAACACTATAAATATTAATGTTAAGTAATAGGTGCATATGTTGCAAAAAAAAATATTTGAACGATAAAAAATAAAATAAATATTTGCGCAACTAATACATAGATGTACTGATTTAATGTAGGTCAATTCGGTAAGCGTCTATGAAAATTTACTAAATCATATTAGTAGTTTTTTATTTTTGTAACGGATTAAGATTGATGATACATATAATTTACTAAACCCAGTCCAACAAATGTAGACCTAAACTTGAAATCTGAAACCAATCAAGATGTTTAGAAACCCAATTAATACCTTCAGACCAAAGGCACCTGCGGAAGATATAATAAGCTCATCCGAAGCTCTGTCGCATAAACTCTCTCAGTGTTCCTATAATCAGAAAAAGCATATATTCTTTAGACAGACATAGCTCATAGTAAATGTTTGAAGTCTCCAGAGAACTAACTAACTTGCATGTGGAGGAGGTTGACCATCAAATAATTAGAGTTTTGAGAATTGCTCTTATCTAGTTTCTAATTAATACTATTTAAATAGGACCCTCTTTCAGCATAACCCACCTTGACATCCCACAAACTCGCTTGGTCTATAACACAATTAACCAGCGCCTATCCAATATTTTTGAGTTCCAATGTCTCTTGTATATAGACAATCAAAAGTCGTTTGATCTTTTGGATTTTGGAAAGACCTCTAACATACATAACTTGGTTTTGTCCTAATTTCATATGTGTCTAGATACAATAATTTATGTCCGTTAACAATAGTAACATAATCAAAAGCAAGAGAAAGACCTTATATAAACAAAAGAAGAAAGATCTCTTACCTGCATGCCATCATCGTAGAAGAAGATTACTCGTCCGATAATTATATTTTGTAGGATTCCCCTCGAATCTAAGTTTCACAGGACTTATCCGATATTTAGACCTTATATTTATATTTTGGAAAGACCTCTTACATAGCCATGGTGAACGGACTTGGTTTCACCGGAAACGAAGAAGAAGTAAAAAGACGATTCTTTTAAGTTTTTGGTGAGAAAGATGGTAGAAGTTTATGGGATGAACAGAGTCAAGGGTTACATTAAAAGAGTAAGTGCTTAACGTCGTAAATATGTGAATATGTTACTGATGAGGGATGATGTGTGTCTTTGTTAATGGTTTTTAAATAGAATTCGGTATATGAAGGTGTTTATCATATAATAAAGTCTTACTTGTACGTTTGAGTTAATATAATGTTGTCTAGATAAAAGAAATTGGACTAACAAATTATTAAATCAATTCTAATAAAGACACCTCAGCAAAATTGAAACATAACTAAACGACACATCAGCATGCATCAATTGTAAATATTAAAAATATAAGGTTACTATTTTATAAATGGTTCTCAATTAATATATAAGGAATTAGAGAAATTTGAAAAGAAGATCAGTAAACACCTTCAGAGAGATCCATTAAAACTCGAGTATTTCTTGCTCTAGTTATTTAATACAATTATTCTGTCTATGATTTATGTTTCTTTGATCATATATGAGTAAACCACTTGTTAGATTAATTAGAAATTTCATAAGCTTAATATCAAACTGATAATCATTGATTGCTAGGGTTATTCGTAGATTTCTACATCAGCATAGTTTGTGATGCTAGGATCTAGAGTAATTAACTAGAAAGAACTTAGGGTCATAGGACAACTGAGAAACACGAGAGTGTAATCGATTAGCGGAACCCGAATCTTGTTGAACTAGAAATTCATTCGCAATGTTCGCAATGAGAGTTGGTCTAGGACTTTTGTTGAACAATATCAAATAGGAATTAATGTTTGCTTCATTCATCTTATTGGCAACTGAGAGTTGGTTTTAGATTATACAAGAATCCATGCGAGCTGCAGACCAGCATATGAAATACATTCTGTTACCAAGAAGAGAGTAAGTGATGCAAAGAGACTTTCTTGGTATTACACTTGCATAATTTTCCGACGATCTTAGACTTCTTGGTTTCTTTAGTTATAGTCATCAACATTAAATTGCAAGTTTAAATTATCTGATCTGATCTTATACAATTACCTTACTTTTTGACACCGAATGCTCATCCGACCATAAGTTTAGTTGGTTTATATATGTGTGTCTATATTTAGCCTTCTACCTTATTTATCACACAAAAAAATTATATTGGGTCATTGAGTCTTTAGATCCAAAAATGAATCACCACATTTTTTTATGTTAGTTCTTGCTATGTTTTGGATGCGCTCCTAACAGTTTACAATTTAGAAACCGACTTGGAAATGGTCATGTACTCACTGTAAACTGCTGGTCCAACAGACGCGAAACCCATGGTACCCTTTTTGTATTATCCAGTAGAGGTCCTGTTCGTTTCGAGGTCGCTAGAGTCAGCGACCAGAGTCTGCGACTAGCGACTGCGACTTGATGTCGCTGTATGTTGTTCGTTTGCAAGTCGTGCGACTGATCGCAGCGTTTGTCGCTGGACTGTTCGTTTGCAAGTCGTGCGACTGATCGCGGCGTTTGTCGCTGGACTGTTCGTCTGCAAGTCGTGCGACTGATCGCTGTGACCATTTGCTTCTTTTAAAACTATTTCATTTATAAAAATTTCGTTTCTGATTATTTAATTTTTAATAAACATTTAGAAAATATCATTAAAATAAAAAACTGTAATAATAAACTAAATTAAGCATAAATAAAGTTTTGAAAACCAAAATTCAAATGTTACAAACCAATAAACAAAAATCAATACAAAACCAACTCAAATAAACTAATAAGGTAACCGATATATGTTGCTCAGCTCGCTAGTGATCTGATCACGTAGACCTTCCATGGCTCTATCACCAGTTGGCTCATATGAAATATGTCCACCATCATCATCACCACTGTTACTACCATCAGCATCCTCATCTTCATCTATTTCTTCTTCATCATTATCACCATGCGTATGATATTCTTCTCTTCTCTGCCAACGCACAAAATCATTATCTTCTCGATGTGAATCACGTATGAAGTTGTGTAAAGCCATCGTTGCCGTTACTAGCTTCATCCATTTGATCAAACCATATTTTGGATGCCCACGGTCAAGAATTCTCCATTTTGCTTTCCACACTCCAAACGTCCGCTCAATTACTGATCGCAAGCCTGAATGTCTCCGGTTGAACACCTCTCGAGTGTTCGTTGGTGGTCCTCCTCTATTGAACTGATCGAGATGATACCGAACTCTACGATACGGACCAAGATACCTTGTTCTTGTGGGATATCCAACATCAACCAAATAATACTTTCCATTTGGCGGATGTGGAAAAAATGGCTCATTCCTCGCACAATAAGTCAATACCTTTGTGTCATGGGCTCTACCCGGTACACCCACATAAGCATATATGAACTTCATATCAAAGTTACATATAGCAAGGACATTCATCGTTGGCACCTGTTTTCTACCCCTGTATGCTTCTGCATTTTGCTTAGGAGGCCGAACTGAGATATGAGTTCCATCCAATGCTCCAATATAATCTTTAAAAAATGGCCAGTATCGATCATCATTTCTCAAAGCAGGACATACTCTTGTGAACTCACCATCTTCTGGTTTTAGTGCATCTGCAGCAAATTTCAAGAGAGCACTCAAAACCTCACCAAGTTTCCTTTTGACTGTATCCAACGAACGCTGATATGTTTGTGCAATAACCCGTACTGTCTTATCTTGACCCACCACTTCAAGGAACATTGCAACCGCTTCTTCAATATAGACATTGTTAGTCTCTTTAATCCATATCTCATTGCTAACATCTTACACAAATCTTGGAATGTCCTCTGATTCATGCGAAGAATATCATAACACTGTTGATCTGACCCGTGTATAAGCTGCTGAACATGATGCCATCCAGCACCTCGATCTGTTCTGTGAAGCAATCTCTCTGGCTTAAGCACATCAACTTCCTGCTCTTCCTCATACTCATCATCATCATCATCATCATCATCATCCAAGTACCACCTAACCATCTGCAAAGCATTAAAATCACATATACATGAGTTGCTTAAAATCACTGTAATATTAGCAATAATCTAATATGAGCATAATATGAAAACAAAAGTCATACGTATGTTTAAAAAAAACACTGTAATGTTAAAACATTGTAATCTAAGTCATAACAAAAGAAAAACAGAAACTATTCATTCCCTTAAAACAAATACTACAATCTGAGTCATAACAAAAGAAATGAAACAAAAGTCATAAGTTTAAAAGAAACACTACAATCTGAGTCATATTAAAACATTCTTATCATCATACTGAAACAGACACTAAATTCCTTCATAGATCTTAACTCCTATCATATTCTCAAGATAGCTAATCTTATTATCATCACTAGAGAAAGACATAAAAGCCATTCTGTTTGCTTCAACAGCTTTGAGATGGTTAACTGCTGCAAAGTGAAATGGTGACCACATTATCAACTCCAGGCAGCTTATTAAGTATCTCCAACACAGAGTCTACACGGAATCTGCGATCCTGCTGCATCACCACACGATCCTCTGCCATTATCTCCACCATCTTTTCAGCTATCTTATTTTTTTCAGCCAGAATTGCATTCCGTACAGCATAAGGCTCCTGATCAAATTCCTTACGCTTTCTTTTTGACGTTGAACATCCAGCTATTCTTGTTCCTTCTCTTGGTGCTGGCATACCAGTGTCAACTGAATCAGACTCGTCATCCTTCTCTGCATCTACTCTAGAATCTAAGCTAGCTTCTCCTTGCTGAGCACACCATCCTTCTGCTCCAGTTACAGTAACAGCACCAAACTCTGCTTCAAACACATCCATGTTTGAAGGCACTTTGGTCTTATATTTTCTTGCACCTTGCCATTCCTGTTTAAGAAAAAAAAATTAAGTATATTTGAAACATACAAGTATTTTTTTCAAGCTAATACTGGCATTATTAATTCAATGTCTAATATTTTCATTGTAAACACCACTCTAAGCAGAAAGGGAACTCTAATACTAACAAAAAAAATACTGAGAAATAACTGTTTCACTCTAAACACCACTCCAAACAGAAAGAAAACTCTAATACTGACATTATATTAAAGCACTGTAGAGTAAGAGAAAGTTACTTACCACAATGCGTTGATCCCACCATTCATCCGACATCTCCAACCTTCCAATAGCATCATAGACAAGCCCGGTTCTGTTGTGGGTGAGCTTCTTAGACTTGACATATGCTTTTCTGCTAATATCAATCTTGTTCTTAAACCTGTCCCATATCCATCTCTTACCAAATTTCTCTTCAAACTTATTTATGATGAACTCTCTTCCAGGTAAATTTATGCCACTCCTTGGTCTGTTCCCTTTCTTTTTCTCATCAGCATAAAGAGCAAAGAAATACCTAACTTCTTCATTGGTTCATTTCTAAATAACAAGCCTCATCAATAGATAAACAAGCTAAACTAGCAGAAAAAACAATCACAAAACATCTAAGAAACTAGAACTGCCTAAAACACTTACATCATCAGCCATTCTTCTTGTCTTGTCTAGTTGTGATTTATGTCCAGACCTGAAAATAAATAAATGATATTCAAAACTCTTTGGAGAGGACACTGCAAATAATTCAAAAGCAAAGCTTACAAAAGAAACATTAAAGAGCAATTTATAAAGCTAGGAGGTGTGATCCTTTCACGGGAACAAGGGCAGAGAAATAAAAATATATGCACATGTAACGAAACAGATTCAGGCTCATACTCAAAACTATTTAAAAAATTCAAAGTATTTAGAGAGAGGGTTTCAACGTCAGCTAAAGATGCTAATCATCTTCTTTAAAATTTGCTAAAGCAAATTAAGAACACGACCCCTTATTCAAATACATCATTCACAGGATCAAAATTATAATCAGATCAAAGAGAGAAGAGAGAGAGAGAGAGAGAGAGAGAGAGAGAGAGAGAGAGAGAGAGAGAGAGAGAGAGAGAGAGAGAGAGAGAGAGAGAGAGAGAGAGAGAGATAATTTTAATAAATTATTTTGAAGATCGAACTTTTTCTTTTCGGCGTGAACGAATTTAAAAGCGACCTCGAAACGAACAGCGCCAGAATAAACAGCATTTCGGTTAACGAGAAAGGATCAACGAGAATCGTATGGAAATGTCAATTCAATGATGCAAAGAGTGGGACTTATCTTATAAGACTATATACAATAGTTTCAACACATAACACCCTCCACATCATCTTCTCTTTCTTCCACATCAGTTTCTCTCTCTTCCACTTAATAATTCAACACTCACTCATTTTTTATAGTTTACAATGATTTGTTTAATAAAATTCAACACCCTACCCTACCATTTTTATATTCATATTTTTATTTTGTTCTACATCTTTTATTTTGTAATTACATATTAATAATAATAATTAGTTTAAAATAAATTACAATACTTTTTTTTGTCGACAAATTACAATACTTATGGGCTATATAAATGATTAGATAATTTATGTTTATTTTTATAAATTTAATAAAATATCAATTATTAAATACGAGAAATATAAAGAGTTATTATTAAAAAATAGAATTACGAAAACTTAAAATTTAAAACTTAAAACTTAAAATTTAAGAGTTTTGGGTATAATAAGAAGGGTTTTTGTTGGGATCTATTTTTCAATGAAGATAGAAAAATATAGAAGTAAGAGTTGTTTGAGAGGTTAAAGATGATTTTTTTTTTCTGTCCAAATCTAATGAAACAAGTCTCTATTTCTAGAGTATGAAAAATGATAAATTTTGATCTATTTTTTTAAAATATATAATTTAATTTACAATAATTGAGTCAAATAATATAGAATGAGAAAAAAAAAGTTCGACACAACCAATTAAAAAAAAATCATGACCCACACTTTTGTCTGACCAATAGAAAGAGTCCATGCTACAATCTCTCTCCTCTCCAACAAAATTCAACACCGTTTAATTTTTTAAACGAGTTGAATGCCAACTCACTTTCAACACTTTATTAAACATCCCATTGCAACATGTCAACTGTTGAATTTATAAATTCAACACACCATTGTAAGTAGTGTAATATGGAGGGCATATAGAGGAGACGCCCGAGCTCGATGTGGTCAGATACGCGAATATATTGCTGAATTTAAAGGTGTTTCCTTAATGAGAAATAATAAACCGGCCAAAGAATTCTTTACTTGGACTAAAGAATAGTGTATTTCTTCTTTTCTTTTGAGACTAGTATTTATGAAGCTGAATTTTTTTCCCGTACCTTGTACTTTAAGTCATTCACTAGAAAGTGCAGATATATTTTTTGTTTTACTTTTCTTTTACAAATTTAATTTCATATTTGTATTTTTCTTTATATTTATATTTGTATTTTTTTGTAATCATATTTTTGTAAAAAAACATTATGATTAGTAATTGGTTTTGATAATTGTATTGAATCTGTGATGTTGTATAATACACTTGTGTCATAGCCATTTCACACATTAGTTTTGTAATTATTCCTAAATAGTTATTAATTATTATTTTCCTAAAACATTACAAAGTATAGATAAAATTATATGTTTTCATTAAATTATCATGATTTGATTTCATATATAATGATAATAATGTAATTATTACACATAATAATTTGTCATGCAATTAAAAATGGGTTTTGTAAATTTTGACCCAGTGTAAATGAAAAAGCAATTTAGTTGGTAAAAATCAATTGAATTTATTTAAAAAATCGTGACATATCAGGTCAGTTAAACGAAAACTTAGAAAACAAATGCTAAGTAGAAAACATGTTTTTGTGACAAAAAAGTAGGTAAAGTGGTTTAGATGCCGTTAGATGCAGTTACGAAATATATATGGTTTATTTTTGTAAGTAGATATGTGGGATTATTTTGTTGGACTAAACATATATAAAGGGTGGGTATATTTTTAGGAATACTTTTTCTTTTAAAAATTTAATTTTCATATTTGTATTTTTCTGTATAGTTATATTTGTATTTTTCTTTGTAATCATATTTTTGTAAAAACAATTATAATTATTAATTGGTTTTGATAATTGTATTAAATCTGTGATGTTGCATAATAAATTAGCATTTATTTGAAATCTATATTGTATCAATCTTTTAAATTATATTGCATTGTTTTTTTCTTTTGCTTGTATATGAATTTTCTCTTCAAATAAAGTATCTCCACTCGAATATATTCTTTTTGAAGACAGAGATAAAATTCACAATCACGAAAATAGAATAAAAACAGTTGGGATTTAATCTTTGCAAATTCCTACAGAAAACAACATGAAAATAACACCACAAAGAAGAAACATCCATGAGTAATAATAAAACCAAACATATTATCACAAATAAAACCATGCGAGTGATATGCAAGTGAGGCAAAAACGACAGGGCATTACGCGCAGAACCAACTTTACATCAAACAAACGAAGCTCAAAAAAAACTTGGCACAAAAATGAAAAGCCATACACTCTTTGCCAAAAATTATACTCCGACGACCTCGCCATGCATTTTTTTTTACTTTTCCTTTAATATATAAGCATTAACGCTCCACATATCTCAACACTTTCTCATTCTCTACAATCACACCACAAAAAACCTTACTAACTCCGTAGAGTTAACGTATATACTGCGGAACGGCGGCGCCGATCCCTTTCCGATGACGACAACGCCCCGTTCTACCGCCGCAAGAGCATCCGTCGAACAAGATTCTCCGATGGTTCCTCCTCCTCCTCCAAGATTCATCCCACCAAGAAGAGTCGTCAATCTCACTGATGAGAATCGATCTTTAATCAACTCACTCCGCTCGGCCACCTCTACACCTCAAGAAACGGACACGTGTATGCGATCGTTGCGCAACTTAATGACAAGCGAAGAAGACGGTGGTGCGGCTCAGTTTAGAGAGGTGATCTCAGAGTTAAACGCAGCCGATCTTCGGCGGATGGCCTGGTTTCTGACGTCAAACTCCGGTTACTTCTTGAGCATCGCAAGAAACAAGAACGGCTCCCACCGCCTACAGAAGCTCCTCGGAAAAACGGCCGACGTGGACACCTTCTTCTTCGCCGCTTTCTTCCGCAGCTTCCTCCACATCATGACCGACAAGGAGGCGTCATTTATCGTCATTCAAGGCCTGCGAGTTTTCAGCAACGTGATGAAAGAGGCACTGTTCCCCCACATTCTCGAGTACGCGGATAAACTAGCGTGTGACCAACACGGCTGCGTCGCTCTCAACCGTTGCATAACCATGTTGGACGACCCTTACTGCAGAACCTTTTTCTTGTACGCGGTCGTGGTGAACGCCGTCCCTTTCAGCTACCATGCTTATGGGAACTTCGTGGTCCAACACGTGCTTGACCTAAATGACTTGCAATGCACGCTTAACATTGCGGTTAACCTCCGTGGCCATTACTTTGAGCTTTCGTTCAATAAGTATGGAAGCTACATCGTGGAGAAGCTTTTGGATAGGAGAGAGTCGATGGTTGTGGTGGTGGAAGAGCTCTTGATGTGCCAAGGAGACAGGTTGTTGCGTCTGGCGAGGGGTACGTATGGGAATTTCGTGGTGTACAAGGCACTGAGAGTCACGCAGGCGGAGACGACTAGGGATGATCTGTTTTGGGGTTTGGTGAATAGGCTTAGGCCTTTTCTTGAACTCTTGGGTAAGTCTCATACCATTGCAGCGTTCTTGAACTCGATTCCTTAGCTTTCTCTCAAAACTAGTTAATGCTAGGTTCTATTGGTGCGTCATATGCTGAAAATTCTCAGGTTCTGTGGTTGATTAACTAAACACTTGTAATGAGATTTGTCACTAATGATGGTAAACGATCAGTTACTGTGTTTCTGAGCGAGCAATGAATTCGATTTTGATTCAACAACAGATGGCACAAAGATGATAAAACCAAATAAGAAATGTGTAGCTAGGAACCAAAAAGCTTGTTTGTGAGTTTAATCGTTCACAATCGCAAGGCTTATTTAAAAGATTAGAGAATTTGCACTGTTTCAAGAGTTGTGAAAAAGAAAAAAAAAAAGATGAAAGGAAAAGAGAGAGAACTCTTCTTCTTTTTTGATGTTATTAGAATAGGTTTGAAAGCGGAAGCACTGGCGCAATAGTCTCAGCTTCTACGTTTCCCATCAGGAGATCACCTGAAATTCAAAGCAAACATGAACAAGTGAAGAGGATCATTAGTGTTTATAACCAAACAATCAAGGGTTTGACTTTTGTCATAATTAATAGAATTAAGAGGATGAGCCTGATCAAGCACCTATAGTGAATCTACATGAAGTTTACATGGCTCATAATACATCAAGCCATGTACACATTGCCTCAAAAATCAAATTATACAGAGAAATCAAACATTAGGCATTGAACACTAGGCATTACGTTGATAGTCACTTTCATACGACATGGTTTCTTATAGGACCAAATCACGAGTTAAGATTGATTAAGATTACAACATCACAACCAATTAACACAAGCAGAGAAACCAAATCACATTCAGTTTCTAAACCATTCCCCCCAATCGTAAATGAACATTGAAACGAGACACTAATGATTGATTCGAAAGAGTAAGAACATTACCGCCTGTGTTGTTGGACGAACTTAGAGTTCTTGGCGTCTTCCTCTGCAAATCAATCAAGGAATTAGGGTTGCCACAGCAATCGATCCAACAATCGAACCACGAGACACACAACACATAACAAAGACTCGGATATATCCGATCTGATTCTACACAATACGGATTGATTCGGCGATTTCCGTAGAAGATCGGCCAGATCTGAAAAGACTTACCAGTGAACCCAGCGGTGAGCTTGGTGATGAGGACGCCGGTTACGGCGAATCCGGTGAGAAACGGCCAACAGCGTTTCCATTCCCTCTTGAAGAACACTGGCCATGGATCGAACAACCTCATTTCTCTCTACAAATTCGGCTCTTGTTGACTGCTTCGCTTAGACGATGAAAGTGACGACACATGACTTATATTGGATCCGAATTAATGGGCCGAACAAAACCGGCCCAATGTGAGTCTTCCCCTTTATTTATAACGTAACGGTTTAGAACGTAACGCTCTTGTTGCTACGTTTCCAGCACTTCAATCGTCGATAGCATTCTCAAGTCAGTGCTGTCGCCGGTGAAGAGGTTTAATTGTCATCGCCATCGTTTCACCACCGAAGATATTTATTAACATGCATTATCCTCTTCGTACTACGCTGCCGTATATGGCTGAATTTCTAATGCATATGCTCTGACCAACATAGCACCAAATGTAACATCACCACAAATCAAGTACTCTACAAAACCTTAATTAGAAAAAGAATACGGATTGTGAATTCTTCTCATACTGACGTATTTGTACCCTCAAACAATTAGGTTGTGGAAATTGTTAGTTTTACAGATGATTCCTTCTGCACCATATGATCTGCATTTAGAGTAAACAACGATTTATTAACAATTATGTAAATTAACTGAGCAAAAACTTACATGAAGCTGATCACATTCGCTAAACTTAATGAGTGCTGTCAAACGAAGGAAAAATATTCTTCACTGACTTGTCTTAGTATAACTAATTTCTTTGTACGTGGTTACTCTTCAGTGGAAATTATTCTTGGACCTTTCTTAAATAACTGATCCTTTGATAATTTTGTTCCATGACGTGCTTCTGAGTCTTCTCCAACCATTGGTAAGTTGGTCGTAGTGACGACATTGTTGTCCTCTTGACCCTTAGTCTTCTTCCCCAAGTGAATCTGGCACAAGAAAACGCATTTACTCAATTTCATCATTGACCTGACAAAGTCTTTTCTTTAGAGTATGATTTGGGTTTGCTTGTTTATTGGCTACTCTTATCATGCTTGTTGCATGGTGGAAACACGTTATTGACTTGTCAAAAGTATTTTCTCTTAGTGTGAGATTTGGGTTCTGCTTTATATATATATATATATATATATATACACTATTTATCTACCACTGCTTAGTCACTGGTTTTCTTGATATTTTCTTAGGGAGTTGAGAGGATATGAAGAGTTATCTTGTGCATTTGTTGGTGGTAATTGCAACTTCGGCCATCATTCATATTGTTCAAGCTCAAGACCAACAAGGTATCTTACTTTATGTATTAAGTTAGATCAACTTTCAAAATAAAATCAAATTGACTCATCTTTTTATATTTATATACTAGTACTTAATATGGTGAACTATTTGAGGAATAATGACGCACTGTCAGATCCATTTAGATTTGATTCTGATATCATATTAAATTTAAATTTAAAATTAATTAGTGAGAAATAAATTAATCATATATATATATTTTTTTTTTCCAAATCCTGAGGTGAGAATTTTTGTCCTTTTTCTTGAATGTTAAATATGCTGAGTAATGTTCTTTTACTAGTTAAGACCATCTCCAATCTACCCCTATTTGCATCTCTATATTTTTCTTAAAAATAGACAATTTATATTATAGAGGTGAATTTGTTTCAATGTATGACTCTATAATAGAGTTTTTCTATTTATAGAGGAAAATATATATATATGTTTCTTTTACCTCTAAATATAGAGACAAAAAAAACATTCCTCTATATTTTCCTCTAAAATAGAAGAACTCTATTATAATTATACATTGGAGAAAATCCACCTCTATAATAAATATCTTTATTTTAGAGGAAAATATAGAGATATACATTGGAGATGTTCTAAAAGCATTTCCAACCACCTTTTTCCCTTTATTTTTTAAAGAGTTTTGCACTCCAACCATTGTATATATCCTTTTATTTTTTAAAGGGATAAATATTTCACTTTCAAATATAAAGAGTCACCATTTTTTATTATTGTTATATTAATAAAAATATAACATAAATAAAAATTAAACACGGTTTGATTGATGTATTTTTCATTTTATATTTTATATATATATCTTTGTTATTTGGATTGTATGTGTTATTATTATCTATTATTTTATGTTTTACAATTATTATTTTTAGTAACTTTTAGCTATTGTTTATTTATGATAGTATATTTATTGATTATCTATTTAAGATGTACGTTTATTGCTTATTTATAGAAGTTTGGTGATTATAGTTAATTATACTAAAATGCAATATGTAGATAAAAATTTTAAAGGGCACCATTGAGAACCACTTCTTTATCCCTTTATTTTAAATGAATCCATTCTTTAAAATAAAGAGGCTTGTTGGAGATGCTCTAAATCTTTCAACAAAACAGAGATTTTTTTTATTTTTTATTTTATTTTTGAAAAGATGTAAAAAAAAAAACTGCAACCAAACAAAGACAAGCTCGAAAACCTGTAAATTCTGGAAACTCAATGGGACTGAAACAGAGTCGTCCCTTTAACATGTCCTTTATATTTCTTCCACAAATGATTCTTTTTATCTGCATGACAGAATTCTTTTTACAAACGTTTTGTTATGATAAATGTTTTTAATACTCAACAGGGTTCATCAGTTTGGATTGTGGGCTACCTGCCAACGAACTGTCTCCTTATATTGAGACTACCACGAGGCTGAACTTCTCCTCGGACGCAGCATTCATCCAGACTGGAAAAATTGGTAGAATTCAGTCAAATGCGGTTAGTAAATTACAGCGGCCATACACAACTATGAGATACTTTCCAGATGGAATACGGAACTGCTACAATCTGAACGTGCAGAAAGGGCGGAAATATTTGATCAGGGCTATCTTTACATATGGGAATTACGATGGTCGTAACATTGAACCGGAGTTCGATCTTTATCTTGGTCCGAATCTATGGACTACAATATACTTGGAAGCACAGAGTACACGGGAAGAAATGTTACACATGCCAACATCAAACTCGTTGCAGATTTGTCTTGTTAAGACTGGTGAAACTACACCGCTAATATCTGCGTTGGAGTTGCGACCAATGGGAAATGATTCCTACATCACGAAATCTGGCTACCTTGTCCAGTACCGATGGCGTTATCTTAACAATTCAACAACTCAATCTTACATAAGGTGAACGATGGCATTTCAGTTTTTGTTTTTTGTTTTTCTGCCTCTTTGTTTTCCTTTCTACATTAAAAGAGATATTACACTGTCTAAGATGTCATATATATTGCTAAAAATAACATTATGATCCATCCTCCAGGTACTCAAGTGATATCTATGATCGCATATGGTTATCGTACTTTCAGAAGGAGTGGACCCAGATTTCCACCACTTTTGACGTGAATAATTCCAACGAATATGCTCCACCTAAAGATGCACTACAATATGCTGCCACGCCTGCTAATGCCAGTGCGCCATTGACGATTGAATGGAGTTCAGAAAACCTTCATGACCAATATTACTTGTACGCACACTTTGCTGAGCTTCAAGACTTGCAGGCAAATGAAATCAGGGAATTTAACTTGGTATGGAATGGACAACATTTGCTTGGCCCTGTAACCCCTCGAAAGTTAGATTTAGTTACTGTCTTTAGCCGGTCACCAAGAACTTGCGATGGAGGGAAATGCATTTTACAGCTGATACGAACCAACAGATCAACTCATCCACCTCTACTTAATGCTTATGAACTCTACACAGTCATTCAGTTTCCGCAGTCCGAAACAGATGAAAGCGACGGTGCGTGACTTTCTTTTTCCAGGCCTATGCATAGAAGGCATATGCTTTCTTACAGTATTAACCCCAAATACAATGGATTAGTACTCAAGACATCTAAACCTTTTTGATCTCAGTGAGTGCTATAAGAAACATCGTAGCCACCTATCCATTGAGTAGAATCAACTGGCAAGGTGATCCATGCGTCCCTCAACTGCTTAGGTCGGACGCTTTAAACTGCCGCAACACGAATATGTCCATGCCACCAAGAATCACTACTTTGTAAGTCGAAAGTTTAGCAGTACAGTACTTGTAACACTTCACACGCTCACACACTCTTTAAGATCTGATAGTAATTATTATCATTAACACTTTTGAATGTGATTTTGAACCTTCTACTAGAAATTTGTCTTCAAATGGCTTAACTGGAATCATAGCAGCTGCCATTCAAAATCTTACGCAACTAGAAAAACTGTAAGTATGAGGATTGTTAATCAAGGGCAAGAAATTGGTAATTATATGGATGCATGCCAATTTTTTGAAAAACCTTCATGTCTTTATTATCTGTTGCTAACGTTAGGGACTTGTCGAATAATAAATTAACTGGACCAGTGCCGGAGTTTCTAGGCAACATGAAATCGTTGTTGGTCATGTAAGTTTCTCTCAACATAATTTCTAATGCTTTTCAAATTCAAACTCAGATCATAGTCACTTTTAACAGAAACTTAAGTGGGAACAATCTTAATGGTTCACTTCCTCAAGCCTTACAAAGGACAGGACTGGAGCTATCGTAAGAAACTTTCTACATAGATTTGAACTTTGGTCGGTCATTATCAATAACCCTTTGGTGCGTTTGATGTCCTTAACAACCCTTGTCTTATTGTAGTGTCGAAGGAAACCCAGAGCTTTGCATCTCCGATTCATGTAGAAAACCACCTAAGAAGAAAGTTTTTGTGCCAATTGTTGCATCAGTTGGTTCTGCAGCTATTGTCATTGCTATGTTGGTTCTTTTTCTTGTTATCAAAAAGAAAAAGTCAACGATTCAACAAAGTATTTTCAAGAGATCCAATAAGAATACATATATAAAAAATAGTTTGAATGTCCATATGGTAATGTCCTTATTTTTGATGAACAGATCTAACCATGCCACCAAGTACGCCAAAATGGAATGATACATTTGCTAATAAGAACAGCAGAAGGTTCGTATATTCAGAGGTCATCAAAATGACAAATAACTTCCAAAGAGTTTTAGGTAAAGGAGGGTTCGGCATGGTATATCAAGGTAATGTAAATGGTTATGAAGTTGCTGTTAAAGTACTATCTCAATCTTCAACTCAAGGCTATAAAGAATTCAAAGCAGAGGTATCCATAATTCTGAAATGTTCCCAACTAAATTATAATGTTCAAAAAAATTTTCTTGACATGAGTCTTACCTTAGGTTGATCTTCTTCTGAGAGTTCACCATACAAATTTGGTTAGCCTCGTTGGGTATTGCTATGAAGGAGATCAGTTGGCCCTCATCTATGAATTTCTGACCAATGGAGACTTAAAACAACATTTGTCAGGTAATATTTTTGTGATTGTACATGTAGTACTAGCTTATGAATCTTAAAAAACTTGAATGGCTGTAACGATTAAATAAACAGGAAAAGGAGGTAGATCCATCATCAACTGGAGTATTCGACTAAGAATAGCTCTGGAGGCAGCACTAGGTTCGTGCTAAGTTACAAAAAAAAAACGCCAGGAAAGATATGGTTTCAATTGTCTTCACAGCAAAGCCAGTTGATTTATAGATGATACCATTGCGTAGGATTGGAGTACTTGCACATTGGATGCTCACCACCCATGGTTCATAGAGATGTCAAAACTGCCAATATATTGCTAGATGATCAGTTCAAGGCAAAACTTGCTGATTTTGGGCTCTCAAGATCTTTCCAAGGTGGAGTAGAATCTCAGGATTCCACGGCAATTGCTGGTACTCCGGGATACCTTGATCCCGAGTAAGTGTTATTAGTTTCGAGATACACCCATAAACACTTTATCGTGGTTAAAAAGTATATACTATGTTGTTGTCTTGCAGATATAACCAATCAGGTCGATTAGGTGAGAAAAGTGATGTCTTTAGTTTTGGGATCGTGTTGTTGGAGATGATAACAAACCGACCCGTGATAAGTCAGACGTCTGAAAATTCTCACATAACAGAATGGGTTGGCTCTAAGCTTAAGCGAGGTGATATTATCGAAATTATAGATCCAAACCTTCGCGAGGATTATGACTCCAATTCTGCGTGGAGAGCTCTTGAGCTAGCAATGTCATGTGCGAATCCTTCTTCCTCAAAACGACCATCCATGTCTCAGGTTATTCACGAGCTAAAAGAGTGTATCGTGTTGGAAAACTCGAGGGTTTATAATAATCAAGGCTTGGTATCTCAAGCAATGAGCATTAGCTTGGACTCTTCGGTGGGTCCCATGGCAAGATAGTTTCGAGCAATGTCTACTTGTGGTACTAAATAATGAAAGCAACAATCTTTGTATGTATTTACTCTTGTGTACCACACTTGAGAGTTCATGGAATGGGAATGAAATCTAAACACATTTTTTCTTGAATATTCGAAAATTAAGAGCTTAATTTACTAAATAATCTGAACTTTAATTTGTCTGTTCTGCCTCTAGGAGCTGTGGTAGTGGCTCCTTGTGGAACTGTGTTAGTACATGTTAATCCACTTGTCATTTATAACCACTAGAAAGATATCTATTTAGAAAGAATTCTTCGTACGCCACAGTTGTGAGTCTGTGGCTTTTAGTGCAAGTACCATTTTTGTGTGACACATAGCAACCATGGCCTGACCAATGTCAGCTACCAAGTTCTTGCTAAAGATGTTGAAACATTTTTGCCTTGGTGAAAGTTTCACTAGAAAATATAGAGATGTGAAAATGGTTATAATGTAAAATGATATTAACCTAGACTAGGCTCCTTGGTTAGCTATATATTGTAACCTGTTTAGGATCATATGTAGATATGAAAGGGTTATAATGTAAATGATATTAACCTAGACTAGCCTCCTTAATGTAAATGATATTAACTTAGACTAGCCTCCTTAATGTAAATCGTTTCCCAGACGCTCTTTAAAACGCGTTTACTCACATGTTTGTTGACTTGACAAAGTCTATTTTTAGAAAGGACTTGAAAAGTCTTTCTTTTAGCTTTATACATGCTCCCTTTATCTTTCCACAGCCTGGGAATGATTTTCTTGATATTTCCTTGGCAGGTAAGAGAATATGAAAATATTTCTTGGGCTTTTGCTGCCACTTATCGCCTTCATTCATATTATACAAGCTCAAGGCCAACAAGGTATCACTAGAAACCAAAAAAAAATTGACATGTAAAAGTTTTGGTTCTCAGAAGTGGATTACAATGTTTGTTAACAGGATTCATCAGTTTGGATTGCGGCTTACCCGCGACTGAAGCGTCTCCTTATGAAGAGAGCTTCACTAAACTGATGTTCTCTTCGGACGAAACGTTTATACGTAGCGGAAGAAATGGTGAAACCCGGGAAGATCCTGTGGGATACGCGAAGCCGTACAAGACGCTGAGATATTTTCCAGATGAAATTCGGAACTGCTACAGTCTAAAAGTTGAGAAAGGCAGAACGCATATGATCGTGGCTAGGTTCGTATATGGAAATTACGATGGTTTAAAAGTTAAACCGAAGTTTGATCTGTATCTTGGACCTAATCTATGGGCCACGATAGATCTGCAAAGACTAGGGACGAATAGTACTTCCGAAGAGATCTTACACATGCCAACGTCAGACTCGTTGCAGATTTGTCTCGTCAAGACCGGTGAAACTACACCGTTCATATCGGCTTTGGAGATACGGGCACTGGGAAACGATTCTTATATCACTAAGTCTGGTTCCTTGAAGCGTCTCTCCCGGAGATACTTTAGCAAGTCAGGATCTAATATAAGGTAAGTAAGTTTCAGCTTAACAACGTTTCTTCTTTGAAGCTCTGGTTTTCTTCTTCTGTATTAGTTTCAGTTTGATTAACAATATAAAAAAAACAAAGAAATGTTATATTGTTCATCTTATTTACATACTAGTGCTAAAACAACACTATTCAACAGGTACATGAAAGATGTCTATGATCGCGAATGGGTGTCATATGGAGAAGACTTCCAAAAGGAATGGACACAGATTTCCACCGCTCTAGAAATGAACAATTCCAACAAATATGTTCCACCAAAAGATGCGCTGATAAATGCTGCCACGCCTACTGATGCTAGTGCGCCATTAACGATTGAAATGCCTTCAGGAGGTTCTGGTGAAGAGTACCACTTGTACGCACACTTTTCCGAGATCCAAGACTTGCAGGCAAATGATACCAGAGAACTCAACATCTCATTGAACGGAGAAGTTTTATCTGACCCTATCATTCCTAAGAAGCTTGATATAACTACTGTCTCAAACGTGGGAACTTGCCAAGGAAGGGAATGCCTTTTGCAGCTTACAAGAACCAGCAGATCAACTCTTCCACCCATAATTAATGCCTTGGAAGTCTACACAAGCATCCGATTTCCGCAATCTGAAACAGATGAAAACGATGGTATGTGAAAAAAAATCATATAATATAATATAGTACTTGTGGCAGTTCATATATTAGTTTTTAACATCATCAAAACGTTTTTGATGTAAGTGGCTGCTATTAAAAACATTGAGGACAACTATAGCTTGAGTAGAATCAATTGGCAAGGCGATCCATGCGTCCCTCGGCAGTTTTTGTGGGATGGGTTAAACTGTAGTAACACGGATATGTCTATACCGCCGAGAATCACTTCTTTGTAAGTCTTGAGTTCAGCATTACACATGCATGCACAGTCACTCTTCAAGATCTCTTAGTATTTAATTGTGATCACTAACACTTTGAATGTGATTTTCAACAATGCCTAGAAACTTATCTTCAAGTGGTTTAACTGGAAACATAGCAGCTGCTGTTCAAAATCTTACACATCTAGAAAAACTGTATGTATTTTTATTGTTGATTAGAGGTGAAACGTTGTTAGATGGGTTACATTGGGTAAGATATGGTTACCATATTGTCACTTGCTAACATTAGGGACTTGTCAAATAATAACTTGACTGGAGGAGTGCCAGAGTTTCTCGGCAACATGAAATTCTTGATGTTCATGTAAGTTTCTCTCAACATATATTTTATAATCTGTTTTTGAATTTCACTTCAAATCATGGTCATATTTCACAGAAACTTGAGTGGGAACAATTTTAATGGCTCAATTCCTCAAGCTCTACAAAAGAAAGGTCTAGAGCTATTGTAAGAAACCTTCCACATATCTTTTCAAATCTATTCAGTAACGATTCAGAAGCCCCTTTGCATTGTGCATTTGTTGTCCTCAACAACCATTTTCCTCTGGTAGGGTCGAAGGAAACCCCATGCTTTGTCTCTCTAATGCATGTAGCAAACGATCAAACGTTCTTGTGCCAATTGTTGCATCAACTGCTTCTGCGGCCGTAGTCATTGCTGTGTTGGTTCTTTTCCTTGTATTGAGAAAGAAAAAATCAACCACTGTGGAAGGTACTGGCAAGAGAGACTGAAACCTATTCATTCTTTTGAGTGTCAGAACATATAAAACCAGTTATGGTAACGCCCTTGTGCTGATTATTGATCTACCCCTGCCACCAGGTACATCTACGGTGAATGATACATTTGCTAATAAGAAAAGCAGAAGGTTCACATATTCGGAGGTCATGAAAATGACTAATAACTTCCAAAGAGTTATAGGCAAAGGAGGTTCTGGTATGGTGTATCAAGGTACTGTAAATGGTTCCGAAGTGGCTGTTAAACTACTCTCTCAATCTTCAACTCAAGGCTATGAACAATTCAAAGCAGAGGTTTTCATAATTCTTTAGCCCTCCCAGTTAAACTATATGATATGTTTCTACATTCACTAGGGTAACAGATTTTCAATATGTTCTTGATATGGGTCTTGCCTTAGGTTGATCTTCTTCTGAGAGTTCACCATACAAATTTGGTGAGCCTCGTCGGGTATTCCTATGAAGGAGATCATTTGGCCCTCATTTGCGAGTTTCTGCCTAACGGAGACTTAAAACAACATTTGTCAGGTGATATTTTTCTAGTGATTTCACGTGTAGCAGTGACTAATGAAACACAGAAAATCAGAATGGATCGAATGATACTTTATGTATACAGGAAAAGGAGGTAGATCCATCATCAACTGGAGTATTCGGCTACGAATAGCTTTGGAGACAGCACTAGGTAACTTACTAAGTAAAAAAACTTGGGACAAGATATCAATTCAGTTGTGTTTTACATCAAATCAGTTGATATAGATGATTTTATTGCATAGGATTGGAGTACTTACATATCGGATGCACACCACCCATGGTTCATAGAGATGTCAAAACTGCCAACATATTGCTAGATGAGAATTTCAAAGCTAAACTTGCTGATTTTGGGATCTCAAGATCTTTCGGTGGACGCGAATCTCAAGAATTCACGGAAGTTGCTGGTACTCATGGATACATTGATCCCGAGTAAGTAGTTTTCACACACACACACACAAACTTGTTTTGAAATTTTCTATACATTCTTAAATGTTTAGAGATAGTTTTACCATGTTCTTGTCCTGTAGGTATTACCGTACAAACCGGTTGGCTGAAAAGAGTGATGTATATAGTTATGGGGTCGTATTACTAGAGATGATCACAAACAAACCCGTGATCTCTGAAGAGTATCACGTAGCAGAATGGGTTGGCACTAAGCTTAACCAATGTGATATAACTGAGATCATGGATCCAAACCTCTGTGGGGTTTATGACTATAATTCTGCGTGGAGAGCTCTTGAGCTGGCAGTGTCATGCACTGATACTTCTTCCTCGAAACGACCAACCATGTCTCAGGTTATAAACGAGCTAAAAGAATGTTTTGCGTGTGAAAACTCAAGGATGAGTAACAATCAAGGCTTGGAATCTCAAGAAATGAACATTAGCTTGGATACTTCGGTAGTTCCTGGACCAAAATAGTTTTGGGATGGAATCAACAAATCAATTAATTATTTTCATACTTAGAAAAATTCGTAAAATTGCCAGAGAGTGGACTAAAGTGAATATGGTTTCTATAGTTTTGAGTGTTGTCTCTTCTTTACTGATTTTTTGTCTCATCGTGTCTTGAGTACTACATAAATGTCGATTCGCTTTTACCAGCGACACTTCTCTGTTCTTCCGTTTCTTTATATACATATGCATGTCACGTCTTGAAACTTCATGGAAAGAAAAAACAAAAAATTCATAGAAGGAAAACAACTCAACAGAATTCCACATCATATTCTCTGTTTATATGTATGATCATATTTGGCAAATAGCATGGTTAGAGGAATTTCTTCGTGCATCATGCCATCATCGGTTCATCTTTTGGTGTGATTTAATTTACAGTTTCGTTGGAAGTAAGATGCATATTGTCTGACCAAGAAACGACTGTTTCTCTAAATGTGACACTGTCCCATATTAAATACTCTCTAAAAACTAAAGAAAACAGAACATTGTTGTGATCTCTTATTATCTCTGCTTCAATGGTTAAAGAGTATAAACCATCCTCTTGTCTTGCAGATATATTTATACACGTTGGTTGGCTGAGAAGAGTGATGTCTATGGTTACGGGGTCGTGTTATTGGAGATGAAGACAAACCAACCCGTGATCTCTGAAGAGTAACACATATTCACATAGCCAAATGGGTTGACTCTAAGCTTAACCAAGGAGATATAACTGAGATTATGGATCCAAAATTTTGCGGGGTTTATGACTCTAATTCTGCATGGAGAGCTATTGAGCTGGCAATGTCATGCGCTGATCCTTTTTCCTCAAATCGACCAATCATGTCTCAGGTTATTAACGAGCTAAGAGAGTGTATTGTGTGTGAAAACTCGAGGATGAATATGGTGGTTTGGAATCTCAAGAAATGAACATTAGCTTGGGTAGTTTGGGGGATCCTGGAGCAAGATAATTTTGATGTTTGTCTAGGGGTTGTACCTATATGGAATAACAAATAGATTAGTCATTTGGCTTTGATAAATTGAAAAATCCACATCAAATTCTTTGTTCTTTGGAGTTGGTTACGTATGTATCCAGTGTACATGTCAGTTTGTTCTAAGAGTACTGCCTGTGAGTCACCTAAACTCAAGTTCCTGAGATAATTTGAACTTCGAAGTATGATTTTTTTTTTTGGTAAAAAAGGTTCCAAGTATGAGTTATGATTACAGTTCTTAATAGAAATGTGTTTCCCTTCTGGAACTTGTTTCTTCTTAGATATTTTTGTGTGATTGATATTTGATAGCTCCTTTGGAAGTGTAAAGATACATATCGTGTGTGACACGGTCCTACATCAACTTCTCTATAAAGAAAAAACTAAAGAAACAGAAAATAATTGTAATCTCTTCTACCTTAAACGAAACAATAATAAGTGACTAGTCACACAAAGAAAGCAGATTCCTGTTGGACTAGTCTTATATAATTTTTTTTTATCTAACGACTAGTCTTATATAATTGAGTCGTCTTTAATGTAACAGTTCCTTCGTAACGTACTGATTCTGTCGTTGCTCCATATTTTCCATGAATATGTTGATGATGGTGATGTTGGGCCATTCTTGTCCTTTCATTCCATTGGTGGAGTTGCACTACAAGTCTAGAAAACGCATTTACTCATTGTTTACTTGTTAAAGTCTATATTTAAAAAAGACTTGACAAAGTCGAGTCTTTCTTTTAGCTTATATATGCTCCCTTTATTTTCCACAGCCTGGGAATAATTTTCTTGATATTTTCTTGGCAGGTAAGAGAATATGAAGAATTTTCTTGGGCTTTTGCTGCCACTTATCGCCATCATTAATCATATTATTCAAGCTCAAGGGCAACTAGGTATCATAAAAAAAAAAAAACAAATTTCTTTGACATATTCTTCTTGGAAACGTTTTGGTCCTCAGAAGTGCATTTACAATGTCTGTTAACAGGATTCATCAGTTTGGATTGCGGGTTACCCGCGAATGAAGCCTCTCCTTATCAAGAGAGTTACACTAGACTGTACTTCTCTTCGGACGAAGCGTTCATACGTAGCGGAAGAAATGGTCATATCCGAGAAAATTCTGAGGGATACGCGAAGACATACCAGACGCTGAGATATTTTGCATATGGGAAACGGAACTGCTACACTCTAAAAGTTGAGAAAGGCAGGACACATATGATCGTGGCTAGGTTTGTATATGGAAATTACGATGGTTTAAAAGTTAAACCGAACTTTGATCTGTATCTTGGACCTAATCTATGGGCCACAATAGATATGCAAAGACCAGGGAATGTGAATGGTACAGCGGAAGAGATCTTACACGTTCCAACATCAAACTCGTTGCAGATTTGTCTTGTTAAGACTGGTAAAACTATACCATTCATATCGGCTTTGGAGATACGTGCACTGGGAAACAATTCCTACATCACTAAGTCTGGTTCCTTGAAGCGTCTCTTCCGGAGCTACTTTAGCAAGTCGGGATTTGATATCAGGTAAATCAATTTCAGCTTAACAACGTCTGTTCTTTCCTAGGCTATGTTCTGTATGGGTACAACTGGATGGTATTTTGTCTTGCCTTCGAATTTTATTGAAGTTTTTCTTGGATTCATCCCCTATTCACTAACTAATAGGATTTAGTTACTTCTCTATTCACTAACCAATAGGATTTAGTTACTTAGATTTCAATATCTTTAAAAAAATAAGAGTGTCAAGTTATATTAAAAAAATAAAAGTTTATCAAGTTATATTATATTTTAAAATAAATAAAAATAGTAATAATTACCCAAAAAATTAAATATTGTCACCGTCAGCAATCTGGGTAAATCATAAACCCTAAATTATAAATATTAATAACTACATCTTAATAACACTAAACCCTAAATCCTGAACCTTTAGATAAAATCTTAAACTCCAGGGTAAAGGATTTAGGGTTTAGTTTTTAAAATTTAGGATTAGGGTTAAGATAAAATACATAAAAATATATAGTACTTGTTGCAAAAACTTATTATTGTTAATACCGTCAGTAAAATACTAAACCGTAAATAATAAATCTTTGGATAAACTCTGAACAGTTGGATAAATCATTCTAGAGTTTAGGGTTTAGGATTAAGAATTTAGGTTTTAGTGTTATTAAAATTTAGTTTTTAATGTTTATGATAATGGTTTAGGGTTTATTCAAAGGTTTATGGTTTATGATTTAGGGTTTAGTATTTTTCTAACGAACGATGTTAACAATATTAAACAATTCTGTTTTTTTGGTAATTATTATTTTCTTAAATTTATTTTAAAAACATAATATAATATAACAAATTCTTATCATTTTGTTTCTTTCTTGAAAAGAGACTAAATTTGAAATAAGTAAATTCTATTGGTCGGTGAATTTATAGGTTTACTGTGTAAACAAGAATAACTCATTTTATTACATAGATAGCATCCCTTGAATTATCTATTGTTGATAAAATTAACCTAAAAATATTTACGCCCTCTTAAATCTCAGATCCAGGCATATTGTTTCCAGTTCTGGTTTGCTTTATCAGTATGTTTTAATTTGTCTTTGATGTCAAAAAAAAATGTCTTTTGCACCTTTGTACACTGTTTCCAAAACATGAGGTGATTTCATTGCCAAGATAAAAACAAAGAAATATGATATTGTTCATCTTATTTACATATTAGTGCTAAAACAACATTATTCACATCACAGGTACATGAAAGATGTTTACGATCGCTTATGGGTGTCATATGGAGCCAGCTTTCGTAGGGAATGGACGAATATTTCTACCGCTCTCAAAGTTAACAATTTCAATGAATATGTTCCACCAAACGATGTACTGATAAATGCTGCTACGCCTACTAATGCTAGTGCGCCACTAACGATTGAATGGCCATCAGGAGGTCCTGGTGAAGAATATTACTTGTACGCGCACTTTGCTGAGATCCAAGAATTGCAGAAAAATGATACCAGAGAATTCAACATCCTATTGAACGGAGAAGTTTTTTCTGAACCAATCAATCCTCGGAAGCTTGATATAACTACTGTACCAAGCCTGGCCCCCAAAACTTGCCAAGGAGAGGAATGCATTTTGCAGCTAACAAGAACCAACAGATCAACTCTTCCACCTCTAATTAATGCCTTGGAAGTCTACACAGTCATCCCATTTGGGCAATCCGAAACAAATGAAAACGATGGTACGTGGAAACAGCCTGATCCTTAATATAATATACTTGTGACAGTTCATGGATTATTTTTTAACATCATATCACCCAAACGTTTTTAATGTAAGTGGCTGCTATAAAAAACATTGAGGCCAACTATGGATTGGGTATAATCAATTGGCAAGGGGATCCATGCGTCCCTCGGCAGTTTTTATGGGATGGGTTAAACTGTAGTAACACGGATATGTCTATACCACCAAGAATCACTTCTTTGTAAGTCGTGAGTTCACTACTACACATGCACGTACATTCACTCTTCAAGATCTCTTAGTAATTAACTGTGATAACTAACACTTTTGAATGTGATTTTGAACAATATCTAGAAACTTATCTTCAAGTGGTTTAACTGGCAACATAGCAGCTGGCGTTCAAAATCTTACCCAACTAGAAAAGCTGTAAGTATTTTTATTGTTGATTACAGGTGAAATGTTATTATTATTATTATTATTATAGGTATGGGGATGTATTGGCTAAGATCTGGTCACCATACTCTCTCTTGCTAACATTAGAGACTTGTCGAATAATAACCTGACTGGAGGAGTGCCAGAGTTTCTAGGCAACATGAAATCCTTGATGTTCATGTAAGTTTTCTTAACATGTTGTCCAATGCTTTTTGAATTCCACTTCATTTCACGGTCATATTTCACAGAAACTTGCGTGGGAACAATCTTAATGGATCAATTCCACAAGCTCTACAGAAGAAAGGACTAGAGCTACTGTAAGAAACCTTCCGCACATCTTTTGAACTCTTCTTAGTAACGAGCCACAAGCCCTTTTGTATTGTGCAATTGTTGTCCTCAACAACCCTTGTCTTCTTGTAGCATTGAAGGAAACCCCATACTTTGTCTCTCAAATGCATGTGGAAAAAGATCTAAGAAGAACGTTCTTGTGCCAATTGTTGCATCGATTGCTTCTGCGGCCGTAGTCATTGCTGTATTGGTTCTTTTTCTTCTATCGAGAAAGAAAAAATCAACTACCTTCGAAGGTACTTTGCATGAGACACTTCAATAAAAAAATATCGATTTTTGTGAGTGTCAAAACATATAAAATCCCGATATGATAATGTATTTATGTTGATTATAGATCTACCCCTGCCACCAGGTACATCTACGGTGAATGATACATTTGCTAATAAGAAAAGCAAAAGGTTCACATATTCTGAGGTCATCAAAATGACAAATAACTTCCAAAGAGTCATAGGCAAAGGAGGTTCCTGTATGGTGTATCAAGGTACTGTAAATGGTTCCGAAGTGGCTGTTAAACTACTCTGTCAAACTTCAACTCAAGGCTATGAACAATTCAAAGCAGAGGTAATCATAATTCTTCAGCCTTCCCAGCTAAACTATATGATCTTTTTCTAAATTCACTAGGGTAGTAGATTTCAATATTTTCTTGATATGCGTCTTGCCTTAGGTTGATCTTCTTATGAGAGTTCACCATACAAATTTGGTTAGCCTCGTCGGGTATTGCTATGAAGGAGATCATTTGGCCCTCATTTACGAGTTCCTGCCCAATGGAGATTTAAAACAACATTTGTCAGGTGGTATTTTTATAGTAATTTCACGTGTAGCGTTAATTCATGAAACTCAGAATGGATCGAATGATACCTTTTATGTAAACAGGAAAAGGAGGTAGATCCATCATCAACTGGAGTATTCGGCTACGAATAGCTTTGGAGACAGCACTAGGTTGTTAAATTTTAAAAAAAAAACTTAGCACAAGATATATCAATTCAATTGTGTTTACATCAATAGATGATTTTATTGCATAGGATTGGAGTACTTACATATTGGATGCACACCGCCCATGGTTCATAGAGATGTCAAAACTGCTAACATATTGCTAGATGAGAATTTCAAGGCTAAACTTGCTGATTTTGGGATCTCAAGATCTTTCGGTGGACGCGAATCTCAGGAATTCACGGAAGTTGCTGGTACTCATGGATACATTGATCCCGAGTAAGTAGTTTGCACACACATGCGCACACTTGTTCTAAATTTTCTATACATTCTTAAATTGTTTGAGAATTTTACCATTTCTTGTTCTGTAGGTATTACCGTACAAACCGGTTGGCTGAAAAGAGTGATGTATATAGTTATGGGGTTGTGTTACTAGAAATGATCACAAACAAACCCGTGATCTCTGAAGAATATCACGTAGCAGAATGGGTTGGCACTAAGCTTAACCAATGTGATATAACTGAGATCATGGATCCAAACCTGTGTGGGGTTTATGACTATAATTCTGCGTGGAGAGCTCTTGAGCTGGCAGTGTCATGCACTGATACTTCTTCCTCGAAACGACCAATCATGTCTCAGGTTATAAACGAGCTAAAAGAATGTATTGCGTGTGAGAACTCGAGGATGAATAACAATCAAGGCTTGGAATCTCCAGAAATGAACATTAGCTTGGATACTTCGGTAATTCCTGGGGCTAGATAGTTTCGAGTGTTGGCTACCTGTTGTACCTATATGGAATCAAATAATTATTTACATATTTAGCAAAATTAGTAAAATTGCCAAAGAGTGTGAACTAAGGTGAAATATCTACAAATAAACTCGAAGTGGACAATTTCGAGTGACTTTGATAATTTACTAACCCACATCATATTCTATGTTCTTTCGTGATTTTTAGTCTATTAGCGTTTGAGTACCACGTACATGCCATTTTGCTTTTACCATCGACATTTCTCTGTGTCTTCCGTTTTTTGTATGTGTGTGTCCCTGCGTGAAAGGTCATGGAACGAAGATAACTCAACAGAAGTCTACATCATATTCTCTGATGCTAAAAATAACACTATAACATCTATTTTATATAAAAAATTCTCTCTCGGGCACAGACATCGAAAAGCTCAAAAGCTCACCGTTCTCCGACACTGGCAGAGCAGGAGCTAGCCGGCGTCGCCTTTACTTTCATAATCTCATGTTCTCCTTTGTTCTTGGTCTATCTTTTTCATCCTTTGTTGTTGGTTTTTCTATCTCTTTTCCGGATCTGGATTCAACGCCCACTGAGAAGACACACGTCGTCTTAGTCAGCTCTTCAGAATCCATCGAAACAGTTCTATTAACCGGGGAGTCCCGAGAAGCACTTTCAATCATCACTGCGACTCACCGAAACCACCAGTCGATGTTGTCTCTTCCTTCGCACTTCAGATCCGCCGCCACAAGTTGTCGTTTTACCTCCTCACCACACTCCATCTTTGTCAAGGTTCGACGCTTAATCAAAACAAGAATCTCAGGCCACCGCAACTTACCATCTTCATTTTATAAACGGGACTCTGTTTTACTTCTCGGCGGCATTTCAATTTCAAACCTTGCGATTATCACTATCTCTTTTCCACCTTGCGCCACTGTCTCTTTCTCCGGCAACGAAGTGCTACCTATTAGATCCGCCGCACGCTACAACCCGACCTCCATGCTAAGATCCGACGAGCCATCATTTTCTGACGTCAGCCCTACTACTTTCTCTATTTGGGCTTGGCCCATGCGGATGTCAAAAGGTTCTAGCCCACTTTCTAGCTCTCCAATTATTAAATTCAGTGAAAGGGCTTGGCCCATAATTCATTTTATGGATCTGTGTTCAATTATTAAATTCATTGGCAGAATCTGGTATATGATTTATTTTGTGGTTGTGGTTTCAAGTAACAGTTCATCAATGACCTTTGGTGGATTCTCTGAGGCTTTGATTCGAACTTTTGTGCACATATCAATAACCTTCGGTGGATTCACTGAGGCTTTGATCCGAACTTTTGTGCACATAATGTCTTCTCCTGATTTGAAGAAGTTTATCACCTTGTGGTTGTCGGTGGATTCATGGCTACCTTTATCATCACCCTCCTCTTCTGAAGAACGAGGCGCATCATTATCACCAAAGGCCTTCTCTATGGGAAGTGCCGCTTTTCCTGCATTTATGCAGATGAAGTTGTCAAAATCTTCAACCGTTTTGTTATCTTGTTGGGCGGTCCGTACGGGGCCTGAAGATACAACGGGTCTCGTGTCAACGATATCCCGAGGTGTGGATTGCCTATTAAAAAAGTATATATTTGTTTTCATTATGGAGAATAACTGATAGAATATCTATGAACCATTGACTTGTCAAAGTCTTTCTTTCAGTGAATGATTTGGGTTTTACTTATTTGTTCTCTATTTATCTTCCATAGCTTAGCCAACGATTTTCTTGACTTTTCCTGTGAGTTAAAGAGAATATGGAGAGGTATCTTGGGCTTTTGCTGGCGCTATTTTCAGCTTTCGCCATCACTAATAGTATTCAAGCTCAAGAACAACAAGGTATCAGATGTCTACTCTGTTATACCTACAAATGTTCTCATGGTTAATTCATCTTTACCAAGTCTGTTAACAGGGTTCATCAGTTTGGATTGTGGGCTACCTGCGAATGACTGTCTCCTTATACTGAAACTACGGGGCTGAACTTCTCCTCAGACGCAACATTCATCCAGAGTGGACTTGTCGGAAGAATTCAGTCAAATCTGGTGGGTATATTCCGGAAACCATACACAACGCTGAGGTATTTTCCAGATGGGATACGGAACTGCTACAATCTGAATGTGGACTAGGGACGTAAATATCTGATAAGAGCTACTTTTATATATGGAAATTATGATGATCGTGATATTAAACCGGTCTTCGGTCTTTATCTTGGACCTAATCTATGGGCAACGATAGATTTGGAAGCAACGAGGAATAGAACACGGGAAGATATCTTACACATCCCAACCTCAAACTCGTTGCAGATTTGTCTTTGTCAAGACTGGTGAAACTACACCGTTAATATCTGCTTTGGAGTTGCGGCCAATGGGAAATGATTCTTATATTACTAAGTCTGGCTCCCTGAAACTACGGTCCTGGAGATATCTTAGCAAGTCCACGTCTAATATAAGGTGAGTCGAGTTCAAGTCAACTGAACAACCTCACTTCTTGTTTTTTAAAAAAATAAAAAAAATAAATTATAATGTTCCTTGACATAATTGATTGCCAAAACATTTTAATCCACCTAGGTACTCAAGTGATGTCTACGATCGCATTTGGATTCCACTGTTCATGAATGAATGGACACAGATTTCCACCACTCGCGACGTGTTCAATTCCTACAAATATGTTCCATCCAAAGATGCACTAAAAAAGTGCTGCCTCGCCTACTAATGCTAGTGAGCCATTGACGATTGAATGGTCTTCAGCCAATTCTCATGACCAATATCACCTTTACGCACACTTTTCAGAGCTCCAAGACTTGCAAGCAAATGAAACCAGGGAGTTCAACATGGTATGGAACGGAAAACATTATTATGGCCCTCTAACTCCTCCAAAGTTAGATTTACTTACTATCTTTAGCAAGACACCAAGAACTTGCGATGGAGGGAAATGCAGTGTTCAGTTGATAAGAACTAACAGATCAACTCTTCCACCACTACTTAATGCTTATGAAATCTTCACAATTATTCAGCTTCAACAGTCCGAAACAGATGAAAGCGACGGTAAATAACTTTCTTTCCAGGTTATGCATATAAGGTCTATGTCTTCCTATTATAGTAAAAAAAAAATCATATAGATGCAATATATTTTTAAATATCTAGAGGTTCTGGGCCTAATACAAGACACTAAAACCTTTTTATGTCAGTGAGTGCTATAAAAAGCATCGCAGACAGTTATGCATTCAGTAGAATCAACTGGCAAGGTGATCCATGCTTCCCTCAGCAGCTTAGGTGGGAAGGTTTAAACTGCACTAATGCGAATATGTCTATACCACCAAGAATCACTTCTTTGTAAGTCAAAATTTTAGTGGTACATCACACCCACGCTCACACATTCTCGAAGTTCTGCTAGTAAGTAACACTTTTTAATGCGACTTTGAACATATCACTAGAAACTTGTCTTTAAGTGGTTTAACTGGAACCATAGCAGCTGCTATTCAAAGTCTTACACACCTAGAAAAACTGTAAGTAAGAAGATTGTTAATCAAAGGCGAGACATTGGTATTATATGGATGCATTTGGAATATTTGATAAACCTTCATGTCTTTATTATCTCTTGTCAATGTTAGGGACTTGTCGAATAATAACTTGACTGGTTCACTTCCTCAAGCCTTACAAAGAAGAGGCTTAGCGCTATCGTAAGAAACTTTCGACATATCTTTTGGACTTATAACCCTTTTGGTGCATTAATTATATAGAATAATTCTTTTCTTTCTGTAGTGTTGAAGGAAACCCAAGACTTTGTCTTTCTGATCCATGTAAAAAACCATCTAAGAAGAAAGGGGCTGTGCCAATTGTTGCATCAGTTGCTTCTGCAGCCATTATTATTTTTGTGGTGGTTCTTTATCTTGTATTCAGGATGAAAAACCCAAGTATTTTAGAAGGTATGTGCAAGAGATCAACTAAATAAAAAACCATATAAAAATGTTTTGAATGTCATTTCTGTTGCATTAAAAGAAAGAGATGATTACATTAATTTTATTCCGATGTACAGGTCTCCACCTGCTACTGGGGACGTCAACGGTGAATGCTACATTTTCTAACAAGAAAAGCAGAAGGTTCAGATATTCAGAGTTCATCAAAATGACAAATAATTTCCAAAGCATTTTAGGGGAGGGGGGGTTTGGCAAAGTATTTCATGGTACTGTAAATGGTTCTGAACATGTGGCTGTTAAAGTACTCTCTCAATCTTCAACTCAAGGCTGTAAAGAATTCAAAGCAGAGGTATTTGTAGTTCTCCAAAATATTTCCTAACTAAAATTCTGAATGTACTTCTTGTATCCACCAAAGGTTATTGATCTCAATAATTTCTTCTTACCTTAGGTTGATCTCCTTTTGAAAGTTCACCACAAAAATTTGGTGAAGCTGGTCGGGTATTGCGATGAAGGAGGTCAACTGGCCCTCATCTACGAGTTTCTGCCCAATGGAGACTTAAAACAACATTTGACAGGTAGCATTAGCTAATGAAACTCAGAAAACTCGAACGGATCTAATGAGCTAATATACAGGAAAATGTGGTGGATCCATTATCAACTGGACTGTTCGACTGCAAATAGCTTTGGAGGCAGCATCCGGTTCGTTTTTTTAAAAGCACTATAATAATTGTGTTTACATCAACTCAGTTTATAGAGATGATTTTATTGCATAGGACTGGAGTACTTACATATTGGTTGCACACCACAGATGGTTCATAGGGATGTCAAAACTGCCAACATATTGCTAGATGAGAATTTTAAGGCTAAACTTGCTGATTTTGGGCTCTCGAGATCTTTCGGTGGACGCGAATCTCAGGATTACATGGACGTTGCTGGTAGTCATGGATACCTTGATCCCGAGTAAGTATTTATTTTTACACATACACACCCGCTTGTTCTGAAATGTTCTATACCTTCTTCAATGGTTAGATGGTTTTACCATGTTCTTTTGTCTTGTAGGTATTTCCGTACAAACCGGTTGGCTGAGAAGAGTGATGTCTACAGTTTCGGGATCGTGTTGTTGGAGATGATCACAAACCAACCTGTGATTAGTCGGACATCTGAAAATTCTCACATAACAGAATGGGTTGGTTCTAAGCTTAGCCCAGGCTATATTATTGAGATTATGGATCCAAATCTCGGCAACGATCTAATTCTGCATGGAGAGCTCTTGAGCTAGCAATCTCATGCGCGAATCCTTCTTTCTCAAAACGACCATCCATGTCTCAGGTTATTCAGGAGCTAACAGAGTGTATCGCGTTGGAAAACTTGAGGGTTAATAATAGCCAAGGCTTGGAATCACAAGCAATGAGCGTTGGCTTGGACTCTTCGATGGATCCCATGGCGAGATAGTCTCGAGTGTTGTCTACTTGTGGTACTATAAATGGAATCAACGAATGGGTAATTTGTTACATTATAGAAAATTTTGTAAACTAGTCGAAAGTGTTTCATTTTGCTTTGGTCATTAACATGTCCAGATCATATTCTCTATTATTTTGGGGATTATTGGGTTCTTCGTATGTGTCAGCACTTAGGAGAACCACGAACATGTCATTTTTGTACAATCATTAAACTCTGTTATTTGGTTTCTTTGTTTTTTTTTTTTGGTAAATTGGTTTCTTTGTATTTGTTTACTCTTGAGTCTTGATTACACTACCTCTAAGAGTAAGAGCTTTGATAATGGCTCCTTGTTTGCAGTTGTGCTATATTACATTCCCTTGCTTTTTATAACTTTATTGCTGCTTTGCAGTCAACGACCATTAGAAAGATAGCTTTTTCTGAACATTTCTCCATACCTCACAGTGGTGAGTCTGGTGGCTATTAATGTCAAATATCCTTTCGTGTGACGCTAAACAGCTATTGTCTGACCAACGTCTCTTACCAAGTTCGTGATAAAACGATGCTTAAACATTCTTCCCATTGTGAAGTTTCACTAGAAAATACATTTTTTTTCTTAACACAATCAAACTTTTCATTAAAACTCAAACAGCCAAGTTAGGTGTGGGCAATAAAGCTTCAACCATATATAACGCTTCTTTTGATAAGGAATCAGCAACAACATTTTTCTTTCTAGGGATCCAAGAGAAAGAAATCGAAACATCAGAAGAGCAACAAATGCTGTGGATGTCGGGGAGAATTCCATGGACTTCAGTTAGAGGCTCTACTCGGTTTATGGCATTGATCAAGGGTGAAGAATCCGATTGGAGGTGTAGATTTCCAAAGTCATGCTCTTTGCAGAAGAGCAGCGCCTCTTTAATGGCTAATCCCTCAGCAACGAGTGGTGAGGAGACGTGCCATTGAAGCTTCTTCCGACGGATCTCAAATCTTGAGGTGGTCACCGTCCATCCAAGCCCTGCTTTCTTGTCCTCTTTTCTCCAAGCTGCATCCGAACGCACTATTGTGGACATAGGAGGTGGCTCCGTCGTTATTTGCGCTGGTGGTAAGGGTTTAGCAGCTTCCTTGATTTGACCTTGTTCCCATTCTTTAGCTGCTTTGATAGCTACCGCAAGTGTATCTTCAGGCGAGTTTGAAACTCCGTTGAAGACCAATCTATTTCTCTCTTTCCACAGTGTCCAAATAAACCACGGAAACAGTTGCGTGAGCACAATCCCCGTCGGGGGGAGACAAGGTGTGGCGCACAGCCCAGTCCAGCTCCTCTCTAAATCTACTATTCCTCACTAGAAAATACAATTACTCCTTTCTTTTATTGACTTGAGAAAGTCTCTATTTCTATGTTTAAACATTCTTCCAGTTGTCAAGTTTCACCTGGAAACCACATTTCAAGCAATTTGTGCGGTCTTTTTTTTTGTTCCTCCTGTTGTTTGCCTATATCGCGGGTCTATTTGTGCTCGGTCCCCAGAATAGAAAAGGTTTTGTCGCTTAGGCCATGAGCGTTTGGTCGCGTACAGTACTATAACATGTAAATTTAAAAATACAATCATGGCCACAACAAGTATGAAATTTGCTAACTCAAGATCTCTCATACAAGTATGAGGCCCAAACAAGTATGAAACACATTCGTTCATTCTTCAACTTCTTTTACTTGCGGGATTTAACTACAGAGCTCTGATAATGGCTGCTTGTCCGGAATCATTTCTTGTCATTAGCTTAAAACTTTGTCTTGACTATTAGGCTTTACATTTATTGGTAAACCTTGTTGGATATTGTGATGAAGGATCTATTATACCTAATGGAGACCTAAGACAACATCTATCAGGTAATATTTGTGTATCAATCTATCATAAAAAACAACCAAAAGAAATGTCAACTAGACATCTGAATGGAAGTTGGAGAGGTATCTCTTCATGAAATAAATTAAAGTCAAAGACCAATTTAATATTTCTCAGATTTTCTTTGTGCGTCATGGTGCTTGACAGCTTGAGTCTAGTGGGTATTAAAGCCAGGTATCTTGTTGCGTAGTTTGATACATTCTTTGGAGTTAATACACTAAAGCAAGTTGCATATAATCTGACCAGGAAACTAAAGTACTATAGACTCATGTACACAGTTTCATGAAAGTGATGTTACAACATTTTTTACCCTTTTAGTTCTTCTTCCCATGGGGAAGTAGCATTAGAAATAAGAGAGAATGCGGACAGTTCCATTCTCCGCTCTTTTTCATTATTCATCTTCGTCAAACTCATGTTAAATTATTCATTTTACTTTTGTTGCTATTTAGTCAGCATATATCATTGTGTGTCTAAAGCTTTATATTGAATATGGATTGAGACAAAACCACGTCTACTAAATATTACAAGCCGACGACCATTAGAATGTCAACTCTTTGTGAATATTTCTTCATGCATCATTGTGGTGAGTCTGGTAGTGGTAGCTATTTAAACCAATATCTTTTTGTATGATTGAAAGGTTCTTTGGAAGTAACATGCATTATTGGCTTGTCTGACCAAGAAACTATACTTATGCACTGTTCCACAAACGACCTCATATAGCGATCGTGGAACATTGTTATCTTTGTATCCTTATTCTTCTTCCCATGGTGAAGTTGCACTAGAAAATACATTTATTCATTCTTTTTATTGACTTGAAAAAAGTCTTTTCTTTTTAGTTTCTGATTTTGGTTTTCTTTATATAGTCACCTTCTTATTCTCCTCAGCCTAGTTTCTTGATTATTCGTTGGTACGTAAGAGAATATGGAGAGGTCTCATGGACTTTTGTTGCTGATAATCAAAACCTTAGCCATTATTCATATTGTTCAAGCTCAGAGCCAACAAGGTATATATACACATCTTAATTGACAAAACTACATCTTGTGTATACATCTTAATCGTACTTGTACTTGTACTTGGCAACTCGATATGTTCTCTATTTTAACGTTGAGTTTTGTTCCATATCTCTTAAAAGGATTCATCACTTTAGACTGTGGGCTACCCACGAATGACCCATCTCCTTATAAAGAGGAGTCAACAGGGTTACAGTTCTCTTCGGATGCAACATTCATCAAGAGTGGACAAGCTGGTAGAATTCAGCCAAATCTAGCGAGTAGATATATTAAGCCATATACAACGCTGAGATATTTTCCAAACGGAACACGGAATTGCTACAACCTACGCGTCGAGAAGGGGAGAAACCATCTGATCAGGGCTAGGTTTTTGTATGGAAACTACGATGGCCTAGACAACAACCCCACGTTTGATCTGTACCTTGGACCTAATCCGTGGGCCACTATAGATTTGCATAGGCGAGTGAATGGTACAAAACAAGAGATCATTCACATCCCGACATCAAACACGTTGCAGGTCTGTCTTGTTAAAACTGGGACGACTACACCGGTGATCTCGACCTTGGAAATACGCCCGATGGGAAATGATTCTTATAGCACTCAATCCGGTTCTCTGGATCTTTTCTACCGGTTTTATCTTAGCGAATCAAAGACTACCCTAAGGTAACTCTACTCCAACTTAACAATATCTCTTGCTTTTGCTCTGCTTCTTGTGGCTATGTTTGAGTTAGGTGATAAGCAAGTGGTGATTAAACATTTATAGATTATAGTCAATTATTTTTTGCTTATTTCACTGCTAAACATTACTGTCTTCCACCTTAAGGTACCCGGACGACGGCTATGATCGCCAATGGACTCCGGATTTTTGGGAGGGCTTGACTCAGATAACCACCACAAGCGATGTAGGGAACACCAACGACTATAATCCACCAAAAGCCGCACTTGCAACTGCAGCCATACCTACTAATGCCAGTGAGCCATTGACTGTTTACTGGACTAATCCGGAGAAACCTGATGACATATATTACTTGTATAGACACTTTGCTGAGATCCAAGACTTGAAGACTAATGAAACCAGAGAATTCGACATGGTATGGAATGGGGAACTTATGTCGACTGATCCTGTAATTCCTAAGGAGTTCGAGATAACTACCATCTATAGTGTGACGCCAAGGATCTGCGCTAAAGGGGAATGTACTTTTCAGCTGAAAAGAACCAACAGATCAACCCTTCCACCTCTACTTAACGCTTTTGAAATCTACACAGTTATCCAGTTTCCACAGTCCGAAACAAATGAAAACGAAGGTATGTTTCAATGTGTTTCAAAAAAAAAAAAAAGTTATATCCATGTATGGGTAGATTCTTGTCTATTATGTTTATTTCTAACAATCTTGAAATATATTTATGTCAGTGGTAGCTATCAGAAACATTGAAGCCACTTATGGATTGAGTAGAATCAACTGGCAAGGCGATCCATGTGTCCCTTCACAGCTTGGGTGGGACGCTTTAAACTGCAGCCACGTGGATATCTCCACACCACCAAGAATTACTTCTTTGTAAGTCATAAGTTCACTAGCACATATTCACACACATTTATTCTTCAATCTCTGATAGTTAGTATGATCGTTAACACTTTTTAATGTGGTTTTTTATCACCAGAAACTTGTCTTCAAGTGGTTTAACTGGAAACATAGCAGCTGCCATACAAAACCTTACTCTACTAGAAAAACTGTAAGAATGTCTATTCGAAGGCAACACTTGTTATATGTGTGCAAAGAAATTTGATCTAATTTCATATTATATTCCCTCCTACAAACTTTAGGGATCTGTCAAATAATAGCTTGACCGGAGAAGTGCCTGAGTTTCTAGGCAACATGAAACTATTGTTGGTTATGTAAGTTTTTCTCAATCGTACTTTCTGATGTGTTTCAAATTCCCTATCAGATCATGCCGATGTTATGTATCAAACTTATTTTATAATGCTTTTCAATACCACTTGGGATCTTGTTCATTTCTCTTTTTATGCAGAAACTTAAGCGGGAATGATCTTAATGGTTCAATTCCTAAATCTTTACAAAGGAAAGGAATCAAGCTATCGTAAGAAACTTACTTCATATCTTGTGAAATTTTCTTTGTACGTTTGATGTGTTGAAAGAACACTTGTTCTCTTGTAGTCTTGAAGGAAATCCAAGGCTTTTTCCCTCTGGTTCACCCGAAAAAACACATAAAAAGACCCTTTTAATGCCAATTGTTGCATCTGTTGGTTCTGTGGCCATCCTCATTGCCGCAGTGGTTCTTTATCTTGTTCTCAGAAAGAAAAAACAGCCTGCTGTCGAAGGTAAATTCAAGAGAGACCGTCAAATTAAATAACAAAGCGATAAATCTCATGAATCTGTTTTTTCTGATCAACAGTTGTTCACCCTCCACCAAGCAGACCTACCGTGAATGTTATATATGCTAAGTCACCTGAGCCAACAATCGAGACGAAAAAGAGAAGGTTTACTTATTCAGAGGTTACAGAAATGACGAATAATTTCGAAAGAGTTGTAGGAGAAGGAGGATTTGGGGTTGTCTGTCATGGTACTGTCAACGGTGAACAGGTAGCTGTTAAGCTACTATCTCATTCATCAACTCAAGGCTATAAAGAGTTCAAAGCAGAGGTATTTGTAGTACAATCCTTCCAACTAATATATGTTTTTTCACTTCACATATGTTATTCACTTCTTGTTTGGTGAATTATAGGTTGACCTTCTACTGAGAGTTCACCATACGAATTTGGTAAGCCTTGTTGGATATTGTGATGAAGGAGACCATTTGGCCCTCATCTATGAGTTTGTACCTAATGGAGACTTAAGACAACATCTAACAGGTAAAATATGTGTATAATTTTTGTTGTGATTTATTACATCTACCATAAGTTCATAAAATGTATGTACTTCCTAAAATCTAGAAAGGGTCTAATGATCTAGTACACAGGAAAAGGAGGCAGGTCTGTCGTCAATTGGGGTATTCGGCTAAGAATAGCTGTGGAAGCAGCACTAGGTTTGTACTAAGTTAAACCGTACTATATCGGTTTTACAATAATCAGCTGATATAGATGAATCCATTGCATAGGTTTGGAATACTTACACATTGGGTGCACACCACCAATGGTCCATAGAGATGTTAAAACTACAAACATATTGTTGGACGAGCATTATAAGGCCAAACTCGCTGATTTTGGGCTATCCAGGTCTTTCCCAGTTGGAGGTGAATCTCATGTTTCGACGGTGGTTGCTGGTACTCCTGGTTACCTGGATCCTGAGTAAGTACATGATGATTAACTTTACAATATTCTATAATTTGTTCTCGTCTTCAGTGCTACTCAAGTATACCATATTCTTGCCTTGTAGGTATTATCATACAGGCCGGTTGGGTGAGAAAAGTGACGTTTACAGTTTCGGCATTGTTTTATTGGAAATGATCACAAACCAACCAGTGATTGATCGAAACCGCAGAAATTCTCACATAACACAATGGGTTGGGTCTGAGCTCAACGGTGGAGATATTGCAAAGATTATGGATCCAAATCTTCACGGGGATTATGATTCTCGTTCTGCCTGGAGAGCTCTTGAGCTGGCAATGTCGTGCGCGGATCCAACTTCGGCAAAACGACCTACCATGTCTTATGTTGTTATAGAACTAAAAGAGTGTCTTGTATCTGAAAACTCGAGGAGAAATATGAGTCGCAGAATGGATTCACTGAGCTCCACTGAAGTGAGCATGACCTTTGATAGTGGTATGGTTCCCAGAGCAAGATAGTGTGTGTCGCACGTATCACCAAGGACAATAACCTCGGTGTGTTTTGTGTGCCTGTTGGTTTTCAAAAATTTATGAAAAAAAAATAATTACTGAACTGATTGAAGGATGTTCGTTGTAATGATTTGATTTAAATAAAGGAAATAAAAATGTTTTAATCTCATTTTCAGTTAATACTAGGTTAAGACCACAGCTTGTGCGGGGTGAAAAATTATGAAAATATATAATGAAATAAATGTAACATGATATATATATAGATATATTTGATCGGTTATATCTCTATAATATTATTTGAGAAGTCAGTTTCCTAAGTGTCGCACTCACATTAACTCTCACGATGGTTGATTACATTAATACCCTTAATGAATTAAAATATTATATTTAAATACTATTACTGATTTTATTTAGTTTACTTTTAAAATTTTCTAAATAACATATATAATAAAAAAACATTTATAAAGTTTAAAAATCGAATTTAAAACGAAAATATATGTATAAATAATATAATTTCATTAAAAGGAAAATTAACAAAATAGTAATATTCCATTTTTTAAAAATAACATAAAATATACTTTCTTTATATTTATATTTTCACAGCTAATCTTCATATTAGAAAAATAAATATTGTTTCTTATAAAACATAATTTTAAACAGTACAACAATATATCAATATATTTTCAAAGTAATAGAAATATTTTTTATATATCTATCTATTGTTTTAGATGATTACATAAAATAATTAAGTAATATAAACTAATAGATGTTTTACTGCTTATTTTAAAGAGATATTAAAAAAACTAAAAAAAATTTTAACAAGAAACATCTTTTGATCAAATAATTATAAAATATTTGAAAATAACATCGCACTATATACTTTAAAGAGGTAAATATATTATATTTTATCATCATTAAAATTTTATATTTTTAATATTAAATTTGTTTTAAATTTTATGTTTTTATGTTTGTGAAATTTAATATAACCATAATCAAAAGACATAAATTATTTAGAATTTATAAAAATATTTTAATTATTTGTAGATATTGATATGTCTTCATGACCTTCCAAAACGTATCAGTTACTTATGTATGTAACTTCCTATAGATTATCGATTTATTTACTAATATCTTTAAAAAACAACAATTAATTTGATATAGATTATGAAAATACATAAACATTTACGATAAATAAAATTAATTTGACTTGACTTAATTATAATAAAAATAATTATACTTCAGTTTGAATTTGAAAGAATATATCTAACTCAATATATTCATAACATGAGTGACTTTACTAATCCAACTTATATCTAAAATTATAGATTTAATTACAATAACAAAATATAATTTTATAATAATAATATTTTTATAAATATAAATTATAGGATGACTAAAACACATTAACAAATGAAAACAAAATATTAACCAACTGTTACAATTTAGTTCTTTTGTAAAATTTATATATATGCATGAGACTTCAGAATATTATCGTTATACTAATTTACGTAATTTAGAATCAAACAATTTAGTTTATTTTTTATTTCATTCTAAGCACAATATATCTTAAGTTATACATAAATTATTAAAATATATTTACATATCTAAGACAACAATCAACCTAAATGTAAATAAGAAAATTAATCAAAATCGTACCATATTTAGAATAAGAAAATATTATAGTTGAATTCAGAAAAATGAATACAATCCAATATACAAATGATATTATGCATAAAAATTATAAATTAATTTAAAATTAAAAGTAAATAGGAATAAATTATTATAATATATATTTATTTATAAATATTTATATCCGTGCATGAGCACGGGAAAATCACCTAGTATGTAATCAATTAGGATTGACTAATCAAAAACTTTGCAGTACTTGATAATGGACCAGGATTTAAAATTTAGTTATCAGTTCATACAATTAACAAAATAGATGAGCCGGACCAAACGAAATCCCTTATATTGTCTTGGTCCAGATTTTAAAAAAAAAAATTCTGTCCGAATCGAGACGTTGCCGTTCCATTCATTTAGAATTTTGTTTACCTCAGTCGATCATTGACATAAACAAAAAAGGGATTAGGTTTTACAACTGAAATAGATTGATTCTCAGAACAACCTCTACCAGTTTTTTTTTTCAATTCCAAATATTCAAAAATTGAAATCGACATTGGAAGATTTCAAATCAGCAATACTATTTATCCCTGCCATGTTTTATGTGTTTGCAAGAAATAAGATACAAAATATGGTCGATGTGAATTGTATTGTAATTGCATCTACTGCATATTACTTATATAGTATGAGGACGTTGGGTATTCGATTGCACAGAGTGTAATGGCAGTCATTAATATGAAAATCGTTTATACTTTAAAAGAGGCAGAACACTTAATGTGTGAAAAATATTATGGCAAAACTTACATATTAACATGGTCACATTAAAGCCGTAATATCAATCTTTATAATTTTGTTTCTGTAAACGAATACTACTAAATCATATAGACATCCCATATAATTTATGACTAACTACTATAAATGATATCATATACTTGGGTAAAAAGTATGTAATGAATATATTGTATATTTAATTCTAATGAATAATGAGTTGCCATAAAAAATTCCACAAAACTTTTAACTCACGTGTATTGGAGCATAAAAACTAACGCGGTCAATATGGTCTGGTTTATTATTAAATTTTATAATTCAATAAATCACTCAAAATTTTAAACCAGACCAGTTTATCATAATGGTTTGTGCATTCCAAAATACACCAAGAACCTCACTGAACATAATAGTTTGTGAATGATGAAAAACAAATCCATAAACTAATTAATTTACAACTTATGCGTTCATCTAAAGTATATTTGCTATTTGCCTGATCATAAGCTATCAAACATAGTTTTGTGGCTTTTTACATATGGGAGAGATGATGATTCTGGATGGTGATAAAGTACGTAACAACTACACAGTGGTTCTGTCTTTTTTTTTAACACTTTCGTTCGAATCCCGGCCACTGGAGAATTAACATTTCGGCATCGCCAGGGACAGAAGACCAACATGTGGCAATATGTGACTAGTCTAGACCACTTCTATGGTTCTGGTCACAAAATTTTAAAAAAAGTTCTGTGACTTGCCACACGACCAAACCAGTGTAATCCAATATTAATTATTTCAATATATAGCCGAACTCTTTTAATGTTATGTTATTCAATACTCTAGAGAATAAACTTTTAATCTAAAGTTTGTCCAAAATCATTGTGAAAACTGCCAATTTAACAATAAAACTAGGATAAGACCCGCACCTTGCGCGGAATGAATGTTTGATTTAAAAAATATTATGTACTTTAACATTTTGTAGATATTTGGAATAAAATTAATAAATACCCATATTTTTAATATGCTGTGTAATATGTAAACACGTGTAAAAATAATAAATCAAAATAGTAAATCGTAGTTTCACAGATGTGTTTATTGTAATATGAATAATACTCTGTGAAGTGAAGCTGTTATTAAATTAAAAAGAATATACTAAATAGAATTATAAAGGAATGCATCTAATTATTTACGTAGTATCAAACATTTACGAACCACATTTTTTGTTTATCGAGTGGCCCTTTTGATTGTATATTTTAGTGGACTTTATTTATTGGACCTCATTTTGGTGGGCCGTACATGTTAAGAATAGCTAAGATAAGTCAACCCATTATTTTATATATGTCTAAAAAAACATTTTCCCTTCCTGGAACATCATTATGTTTTGCATGAAAGGGAGGATTAGAGTTAGAAAAATCCAATTTATTCAATTCCATCGAAATTGGTTGTGATTCTGTAACAATCGTCTCTTAAATACAACTTCTTCGTCTTAAATTTTGTTTATTTTGTTTACGTCCGATCTCGTCAAATTTTATCTTTCTGAATGTCTTTTAAGAACTCAACTCAATTCTACAATGTTGCAATATATGACTTTTCTGATTTGTGTTTTTATTTTGACAACAAAAAATGATGAATTATATATAAAAGTATGGACATAAAACAGTTGAGAAAATAAAGTTTTATATATTAAATTAAAAACCCAAAACATATAAAATATGGCCCAGATGTTTTAGTTTAATGTCACCACCTGTTTCGATGAAACATTATTCTAACAACCAGTCGTAATATTTCCATATCATCAACTATTGAAACAATAGCCTTGATTATAAATTATATGGAAATTAAGAGCTATTTACTAAACCATAAGGACTCAAAGTATGTTTTTCTAATTATTAGTTTTTCTTGTCACAAAGTTCTAAATATTTGTTAGTCATCAATAATATGGTGATTAACATGTCTAAACTTCATATTCTATTACTGAAATGTATACGAACACTTCCAAGGTATTTGTTATATTTTTTTTACTATAGTAGTTATTCCATAAGACTAAATATTGTAAAGACTGTGTTAATCAAATATTTTTTATGAATGTTAGTAGGCTCGCTACTGGAGATAGTTGAGTCATTTATTTATAATTCTTAATTTGTTGAATATTTTTTTATTTACTATATGACTTTTCTATTTTGATTTTTAATTATTATACAAAGGAATAAAATATTTCTAAAAATATGGACACAAAATAATTTAGAAGATAAAGATTAATGTCTTAAGTTAATTACCTAAAACACGTAAAAGAAATCTCAGGCCAAAATATTTATAATAAAACCCATTACTAACTAACAATTCCCGGAAAGAAATAATGGAAAGTGTAAACTGAAAAAAATAAAGGCTTTATTTTCTTTGTCGGTGTCTCTCAGTTAGCTCTTCTTCCTCGATGTTCATAGCCGGTAGTTTGTTTGGAAGATCCCTCATCCCTTAACGAAATCCAGACCAAAAAAACATATTTCATGTTTATCAAAACAGTTCAAAGTTCTAAGGGCCTACTCGATTCTCAGGTTTGACTCAAAACTTGAAAGTTTAGAAATTTTCATATAACACGATTAGGGTTTGTTTTGTAATAATCCTTTTAATTGATTTCTCTTGTTTCTGATCTCTCTTCTCTAATTGTAGATCGGCCATCACCTGAGAATCTTTCAATGGCTTCAATGGAAAATTAGTGTTTGTAGATTTATTCAGGTATAGTATCAATCTCAACCTTTCAAATTCATGATTACCAAGTTATTAAGACAAAAGACAGTTAGAACTCTGGGTTTGCCTTTTTTTAATGTTGCAGCCTTTGGACGTATGTTGTGAGTTTCAACCTGCTCGAATACTTATCCCAAAAGGTTGAGATTCCCTTCAAACCTGCTATACACATCTTCTTCAGGAAACCGCAGTTAAAGGGATGAAAAATATGAGAACCGGAGTCAGCTTGTAAACGATTGTAATGTCATCTTTCTGTTTGTTTTCAGGACTCTACTGGTGTCCCTGCGAGTGTTGATCTTGCTTGCACCTGAGCAGCCAGGAATAATTTCAATGTAGATTCTAATAAGATTAATCCCCTGGTTAGTGAACTTCAAGCTATTTACTGAGATTGATTGATATTACTTACAAAATTGGTAATTTGTTTTGTTTCATGTATGTAAACTACTGATCGCGCTGTCATGGAGAATCTTCAATATTCATGGATTGCACATTGGAAAAAACACTGAGTCATGTTACTTTCAATAGTCGTGAACAGAGGTTAGTATTCTATACTGTCTAAATTATAGAAGACTGTCTAACTCATAATATTGGTTGCAACTTTCGGATTGAACTTTTGGTTTATAAACATACCAGAACCCCATTAGGATAAGACAATTTAGGATTGAGCGTATGGCCCGGATTTGAAATCCTCTAAAAATTGTTAAACTATTTCAATCAAGTCACAATTCAACATAAGAACGAAGACAATAACTGAGTAAGGATAAGAAATAGAAATTTATAAAGAGCAGAGGCTTGAAACTACCATTACTTAAATTTAACTTGATCAAAAAATGAAATGAAAGTTTAAAGAAACCACAAAACGAACTCAAATTCAGAAATTAAAAACCAAACGAAAAACTCATAGTAGTAATGCAAACATAAGCCTCTACTCTGTGGTCTCATAAAGCCCAGTCTCACCATTTCTCATTTCACAGTTCCAGCAATCTTGTCTCCCTAGTTCAAAAATAGATAATAATAAGAAACTGAAAGAGATATGCAAGTAGTGATTAAATAAACCGAATACTCGCTGTCCAATTGAACTTACTCTAGCATCGACAAAAACCATTTCGATAGTCTCACCATATTTTTAGATTACTAATATATGATATAACAAATCTTATTGGAAAGAAAACAAATTTTATTGGATGTTGTCTTCAGTATGCTTCTCTTGGTATCCTATACAAACAAATAAGGATAAAGTATCGGTATACATATATAGCAGATTAACTACAAAAAAAAAAAGATAAATGTTGTTTAGATGGCTATTACTTCATTTTGAAGGGCTGTATCCATGTAAGCAAAAAAAAAAAAAAAAAAAAAAAATTCTCCAAAACTATCTCAATAATTTCTCTCACAGCACCCACCCGAATATTGCTTCCTCAAAAAATTATTTTTCACCTTAATTTTCCACATAGATTTGAAAGGGTTCTAATCAGAAAAAAGCCATTGTAAACTAAGATTTTAATCGTAGAGATATATGGTAGGGGTTGTGGTTGGACTAATGAATTAGCTCACTTATATAGTAAAATAAACGTATAAAAGTTAATGAGAAAAAATCAGAAACCGAATGTGTATATGTTTGTATTAAATGTATGAAGATCTTAGAGAATATTTTCGGGGAATTATGGTGATTGTTTTCAAATGATTTCCTATAATCATACTTGCGAGAGAAATATTACATTTATTATCCGAGTCAATTAATATTTCTCTTCATATAATGAATAAGTTTCGGCCATTAGTCAAGATATTTAGTTAATTGGTGATAGTTTACATACGGTCACAATATTTAAGGTCATGTATTATGGAAACTTTATATTAGTTTAACTAATAATCAGTCATTTTTTTCTTTCTTTTATTCGCTTTTCTTGCTTTTGATGAGTGAACGCCTCCTTCAATGGGATTTATATATTAGTGACATTTGGTCTAAATCGGCTCGATGCGTAATCTTAGACAGTAAATAAAAAATTGCTAAATTGTCAATCAATGATTAATACACGCCAAATACTTCCCATTGTTAGCGTATATATTAGCTAATATGGGATTTTGGTGATAGCCTTATTTGTAAGAATGATTGCCAAAATAGCCGCTCATCACAACTTTCCAAAATTAATATATACGTGATTATATATTAAATAGCTTTTGAATATAATCATATTCAAATCTTATAATTACACTAATTTAGTAGTCAAATATGTCATAGTCATAAAATCATGGACGCACATTTATGTCTTGCATTAATATATACGTGACTTGAAAATAGGTAAGTGAGGATCAAAAATTGTCAAATTTATGACTATGCGATGAGATTATGATCTTATTCGATTTAGTCATGCAATTATAACAATCCAAAATGGTGAAATCATACTGGCAAGAAAGATTATAGCAATCTGATTCATAACATTATTTTCGATAATCTTATACCAAAATAATATTTAACGCTTAACTATAATTTCACGACAAAATAATAATAGAAAATAATATGTCATAGACTATAATTCCTGAGTTAGAATAATAGATTAGTATGGAAATTTTTATATTGTTCTCTAATTAAGGATAATAGGTTAAACTATAATTCCTAAATATATTTCTGCACGTTTTGTAGTATATCATACCATATAGTTACATTGTTTTAATATCTCCAAACATTATATATTATACGATAGAAAAAAGAAAAAGAGAAAGGAAAGAAAAATTTATATTGTTTTAATATCTTCAAACATTATATTAATCAATAAGGAAAACATTTTCAATATTATTGCAGAAAGTCTTGGTTTATATGAAAATGTTGGTATTAAACGGATTGTTATGGGAGTAAGGTTTTAGTCAAATATCAATCATTGTGGATCTATATATGGCAATACTTGACCGGCTTTAGATTCCAGATTCAACGATTTCAACAATGCTATTAGGGTGTTGTAGATGAGAGTATGATATAAGATGATTATGAATGTGGAACCACAATGGCATTTGCATGTAATTTGTCTATTGAATTAAGGGTGATTCTATATGTGGGCTGAGAGTGAATGTGGTGCTGCCACGTCTGCATGGCACCCATGTAAATAACATACAACTTTAAGGTTACTCTCCCAAATTGCTCCTTGATTAATAAGAAATGGATGATGTTAGGTGATGACATCTCAGTAAGTTCATAATGTAATTAATACAAAATTGAGGTTACATCTTTTTAAAAGATTGTTTAAAAAAAAAAAAATCTTTTTAAAAGAAAACTTGATGATGTTTATGTTAGAAATGAATGTCATCTACCTACGTTACACACTTACACATGAATGCTACCTTGACAGAATGGATTTATTATGATTAGATGATAACCATGCTGTAGCATCCTCATCAATTTATAATAGGTACTCAAAGAAAAGCTAAATCACTCGCAATCCATATAGGCATACATAGTACACCACTTAAAAAGGGTACACCAATCAACAACCCTTGTCTTCTTTTAGCATTGAAGGAACCCCCATACTTTGTCTCTCAAATGCATGTGGAAAAAGATCTAAGAAGAACGTTCTTGTGCCAATTGTTGCACACCGATTGCTTCTGCGGCCGTAGTCATTGCTGTATTGGTTCTTTTTCTTCTTCTGAGAAAGAAAAAAATCAACTACCTTCGAAGGTACTTTGTATGAGGCACCTCAATAAAAAAGAATATCGTTTTTCGTGAGTTTCAGAACATATAAAATCCCGATATGATAATGTATTTATGTTGATTATAGATCTACCCCTGCCACCAGGTACATCTACGGTGAATGATACATTTGCTAATAAGAAAAGCAAAAGGTTCACATATTCTGAGGTCATCAAAATGACAAATAATTTCCAAAGAGTCATAGGCAAAGGAGTTTCCTGTATGGTGTATCAAGGGACTGTAAATGGTTCCGAAGTGGCTGTTAAACTACTCTCTCAAACTTCAACTCAATGCTATGAACAATTCAAAGCAGAGGTATTCATAGTTATTCAGCCTTCCCAGCTAAAATATATGATCTTTTTCTAAATTCACTAGGGTTGTAGATTTCAATATTTTCTTGATATGGGTCTTGCCTTAGGTTGATCTTCTTATGAGAGTTCACCATACAGATTTGGTTAGCCTCGTCGGGTATTGCTACGAAGGAGATCATTTGGCCCTCATTTACGGGTTCCTGCCCAATGGAGATTTAAAACAACATTAATCAGGTGGTATTTTGATAGTGATTTCAGGTGTAGTGTATTTGATAGTGATTTCACGTGTAGCGTTAATTCATGAAACTCAGAAATAGTGCCGATTCTGAGATTTTCGAGGTCCAATACGAAACAAAAATTATAGGTCCTAAATGATAAATTAAAAATATTTTTATTAAAATTTACAATATCCATCTTTGTCAAAAAAAAAAAATTTATATCCCTAGAACTTATAAAAGTATCAATTCTAAGAATTCTCTTTCTATTTCATTTTATATAAGACAAGGAAAAGAGAATATTCAAACATTTATCTTATTATATGTTAGAAATAGATTTTAAGATCATTTTTTTCTTAGGTTAACAACAACACACAAAAATGTAAGCCAAAAAAACTTTATAAATTATAGGCCCAATACCAATACTTCTTATGCATGTGCTCAAGCTCGGGCCTGCTCAGAATAGATCGAATGATACTTTTTATATAAACAGGAAAAGGAAGTAGATCCATCGTCAACTGGAGTATTCGGCTACGAATAGCTTTGGAGACAACACTAGGTTGCTAAAAAAAAAAAAAAAAAAACTTAGGACAAGATATATCAATTCAATTGTGCTTACATCAGTAGATGATTTTATTGCATAGGATTAGAGTACTTACATATTGGATGCACACCGCCCATGGTTCATAGAGATGTCAAAACTGCCAACATATTGCTAGATGAGAATTTCAAGGCTAAACTTGCTGATTTTGGGATCTCAAGATCTTTCGGTGGACGCGAATCTCAAGAATTCACGGAAGTTTCTGGTACACATCGATACATTGATCCCAAGTAAGTAGTTTACACACACATGCGCACACTTGTTCTGAAATTTTCTATACATTCTTAAATCGTTTGAGAATTTTACCATGTTCTTGTCCTGAAGGTATTACGTACAAACCTGTTGGCTGAAAAGAGTGATGTTTATAGTTATGGGGTCGTGTTACTAGAAATGATCACAAACAAACCCGTGATCTCTGAAGAATATCACGTAGCAGAATGGGTTGGCACTAAGCTTAACCAATGTGATATAACTGAGATCGTGTATCCAAACCTTTGTGGGGTTTATGACTATAATTCTTCGTGGAGAGCTCTTGAGCTGGCAGTGTCATGCACTGATACTTCTTCCTCGAAACGACCAATCATGTCTCAAGTTATAAACGAGCTAAAAGAATGTATTGCGTGTGAAAACTCGAGGATGAATAACAATCAATGCTTTGAATCTCCAGAAATGAACATTAGCTTGGATACTTCGGCAGTTCCTGGGGCAAGATAGTTTTGAGTGTTGACTACCTGTTGTACCTATATGGAATCAAATAGTTATTTACATATTTAGCAAAATTAGCAAAATTTGTAAAATTGCCAAAGAGGGTGAACTAAGGTGAATATAGCATCTACAAATAAACTCGAAATGGACAATTTCGAGTGACTTTGATAGTTTACAAAACCACATCATATTCTCTGTTCTTTGGTGAATTTTAGTCTCTTAGCGTTTGAGTACCACGTACATGCCATTTTGCTTTTACCATCGACATTTCTCTGTGTCTTCCGTTTTTTCTGTATGTGTGTCCCCGCGTGAAAGGTCATGGAATGAAAATAACTCAACAGAAGTCTACATCATATTCTCTGATGCTAAAAATAACACTATAACATCTATTTTATTTATTACTAAGTATCTCTTCCAATATCCGATTTAAGATACTTTATATCTAATTTCAGAATATTCAGACAAGGATCGATAGACCAACTTTGGACTAGATCGATGTAAATCGAATTAAATTGCGTGAATCAGGCTCTAATACCTTATTAAACTAGATGAACTTTCAACTTAAAATTAATTGGTGATAAATAGAGTGAAACATCTATTTTATATATTACTAAAGATCCCTTTCAATATCTAATGTGAGACTCATATCCCTGGTTATCAGATAGATTACTTCACTAAAGAAAATTATCATTTTTTCTGTTGAGTACTTTATTGTATCTACTTAAGCGATTCTGTTAACTTTCTCAAGTTCATAACCACGTCCTTTTTTGTCTCGGAGATATAGTTTCCCTGATGTGTCTTCCTTTTGTCAAACCATGTTTTATCTTCGAGAGCTTCACGTAGTTTGTGCTTGACTTTGCACTTGTGTTCACATTCACGTAGTTTGTGCTTGCTTTTGCACTTGTGTCTGAATTAGCACTTGTGTTCACATTCACAGGTAAGTTGTGATTTAAAAATAATAACTGGAAGACTTCTGAAGAGACTAAATCATGTCACCTAACGTTACAGCGACATTTCCTATTAAAAAGTATATTTTTGTTTTTATTATGGAGAATAACTGATAGAATATCTATGAACCATTAACTTGTCAAAGTCTTTCTTTTAGTGAATGATTTGGGTTTGCTTATTTGTTCTCTATTTTCTTCCATAGCTTAGCCAACGATTTTCTTGAGTTTTCCTGGGAGTTAAAGAGAATATGAAGAGGTATCTTGGGCTTTTGCTGGCGCTATTTGCAGCTTGTGCTATCACTAATAGTATTCAAGCTCAAGAACAACAAGGTATCAGATATCTACTCTGTTTATACCTATAAATTATTGCAACTTCTACAAATGTTCTCATGGTTAATTAATCTTTACCATGTCTGTTAACAGGGTTCATCAGTTTGGATTGTGGGCTACCTGCGAATGGACTGTCCCCTTATAACCAGACGTCTACGAGGCTGCAGTTCTCCTCGGACGCAACATTCATCCAGAGTGGACTTGTCGGTACGTAGAATTCAGTCAAATCAGGTGGGTATATTCCGGAAACCATACACAACGCTGAGGTATTTTCCGGATGGGATACGAAACTGCTACAATCTAAATGTGGACAAGGGGCGTAAATATCTGATCAGAGCTTCTTTTATATATTGGAAATTACGATGATCGTGATATTAAACCGGTCTTCGATCTTTATCTTGGACCTAATCTATGGGCAACGATAGATTTGGAAGCACCGGGGAATAGTACACGGGAAGATATCTTACACGTACCAACATCAAACTCGCTGCAGATTTTTCTTGTCAAGACTGGTGAAACTACACCGTTAATATCTGCTTTGGAGTTGCGGCCAATGGGAAATGATTCTTATATTACTAAGTCTGGCTCCCTGAAACTACGGTCCTGGAGATATCTTAGCAAGTCCACGTCTAATATAAGGTGAGTCGAGTTCAAGTCAACTGAACAACCTCACTTCTTGTTTTTTAAAAAAATAAAAAAAATAAATTATAATGTTCCTTGACATAATTGATTGCCAAAACATTTTAATCCACCTAGGTACTCAAGTGATGTCTACGATCGCATTTGGATTCCACTGTTCATGAATGAATGGACACAGATTTCCACCACTCGCGACGTGTTCAATTCCTACAAATATGTTCCATCCAAAGATGCACTAAAAAGTGCTGCCTCGCCTACTAATGCTAGTGAGCCATTGACGATTGAATGGTCTTCAGCCAATTCTCATGACCAATATCACCTTTACGCACACTTTTCAGAGCTCCAAGACTTGCAAGCAAATGAAACCAGGAGTTCAACATGGTATGGAACGGAAAACATTATTATGGCCCTCTAACTCCTCCACAGTTAGATTTACTTACTATCTTTAGCAAGACACCAAGAACTTGCGATGGAGGGAAATGCAGTGTTCAGTTGATAAGAACTAACAGATCAACTCTTCCACCACTACTTAATGCTTATGAAATCTTCACAGTTATTCAGCTTCAACAGTCCGAAACAGATGAAAGCGACGGTAAATAACTTTCTTTCCAGGTTATGCATATAAGGTCTATGTCTTCCTATTATAGTAAAAAAAAAATCATATAGATGCAATATATTTTTAAATATCTAGAGGTTCTGGGCCTAATACAAGACACTAAAACCTTTTTATGTCAGTGAGTGCTATAAAAAGCATCGCAGACAGTTATGCATTGAGTAGAATCAACTGGCAAGGTGATCCATGCTTCCCTCAGCAGCTTAGGTGGGAAGGTTTAAACTGCACTAACGCGAATATGTCCACACCACCAAGAATCACTTCTTTGTAAGTCAAAATTTTAGTGGTACATCACACACACTCTCCAAGTTCTGCTAGTAATTAACACTTTTTAATGGGATTTTGAACATTTCACTAGAAGCTTGTCTTCAAGTGGTTTAACTGGAAGCATAGCAGCTGCAATTCAAAGTCTTACACAACTAGAAAAACTGTAAGCAAGAAGATTGTTAATCAAAGGCAAGACATTGGTATTATATGGATGCATTGGGAATATTTGATAAACCTTCATGTCTTTATTATCTCTTGTCAATGTTAGGGGCTTGTTGATGCAGCATCATAATACCTTCACCGCCAAGCAACTGATTTTCTATTTTCAACTTTTAGAATATTTCCTTTTCTATCTATGATTTCCTTTTCTTAGTTTTCTATTTTTAAGAGAGTTAGGTTATTATAAACCGTCTCTAAGACCTATATAAGGTATTGTAAGTTGGCTTTAATATTCAGTTTTTGAAGGATAATAAACTAGAGTTTTCTCTAAATCCTTGCATTGATTCGATTCTGTCATCAATACGAGAGCCTTGTTTCGAATTTGATTAAGTTCTTCGATTCAAGAAGTCAGGTCTCTAAAGATTTATCCCAAATCTTTAGATTTGAGCTGAGTTACCGTTGATACGCTGCGCCAGGTTGGTATCAGAGCCCTGCTACGCTCCTCGAAATTTTTTTTTCGTTCACCATGGCAAGACCTCGTCGAGTACCTGTTCGAACCGAAGCAGAAATCACCCGCGACGCCATCGCTGAGCTTCAAGCCCAGATGGCAACTATCACCGCCTCCCTCCAAGCTCTTAATGTTCAACGCCCAATCCCACCGGTTCACGCTAATGGTGAACAACGTCACGAAGAAGACGATGAAGACGACGAAGAAGAAGTAGCAGATAATGAGAATCCCTTCGCTCCTCTACGTAATAACCGTGCTCTTGCACGTAATAATGAACAAGGAATGCCTGATGATTTTCAATGGGAAAAAGGATTTAAAACAGAAATCCCGGAGTTCCATGGCAACACATCCGCAGAAGAACTTCTCGATTGGATTGTTACGGTGGAAGAAATCCTAGAATTTAGAAGAGTCCCGATGGACCGTTGTGTTCCTGTCCTCACAATGCGCTTTCGCAGTAGAGCAGCAGCATGGTGGACACAACTGAAATCTACTCGAGCTCGTCTTGGAAAACCGAAAATCTTGTCGTGGGACAAGCTAAAATCGAAACTCAAGAAAACTTTCTTGCCGTATAATTACGATCAGACTATGTTCCAGCGCCTTCATCACATACGGCAGGGTTCACGTTCTGTGGCTGAATATTCGACTGAATTTTTCTTGTTGCTTACCCGTGTAGACATTCAAGATTCAGAACGTCAATTAGTTGCTCGATTCACTGCCGGTCTTCGTCAACAAATCCAGCACACCATCAACTTGTTCAATCCATTAACATTGTCTGAAGCTCATCAGCAAGCACTAACCATCGAATCACAAACTCGGAGCAATTATTCGTGGTCTGCTTCACGACCCACACGTACGACTCAGCCACAACAGACTTCTACACCGACTGATGACCCACTTCCACAGCAACCTGATACTGCCCTTGTGCCTGTTAAGGACAACACAGCACAGCGCCCTTATTCGCTGCGTTGTTACGCTTGCGGAGAGATCGGTCACCGTCAGTCCAGCTGTCCAAAGAGAAATCGCAGAGGTCTTCTCCTTGATTCTTCTGGCAACGACGTCGAGGTGATCTATGATGAAGATACAACGGAAACCATTGACGACACTGAGAACCTTGTTGCGGACACAGGAACGTCTTTGATGGTTCGTCGTGTTTGTTTGGCTCCACGTCACCAAGATGAAAACCCTCAGCGCCATAACCTGTTTCATTCAAAGTGTACTATTGCAGGCAAAGTGTGTACGTTCATTATCGACTCGGGAAGTAGTGAAAACGTGGTTGCTGAAGACGTGGTCAACAAGCTCCAACTGCAAACAGAACTCCACCCTTGTCCTTACAAACTCGCGTGGCTGGATAAGAAGACAGACGTCGTCATCACTCGTCGCGCCCTTGTGTCTTTTTCAATTGGTGGAACATTCAAGGATCAAGTTCAGTGTGATATAGCGCCAATGGACGCTTGTCACCTACTCTTAGGACGCCCATGGATATTTGATCACCGCGTCCAACACGATGGTTATCTCAATACCTACAGTTTCCGTTACAACAATCGCAGTTTCACTCTCCAACCTTCTTTACCTGAGAAACAGAGCACCCCATCCGCCCCTGTCCTATTCCTTCAACGGAAACCTTTTGAGAAAGAACTTAGAGAAGAAGGACGTGTTCTCATACTCATCAACTCATCGGCTGCATCTTCTTTCCCACCGATTCCCGATACCTTTAAAAGTTTATTGGACGAGTTTCGCGATGTCTTCCCCAGCGAGTTACCACCCGGCCTTCCTCCTCTTCGGGACATACAGCACCGCATTGATCTAGTTCCCGATGCTATTCTGCCTAACCGAGCTCATTACCGCATGAGTCCTAGTGAACATGAAGAACTTCGACGACAGGTTGAGGATCTCGTTGCAAAAGGATATTTGCGCGAAAGCCTTAGTCCGTGTGCAGTTCCAGCATTGCTTATACCAAAGAAAGATGGGTCCTGGAGGATGTGTGTAGATAGTCGCGCTATAAACAAGATTACAGTGCGCTATAGATTTCCCATACCTCGTCTTGACGATCTATTGGACCAAATAGGTGCTGCAAAGATTTTCTCTAAGTTGGATCTTCGTAGTGGATATCATCAGATACGAATCCGACCAGGAGACGAATGGAAGACGGCATTTAAAACAAGAGAAGGACTTTTTGAATGGCTTGTCATGCCTTTCGGTTTGTCTAATGCACCAAGCACTTTTATGCGGGTTATGAATCAGTCTCTCCGTCCTTTTATCGGCAAATTCATTGTGGTTTATTTTGACGATATTCTGATTTTCAGTATGACATTGACGGAGCATCTTTCCCATTTAAAAGAAGTGCTTCTCGTTCTCCGTCGCGATCAGCTTTTTGCCACCTTAAAAAAGTGCGAGTTCGGTTCTTCGCAGGTTCACTTCCTTGGATACATCGTCTCCGCCGAAGGACTAGCCGTCGATCCAGGCAAGGTTGAAGCAATCAAATCATGGCCCATTCCAACTACATTATCGTCAACACGAAGTTTCCATGGCCTCGCGTCCTTTTATAGACGATTTGTGCCACAATTTAGTAGTCTGATGGCGCCTCTCACTGATTGCATTCGTCATGATGGTCTCTTTACATGGACACCAGAAGCTTCTGAAGCTTTTGAGATCATAAAGACAAAGTTGATTACGGCCCCCATTCTTGCTCTTCCTGATTTTACCCAAGTCTTTGAGCTCCATTGTGATGCTTCTAAGATAGGGATTGGTGCTGTCTTAAGTCAGCGTAACCGGCCTATCGCCTTCTTCAGTGAAAAGTTAGCAGGAGCTCGTCTGAGATATAGTACTTATGATGTGGAGTTTTATGCAGTAGTTCAAGCGATCAAGCACTGGAGACATTATCTTTTCCATAGAGAATTTGTTCTCTATACAGATCATGATGCTTTAAAACACTTGAGTAGTCAAGATAAAGTCTCAGCTCGTCATGCTGCTTGGGTATCTTACTTACAACAATTTACTTTTGTTATCAAGCATACATCGGGTGCTTCCAATAGAGTTGCAGATGCGCTGAGCCGTCGCCATTCCTTGCTGGGTATACTTCATGTATCTGTCCCAGGATTTGCAACCTTTGCCAATTTATACGAGTCTGACGATTTCTTTGGCCGAGTTCTCCTTGACGTCCAGAATGGTCTCTCTCGTGATTTCACTCTTCATGATGGGTTTCTATTTCGTGGTGATCGTCTATGCATTCCGGACTGCAGCCTGCGTCTACAATTGATTGCTGAGACACACAATGAAGGGCATATCGGTCGCGACCGGACATTACATTTGATCTCCCAATCATACTTCTGGCCTGCCTTAAGGCGTGATGTTGAGCATTTTGTTGAACGATGTACGACTTGTCAAACGTCGAAAGGCCATGCTACGAACGCTGGTCTCTACCTGCCTCTTCCTATACCTACTCAACCATGGTCAGACATCAGCATGGATTTCGTTATGGGTCTTCCTCGAACACAGAGAGGGTTCGATTCAATCTTTGTTATTGTGGATCGCTTCTCAAAAATGGTACACTTTATTCCTTGTAAAAAGACAACGGACGCAGTTCAAGTTGCAACCTTGTTCTTTCGTGAAGTTTATAGACTCCACGGATTACCAACTTCTATCGTTTCAGACCGTGATTCTCGGTTCTTAGGACACTTTTGGCGGTCCTTATGGAAGCAGCTCGGTACCAGTCTTGACATGAGTTCTGCTTATCATCCTCAAACGGACGGTCAGACGGAGGTGACTAATAGATCATTGGGAAACTTGCTTCGCTGTCTTGTGGGTGATTCTATTAAAACTTGGGATTCGAAATTGCCACAAGCAGAGTTTGCTCATAATCATGCACTCAATCGAAGTTCGGGGTTCAGTCCATTTCAGGTCGTTTATGGTCTTCTTCCTCGTGGCCCTCTGGACTTAACTACTCTTCCAGACCGTACACGTCTCCATGGCGTAGCTGATGATTTTGTCGACAACATTCATAAGGTTCATGCGCAGGTTGTCACCAATCTCGAGTCGTCCTCGTCAAAGTACAAAGCTGCGACTGATTCTCGGCGACGTCGTGTTATCTTCGAGAAGTAGGTGATCAAGTTTGGGCATTTCTCACCAAAGATCGGATGCCGGCTCGTGATTACAACAAACTCAAGGCAAAGAAGATAGGTCCTCTGAAGGTCTTGGAGCGAATTAATGATAATGCATACCGTTTACAACTCCCAGCAAACATCAACACCTCGGATGTCTTCAATGTTCGGTATCTCTCCCGTTTTGTTCCGCCAGACCCAGCTCCAGATTCGAGGTCGAATCCTTCTAACCCCGGGGGACCTGATGCAGCATCATAATACCTTCACCGCCAAGCAACTGATTTTCTATTTTCAACTTTTAGAATATTTCCTTTTCTATCTATGATTTCCTTTTCTTAGTTTTCTATTTTTAAGAGAGTTAGGTTATTATAAACCGTCTCTAAGACCTATATAAGGTATTGTAAGTTGGCTTTAATATTCAGTTTTTGAAGGATAATAAACTAGAGTTTTCTCTAAATCCTTGCATTGATTCGATTCTGTCATCAATACGAGAGCCTTGTTTCGAATTTGATTAAGTTCTTCGATTCAAGAAGTCAGGTCTCTAAAGATTTATCCCAAATCTTTAGATTTGAGCTGAGTTACCGTTGATACGCTGCGCCACTTGTCGAATAATAACTTGACTGGAGGAGTGCCGGAGTTTCTCGGCAACATGTCATCGTTGTTGATCATGTACGTAAGATCTCTCTCAACATGTTTCTTTTTAAAAGTTCACCTCAGATGATAGTCATATTTAACAGAAACTTAAGCGGGAACAATCTTAATGGTTCACTTCCTCAAGCCTTACAAAGAAAAGGCCTAGCGCTATCGTAAGAAACTTTCCACATAGCTTCTGGACTTATAACCCTTTTGGTGCATTAATTATATTGAACAATTCTTTTCTTTCTGTAGTGTTGAAGGAAACCCAAGACTTTGTCTCTCTGATCCAAGTAAAAAACCATCTAAGAAGAAAGGGGCTGTGCCAATTGTTGCACAGTTGCTTCTGCAGCTGATTCAGGTTGAAAAACCCAAGTATTTTAGAAGGTATGTGCAAGAGATCCACTAAATAAGAAACCATATAAAAATGTTTGAATGTCATTTCTGTTGCATTAAAAGAAAGAGACGATTACATTCATTTTATTCCGATATACAGGTCTCCACCTGCTACTGGGGACGTCAACGGTGAATGCTACATTTTCTAACAAGAAAAGCAGAAGGTTCAGATATTCAGAGGTCATCAAAATGACAAATAATTTCCAAAGCGTTTTAGGTGAGGGAGGGTTTGGCAAAGTGTTTCATGGTACTGTAAATGGTTCTGAACATGTGGCTGTTAAAGTACTCTCTCAATCTTCAACTCAAGGCTGTATAGAATTCAAAGCAGAGGTATTTGTAGTTCTCCAAAATATTTCCTAACTAAAATTTTGAATGTACTTCTAGTATCCACCAAAGGTTATCAATCTCAATAATTTCTTCTTACCTTAGGTTGATCTCCTTTTGAGAGTTCGCCACAAAAATTTGGTGAAGTTGGTGGGGTATTGCGATGAAGGAGGTCAACTGGCCCTCATCTACGAGTTTCTGCCCAATGACGTGTCAAATCATATTCTCTCTTCATTTGGGTTCTTCATATGTGTCATGAGTACCACGAAACATAGATCATTTCTAAGACCACTTTTCTACTGTTTGGTTTCTTCTTATGTGTTTTAAACTTAAATTTGCATGTTCTACCTTTAGTGATAGTAGCCCCTTGTCTTGATTTGTTTTATTACATGTTGATTGATGTGATCAGTATGAAGATTAAGAAGACAGGAGTGTTTTTGAATCTTATTATCTTTCTCGGTTACCTTTACAATGAGATACAAGGGGACTTTATATACACAGCCAAAGACTATTCTAGATCTTATCTATGATAGCTGTAAAGGTGATTAGTCATCACATTGGAATGAGAGAGTATCAAATCTGCGGTCAGCATTACGGCTATAGAACCTGCTAAAATATTAGGATTATAGATGGAACCTTCAAAAGATAGTTTCGATTTCGTAGATAACTCCAAAGCAAACTCAGTAGGTATGATCAGGAATGTTAAGGTGGAAATAGGGGAATACACTATTCATGTGGACTTTCATGTCGTGGAGCTCAAATCAGGCAAGACATCTTCTCTTTTTTTTGGAAGAGCCTTCATGCTTACAGTGGGGACAGTTTGTGACCTTAAGAAGAATAAGATGTGCCTGACTAATATTGATGAAACTGTCTTCTATGATCCTGTGGAGAAGAAGAAAAGTGAAGAGTTTATTTCGTTCATAGAGATGATTGAAGATCCAACACCTGCAGTAGATTTAATTCGGGAGCCTGCAAAACTAGTATCAGCGTCGATCAACCCAACAACCTCACCATCGATCGACACTACCACCTCACCGTCGATCGACATCAGCGTCCCGACATCGATCGACACATACATTTGTCACAGATCGATACCACTTGAAATCCCTGAAAGTTCGAGTTGTCGTCAGGACATTGCAGAATCGACACAGAAGAGCATTGACGTATCAAGTTTTTCTCATGTCCCATATGTAGTAAAAGAGATCACTGTGGAAGATTTCTTGGAACTGGAAGAATTCTTGGAGTTACAGGATGGAGAACAGCTTGGAGATTTGGATTCGAGTAGGAAAGTCACTATGAAAGACTTTACAGAGCTAGAGGAATGGCTTGCGTCAGAGCAGAAGCTTGATGACGAATGGAACACTATGAGAAAAGATCTGGAGACTTCGTCAGAGGCTAGCATCGATCGATACCAACATGATGAGATCGATCAACAACCACCCAACATCATCGATCTACGTTCACCCTACACCATCGATCGACAGTCGACACCCACTCGCCTGCATCGATCGACACCCATGGTTGGACGAGCTACCAGGATATACAGTTGAGCTGAAACCGATTAAGGAGAGAATGCACAAGTCTGAGACCTCATACCTTGCTGTCACCGAACATCTAAGACCCATATGCGCAGAAGAAGCTGCTGGGATTCACAAAAGAGTGAAGAGGATACATGATCCTGTGAAAATTGTGGTTCCTTGCACGGTATTTGAAATTGAATTTACTATCCCACCAGATAGAGGTACGCAGCTAGGTTCCTACAATGGGGTCTTTAATGATCATCAGCATGTAGTAGCTTCTCAGAGGGGGATGAGGTATAGAAGTGAAGTCGACAGAGGCCGCGCAGAAGCAGTATCGAGCGACATAAACAAACCGGCATCAATCGACGCTACCAGTTCAGCATCGATCAACACAACCACCTCTACATCAATCGACGCCCAACGTGAATCAGAGCAGAATGAGTTTAAAGTGTGTCGAACACTTTTTGATGGATACACCACCACGCGATCAGACAAGTCTGGGGGAAAGAAGAGAAAAAGGACTGAGGGCAGTTATCAGTTAGCATTGATTCTTTACTTCTCAGATGGTGTCAGGAAATCCAGAGTGCGCAACAGAAGCTTCTCACAGCTTTTTGCAAAGTTTTGAGCACTCCTTATTGCTGAGATGATAGACAAAGGGGAAGAGTCTATGGAGGAGGCTTTCACACAAATGATAAAGCTTCAGAGAGTGAACATTGAGACTTGTTTTGGAGCATGTTCTCATTCTCATCCAGACTAAATCATATCTCCAGAAGTCAAGCTAATGACTGCAAAAAAACGCTGAGTGGGAGGAAACCCACTGTTAGGTTTGTTTTAAATTTGATTTTATTTTCATATACTAATGATATTTGTTTTTAATTATTACATGTTAATAAATAAATTTTTTTTTAAAAAAAAGATAAAGATCCCAGGAAGACGAGTTTCCACAAGAATCGACGATGGCTAGCTAGCATCGATCGACAGAGCATTAGGAGTATCGATCGCCACTTAACTGTGTTGGCCGACACTCACATCAAAGTTAGATCCGAGTAGATGTTTGCCATCAGCATCGACCGATGAGACCAGGTCGATATCGATCGACATAAACACATCAGTCACAATCGACGTGCACTAACCTACATCGATCAATACAGTTTCGGTCAGGTATAATGTTCTAACTTGTTAAACTTTGTACTTATGCTTTATGATTTTCACCTTATCACCGACTGTTTTACACTGGGGACAGTGTAATTTAAGTCTGGGAGAATTACTAATGATTATCTACTTTATGAGTCTTATTTAAAATGTTTTCAAAAAGTTTTTATTGAGTCAAGAAGGGGATGATGATCTTATTCGATTTATCACTTGTCATCTAACCACTCTTTAGACCAGTCTTAGATTTACTAACTGCAGAAAGTACTAGAGATACTAAAGTGGATCAACATGTCAACTATGTTTGCACTTGCTGAGATTGTTTGAAGGAACCAAAGCTGACCTCCAACCTATTTGACATTGATTGTTTGTCTTGAGACTTGGTATACATGCGATCAGATTCTTCAAACAAGTATGGAAGGTAAAGCTTTGTGTAGATATCACCCTCTCTCTCTCTATTTCAAAATTTAGATTAGATAGTATTTAAAAACGAAAAAAAAAAAAAAAAAAAAAAGAAAAAAAGAAAAATAATTATAATTATAATTATAGATAATAATTTAAGAAAAGAATTCGAACATGACTTGACTTGGTGGCTACAACCATTAAGGCTTGATTCATAAGAATTCTATAGGTAAAGGATTTGAACAGGACTTGGTGGCTACAACCATTAAGGCTTGCTTCACCAAAAATCCTAGGATATAGGTCAAAAAGAAGTGAACAGGATTTGGTGGCTAAAACCATTAAAGCTTGATTCATGGAAGCTTGTCCAATCTTGGTCAAAGATCCTGCAATAAAGTAGACTTCGACTGAGAGAGAAATAAGTAGAGATAGAGGAAAAGAACTTCTTTTTACCTGCAGGTCCATATACTTTTTTGAGCATCCTTGCGTCATGTGATCGATACTCCCAAGATAAAGCCTACACTTTTATTTATGCAAGAAATGAGGTTAGTAGAGGGGATTGTTAGACAGGATCTGTTAGGTTGTTGACTAGGGAAATTTGGTTGCTTTACTAGGATATGGTATAATGTGCTTCTAAGGTTAGGACGTTTATGATTTGACTTGCACTACTAGAGAGATGGTGACTGAGTTCTTAAAATCTTTTGAGTCCCTGCTGTTTTCAAAACTCTTTCAGAGAGATGCCCATTGGTTTTGCTTGAGGACAAGCAAAAGGGTAAGTCTGAGGGAGTTGATATACCATAAATTTGACCCGATTTTACCCATGGCATATAAGTGTTTTAGAATATATTATATGTGTTTTGAAGTCTATTTAGAGTATTTACAGGTTCAGGGACGTTTCGGAGGAAAGTGGTGATTTTGGTATCTTTTGGAGCCTTTTGAGTGTAGAACTGCACAGACGCATCAGATGTTTAGATATGTATGGAAATCTTCCCATGGTGCGATTGAGATGATATTTTGACATAAGATAGAGCTTTGAGTTAGGTTTCTAATGCCACCGGTTTGTGGTCAATCCAACGGTTAGATCGGAAGAAGAGTGGTCAGTATGCCTCGCGAGAGAAAGCTGTTGAGAAGAGGAATGCATATCGATCGATGCAGCACACTGCATATTGATCAATATGAATGTCAGAATCTGGACCAACCATATTTTATGACCGATTAAAGTCCAGGAGCCACCACAAAGTTACCAAAATACCCTTGGACTACCAGAAATCATATTTATGTGTTTTCTAAGCCATTGTTGACGGCTACGCTTTCTGCGCTTTATATTATTCTATCCTATTGTTTTATCTTAGGGTTTGTAGAGAAGATCAATTCTCCTTCAGAGATTGATTGGAACTCTATTGGTTTTATCATTGATTTCTATTCTATTATTATTCAGACTATGATTTCTATTATTGCTTCCATGTATGAGTAATTTTCTTGTTAGGTTTAGGGATTTCATGAACTTCATGTCAAACTGATAATCAATTAGGATTTCTAGGTTATCTATAGATCTCTACACCAGGGTGATTTGTAATAATAGGATCTGGAGTAGTTAGAAAATTACGACAGTGTGACTAATTGCTTGAACCTAGAATCATAGGACAATTGAGAGGCACGAAAGTATCATCAATTAACGGAATCCGAGCTCTACTGGATTAAATACCTAGGCGCAAACGATAGTTAGTCTAGGAATCTAGTTGAACATAATCGATTAGGTCGTTAATGCTTGTCTGAGGTAGTATCGATCGACGCTCAGGCCATAGCATCGATCGATGCTCACTCCTTGTTCGTGTATGACAGCCGGGACAAAGACTTAGGCATCTGATTAGTAATTGCATGTGAAAGCTGGTTTACTTGCTTATTAAAATCGAGTTCTAGAATTGAATCTATAAACCCTTCGCATCCTTGAATTGTAGTTTTAAATCTCTTGATTGATAAATCCCTAGATCTAGCTACTTCTTCTTATTGTTAACAACTCTCTGCCAAACTGAACAATTGTCTTGTTCATCTTGTTTACTGCTTTATTTACTTATTTATTTACTGTCTTATAATATATTACCCTAGCTAAATCATATAACTGTCAGATCTAGTGTGTGCATTAGCTCCCTGCGGATTCGATCCCTAAGTGCTACAACTTGACCTCTTATTTGAGAGAGTATAAATCACTCCTTAGGATAATTTGAGTGATATCAGAGATGCACAAGGAGATCCAATGGATAAACTGCTGCGGAAAGTTCATTGCTGTAAGCACATTAAGTAGAAAACTCCATAGGACTGAATCAAAAGCCTTTGATATATCGATCTTAATGGCACATCTGGAGGAGACACTTTCCTTATGATAATCTTTAACGATCTAGGTGGCCAGCAATATATTTTCAATGAGGAGCCTCTCAGAAACAAAAGCAGACTGATATGAAAAAATAAACTGAGGAAGAATCACTTTCAGCCTATTTTCAATGATTTTGGAGATCACTTTGTAGATTACATTACAGCAGGATATCAGCCGATAATCTTTCATGTCAACAGCTTCAGTTTTTTTAGAAATCAAGGTTAAGATCGTCGAGTTTATCCCCTTTGGGAGGAAGCCTTTGACAAAGAAAGCTTGCACTGCGATGGTAAACTCAGAACCGATAATCTCCCATAAAAATTTATAGAACTTAGCGTTAAAACCATCTGTCCCCGACAATTTATTATTTGGCATTCACTACAAGAAAATGAGCTTATTGTGACAAAATTGAGACAAAACATACAGTCGTAACAATTGTAACAATATTATGACTATACATCTCGTCACAAATTAGACGAACCTGTGATGGAATATATAGTCTCAGTATGTGACAAAAGAAATAGTAATAAAATGTAACAGAGATGTTGTTGGGGTCAAAAACGGTTATCTCGAAATCTACGGCTAAAGATCCCTCCAAACTCAAAGATTTCCCGCACGAACGGCCAACGGGGGAAAGATCGGACAACGGAAAACCCACGGGTGGCAGAGAACCCTTGGCGCCGGCGGCAAGCGTCCCGCAAGCCGGCCTGGCGCCGGCGGCAAGCCAGCCTGGCTGGCTGGCGCGTCCGCGCGGCCCGGGCGGCAGACGTCCGCATGCGGCCTGGCCGGCGGCAGGCATTCAAGCGCCTGGCGGCAGCCCAACGCCGCGGCGCGTCCATAGCGATCTGGCGCCGGTCGACCCTCGTCCTGGTCTCGGTCCCATCATGCTCGGTCTGATCCCGTCTTGGTTTGTTTGAATCAATCCTCGCGAGTTTGGTACGATCACGGCTCTGGAATAAACATCTTCGATTCGACTTCGGTTGGAATCGTCCTCGATGTTTTACGACAAAATTAGAAGGATTGGATTTCGTAGAAGATATCGTATAAAACAAAGATCGATTAACGAACATCGATCCTTTAGGCTATACGGTTTATTTTACGAGAAAGATAGTCTTTGAGAAATCGTATAAAGCGTTCAACGACTTAAGACAAGTCCACGGACTTACTTACGATTTTAAGAATTCAGGCCCAATCAGGCTATGGCGGTTTATCCGATTTCCGAACGTCGGATAAACATCAAGTCACTGAAAAATAGGGAAAACTTCGAGGATAATTACGAAGATCAGCGAAAATGGAATATTACCGAAGAGATAAGCTTGGGCCCAAAGGCGAGGTCCATCGTCCTAAAGCAAACCGACCTAGGAGTGGGTATATAGGAGAGCAAGAGCAGAGGAGAAGGGGATCCAAAATTAGACTTAGAGCATTCTGCTAGCTTAGAAGAATTAGGGCTTAGGTGGTTAGACTAGCGGAGCAAGGCTTAGGGCGTTTGGCTGCCTGCGACTCTATATTTTTCTTTAATCGCAAATCTCTCGTCTTCGAGAATCCTGTACTCGTATCTTTCATCTAATAAAACAGCTTCGGGCAAATATTGCAATTCTTATTTTTATCTATTAAACTTTCGATTTCGTGGCAACCAGAGAATCGGACCTTCAAGGAAAGTCGGGTTTACTTGACTTTCCTCCGCAATCTTATTTATCAGAAATTGATGGTGTGAATTTCGGTTCCCACAGTTTGGCGCTAGAGGGAGGGGCGGATTCTCTAACTCGAAAACCACCAATCGATCGAAGTTCAGTATGGCTTCTTCGTCAGCCCGCAATATCGTATCTTCGAGGATCGAGCAGCGGCCAGTATGGCCAAACCTCACAACAATCTCCTCGTAATAGAACTCACGATCGAGGATATTGGCGTAGCAAGGGTATTAGTTGACACGGATGCTCGGCTAATATTATCTATAAAAGCACCCTCGAGAGGATGGGCGTCGATCTAAGCATCCTTACAGATGACCCCAGCCCAGTATTCAGACTCTCGGGAGAAGTTATGACCCTCGGTTCGACTAACCTCCTAGTCGAGCGGGGCGTCGCCAAAACACGGAATTCCGGTGATCGATGGTCCAACATCCTACAAGCGATAGTTGGAACTCCTGGCTAAACTCCATGAGAGCGATTCCATCAACATTCCACCTATGCCTCAAGTTCCCGCTTCGAGGTCGAAACAATACATGGTAGTCACGGAGCAGCGCAGATCTACCTCGCTACCGAACTAAAGCGGAAAAACTCGAAATCGAGACCTCGGAAAAAGCAAGCGATCCACGACTCGCCATAAACCTTCGGTAGTCCCAAAGAGCTGAAGCCCTGGAAGGAAGCGTGAACCAACCTGCGAACCGGTGGTCTCAATTTGCCTCGACGATTCCTTCCCGGAACGGTGCGTCGAAATCGGAGCTAACCTCCGCGAACCAATAAAAGCAGAGCTCATCGCATGCCTCAAAAGAACTCGATGCGTTAAGCGGGCTGCGGAGGATATGCCGAATCGACATTAGCGTAACATGTCACGAACTTAACATCGACCCAACTCACAAACCCGTAAAACAAAAGAGACGAAAGCTGGGACCTGGCGTGCCAGTAGTCAGCGAGGAAGTCGAAAGACTCCTCAAAGTAGGTCGATAACGAAGTTAGGTATCAGACTGGCTTGCCAACCCTGTCGTGGTAAAAAGAAGAGCGGCAAGTGGCGAAGTCGTGTCGATTTCACGGATCTGAATAAAGCCTGTCCGAAGGACTGCTTCCCGCTCCGCATCGACCGACTGGTCGAAGCAACTGCAGGAAACAAGCTTCTGTCATTCATGGACGCTTTTTCCGTATAATGAATCCGACGACCGCGATAAAACTGCATTCATCACAGACCGCGGAACGTATTGCTACAAGGTAATGCCTTTCGGTCTTAAAAGCGGGTGCAGCGTATCAGCGACTTCGTCAACAAAATGATTGCCGAGCAACTCGGAAAAACTATGGAAGTATACATCGATGATATGCTCGTAAAATCTCTTGACGAACACGATCATATAGCCCACCTAGAGGAATGTTTTGCACGACTCAACCGGCATAACATGAAACTCAACCAGGCGAAATGCAGATTTGCAGTGGCATCGGGAGAATACCTCGGATACCTCGTAATGTATCGCGGAATCGAGGCCAACCCTAAACAAATCGATGCACTGATAGAGATGGCCTCCCCGAGAACCAAGCGAAGTCCGAGGTTAGCAGGAAGAGTCGGGGCTTTGAACCGTTTTATCTCGCGCTCCACGGATAAGTGCCTACCGTTTTACGAAACATTAAAAGAAAACAAGAAGTTCGAATGGTCCGAGCAATGCGAAAAGGCTTTCCAACAGTTGAAACATTACCTGGCCACTCCACCAGTTCTCGCAAAACCGGTGGAAGGAGAACCTCTTTTCCTCTATATCGCAGTTTCCGCAACAGCAGTCAGTGGAGTCCTGATACGAGAAGAACGCGGCGAACAAAAGCCAATCTTTTACGTAAGCAAGACGTTGCTGGATGCGGAAACTCGATACCCGCTAATGGAAAAATTAGCATTCGCCGTCATAACCTCGGCAAGGAAACTAAGACCATATTTCCAGTCTCATACTATAGTAGTTCTCACCACGTTCCCACTACGGATAATCCTGCACAGTCTAAGCCAATCCGGTAGGCTCGCGAAATGGGCAATCGAACTAAGTTAATACGACGTCGAATATCGCCCAAGGACATGTGCAAAGTCCCAAGTACTTGCGGATTTCTTGGTAGAATTACCCACTAGAGACATGACTAACGAGGAACCAAATTCAACTTGGGTCCTCCGTCGGCGGATCTTCGTCCAAACAAGGATCCGGAGTCGGAATTCGACTCACTTCTCCTAACGGGGAAATCCTAGAACAGTCATTCTGATTGGCTTTTCATGCTTCAAACAATGAGGCAGAATACGAAGCACTCGTCGCAGGCTTGCGGGTAGCCTATGGATTAAAAATCCGTAATATTCACGCTTACTGCGACTCTCAGTTAGTCGCCAACCAATACAGCGGACAATATGAAGCAAGGGACGAAAGGATGGACGCGTATCTAAAACTTCGTCCAAGAACTGGCTCGTAGTTTCGACCAGTTCGCCGACTAAATTCCTCGCCGAAAACGTCCAGGCCGACGCCTTGGCTGCCCTCGCCTCAAGCTCAGAATCACGGGCTCAAAAGGATTATCCCGGTCGAATTCATCGAACATCCGAGCATCGGACCACCAGTGGTCGTCAATCTAATCCGAGGAGAGATTGAAGATGCGGAAGAAGTCGAGGATCAACGAAGCGGATGCGGACCAAACCAAGTATATGCGACAGCCCTTGGTTAGAACCAATCCGGGCCTATATCGTGAATGGAACCTTACCGCCCGAAAAATGGGCGCCCGAAGTGAAACCCAAGCGCACGGTATGTCACGATAGAGGGAGAAATTTATAGGTGGCGTTTCTCCGGTCCTCTCATGACATGCGCAGAAGGAGAAAGGGCAAGAAGAATCATGGAAGAGGTCTATTCTGGATCATGCGGAAATCATTCTGGCGGAAGATCTCTCGCAGTCAAAATCAAACGCCACGGATATTATTGGCCAACCATGATAAAAGATTGCGAGAAATTTGCCCGGAAGTGCGAGAAATGCCAAAGGCACGCTCCAACAATCCATCAACCCGCGAAAATCCTCTCCTCAATCTCGTCCCCCTATCCTTTCATGTGATGGTCCATGGACATTGTCGGACCTATGCATCCATCAAAACAAAACGCTTCCTCCTAGTCCTCACAGATTTCTTTTCCAAATGGGTAGAAGCAGAATCCAACACAAGTATCAAAGACACACAAGTCGAGAACTTCGTCTGGAAACATATCATAACTAGTCATGGGGTCCCATACGAAATTGTAACAGACAATGGATCTCAATTTATCTATGCTCGATTCGAAGCATTCTGCGAAAAATGGAAAATACGACTTACAAAGTCAACTCCCGGTATCCCAATGCAACGGACAGGCAGAAACCATCAACAAGACCTTCCTTGACGGACTCAAAAATGCCTAGACGCCAAAAAGGGGCGATGGGCAGAGGAACTCGAAGGAGTCCTTTGGTCGCATCGTACAACACCGAGACGGGCTACGGGTGAAACCCCATTCGCTCTCGTTTACGGAACGGAATGTATGATCCCCAAGGAAGTAGAATTCCCGAGTATGCGGAGAAGGTTCCTCCCGAAGAGAGGATTTAAACAACGCTATGATGCTGGACAATCTCGATCTCATCAATGAACGCCGCGACCAGGCACTCATTCGAATCCAGAATTACCAAAGCCGCGAAGGTACTAAAACTCGAACGCATCGCGAGGTTCAAAGAAGGCGATTTAGTCTACGCAAAGTCTTCCAAAACACCAACAAACGCAGGAAAACCGGAGCTAACTGGGAAGGACCATACAAAGTCATAAAAGTGGTCCGATCAGGTTCATACCAAATCGCAAACATGCAAGGCGAAAATCCCAAGAACTTGAACGCGATGCATCTTAAAAATACTATCACTAACGGACGTGATACAAAGAACTACGAAACGGCTTGATCCCGGAAAAAGGGTACGTAGGCAGCTCGCTAACCGGCGGGCTCAGCTATCCCGATTAAAGGGGTGGTGCGATATCGATACTCCACCAATTTGAAAATTCTGAAACTTTCAAAACTCTTTCTAGACAATTTCCAATTTGACGGCAACAACAACGGATCTAGTATCCATTAAGCGATTATCACATCCAAAAAACAAATCCTAGAGAGCCAACACTTCACGAAGCAAAGTGAATGTAGACGTTTCTCCTGGAAAATTTGCGACCCTTTGGTTCCGCGTCCAAAACGGAAACAACAGTTTTCTGGCTGTGAACATTCGCAAAGACATCCCCAAAGCCCGCAAGCGTTTCAATCACGAAATGCGGCATAAGGAAAAATCGACCTTCAGCATTGCGAGACGCCGCTAACGCGAAGGACATTTTTCTGCAAAACATTGCACGAAATCTTCGCTCTGAACATACAAACGCACCTCAAAACGGTATCATTTCGTTGTTGCTGATCACAACAAACGAACTCTAACATCATAAAGACAAATAGCCGCCTTCAAAGGGTAGGCTCTCTTACATCCAACAAGGATAAACATAGCGTTATACAAGAAATCCAAAAAATTTCTAGCTCAGAAGGAAGTAGCTCGACTCACCCAAACAAATCGTATAAGCCGACAACAATTCGCGGATTTTAAACGGTACGAGTCAGGTTAAAATCGCAAACAGGCAAAACGAAAGCCGATTTGTCATCGCAAAGCCTCAGTCGAGAGTAAACCTAGGTCTTGCCTAAACCCAGCCACGCTGGATCTTGACATCTCACAGACATAGTATGGTATACGAGATCCAAAATTTGTCTCTTCACTTAAGCCTATTTGTTTCACGGACTTTCACAAATCGGTAAACCGCGGAAAATCTCGCTTTATGCAAACAATAGGTACGGTGATCATCAGGGAACAAGGAATGAGACAACAACTCACACCCTCTTTCTCATACTTCAAAAACTGAAGTTCATAAATAATCAAAAACGTTTCATAGATTGAGACCGCAAAGTTCAAACAAAACCCCAAAAGGGCAGGGATTGAAGCCCCAACGGCCAGTCCCGTAAATACATCATGGCCTCTTAACGGCAGAAACACATATAAAATCCCAGAAGGGATTGATAAATCTAGACGCCCGGAGCGCCACCTTCCTCCTCGAACTCACTCGCGATAGGATATCCGCCGTCGCCTCCCCTCGTCGATCGCCACTACCCGCCTCGCCCACGCCAGCCAATCCTCTCCCGCGCTCCTGATCTTCTGAGTCTTCGAGGTCGGCGCAGGGTGCATTCATCCTGCAGGCGGCAAGGATTGAATCGAATCTCCTTCGGTGGCCTCCCACTCTTCTTTGCGGACGATAGTCTGGCCTCCTCCAAGTCCAAAGACGGGCCTCGTTACCTCAAGCAACTCGAGATCGCTCAAACTCCCTCGATCCCGCTAAAGCCAAGTCCTCTTGCGGATGGCTATCAATGACTCAAACAGGTGGCCATCCTCGCCGACGACCAAAGAAGTCGTCGCGGGCATCGGCAACCTCCGAGGATCTACGGACGTTCATCTCCTCATGAGTCGGATCTTCGCTGAAGTCGCCGGACTTCCGAGGATTTGCTCCTCTTCTCCTTCTTCACCTTGAGTAACGAACTCGCGGTCTTCCCAAGGTCACTCAAGATCGCTGATACGAACCTCGCTGGGACGCTTAGCGGTATGGGTGTCCTCGACCGTCAATGCAGCCTTAGTACGCTTCAGCTTCTGCGACGACTCCAGTTCCTTCGATAGACGAATGACTTCCGACCCGCACTCGCCAAGCATTCGTCAATCAGCGACACAAACTGTCCGCAAAAGAAGGGTAAGTATCATCGAAAAAGGGTGATACAAGAATTGCAGATAGATTAAAATCGAACCTTGAACAATGACGCTAACGGCTCTAAAAGGGCGATACAAACTGTCCGCTCTTCCGACCCTTTTCGCCAAGCATTCCGTCAGTCAGCGACACAAACTGCGCAAAGAAGGGTAAGTATCATCGTAAAAAGGGCGATACAAGAATTCCGGATAGATTAAAATCGAACCTTGAACGATGACGCCAACGGCTCTGAAAGTTCGCCCTCCTCGCTCTTTGCACCCGCCTTTTGCTCGGATGCCGCACCAGTCCTTGCCCTTCCCTTGGGCAACGGCGGCACCAGCCGCTGGCAGTCCTAAGACGAGTTCTCGCCGAGGGAGAGGTGTAGATTCTATCGCATCCTCTCTTCCGAGATCACGATCGAGCAGTCGAAGAACCCGATGGATGGACCTGAACATCAGGAATCTGTTCAGGAACAGTAACCCTTCCGCAGGGGAGGGCATCGGGTGGAACTTTGGGGCTAGGAACCGAAGAACAGGCGAAGAGGCCGAAGGAGTAGGCAAAGAGATCGGGGGAACAGGCAAAGGAGTTGGAGCCGCGAAGGAACATCGGGCGTCTCAGTCCTCGCCCGCTTTAAGCCTTCGCAGCACTCGCGGATAGCTTAGCCTTGAAAGAGTCAAACCCATCAATGAGGGACGGAGAAGGCCCTGAACGGCCGGAACCGGATCTTGACTAACCGAAACCGACGGAGCTTGGCTGGCCTAGCCCATCTCAACATCAGAATCGTTCTTTTCAACTTGGGATGAAGACATTTTCTTTCGAGAGAAGAAGAGAGGATTTGAAAAGATGTGAAGAATAAGAAGGAAGGCTGGCTATTTATAAGAAAAGGGGAGATCACATAGGTTTCTCGAAAAGAATCCTTAGCGAAAATTTCAATTTTCAGAAAATTCTAACCATTCCCGCAAAATCGTCTCCAATCTTACGAGCTGGGGGCTAACTATTGGGGTCAAAACGGTTATCTCGAAATCTACAGCTAAAGATCCCTCCAAACTCAAAGATTTCCCGCACTAACGCCAACGGGAAAGATCGGACAACGGAAAACCCACGGGTGGCAGAGAACCCCGGCGCCGCAGCAAGCGCCCCGCGAAGCCGCCTGGCGCCGCGTAAGCCAGCCTGGCGCCGGCAGGCGTCCTAAGCCGCCTGGCGCCGCGGCATGCTCAAGCCGCCTGGCGCCGGGCAAGCCAGCCTGGCGCCGGAAGCCAGCCTGGCGCCGTGGCAGACGTCCATAAGCCGCCTGGCGCCGCGTAAGCCAGCCTGGCCGCGGCGTTCTCGCAAGCGGCCTGCCGGGCGCAAGCCAGCCTCGCCGGCGGCAGCGTGAAGCGCCTGCCGGCAAGCCCCTGGCGCCAGTCGATGGCCTCGCCCTGGTCTCGGTCCCATCATGCTCGGTCTGATCCCGGCTTGGATTTCTCGTAGAAGATATCGTATAAAACAAAGATCGATTAACTTGAACATCGATCATTTAGGCTATACGGTTTATTTTACGAGAAAGATAGTCTTTTCGAGAAATCGTATAAAACGTGTAACGACTTAAGACAAGTCCACGGACTTACTTACGATTTTAAGAATTCAGGCCCAATCAGGCTATGACGGTTTATCCGATTTCGAACGTCGGATAAACATCAAGTCACCCAAAATAGGGAAAACTCGAGGATAATTACGAAGATCGATGAAAATGGAATATTTCCTGAAGAGATAAGCTTGGGCCCAAAGGCGAGGTCCATCATACTAAAGCAAACCGACCTAGGAGTGGGTATATAAGGAGAGCAAGAGCAGAGGAGAAGGGGATCCAAAAATTAGACTTAGAGCATTCTGCTAGCTTAGAAGAATTAGGGCTTAGGTGGTTAGACTAGCGGAGCAAGGCTTAGGACGTTTGGCTGCCTGCGACTCTATATTTTTCTTTAATCGCAAATCTCTCTGTCTTTCGGAGAAACCCTGTACTCGTATCTTTCATCTAATAAAACGCCTTCAGGCAAATATTGCAATTCTTATTTTTATCTATTAAACTTTCTCGATTTCGTGTGGCAACGCAGAGAATCTGGACCTTCAAGGAAAGTCGGTTTTACTTGACTTTCCTCCGCAATCTTATTTATCAAAAATTGACGGTGTGAATTTCGGTTCCCACAGATGTAACAAATCCGTCACAGTTTTAAATTGATTTAATAATACTATATATAGTCAGTGATTTGGAAATAATATAGTGTTTTGATATTCTTCACCTGATATGTATATATTTTTATATACTTGTAATATTTTCAAACTTTATTTGTTTTATATTAATTTAAAATATAAACATATTAAATAATAATGTTATATGATCCATTAAGCCGAACTCAAAACTAATTACAGCCCATTAGCCTGGAACTCTAATCAATAATGAGGATATGTGTGTGTATATATATATATATCCTTCAAGAGAATAGTTGCAGCCACCACCTTAGAGAGAACGAGAGATAGAAAAAAAGTGAGAGATGTGTTTTGCCGATGTTGTCAGCACCCATAGTTTCTGACGTTGTGGTGGTATGCGTGTCTCGCCGTTGGGTTTGTAACAAGGAGAGTGGTGGTATGTGTGTCTCGCCGTTGGGTTTGTAACAAGGAGAGGAAGGGAGCGATCTTGAAAGAATTGGGCAATGAGCTGGATGTCAATACAGAGCAGATCTGAGGGTCAAATACCAATAAAGAACACATCATGGAGTTGTGTCATTGCAAGAGTTAGCCGCCATACTTTTTGCTTCCTGTGCAAGAATCAATCAAAGATAAAAATTCAGGAAACCCTAAATCCTCATAACATGAACCACAAATGTTTATAGATTTTTTGTCGATATTATCGTTGTTTATATTAATTTAGTTTCAAATAATAGTTATTTTTGTATTCTTTCATTATTAACTATAAAAAGAAAAGCAATAGTTAAGTGAATTCTGAATAAATTTGTGATAAAAAATTATTAACTGTAATTAAGTCAAAAGTTTGTCGATGGAGTATAAAAAATTTAATATGAATTTGTGACTATATATTAGTTATATAGTATTACAAAATTAAGGCAACTAAAAGAGCCACAAAGGAAGATGGATTAGTGATGACTCTTTAGTATTAATTTGTCATGGTAATTGAGACAATATTTTAGTGGTAATCAGAGACAGAATTACGACGTTGTGATAGTCACGAAAATATGACAAATTTGTTATGTTAATTGTAGTTGGTAATTGTAACATTTTTATTACTTTTATACATGGTTGCTATTGGTGACGGAATGGTTACTACATATAATGGTCATAACAATGTGACGTTTTTTGTTACGGACAAGATTTGTGACGACTGTATTGTAACCACTATAACATTGTCACAAATATGTCACAATATTTCTATTGTGACGAATTATGTTTTATTGTGACAAATATTTTTGTAACAATATAACTATTTTTTGTAGTGATTGCAAAGAGAACCCCTTTGATTTCTTCTGATGTAACAGGCCGAAGAAGCTGTTGCGAGTCAGTTGCAGTGCATCGGAAAGGAAGTAGTTCCTGCAGCTGTTCCACTCTCATACCTTCAAAATCCTCAGGAATATGTTGCAGGAATTCACGAAAAAATCCCTCTGCTTCAAGCTTGATTTCAGTTCGTCGGAGGTCAAGGTACCATCTCTACGCCTTACTTCCTTGATACAATTTATGGCTTGATGATGTTAGGAGTTTTCAAGGCTCCTAAGACAAATGTTGTAGTATGAGTGAATGTCGAACCAGTTTTGAGGGATTCAAAGCACCAAGAATGCAAGTACTTACTTAATCTAAGTGCAACCGATATTTTAGATGGTTTTAAGTTTCTACTTAATAATAGAATGCAAGTGCTGAACAATTAAACAGTAAATGAAATGACTTTCTTTAACAATGACAAAGGAGAACTCATGGGTTTAGGAATTAGACCTTGGGTGATCAAGTTTCGAACTAAGGATGGAAAATGATCAATCAAACTATCAAGCTTAAGCTTAGACACAATCTTAAACAAACTCTATGTCTAGATGAATGTTCATTTGCTAACACATTTCAAACATCAAATGTCTTTGGCTGAAAAACATGAATGCAATCATTACTAACAAGTCTATTGGCTATCTTAACACCTTTAACAACAAATGTCTTTGGTAAAGTATGTTAAAAGCTTAGGAGAGTTGTCTCAGGCATTTCACTGAACACCTTATGGGTGGGAAATGCCTAAAGATCAACTTTTGAGTAGCCAACTCATAAGATGCATTATGAGCACTCTACTAGCAAGGAATGAGATTGATCTACACCTAAACATCCTAGATCTAGCCTAATCACCCTTAATCTTCCTAACTCATGAATTCAAATGGTGATTACTCACTAATACTCATGATTCCCCTTAAACCTATTTTGGATTTCAGATTAATCATGGAAGAGATGATAATAAGTAATCAACAAGAACAATAAGAACACAAGAATCAATGATCCAAAAGATGAACTTTTTCAATATGTTTTTGATGTTTACCAAGTGTAAAAGATAGATTAGCCTCCCATCGCTTACAAAGTACTTAAACTTAGGTTTTAGAAGAGTAAAACGTGCATAACAAATAACCAAAATGCCCCTGATTAATGTTAAGTTTTGAGCTGAAACAGAACACGGAGTGACCAGGCAGGGTCACTCCAGGAGGTCACTCCAGGATGGCATCGGCAGGCGAGTGACCAGGAGGGGTCACTGGGGTAGGTCACTCCAGGATGGTGTTGGCAGGCGAGTGACCAGGAAGGGTCACTGGGGTAGGTCACTCCAGGATGGTGTTGGCATGCGAGTGACCAGGAAGGATCACTCCGGGAGGTCACTCTGGGGCTGCTCGTCTCTTGATCACTTTTATCACTTCTTTTGAGCCACAAATGCACCCAAATATCTCTAAGAACTTCATGTGGTACTCCAATACCTGATAAGGACTTATGTATGCAAAATGCAACCTAGGCATGGCTAAATCCTAGTCTTAATGATCAAGATGCACATGGATGATAAGGTAAAACAGTGGAAATATGCAGGATATCAACTCCCCCAAACTTGTTCTTTTACTTGTCCACAAGTGAACTTTCTAGAACTCATAGGGAAAGAGGTTTGAAGGCGGGAGCTCATAGCCAAAAGAAAAACACACAGCACTTGATTCAACATTTGAATTAAAACATGAGCACACTCTCTCTTATTATACTCTAGCTTCTCTAGACCTATCTTAGCTCTTTTTGCCCCTACACTCACCATCATGCATTCACACAATCAAATCGCCAACTCTCACGTTCATTAAGCACAACAACAAGTGAGTTCTTGCAAATGGTCAACTGGTCCAAATCATTTGGGTAAGGGAAGGCTTTTTATTCAAGTGAGTCAAGAGTTTCAAGACATGTGATTTTCAAAGGGGTATACTCTCAAGACAAGTAGCCTTGACATTGCACATAATATATCTAAGAAAGGGATCAACTTATGCATACAATGGTCAGTCTCCATTGTTCTACCCTTTTCCCAAACATACATGTTACACATTCATTTCTCAATACTAAAACCCAACTCACATCTCTCACCCAAAGAACTCAAGAACATTTCTCAACACAAAACTCTTTATTCAACAAGGGATTTACCAAATTTTATGACCCCTTAGTTCTTACTAACTTTGCTAGCCCCCTTTTTATTCTTTTTTTTCTCTCTTTTTTTAATTATTTTTTTATTTGGGGGCCAAGACTTTTCACAAACTTGAGCTAATGGTTTCTCTACTTATCCCATAAAGACTAGTCAATTAAGCACAAAGAGTTCATTCTTTTCCTTCAACTTTTTCCATTTTCCCAAATCAAAATTTACAACAATCACCCCCATCCTATGGCTAGACAATAGTGTGTCTAATATATCAAGAATGAAGACCAAGCATTGTCGTTCCCAATACTCTCAACATTATGTGCATGTAAGACTTTCCGAAAAAGGCATCACTCATCAATCAATGAAAGCTTAAAAGGAGTAAAGGATTTTGGGAGTGGTCTACCACTAGAGGTTGTCAAAGAGATTGGCATAAAAGATGTGACAACTCAAGTGTGTATAGCCATAATTCAGTACACAAGAGACCATGAGCAAGATGCATTAAGTTCATTCAGTTCAATTAAGATTGTAGTTGGCTTCAAAGGCTGAGTTTTAGCAATCAATGAGTTTCAGGAAGAGTTTTCAAGGCTCGAAGCATACAAGTCTTTTAGAGGGATGCATAAACTACTCAGGTGCAAGGTGGTGTTCTTTACAAGGCATTTTAAATCATTGCTCCCAATGCAAGTGAATGAAACTTATATGCTCTAGACTCTCCTCTCAATGCAAGTGATGCAAACTAAATGATGAAAATTTTTTTTTTCTTTTGTATTTTTCGAATTTTTTTTATATGAAATGCAAGACTCGATGCAAAAACATCAAAGCAAACATGATCAAATACTTGGTTAACTCCCCCAAACTTAAGTCACACGGTCTTTGTGTTGTTTAAGATGAGAGAGCTACCGAAAAGAAAAACTAGAATGCAATTGAAGCTAATATATACAAGGGAAAGATGGAGTACCTTCTATTGGAAGTGAGTGGAGGCAGATGCCCCCTCATCGTCGTCCTCAGGTGGTAACTCTTCAAGGTGCTCATCAGCAGGTGTGTCCATCTCTTCAATGTAGAAGGCTTGCCCGAACATAGTTGGTTTCCTCATTTTCTCCTTGATGTCAAAGTGGAGGATGTTCTCTTGACCCAAATGGAGGTCAATCTTGCCTTCCTTCACATTAACAATAGCTCTTGCTGTTGCTAAGAATGGCCTTCCTAGGATCAATGGGTCTTTAGCCTCCTCACCTATCTCAAACACGACGAAGTCTGTAGGTATCTCATAACTTCCAATCTTCACAGGGAGGTCCTCTAAGATGCCCACAGGATACTTCACTGAACGATCAGCCAGCACCAGAGAGAGTGTACACTTCTTGTACTGATTGAATCCAAGATTCTTTGCAATAGATAAAGGCATCAAGCTGAACTAGCTCCCAAATCGCAGAGACATTTCTTAAATATCATAGGTCCAAAAGCACAAGGTAGTGTGAAGCATCCTGGATCCTCTAGCTTCTCTGGAACATCAAGCCTTTGGATAATGGCACTGCACTCATGGGTAAGGATCATCATGCTTTCCATCTCCTTCTTCTTTGCTGCCACTGCATCTTTCAGGTACTTGCTGTATTGAGGAATCAGCATGAAAGCATCAATGATGGGCATCGCGACCTGAGCTTCACTCATTTATTTCTCAAACAGTGCCTTGTACTTCTCTAGCAGCTGCTTCTTGAATCTACCAGGGAATGGAAGTTTAGGTTCATAGGGAGGGGGAGCGGAAGAATTATCATTTGCTGGAGTAACAACTTCACCATCTATCACTGTTTTCTTCTCCTCTCCAGCCTTTCCTTTACCTTTTGCTTCCACAATCTTCTCCAAGATTTCATCATTGATCTTCTCATCAACAATTACCACTTTATCATCTATGTTGATAGCTACCTCCCCACCTTGTTTCTCAACATCCTTGGTTTGAGCATTAGGTGGTAATTTCTTACCACTCCTGAGTGTAATAGCTTTCATGGTCTCTTTGGGGTTTTGGTCAATTTTCTAGGTAGAGACCCTTGCTGGCGATTCTGGTGAGTGTTCATGGAAGCAAACTGATTCTCTAAATTCTTGACTGTAGAAGCAAGGTGTGAGAATTTGTTGTTCAGATAAGTCTAGCCCCCATCAATCTTGGAATGAAGGTTCTTCAACTCATAACCAACATGCTTCTCACTTCTAGTCTGAGACTCCAAGATTTGTTTCAGTAAGGTATCAGTGCTGCTCTCTTGAGGAGCAGAACTAGAAGGATTAGCTTGTTGTTGGGAAGATTGGTTCCCTTTGCTAGGGAAACCAGGAGGAGGGTTCTGCTGAGGCTGATTGTTCCTAGGCTGGTTACCACTCTGCTGGTTGTAGTTGCTCTTTGGCTGGTAGCCTCCTTGTTGGTTGCTGGGATTAGATCTCTGTGGGTAGTTGTTGTACTGGAAATTAGGCTCTTTCCTGTACCAACTACCATTGTTGTTGATGAAACACAGCTCTTCTTGTCCTTCCAGCCCATCAACCTCATTAACTGCAGGTGGTGCCTCTTGGTTTTTGTTTCCAACAAAGTTCAGCTGCTCTTGTGTTGCTTTATCAGCAATGAGTATGTCTATCTTTTCCTGCAGAGCCTTCAGCTCCTTCCTTGTCTGTTTATCATCAGTTCTAACGCTTCTGTCGTGGTCTCCACTGTAGACTGCGTCACTTTTCACCTTGTTATCAACTAGCTCCTCTGCATCTTCCTCAGTTCTTCCTAAGAAGAACCCATTACTTGCAGTATCCAACCTAGCTCTGTACTTAGGAAGAACCCCTCTGTAGAATGTGCTCAGCAAGCTTTCCTTGGAGAAACCATGGTGTGGGCATTGAGTTTGATAGCTCTTAAATCTCTCCCAAGCTTCACTGAATCCTTCCAAGTTCTTCTGTTGAAAACTTGAAATCTCATTTCTCAACTTTGCAGTTCTTGAGGTAGAGAAGAACTTTTCCAAGAATGCTCTTTTGCAGTCATCCCAGGTGGTGATAGAGTCGTTGGGTAAAGACTTCTCCCACTGACGCGCCTTATCCCCCAAAGAGAAAGGGAATAACTTGAGCTTGAAAGCATCCTCAGACACACCATTGGTTTTTGACAACCCACAGTAACTGTCAAACTTGTCCAAGTGATCAAATGGGTCCTCTACAGCCAAGCCATGATACTTGTTGTTCTCGATCACGTTGAGGAGTCCTGGTTTTACTTCAAAGTTGTTGGCTTCCACAGCTGGTGCTCTGATTCCTAACCTATGCCCATGAATGTTAGGGCGGTCATAGGTTCCAATGGCTCGAGCTGGTCTCTGTGGGTGTTGTGGCCCTTGTGGTGGAGGGTCGTCAGCACCTTGACCGTTCACATTTCCACCTTGTGGTAAGTTTTCCATGTCTGTATCCAACCTCTGCAAGTGAGCCTGTTGCTCTTCTGCTTGTCTCCTTCTTCTAGTTTCCCTTTCAAATGCTCTAATGTCTTCAACTCTTGGAACAAGGTTTGTTGTGCCTCTACTCCTCAAGTTCATACACCTGAAATGCCAAGGGAGATGAAGATGGATAATTAGTAACAAGATAAAAGAAAAAAACGACTTAGTCTCAAGCAAGTGACTAAATCTCAATGTTTAAATCTACTCAGAATTTATAACGGCCAATTTGATGTTAGGAGTTTTCAAGACTCCTAAGACAAATGTGGTAGTACGAGTGAATGTCGAACCAGTTCTGAGGGATTCAAATCACCAAGAATGCAAGTACTTACTTAATCTAAGTGCAACCGATATTTTAGATGGTTTTAAGTTTCTACTTAATAATAGAATGCAAGTGCTGAACAATTAAACAGTAAATGAAATGACTTTCTTTAACAATGACAAAGGAGAACTCATGGGTTTAGGAATTAGACCTTGGGTGATCAAGTTTCGAACTAAGGATGGCAAATGATCAATCAAACTATCAACCTTAAGCTTAGACACAATCTTAAACAAACTCTATGTCTAGCTGAATGTTCATTTGCTAACACATTTCAAACATCAAATGTCTTTGGCTGAATAACATGAATGCAATCATTACTAACAAGTCTATTGGCTATCTTAACACCTTTAACAACAAATGTCTTTGGTAAAGTATGTTAAAAGCTTAGGAGAGTTGTCTCAGGCATTTCATTGAACACCTTATGGGTGGGAAATGCCTAAAGATCAACTTTTGAGTGGCCAACTCATAAGATGCATTATGAGCACTCTACTAGCAAGGAATGAGATTGATCTACACCTAAACATCCCAGATCTAGCCTAATCACCCTTAATCTTCCTAACTCATGAATTCAAATGGTGATTACTCACTAATACTCATGATTCCCCTTAAACCTATTTTGGATTTCAGATTAATCATGGAAGAGATGATAATAAGTAATCAACAAGAACAATAAGAACACAAGAATCAATGATCCAAAAGATGAACTTTTTCAATATGTTTTTGATGTTTACCAAGTGTAAAAGATAGATTAGCCTCCCATCGCTTACAAAGTACTTAAACTTAGGTTTTAGAAGAGTAAAACGTGCATAGCAAATGACCAAAATATCCCTGATTAATGTTAAGTTTTGAGCTGAAACTGAACACGGAGTGACCAGGCAGGGTCACTCCAGGATGGCATCGGCAGGCGAGTGACCAGGAGGGATCACTGGGGTAGGTCACTCCAGGATGGTGTTGGCAGGCGAGTGACCAGGAAGGGTCACTGGGGTAGGTCACTCCAGGATGGTGTTAAGCAGGCGAGTGACCAGGAAGGGTCACTCCGGGAGGTCACTCTGGGGCTGCTCGTCTCTTGATCACTTTTATCACTTCTTTTGAGCCACAAATGCACCCAAATGTCTCTAAGAACTTCATGTGGTACTCCAATACCTGATAAGGACTTATGTATGCAAAATGCAACCTAGGCATGGCTAAATCCTAGTCTTAATGATCAAGATGCACATGAATGATAAGGTAAAACAATGGAAATATGCAGGATATCACTTGACGGGTTGATATTGCACGATGGTAAGTCATATTGTTCTGATCACCAACTTTCAACCAGCGGAGCTTTGACTTTTGCTTTAAATAATTCTCTTCTAAACGAGCTACAAACTCCCAACGTTGCAGTGCCTCAGTCTCCAACTCAAGGTGTTGCTGCGTTGGTTGATGGAGTGCAGATGTCTGTTTGTTGCAGAGATCAGCATAGGCTTCTCTGGACTTTTTAACCAGATTTCCCATCCTAGCTTTCACCAGATTCCTGATAGACGGCTTCAAACCCTTGAGCTTTTTCGAAAATTGAAATAACGAAGAAGTAGATAGGAAAACTGGCTCAGTATCTTTCCAGTAGTTCTCCACCGTTGGTTTGTATTCCTCAAGCTCCATAGCTGCGTTCACAAACTTAAAAGGCTTGCGCCTAGTTTGTCTCGCTGGCTCATTGAGATGAATACGACACCTTAAGTGGTCCGAGCAGCCTCCAGCCTCGAACACACAGTATGCTTGGGGATGAAACTGATTCCAGATGTCGTTAATCGTCACCCGATCAAGTTTTTTTGAGATGAGATCATTCCCTCTTTTATTACTCCAAGTAAAGAAAGGACCATGGTAAGACATATCCACCAGAGAACACTGATTTACTGTATCGTGGAATCTTTTCATACCCTCTGTGACCATGGGCAAATTTTCAAACTTCAAATGTTCTTCCATATCCAATGTCTCATTAAAATCACCAAAAACTATCCAAGGTTTTGAACCTATATAATAGGAGAGTTGTGGTGATCACATAAGTCCCTCCAAAGTTTATTTCTCTCTTCTGCCAGATTTGAGGCATAAATAAAGGAGCAAAAAATTTCTTCTTCCATCTCCTCCAACTTCATTGAGCAAGTTATGACTTGACTACTTTTGAAAAAAAGGAGTGAGTCTTACGTTCATCTTCAGTTTAACGCTACCTAGTCTTTTGTTATCTGCTTTGTTCTGATTTGCTTTGTTTTGTTTTTCATCCCGATGTTTGCTATGTTTCTTTCCGGTTTGTTTCTCTATTTGTGCTCTGTTTCCAAAACAGACATGCTCTGTTTCCAAAACAGACATGGTTTTGTCGAGGAAACAGAAATGCCTTTGGCCATGATCATTTAATCGCATATAATTAATATCTTCTCATCACAGGTACTCAGATGATTTCTATGATCGCCGATGGATTTCGTTTTTTTTTTGTATAGTAGTCCTGGCATTTCATATATTAATTTCTAACATCATGAAATCAGTGAAGCCACCTATGGATTGAGTTTATGCAACTCATTTTCAAAAAAAAAGTCTCAGTGTACTTATCTACAATTGTTTATTAGGTAACTACTAAGCGTAGAGAACATCTCTAAGCGCACCTCCAACCCGACTGCAATAGTTTATGAACAAACAAAAAATATATTACTCCATATTAGAAGTAAAAGCCTTTTTGTTTGTTCATAACTGCATAATTTACTCCATTTTGCAGTAAATTATGCATTGGAAATCCTCTAAGTCTCAATTTAAAGCTTTTGCAGTTTTGCTGCCTCTCATTGCTTCTTCAAGACTTCAATAAAAAGTCAGTGACCATTGACTGTTTCTCAGTTTTTCTCTCGTGCGTCATGGGGACTTGAGCATATAGTAGCTATTAAACTCTAATATTTTGTTACGTGATTGATACATTCTTTAGACGTTATACTAAAGCAAGTTGTATATTTTCTGACCAGGAAACAAAACTATAGACTCTATATACACGAATTCATGATAGTGATGTTGGAAGTTGGAACGTTATTTGCCCTTTTAAATTCCTCTATCTTCTTTCCATGGTGAAGTAGCATTAGAAACAAGAGAGAATACGAACAGTTCCATTTGTCTTTTGGTCACTATTCGTCTTATTTCAACACAGAGTTGATTGTTTATAAACCTTGATTCTTCATGCTGTCTTTTTTTTTTCTTGTTATTTAGCCAGCATATAAATCATTCTGTGTGCCTATTTCTGTATAGTTTTGGTGGGTTCTTATTTGTATTCGTGTGGACTGTAACAAAATCAGGTCTTTTTTTTTAACGTCTAATGCATTAATATAAAGGAGTTTAAGTAGTAGAGTACAAAATCAGGTCTACTACATATATATATATTCAAGTCAATGACCATTAGAATGTCAACTCTTTCTGAATATTTCTTCGTGCATCATTGTGGTGAGTCTGGTGGCTATTTAATCCAAATATCTTTTTGTGTTAGTGAAAGGTTCTTTGGAAGTAAAATGCATTTATTGTCTGACCAAGAAACTATACTAATGTACTATTCCACAAATGACCCAGATTAATGAAGTTTAGAACAGTGATATTGGACCATTGTTATCCTTATTCTTCTTCCCATGGTGAAGTTGCACCCGGAAAAAACAGACACATTTACTCTTTCTTTTCTTTGACTTTGGAAAAGTCTATGCTTATAGTTCCCTCTGCAGCTTAGGTTTGTTTATATATTCTCCCCTATTCTCCTAGCCTAGGCAACTGTGTTCCGGTTTTTCTTGGGAAGGTAAGAGAATATGAAGAGTTCTTTTGAGCTTTTGTTGGTGGTAATTGCAACTTTTTCCACCATTCATATTGTTCAACCTCAGAGCCAACAAGGTATAATGTTTGTCCTTCTTCTTCTTCTTCATCATCTTACTACCATTTTGCTTCTTGATAGTGCTTGTATTAGGCAATTCAATCTCTTCTCTCTTTAAGTGTCAGCTCTGTTCCATATCTGTTTTACAGGGTTCATCAGTTTGGATTGCGGGCTTCCTGCAAATGAAGTGTCTCCTTATAAAGAGGACATAACTGGATTACAGTATTCTTCAGACGCAACATTCATCCAGAGTGGAAAACCTGGTAGAATCCAACCAAATCTGGAGACTAGGTTCCTGAAGCCATACACAACGGTAAGATATTTTCCAGACGGGACAAGGAATTGCTACAACCTAGGCGTCCAGAAGGGAAGAAATCATCTGATCAGGGCTAGGTTTCTATATGGAAACTATGATGGCCTTGACATTAACCCCAAGTTTGATCTCTATCTTGGACCTAATCTATGGTCTACTGTAGATTTGCATAGATTAGATAATGGTACACGGAGAGAGATCTTCCACATCCCAACATCAAACTCATTGCAGATTTGCCTTGTCAAAACTGGGGAAACAACACCGCTGATCTCAGCCTTGGAGATACGACCGTTGGGAAATAAATCTTATAACACAAGTTTTGGTTCTCTTAGTCTTTTCTTCCGGATATATCTTAGCCAATCAGATACTTCCCTAAGGTAAAAATTCAACTTCAAATTAAAAACAAAGAAACAGAACAATCTCATAATGGTCTAAGAGGGTGCAAAAAAAAGCAGCTAACGTTATCCATCTTGTTTTCTTATTCCCACTCTCAGGTTCCCGAACGATGTCTATGATCGCCAGTGGAGTTCGTACTTTGAGACGGGATGGACTCATAAAACCACAGCTAGCGATGTGCGTGTTTCCAACAACTACGAGCCACCGAAAGCCGCCCTCAAAACTGCTGCCACGCCTACGAATACCAGCGCACCGTTGACGATTGATTGGAGCTCAGAAAATCCTGAGGACCAGTATTACTTGTACACACACTTTGCTGAGATCCAAGAGTTGCAGGCAAATGAAACCAGGGAGTTCAACATGTTTTGGAATGGAGAAAAATATTATGGCCCTCTAGTTCCAGACAAGCTAGATATAACTACTATTTATGGCGGGACACCGGAAAGTTGTAAAGGAGTGAGATGCAGCCTGCAGCTGATAAAAACCAACAGATCAACTCTTCCTCCTCTACTTAACGCTATTGAGGTATTCAGAGTTATTAAGTTTCCACAGCCAGAAACAGATGAAAACGAGGGTATGTATGTACATCTCTCAAAGTTATGCATATAATGTATACTCTGTCTTATGGTAGCAGAAACTAATAATAGAGAAAATAAAGTAATCAACTCATTATAACCTTTTATTGTCAGTGGTTGCTTTAAAAACCATTGAAGCTACATATGGATTGAGTAGAATCAACTCCCAAGGTGATCCTTGCGTCCCTCGACAGTTAATGTGGGACGGTTTAAACTGCAGCAACACAGATGTCTTCACGCCACCAAGAATCATTTCTTTGTAAGTCTAACCTTTAACCAATGCACATGTGCGCACACGCATCAGGATATATAAGTAATTATGTTACACTTTGATTGTGGTTTTGAAAATTTCACTAGAAACTTGTCTTCAAGTGGTTTAACTGGAAACATAGCAGCTGCCATTCAAAACCTTACGCAACTAGTAAAACTGTAAGTATGTCCATTCTTGATCGAAGGCAAAAAAAAATATTATATGTATGCAAAGAAATCGTATGTATTAGTTTCATATTATATTCTCTCCTGTAAATTTTAGGGACTTGTCGAATAATAACTTGACCGGAGAGTTGCCTGATTTTCTAGGCAACATGAAATTTTTGCTGCTCATGTGAGTTTCTCTCAACCATGTCTCATAATTTTGAAATTCTCTCATGTTCATGTATGTACCAAACATTTTTTTTAGCGTTTTCTAGTTCCACTTTGAACTAATTCATTGCTCTTTCTATGCAGAAACTTAAGCGGCAACGATCTTAATGGTTCAGTTCCTAAATCTCTACAAAGGAAAGGACTCGAGCTATCGTAAGTGAATTCCCACATATAACATATTTTTGTGAATTTTTCTCAGTTATACCCACTATATATCTTCTATGTCTTCAACAACACTTCTAATTTTCTTGTAGCCTCCAAGGAAACCCAAGGCTTGTCCTCTCTAGTCCATCCACAAAGCCACATAAAAAGAGCTTTGTAGTACCAGTTGTTGCATCGGTTGGTTCTGTAGCTATACTCATTGCCGCATTGATTCTTTATCTTGTTCTTAGAAAGAAAAGACAACCCACTATTGAAGGTAATTTTCCAGAGAGACTCGTCAAAGAGAAACAAAAATCTCGTGGATATAGTTTTTTCTAACCCCTTTAATTATAATTAAACAGTTGTTTGCCCCCCACCAAGCAGGCCTACCGTGAATGTTACAAATGCTAATTCACCTGAGCCATCAATCGAGATGAAAAAGAGAAAGTATACTTATTCAGAGGTTATGAAAATGACGAATAATTTTGAAAGAGTTGTAGGGGAAGGAGGATTTGGCGTTGTATGTCACGGTACTGTCAATGGTTCTGAACAGGTAGCGGTTAAGCTACTATCTCATTCATCAACGCAAGGCTATAAAGAGTTCAAGGCAGAGGTATTTGTAGCACAATCTTTCCAACTAATATATGTTTTTAAGACCACAAACGTTATGCACTTCTTGTTTGGTGAATTATAGGTAGATCTTCTACTGAGAGTTCACCATACGAATTTGGTTAGCCTTGTTGGATATTGCGATGAGGGAGACCATTTGGCCCTCATCTATGAGTTTGTACCTAATGGAGACTTAAGACAACATCTAACAGGTAAAAATAAGTGTATAATTTTTCTAGTGATTTATTACATCTATCATAAGTTCATGAAACATATGTTCTTCCTGAAATCTCGAAAGGGTCTAATGATCTAGTACACAGGAAAAGGAGGCAGGTCTGTCGTCAGCTGGGGTATTCGGTTAAGAATAGCTGTGGAAGCAGCACTAGGTTTGTACTAAGTTAAACCGTAGAATAGAATATTACTATAATGATTTTACAATAATCAGCTGATATAGATGAATCCATTGCATAGGTTTGGAATACTTACACATTGGATGCACACCACCAATGGTTCACAGAGATGTCAAAACTACAAACATATTATTGGACGAACATTACAAGGCCAAACTCGCTGATTTTGGGCTCTCCAGGTCTTTCCCAGTTGGAGGTGAATCTCATGTTTCAACTGTGGTTGCTGGCACTCCTGGTTACCTGGATCCTGAGTAAGTACATGATAATTAAAATTACAATGTTCTATAATTTTTTCTCGTCTCCAATGCTTGAGAAGTATATCATTTTCTTTCCTTGTAGGTATTACCATACAGGCCGATTGGGTGAGAAAAGTGATGTTTATAGTTTCGGCATTGTGTTATTGGAAATGCTCACAAACCAACCAGTGATTGATCGAAACCGCCGAAATTCTCACATAACACAGTGGGTTGGGTCTGAGCTCAACGGAGGAGATATTGCAAAGATCATGGATCCAAATCTTCGCGGGGATTATGATTCTCGTTCTGCCTGGAGAGCTCTTGAGCTGGCAATGTCGTGCGCGGATCCAACTTCAGCAAAACGACCAACCATGTCTCATGTTGTTATAGAACTAAAAGAGTGTCTTGTATCTGAAAACTCGAGGAGAAATATGAGTCGGAGAATGGACTCACTGAGCTCCACTGAAGTGAGCATGACCTTTGATAGTGGTATGATTCCCAGAGCACGATAGTGTGTGTCGCACATATCACAAGTACAATAACCTCGGTGTGTTTTGTGTGCCTACTGGTTTTTAAAAATTTAATGTAAAAAAATAAAATAATTACTGAACTGATTGAAGGATGTTCTTTGTGATAAACTTGATTTAAATAAATATATATAGTCTCATGAAGATAAAAGGAAAAAATGTTTGAAACTGAATCCCGTTTTCAGTTAATATACAAAAACTCGATGATGTTTATATTATAAAGAAATGAATGCCATCTACCTTACGTTAAACAGGAATGGAATTATTATGGTTAACTGATAACCACGCTCTAACATCCTCATCAATATATAATAGGTACTCAAAGAAAAGCTAAATCACTCACAATTCATATAGGCATATATAGACATATAGTACAACACCTAAAAAAGGGTAGATAACTAGTTTAATAAAAGACCAAAGTATATGCTTTGGATGTAACATGTATTTATTAGTTGTTTTTATGAACGCATGCGATGAAAAAGTTTCAAATATTTCTTTTGGCGCAAAATTGAGTTTACGAGCTCTAAAATATTGGCGCTACATTACCCAAATTCGTGGCGCCTCATGTAAAAACCAAACTGATTCTTATTGGCTATCACAGCAACCACGCGGATCGCTGATGTACACCGTTGATTAAAACATATCGACGGTTCATACATGTTTTAACTGTAAACACGGATCGATATCTCAGCCGTTAGATCTACTATGCGATCTAATTGCTCAGATCACAAGGTTCCCGTCTTCCTTATAAAATCAATTTCACATTCTCATCTCTGATAAACTATAACAGAGAGTCTTCTTCATTTTCTCAAGAAAAAAAAAATCTAATTTCCCCATCGGAAAAAATGTCGGGTCGTGGAAAGGGAGGAAAGGGTTTGGGCAAAGGAGGAGCCAAGCGACACAGGAAGGTTCTGAGAGACAACATCCAGGGAATCACCAAGCCTGCGATCCGGAGGTTGGCTCGTAGAGGTGGAGTCAAGCGTATCAGTGGCCTGATCTACGAGGAGACACGTGGCGTCCTCAAGATCTTCTTGGAGAACGTCATCCGTGACGCTGTGACATACACCGAGCACGCCAGGAGGAAGACGGTGACCGCCATGGATGTGGTCTATGCGTTGAAGAGGCAAGGAAGGACGCTATACGGGTTCGGCGGTTAAGGGTCTTTTATGTTTCGCGTTTTGAGTTTCTGGGTTTCCTTAGGGGTGTTCTTCTGGAAATTACTTATCAAATCGTGTTATCCAGTGTTTGCGTTTTTTATTTTTAATTCTGTTTGGGTACGGCCTTTCTGTGTTGCGGTATCGTTTCGTTATATGTAATTACGCCATTTTTTTTTTTTATCTATGAAGCTGTTCGAGTTTATGAATCTGTACTTTCTTTTGATTGGTTATCGAATGAAAATCCAAGTTTAATCCTTAACCATGTAAAGGCTAAAAGCTTGAGCAGAAACAGCGCTTAGAAATTCTGTTCCCGCGAGACAACTTTACTTTTGGAAACATCCGAAAGATCGTCAATACACGACTACTCTTCTTCTAACCGTACATCCATCAATGGTAGATCCGTAAACGCAACTCGCGGATAGTGTTTGTGCTGTTATCATCTTGATCACAATCAATGACAGCTTCTTGCAGCTGCAAAGCATACTCAAGATTCCACAACAATCTTCGATTGATCGCCAAGTGACTCCATAATCAGCTATTTTCTCCTCTATTTCACCGAACTTCTTGAGCGAATCAGTATGATCTTAGTCAATACTGATACATGATCTGCTTCGTCCTTTCTTCTGCCATTTCATAGTCCATCATTCAGCAGGTGTAAATGTTCTCAAAGTCGAAAGAGCTTCAGAGATTCTGGATAACCAAAAGTTATGGGCCTGTTCGACTGGGCCTAAAATATTGATCCGCAACCAAAGCTTTTTTTGCAGAAACACTATACAGAGGCGTTTTGCGGGACCCATCATGACATCCGACTGTCCAATCATTCGGACATAAAATAATATTATTCTATCCTTTTGGATCCCATTTTCTAAATCAAAAGCTCCATCTCCTTCCTATATCCGTTTTCGATTTAGGGCACAAATCTCTCAACACACACAAAAAAAAATAATCTAAAATCTCCGCCCCGCCTTTCCCAATCAAACGAATCTGCACGAGACACCATAAAATCTCCTTCCGATTCTCTCAATCCTCTCTTGATCTATCTCCAAGGCTTACGAATTGGCCAGTGCTATCCTCCGTACGCACTCTTCTTCTCCTTTGTACTGTGAGTGTGAGCTGATAACTCGCGATTCTAGGGTTTTCCGTAGTTCAATTTTGCTTCTATTGAAAATTACATCGCGCTAGTTGAATTCAGGGCCTGGATGTTTTATCAGTCTGTTACTGAATTACGCTTTGCGTTGATTGACTTTGATTGGATCGTTTGATAGTTTATTTCATGGCTGCTGCTGATTCATAAATCTCCCCGTTGATTTTACTTGTATTCGTGTATATAGCCGATGTTCTAGTTATACAGTGAATTCTTCATAGCTATTAAGATTTTAATGTTGAGTATTGTTTCCTGTGTTAGTTTATTCTGGTTGTGATTTTTTTTTCAGCTTTGTTGAACTTCTCCTCAGGCTATTAATTCGTGTATATTCCTTCTCAGATTGTAGGCGGTTCAAGTCTTATCACCGAATTATTTTGTCTTCGCGTCTTTGTCAGCTCGTGCAATGTCAAACCTTCATGTATATTTTCCTCCCCTCATCTAAATATATTTAAACCTTCAGAATATGTTAGTGTCTTATATCTTTTTACTTAATTATGTTAAAATCTCTCCTTATGTCAATTCTTCTGTTCTTGCCTTTGCAGTCATCTCTCAATGGTTCAGCTTCGAATTTACCAGATGGGTCTGGCAGATCTTTTGCTTCTTCCTATTCTGGACAATCTGGTGCACCGTCTCCCAGTTTTCATCATGCTGGTGGGTGTGATAATTATCTTGACACCTTTTTATAGTTTGCTCTGTTCTGAACTTACATAGCTTCACCATTTTTCTTTCATGCAGGAAATCTTCAGGGGCTTCATAATCTTCATGGGAGCTATAATGTCGGGAACATGCAAGGTGCACTTTCGTCAAGAAACTCAAGTATGAATAGTCTACCATCTCCCGGTGTACAACAAGCTAACGGGAGTTTTTCCAGTGGAAGATTTTCTTCAAATAACCTACCTGTTGCTCTCGCTCAGGTGCATGTGGTTTGACATTTTGTGACATCAACTGCTCTTGGTCTTGATCTATATCTTATATTATACGATGATTGTTTTTAGCTGTCCCATGGTAACTCACATGGGCATTCTGGAATACCAAATAGAGGAGGTATTAATGTTGGAAACCCTGGATATAGTAGCACAAATGGAGTTGGTGGTTCTATTCCTGGGATTCTCCCCACATCTGCTGGACTCAGTAGTAGGAATAGTGTTTCAAATATTGGAATGTCCCAGCTGTTGGGGAACGCAGGTCCTCGAATAACAAATGCAATGGGAAACATGGTTGGTGGAGTTAACTTGGGGAGGAATATTAGCTCTGGTGGATTGTCTATTCCTGGTCTTTCTTCACGACTAAATATGGCAGCTAATAGCGGGTCAGGATTAAATGTTCAAGGACAGAACCGAATGCTGGGTGGAGGACTTCCTCAAGGTATCCACTTCTTCCTATCTCCATCTTTGGGGTTCTTTTGCTTTTAAGTCGAAATACTTGAGCTTCGTTTATCTTGTTCCATGGAACTATGGAAGATACCTTTATACTTACTATGATTGTGGGTCTTTAGTATAGTAACTAGGAGTGCTTTTTAAATTTTCTAAAGAAAGTAATTTGCAAAGTAGCAACTTAAATTATGTAGTTATTTTGTTTTGAACTTGTTATGCTATCATGGTCTATACTTTTCTTCAGTATCATGTGAGAAGGAAGTAGACTTTGTTTTCAGTTTACATACTCTGTGATTGTATAGAGTTTGTAAGAAGAGCTTGTTTACTTTACACTTTAAAATCTTATTAACGTAAACATGCAATAAGCTAAGCGCTGTATGTAGATATAGCAGTTCAAATCTGATTGCAAAAATTTATTGTACAGGATCTCAGGTCATGTCTATGCTGGGGAACTCCTACCATACTGGTGGCGGCCAACTTTCGCAGAACCATGTTAACAATATGATGCTCAGTGAGCACTCTAACGACAGTTCTCTTTTTGACATCAATAACGATTTCCCCCAGCTGACAAGTCGTCCTGGTTCTGCTAGTGGCACTCAAGGACAACTGGGTAATCAATCTATCCGAAGATTTATTGATATTCGTATTCTTAATATAAAGGAAGAATTTGGGAAAAAATAATAATCTATTTCATGCCTTGTTCCCTCATACTCTTGTGGTGGGTTTTCTAGGCTCTTTGAGGAAACAAGGCTTAGGAGTCCCAATTGTCCAACAACATCAGGAGTTCAGCATCCAAAATGAAGACTTTCCGGCTCTCCCTGGATATAAAGGTGCTTGTTTATTATCATCTTCATTGGAGGTTCATAAATTTTTTTTTATGTCTTCATATTATAGTGTATTGCATTAGATTGCATTAGAAAGATTATAAAACGTTCCCGACATATTTGTTTCTTAGTGCTATAAGCTAAACCTGCTGAACCATTCACAAGCGTAATAGATTTTTGGCAGGTGGTAATTCTGATTATCCTATGGATTTGCATCAGAAAGAACAACTCCATGACAATGCTATGTCTATGATGCACTCTCAAAACTTTTCTGTAAGTCGTAGACTTTTCCAAAATTAAGAAAATGCTTCACTGTTTTTTTCTGTTGATATGGCTGTTCTGACGGGGTAGTTTGGAATTGCAAATTTGCAGGTACCCAGATCTGGTGGTTTCAACTTGGGGGGAACATATCCATCACATCGTACACAGCAACAGCCACAACATACATCATCTGTGAGTGGCAGCCTCTTTTATCCCTATCTGAATTCAAGCCAGGATTATCACTAACTGTTATTTTGATAGCAGACTGGTGGGCTTCAAGGTCTTGGCTTGAGACCTCTAAACTCGCCCAATTCAGTTTCCAGTAACGGTTATGATCAGCTTATTCAGCAGTATCAGCAGCAACAAAATCAATCACAGTTCCCTGTGCAGCAAATGTCATCGATCAACCAATTTAGAGATTCTGAGATAAAGTCGGAAGCAGATCCTTTCTGCTTGCTTGGCTTGTTAGGCGTACTAAACGGGACCAACCCTGATTTGACCTCTCTTGCTCTTGGCATCGACTTAACGACGCTAGGATTGGATTTGAATTCAACTGGAAAACTCTACAAGACATTTGCTTCCCCTTGGACTAATGAACCTGCAAAGACCGAGGTTGAGTTCACAGTGCCAAATTGTTACTACGCCACACCACCTCCGCCTCTTACTGTAAGTGCCCTTGAGTAGCACCAAGTATGCATTTTACACTCGATTTTGTTAACAAATGTGTGTTATCGTTTCCGTTGGTGCAGCGTGCAAGTTTCAAAAGGTTCTCCTTTGAGTTATTGTTCTACACATTTTACAGGTACGTTAAGAGATCAACATTCAACATCTCATGAATCATCCTTGTCAAATTTAACACATTTACTTTACTCTATTTGTTATTCCAGTATGCCAAAAGACGAAGCACAACTATACGCAGCAGATGAACTGTATGTTTTTTTTTTCTCTTCCGTAATCTTTGATTGTTTGTTTACTCAGCTCTCTTGCGCTAATGATTTTTAGGTTGATTGGTAATTTGCAGTTACGAAAGAGGTTGGTTTTACCATAAGGAACATAAATTATGGTTCTTCAGAGTTGGGGAACCTTTGGTCAGAACAGCTGTATATGAAAGAGGAACATACGAGTGCCTAGATCCAAACTCCTTCAAAACAGTCAGAAAGGTAAATCAACGATTGTTGCAGGAAGATATCCATTTCTTGGTACTTTTGAGTTTCCAGTGTACTTAGTTGTGTATCTTTGGGGATGGTTTATTTGCAGGAACAATGTGTTGTCCAGTATGAGCACATGGAAAAGAGACCAAGCTTGCTGCAGCATTGACTTCAAGTAGGTCTGTTCAATTATTAGCATCTTTACAGTGTAAAGTTCTCTTTCTTTTTTTCCTGCGTGCAAGCCCATTGTTAAGAAACTAAACCATCTTCACAATTTTCAAAATTTTAACCTCAAAGTTCTGCCATAGAAGGTAACTAAAGTTAACTTTCTTCTTTTCTGTTTTTTAATAAATGATATTTAGTAGACAGTCTGGTGACCAGGCATTACAAGAACTGGTAAATAGCTTGATATTTGGTCGCAGTAACCGATTCAAATATTTCAGTATACTTGTTTAGTTATTGGTGTTTGTGTGAACCAAAACGTGGCTCAGTTCTGGGACATCTTTAATACGAAAATACGGAGTTATTTGGTAACTGAACTTTGTTTGTTTGAGACGTGTTTCTCTTTAAAGATTGGGGCAACATAAACCATAGCTAGTGCCAATCTTTTTGCTAGACTTTTTCAACAGAAAATCATGGAGTATGCACCAAAGTTACAAACTATGAATAACGTTAGCCATAACTTCTAATAGCTTGTAATGCTTTATTGTTGTGGTGTGGAAAGAATGCAAAGAGAAATCGTTGTACCTATTACATAATTAGGTTCGGTCTTGATTTGTGGCTATATTAAATTTTTTTTTTTTGATCGGCCAATGAATATTTCTCAATTGGATTTTAAGCAAGATGGGCCTTTCTCAACGAAGGCAATCTTTTCACTAGGCAGAAAACGGCACGTCGTTTATGTGTCAACTGAGGAATGCACGTCGTTTTGTTTCAACAACCGAAACTTCCTGAAATGCCAAGAAAAATCTGGTCACTTTTTAGTTCTAGACAATAAACGAATTGCCAAGAAATCTGGTCACTTTTTAGACTCTAGACAATAAACGAAGGTTTTAGAAAAAGTGCACTTTCTAATTCAAGAAACTCGAAGAACGTTCTGTCTTCATCCTTCACTACCTTATATATATGAACCTTCTATCTGGTCTCAAAAATCAGATCAAAGCAACAAGAAAATCAAGAATCAAAGTTCATTTAAGTCACTCGAGAAACAACAATGTCTCTAGTTCCAAGCCTTTTCGGAGGACGCAGATCAAACGTCTTCGATCCGTTCTCGCTAGATGCATGGGATCCATTTGAAGGACTCTTTACGCCTTCCTCGGCTCGTGACGTTGCAGCATTTACAAACGCCAGAGTGGACTGGAAGGAGACACCAGAGGCACACGTGTTTAAAGCTGATTTGCCGGGGCTGAAGAAAGAAGAAGTGAAGGTAGAGGTTGAAGACAAGAACATACTTCAGATAAGCGGAGAGAGGAGCAAGGAGAACGAAGAGAAGAACGACAAGTGGCACCGTATGGAGAGGGCAAGTGGGAAGTTTATGAGGAGGTTTAAGTTGCCTGAGAATGCGAAGATGGAAGAAGTGAAGGCGACGATGGAGAACGGTGTGCTTACGGTTATGGTACCAAAAGCGCCTGAGAAGAAGCCTGAAGTCAAGTCTATTGATATCTCAGGCTAAGTCATTGTCCTTGATGATGAACATTGATGATTTTGTGCGTGGAATAAAACGTGTGTTTGCTTAAGAAGTTTGTGTGGATTTTTGTTTTTTGTTTTTAAATCATGAATATTGTAAGACTATTGTAATGAATAAACGGATGTTTTCATAAGCATACGATGTTTCAGTTTAACTTTTCAAAAGTCAAAAATACAAGGGAAAATGCAATGAAAACGAACACTTAAAAATTTGAAACTTCATGTTAACAAGTTACAAGTACGCGCAATAAACGAAAGACAAATTATACATGCCACATAAGAGGCTTAAGAGCAACCTGAACGCTTAAAATACTCAAATATAGTTTCTTAACTTTAAGATACACAGTAGTTGTTTTAGCATATTTTTATTTACTAACTAAACTTCAGTTTAGTTTTAAAAATAAGCCAATGATAAATTTGTCGTATCAGCGGAATATGTTCTAAATGGTATCTCATGATATTTATATATTTGAGATTTTTTGAATGTGTAACATCTGTGTACTCATTCTTTTTTTTTTTGTTTGGTTTTGTAAGATATTCAAAATTGAGATAATCTAACCAGCGATAAGAAAGCATTGAACTACAATTTGAGCAAACGCACGTTTTATTCCACAATACTTATAACGCGAGGACGTAAGATCTTAGGCGTTTATATGAAATTACAATTACGCTAGATTGTGTATCCCAAGTCGCCTAATATAAAAGCATTAATAGATAAGATTCGTGATCGTTCTCAACCTCTCTGTCTCGTTACAAATTTAATGCAATGCGTCGTGGCTTATACGGTAAGCAATCTGCCATTGAATTCGTATTTAATATTCTTCTACTTGTATTGTCTCATAACCATGTGAACCAACTCTTATTAATCAACTTGGAGTTATATACACCACCAAATCGCAATTAGTCAGAAGACTAGGAACACAATTTCAAATTACAACTAGCCATGAGTGATGAGTGATAGCTACTTATAACTCGTCTTTGTGCTTACTAAATTCCAAACATCGGAAATAATCATCGTATTTTATTTTGTCGTTCATAATCACAAAATCCAAAATAATCGAATTCAAATTAATATTAATTTTTTTTTGGTAAAAATCAATATTAATTTAACATATATGTGTACACGTAATGAAAGAGAAAAATATGAATACATGCATCACGAGATTCTCATTCAATGGCTGCGTCCTCCACGATATTTACCGGTATTCGACGAACTGGTTCCGGATCCAGAACCGGAACCTCTTGTCGAGACACTCTCTGTCCCTGAGCCTCTGCTTCCAAAGTAAAGATCCGACAAGTAATTTCCTATGTCTTCAGGGGCATACCTGACATTAAACCCATCTCCTCCCAAACCGAACCGGTTCATCTCGGACAACTCGGCGCAAACCACCGTCAGTTTATGACTCAACGAGACTTTGACACGATCCCTAAGTTTCGGGTCGGGTATAACCCACGATATCTGTTTCCGGTACGCCACCTCGAACTCGTCGTCGAACCTGGCGAACAACTCCTTAGCCTCCTCCGGCGTGATCTCCTCCTCAGCCGTATATTCCGGTAACGACGTCAGCACTTTTCCCCACGCGAGCCTCTCGAACTTATCCGCGTACAGCTTCACCTTTCCCTCGTGCCTCGCCACCCAATCCTCCCCGAGAAGGTGTTTCAAGCCAGACGTCCGGACCTTTACGACGACGTATTGGAGATTGTTGGCGAGGAAGAGGTAAGACAGAGCCACGTCTCTGTACGGCTGAGCTTTCCCGTCGATTTTGCAAAGCGTGAGAAGAATCACCCACGCGATCCGCGCGGACACCGGAGACGTGTTGAACTCCTCCGGATCAGCGTCGTCTCCGCCGCAAGATGACGGCGTGTTTAGCTGCCAGTTCTCGAAGATGACGGCGGTGGACTCGGTGTAGTCGGCGAGGAAGGAGAGGTAGTTCATGACGTAACGAGTGAGAGGATGAACGCCGCCGCCGGTTACCGGCGTTCTGGACGTTTCTTTCTGAATCGCCGTCTCGAACGCCGTCATCATCGTCCTCACGGCGTCGCCGAGTCTCGCCAGCGAGTTGACCACCTGAGACCTGACGGGGGCGGCTGAGTCGAAGTAGAAGATCGTCTCGATTATTAGATCCAATGAATCATTGAGACCCATGAGAAACTTCAAAACTTTATCTTGTTCATCACGCTTAGCAATGTGTCGACTACTAGCACAGTCTTGATTACCACAGCAACACGTATATGGACTATCATGATTCTTCAGTTCCTCCCAAAGCTGCTTGAGCTTGGTGTAATAGTCACTGATACTCTGTGTTCCCTGTATCTCAGCAAAGATCTGTTGCTTGATATCAGCAGTACGAGGACCATCGCTTTGCTTAAACTGATCATGAATGTCAAGCCACATTTGACGCGCCGTATCAAGGTACATAATGCTTCGAGCAATTGGTTTATCCACAGCATTAACCAACCAAGTGCATACGATGTTGTTGCATCGTGACCAAGAACCAAAATCAGGATGATTCCTATCTACCTCAGGATACGTTCCATCAACAAACACTGCCTTATTCCTAGCACCTAAGGCCATTAACATCGATCTACGCCAGCTATTGAAGTTACCGAGACCGCTAAGTTTCTCAGAGACCAGAGAAGTACCAGCATGATCAGCATGATGAACATATAGCGGATTCGCATGAGGATCGGAAAGCGACGGCGGGATCGAAGAAGACGATGAAGTCGGATTCAAGTTTTGAGGATCCATGACTCCGAAATACAAGAAATAGAAATCGCGGCAAAGAGAACGCAATTTCTAGGTCAATGAAAGGAAAAGAACAAAGAAAGAAAGACAATCCGCGTAACAATCCAAAGGAAGACGATGATCTGAGCACAGAGATGATCGATCAGAATGAAAATCCGCGGATCGAAAGCAAGACTCATCACCAAATACGAACGAATAGAGAATCGAAGCGGAAGAAACGAGATCAGAAAGGCTCTGATACCATATTAGATCCAATGAAGCTCGAGCTCAAGCTCGGTGAAGATGGTGATGAAGAGTGAAAAGTAAAGAGTTTGTTACTCTGTTTTATTTCACTTAACCAAAAGTAACGTTTACAATCTATTTATATATGTACATGTATAACCGGTTTAAATCATATATACAATCCGGTTCAATAATCCTAATATCGATCTCAACGTAGAGGTTCGCGAGCGTTTCGTACATATCAAGGAACCGGAACATCTTCTCCGGCGAGAGTTTCTTGATCTTAGCCGCATTTTCCGGGAAGGTGAAGAGCGTTAGAGCTCCTTCTTGTGTTATATCCGTGAAAGAGGATTCGACTATGTTAACGGAGGAGGAGAAGACATGGTCGGCGAGAAGCCTCTCTCCGAAAAAGAGGGACCGAACTGCTAACTTCGCAGCTCGTAGCCACGACCTGATCTTTGAGTCGAGAGTCTCCCAGTCCATCTTCTGAACCTGATTGAGAGTGAGTCTCTCCACGGCCAAGTTGTGCAGCGTCTCCTCCACTATCGATTTTCTTACGGTTTTGTAAACCGTTACGCATTCCTTGGCGTATCCCGTGGAGATCATACAGTCGGCGATCGTTTTGAGATTGTCCATGGCGTCGGAGTCTCGGCCGGAGAATCTATGATCGTCTTCGTTTTCGGAGTAGGAGGTTTCGTCTTCGGAGTCGGAGACACTAGTCGCGGTGGAAGTGCTGAATCTCGACGATCTGTAAGACGATCGTACAGAGACGCTTTCGGGGTCGAGGTAGTCCCGGTTCGCGTTCAACACGCGGCGAAACTCTGATTCGAGAAGCTTCATCGCCGACTGCATCAGGTTATGAGCGTACACGAGCTTCTCCGAGGACGCGTTGACGGAAACCAAACGGTGCATGGTGCTCTGCAAATGTTTAACGGCTTCAACGAACTCCTCTGCTTCGCGACGGCTGTTGGTGGAAAAGAGGAATTCGTTGGAGGAGGAAGAAGAAGAAGTCCATTTGGATATGACGGTGTTGATGTTGCTCATACACTCCTGGACAGCTGACTCGGCGAGCGATTGGTGAGCTGGTTGTTTCTCCGGTGGAGGAGATGATCGGAACAAGTTCTTCCCCATTCTTGAAACTCTGTTTTGTGTGAAGAATAAATTTTGTTTCTTTTGTTACTCAACAGAAGAAAAAAAAAACTTCTGGTTTGTTGTTTGTAATCCAAGTAAAGCAGATAGAGGTATATATATATATATGTTATAAGCAATACTATTTATATAGATATACCAGCGTATGAGTATGTGAATGTGAATGTGTACATATAGTTTGTGTGGAGGAGAAATGTTCATTAGTCAAACGCGGTATGTCAAATACGACATGACATTGTTTAAAGTCAGACTTCTGACCAATTTGCCTTGTTCATCTGCAGCTGTGATTTTTTCTTGAGTTACCGTTTCAATTTTAAATGCTCATAATAGAGTATTAATTGTAGTTTTATCACTTTATGGCAACAAATATATATATATATATATACTACTTTTTTATTTGTTCAAATATATATATACTACTATTAGTTGTAATTTTCTAGTAATTGAATGCACCCAAGAAAGGTTGCAAATACGAATGCATAGAATTTTATGAATTCGTAACATGAATTTTATGTTAAACTTTATAAACCAACTGTGTCAAACAGTTGTTTTGGGCTACTAGTTGAACATGAACTCAAAGTTTTTAAAAAGGTTTGGAACTTTCGAGTAATGATATATTTTTCTCGACAAAATAACATTTCATGTTGGTCCGTCTGTTATAAATTGCTACTTTTATTACGTTTTGACAGTTTGCATTTATTTGTATGCTATTATTTCTGTAAACAGATCTAATGAAAATTAAACAAGTATGTTTGTAACAATACAATAATATGTTAGTTTTTTTTTTTGGAACACTTTACAATATGTTAGTTAGTTAGATGATTTAACCACTCTTTTGGCTTTTGGGAAACGGAGATCTGTGAGGAAGGTTCCCTGTTTTGTATGTTAATTTGCGTCGTGCCGCCACATAAATTAAAAAGATCCATAGGGTTTAAAAGTTCAAAGATACTAAACTGCCTTGTTACGACTACCAATTCATTTTTTCTCCATTTTTAATTAGTTATGCTTAACCGCAAGACATGTCTCTACTCTCTAGTCTTCGAAATTTTAAATATTCATAAATATTCAAAACCTTTTTTGTCAATTAATACAAAACTTAGAAGTTAAAAACTCTTCAGTTTTAACATATAATATATGCTAAATTTAAGCTTTTACATTGTGATTTCAATTATAATTAGTCGTATCCTAATCATATTTGTTCAGATGTTCCGGAAACTAGTTGTCTTATAGTTTAATTATATGCCTATATCTATGTAATTTCATAAGAAATGATAAAGAATGATAGTACTGATCAACTGACAACCAAATGAAACGGAAGTTACAAAGTTCAACGTGATGTAAATATTTAGTTACATGGTCGAAGAATATTTTTACAAATGATTTGTTCATGAAGTTATTTACCACCTAGCTTGAAAAATACAATCCGTAATTTTCTTTTGTCGTGGAGAAGTAAATAATTCTAACTAGGAAATTAAAGACTATGAAAATGAAGTAGCATGTGAGTTGAGTGGTACTTATTATTAAGTATCTGAGCAACTTATATGAGGTTCTATACCGATGGAATTGCTCTTACCGACGAGGGATAAAGCCAAAGGCCCCATGCATCCATGGCCCCTAGTGATTTGGAATATACAGACTCTAGAGCCGACCGACGACTTGCTTTCTTTCAAAAAAGAAAGACCACTTAGTTTTTGTTTTTGTCCGATGATATTAATGTCAGAAGACTTTGACCTAACAAAAAAACACATACAAAGCTTGTCCCGCTCGACCTAAGCACATTTTCTTATAAACAATTTATTTTAATAGGATTGATTCTGCTGGTGCACAAAAAAAGGGATTGATTCTGCATTATGCAAGGGTCCTAACTTTTTTTGAAAAATTATAATAAGTTAATGGAAATAATATGTTGTCATATATTTAATTTAATAAAACATTATATTCTCAATATATATAGTAACTACAATTATATAAGTTGTAAGCGAAGAAAATATAAAATTATACAAACATATATTTTGGATGGAAATCGGGTCCAGCGTTTGTTTACGAGTCTCTATCCAAATAACCTGTTGAAATTTTTATCCACGAACTGAGAAACAATAATAAAAATGTTTTGCAGTCGAATTATCTTATTTGACCGTAACCGAAACATAACAAAACACTATAATAAGACCTAAGACGTTTTCTTGATGAAGTTATTAATTCGTAAAACATAAGACGGCTTCAAAAAGAAAGAAAGGTCTATCCTTCACACCGTGTTCCAGAGTAAATATTAGAAAATAATTTATATCACATCACAGATTCACATATATTTGATTAACATGAAATGTTGTCATAAAATTATATGTATTTTGGCTTCAAATACCCAAAATATTAAAGAAAAGTTACTAAAAGCAACATCTTGCGCAATGCGTAATTTCGCTCAACTCACAACTGCATAAGTCAAGTCAAACGGGGCGTATATAAGGACGGTTTAACCTACATGTATAAAACACGTACATGGCTGGCTACCTCATCAGATGTATGTGTTATTCATATACATGTGGGATGTGTCCATCGACCATAGGGCATACTGTATATATAGTCGCGAGAAAAATCATGTGTCGTGTAACTCAAAACTGTTAAATGTTTTGTAACTAATATATAGTTATATACACGTCACGGAACTTTCCTTAGATTAATATTGTATATGTTATCATTATAGACATAAAATTATCTTCAAGACTGTGGAGAAAAACAGTAAAAGTAGGTTTACGGTTGAAATATATGTATACTGTATGATGCATGCTAAGAATCAGTCAAAATAGGAGTAAACGGTTCTTGGAAAGATGACCATGAAACAAGTGGTTTGGAGTAGGGATCCATCAAAATTTGTCTTTGTTCCACAAATGCCGATTCACCCCAGCTTTAAAAGAGAAAAAAAAACAATCATGTTTTCATACTAAGGCGAACACACAAGATCCACATATATAGCATACATATCAAATTTTAAAAGTATTAATATTATGTTTCTACTAATAGCTGGTAATGCTGCATCTCTTCTAAGTCCGAGGCATTTTATCTTTACTTCAGCTGGTTGGATACCTTGATCCACTACTGTCCGAATAACATTTCCTGCAATTTAAGCAGCAAAGGGTTCCTCTCTTCTCTTGTACCCTTGAATTTATAAGAAGTTTAACAAAATTTGAATTGGTACAAGATCAAAACGATATGATAACAAATAATTTTTCAGGCTATTGATTCATGGTAACAGAGGCAACATCTGACAAAATAATGAATACCAGTTATTTTTGTTAGCGTTAGCAGTGAACTAATGATTGATCACTTGAAGAAATTTCTCTAATAATTAACAAGTAGTCTTTGATGGAGTATATAATTAAGTTAAACAGGTTATTTGGTTAGACCCGTGAACTCTATAGACAGTTATTGACTACAAGATAACTCGATTGCACATTTTATTATTATTTTTCAGTTAGTAGATAAAAAGGTTAGACAGTGAAGTAGTTAACATATCACTGCTTACCATTTACAAAAAAAAAAAAAAAAGATAAATAAAATTTCTCAAGGATTATCTCTCGTTTGAAATATTCAAGTATGTATACAAATCAAGAACTGGTCCACGTGATGTATGTATAAGACTGATACTCCTCGGCGTCAGCACCTTAAAACACACACATGTAAGAGAAGAACCTTATTGTAATGTTGTTTAGTTGTTCACTAGAACAATTCTTCTCCGTTGAATCATTCTCTTATTGAGAATAAATCCGATCTCTCAATGGATACGTCAGATGTCATTTCAAAATAAAGATGCATTATGTATATATATATATATAATCCTACACGATATCCAAGAAAATAAAATAAAGGAAAGATGAAAAATGTAGAGTCTGACAATATGAAACCTATGCTTTATCGACTGGTGTTGAAAAGATTCGCGTCTTAAGAGCCCTCAGGCTTTTCATACTGTGGCAGTTCTGGAGGCTGAGTTTTCTGATTTTTTGTTGTTGTTGTTCAGTAAATTTTTGGCGTATAAAGACCCGAAAACAATGACCTGATCATCGAATGAACTCTGGTTAGTCAAAGTGTCAAATGTATAATGTATATTGGAGTGCCTAAGCTTTCGTAGGATCTAATGGTTCAAGTTCCATAAGATGTAAGAGAGAATCAAAAAGATATACCGATCCGATACATTGCTCCCAGCTAAGCGGATGAGAGAACCAAATGCATGAGAGCATGATGCTTGCAAGCTTTATTAATGAGAAAGGGATTGTGTTAGTTATTAATACGGATTAATAGGATTGAGTCAGGTTTTTTTTTACCTGTCTCGTTGTCATGATTGCAGCAAATGTCAGAGCTCCAAATGTCCTAATGGTGTAAGAAATGAAGAACTGGCTAGCTGTTGCAACCTGGAAGATTCAGTAGAAATTAAAGAGACAAGAAAGGAAGATTGTATAATGAGATGTCTGTCATCGAAACTTTGTGGATCATAGAATCATAGTGTGGTTAGTACAAACTAAAGTGCCATATAGGGAACCTCTGAGACTACATAAACGTAAAACTAATTAAGGACAAAACTTCGTATTGTAAAGACTAAGTAGACAATAGAGGAAACTGAAACTTACTGTGGAAAGAAGAGCGATGTCCACTAAACAATCTCTATGGCGAGAAACAAAATCTACAGCTAGTAGTAAATGGCCTTGCAATATAAGTCCTACCAAAAAAAAAGAAGATTTTACAAAAAATGATAAGCAAAGAGCATAATTTACATAAGACCAACAAGTAAGAGTCTCACCAGTGAAACTGAGAACACAAGAACAAAGTGTTGTGTAGAATATTTGGTTATGTATCTCCATATTATACCCTTTAAAGAGTTTGTCTTGGAAAGTGCTTGTAAAGCCATCAAATCTGTTAGACCAAAATACACAATCATGATTAGTAACAACAAAGTATCGTGATTTCCAACTTAAAACCAGACAACGAGATCTCAGAATAATCACATAAACAGTGTAACAGAGTAACACAGAGATTACACATACCCAAGATAGCCAGCCATAAGGGAAACACCCCAAACAGTATTTTCCCTTCCCTTATTGTACGGACTAACATCATCTCCTGCCTACGGCTCACGTTTTCGTAAACAAAACATCAGTACATCTTTACCTTGTTGTTCATGTAATTGTGATACTCTTAACTATAGCTAGGAACTGAGTGTAGAGCAAATTTTGTACCGGGAAAAGAATGAAGACAGAGCACCCCAGGGTGACCAGAAAAGCTACTAGATAGTCAAATCCCTTGTACTTCTTCTGCATGATGAGAGTTCCCCACACCTGTACAGAGAGCATACATATAAGAAATGGTGATGCTAAACTCAAATGCCTCTATCGATAAGAAGATTTAAACAACTTACCATGACTGGTATCATTTTGGCACATTTAGCTAGAGTTTGGACCGGGAAGCTCACATACTTGAGAGCCTGGGAGCATATGGCAAAGACAAAGTTATAAAAGTCGACAAGAGTGGAGTTAAAAGATAAAAACCCTACCTCATATTGGCATGTTGTGGTTAAGATGTTAGTCACTGAAATAAGACAATATTTGTAAACCGGCGCCACAGGATCCAAAACCTTCTTACTTGCCTACAAATTAAAAAAGAAAAAATAGAGTTCTTCAAACTTTGGTAATTAAGTATGAATCATAAACAGAAGTTGATATTTTGCTGGTTTACCAATAAAGCACCAGCAGAGACAGCTGAAGTAGTGAGACGATTGCAGAAAACAAGAAACAAAGAGTACTTAAAGAACTCTTTGTTCAATCCATAAGGAACTCTCATTATCTTCTCCTACAAACAAAACCCACAAAGAAAGTTATAACCTTTCAACTAGATTCCAGAGAACAGAGACTTTAGGTATCATGACAACACAAGAAACAGACAGACCTGAAGAACACCATAGATGACAAGAGTAGACATAATGCCTGAAACCGCGAATACACCTTTCCATAACTTGTTCTCCTCCTTCACTCCGTTTACTGTCTCCGGCTCAGCCATTTCCCCATCCACCACCTCTCACTAATCTCTCTTCTTCCTGAAGAACATGAAACCAAACACGAATCACATAATACAAAGGCGTGCGAAGCTACGGTAACTACACCTTTTGAAAACTCAGAGATTTCAAACTTACACGAGGAACCGATACAATGCAACGACCGATCTAGTGAGATCGGAGAAACTTATGCTCTGAAACAGAATCTCCGGCGAATCTCCGACTAGATCCGGTTTTGCTCCACCGTCCTTTCTCTCCCTTCTTTTCTTAAGTACAGTTCGTTGGGGTTTTGTAAGGATCCGCCACGTCATCACCCGAGTCAAAAAAGAACGTCAACGAGACCTTCCAGACGAACCAGAGTGTTTCCGTTTAAAGAAATATTAATTTTTGTTTTTAGACCCCAAAAAGTATAATAATTTCTTTAAAACTAACGTGTGGCCCAGAAACACGACTCTTGTCAGTACGATGATGATGTGTTATGTGTAATGACAGAAATAAAAAAGAAAGAAGATAAGTCCTAATCCTAAACTCGTGGTCATGATTTCGTTTCTGTTACATCCTTGTAAAATGTCTGCTTTATTCTTTTTTCTTCTTCTGAATTTGGATACGGAAACAAGTTAAAAACCTAAAGGAGACGAGAAGCAGCGTATCGATCGTTATTTTCATGTCCAGTAGATGGATTCTGCTTTGTCTCCTCGCATCTTTTTCGCACACAGCTTCATTAACTTAAGGTTTGATAATAACTCTCTCTATCTTTGTTATGTGGTTTATCGTACTGTGCTGTCTCCTTGAAAACAGTGGGGCTCTTTTACTTGTACAGGTCGCCTAGGTTTGCAGCTACTGGTACTTGCTGGAGATTGGTTGATGGTTCATCTTGGGAGACCAAGGCTGTTGGGAACAGTGATCGCAATGAACGTCCTCTCAGAGGAACAGATGGGTCTTTCTTTGATCACGTTGACGCGGAGATCACGCCAGAGACTGTTGATTTCTTCGTGAGTGACGCAGAAGGTGATCCAGATTGTCCTACTCGAGGCTACTCCTCTATCGAACTCGCTCTTCAATCTCTACGCCAAGGCAAGGTTTGTTCTAGATGAACACCCATTGGTTATCAGTTGTGTACACTCGGGTCTTTATTCTTTCTTTCTCTCTTATCAGTTTGTGATCGTTGTTGACGATGAGAACGGGGACGTTGAAGGGAACCTAATCATGGCGGCAAATCTAACGAGTCCAAAAGACATAGCCTTTCTGATCAAGAATGGTTCTGGGATTGTCTCTGTTGGGATGAAGAAAGAAGACCTCGAAAGATTAAACCTAACACTCATGTCACCTGAAATGGAAGATGAAGATTCCTCTGCACCTACTTTCACCATCACGGTGGTAACTTTTTGCAAAAAAAAAAAACATATATGATATGATTCTCAAGAGTGTTTCAGCTCTTTGATAAAGTTCTTGGTTACAGGATGCAAAATCAGGAACATCAACAGGAGTCTCAGCTTCGGACAGAGCCATGACGGTTCTTACGCTTGCCTCTCTTGAAGCTAAACCAGATGATTTCAGGAGGCCAGGTCATGTGTTCCCTCTAAAGTACAGAGAGGGTGGAGTTTTGAGGAGAGCCGGCCACACTGAAGCTTCGGTAGATCTAATGATGTTAGCTGGTTTACGTCCGGTGTCTGTTCTTACAGCCATTCTTGATCAAGAAGATGGGTCTGTAGCTTCACTTCCGTATATGAAGAAGCTTGCTTCGGAACATGACATTCCCATTGTATCCTTGACTGATCTAATCAGGTAAGAGAAGAAGGAAAATGTATTAAAGAAAGAGAGATAAGTAAACTGCTAAACTTTGGCCAATGTTATAGATATCGAAGAAAGCGAGATAAACTAGTGGAGAGAATCACCGTGTCTCGTTTGCCTACCAAATGGGGTCTTTTCCAAGCTTATTGCTACCGATCAAAACTCGATGGAACCGAAAATATCGCCCTTGTTAAGGTACATCAAACACCACTTGGCACTTACCTTAGATCAAACTCTTGATCAGGTTTGGTTAAGACCAGTGTTGAGTTGTTTCTGTCTGAATCTAACCAGGGAGACATTGGAAACGGTCAGGATATTCTGGTAAGAGTTCATTCAGAATGCTTAACCGGAGACATTTTCGGTTCAGCACGGTGTGACTGTGGAAACCAATTGGAGTTAGCCATGCAGCTAATCGAGAAAGAGGGAAGAGGCGTGGTTGTGTATCTTAGGGGACACGAAGGAAGAGGCATTGGTCTTGGTCACAAGCTTAGAGCTTATAACTTGCAAGACGACGGACACGACACTGTTCAGGCAAATCTTGAACTTGGTCTAGCCATTGATGCTCGTGAATATGGTATTGGTGCTCAGGTCAGCCATACTATATTCCGATTTGGTTTTGGTTTTGGTTTAAAAGCTTTTCTTTGTTCGGAGTTAGTTGGTTTATGAGATAATAATATTATTTCAATTTGTTTTGGAAAAAATTGGTCCAAAATGTAGATGCTTAGGGACATAGGAGTGAGAACAATGAGGCTGATGACGAATAATCCGGCGAAGTTCACAGGACTGAAAGGGTACGGACTGGCCGTAGTTGGGCGTGTGCCGGTGGTGACACCAATCACCAATGAGAACAGAAGATACATGGAGACCAAACGCAAGAAGATGGGTCACATTTATATCTCTGATACTAATCAACCTTTGGTTTGATAAAAACGAATTTTGTATTTTTTTTCTTAATCGATTTAATTACACTGGCAGTACGCCTCTTTTATACACATACTAGTGATATTCCGGCGCTACGCGCCGGGCTCGTATGTTGTATTCTTACATGAATTTATAATTTATTATATGCACTTGGTAAAGAAAATATGTTAAAAATATGAAAATGAAAATATGTTAAAAATGATATATTTTGATCTTTTTATAGTGGTTAGCGACCGTAGTGTATTACTTTGTTTGAAGTTGTTTAGTTCAGAGTAGAATAGCATAAGTGGTTGTTATTAATCAATTGAATGAAAGTACAGAAAAGCTGATAGTCGTAAATAAGTTAATTTAGTTGAAATTTAAACATAAAACAAAGTTGATGTTTTATTTAGAAAACATACTTACATTATTAATTATTAAAATAATTATGAAGTATCAGACTTGTATATTTAGTTCAAATAATAGAAAGATAAAATAAGTTTCAAATTTTATAAACTTTATAAAAAATAAGGGTGAAGTGTCAATTTTGGTAAAATAATTGGTGAGTATCTAACATATATGTTCTACACCCAAGGCAGCCATACTTTTCATCAAGGAGTATTATGAGCCCTTCAAATACACTGATTCAAATGCTTAATACCCTGCAGTTACTTAAGACTTCCACTATTATTCATGTCCAAACATTAAGATTACAGTTATATTAAATTGAGAAAGTTCATAAAAAGTAAGATATTTGAGATATACCTTTGAATTTTAAGTTAGCCATATTGGGTGAGTGCTTTAGTTCTCTTTGTTGAAAATAGTTTTAATACCCAAAATTTTCTTATGATACCTGCAAACCAAAAGAAGTAAGCTGCTATTATGCTGGATTTTGTTAAGTTATTATATTGACTGACGTAAGACTTTAAAAGAAAACTAACCTGGCAAATCGTCTTTGTGTATGCTAATGACATGAGGAGGTCATAATTTCGTACCTAGAACTCTCCATCAAGATCGGGTGTGTCGTCTCTTCTAGGTCAACAAACGAGTCTGCTCTGTGAATAAGATGGCATTAGGGCGCCATCATATGTGAAGTTAGGGTTGCTCTGATTTCATCATAAATACTAAAGTCATAGACTGAGCTTTCTTTCAAGAGATGTTTGAAGGTGTTAAGCATGTGAAAGTTGATTGACGCATGTAGGAACACCACCGAGAAAGGGATGACGCGAAGAAAACTACTACTTTAAAAGCAAACAATCATTAATAGGTAAACTGAAATAAGAAACCGTGTATCTTCCCATTAATCAACAACATATCAACCCCAACATCTCACCATTTTCTTAACATTTCAAGCTTGCCAAAATTGTTGTAGCCTAGTCTGAACAACATCTCTATACTGGTTTGTCTTCAACTCCGAGCAATGACACTGGAATTCAACATGATCTGAATTGGGAAAAGTAAAGGGATTCTCGTCCGAGCTCTCACACCGCCTATGCATAGCCGATGAAGCTGAGAAGGCAAGAACTAAAGAAGTTTTCAATAGGAGAGTGGGAAGAGTGGAATTTCTGGATTAATTATATGAACGGTTACGTCGATTGCGTTAAAGAAGGAGAATCGTAGAGACTCTATACTCCATCGTCAACATCAAATACAAAGAAATATTATAAACCAGTGTTTTGAAACCCGACCGAGACTGAACGAACGATTCATTGGGTCAACCGCGGATTAATAAATGAATTAATTTTATTATATAATAATATATTAGCTATGAAAATAAATATATAAAAATAAAGTAATATTTATAAATGTTTTTAAACATAAAATAATAGTTTGGATATGTATCTATTTTATGTTTAAGAACATTTAGAAAATACTTAACTTAAGTTTCTATATTTTTATTTTCATTTGACACAAAATATTAAGAAATAGTTTATACTATTTTCTTAAAAAAATTGTAACAAAAGAGTCATGACATCTAAAAAATCAAGACATGAAATTCATAAATATTTATGTCTAATGTGAATAATAAATTTGTAACTCGCTAGGTTCTTATTCTTCAACAATCCAAAACTCGTTTTGTAATCCACATGATCATATGATATTCTTTTAATTGGAAATCTATAAAACAAATTTAAAACATAACTATTTTTTGAAGTAAAAGGTAAAACTATCTGTTGGTTCAACCAGTTGTGCAACTGGTATCGGTTTCGGTTTTATTGAGTTTTTGTGGGTTTTTGCAGATTTTAAACTTTAGGCCAAACCCGATTATATTGGGTCATCGGATTTACCAGTTCAACCCAGATCCGGCAAGGTTCAAAACACTGTTATAAACGTTTGGGCTTGAGGGAAAATGAAAAATCCAATGTCTTTCACAATTAACATCAAAACCCATTAAATATAGATTGAAAAAAAAAATTATTAAAAAGAGAGTGCCACATGGCATTTTTCCCCCCAAGGAGAAAAAAAACTCTCCTTTATTAGTATAGACTAGCGAACTTTCCACTGATTCGTAAGATTAATTGCAAAAAATATTTCCACCGAAGACATTTTAATCCTAAACCAAAATTGTTTCACGCACATTCTTAGAAAGAGTTATTTTATTTATTTGATTGTTAACTGTAATATTTTTACTATACCACACTAATAAGCGTTATTATATCTAATCTTTCACCGTTGGGGTTGTCTACACTATATGATTCAATGTCAATTAGCTATGATCTACTGATTAAAGTGAAGAGAGTTAATTAACCTGGAAGGGTACTTCGGATTGATCCGGCGAAACCAGAACTATCAGCAAACCTTCTCGGTGTCTACTTGGATGTCGTTAGTGTGGAAACAATTGCGGAAGCTTATTTCCCAAAGTTAATTTCAGGGGTTTATGTATTCTTTACTCCGCCTTTGATTTAGATTGTTAGCCAAATTAAAAAAAAATGTAATTAGCTCTTTCAGTGAACAGAACAACGATATCAATGAAGAATATCACATACAAAATAAACGAAACCAATAAAAAATAGGAAATCACCTGGAAGATTTTCTTCTGATTGGAATTTGTGAAATCCAAACCCTATCCCCCTTTCGCTTGCTTTTTCTGATTTTCGTTTTTGACTTATTTTTTGTGTTGTTGATATCTGATATCTCACTATTTTTATGAGGTTTAGTATTTGTTATTAGTACATTTTAATCATTTTAGGATGTATTCAGGTATATATATATTGCATTAGATTGTTCATTTGCATATAGCAGGGTTGGATTGCACACTTGAGAAGTTTGGGGAAAAATCGTAAGATTATCCTTGCAATTTACAGAGTTTGTGGCCTATTTGAGAACCATCAAGAGTTGGAGGACCATTTTGCAAATTCGAGGGGTCTAAGTTGCACAACCGAGCTCATGAGTTAATTTGAGAGGACATTCATATTTAATACTCCCTCCGTTTCATTTTAGTCGTTGTTTTAGGTTTATACACACATATTAAGAAATCATTTAATTTTGCATATTTTCAAATAAAAACATCATTACCAATACACCTAACCACATTTCAACCAATAGAAAAATAGACCGGAGAATATTATTAATAAATTTTGCGTTGAAAGCATAAAACAACACTTATTTTGAAACAAAAATTTTGCTCTAGAACGACAAATAAATCGAAACGGAGAGAGTAGTTTTGGGGTCCATTCGTAAATAGACAGAAGCTAGAGGAGCAGATGTGCAATAACTCTCAAATCCACCATTGTTGCTTTGTGATTCCTCCGTTACGAGAAGACTCCGACTCCCGACAACGGAGGAGCACTAGCTCGAGCCAGAACACAACGGAGGAGCTGACAAGACCAGGACTTGAGTCTCCATGGTGGAGCAAAACGGCGGAGACTGCGACATTGATGACGAACCCCGACGGAGGAGAAGCTCTAGGAAAGAACTCACCGTGACGCTTGGTTCGGTGATGTCACAGCCATGAGTTCAGAGCACTGCGATGAGGGATTGAGCTTGTGCGGCTGTGGTCTGCGGTGGAGAGCTTCAAAGAAGGAACAGCCACAGTGTCTAGGGACGGCGTGAAGCGTGACAAAGAAGGAGGCGCAGTGGCTTGGAATGTTGAGAACGAGTTGCAGAGCATGGCTAATCTAGGATACAGTTTCGCCAAGACAAAGAAGAAGAGGTCTTTAACTCAAGCTCGTGCAAGTTCATAGCGACTTACAATAGCGATGAAGAAAGACCGCTCGGGAAAAGACAAAGTCGACGAACCATGCTTCTCAACCTTCGTTGATTCGTAGCGACTTATCATAGCGAGGAACAGATGCCCTATACCTATAGCGGTTTAACGTATTGGGAACTGAGTGTCAGCTATTGGAGGTGATGAATTGAGATTTTAATTTATTCCCGGTTTAGTCCGGTTAAATCCTGGTTTGTGGGGTTAAATCAGCTCGAGTTTTACATCCCTATAAATTGAATTAGACCCAAAAACTCTAGTTCTATCTCATTTTCTTTCAAGATTTTGCCTCATTTTGTAAAAGATTGAACCTTTTTATCATTTTAAGGAAGTACTTCATCTTATATCTTGTTTTCTTGTTCATTAACATGATTAGCCTTGAATCTATCATAGATTTAAGTTTTCTCATGGAGATTATTGAGTAGACACCTCTTGAATCCAGGGGTTAGGTAGATCTAGGGTAATTAGTGAACAATTAAGGTGCTTATTGTTAGATCTATTAGTTTCTATGTTTTTAAGTGTTCTTACATTAGACTTGATTAATCTCATCTAGATCTTAAGTTATTTAAAACCCGGAAGGTGTTTGTTAAAATGCTTGAATGAACTTAGTATTGCTCTAGCTTGAATAATCAAAGACATTTCATGTTAGGATTGCTAGATGGTTAGTAGACTTGAACATAATGCATGCTTTAATGAATTAGGCCAACAGGATTTGATGTTTAGCTCATGATTGTATATGGATTATTGTCACGAGAGTGGATTAATCTATTTTAATGAGATCTAGACCTATAGAGACTTATGATTGCTTAAACTTAACACTTTGACTTGGAAACTAATTGCCTTGGATCAATTGCCTTAAGTCCATGAGCTCTACCTTAGCATTTGATTGAAAGTTTAGCTCTTGCACTTATTTCTTGATTGGATTTGAGATCTTGTTTATAATTCTAAGATCTTAGCTTGTTACAAATCATACATCTTTTTTATTTGCTTAGTTTAGGAAAGTCTGTGTATTTTTGGTGTTATAAGACTCTAGTTCTCTGTGGAATATTACAGTGAAATACTATTCGATTGTGGTATTATTGACACATTAGGTTAATTGGTCAGTGTTGAAAGGCACTAATCAATGTAAAAAAAATTACTTCCTCTATCATTTTGTCACGCAAGCCCAAATGGAATCTATGTAAAATCCTAAAAGCTAAACAAGTATTATACTAAGATTTTCTATTTTCTTGACTATATGTTTAATCGTGTGATGAATCATACACGTGAAACCTTCTCACTTTGTCAAAAATGTCCCACACGAGAAACCTTGCATATTTTTCAACACAATTGATGGTTAGTATATTAATACTAAATTTATCTATGAGATAAATTTAGCCAGATTTATTAAAAATATATATATTGTGTCTTTATATGTTTAATTATATAACATATCCATCAAAATAACCACATATTGAGGGTGATTGGTTGGATTTTATCTCTCTACTTTAACTTTATTTATTTTTATTGGGATAGAGTCGGTGAAGAGTATTCTCGTTGAGAGAATATCTCGACATTGCAGTATATTCGGTTGTTAGAGTATATTGAGAGATAAACATGTATCTAATAGGTTACAATTATCTTGTGTATATAAGACTAACATGAGTCTTCGTTGTAAAGTATCACGTTCAATACAAAGGATTTACAGATCTTTTATGGTATCAGAGCCTAAGGCATGTCAGGCGCCGACGGAAAACAATTACAAAGCAAGGTGGAGGGTACGGTGAGCAAAACCGTGACGTCTCCATACACTTTGGCAACAAAAGACGATCCAGAGAATGTGATCACAAAGGTTGTCTTCGATGGAAGAAACTATGACGAATGGGTGAGGAAGATGAAGACCGGTCTTCGCGCAAAGAAGAAGTTAGGTTTCATCGACGGAACGGTGAAGGCACCAAAGGAAGGGTCCGACGAAGAAGAAGATTGGATGACTGTAAACGCCATGGTGATATCTTGGATTTTCAACACCATTGATCCAATACTTAGGTCCAGTATCACTCATCGAGAGATAGCTAAGGATCTATGGGATAGTATCAAGGCGCGTTTCAGTGCAAAGAGTGAAGTTAGAGTTCAGCAGTTGAAAGAAGAACTGATGAACCTGAAACAGAGAGATATGTCGCTTGAGACTTATTATGGGAAGCTGCAAGTGATATGGGAGGATCTCTCAAACTATGAGTTCAAGCCGGCATGTAGTTGCGGAGGATGCAAATGCCAGGGCTGTACTTGTGATTTTGTGCGCCAAATGGAGATAGGACGAGAGAGAGAGAAGCTCCATCAGTTCTGTCTCGGACTGGATGCGTCGTTATATGGAAACATACGAACGGCTATTGTTAACACTGATCCACTGCCAAGCGTTGAGAGCGCTTATTCCATGGTCTATCGAGAAGAACAGATGAGGTCATCGGATCGTGATCGTGTAAAAGAAGTTAGAGGAGAGGCAATGGCTTTTGCAGTGAACTCAAGTGGAGGACAGTTTCGAGGAGACTTTCGAAACAGCAAAGGGAGTCACTGTACTCATTGCAACAAAAGCGGTCATGATAATGCAACATGTTATCAGTTGCATGGATACCCAGAATGGTGGCTCGAAAAATATGGGAAAGGAAAAGGAAGCAAATCCCCTACACAAGGGAATACGTCTGTGACGAAAACCAAAGGGAGTTACGGAAGAGGAGCAAGCGTCAACTCAGTCTCTCATGTGGTAGCTCCAGTTGATGCTCATGCGGTAACCGGGCTGACAAAGGATCAGTGGGAAAAACTTGTGAAACTGCTTGGAGAGAAAACAGAGGAGACACGGCTGAATGGTAAGAGTTATAGAGGTGATTGGATTTTAGATAGTGGTGCATCTCATCATATGACAGGATCGGCAGATTGTTTGTTTGATGTACATTCTGTTCCTCCATGTCTAGTCGGGCTTCCGAATGGAAAGTTGGTGATGGCAGATCAGGAAGGCAGCGTCAGTTTAACTGATACTCTTATGCTTCACAGTGTGCTATATGTGAAAGAACTGAAGTGCAATTTGATATCGGTTTCACAGCTTATTGATGAGCTGAATTGTGTCGTTCTGTTTGCTAAGACATGTTGTCTATTGCAGGACCTCACGCTGATGACTCCGATTGGAGTGGGTAAAAGAAAGAACGGCGTCTATTTTCTTCAAGGAGTGGAGTCGGTGAAGAGTGTGAAGAAAGTAGGCGCTAAGGAGTCGCTGGAGCTGTGGCACAAGCGACTTGGACATGCATCAGAGAAAAGAATAAGGCAATTGCCAGTAGTTGATAGTGGTGGTGTTGAGCTTTCAGTTTGTGATATTTGTTTTCGGGCAAAACAATGTAGAACTGAATTTCCTTTGAGTATCAATAAAAGCAAAGACATTTTCGAGCTTATTCATGTTGACTTATGGGGTCCTTATAGAACACAGAGCTTGTGTGGATCTTACTATTTTCTTACGGTGGTTGATGATTTCTCAAGAGGAGTATGGGTGTTTCTCTTGGTAGATAAAACGCAAGTACAACAGACACTGAAAGATTTCATAGCTTTAGTGTTGCGACAATTCAAGAAAGATGTGAAACGGTACGGTCTGATAATGGAACAGAGTTCACATCCATGAAGAAGTTCTTTACCTCGAACGGCATAATACACCAGACCTCGTGTGTTGGAACTCCCCAACAAAATGGAAGAGTGGAGAGGAAGCACCGACACATCTTGAACATCGCAAGAGCACTCATGTTTCAAGGGAAACTTCCTACTCAGTTCTGGGGAGAGTGTGTTCTTGCGGCTGCTCATCTCATTAATAGAACTCCCTGTGAGATTCACAAAGGAAAAACACCATATGAAATCATATTTGGCACTTCGCCAAAGTATGACGAGCTAAAGGTAGTAGGCTGTCTTGCCTACGCACACAACCAGAAGAGAGATGGGGACAAGTTTGCAAGCCGCAGTCGTCGTTGTGTTTTTGTAGGCTATCCTTATGCTAAGAGGGGTTGGACACTGTTTGATCTAGATAAAGAAGAGATTTTTGTGTCCAGAGACGTTACGTTCGTTGAGGAGTCGTTTCCTTTTGCTGAGCTATCATCACCTAAATCACCTAAAGATGCAGACTATGAAGGGAATAAACTGGTAGACTATGAGACCGTGCAGTTTCATGAGGATGATGACGTTAGAGTTAGCGCAACTGATGCAGGGATTGGTGATCTGGTGGGGGTAGAGAATACCAAGAGTGGTGATACTGAAGTTGCCCTCGAAGATGTAACAGAGTCACATGACAAATCAGACGAAGAAACAACTGAAAAAGCCCATGAGGAAGTGACAAATGACGATCAACATGATAAAGAAGATACAAGTGTGACAGTGATACAACAAACAGAGGAGGTAACAGAGGAGCTGGGAAGAGGGCTGCGTGAGAAGAAAATACCTGCACGACTGCAGGATTATATATTAAACACTGTTCAACGACAAGAGGACCATGCTGGTGGAGAGTATGAGTTTGAGTTCGACTCACTGTATGGGATAGAGCAGTTCTTGTCGTGCGATCGTTTCTCAGCAGCACACACTGCTTTTCTAGCTGCAGTTCAGAAGGGGTAGAACCAAGATCATTTGCTGAAGCTATGCAAGATAAACGGTGGAGAGATGCAGCCGGTTTTGAGATAGTAGCACTTGAGGAAAATGGCACATGGACAGTCGAGCATCTTCCTCCAGGAAAGCATGCAATAGGATGCAAATGGGTTTTTAAAATTAAGTACAACGCTGACGGCACAGTTGAAAGATTCAAGGCGCGTCTTGTGGCACTTGGGAACAGGCAAGTAGAAGGGCTTGACTACTTTGAGACTTTCGCACCAGTTGTAAAGATGACAACAGTGAGGCTGTTCCTAAAGATTGCGTGTGGACGAGGGTGGACTTACACCAGATGGACGTCCCACAACGCGTTCTTACGGCGACTTAGATGAAGAAGTGTTCATGAAGCTGCCACCAGGTTTTCACGCCCGAGAAGGGTATGGTGTGTCGCCTTGCAAGTCATTGTCGGGTTAAAACAGTCGCCGCTGCTGGTTTGCGGTTTGCAAAGGCACTGTTTGACTCACGGTTTTTCACAGTGTGGAGCTGATCATTCTCTGTTCTCTCTGATTACAAGTAAGAAGGAACTTCATGTTTTGATATATGTTGACGATCTGGTCTTGACAGGAAGCTCAAATGAGGTTGTTCAGAGTTCAAGACTTATCTAAGCAATAAGTTTCATATGAAAGATCTAGGAAAACTGAAGTATTTCTTGGGATGAGGTGGCTAGAAGCCGAGGGATGTTTCGTCACGAGAAAGTATACTCTGGACATTTTAGCTGACGTTGGATACCTTGGTGGAAAACCCGTTGAGTTCCCTATTGAGCAAAACCATCAGCTTGCTAAGTCTACCGCTCAGCCTCTGCAAAATCCGCAACAGTATCGACGCTTAGTAGGGAGACTGATCTATCTCTCTGCAACTCGCCCGGATCTTGCTTATGCAGTACACACTCTCTCACAGTTTATGCAGCGACCGACACAGGAGCATTGGGATGCAGGGTTACGAGTTGTCAAGTATCTGAAAGGATCTCCTGGTCAAGGTATATTGCTTAAGTCAGACTGCAACTTTCAACTCACAGCTTGGTGTGACTCGGACTGGGCAGGATGTCCAATAACAAGGAGGTCACTAAGCGGCTGGCTAGTTCAGTTGGGGGATTCACCTGTCTCGTGGAGGTCTAAGAAACAAGAAGTGGTTTCTCGTTCCTCTGCGGAAGCAGAATATCGCGCAATGGTGGAGGCATTATGTGAGCTAAAATGGATCAAGAACGTTCTCTACACGATGGGCATTGAGCATCAAGGGCCGATGAATCTTTATTGTGATAGTCGCTCAGCTCTGCATATTGCGGCCAACCCGGTTTTTCATGAGCGAACTAAGCACGTTGAGTTGGATTGTCATTTCATTCGGGATGACATACAGCGCGGTGTGGTTCGAACGAAACATGTGTCTACGGTGAACCAATTGGCAGACATTTTTACGAAGGCGCTTGGCGGGAAGATGTTTCAATCATTTCTTTTCAAGTTGGGCATTCGTAATCTACATGCTCCAACTTGAGGAGGGGTATTGGGATAGAGTCGGTGAAGAGTATTCTCGTTGAGAGAATATCTCGACATTGCAGTATATTCGGTTGTTAGAGTATATTGAGAGATAAACATGTATCTAATAGGTTACAATTATCTTGTGTATATAAGACTAACATGAGTCTTCGTTGTAAAGTATCACGTTCAATACAAAGGATTTACAGATCTTTTAATTTTTAAATCACTAAATTTTACCAATCATGTTGTAGCTTTATTTTTGTTAATCAAAATCTACAACAGATTTTTATTAACTTGTACCAATCATGTTTTAGTTTTATTTTTAAAACTACAACAAAAAAAATTAAAGCAAAATTTATTCTTATGTATTTTAGGCAAAACACCTACATCTTTGTTTTATAGGTTGTGGAAACTATAAAATAAAATAAAACTATCTATAATATCAAATTAATTAGATAATCATAATTAAAATATCTATAAATATTTTAATTTAGTTCTGGGTGTTTTCAAAATTATTCAAATATTTTAAATAACATAAAATATTATTTACATATCACACTTTAAATAACAATAAACTTTGATAATTTATAAAAAAATATTAATATAAATTATTTTAGTTGATAAAAATAATTGTTTTATATATACATCACATATATTATTTTAAAATATCTACAACATATAGCTTACAGCTACAACAAATTTAGCTACAGCAAAAGTTTCTGCAATAAAATCTACAGTAACAATTTTACACATATAACCAACTTACCTACAGTTAATTTTTTATAGCTAAATTTGTAAACCCACAGTCGAACCAATCATCACCATTATAGGCAAATTTATTTTTCCAGAATTAAAAAAAAGCTAATAATATCTTAATCCAAAATTAGTTTTCTACTTTCAAACAGATTATAAATAATCTATGACCAACTATTTTATTATATATATATATATGGTGTAATACTTTGCGATCTGAAACAAAAGCAAAACTTCTAAACAAATGTAAATTTTTTAGCAAAAAAGAAATAAATGTTTTAAAACATTTTAAAATATTTACAAATTATTAAACAATAATTTTATTCCACACAATGCGCGGTCTGTCCAGTGATAAGTCTGAAAGAGAGAGCAGGTTGTATTATCAGCACCGGGGCTTTGAGTCATGCGTCAATAAAAATTGGACACACGAAAAACATTGGCCGAGTATTCATTTTTAAAAGAGTAAACCCTTGAGAAGGAGTCAACTTTCTTTTCTAACTCAAAAAGTCATTTTTATTCGATGACTAGTGATATTCCGGCTCTACGCGCCGGATTCGTATGTTGTATTCTTACTTAAATTTATAATTTATTATATGGTCTTAGTAAAGAAAATATGTTAAAAAATATGTAAAATGAAAATATGTAAAAAAAGTGATATTTTCTGATCTTTTTTATAGTGGTTTGCGACCGTAGTATATTATTTTGTTTGAAGTTGTTTAGTTCAAAGTATAATAGCATAAGTAGTTGTTACTAATCGATTAATAAAAGTAGAATAAAAATCGATAGTCGTAAAAAAGTTAATTTAGTTGGAATCTTAAATACTCATGTCATAGACTGAGTTTTCTTTCAAGAAATGTTTGAAGGTGTTAAACCTGAGAAAGTTGATTAACGCATGTAAAAGAACCACCTGAGAAAGAAAATGATGCATAAGAAAACTACTACTTTAAAAGTAAGCAATCATTAACTGGTAAACTGAAATAAGAAACCGGTGTACCTTCCCATTAATCAACAATATATCAACCCCAATATCTCACCCCTTTCTTAACATTTCAGGCTTGCCAAAATTGTTGTAGCCTAGTCTGAATATCTCTGCACCAATTTGTCTTCAACTCTGAGCAATGAAACTGAGAATTCGACAATGATTGAATTGAGAAAATTAAATGGATTATCGTCCGAACTCTCACACCGTCTATATATATACAATGAAACTGAGAAAGCAGGAACTAAAGAAGCATTCAATAGGAGATAGTAGGACGAGTGAGATTTCTGGATTGATTATATGAACGATTACGTCGATTGCGTTAAAGAAGGAGAATTGTAGAGGCTATATTCTCCATCGTCAACATCAAATTTAAACCAGTGTTTTGAAACCCGATCCGGACACTGAATCAGATGATTTACCGGATCACTGGATCATTGGATCAACCGCGGATGAATCGCAGATTAATAAATGAATTAGTTTTATTATATAATAATATATTAGCTATGAAAACAAAAGTTAAGTATTTTAGGTGTACATACAAAATATTAAGAAATAGTTTAGACTATTTAAAAAATTGTAGCATAAGAGTTATGACATCTAAAAAAATCAAGACATAAAATTAAACTTTCAGTCCAAAATAAATCAAAATTAAAACATCATTGTAATAAATTGTCAATAAAAATAAATAAACTAACACAAGATCACATCAACTAATTTTGGTTTTCTCTAAATTTTAAAACTTACCAACAAAATTTTCTAAATTTCTCACTTCATCATCTTTGAGATATTCTTCAGCAAGAGCATTCTCTAATTTATTATAATCAAGCTCGCCGGGTTTTTTTTCTTCAATAATCCAAAACTTTGTTTTGTAATTCACTTGATCATATGATTTTATTCTTTTTAATCTGTAAATTAAAAATGTAATGATTTGTTATAAACTAAGTTAAATAAAAATAAAAATAAATAATTTACTCACCTTTCTTGCAAACGTAAATTATAGTGTAGAGGAATAATAAGCCTCATCGAGCTTTAGTCTGCTTTACGGATGTGCGGCTCAAGCACAATCATGACTCACCTTTCTTGCAAACGTAAATTATAGTGTAGAAGAAGAGGAAGACGGCAATAAAAATGAAAATTTTAAATTTTTAATTAGAAATTTTAGAATATAAAAATAATTTTAAAATATAACTTGAACTAAAAATAGTAAAAATAAAAATTATCTATTGGTTCAACCAGCTGCAACATGTATCGGGTTTTAATGAGTTATTGTGTGTGTTTATGGGTTTTCACAAAACCCAAATCCGATTTATATTGGGTTACTGATTTATCGGTTCAACTACGGGTCCAGGTCAGATTCAAAACACTCTTATAAAAGTTTAGACCTGTATGAAGGAAATTTTAAAACCCCCAATTTATTTCACAATTAATACCAAAATTCATTAAATTTAAATTGAGAAAATATTTTAATTATTAAAAAAAATGCCACATGGCATTTTTCCCCCCAAAGAGATTAAAAAGCCTACTTTATTAGTATAGATAATTCAATGTAAAAGCCCAATTTGCTACATATAATTCAATGTAAAAGCCCAATTTATTTATGGTCCATCAAAGCCCATCAGTAACGCCTTTCGTGGTCTTTCGTTTGAGAGTCCCACATCGGGAAGTTTGGAGAAATGAGACGCAGAATTTGATTATAAATAAAGGTTCGTTAGATCACAACAAATCACGCAGCCATGTGGTGATCACAAAGCGAACGATTTTTTCGCCAATTTACTGGTGATTTCTCTGTGCTCATGATATAAATATTTATAAAGTAAATATATATTATAATAATTAATTGTTATTTACTTTTAATTTTAAATTAATTTATAGTTTTATACATAATTTATATTATTTAATTATACATATAATTTTAGATATGTTATATTTAGTCGGTTTTGTTGTTTTTACAATCGGTTTAGTTACCATTTGAATATATTAGGCTGCACCTATTTCTCTGAATTTAATTATAAAATTTTTATTCAAAATATATTAAAATTTCTATTAATTTTTATTTGCATTAGGTTGGTTTTGTCTTAGATATGTAAATATATTTTAGGAAGATTATTTATAACTTAAGATATATTGTGTTTAGAATGAAAAAAAAACTAAAGTGTTTGGTTCCAAATTACGTAAATTAATATAACGATAATATTTTGCAATCTCATGCATATATATAAATGTTACAAAAGAACTAAATTAAAACAGTTGCTTAATATTTTATTTTCATTTGTTAAGGTGTTTTGAGTCATCTTATAATTTATATTATTAAAATAAATTATTATTATTATTATAAAATTATATTTTCTTATTATAATTAAATCTATGATTTTAGATATAAATTGGATTAGTCGAGTCACTCATGTTGTGAATATCTTAAGTTATATATATTCTTTCAAATTTAAACTGGGGTAAAATTATTTTATTATAATTAACTCAAGTCAAATTAATTTTATTTATCATTTAAATGTGCTTGTATTTTCATAATATATATATATATATATATATATATATATCAAATTAAATTTTGATTTAAAAAAAAAGAAATTAGAAAAACGATGATCTATAGAAAGTTACATAATAAGTAATTGATACATTTTTGGAAGCTCATGAACACATCAATATTTACAATAACTAAAATATTTTTATAAATTATAAATGATTTTATTCCTTTTGGTTATGGTTATATTAAGTTTCACAAACATAAAACATAAAATTTAAAAGCAAATTTAATATTAAGAAAACATATAATTTTAATAATACAAAATATAATATATCTACCTCATTAAAGTGTATAGTGTGATTTTAAAATATTTTTTATTTGATCAAAAGATGTTTATTGTTAAAAATTATTTTTCGTTTCTAATATCTCTTAAAAACAGTAAAAAGTGTGATTGTATTTGAGAAATCTTATTATATAAGTAAAAAAATTTATAAATATTTTGCTGTAATTGAAAGATATTATGGTCAAATAAATATAAGAAAATACAAATAACATTTCAATAATACTAATTATAAAATATTTTAGTCAATAAAACTTATATCAATTTATGTTACTTAATTATTTTATTTAATTATCTAAAATAGATAAATATATTAAAAATATTTCTGTTACTGTGAAAATATATATTGTTGTACTGTTTAAAATTATTTTTTAAAATAAATAATATTTCTTTTCTAATATCAAGATTATCTGTGAAAATATAAATATAAAGAAAGTATATTAGTATATTTTATGTTATTTAAAATATTTTAAAATGGAATATTACTATTTTGGTGAAATTTCCTTTTAATGAAATCATATTATTATACAAATACTTTCATTTTAAATTCACTTTATAAACTTTATAATATTTCCTTTTATTATATATTATATTTGGAAAATATTAAAAGTAATTTAAATAAAAAATCAATAATACTGTTTAAATATAACATTTTATCGTAATCAACCTGTAAGAATTAATTCAAAACTTTCAAATAATATTATAGAGATACCGTGTGCTCTCCACGCTAAGTGGCATACGCCTATTTTTGGAGGGTCCTGTTTTCGAGTGGGTCCAACAACATTTAGTTGAAGTTGCTACCTCTAAACCGGAATTGATAGAATTGCTTTTAGGGTTAATCAAACTAGTTTCAATTGACCAAGTCTTAATGTCGCTTTTCTTGTCTGAATAAACTAAGTTGATTCATTTGTCTTATTGGTCTAGTTTCTTCTAAATCTTTCGAGCTTTGAAAATTTGTATCCATCTATCTGTATCTGAGAAGAGTGATCCTAATCTTACGTACGAACACTAACGTTTGTTAGTTCCCACTGAATTTTTTTTGCACTTTCAGTCCATTAATTCTTTTATATTCTCATAATCATTTAGACACAAATCGATTATCGAACATTTTTGAAATCGAATCAAAGTGGTAATGAAACCGTGACTGGTACAGAAAACAAATTTATTAGCCGGAACCAAATTTGGCATAATAACCGAACCGGAGATAGGATCATAAAGAAGGGACAAAAATAATCAGCCAACTTACAATACTACTTTGATAAATAATCAGCTACTCTAATCTCTGCCTTTTTCCGGTTAACATCGTTTGATCGATAACCGAACTCAAACCAGGCCCAAATCTCATAACCGAACCAGAGCACGTTAGCGAGCTGTTATTAACATCAGACCCTTTCAACGAGAATGGAGGAGGTAACTCAAAACGCTGTGATTGCGTTTGAGGCGGTGGGTTTACCCATTTTGGCAGCGGCCCTGCCATTGTGTCTGTGTTTTGTTATACTCTGTTTAGGACTTAAGAATACAATGATCTCTTTTAGTGGGTTACTCTAACCCTATATATAGTATACATAATCAAGAGTTAATCAATGATTTGTCCAAAAAGGGATCAATGTAAAATATCAGTGCACTGCTTGGTTTACCTTTCTATGGAATATCATTCAAAAAGTCATTGACTCATGTAGGACACAGAAAACGACAACAAATAAATGTGAAGTGGATGGTTGAACTTTGATTTAATTCAGATACTTGAAAAAGAATAGACTTTGGTTTTATTAACACCAAACTAATTATACTTGCATATCTAAATTTCTTAAAGCTACGAGTTTTGCATTTTCCTATTCATATATGCAAATACATTCCACTAAACGCAGGGGGCATTGGTGACAATATAACAGTCCATTCTAGTTAGTAATTAATGTAAATTTTTTCTTTTGGTAAAAATGTTAAATTTATTGTAGAATTTTTCACACAGCCAATTAGGCCTGGAATTATTATCCTAGATCCGGATTCAATCCGAGATCCGATCCGGATCCGCTCTGAAAATCCGGATATCCGAAGGCGAATCGGATCCGGATAGTAAAATGCTGGATCCGTCAAAATCGGATCCGGATATCTAATTTTTTTAGTCCGGATATCCGGATCCGTAATTTTTATTAATAATTAAAATAGTAATATCTATATACAAAACTAGTTTTATTTATTATATTTTCATTTTATAATAGTATATATAGCTTTTATATAACATTTGTAATAGCATATATAAAAATAACTAAAACATTGTATACATTTTTATTTTTAAATTATTGTTAATATTTTATTTTATATATTTTAATATTATTATTTTATTTATTTTAAGGTTCCAAATCCGGATCCGGATATCTGCCGGATATTATAATTTTTAGAAGGATATCCGACACTCTGATATCCGAGAACACCGGATTTGGATAATGATAGTAAAATCATGGATCCGTCGGATAATGATCCGGATCCAGATACCTTGAAATTCTCCGGATACCCGATCTGTCCCATCCCTACGGACAATATATAGATGAGTATTAATTAAGACTAAAGAGAACCATAGTCAAAGACACACATTATAAGATGTCTATTATATATCATTTTTTTGTGACACGAATTAGATATTTTTATTTATTTATTATTATTAGACGTCAAAAAGAGTCTTCTGTTATTCAAACCATATAAACTAAAAATAACTTTTTAATACAGAAACTCAAATTTATGTGTGAGTCGTCTAGCAATCTAGCATGGTTGCATTTGCATACTTGCATGGTTCAAATTAAGTATAAAAGGCTCATACAGGTTTCCTACACGGTTACTCGTAATTTTTTTTAAAATCTAAAACTTGCAAATAATTAATACATTTATCCATTTAATTACCCAATAATTGCAATGCAGCGGATTCTCATGCACAAACTTACAAAAAGATATGTAAATTCAGACAGGTCCAATTTAGGCCGTATTGTAATATATGCATTTTTGTTTGTATGCAAACTTAATTAAATACTCGTACTAGATTGGCTTGTGGTTGTGGACTGCCCAATAAATATATTTGATATTTTTTTTTGTCGACTTTCTTTCATTTCATTGGACTCAAAGACTTTTTAAAGAAGTACAAACGATAGATAATTAACGACAGATTTAACTTCTATCTATCTATCTATTTATATAAAGTAGAGATCCACTCACTTCTCCTTCGGCCACGTAAGTAATTAGGTAACTGAGAACATGACACGTGTTTGTTTCTTTAACGAGTTTTTATTTTTACGTTTGAGTTGGGGCAAAACTCAATCTCAGCCCAGCCTAAACATGGGACCCATTAACACCTTCTCTTTCTTCTAACGTGGTCGTCTTCTTCGTACCTCCTTATCTTTCACGACCGATTGCAGAATCTGTGTAACACCTTTTTTCCTCATTAAATCCACTTCATAACGTCTTTCCATTAACTCCCTCCCTTCAATTCTGCCACTAAGTCGACTTTAATGACCCCTTTTCTCAATTTCCATTTCAATCCCTAATTCACGAGACTATAAACAGGGATAAATATCTCACCAAATCTCAATGCTTCAGGAGATTAATCATATTCTTTCCATATAAACCCTAAACCCTGTAACGATGGTGTCATCTCATATCCTTATTTCCGATTTATATCCGGTCGTTCTCCCAGACGGTGGTGATGCTTCTTTTGTGTTTCTGGGGAGCACGCACTGTCAAGAAAAGAGGAGAGCTCATGGGATTCAACATGCTGCTATTTTATGAAAAGGTAACTCTTCATGTCCTTTGATGATAGAATCGGATTTTATTATGTTGCTTCTCTAATATTTTTTTTTTGTAACTTACTTCTCTAATATTTTGTCATGACTTTCCGTTAAACAGTCATCGCTCTAAGGATCTATTCATGCGCATCGGCTAGATGCATGTTTAAGTGATGAAATTTTAATAGATGGAAGTCAAGACTCGAGTTCCCATTGACAAATCAAGTCTCAAGAAATGGGAACTGATGATCCTAAGATATATAATGAAAAGACCGGATCTCACGAGAAGTTACAGAGTTTAAACACCATCATGGCTGTCGAGATGATTGCATAGTTCCTCAGGTATATATTGATCTCCAGTTTGCTATACCTGGTCTCCTCCAACAGGTATGAAGAACAATTAGCTTAAAACCATATCCACAATCTATTATCTACGTTGAAGCTAGGATTAGTCATTTATAGCATTGGAGTAAAGCTTGGGTCATCATCATCTTTTTTCATTTTGCATTGTCAGATGTTGTGTGTTCTTCTTTTAAATGTTTGTTATCTAATTCTTTTTAGGGCTTCAAATTGGCATGAATATTTCAGAAGAGTCGGTGGTTGCAAAAAAGTCATTGATATTTAGACAGCAAAGTACATTGGATTACGCAAATCCAAAGCAATTGTGGCTTTTAGGTCTTTTGCTTCTTTTGTTGGTTTATGTCATGGAGCAAGCCTCTCTTCACTCTGTTTTCCTATTTATCTGGTTCATGAAATCCTCTTGATGTTAAGAGAAGCTAATAATTTTATTTAAAAAGTTAACACAAACAATGCCATCCACATGCGTAGGTTTGGCTGCAAAGGCATCATATGTCCAGCAAACATGTGCTGAGGGCTCTGCAGAGGAACATCTGGTTCCAGCAGTAGGAAGGCACTCGAGAAGGCACGCAAAGAATAGTTACTTAAGCTCTCCACATCAAGACCCTCCAAAGAATAGTTACTTAAATAATGATATGTGTTTTCTTTAATCAGGATGGTGACGATGATGATAGAGACGACTTGCCTGGGAACATCTCAGCCCTTCCTAACGTTGGCATCGAAGGTAACGAACGTGTGGAAACCTCATCTGTAGGAACATCCTCCAGTGGTCCTGCCACCAATAAGCCTTGCCTTTCAACAACTTTGAATGTGGTCAAGAAGGCATGAAAGACTTAAGCGAACATGGAGTTTCTCGAGTCAGTTTTCATCTTTCAATAATGCTTAGGCAACAATGTTTTTTAAAAAAATTTCTCCTCATCTGGAGTTTGCTATATTTTTCTTAGCTATTGTTAAAATGGTTATCCGAGGTTTAGGAAAACAATAATAAAATTCACAGTAAGTTCGAAAAAGTCTTGGCAAATATTTAGGGAAATTAGAAAGTCATTGCATAAAACCAACTACGTACTTCAATTGGTGACAATACTTCTAGAAAAAAAATGGTGAAATTTCTATTCCTCACATTTTCTACCATTTATGTTGAATTTTATGTCAAATTAGGGATAAGTGAGTCCTACATTATTCTTCTCATTTCCTAATGAATGAAAAAAATTATGAAGAAAAAATTCTTCTCCAATACGGATGAAGAACTTATTGAACAGAAATTCATATATTTATCTTTACTCATTTCCTCAACTAGATTTTATTGATCATTTTATTCCTTTTTCTGTTCAAATAATTTGGCACCAATTAAAGCCTACAAATACTACAACTGTGCCAATAGCTGAGAACGCATGGAAAAATAGTCGTCCCTAATAATTCTGTAAGTTCAATATTGCTCGCTCCTATTACTCAAAGTAGGAAAGGAAATCACACGATATCGCGCGGAAGCTCATTTTTTATACTAAATATTAATTAATAATTCATATTTTTATATCACTGAATTCTTAATTTTATTTTCGGAAAAAATTATCATGTCAAAGTGTAGAATATATATGTTTATATTTATTTATAGATAATATAAGAAATGTGTATTTTATAGTTTTAGATTACAACTAAAATACACATAAGTCAATACCAACAAATTTACAGTTTAGTTTGATCATAATATCATATCAAATAATAAAATAATTATAAATATATGCTAACTCAAGTCGAGATTAACAAAAACGGTGCTTAACAATTATATTTGAGCCCATCTACCATTTTACTAACAAACGTATTATATTTGAGCCTATCTAGCTAGGATCTAACTATTTTTATTACAACTTAAGGCTTGGTTGGAAGAGCATTAGCATGAGTATTATGCTCCTTATTATCCAATCAACAATTTTTACCAAAACATTTAGGATAACATTTAGAAGATGCAAATGCTCTCTAAATGCTCTTTGTCCAATGCTCTCATGTGAAGCTTTTGAGAGAGCATTTGCATTTAGAATATATATAAAATTATAAATTAATTAATTTATTTTGTTTAATAATATCACAAAATTATATTAGGCTTCAAAAATAATTTTTATCTTTCAAAACAATTTATTTAAAAATAAAATATTATTTTCTTTGAAAATAAATTAGTTTATTTTATTTTATTTTATTTAAAATCAATTTTTATTTTCAAAAAAAATAAAATTTATTTTAGAAAATTAAAAATATTCTTAAAAATATTTTTAATTTAAAGATTTAATTTATTTTAAAAGTATATTTTATTTTTAAAAATAATTTTTTTAAAAATAAATATTAATTTTTATATTAAAATAAATATTATTTTTATTTTTAAAATTATATATTTTATTTTTAGAAAAGTAATTTTTTATTTTTCAAAAAAAATAAAAGTATTTTAATTTTAAAAGAATAATATTTACAATCAAAATATGAAATATATATAAAATATGATTTATTATTGTGAACAAAATTATAAAATTAATATGTATCATAAATATACCTATATTATTTAGAAATGAATAAATTATTATATACTAGTTTTAAAAATAGTTTTATATATGAATCATGTTCACTGTGAATCTATACCAATCACCATATTAGCTATATTTATGAGAGCATACTGCTTCTGCAACATACAACTTCTATAGCATATTGCTATTGCTTTGCTATCTGCTGTGCCAATCAAGACCTTACTCTAAGCCACTCTAAACATGTCTTCACAGTTAAAAGAACATGCTCATCAACAAGATAGAATAATACAAGTATTGGAAAATGTAAAATAATTAAATAATAATAATGAAATTTCTTTATTAGCTAGATAAATATATGATTTTTAATAAAAATAACAAAACTGAATAGTAAATATATTTTAAAACAATTTTCATAATTTGAAATGAAACTAAATATTATTTTTTCTTACATCCCGTCCGTAGGGCGGGTCTATCCTAATCTTATAATATAAAGAAGAAGATTCTCTCCTTTTAAGCTGCCACGTCAGTAATTAGTGTAACCACAGCCTGCCACGTGTAACTCTAAACTAAAAAATCGATGGCTTTTGTTTTACTTACGGGCTTAATGAATTGAATTTGTAGTCTCTGGATAATGTGTTTTGGGCCAAGATTAAACATAAGCTAAGGCCGTTTTTTACTACATCTTCTTCCCAGTTATCGTTTCGAGGGTTCATGTTTCTTTTAAATTTTGATTCCGTCTACCAACAATAGAGCCATGGAGGTTCTGAAATGGCGTTTGTTTCGAGGCTTCGTCGGTAATCTATGCGTGGGTGTCTGTTCATGTCATTTCGGTCTCGATTCTTTACCTTGGAACCGTTACAAATTGCATTGAATCAACATCAATTACCACTACTTAATTATTCTTGACCACTACAACCAGGATCTCTGATTCAATGAATCTTCTCCTTCTTCTAGGGGTGGTTCTCCGCCTATAAAAAGGTAAAGCTCTATCCCTTGGGCATCATCCTCACCTGACATTGGGCCGTGTATAACTAGATAGCATTCGTCTAGGACAATCCGTCGTTTCAATTATGTGTTCTCGCCAGTGAATACCTGCTTCTGTTTAACTCGCCGGCGCAAAAAAAAAACTGGAGACGAAAAGGAACTAGCCCACCTCCTTCCTTCTCGCTGATGTGGTCTTGCTCGGCTCTCTCTTTGTCAGATGTGTCGGTGGTTCTGTGGGGGTACTCTATGCCCGTGGTGGAGGTTTTCTGGTCTGCTCCGTTAATGATTATTTGGGTCTGATTAATATTTTATTTCTTAGTTTTATTGCAGTTCATGATAGGTAGAACCCAATGTGGTACTTGAAAGAGGACTCGAAAGCTAGGTATTTTTCCAGTTTCTTAGTTTAATGCTCAAAGCTTGACTATTTGTTGAAAATCTACAAACCCTACAATTCTCTCGCTAACATCCTTACGTTTTCTAATATGTCAAAGCAAATTGAAACCATAAATCAGGAAATTGTAAGCATATGCATGTACACTACTTGGTTGGTAGGCAGATAAGAGAGTAAGCATATGTGTTCTGACTTAGATAGATCAAAGATTCTCATTACGCTTTAAGGTCATATATTTTCTATTCATTTTTGGTTTTTAAACTCTTAATTGTGTTTGTTTGGTGTGTTTTAAATGCAGGTATTGATAGGAAGAATCTGTAACTGTAACCAAGATTATGTATGTGCATACGAGTTCAGCAAAAAAAAAAAAGAAACGGACAAACGGATAAATAATATAGTAATAAGATTGCTATACAGATCTTTCATGGTATGCCTAAGCGGTGTGAAATCCACCACAAGCTTCGGTAGACTGACAATGGATTGGTTGTTATTGCATAATTGTCACATCAATACATCAGGTTTTTGTTTCTTCCTCTTTTCAGCCTCTTGCCAACACATGATTTTTAGACAAAGTGGTATTGTCTTCGGGTTTGTCTTACTGTCGACCAACACAAGAATTTGAGAAGGTATTGTGTTCGGGTTAGTCTTACTGTTGACCAACACAAGAAAATATTACAATTCACTGAGTTCTTTTCCAACAGGCTGGTTTTCACTATGACCAGAAAAAAAGAACACATGGACGATAGATGGTTTTAACCAAAGGCAAAGAAGTGAGCAAAGATGAGATTTAAGCTGGCAAATAAAGAGGACCTACTGCCACTGAATCATGCATCCAACACACTGTCTCCACCTGGACATAAATCCTGGTTAAGAAAGTCTGATGAATCTAGACGTTTTCCCAGTATGGTGCACAGGCTTCACAGAAGAGTTATTGGCCAAACGACATAGCTATTATCCTGGCGATCCTACGTCCATGTGTTGGGCTCAAGAATCCAAACCGCCCGATCTAATGTTATGAATTTCTTAAAAGTATTCTATGTACTAAATCTTTTTTATGGTATTTTTTTCATGCTATTTGATTCTACATATAAAAATCACTGGGTTGTGTTCACTGAGAACATATTTGCAAACTATGGATTTACAAAATATAGTTATCAGTGCTCATGTTTTTCCTTTTCTTTTGGTGACAGTCAAAAGTATTTTATTTACATAATTGGATTAGCCAAGTAAATAACTGTATGAAGTTAATGCTTCACAAGTTGAAAAAATGGTATTGTTAATAACCGACAAAACGTTGGTAAAGGTTTCACAAGAATAAGGTCAGCCTCCTTACAGAGTGAAAACAACGTTCAAACAAATCAGAATTTAAAAAATTAATAAATAACATCAGTATCAATCCATTAACAGTATTTGTAACAACATATTACTGCCTAAACTTACCAACAACAATAACATTATGCAATAAAAAACAAAATTTATATAGCTAACCAAAATCAAAATAAATAGAATAACTTTTCTTCACATAAAATATTTCATGCTATAACCAAAATTGACCTCTTATTATAAATTTTTAATATTTTAAAACTGTTTTCACATATATTATTAGTTGATGTATGTATCAATTTTTCTTTTGGTTTTCGGTTTTAACAACTTATCATTTCACTTTTCTCACTCACAATATATCTTCTCAGGTGGTTTTGTATTTGACAAAAAAAAGTCTAAAAAACAGAAAGTTGCATTGGAGGATAAAATCATAGAATAAGAGCAGACAAAAGAATACTCTACAAGTAGTCTTCATTTCCGTTGGATATAACACATATGACAAAAATTATAAATCTTATTCAAAACTGTAAAAGAATCAATAAAAAAGTTTGTACCTACAGTTGAAACAAGACCTCGGTCTGCTTAGGCTCGATATTTAGTCAAAATGGAACATTTGTGGATCAATTATCGTGGCCGGAGCGACCTTGGCTTAGGACACTCGGCGTAGACACACTGAGAGCATCAACAATGGGAAGTATCTTCCCAATGGTTTCTAACCAATTTTGTATTAATAACTTTAATGTAGTTTAAATAAAAGTTAAAATTGTAAATCACGAAAGTGAATGTAAACCAATGAAAAAAACATATGTAAAATGCTGTCTAATAATTTATTTGTTCAGGTTCGCTGCAGAGAACCGATTGTATCTCGGACTCCATTTTTTACAATTTTTTAATATTTTTTTAATAACTAGAACCCTGTCCTAATACCTCTGTTGAGGTTTCTCGGAAGCGCCTTTTATCGTTCCGCCCTATACTTAAAGCACTTCTGCAGTATTTCAGTATTTTCCGCTTCAGGTTTGAAGTTTGATAAATGAAAATGAAAATGAAAATAGTTATACTTATTAGAAAATAAAATTTTGTTATTAGCTAGATAAATTTATATTTCAAACAAAAACAACAAGAACAACAAAAAAAACATTTTTATTGAGAATTAAAATTTTAAAATGTGTATAAAAATTTAAATATTTTTCGTGTTATTTTTCATTTGCTTATCCTTCCGTAGTACGGGTTTATCCTAGAAAGATATAGAAAGCCTTTCTTTGAGAATGACCAGTTCATCCCGCTGCAAATAGAAACAAACCAACTTCATCAGTTTTAAATTCAGACATGGACTAATTGGTTGTTAACCATAAATGTCTTCAAGATCTTACATAACCAAACCAACCGACGATTAATTCAACACCTAGGTCCAAAAGAAAAGACCAAGTGAAAGAATATGGGTTTAAAGAAACCAAGATTAATTCATTATTTAAAGAATCATAAAACAACATCAATTTATAACCTAACATGTTATTTATAAATATTAAACAGTAACAACTAATATGCTACTTGCTTTTTTAAAAAAGATAACAAATTGGCTTTTCTTTTTTGAATTGTTTAAATTGTAAAATCTAAGAAGAAATGTATTAAAAATCTATTAAACTCAAGAAAATAAAATATTGTGAACAAATAAAAATAGTTTTATTATTTTATGAATTGTTTTAATATAGTAACAAATATATAATTTCTATAAAAGAATAATAAAATTTGTAGTAAAAATAATTAAAATAAATTAAAATTTTGTTAAAATTTTAAATACATTATATTATTTCATTTATTTGCTTACCTGCCCGTAGGGCGGGTTCCGACCCTAGTATACTATAAAATAGAAGTTAAATCTCTTCTAGAGAGTACACGTCATCAAATAGGGTGATGAAGTACTGACACGTGTCTTATTAATTCTAAACTCTGCGTTTGGGTCAAAAGGAACTCAGCGTAGTGATTCATCGTTTCGTCTTCTTTATTCTCAACTCTAGGAAAATTCTTAACTCCATCAACGCATAATGTAACATTCAATGATCCTTATCTCTTCGAGACTGTGTTTTCAATCTATAAAAATGTACTCCTGCATCCGTAGAACATCATTCCTCTCAGTTCATGAAAATCCTAAATAAACGCTATATTTGCAGGCTGCCGCTGTACTTTTATTGTCGATGTGTGCTTGCTCCGGTTCTGGGAAGCTCAAACGGTGGCGTGTTGATGGGAGTGGAGATGGTCCTCCTTGATTCGAAAGTTTTTCCCATCTTTAATCTTATGATCATATTTGTCTTGAACTATTCGGTGTTCATATTCAAAAAGCTTCAAACTTTTTTCCCAGATCTTCTTTGAATCTCTTTGGGATTATATATTTAGAGACCGTTTGTTGATTATGTTCTCTCTTTTCACAATTTCAGTAGACCCTCATGCCAGCCACCGTAATTGTTCACTGTCCGCCGCTCAAGGCTGGTTCAATGTTCACACTCTAGCTCCTTCATACAGATGGTTTGTGCTTCTCTTCTTCTTTGTCTTCCCATATCTGTTTTGGTTTGGGATTGCTATTTCTTAGAACTGTTTTGATTTCTTTAAGATTGAAATTTGGTAGTGGCTAAGTACTCGGTGGTTCAGGTTCCTTTTTAGTGAAGTTCGGAGCGATGGATCTGTTTGTTGTCTTACACTTCTGGGACACACCAGAAAGAGGAATGATAAGTTCCATCTTATTCCTTACATATATTCTGCAAAGAATAATTTTTAATTCCTCCATGTATGCTTCTTCATGGAGTTTTGTAGCTTCTAAATTCCTGTTTAGTGTAACCAATCTTTAAAGCTTCATTCTTAGAGGAGTTTAATTATGGACATTCTATAAGATTTGAATAGTTTTCATGTTTGAAAGATTTGGTAAAAAGATCCCAGCTTTGTAACTTTAACATGTGTGTATTCACATGTTTAATCTTTGGAATGGATGCCTGACAGGAACAGGATATGAGTGCATCTCAACAAGATTATCTTGCGCCTCTGCTAGAATTGAAAAGTGCTGGAAAAGGGAAAAACAAAACGAAAGGGCCACGTGATAAAGAGTGCTGAAAATTATAATCTTATATATCTTCGAGAGGGTGGGCTTTAATACGTTTAGGTAATTTCTCAACCTTTAATATTTCGACAAACTAAACTACTAAAGAGATGTGTGTGATAAAAAAAGGGATTCTGCTGAGCAAACTTATGATTATATGAAAGATCCTGCATTTTCTGAAAGCTGACTGGAGTTTGTTGTATACTACCATCTATGGAAACACTGAATTATCGTTAATATTTGGATGAGCTTACCAGGCATCAAGGACATCATCAAAGGACTTGGTATGAACATGTTGGTCTAATTAATTTTTTACTTTGGTGATTTCTGTTTATGTATGTAAAACACACACTTTCACCCATATTCAGCTAAGGAGTTCAAAGATGATCTCACACCAAGAAAGTCATCTATAAAGCTGATGATCCAAAATGAGCTCACCAAATTATCAGAAGCGGTAGATGAGAGAGAGGAAGAGGAGGTGAAGAAATAAGAACTTGGTAGGAATTTTTGTTGATGCTTAGATAAGTTTGTGAAGATGTTAAAGGTTGTCTAATTTTAATATGTTTGTGTTTATAAGCGCTTTTCTTAGTTGTGTATCTGTAAGAGTAGTACTTATGTTAGCTTGGTTAAAGTTGATAAGCCGTATTTGATATGTTTTCTTCAGATATGTTGTAAAGAATTGGTATATATAAAAAAAGCTTTCATCAGTGACTGTTATCGTGTATCAGTTTCATCTTCATTAATTTGAAGCTGTTCTGAAAATATTCTGAAAATTGATTGTGAGCTAGGTTGCACGGGTGCGCCAACTTGGTACCGTCTCGCGTACCGGGATCGGCTGGGGGACGGGTACGGCTCGAATTCCTTACATATTATAGTCTGCTTCAGATGCTGAAAAGTTCTTACATATTATAGTCTGCTAGCTTCCCACATGAGTTTCTCTTGCGTGTCCTTGGTTTGCTCTGTGGTGCGTTAGGTTTGATGCAAAGATGGTGATGGGGAGTTTAAGAGGGAAGAAGATGAGTCAGTGATTCTTTGAAACCAAAGATTGTATTTCTCTTTCTATGCTTTCTTAGATCCCAAATAGCAGAAAGATCAAAATCCAAGGACATGTTTGGTTCCTTCACCCTCTTCTATATCAAGGTAACTTTTCATATCTGGGCAATTTAAGTAGCTCTGCAGACCGTTCCTGCTAGGATACTGATCAATCAATCTTATGTAGGATTACAATGCAGCGATTGAGTTCTATTAGGCACCGTTTCTTCTACAATCTAATTGAGATAGTGATACTGTTCATATAGTATCAGATTGGATTCTGAGGAATAGACTCCACCGGTAAACAGGGTAGGCACTGGCCAGATGTTGACATAGTTGTGTTCAACACATACTTTTAGTGGAGAACGGATTTCAAAGTGAAAATTGTGTATGTTTTTAATTACGGAGTTAAAAACTTTGCTCAAATAGTTTTGCAATGTTTCTAACCAAGCTAACTTGATGCATATAACATAATAGCAAAATACATTTGTTGTACACTCTTTTATTAGTTTAGTTTTCTGTAGTAATTTAAAAGAAGGTATCTGCAGTTTCAAATGTTGGACTGGCGTAAAGGTTGAAAAAACCTCTATACATATTCCATTTTAAATTAACACTCAACAGCTATATATAGTCATTGGCAATATATATCTATCTCCATGTTGTATTCTAGACGACATATTTTCTCTTTTAAAATATAGAAAACAGATTTTTTTAGTAAACAAGCAAATGCTGTAGGGCAAATGTACATTACACATAAAACTAGATATTTCAAATCCATATGCAAAAACATAAAGATGTTATAGGTTTCTTTCTGAAATACACTACTCCACCATGAATAAAAATTCAAAAAAGGATACAAAATTATCTTTATCTTAAATCAACATTTGTACATTTATAACTACGAGTTGAACGATCATTTAATTTGATACAATACCAAAGCAAGAATAATCGAAAAACCAATAACTTTTTAAAACATTGTGATAACAATGGGATTTCGTTTCTTTTCCTATCTCATACTTCTCAATTAAAAAAACTCGGTCTTTTTAGAGCCTGTTTCTCAATACACCACATACATTACTCCTTAAATTGTAGCATAACCAGAGTTGATATGTACCTCACGGTTACATCATCCTCAAGAAAAAAAGTAGAGGTACATGCAAGTATTATTCAGTATGATGGTGGCTGAGCAGTAAAATTAACAACCATACCATCGCAAAAGAATGAGTAACGCACAACAGAACCAAACTCTCGAATCTAAAGATAAATATATATATCAACTCAAGTAAGTATTTTGTGAATACAAAATCCCGCGCGAAGCGCGGACCTACCCTAGTTAAATATAAAACATTGGAAGTGATGTGAAACACGTGTTGGCTTGAAAGGCTTTAGTGGATAAACATAATCCACACGTGTTCTTCTACAATGAGCAGTCAGGTATGGCCGTTGAGATGCTTCTCCACCGTGACTCCAGCAGATCACCCCCAAGTCTCTTCTCTTCTCCGTCGCTGTTCTAATCGTTTATACTATGATGCCTTTCAACTTAGCCTCGGTTACTTGATTAGTCTTACCTTGATTCACCGGAATTTTAATCAAAGGACGCTTAATCCAAAACGGAATATGTTTGATATCTAATGCGGCAGTTCATTTTTCCATACGATAAATGTATGTACTTGCAGAGACTCTTTACTTGTAAATTTGTAATAGATCTTAGTCCTTACGTAGTTACGTTAGCTAGCTTTAATGTCGATCGTACACTAGTTTCATTGTTATGCAAATTGTTTGAGGTGAGTTTGGTCGAAGAAAATGAAAGCAACTCGGAATGGATCGAACAGAGGCGTTTATTAAAAACGAGATAAAGAGATTACAAAGGTGGAAAAAGTGTTATTGGGCCGGTGCTCGGAGAGCTTTAACCGGAGGAAATACATAAACGGCAAGATAGAAAGTAAAATAGTAAACCCTAATCTAGCCGTCAAGAGTCAGTCTTCTCTGTTTCAATCCCCTTCTCCTTTACTCTCCTCTCCTTTTATAGCCTCTGTCCAGATATGACTTGACCTAGCTCACCGCCTGATTGATTGGGCCTTTCGGCCTGTCGGGCCTATCAAGTCGAATACTCATCTCGAGCTGTTGATTCGATCGTCCTCAGGGTCTTCTGCTCGGCTAAAAGTGGTCTGGAGTCGAGCCATGAGCGCCGAGTGTTGGCTTCTGAGCTGACGACTGTCCGGCTTGCTAGGTTGGGACTTTTGTTTGATGGGCATTGTGGATGGGTATAATCCATCCCCAACAGTAAGTCCCTCCCAGTTCATTGACGAATCGAGTTAATTGATCTTCAATGAATTTGGTGACTTAGCTCGGAGGACAAAAGGCCTAATCCGAATGAACATCGCTTTGCTCACTGAATCCGAGTTGAGAATGGTACGCTGATTGGATCGGGCGTTTGTTCGGTTCGATATTTTCCTGGAATAGGTTTGATGCGGATCCCCTACGAGGTGGTTCGCTCGGAGAGTCGTTCACTGGGTGATAAATTAGTTATGGGGATCTGATCTATTACGGGGAGACAAATAGTCTTGGGAGGAATGGGTATCTTCGAGAGTCCTCGGCCCATTTAAGTCGGAAAGGCGAAAGGTCGCGCAGAAGGAAACCCAATTAGATCCTAGCAGACCTAATTATGACGTCTCTGGAAATCGCGCCTCCTCGCTTCTATAAATTCGCACCTCCTCTTCATTATCTTCACTTCTTTTGCCGCTACAGGTACTTTCGCTCTCCCTTCTCTCTACTTCTCTCTCTAGATTTATTTGTAGAATATATACTTTTCCGGCAACATGTGCCCGCGGAAGAGGTTGTCGCGAGAGGAAAAGGAAAAAGATATTGCGGTGGTTCCGAGTCCACTAGGGATGCGACGACCAACGAACCCCTAGAGGAGTTCGATCTGGTTCACCGGGAAGCGCTAAGAGACATGTCCGGTCTCGATCTTTCGCAGAGGCTTCTTGTTATTGACGCAGAGAGGGACTTAATGGGAAAAGACGGCGGGGATGCTTTGGCTGAGGTGATGAATGATCCGAGGCCACGACGATCCCGAGTAGTGCGTGCGAGAACGACTCAGCGTAATCCTGCTCGTCCCGAACCTGTCGAGGCGAGACGAGAAGAGAGAGATATTCTTCCCAAGGTCCCAACTTGCTATCTCGGGGACGGCGTCTTTGAGAGAGGTCCTGAGATTTCGCAGGAGCAACTGCATGCCCCTGATACCTCGGGGCAGTCGTGGGGAAATGTGTTGCCGACTAGGTCGACGGTAGAGAACGTGGAGAAGCTTCTCATAGTCTGTGACGCGAAGGGAGTGACATATCTGATTCCGACCGAGGGACAATGGGCTTGGTCACCTCCGATCGGATATCAGTGCGTGTACGAGTCTTACTTCCAGAGGAACACAAAGCTATGGTTCCCGATACCGCGCCTGATTACGTCCTACGTTTCTCGCCGTGACTTGGCCATTAGTCAGATGGTGAATGGGTCGTTTCGTTTGGCGGTCGCGCTGTTGGTCATGGCTGCAGAAATTGGCATATCGTTGTGTCCTCGGGCGTTCGAAGAGCTGACGTCAGTGACTCCACTGGAGTCCGGTATTTACTCGGTGAAGATGTGAGAGAGAGGATCCGAGGAAAGCTGGAGAAGTGGTGAGAGGATTTTGAGAAATGGAGGCAGGAGAGACGAGGAGGGGGAGAAATGGAGGAAGGAAACTGAGGAGGAGGAGAAAGAGGAGGATGAAAAAGAGAGGGAGGAGAAGAAAGAGATCTACGAGGAGAAGGAGGAGGAAAAGGAGAAGAAAGAGATCTACGAGGAGGAGGGCGAGGAAGAGGAGAAGAAGTCGGAAAAGTTGAATGAAATGATTGAGGAGATCTGTGATGGGGGAGACCCTTTTACATGGGGAGTATAAAGTTTTTTTCACTGTTCTTAGAGTCGGTTTTAATGGCAGTTTGTGTAATGAACGAAGGATTGGGAAGTTTGATTTTCCGTTTCTTTTTTTATATTAAAAGAAAATGATAATATTTTACACAGCTTTATTAAATGAAATCTCCCAAAATGTTAAGACCAGACAAAAAAAACATTCCAGTCAAAATCACTAGTTTTTGGTTTGGTTGTTGTTTATAAAAATAGTATTTTCCCTCTATATTAATTTCTTTCAAAATTCAAAAACTTCATTTATTCATATTTTTTTGTTTCTTTTTTCTGCTAAGGTTGGGTTGTGGAGGCTTTTAAAGCATCGCGCTCTGTTCTTGCAAGTGTCTTTCGTCGTGTCTTCCGAGAATTGGTTCAAGAGGTTTGGGGGAAGGTTTGGGGAAAAGTTCTTGAGGAAGATGTGAGAGAGAGGATCCGGGGAAAGCAAGAGAAGTGGAGAGAGGATTTTGAAAAATGGAGGCAGGAGTTAGAGTAGGACTCGGAGAAATGGAGGAAGGAAACTGAGGAGGAGGAGGAGGAAAAAGAGGAGGAGGAAAAGGGGAGGGAGGAGAAGAAAGAGATCTACGAGGAGGGCGAGGAAAAGGAGAAGAAAGAGACCTACGAAGAGGAGGGCGAGGAAGAGGAGAAGAAGTGGAAAAGTTGGATGAACTTATTGAGGAGATCTGTGATGGGGGAAACCCTTTTACATGGGGAGTATAGAGTTTTTTCACTGTTCGTAGAGTCAGTTTTAATGGCAGTTTGTATAATGAACGATGGATTGGGAAGTTTGATTTTCCGTTTCTTTTTTTTATATTAAAAGAAAATGATAATATTATACTCAGCTATATTTAATCTCTCAAAATGTTAAGACCAGAAAAAACAACATTCCGGTCAAAATCACTAGTTTTTGGTTTGGATTTGTGCTCTTTGTTTGCTTAAAGGTTCCAAGTTAGTCTTTGCTTTCGATTTAAGTTTGTTCCTTTAAATCCCTTAAATGCTCTGCTCGATTTAAGTTTGCTCTGTTCGTAGCGAGTCAGGAACTAGTCTGACTCGCACCCATTCTCTCTCAACCAAGAGACGTTGAAACCCAAGCTTTCTTCTTCTTCTCAGGATCCATTGTCTTTGACGGCGTAAACATCTAAGCTAGTACAATGGTTCACGATAACAAATTTGTCATTTTCGTTGACGGCGTAAGTTATTTAAAAGTGCTATTTATAAAAAGAGTATTTGTCCTCTATCATAATTTCTTTCAAAATTCAAAAACTTCATTTATTCATACTTTTTTGTTTCTTTTTTGTGCTAAGGTTGGGTTGTGGAGGCTTTCAAGGCATCACGCTCTGTCCTTGCAAGTGTTTTCCGTCTTGTCTTCCGAGAGTTGGTTTAAGAGCTATGGGAGAGGGTTTGGGGAAACGTTCTTGAGGAAGATGTGAGAGAGAGGATCCGGGGAAAGCTGGAGAAGTGGAGAGAGGATTTTGAGAAATGGAGACAGGAGAGAGAGGAGGAGGAGGAGAAATAGAGGAAGGAAACTGAGGAGGAGGAGGAGGAGGAGGAAAAAGAGAGGGAGGAGAAGAAAGAGATCTACGAGGAGGGCGAGCAAGAGGAGAAGAAAGAGACCTACGAAGAGGAGGGCGAGGAAGAAGAGAAGAAGTCGGAAAAGTAGGATAAAATGATTGAGGAGATTTGTGATGGGGGAAACCTTTTTACATGGAGAGTATAGAGTTTTTTTTCACTGTTCTTAGAGTCAGTTTTAATGGCAGTTTGTGTAATGAACTACGGATTGGGAAGTTTGATTTTCCGTTTCTTTTTTATATTAAAAGAAAATGATAATATTTTACTCAGCTTTATTTAATGAAATCTCCCAAAATGTTAAGACCAGAAAAAACAACATTCCGGTCAAAATCACTAGTTTTTGGTTTGGATTTGTGCTCTTTGTTTGCTTAAAGGTTCCAAGTTAGTCTTTGCTTTCGATTTAAGTTTGTTCCTTTAAATGCTCTGCTCGATTTAAGTTTGCTATGTTCGTAGCGAGTCAAGAACTAGTCTGACTCGCACCCATTCTCTCTTAGCCAAGAGACGTTGAAACCCAAGCTTTCTTCTTCTTCTCAGGATCCATTGTCCATGACGGCGTAAATATCTAAGTTAGTACAATGGTTCACGATAACAAATTTGTCATTTTCCTTGAAGGCGTAAGTTAGTTAAAAGCTCTATTGTTGTTTATAAAAAGAGTATTTGTGCTCTATCTTAATTTCTTTCAAAATTCAAAAACTTCATTCATTCATAATTTTTTTTTTTGTGCTAAGGTTGGGTTGTGGAGGCTTTCAAAGCATCGCGCTCTGTCCTGCAAGTGTCTTCCGTCGTGTCTTCCGAGAGTTGGTTCAAGAGATTTGGGGGAAGGTTTGGGGAAAAGTTCTTGAGGAAGATGTGAGGGAGAGGATTCGGGGAAAGCTAGAGAAGTGAAGAGAAGATTTTGAGAAATGGAGGCAGGAGAGAGAGGAGGAGGAGGAGAGATGGAGGAAGGAAACTGAGGAGGAGGAGGAGGAAAAGGGAGGGAGGAGAAGAAAGAGATCTACGAGGAGGGCGAGGAAAAGGAGAAGAAAGAGACCTACGAAGAGGAGGGCGAGAAAGAGGAGAAGAAGTCGGAAAAGTTGGATGAAATGATTGAGGAGATCTGTGATGGGGGAAACCCTTTTACATGGGGAGTATAGAGTTTTTCACTGTTCTTAGAGTCAGTTTTAATGGCAATTTGTGTAATAAACGATGGATTGTGAAGTTTGATTTTCCGTTTCTTTTTTATATTAAAATAAAATGATAATATTTTACTCAGCTTTATTTAATCTCCCAAAATGAAAAACAGACAAAAACAATATTTCGGTCAAAATCACTAGTGTTTGGTTTGGATTTGTGCTCTTTGTTTGCTTAAAGGTTCCAAGTTAGTCTTTGTTTTCGATTTATGTTTGTTCCTTTAAATCCGTTAAATGCTCTGTTCGATTTAAGTTTGCTCTGTTCATAGCGAGTCATGAACGAGTCTGTCTCCCACCCGTTCTCTCTCAGCCAAGAGACGTTTTAACCCAAGCTTTCTTCTTCTCAGGATCCATTGTCCTTGACGGCGTAAACATCTAAGCTAGTACAATGGTTCACGATAACAAATTTGTCATTTTCCTTGACGGCGTAAGTTAGTTAAAAGTGCTATTGTTGTTTATAAAAAGAGTATTTGTCCTCTATCTTAATTTCTTTCAAAATTCAAAAACCTCATTTATTCATACTTCTTTGTTTTTTTTTGTGCTAAGGTTGGGTTGTGGAGGCTTTCAAAGCATCGCGCTCTGTCCTTGCAAGTGTCTTCCGTCGTGTCTTCCGAGAGTTGGTTCAAGAGATTTGGGGGAAGGTTTGGGGAAAAGTTCTCGAGGAAGATGTGAGGGAGAAGATTCGGGGAAAGCTAGAGAAGTGAAGAGAAGATTTTGAGAAATGGAGGCAGGAGAGAGAGGAGGAGGAGGAGAGATGGAGGAAGGAAACTGAGGAGGAGGAGGAGGAAATGGGAGGGAGGAGAAGAAAGAGATCTACGAGGAGGGCGAGGAAAAGGAGAAGAAAGAGACCTACGAAGAGGAGGGCGAGGAAGAGGAGAAGAAGTCGGAAAAGTTGGATGAAATGATTGAGGAGATCTGTGATGGGGGAAACCCTTTTACATGGGGAGTATAGAGTTTTTCACTGTTCTTAGAGTCAGTTTTAATGGCAATTTGTGTAATAAACGATGGATTGTGAAGTTTGATTTTCCGTTTCTTTTTTATATTAAAATAAAATGATAATATTTTACTCAGCTTTATTTAATCTCCCAAAATGAAAAACAGACAAAAACAATATTTCGGTCAAAATCACTAGTGTTTGGTTTGGATTTGTGCTCTTTGTTTGCTTAAAGGTTCCAAGTTAGTCTTTGTTTTCGATTTATGTTTGTTCCTTTAAATCCTTTAAATGCTCTGCTCGATTTATGTTTGCTCTGTTCGTAGCGAGTCATGAACGAGTCTGTCTCCCACCCGTTCTCTCTCAGCCAAGAGACGTTGAAACCCAAGCTTTCTTCTTCTCAGGATCCATTGTCCTTGACGGCGTAAACATCTAAGCTAGTACAATGGTTCACGATAACAAATTTGTCATTTTCCTTGACGGCGTAAGTTAGTTAAAAGTGCTATTGTTGTTTATAAAAAGAGTATTTGTCCTCTATCTTAATTTCTTTCAAAATTCAAAAACCTCATTTATTCATACTTCTTTGTTTCTTTTTTGTGCTAAGGTTGGGTTTTGGAGGCTTTCAAAGCATCGCGCTCTGTCCTTGCAAGTGGCTTCCGTGGTGTCATCCCAGAGTTGGTTCAAGAGGTATGGGAGAAGGTTTGGGGAAAAGTTCTTTAGGAAGATGTGTGAGAGAGGATCCCGGGAAAGCTGGAGAAATGGAGAGAGGATTTTGAGAAATGGAGGTAGGAGAGAGAGGAGAAGGAGGAGAAATGGAGGAAGGAAACTGAGGAGGAGGAGGAGGAAAAAAAGAGGGAGGAGATGATAGAGATCTACGAGGAGGACGAGGAAGAGACCTACGAAGAGGAGTGGGGAAGAGGAGAAGAAGTCGGAGAAGTTGGATGAAATGATTGAGGAGATCTGTGATGGGGGAAACCCTTTTCCATGGGGAGTATAGAGTTTTGCCACTGTTCTTAGAGTCAGTTTTAATGGCAGTTTGTGTAATGAATGATGGATTGGGAAGTTTGCTTTTCCGTTTCTTTTTTTATATTAAAAGAAAATGATAATATTTTACCCAGCTTTATTTAATGAAATCTCCCAAAATATTAAGACCAGACAAAAACAACATTCCGGTCAAAATCACTAGTTTTTAGTTTGGATTTGTGCTATTTGTTTGCTCAGAGGTGTCAAGTTAGTCTTTGCTTTCAATTTAAGTTTGTTCCTTTAAATCCTTTAAATGCTCTGTTCGATTTAAGTTTGCTCTGTTCGTAGCGAGTCAGGAACTAGTCTGACACTCACCCGTTCTCTCTCAGCCAAGATACTTTGAAACCCAAGCTTTCATCTTCTTCTCAGGATCCATTGTCCTTGAAGGCGTAAACATCTAAGCTAGTACAATGGTTCGCGATAACAAATTTGTCATTTTCCTTGACGGCGTAAGTTAGTTAAAAGTTCAATTGTTGTTTATAAAAAAGTATTTGTCCTCTATCTTAATTTCTTTCAAAATTCAAAAACTACATTTATTCATACTTTTTGTTTCTTTTTTTGTGATAAGGTTGGGTTGTGGAGGCTTTCAAAGCATTGTGCTCTGTCTTTGCAAGTGTCTTCCGTCGTGTCTTCCGAGAGTTGGTTTAAGAACTATAAAAGAAGGTTTGGGGAAAAGTTCTTGAGGAAGATGTGACAGAGAGGATCCGGGGAAAGCTGGAGAAGTTGAGAGAGGATTTTAAGAAATGGAGGCAGGAGAGAGAGGAGGAGGAGGAGAAATGGAGGAAGGAAACTGAGGAGGAGGAGAAAGAGGAGGAGGAAAAAGAGAGGGAGGAGAAGAAAGATATCTACGAGGAGGGCGAGAAAGAGGAGAAGAAAGAGACCTATGAAGAGGAGGGCGAGGAATAAGAGAAAAAGTCGGAAAAGTTGGATGAAACGATTGAGGAGATCTGTGATGGGGGAAACCCTTTTACATGGGGAGTATAGAGTTTTTTTTTCATTGTTCATAGAGTCAGTTTTAATAGCAGTTTGTGTAATGAACGATTGATTGGGAAGTTTGATTTTTCGTTTCTTTTTTATATTAAAAGAAAATGATAATATTTTACTCAGCTTTATTTAATGAAATCTCTCAAAATTTTAAGACCAGCAAAAACAACATTTCGGTCAAAATCACTAGTTTTTGGTTTGGATTTGTGCTCTTTGTTTGCTTAAAGGTTCCAAGTTAGTCTTTGCTTTCGATTTAAGTTTGTTCCTTTAAATCCTTTAAATGCTCTGTTCGATTTAAGTTTGCTCTGTTCGTAGCGAGTCAGGAACTAGTCTGACTCGCACTCGTTCTCTCTCAGCCAAGAGACGTTGAAACCCAAGCTTTCTTCTACTTCTCAGGATCCATTGTCCTTGACGGCGTAAACATCTAAGCTAGTACAATGGTTCACGATAACAAATTTGTCATTTTCCTTGACGGCGTAAGTTAGTTAAAAGTGCTATTGTTGTTTATAAAAAGAGTATTTGTCCTCTATCATAATTTCTTTCAAAATTCAAAAACTTCATTTATTCATAATTTTTTGTTTATTTTTTGTGCTAAGGTTGGGTTGTGGAGGCTTTCAAAGCATCATGCTCTGTCCTTGCAATTGTCTTCCGTCGTGCCTTCCGAGAGTTGGTTCAAGAGGTTTGGGGGAAGGTTTGGGGAAAATTTCTTGAGGAAGATGTGAGAGAGAGGATCCGGGGAAAGCTAGAAAAGTGGAGAGAAGATTTTGAGAAATGGAGGCAGGAGAGAGAGGAGGAGGAGGAGAAATGAAGGAAGGAAACGGAGGAGGAAGAGGAGGAAAAAGAGGAGGAGGAAAAAGGGAGGGAGGAGAAGAAAGAGATCTACGAGGAGGGCGAGGAAAAGGAGAAGAAAGAGACCTACGAAGAGGAGGGCGAGGAAGAGGAGAAGTAGTCGGAAAAGTTGGATGAAATTATTGAGGAGATCTGTGATGGGGGAAATCCTTTTACATGGGGAGTATAGAGTTTTTCATTGTTCTTAGAGTCAGTTTTAATGGCAGTTTGTGTAATGAACGATGGATTGTGAAGTATTATTTTCCGTTTCTTTTTTTTATATTAAAAGAAAATGATAATATTTTACTCAGCTTTATTTAATCTCCCAAAATGTCAAAACCAGACAAAAACAATATTCCGGTCAAAATCACTAGTTTTTTGTTTGGATTTGTGCTCTTTGTTTGCTTAAATGTTCCAAGTTAGTCTTTGTTTTCGATTTAAGTTTGTTCCTTTAAATCCTTTAAATGCTCTGTTCTGTTTAAGTTTGCTCTGTTCGTAGCGAGTCAGGAACGAGTCTGACTCGCACCCGTTCTCTCTCAGCCAAGAGACGTTGAAGCTTTCTTCTTCTTCTCAGGATTCATTGTCTTTGACGGCGTAAACATCTAAGCTAGTACAATGGTTCACGATAACAAATTTGTCCTCTATCTTAATTTCTTTCAAAATTCAAAAACCTCATTTATTCATAATTTTTTGTTTCTTTATTGTGCTAAGGTTGGGTTGTGGAGGCTTTCAAAGCATCGCGCTCTGTCCTTGCAAGTGTCTTCCGTCGTGTCTTCTGAGAATTGGTTTAAGAGCTATGAGAGAAGGTTTGGGGAAAAGTTCTTGAGGAAGATGTGAGAGAGAGGATCCTAGGAAAGCTGGAGAAGTGGAGAGAGGATTTTGATAAATGGAGGCAGGAGAGAGAGGAGAAGGAGGAGAAATAGAGGAAGGAAACTGAGAAGGAGGAGGAGGAGAAAGAGGAGGAGGAAAAGGAGAGGCAGGAGAAGAAAGAGATCTACGAGGAGGGCGAGGAAGAGGAGAAGAAAGAGACCTACCAAGAGGAGGGCGAGAAAGGGGAGAAGAAAGAGACCTACCAAGAGGAGGGCGAGGAAGAGGAGAAGAAGTCGGAAAAGTTGGATGAAATGATTGAGGAGTTCTCTGATGGGGGAAACCCTTTTACATGGGGAGTATAGCGTTTTTTCACTGTTCTTAGAGTCAGTTTTAATGGCAGTTTGTGTAATGAACGATGGATTGGGAAGTTTGATTTCCGTTTTTCTATATATTAAAATAAAATGATAATATTTTACTCAGCTTTATTTAATCTCCCAAAATATAAAAACCAGACAAAAACAACATTCCGGTCAAAATCACTAGTGTTTGGTTTTGATTTGTGCTCTTTGTTTCCTTAAAGGTTCCAAGTTAGTCTTTGTTTTCGATTTAAGTTTGTTCCTTTAAATTCTTTAAATGCTCTGTTCGATTTATGTTTGCTCTGTTCGTAGCTAGTCATGAACGAGTCTGACTCCCACCCGTTCTTTCTCAGCCAAGAGACGTTGAAACCCAAGCTTTCTTCTTTTTCTCAGGATCCATTGTCCTTGACGGCGTAAACATCTAAGCTAGTACAATGGTTCACGATAACAAATTTGTCATTTTCCTTGACGGCGTAAGTTAGTTAAAAGTGCTATTGTTGTTTATAAAATGAGTATTTGTCCTCTATCTTAATTTCTTTCTAAATTCAAAAACCTCATTTATTCATACTTTTTTGTTTCTTTTTTGTGCTAAGGTTGGGTTGTGGAGGCTTTCAAAGCATCGCACTGTGTCCTTGCAAGTGCTTCTGTCGTGTCTTCCGAGAGTTGGTTCAAGAGGTTTGGGGGAAGGTTTGGGGAAACGTTCTTGAGGAAGATGTGAGAGAGAGGATCCAGGGAAAGCTGGAGAAGTGGAGAGAGGATTTTGAGAAATGGAGGTAGGAGAGAGAGGAGGAGGAGGAGAAATGGAGGAAAGGAAACTGTTGAGGAGGAGGAAAAAGAGAAGGAGGAGAAGAAAGAGATCTACGAGGAGGGCGAGGAAGAGGAGAAGAAAGAGACCTACAAATTGGAGGGCGAGGAAGAGGAGAAGAAGTCGGAAAAGTTAGATGAAATGATTGAGGAGATCTGTGATGGGGGTAACCCTTTTACATGGGGAGTACAGAGTTTTTCACTGTTTTTAGAGTCAGTTTTAATGGCAGTTTGTGTAATGAACGATGGATTGGGAAGTTTGATTTTCCGTTTTGTGTATATTAATAGAAAATGATAATATTTTACTCAGCCTTATTTAATCTCCCAAAATATCAAAACCAGACAAAAACAACATTCCGGTCAAAATCACTAGTTTTTGGTTTAGATTTGTGCTCTTTGTTTGCTTAAAGGTTCCAAGTTAGTCTTTATTTTCGATTTAAGTTTGTTCCTTTAAATCATTTAAATGCTCTGTTCGATTTAAGTTTGCTTTGTTTGATTTAAGTTTGCACTGTTCGTAGCGAGTCATGAACGAGTCTGACTGCACCCGTTCTCTCTCAGCCAAGAGACGTTGAAACCCAAGCATTCTTCTTCTTTTTCTCAGGATCCATTGTCCTTGACGGCGTAAACATCTAAGCTAGTACAATGGTTCACGATAAGAAATTGGTCATTTTCCTTAGCGGCGTAAGTTAGTTAAAAGCTCTATTGTTGTTTATAAAAAGAGTATTTGTCCTGTATCTTAATTTCTTTCAAAATTCAAAAACTTCATTTAATACATACTTTTTTGTTTCTTTTTTTAACTAAACTTCCTTCATTCCTAAGATCCTACTATCATTCTCTTTCTCAGTGGATATACCCATTTCCAGATTTTTGTTGAACTGATAATAGGTTTTGGTGGAAAGGAAATCCCCTTTCCATATTCCAGAGAGGATATTTGGAATCAGAAAAATACTCCATTCGGGAAACTTTTGGAAATACCTTTGTTTTGTGTTAGTATTCGATCTAGTCTAGTTGGTTTGATATGTTCACTGGGTGTGGCTTTGTTCTGTGTTCAAGAAGTATGTTTTGCTTATGTTTATTTCCTTGACCCTATGTAAACAGTGTGACAAGACTGCGACTTTGGTCAAAGCCGCTGGCGTAGAGATTGAGTCATACTAGCCAATTGTATTTACCAAGATGGCGGAGAAGTGTAACGTCACTGACTTCATCATGAATGTCATTGTGAAGTTCCTACAGAAAATGATTTGTTCGTTATGACAGATGCTCTCTATAAACCGCTGCTTTTGAGCGCAAGTCTGATGCTTCTTTTCTAGCAGTACGCAGTTCCTCCAAAAGATTATCAACTCTGTTTGTAACATCCTCTGCTTTCACCTTCAGATTAAAACCAAATAAACAAAATTAGTTAAAAGTCAAAAGTAACTAACTACCTTGTTTGTTGAGTTGCAGCGTGCAAGTTTCAAAAGGTTCTCCTTTGAGTTATTGTTCTACACATTTTACAGGTATGTTAAAATCATTCAACATCTCATTTGCCAACTCATAGATCATCTTTGGCCAATTTAAGAAATTTACTTGACTCTAGTTATTGTTCCAGTATGCCAAAAGATGAAGCACAACTATTCGCAGCAGATGAACTGTATGTTTGTTTATCTCCTTCATAATCTTTCATTGTTTGTTTACTCAGCTCGCTTGCGCTAATGAGTTTTAGTTGGATTGATAATTTGCAGTTACGAAAGAGGTTGGTTTTACCATAAGGAACATAAATTATGGTTTTTCAGAGCTGGGGAACCTTTGGTCAGAACAGCTATATGAAAGAGGAACATACGAGTGTCTAGATCCAAACTCCTTCAAAACAGTCAGAAAGGTAAATCAACGATTGTCGCCGGAATATATCCATTTCTTGGTACTTTTTGAGTTTCCAGTGTACTTAGTTGTGTTTCTTTGGGGATGGTTTATTTGCAGGAACAATGTGTTGTCCAGTATGAGCACATGGAAAAGAGACCAAGCTTGCTGCAGCATTGACTTCAAGTAGTTCTGCTCAATTATTAGCATCTTTACAGTGTAAAGTTCTCTTTTTTTTCCTGCGTGCAAGCTCCATTGTTAAGAAACTGAACCATCTTCACAATTTTCAAAATTTTAACCTCAAAGTTCTGCCATAGAAGGTAACCAAAGTTAACGTTCTTCTTTTCTTTTTTTTAATAAATGATATCTAGTAGACAGTCTGGTGGGCAGGCATTACAAGAACTGGTAAATAGCTTGATATTTGGTCGCAGTAACCGATTCAAATATTTCAGTAAACTTGTTTAGTTATTGGTGTTTGTGTAAACCAAAACGTGGCTCAGTTCTGGGACATCTTTAATACGAAAATACGGAGTTCTTTGGTAACTGAACTTTGTTTGTTTGAGACGTGTTTCTCTCTAAAGATTGTGTAACATCCCAAGTTGTTATATATGGAAAATCTTAAGACAATTGATTTGGTTACCTATGTTACCAAAGTTGACTTACTTTTTCCAAAGCACATCTAGAAAGAACTTCAGAATTAAGCGTGCTTGAGCTGGAATAGTGGAAGGATGAGTGATCTATGGGGAAGTGATTCGCGATAGCGTGCGAGTGAGGCCAAAGCACATGAAAAGGTCGGGTGGTGATTGCAGGATCAGTAAACAATGATTTCGCTTTGAAAATTAACGACCGACCGTCGGATGGGATGGGACCCACTGGCCGAGAGAGCGGGCGTGGGTGGCCCATTAGTCATGGGCGGGTCGGGGCATTACAAGTGGTATCAGAGCCTGGTTAGCCGTTTCGGTTCTGACCCGAGAGGCATCTTGAGACATGTCAGGGGGCGCAACGAGGACGCTGCGTTCTTTGAGAGGGGGTGAATTGTAACCTCCCGAGTTATGATATGTGGAAAGGTTTAAGAGAATTGATTTGACTACCTATGTCACCAAAGTTGACTTACCTTTTCTGGAGCATATCTAGAAAGAACTCCAGAGTTAAGCGTGCTTGAGCTGGAATAGTGGAAGGATGGATGACCTATCGGGAAGTGATTCGCGATAGCGTACGAGTGAGGCCAAAACACGGGAAAAGGTCGGTTGGTGATTGCAGGGTCAGTAAACAATGATTTCGAGCCTTCAGAAATTAACGACCGACCATCGGATGGGATGGGACCTACGGACCGAGAGAACGGACGTGGGTGACCCATTAGCCATGGGTGGGTCGGGGTGTTACAGATTGTGGCAACATAAACCATAGCTATGGCCAATGTTTTTGCTAGACTTATTCAACAGAAAATCATGGAGTATACACCAAAGTTACAAACTATGAATAACGTTAGCCATAACTTGTTATAGCTTGTAATAATCTATTGTTGTGGTGCGGAAAGAATGTAAAGAGAATTCGTTGTATCTAATACATAATTTGTTGGATCAATTAAATGCTTTTGGGCTTTAATTAAATGATGAAAAGAAATGATATGGGCTTTGTACAAACCAAATCCATAATTATGTAATAAGAGGAAGTGGAAAGAGTCTCATATCGGGGAAGAGAAGCCAAGGTGAGTAGTATAAATAAGTATCCTCTCTAACCTTGGCTTAAACAGCTCATAGGAGCACGAAGTTCTCCATGCGCGTGCTGTTGCCATCCGGCCGGCTTTGCGTGGGCTTGGTCTTTGTCTTGGTGGAAGGTTTCCGGTCCAATAAATTTTTTTAGACCAAGTTAAGCTCAATATTTTACCCATTTAATTCTCAAAAACAGCATGAAGTTCGTGTGTAAACGACACGTAGTTTGTCAAAAAAAACTAGGGGTGACGCTCTATTTCCCCCTGAGAAGTATCATATATCACCGGTTCCACACAGACTTTAAGCCACGTTCTATTTCTCCACCAAAAAAAAGTTCGAATCCCATTTCCCCCCAGATACAAAGATCGAATTCTATATCTCCACATCGTCAAGTTTATACACCGAAACAGACATACAGTCGGGGTAAACTCGGTTTGATGTTCATAATTAAATCGTTGCCCAACCGAAATCATGATTAAACCAAAACTATCCATCTAAGATCCGATTAAAACTCGATTTAAACCCGATTAGGACCCAAATATCAAATGGTTTAACCCGAAAATTCGAAAACCCCAAATCCCCAATTACATTCATCGACACCAAAAACCCTAAAAACTATTGAAGTAAAAGTGACGAAAAATCAAAGAGTTGGAGAGATAGAGATCGATTGTGGACGAAATCAATGTCTACAGTCGGTGAGAACATGATTCCTTCTCTAAGGGATGAATCAATGGATGGATCAGACGACGAAGAAGAGATGGAGAGAAACGCTTACCGGGTTGAAGAAGATGTAGCTGCGTTCACCGACGAACCTCCCATCCGGCACAATATTTACCCTGATACTGAGACTGACAGTGATGCAGATGAGGATGAGGAGGATGGCGATGATGAAGGGAAGCAAAAGAAGCGACAGAAGACAAGAGAACGTTATCGAGTTAGAAGAGGTGACGGAAATCTATTTGAGGGGCAAGTATCTTCAATGGAGTTGCATTCAAAGAAGAGGTTTTGGACTACGCTCTGAAGACAGGACGCAACATAAAGCAGTATAGGTATGACAAAACCAAACTTGGTTTTAGTTGTGCTGGTCGGAATGTAGATTCACATTGTCAATGGCGTGTTTACTGCTCGTGTAAAGGAGACCCAGTGAGATGGTATATTAAAGTGTACAAGAATGTACATAGCTGTGTTCCGAATGGAGTGTGCGAGATGTTGAAGGTTCCTGTGATAGCTAGGCTGTTTGTTGATAAGATAAGAGAAGAACCAGATTATTTCATGCCAATGAAGATAGAAGAATTGATCAGGGAGAGGTGGAAGATCACGGTTTCTAGATCACAGTGTCAAGCTGCCCGAAACACAGCAAGGAGGTGGGTTGAAAAGGAGTATGATGCTCAGTTTGGTCGACTCCGAGACTATGCTGCTGAGATTCTCGAGTCCAACCCCAATTCTTCAGTAGAAGTTCAGACTATAAGAAATAATGAAGGAAAAGATGTGTTCGACCGCTTCTATGTGTGTTTTGATGCCCTTAGGAGATCATGGAAAGAGACATGTAGACCTCTTATCGGAATGGATGGTTGCTTCTTACGTGGGAAAACTAAAGGGCAGTTGCTAGTAGCTCTTGGTCGAGATGCGGATAATGCAATCTACCCTATTGCTTGGGCAGTTGTTCAAGTAGAAAACTTTCCTAATTGGGTCTGGTTTGTGAAGAAAATCAAGGCAGATTTAGGTTTAAAAGATGGTGATGGCTATGTTATGGTCTCTGATCGTCAAAAGGTAAGGTTATGGTCATTTAATAAGTTTTATTTAATATATTTTTGTGTTTAATATCACTGATGTTTGTGTGTGGTCGGTTTCAGGGATTGATCAAGGCAGTTCGGTTGGAGCTTCCAAAGATGGAGCATAGAATGTGTGTGAGACACATTTATGGCAACATCAAAGGTAAACATGGAAAGAAGACTGAGCTGAAGTCACATATTTGGCAACTTGCTTGGAGCTACAATGAGGCGGAGTATAAGGAGAATCTAGATAGGTTGTTCAACTATGATTCACAGGTGTTTGAAGATGTGATGAAGACTAATCCGCCTACTTGGGTTAGAGCTTTCTTCAAACTAGGAAACTATTGTGAAGATGTTGAGAACAACTCAACTGAATCCTTCAATTCCTCCATTGTTAAAGCTCGAGAGAAGCCTCTAGTGCCGATGTTGGAGACCATTGCACGTCTTGCAATGGTGCGTATTGCTGTCAGAGATGTGACTGCTCAAGACCACAAAAGCATATGTACACCTTACGTGACTGACATACTCGCTTTGGAGCACAAAAAAGCATCACAGTGTACGGTTTATAGAAGCACAAATGGTATGTGGTTAGTGAACGTTGACGCATGTTCTTACCGTGTCAATTTGGAGAAGCGAACATGTACTTGTAGGAAGTGGGATATCACTGGGATCCCTTGTGAACATGGATATGGTGTCATCTTGAATAGGACACTAGAGGCTGAAGATTTCGTCTGTCACTGGTTTCGGACAACCATGTGGAGGAGGACATATGAAAAGGGTATAATGCCAATAAGAGGAACACGATTTTGGCCAACTTCTTCAGCTCCTGAAGTGCATCCAGCTCCTGAGCCAGACCAGCCTGGTCGCAAAAAGAAGGAGAAGAAAGACAAAAGAAAAAAAGGTAAAAATGAATCTCCTGTGAAGAAGAAACCAAAGACGTTGAAACGCACTATGCATTGTGGAATTTGTGGTGCACCTCACCACAATGCTCGTTTTCATAAGAAGGTATGGTTCATTATACCCCTTCATTGTAGATTTGTATCTATTATAGTCTCTTTTCATAATTTATATACATCTTGTTTCTTGATCTTTATAGACTACACAAGCCGAACCATCTCAAAACTTTGTCAGTCAAGGTGAATCTTCACAAGCTTAAGAGCACAAGTATCTTTTTTGGATTGTGTCTTCTCTCATTTTCGGATTTGTTGTTTTTTATCTTGTCATTGCCATGTATGAACAAGATGTAGGACGATGCTTTTGAGTTTTGTCATCTTCATGTATGAACAAGAATCCTTCGGATTATTTTGATGGTATTTTCTCTATGTATGAACAACAATCTTTCGGGTTATTTTGGAGTTATATCCTTTATGTATGAACATGAATCAGTGTATAAAAAACACAGAAATTTCATTAAACAACATAACAAAGTCAAGTACAAGATCATACTACTTCATGGCATTACACAAGCTGAACTGAAATGAGATTCATCACACAAGTTTGATTATAGCAACCCTAAGCATACAACCTATTACAACACCAACACACATTTTTTTCATGTTCCACTTTGCTTCGACCAACACGTCCTCCACTCTCTCAAAAATCTCTTTTTCAAGCTTCATTTCCATCTTCTCAAATACCTTCTTCTCACCTTCTGTTCGTTCCATCAGGATTTCTTTCACTAATTCTTCGATCCTACTCGTTTTGTTCTTCAAAGCCTCTATCTCTTCTGACAAAGCCTCATCCACCCAGTTGAAGAAATGATTATCATTCTCAAGCTAAAATATATCAAGTTAGAATCTGGGTTATTGCAGATTCAAAGCATTTGGAGTAAACATTAAAACATTACCCTTTTCGCAGCAGCAAAAGCACACCTATGGTAACGACGGTATGGATTTTTGTCAGATTTTGACATCAATGTCGCTACTTCATTTCTGCACCAACACTGTTTTGGGACACCCACGATCTGTCTCCTTGGACGCACAATTGATCCACTTGAAGCTCCAGAAACATCACTCATCTTTCAATTTCTCTCCTCTCTCTCTCACAAATTGATTCCTCCAATTCAATTTTTTAGGGTTTATCGCAAAACAGGTTTCTGAAATTGGGGGTTTTTTAAGTTTTAAAGGTTATAGGTCGGGTTAAAACAATGCTCTCGGGTCAAAAATCGGATTTTCAACTGGGTTTGGTTATGTCTGAAATGGGTTTATTTCGAGTTAAATCTGGTTCACCCACATAAACCATTAAATTTGACGATGTGGGGATACAGAATTCGATCTTTGTATCTGGGGAAACGGGATTCGAACTTTTTTTTGGTGGAGAAATAGAACGTGGCTTAAAGTCTGTGTGGAATTGGTGATATATGATACTTCTCAGGGGGAAATAGAGCGTCACCCCAAAAAACTACACAAAGTTTATATGTTCGAAACGGATTCGAAAGAGTCAACAAGTGGAGAGATCTTGCGGAGTAAGTTTCTCAACGCATAACTCCCGAGATTTTCGAGAGATTTTCGCTACTGTTTCGAAAAACCGCTCCACGACTCCTCTTTAAATGATCCATCTCTTCTTCTCTCATTACTTACTTTTTACATCGTAAAACCAACAAAAAATCTCTGCGTAAGTCTATAGTTTCGAAAGTGTTTCATAATTATTTAGTTCGATATGGCATTCACAAGAAAAGCGTGAATCATCTGCCATGTTTGTATCCTGGGACTCGATATTTCGCCAGTTCCCGTCTCACTACGCAGCGAATATTTAGAGTTAAGAAAAGAGATCATATCTTGCCTCCATGTTCATTTCGTTGCTTTCCTTAACATCGTTTTGTAAATATCAATAGTTTGTATCGATTTCTATTTTCAGTTTCTACATAATTAGGTTCGGTCTTGATATACTAGGGTCGTAAGTATACAAGAGCTACACTTGTCGTTATATTTAACCTCTATTTTTGGTCGGTTATTTGATATTTTCTAAATTAGGATCTTAAGAGCATGTTTATTGGCGGGTTCTTAGGATGCAGTTTTTAGCGGAATATAAGAACCCGTCTCTTAACTTTTAACTAAGAAGCTAAGAGTTGGCTCTTAAATAAGAACTTTAAGAGCCGACTCTTAGATTTTTTAGTTAAAAGTTAAGAGACGGATTCTTATATTCAACTAAAAATTCTATCCTAAGAACCCGCCAATGAACATGCTCTAAGCGAGATGAGCCTTTATCAACGAAGGCAATCTTCACTAGGCAGAAAATGCCACGTCGTTTATACGTCAACTGAGAATGCATGTTGTTTTGTTTCAACAACCGAAACTTCCTGAAATGCCAAAAAAATCTCGTCACTTTTTAGACTAGACAATAAACGAAGGTTTTAGGAAAAGTGCACTTTCTAATTCAAGAAACTCGAAGAACGTTCTCTCTTCATCCTCCACTATCTTATATATATAATATATGGACCTTCGATCTGATCTCAAAAATCAAGAATCTAAGTTCATTAAGTCACTCGGGAAACAATAATGTCTCTAGTTCCAAGCCTTTCGATCCGTTCTCGCTAGATGCACGGGATCCATTTGAAGGACTATTTACGCCTTCTTCGGCTCGTGACGTTGCAGCATTTACAAACGCCAGAGTAGACTGGAAGGAGACACCAGAGGCACACGTGTTTAAAGCTGATTTGCCGGGGATGAAGAAAGAAGAAGTGAAGGTAGAGGTTGAAGACAAGAACATACTTCAGATAAGCGGAGAGAGGAGCAAGGAGAACGAAGAGAAGAAAGACAAGTGGCACCGTATGGAGAGGGCGAGTGGGAAGTTTATGAGGAGGTTTAAGTTGCCTGATAATGCGAAGATGGAAGAAGTGAAGGCGACGATGGAGAACGGTGTGCTTACGGTTATGGTACCACAAGCGCCTGAGAAGAAGCCTGAAGTCAAGTCTATTGATATCTCAGGATAAGTCATTGTCCATGATGATGAACATTGATGATTTGGTGTGTGCAATAAAACGTGTGTTTGCTTAAAAAGTTTGTGTGGATTCTTGTTTTCTGTTTTGTTGTTTCTAAATCATGAATATTGTAAGACTATTCATTCTAATGAATAAACGAATGTTTTCATAAGCATACGATGTTTCAGTTTAATTGTTCAAAAGTCAAATATACAATGAAAACGAACACTTAAGAATTTGAAACATTTTCTTGTTAACAAGTTACAAGTACGCGCAATAAACGAATGACAAATTATACATGCCACATAAGAGGCCTAAGAGCAACCTAAACGCTTAAAATACTCAAATATCCCCCTATATATTAAATGAGAAGTCACTTTATTGACTTATATCATGACGTGGCAATCATATAGAGTCTCTCAGGAAATTTCTTATAATTCTATTGGTTGATTTTTTAAAATTTCATTTTTTTAATCAATCGCCGAACAATTAACCTTGATCTACTTTATTTACATTGCCAAACACTATAGAATAAAGTTAAAAGACTACGTTTTTGGCTTTTGTTGTTACAACAACCAAACTTTTCACATTTCTCAACAAAAGGGAATTTTTTCATATTCTCCCTTTGATCATTTTAATTTGATTTTGGGATTAGATTGATATGGTGAATCGAAGATGGAGCAAAACCAGAGGAGTTCGAGAGGTGGATCGGCAAGATCTTTGAGAAGAGAGTGAAGCTAGATCGAAATCAGAGAAATCTGTGGGGCTAGGGTTACGAATCGAGAATTGTACCAAGAACCGCTTGCTCGAGAGCCTCGTGGTGATTCCGGTGATAAGTCTTTTCAGAACCTCGTGGTGATTCCGGTGAGGGCTAGGGTTACGAATCGAAGGTTTCGTTGTTGTGAAAAAGCCTCTTTCACTGGTTGTTCGGAGGTTGCGTGACTTTCATCATCTAAAATTGTCAAAACAAAAAACAATTTGAAGCCTTTCGGTCTAGATTTGTGAAGACTGGGATGGTTGTGAATGGATACGATGCGCAAATAGACGACATCAGCTCTGATGAATTGAATTGCCATAGTATCAGGTTAACTACTTTATTTTTTCTTCACAATTTAGAAAGAATGAGGTTTGAAAAGAGTAATTGTTGAACTTTATTGTGGCTGCTTACAAAATTTTTTTGGTTTTTAGTATATCCTGCAGAGTTTTTGAACAGTGTTAAAGTCGTTGGACTGCCTATACACTGTTTAAAGCTCAAGGTTGGTGCTCCTATCATGTGTCTTCGTAACATGGATGTTACAGATGGCTTATGTAATGGTACTAGGCTAATTGTTACTCAGTTATTGCCCCATGTGATAGAAGGTAGAATTATAACGGAAATAATATTGCTGGAGCAAAAGGTTTGGATCTCCAGAATGTTTGTCACACCACTTGACACAAAGTTTCCCTTCAGAATGCGTCGAAGAAAGTTTCCAGTTACATTGGCTTTCGCGATGACCATCAACAAAAGTTAAGGTCAAACACTGGAAAATGTTGGTTTGTTTTTGCCTAGACCAGTGTTCTCTCATAGCTAGGCTCTTTCAAGAGTTAAGTCGAGATCTGTATTAAAACTCCTAATAACTGGTAAAGAAGGGAAGCCGCACACAAAAACAATAAATGTTGTCTACAAACAAGTTTTTCAGAATATTCCATAGTCAAGGGTACGTGATTTTAATCTACTTTTTATCCAATAAAATTTTTATAATATATAAACTGTTACAGTTATTTATTTATTCTACTGTCATATGGATAGTGATGAGTTAGACCATCTCCAATGTATTTTGCTATTTTCACCTCTAAAATAGAGGAACTCTATAATAGAGGTGAGATATACTCCAATGTATTTCTCTAAAATAGCAATTTCTAAATATAGAGAAAAAAATAGAGGAATGCTATTTCTTCCTCTATAAATAGAGGTAAAAATAGAGATCTTTATTATAGAGGAAGAAATAGAGGTGGGTTGGAGCAATTTCACCTCTAAATGTTATTATATAGGTAAATATAGCAATTGGTAGGAGATGCTCTTAGGAGACTGATTGTAGTTGATTACAATTCAGTTTTCAGACTATTTCGATGACGGTATGTCAATTTATTATTATTTTCTTTTCAATAAAATTTAGAAATTTATAAATCTTTCAAATAGTTTTATTCCGTACAATTACTTACAAAATTTAATAATTTTTTTGCAGGTTTCTAATAGATTTTGTTTTCTTTATCGAACATTGTACTTCTTAATTTATATTATTTATGGATAAAATTTTGACTTTTATTATATTTTCTTTAAGTATGTCTACATAAATTTAACGAAAAATATAAACATAAATATATTATTCACCTAAAATACAGAATTACAACCCATATACAATACAATTCTAATCAGTGATAATATAAAATATATAACTTTTAAAACTATACACTATTTATTTTATATTTTGAACTTTTTTATGTCCGTACAGGGTGCGGGCCGGTCACCTAATAGTTTCTTAACTCTAAGATACACAGTAGTTGTTTTAGCATATTTTTATTTACTAACTAAACTTCAGTTTAGTTTTTAAAATAAACCAATGATAAATTTGTCGTATCAGCGGGATAGGTTCTAAATGGTATCTCATGATATTTATTTTGAGATATTTTTGAACGTGTATCTTAACATTGTGTACTCATTCTTTTATTTTTTTTTATTCGGTTTTGTAAGATAATCTAACCAGCGATAAGAATATCATTGAACTACAATTTTGAGCAAACACACGTTTTATTCCACAATACTTATAACGAGAGGACTTAAGATCATCTTAGGCGTTTATATGAAGGGCTATTTGCAATTTTGACTCAAAACTCAAAGTCCAACCTAAAACTAATATCTCTTTTTTTTTTAATTTTTTTTGCCTTTATTCACCCCACATGTTCATATTATTTACGAAAATACCATTAAATTTTTTTTTTTCGTAAATGGCTTTTTTACTCTCTCAACCTCATCATCTTCATGAATTTACAACATTGTCATTGCCAACAATACACCAACTACCATGAACAACAAATTTGAAGCTCTTAATGCACCTAAACTCGATTTATACTCTCTTACTCAATTGTTATGAACTAAAAACAACATCTCTTTCACTTTGTCTCCATATTCATCCAAAAAACTCAAGCTTTTGATTCAAATTTTTTTATGGTTGATAGAGCCATTCAAGCATACTATTCTTGGTGGGTTGCTTTCGTTTGAGGTTCTGGGTGGCTGAAGAAGACTTATGTGTGCTAAGGAAGTCATCTCACTAGTTTAAGGTATGAATTTGAAATTTTTTCCAGATCAGTTCGCGTAGAAGACTTACCCGTAAGTCGTCTGGCTGTAGAAGACTTACGGATAAGTCTTTTGGTCTAAACGACGACTTACTCCATCTTTGTTTGTTAAAAAAAAATCTAGAGAATACCCTAGACGACTTACCAGTAAGTCGTCTAGGATAAACGGGTTGGTTTTGCATTTGATCGAATTGTGTCGATATTTGACTTTTCTCGACGACTTACCGAAGTCGCCTCGAGAATAAAATTTCTATATTTTATTTAAGCTAGACTACTTACTTGTAAGTCGTCTGGTTAGTTTTGCAATTGGAAAATAAAACTTAAATATTTAATTTCCGCACGACTTACCGAAGTCGTCCAGATTTTTTTCCGAGATTCTGGTCAAACCTTGCTTATCTCGGGACGACTGTCACGTAAGTCGTCTAATTGGACGACTTTCAAGTAAGTCGTCCGGGAAAAGTTAAATATTTAAGTTTTATTTTCAAATTGCAAAGTAACTGAGACGACTTACTTGTAAGTCGCCTTGCTTTCATAAAATATTGAGTTTTTTTTTTTCCCAGAGACAACTTACCAGTAAGTTGTCCAGGAAAAATCAAATATCTGACACAATTCGGTCAAATGCAAAACTAACCCATTTATCCTAGACGACTTACTGGTAAGTCGTCTAGATTTTTTTTGTTTAACAAACAAAGCTGGACGACTTACAAGTATGTTGTCCCATTTAAAAATCAATTGCAAAAATGACCTGTTCGGACGACTTACTGGTAAGTCGTCTAAGTCTTACAGACGACTTACTGGTATGTCGTCTGCGTCAATGTTTAATAAACTTTCATTTTCTCTATGTTTACTAATGTGTTTTATTTTGAATTTTTCCAGATGATGCGTCAGTTACATGGAGTGTATGGAGAATGGTTGTTGAAAGATGACTGTTGGGATTTTGTGGTTGATACTTTCAAAGGAGCGAGAATATTTTTTCTGAGTGAAGGTTCGAGACATGCTGAACTTGTTGCAATGGCTCAAGAAGATTATAAACTCGACATGAGCACAGAGTCTGTGGAGATATCCTACTCATTACCAGCAGAAATGATGCAACAGATGGCTCTAGAGACCCTTCCTATTCATGTTACAAGTGATAGACAAGTTCGAAACTTGCTCGAGATAGCCAAAACGCATGGAGTACGGCTTTGTGTATCAAGCCGTAGCAAGGTGGACCGTAGCAAGGTGGACCGTAGCAATGTGGAAACGGTTTCAGAAGAAAGGGAAGAATATTATGAAGCTGAATAAGCTGAAGAATGTTTTGAAGATGATGATGATTTGGTTGAAGATAAAAATCATGATGGGGAGGAGGAGGATGATTGGGAGGATGATGATGGGGAGGATGATGCTGATTTCTCTATTGTTGCTGAAGCGGACGAGAATGGTGATGATTACAGTGTTTATGGAAAGGTTGAAGATGAGGATGAGGAAGAAGATGATGATATGTGTTTTGAAGATTTCAAAGACACATATGCTATTGAAGGAGGAAGATCGAATGGTAACGGTATCTATGTCAACCAGAGTTTTGTTAGCAAGGATGCACTGCTTTCAGAGCTGCGGTTGACAGCAGTGAGGCGTAGGTTCTCCTTTTGAATATACAAGTCAACGAAAACTCTCTTTGTGGCAAGATGTCGGGTTAGTAGTTGTGGATGGAAGATCAGAGCGAGTGTGAAACATGGGACTAACACGTTTTGGGTAACAAAGTATGTGGAAAAACATACATGCTCAACTGGAGAACGAATCGCTCAGCGGAGACACTGTACTCCGAAGTATGTTGGTAGGCTTTTCATTGATCGTGTTGGAACCATTGATGGGTTGAATCCGCAGCATATCACTGATGCAATGAAGAATATGTTTGGCATGGAGCTTGATTACACCACTTCATACAGAGCACTGTTATATGCACAAACATTGGTGAGAGGATCAGCAGAAGATGGGTATTCGCGTCTGCCATCATATCTCGAGCAAATCTCCCTAGCATATCCTGATTCTATCACGGCTATAGAACTTGATTCTGAGAATAGATTTATGTATCTATTTCTCTCTTTTGGAGCTTCTATCAAAAGTTTTAAGTATCAGAGAAGGGTCATTGTGGTGGATGAGACTCACCTAAGTGGGAAGTATGGAGGTGTTATGTTAGTTGCAGCCGCACAAGATGGGAATTTTCAGATATTTCCATTGGCTTTTGGGATCGTAGATGCTGAAGATGAACCTTCTTGGGAATGGTTTTTCACAAAATTGGCTAGTTGTGTATCTGATGACCAGCCTCTGGTGATAGTCTCCGACCGGCACACGGCCATTAAAAGTGTGTGTGATAAGGTGTTTCCTTGGGCAACCCGAGGAATATGTTATTATCACCTTCAAGATAACATTGTCAAAAGTATAAAGGGAAACATCTCTTGTACTTGGTGAAAGGTGCTGCTTATGCTCATACAGTTTCAGATTTTGACCGCTTCATGGCTGAGATACAGAGTGCAAACCCGGACCTTGCAACATATTTGGTTAATGCTGACGTCAGCCTATGGACAAGGGTCTATTGTAAGGGGGACAAGTACAACATAAAAACAAGTAACATTGCTGAATCTATTAATTCCGCACTGAAGCGAGCTAGAGGATTTCCGATTCAGTTCCTGTCGGAGTTCATAAGGGAGAAGCTAGGAAGGTGGTTTTGGAAAAGGAGAGAAGATGCTTTGAGACTCCCAATTGAACATAGTCGGGGTGTTGAATACTTGCTTGCTGTTCGAGAGGAGATAGCGGATACGATGAGGGTCCAACCAAGTGATGGATGGAAATTCTTTGTGAAAGGTGGCAAAATGGACTGTGTGGTTGATTTGGAACATGGAAAGTGTGATTGTGGTGTCTATGCAGTGGAAAAAATACCTTACTCTCATGCTATAGCTGCTGGAGCATATGCTAGGTTGCATATCTCCACACTTGTATGTCCAGTGTACTCAAAGAATTATCTGTTTGCAGAATACTCAGAGAATATATATCCTTGCGTTGGACAACATGTTGAGGAACGCACATGCTTTCCTCCGGATGTAAAGCGTGGTCCGGAAAGACTAAAGAAATCAAGATGACAATCTTGGTTGGAGCTATCCAGGTTGAAAGGACGCAAACACCGGAAGAAACACATGGTTTATAGATGCTCAAACTGCAAAGAAACTGGCCATACGAAACCACAATGTAAGAAATGACATGGACGACCTTCTAGTAAGTCGTCCAGAAGACCTTCAAGTTAGTCGTCCAGTGTTTAGTCTTCCAAAAGACCTTCAAGTTAGTCGTCCAGTGTTTAGTCTTCCAAAAGACCTTCAAGTTAGTCTTCCAGAAGACCTTCAAGTTAGTCGTCCAGTGTTTAGTCTTCCAAAAGACCATCAAGTAAGTCGTCCAGAAGACCTTCTGTGTCAACTTATGAATTTGTCTTATGAATTTATGTAGTGGGGTCTTTGTCAACTAATGAATTTGTCGTATGAATTTGTCTTATGAATTTGTGTATTAAGAATTTGTGTTATGAACTTGTGTTATGAACTTATCTTTGTCAACTTCTTTGTCAAATTTCCGAAAGGTTCTAAAAGGTTAATGCACAGAAATTATAAGTCGTCTGGAAAGTCTTCCAGCTGGAAGACTTTCCAGACGACTTACAATTAACCTAATCTTTGTCAACTTATGAATTTGTCTTATGCATTTGTCTTATGAATTTGTCTGTATTATGAAAAGATTAGTGTCAACTTCTTTGTCAAACTGCACTACCAAACAAATTAAAGAATTTCTTTTATATTATCCGAAATGTTCGAAAAGGTTAATGCACAGACGACTTAATTATAAGTCGTCTGGAAAGTCTTCCCGCCGGAAAACTTTCCAGACGACTTACAATTAACCTAATCTTAATACGTAATCAAGTTCAAATACATACATCAGCCTATTCTATCATACAAAATAATCTAACGTAGCCTGTTTATCACCCCTCATATATTGCCAGGTTTTCATCATTGTCCTGGTTATCTTTCATATGCTGGTCAGGAAGCTCGTTAAATATATCCACCACCATCATATCCCTGATAGCCTTCCCGTTGGACTTAGCAAAGTCTTTTTTTATTAAATGTCATCCCAAGAGCATGACATTCAATGTACTTTAGAGCGTACACACCACAATCACCAGAACGGGCCTGAGGTATATCGGTCTGTCTCTCATATGTGAATGGCTCCAGGGTGTATTGGGCACGCTGTTCGTCGGAGGAAGCGCACTCAACAAGCAGATACGGGATCCTGTGGAGAAAAGGCTCCATTATCTCATCGAGTTGTTCTTGGGAGATACTGGATATAATGCTGTCCCAGACGATTATATGCCTCTTAGGGATCGATATCATCATAGTAATCCAATGAGCATCGTTGTAGTTCACTGGCACGTAGATATCATCAATATCCGACCCCAACACTTCTTCGATTGGTAAAATGATGGTATAATGCCTGAATAATAATTTCACGCCCCACCAGGGAGCCTTCTTCCTAAACCGTTACGATCGGGCTCCGAGCTCTTAAAATCCTTGTAGCTGGTTCTCCATTTCTGAGAAAAGAGATGATCAAGGAAGCAAAGTCTCTCGCTCCTGAAGTGGTGTAGCCTAGCATCGTACCTCTTCCTCAGCACATTAATCCAAGCATCTGTATGCTGCATATAAAATAATACAATGCAGAAGATATCAGACGAATTACTGGTAAGTCTTTTACATAGAAGACTTACCAGGTAAGTCGTCTGGTAAGTCTTCTATGTAGCAGACTTAGCAGAAGGCTTACTGATAAGTCTTCTTCGTAGACGACTTACTGGTAAGTCGTCTGGTAAGTCTTCTACAGACATAACTCATAGCATAAGACTTACATAGTTTTCCAGCCAGGATACAGAGGTCCGGAGGATGTTATACCACCAAATTAGACTTTTACGTGGTTTCTTGTCGAGAGGTATTCTATAATGACTGCAAACACAAAATGTAGAAAAGCAATCAGTTTTTGTAAACTAGAGCAAGCTATTATGGGAAAAGCAATCACTTACGGATCAGTTTTCAACCAATCAGCGAGCTCTTTCAACTTCCTCTTGTCAATTGGTGCAAAAGGATTATAGTCTGGGAAAAGCTTTGGGTTGTTTGGAATGATCACTTTGGCCGTGCTGTTTGCCGCATAAGGAGATTGCTGTGAGGCAGCAAGTCGCCTTTTTCGCTCACTCCTTGCTTTGCAAACTGCCAAAGCACCTTTCCTCTTTTGCTGATATCTAATTTCCTCCTGCTGTACATCCTCCACCGTGGGTACATGTTTGTCCAAAAGAACCATGCTTGGTTCTGTAGCTTGTTCCTCCGGCATGCTCGGTGCTGGAGCTATATCTTTGGTCAATGAATGCATCACTAGACTAAGCTCTTTCGAGGAATCAAGCTCTTTCGAGGAACTAGCATCTCCAGACATTTGAGGAGCTTATTCCTCCGGCAAGCTCTTCCTTCCTGCGTTCGGGCCATTAACACTTTTACTCTGCAATGTACAAGATGTGTTTATACAATTAAGCAAAACAAAGATCCATTTCAAACAATATTAACCAAAGCTCAATTTCAAACATGAAACAAAATCCATATACATGAAACAAAGCTCCATTTCAAACATGAAACAAAATCCATATACAAGCACACATGTTCTGACATACAAGAAACAATGCCAATCTAACTTTCACTTCTTTTTCTTACGATTTTTTCTACTCAATATCTTCTGAGAGGTGTTAGGAGAGGTACTAACCCCGGGTTCGTGCGTCGGTTTAGGCGGAGAGGTAGTGTTCTGAAGATCATCGGATGATGTCCCTTTCCCTTTTTTGGTGATACCAACCACCTTCTCCAAAGCTTCCACCCTATCCGAGAGATGCTTGAACTCCTTAAGGCACATCCCAAACCCTTCCCTAATGCCATCAGCTAGGTCCTTGAAGCATCTTTGAAGATCCTCTTTGGTCATCCCACCAACAGTCGTAGTCGCCTCTGTAGGAACCTCTACACTAGCCTCTTCATGTGCCTCGGCAGGTGCCTTTGTAGGAGGCACAGTAGTAGCCTCTTTACGAGCTTTCTTCCGAGGTCTTGGACTGTCTTCCTTCACCACAACTATCTCTTTCTTCGCTGGACTCAGAACCGCCGGCAAGCTCTGGACCCAAGTACCAGTGACTTCCCAGCAATCCATGGTCCACTTCCACGGTCTCTGATTAAACATGACTTTAATTATGTTCTCCGCGGCCGGGTCCTCAACATCAGAGTCCCATTGTGGAAACATTTCACCAATGTCCTTCTTCTCAACAAAGTTGATCACCGTAGTCTGCAGTAAATAGAAGATATGAACTTCGATATTTGACGGATTAAGAAAGATGGAAATAAAAGACTTCGCAGAAGACTTATAATTAAGTCGTCCGGAAAGTCTTCCAGCTGGACGACTTAGTAGAAGACTTATAATTAAGTCGTGTGGAAAGTCTTCCAGCTGGACGACTTAATTATAAGTCTTATACTAAGTCGTCCAGGTGGAAGACTTTCCAACCGACTTAATTATAAGTCTTATGCGAAGTCTTTTAGATTGAAGTTTAAATACCTGTCTGCAGATAGCATCTTTAAAGCATCTGCGTCCTTTTCCACCCATGTAAGCCAGTATCGGTGGAGACGGTCTGTTTGGTATGGGATTACCATAATTAGCACCCAATTCCGACAGAGCTGTGTACACCCAGACTTGGAGAGCTTGTACAAACCCATCAATAGTGTAACAACACGTAATATCTTTGCCCTTCACAGAGTCCATCAGCACCTTAAACGCGACTCTCTCCCATGGATAATTCTCAAACTGTTCTAACTCCATCACTAGCCTTGCCAGACTAGCCCGTGTAGGGGTTGAGCCCTTTCTCCCTTCAATGTATCCAGCGAAGATGACAAGGTACCCGAGCCGCTTGCGATCATCCCGAGACCACCCTTCGCATCTCCCTAATGCTGCTATTATCTGCTCCGTATATGGCCCAATTTCGATATCAACTCCCAACTTCTCCCAGAAAGAAGCCAACTCGTTTGTAACAACACAGTTCGGTCTCTCAAGGTTTTCGATGTACTCGCAGTTTAGACCTGTGAGGTTTTCAAACTCTAACAGTGAAAACCTCACAGGTTGTTGAGCAACGAGAGACCACAGCTCATGCTTCTTTATGTTGAGCTAGAGACTGAGCATGTAGTGAACCAGCCTTGAAGCCCAACCAAATCACAGCTCTTTGAACTTGATGAAAACTCCCAACTTTGAATCCTTCAGCTCTTCATATTCGTCATCATGAAGAGCATTCTTTAAAGCAGTATGCAACTTCGTACAATCCGTATGATATGAAATGTTCTTCAGTGCAGGGGGACTCTTCCCTTAATGTATGTATCCTCCGAGGGAGTTCTGGAATATCCATTCTTTTTGTCTGCAAAACAATCAAAGACAACCATCTCAAACACACAACCATCAAGTATAACATTTTAATTATAAGTCTGGAAGACTTTGAGAACTTATAATTAAGTCGTCTGGCAAGTATTCCAGCTGAAAGACTTATATTTAAGTTGTCTGGAAAGTCTTCTAGCGGGAAGAATTTCCAGAAGACTTAATTATAAGTCTTCCACGACTTCCAGTACAACATTTTAAATTCGACCTGAAAATTCGAAGAAGCTGTAGTCGCCTTCGACATAGTGGTTATAGATCTGCAAAAATAGACGTGAAAAGAAGAAGCGCGGTGAGAACGACTAAAGATACACCTTAAGTCATAAATTGATAGAGATATAACTTACCAGCGGCGGAGTTTAACGAGAAACGGCGCTAGGATTTACAGAGAACTGGCGGTGAGAATGAGATAAGAAACGGCGCTAGGGTTTACAGAGAAACGGCGCTATGGTTTACAGAGAACCGGCGGTGAGAACGAGCCAAGAAACGGCGCTAGGGTTTACAGAGAAACGGCGGTAGGGTTTCCTCTCATATCTGAAATAGAGGAAGCGGTGGTGAGAACGGTGGTGAGAACGACGGTAAGAATGACGGTGATAACGGCAGAGATAACCGGCGGTGAGAACGACGGATTAGAGAGAATCGATGGAAATTGCCTTCGAAATCGCCTTTGAGAGAAACGGCTTTAGGGTTTTCTGATTTCGCGAAAAAGTGAATAAAAAAAATTCATCTTATATATGTCCGGTAAATAATCCGGTTAAGGTTAAAGTACATTGGTAAAATTAAAGGTTCGGTCCGGTTTGGAAGACTTACTAGTAAGTCTTCTTTTGAATACTATACATCAGACGACTTACTAGTAAGTCGTCTACCGTAAATATAATCACCAGACGACTTACTGGTAAGTCGTCCCAGACCCTAAATTTAACCCCTAAACTAAATTGACTAAATTAACTAACTAAACACGTTATAAAATCAAATTAAACTTAAATAGTATTTACTATACACAGAAATAAACACACTTAGGTAAATTTTAAATTTTTCAAAAACAACATTTATGCTTTCCAAAATCTAACCCTAAGAACATATACAACACTTCAACATATGTTGGTGAAACCTAAACCAAAGAATATCATGACTCACTACTTTCACTCATCTATGTTGAAAACAATTCAATTTTGTTATATCTTAATTTATATCATTTGAAACACATGTTAATTACATGATTTATATTTTTCACTTATCAAAATATTTTTTACAAAAATTTTAAATTATTTTTAAGAAGAACTATACCAAACGACTTACTAGTAAATCGTCTGGACGATTTACTGGAAAATCGTCTGGACGACTTACTGGAAAGTCGTCTGGACAGAAGACTTGCGGGGGTTAGAAACGTAAAAAAAAAATTCTGTTTTTTTGTTTGTTTACAAGGGGCTGGTTGTAATTTCAATAGCCTTTTAGGTTACTTTTGCATTTGATTCAAGTTTGGGTTTATTTTTGTGATATAAATCAAGTTGTGAGTCTTAACATTGTGTACTCATTTTTTTTTTTTTTTCGGTTTTGTAAGATAATCTAACCAGCGATAAGAATATCATTGAACTACAATTTTGAGCAAACACACGTTTTATTCCACAATACTTATAGCGGGAGGACGTAAGATCTTAGGCGTTTATATGAAATTACAATTACGCGAGATTGTGTATCCCAAGTCACCTAGTATAAAAGCATTAAGTAATATGATAAGATTCGTGATCGATCTCAACCCCTCTGTCTCGTTACAAATTTAATGCAATGCGTCGTGCCTTATTCGGTAAGCAATCTGCCATTGAATTCGTATTTAATATTCTTCTACTTGTGTTGTCTCATAACCATGTTAACCGACTCGTATTAATCAACTTGGAGTTCTATACACCACCAAATCGCAATTAGTCAGAAGACTAGGAACACAAATTCAAATTACAACTAGCCATGAGTGATGCGTGATAGCTACTTATAACTCGTCTTTCTGCTTACTAAATTCCAAGCGTCGGAAATAATCATCGTATTTATTTTGTCGTTAACAAAATTCCAAAAAAAAGAAGAAGAAGGATTAATATGTGATAAAAAGTAGAATTAAAGCAATATTAATTTAAATTTAGCATTTATGTACACGTAAGAGAAAAAAATGAATACGATACGATCATGCATCACGATTCACGAGATTCTCATTCAATGGCTACGTCCTCCCCAATATTTACCGGTACTCCACGAACCGGTTCCGGATCCAGAACCGGAACCTCTTGTCCAGACACTCCCCGTCCCTGAGCCTCTGCTTCCAACGTAAAGATCCGACAAGTAATTTCCTATGTCTTCAGGGGCATACCTGACATTAAACCCATCTCCGACCGAACCGAACCGGTTTATCTCGCACAACTCGGCGCAAACCAGCGTCAGTTTTAGGCCTGGGCATTTTACCCGGACCCGAGAACCCGACCGGAAACCGATCCAAAAAAACCCGAATCGTGTAGGAACCGAACCGATGTTTTTATTCTATTGGGTCTTGTTGTGGAGGACCCGCGGGTCGTGGACCCGACCCGGCCCGAATCCGAGAACCCGACGGGTATCCGAAATACTCGAAAATTTTAGTATATATTAGGTATATATGAGATTTTTTAATATATTTGTGGTATTATGAGTATTTTTTTTAAATTCTAAATTTGAAATCTTTGGAATAGTTTTGGTTTAGATTTAAATTTTAGATCTTAAAATATATAATTCGGATAATAAGATAAAAATTTCAGGTATTTTACTTATTTCCGGATTAGATTTTGGATAAAATTTTGGATATTTTTCGGATATTTAAAAATTTTCAAGTGTTTTTTTGTGTTTTTGGGTTTTTTTTGGGCAAGACCCGAACCGAACCCGATCCGAAACCGAATCGAACCCGAACCGATAAATTTTAATTATCCTATTGGGTCCAACTATTTAAGACCCGACCCGATCCGAATCCGACAAGACCCGAACCGACCCCGAACCGAGAATTTTAAATTATCCTATTGAGTCCTAAATTCTAAGACCCGAAGGACCCGGACCCAAAAGAACCCGATCCGAATCCGACCCGAGGACCCGGATGCCCAGGCCTAGTCAGTTTCTGACTCAACGAGACTTTGATACGACCCCTAAGTTTCGGGTCGGGTATAACCCACGACACTGTTTCCGGTACGCCACCTCGAACTCGTCGTCGAACCTGGCGAACAACTCTTTAGCCTCCTCCGGCGTGATCTCCTCCTCCGCCGTATATTCCGGTAACGACGTCGTCAGCACTTTCCCCCACGCGATCCTCTCGAACTTATCCGCGTACTGCTTCACCTTCGCCTCGTGCCTCGCCAACCAATCCTCCCCGAGGAGGTGCTTCAAACCAGACGTTTGGACCTTAACGACGACGTATTGGAGATTGTTGGCGAGGAAGAACAATGAGGCTGATGACGAATAATCCGGCGAAGTTCACAGGACTGAAAGGGTACGGACTGGCCGTAGTTGGGCGTGTGCCGGTGGTGACACCAATCACCAATGAGAACAGAAGATACATGGAGACCAAACGCAAGAAGATGGGTCACATTTATATCTCTGATACTAATCAGCCTTTGGTTTGATAAAAAACGAATTTTGTATTTTATTTCTTAATCGATTTAATTACACTGGCAGTACGCCTCTTTTATACACATATATAATTCAATGTAAAAGCCCAATTTGCTACATATAATTCAATGTAAAAGCCCAATTTATTTATGGTCCATCAGTAACGCCTTTCGTGGTCTTTCGTTTGAGAGTCCCACATCGGGAAGGTTGGAGAAATGACAAGCAGAATTTGATTATAAATAAAGGTCTCGTTCGATCACAACAAATCACGCAGCCATGTGGTGAGCACAAAGCGAACTATTCTTTCGCCTTTTACTAAAGAATACCGTGTGCTCTCCACGCTAAGTGGCATACGGCCAATTTTTGGAGGGTCCTGCTTTCGGGTGGGCCCAACAACATTTAGTCGAAGTTTCTACCTCTAAACCGGAATTGATAGAATTGCTTTTAGGGTTAATCAAACTAGTTTCAATTGACCAAGTCTTAATGTCGCTTTTCTTGTCTGAATAAACTAAGTTGATTCATTTGTCTTATTGGTCTAGTTTCTTCTAAATCTTTCGAGCTTTGAAAATTTGTATCCATTTATCTGTATCTGAGAAGAATGATCCTAATCTTACGTACGAACACTAACGTTTGTTAGTTCCCACTGAATTTTTTTTGCACTTTCAGTCCATTAATTCTTTTATATTCTCATAATCATTTAGACACAAATCGATTATCGAACATTTTTGAAATCGAATCAAAGTGGTAATGAAACCGTGACTGGTACAGAAAACAAATTTATTAGCCGGAACCGAATTTGGCATAATAACCGAACCGGAGATAGGATCATAAAGAAGGGACAAAAATAATCAGCCAACTCACAATACTACTTTGATAAATACTCAGCTACTCTAATCTCTGCCTTTTTCCGGTTAACATCGTTTGATCGAAAACCGAACTCGAACCAGGTCCAAATCTCATAACCGAACCAGAACACGTTAGCGAGCTGTTATTAACATCAGACCCTTTCAACGAGAATGGAGGAGGTAACTCAAAACGCTGCGATTGCGTTTGAGGCGGTGGGTTTACCCATTTTGGCAGCGGCCCTGCCACGAGAAGCGTTTGAAGAAGCGGTCCAGCTTCCACCACCGCTTTTAATAGCTTTCCCGTTTCCGGAAACGCTTTCCCTATTACGAGAGCGTCCATAGGATCGAGCTGATGATGGTTACGAGCCGTTGGAGCCGTTGGATCGTCGCGGATCATCGACGGCTGAGGGTGATGAATGTTGAGTAAGCTTGAGAGTTCTGAGGAAGAAGGAGAGGAAGATGAATGTTCACTATTTGACTCAGCGATGCTTCTTGAATTAGAGTTTTGGGTTTGGATGAGAAACTGAGATAGTTGTTGTCTCGCTTCGTCTCGTTCTTCTTGAGTGGATTTGAGGAGAGTGAGAAGATGGTTGACTTCTTCTGTATGTGTTCTTGATTTCTCATTGGCTTCCATTTTCAGTGTCTCTAGCTCGAACAGGGTGTTCTGCAGATTCTGCCTCATCTCATCAAAGCTCTGCATCTCAGAAACAATAATTCATATTTATAGAAACAAAGAAAACTGCCACATACGTAAAAAAACATTGATGATGATACCTCTTGATGAAGCCAGATAGAAGGATAAAAGTGATCCATTGATGAGTGTCTGTGTTTTGTTATACTCTGTTTAGGACTTAAGAATACAATGATCCCTTTAGTGGGTTTCTTTAACCCTATATATAGTATACATAGAATCAATGTAAAATATCAGTGCATTGCTTGGTTTACTTTTCTATGGAATATCCTTTTCAAAAAGTCATTGACCCATGTAGGACACAGAAAAAGACAACTAATGAAAATGTAAAGTGGATGGTTGAACTTTGATTTAATTCAGATACTTGAAAAAGAAAAGACTTTGGTTTTATTAACACCAAACTAATCATATTTGCATATCTAAATTTCTTTAAGCTACCAGTTTTGCATTTACCTATTCATATAGGCAAGTACATACCACTAAACGCAGGGGGCATTGGTGACACTATAACAGTCCATTCTAATTGTTGTAGAATTTTTGACACAGACTATATATAGATGAGTATTAATTAAGACTATAAAGAAAACCATAGTCAAAGCACAAAGTATACGATGTCTATTATATTTCTTTATTTTTGTGACACGAATTAGATATTTTTTATTTATTTATTATTAGACGTCAAAAAGAGTCTTCTATTATTCAAACCATATAAACTTAAAAACCACTTTTTTTTTTAATACAGAAATTCAAATTTATGTGTGAGTCGACTAACATGGTTGCATGTTTCAAATTAATCATAAGGCTCATACAGGTTTCCTACACGGTTACTCATAATTAAGAAAAAAAATCTAAAACTTGCAATAAGTAATACTCCGTATTATTGAATGACTCTTAACTTATTACACACTCGTGACATTTATCCATTTAATGACCCAAATAATTGCAATGCAGCGGATTCTCATGCACAAACTTACAAAAAGATATGTAAATTCAGACAGGTCCAATTTAGGCCGTATTATAATTTTTGTAATATATGCATTTTTGTTTGTATGCAAAACTTAATTAAATACTTGTACTAGATTGGCTTGTGGACTGCCCAAGAAATATGTTTGATATCTATTGCGACAGCTTATTTTTCCTACGATAAATGTACATATTTACTTGTCGAGACTCTTTACTTGTAATATATCTTTAGTCATTACTTTAGCTAGCTTTATATGTCGATCGTACACTAATTTTATTGTTATGCAAATATTCTTTACGCACATAATACTCAAAATCACTATTATACAAAACATTCTTATCGAGCTTCGTGGTATTATTTTTCATGTTTTTAAGGAATTGCAATATGCTCCACTTCAAAAAACAATATGTATTTTTATTTGATAGGTGTACCTCCACTTTTTTTTGCCGGCATCTCCACTTCAAATATTATAAACGCCTCACAATTTGCTTTTGACGTTAACGATATTCTTAAAGCATGTATATAAACATATAAACTTGAACTCTTGTTATAATTAATATACAAGCAACTTTGGTTGTAAACTGTAGTTTTTATAATGAATTAATTTAACATTCTTTCAAAAGAAAAAAAAATCTTAAAAACGAATTATGATACTTTAATAGAAAGCCATTTACTGGTAAAAAAACATAACCATATACACTACTGTAACACTTAGTAATCGACAAATAAAAAGACTTTTTGGTAAAAAAAATACTTGAGAAAGTTTTAATGAACTTAACCAACAAGTAAAAAAATCGAATATATCAATACAAAATTTAGATAAATGAATACAACACATACCATATAATGACAAAGAGAAGAGAATCGAGACATTAAGACTTTTAAATCCTAATCTATATACAAACCCGAACAAATAAACTAGATCAGTAATGTTTACAATTTTTCTATGAGCTATATATTATCAACTTGCAATATTGTTTAGTTGGCCTATCAAACCTTACGGAACTCGTGATGTTGGTATTTTCTAGGACGGCACATAGCAACAGATACAAGTCATATATAAACAATTATCATCTTTCATGACTTGGACCGTAAATTGAAAACTGTATTACACGTGTCTTAGCTTTTGCATGATTCGTCTAAAAGTCGACTTGAGGATACTAAATGCTTTGACTACCAAATCCAATCAGTTTGAACTTATCTTCAAAAGTTTGTCACAAAACATATTATTTCGACCCTCCCAACGATTAATTCGTTCCATTTTTAGAATGGTTGTGGTCCACGACAGTTGGCACAGCTTGCTTTCTATCACAACTATTTTTGCTGTCGGATGGTTCAGCTCCAACCATATTTGCTTGACTATTAGAGCGATTCATCTACTGTCTATACTCTATATGACTGAACAAACATCTATACAAATTTCAAACAAGTTGAAAAGCAAATTATGCAAAAACAAAACGTTTGTTTGAAATCAAACGTGTATAGCATATAAGAAAAAAGACAATTTAACGACTTAATAGACTCAAATAGTATGATTTCATCATTCAGCAATCGCTTGGTGTCTTGGTTCGATAATTAGATCTTTCACAAAACTTTAGTGCTTTTGTTAATGATGTTGATTATCATCCAGTCTAAGATGATTTACATTTTGACACAACTTTAGTTATGTTCATTGGTGGCTCCGGCCAATAAATAAGAACCTTTCGTGATAGCAACTCTTATTAAAGTCGGTCCAAGGGTTTGAAATCTTGAATAGATTTCTATTTAATGTTTTTCAAAATATAAAGTTTGAACACTTTTTCAGTATTAATTGCGAACACATTCCTTGAGGTACACGAGTATGACTGGTAATCAATGCTGCAGCAGAGGAAAACATGTTGCTCTGTGAAATTTGGATTAGAAGGAAAACAAAAACAATTTAATTACTTTGACTGAAGACTGTTTTATGGTCTAGTTAGTTAGACTGGAAATGAAAGTCTTGTTAAACTATTCTGACATTTGGGCTTTTCATATGATTCCAGCTTAAGGAAACCCCACAAATCGGTCGAAAAGAAAAGAACGAGGAGTTGGTTTAATAGTAAAACTCTTGTATCATCTAGTAAGGAGAGTTCGATCCCATTAGAAAGGATATGATTTTTAAGGAAAGTTAATTTAACATGGTTTCAGCTTCGTTGTAGATGCTTTCGGGCATAGAACCTCTTAGTTATTTAAATATATATATATATATATATATATATATATATATATACATGGCGGATCGGGCACAGTCTAATGAAGCATTAGTTTCGCTCCAAAATTTCTATAGGATTTTTACATAGTTATAAGTCTCCAAACATTAGTTTCAGTCCCCAAAATTTCTAAGATTCTTAAGAAATATTTTAAACCCCCAAATTCTTAGATCCGACCCTATATATAATATATTTAAATATATCGAGGCATATGTTATCCTTATTGAGGAAGAGTTCAAAATGAGGCTACGATTTGTCGCGTATATTCCTTCATTCTACAAAGAGGGAAAATGATTGGAGCATAAGTTATTTATACACTATAAAGATCTACGCTGTGCATGTAGATAATGATTCTTATGAAAACTAATATTCTTACCTTATTCCAACATGTAAACGTGTTTACGTGTAATATACAATTTTAAAGAAAGTTTTCGATGAACATTCTCGTTTTTTTTTTGAATAAAAACATTCTCGTTTTCCAATTTGAAACTCTTCTTCAGCAAGCCTTTCTAACAAAATATCAGTAACTACCATTCAATAGAACCTAAAACATATATAATCTGAACAATTTGAGCATTGTAGCTAGCTTGAAACAACGATATAAATGAACATTTCATGTTATTCAAAATGTAAACTTTTCTTCAACCTAATACGTCAAAATTAAGTCGAACAATTTGAGCAACGTATAACTAGATTGAGACAAAGACACACACACACGCAGCTATTCTGGTCAGCTAGGTAATCTAAATAGTCGACTCCACGATGTTTGCAATTTTGCTTCCGTGAGATCTACGCAATAGGTGTAGAAAAAGCATGAGCTTGTGCACCAAACCCCAAAACAGATCAACCCTAGACGGACTTTAACTCAATATGCCCTCATTAGAAAAAAATTATTTTCTTTATCTCCTCTCTATTCTCACTATCCCTTTGCTATTGCATCCATATACTAACCTTCTATTTATTTAATATAAATATTACATCTCACCTTCCACCTCACTTATATATTAAATTATTCAATTTAATAAACTAACCATAAATCTCAACTACTTGATCCTACAAGATAATTTTAACCAATATAATCACACTAGACACACTTTCTTTCTTCTTCCCTATCATGCTCCACCTCTCATCCTACATTAATGAGTTTTAAAGCTCAAAAGAGAGGTGATTTGTGTCCGTTTTTGACAATTTTTTTTATAAATATCGTTAAGATAAAGTTTCTATCATGGGTAGTGATAAAACAATAAGATTTGATGTTAATTTTGAGAGAATGAAAATGTTTTTCACCATGCATTTTTGTGTTTCGTGTTGATTTTATGGCCGTTTTTTATGATTTTTTTTTTTGTAAAATATCACTAAAATGAAGTATATATCATGGATAATATAAATAATGTAAGAGTAGATAGTAATTTAGAGAGAGGCTGAAAAATATTTTGAAAACTATATTTAGGTTTAAGCTCTGTTTATGGGTATGTAGTATAGTAGGAATTTTAAATAGTCGTAAATATGATTGTAGTGGTATTATCCAAACAATATCTTCGTAAAAAGTAGATTGTACTACTAAGCAAACTAAAACAGTAGAACCTCTATAAGTTAATATTCGATAAATTAATAATTTCTATAAATTTTAAAAAATTTCGGTCCCGAATTGAGCCGGTTCAAAATATGACACAAATCGATAAAATAATAAGACAATAATTTTTTAGAAATTTTTATGTAAATATATGATCCCTATTAAATTCATAAATTAATAATATATCTATATATACATTTCATATAAGTACAAACTTAATATTTCAATATATTTTTATTATATTTAGTAAAATAATATATAAAAACCACATATAAGTTATATGAAACATAAAAATATAAACCAAGTAATATAATAAAAATATAAACCAATGGTATTGTATTCGAATGAGAGGCACACCACAAATTGTTGCAAGACAAGCTGCTAATAAAGTATCATACGCAATGACACAGAGATGAATAAGACAAGCTGCCAATAAAGTATGAGGAAGTCCAGAAGAGAGCTTTTCTTTATTATGTTTTCATTGTATGTAATCAGACTACTAGGATTATTGGGTTTATTATGTATAATCGGACTACTAAGATTACTGATTTTATTGTGTATGATTCGGACTACTAGGATTACTGGGTTTATTATGTGTAATTTGAAACCCCTATATATTGCAAGTAGTACATATATTTAACATATAGAACTCATATATTATATATAAGTAGACTATGTATATAGTAAGACTATTAAAACTATTTAGATGATTATTATATAGTTTAGGAATATTTATCATTTTTCCATAATGTTTCCTTAACTTTCATGGTTGTTGTGTGAATTGTAAGAATATAGTAAGAAGAATCTATAATAATACTTATTTTCGGTAAACTGTTTAAGTAAAACTCTTCCTTAATGACATTTATTGTATAAAATCGTTAAGGATCAAGACACTATGCTACTTACACTAGGATTATTGAATTTATTGTGTGTGATCGGACTACTAAGATTACTGATTTTATTGTGTATGATTCGGACTACTAGAATTACTGGGTTTATTATGTGTAATTTGAAGCCCCTATATATTGCAAGTAGTACATATATTTAACATATAGAACTCATATATTATCTATTAGTCGACTATGTATATAGTAAGACTATTAAAACTATTTAGATGATTATTATATAGTTTAGAAATATTTATCATTTTTCCATAATTGATTCCTTAACTTTCATTGTTGTTCTGTGAATTGTAAGGATATAGTAAGAAGAATCTAGAATAATACTTATTTTTGGTAAACTGTTTATGTAAAACTCTTCCTTAATGATATTTATTGTATAAAATCATTGGCTTTACTAAAAAAATATTTCATTTGGACATGATTTTACTTATAAAACTGAAAATTTGCCAAAATATTACGATGTGTAAGGTAGAATTACTACTACCTTGAAGATTACCAAGAATTACTAAGTATAATTAAAATATTAAAGTTATGTATATAACAGCTGTAATTTTTACATGAATATTTTTTAAATTGCTATACATGCATGTTTTACATATATACTTTTTATATTTTTATTTTAACATGAGTAAAACAAAACGAATTTTATGATTAAAATCTAAAACAAGAAGATAAATGTTAAATGTAATGTGATATATTACTACAACTTAGTATTTACTGACCAACAAAATTGTTTGTAGATGAAATACTTAATAAATTTTTCGGACATAATAAACATAATAAAATTAGTTATTCTAACCTGCCTTTTGCAACGGATACAAGTTTTTAGCATTCAAGTTTTAACTACTTCGAAGAAAAGTTCAAAACAATAAAACATACTCAATTTCTTATTTTTCTCCTTCTTCTGTCAATTTTTCTTTTTCTTGACTTTTCTTCTTTCTTTTCAGGCTCTGTCTTATCGTAGACTTTGAACTCGAGGACATGGAACCACTTCGTGGATGACTATTTGTTTTCTTTCACTTTGTAATGTACAAGCACTTTTTCCACCACGCGCTCGACATAGCGCGTAATCAGTACGACTGCATCGTACTCAACGAGTTCATAACCGATGCGGATGATCATTTCTATAGAAACCTGCTACTAGGCGTAGTCGCGCGCAACGCTCTCTTCCTAAGCAACGATCCTTCAGGGAACTTTGTTGTCCAACACGTGCTTAAACTGCATGACTTGCGTTGCACGTTTAACGTGGCTGCTGGTCTTCGTGGCCATTGCATTGATCTATCGCTTAAGAAGTACGGAAGCTACATCGTAGAGAAGCTCCTGGAGGCGGAGGAGTCGATGGCTGTAGCGGTTTTGGAGTTTTTAAAGTACGACGGAGACAGGTTGATGAGGCTGGCGAGGAATGAGTTTGGGAACTTCGTGGTGTTCAAGGCAATGAAAGTCACGCAAGAGATGTATAGGGAGATTAACACCATATGTCCTTCCCTCTCTTAAAATTTTCTCTTTTCTCCCTTTATTAAAATATCATTTAGTATTTCTTTATTTACGTAAAAATTTCAATACCCTTAACAAATTAGAATATTTATAAACCCAACCACTAATTTACCCACCCATCCAAACAAATCGGATCTAACTCGAGGACATTGAACCACTTCGTGGATGACTATTTGTTTCCTTTCACAAACTCGAGGACATGGAACGCATCCACATCATCTGATATTCCTATGAGCTTCTGCATCCGTCTCGACCCGTACTTGTTTCTGACGACCTTCATGAAGTAATCGGAGTCTGACGTCAGCAACGACACCTTAATCCGAAGCTCATTACGGTCTGACTTTGAGATCATCTGTTTAAACTTGGCCACGCCTTCGCCGCTAGTCCTCAAGTCAAACAGTGCGTTTAAGCTTGTATCTGATACAGCGGAGGCGCGTGGGGCGAATCCAGGAGGAGGCATGGAACCAGAGATTCCTTTAGAGAAACGGATGTGTTGTAAAGCAACAGACATGGTCGAAATCGAAAAGGGACTATTATGGGTCATTGCCATTGTACAGTTACTAACCTTAACAAGAGAAGGATTAACAAATCTGTGTGATTTTGAACTTATTGCTCGAGAGATTTTAGTTTGATTGTTGGATATGTTAGTGATATATTTATACTACTCTGTGTTTTCCCAATTCCCAGTAACAATTATTTGCTTCTCCAAAATTATCAGGAGTTTCCTGTTTTCCTTTTCTTTTATTAACTATGATAAGTGTACGAATAATATAAAAATGGAAATAGGTCAAATTGATAATATAGCCATGATCATTAAATTTAATACTTTTTCTAAAAGGAAAAACAAAAAATTAAAAGCACAGAGAGCGATAACATAAACAAGGATAAAGATAGGACATATCTGAGGAGATGATTGAAGGGATTTTCACATCCTCTTTCTCTTGCCGTGATGCTTCTCTGCTTTTCCAAGCCTAGACTTTCTTTGTTTGAACAATTGGAGATAAAGCTTCAACCAAAGGAACGGGTAGACCAAGAGGACGGCCTGAATATGAATGCATTTAAAAAACAGAAATCACGATTATCTTAGGCCATGAAGATGTAAAAAAAAGATAGACCTTTTCTGAAACAGAATCTAAAAAACGCTGCTGAAAACATAACGTGCACAGCTTCATGAAGATATACATATACGATACTTAAAGCCAAAAGGGTATTGTTAATGGAGAAGAAGGAAGAGGAAGGACATACCCAAAGGAAACCGTAGTAACTGAAGGGGAAAACAGAGAAGAAATTCGCATAAAGGTTCCTTTCTTTAACATGTGGAAGCGCTTTGTACATGATTAACACTGCAGAAACATTGGTTGAAGTCAACAAGAAGAAACGAAAGAAGAGTTCCATCTTCAGAGCAAATACATATTATACTTTTCAAAGCACTCACATTCACCCACTAGTCCCGTTGGATAGATCATGATGAATCCAGTGTACCTGGATGGTAAAAACACATTACGCAATCAGTTCAACTCCAAAAGAAAAATTCTGTCATAAGGATGTTTCAGATCAAAAACAATGATCTAAATTTGATCTAGTACCTGAGATAGGTTAGCCAGTAGGGACATCTACCAAGGCAAGTTAAAGCATAATGAGGATATCTGATCATCTGCATCCAGATCAATCACTCAGCTTACACATAAGAGTGGTAGTAATACAACTACTTGTATATAAAGTCAGTCCACCTAGACAGTGCTCCATTCTGATAAAAAAAATTCTCTCACAATCTACTCAAACCGCTGCTAACTTATGTTCAAAGGTCTCCTGGATATTCCCTCAGACTAGAACATTGGAGATCACATGTTTTTCTTTTCAACTGCCACTAGTATTTCTCTGCCTTATTGGTACGAAAAAAAATTGACGTGAAGATCAATCAAACTCACCTCGCCGATACACCAAGCTACTAGTGTAATTGCCAGCCACGGCGAATCCTGGACCTGCAAAGATGAATGTCAACACAGAATCACACTGCCAGCTTTTGCTGAAACATCTTTTCAGCTTAGCGCTTCAAAGAGTAAGAATAAGAAACACACACAAACCTCAATAATCTGTCCAACAATGGCTAATATGAAGTGTGTTCTTCCACTCCACTGCATCAGAGGAGACAAGAAACCACTAGGTACAATTCCTTTAAAAATTTATAAAGAGAATCAATCAATCAATCAATCAGTGTTTCATATTCATAATCATTAACACCAAGATGAATCCGAGAGTACCTATGGCTCCATGAAGAACTTCAAGAACAGCAGCAGTTTGCATCACACCTGAACCAATCCAAACACACAACAATTACATATCATTCTCGCAAATAATAACCAAGCACCCTAAGATAAGGATCGAACAAAATCATAAGCGATAGAGAGGATCTCTCACTTATCATATATCCAGCGGCAGAGTAAGCGCCATTGATCGTCTTGTGCGTTACAACGCTGCTAATGATACTAAGAAGCGAAATCGTCCTGCTCGAAGAACACAAAATCTCATGAATAAACGAGCGAAAGAAAGGCGAGAGAGTGGAAGCGAAGAGAGATACCATGACGAAGCTTGGAGAAAGTTGTAAGCGAAGAGATAAGTCTTCACGAACGGCGACGACATCTTCGATCAAAACTGTATCTGGATGATCGGCGATATGAAATCCGGCGGAAGCTCGAATCGTGGCTGCTCGTGTAGATAGGCATTGTGACGGCGGGTTTAAGAGATTGGAGTGACGTCACATGATCGTGTGGTCCTGAGTCACTCGTACAGTAACTTGGTGTAGGCGAGTTAATATTTCAGCTAATTTAGGTGATGATTGTTTTATGGTAAAATTGTTTTTTTGGGCCAAAAAAATGGTATATATGTCTCATTAGGTTAATCTTGTATAGTTTATGTCTTATTAGGCTAAATATTTTCATAATGGCAATAATACCCTTAATTTTAATTATAAATTCGAAATTACAATTAATAAAACAATTGATAAATATCAGAATATTTGTAAAATCGTTTTGTCCAAAACAAAATATATAAAAAAAATTCAGTGAACAAAATATTTTTTTTAAAAAAATCGTTTTAATATTATATGGAAACAAAATATTTCAAAATATATTTTTCTAGATTTTCATAACTGATTATTCTTATCCGTAGAATTCAGTAAATCTGTAGAAATCGGTTTCTACAGGTTTTAGATTTATATAATGTGTAGAAACTCCGTTTCTACAAGTTTTAGATTTATAGTAATGTGTAGATTTCAAATTCTACATGTTTTAGATTTTGTAAAGTGTAGATTTCGATTTCTACTGATTTTAGAGTTGTAGGTTAGGCGCGGAACATGTATTCTAAATATTTTAGAGTACTATTATTTATGTAGATCACGTATTCAAAACATAGTAGATTCAATGAAAATAGTAGATTTCATTTTCTACTTTGTAGAATGTCAATTCTACTTTTCTAGAACAAAAATGAAATTATGATTTAAACATTTTAAAATTGGAAAAAATATCACTAACTTGATATAGGTATTTCATCACTAGTTATTATTTTTCCAAATTTTTTGGTTTGTAAAACTATTTATTTAATTTATTTTAGAAAAAAAAGAAAAGGTATTAAAGGAAAAATGGTACAAAATAGAAATTAGCCTAATGAGACATATATACCATATTTTTGGCCCAAAAACAATTTTCCCTTGTTTTATTAGTTTTGGTTTTAGTTTTTGGTTTTAGATTTTGGTTTTAGATTTTGATTTTGGTTTTGATTTTCAGATTTTGTTTTTATTTTCAGTTTTGGTTTTACCTTTTAGTTTTTAGATTTGGTTTTGGTTTTGATTTATTATACTTTTAGTTTTTTTCGAAAATAACTAATATATTACTTTAAAATAATAGAACAAAATAGCAATTAAATATTTAGAAGCTACTATTAAAATTGATCAAAATATTGTGATTATTACTTAAACATAAACATACATTAACATGTTTTTAATTACTATATTTTTAAAAAACTTACATTATACTAAAATATAAATAATAAAAATATCTGCTTTATTTTTATTTTTAAAACTTGAATGACATTTTTTTTATTTTTCTAGATTAAAATCTTATATTTTATAAAAATAATTTATATTTTTCTAATTTTAGTAATTTTATTGTGTCTAATAGTTATTAAAATTTTCAATAATTCTAGTTATATAATTTAATAATTAATTTTTACAGTTAATATTATACATAAATATCTAAATTTATTTTACAGATATGAAACACAAATAAATTATTTCACATTATTAAAGGGAAATTAGCAAAAGTCCATATTGAAAATATAATTAGTAAAATAAAATTACTTAAAACAAAAGGTTAGAAAGTATATACATATAATGGTCTTGTGTTTAATATTGATATTTAAAAAAAATAAAAATAAATAGATATGAAAAGTAATCGTACAGTTTTTTTCAAAACCACCAAAACATGGCTTTTGGTTTTTCTTTGAAATTGGTCAAAACATCTAAAAACCAGTTTCCCTATTTTATAGGAAAGCTTTTTTGTCAAAATCTTGATTGGTTACTAAACAAGTTTTTTTCAAAATTAGTTTTCCTAATTTTTAGGGAATCAAAACTTGATTGGCTAGAAAATGGTTTTTGAAGAAACAAAAACTAAAAACTAATCTAGAAACTGGAAACAATCAACCTCTTAGTTTCAGATCAATTGAATATTCACACTTTTCACTGATGTACCCCTGAATTATTTATTTTGTTTCAATGTAACCCCTGAACTATTTAAATTAATTTAACATCCTTCTTATAATGATACAGACTAAAACGCAATCCTTGGGAGTGGAATTGGACGGTAATTAACAAGAGAATTTCTTGGATTCACTCTAGACACCAACCAATAAGATTTATTTATTTCAAATTTAATATTTTTTTTAAAAGAAAACAAAATAATAGGAATTTGTCAATTTATACTATGTTTTCAAAACAAATAAAAAATAATAGTAATTATAAAAAAACAGATTTTTTTAATATTGTTAACGCCGTCAGCAAAATACTAAATCCTAATTCCTAAACCTTTGGATAAACCCTAAATATTTGGGTAAATCCTAAACTCTAAATTATAAAGATTAAAAACTAAATCTTAATAAAATTAAATCTTAAATTCTTAATCTTAAATCCTTTATGATTTATCCAAGGGTTCATGGTTTACCCAAGGATTTAGGATTTAGTGTTAGGGTTTAGGGTTTATGGTTTAGGGTTATTCTAAAGGTTCAAGGTTATTCTAAAGGTTCAAGGTTTAGGATTAAGGGTTTAGTGTTATTAGGATTTAGTTTTAAATATTTATTATTTATGGTTTAGGATTTATCCAAGGGTTTAGGGTTTACCCAAAGATTTAGGATTTAGGATTTATGGTTTAAAGTTTAGTATTTTGCTGACAAAGTTAACAATATTAAAGAAAAAAAAATTGTAACTAATATTATTTGACAAATTAATTCACATTATTTTGTTTCTTTTTTTAAAAGATATTAAATTTGAAATAAATAAGATTTATTTATTTCACCCCTAGAGAAATTCTTGGGTTCACCCCTAGGGTGAACCTATAGATTCACCAACCAATAGTATTTAGTTATTTCAAATTTAATATTTTTTTTTAAAAAGGAAACAAAATAACAAGAATTTGTCAAGTTATATTATGTTTTTAAAATAAATAAAATAGTAGTAATTATAAAAAATGAATTTTTAATATTGTTAACGCTGTCAGCAAAACACTAAACCCTAATTCCTAAATTCTTGGGCAAACCTTAAACATTTGGGTAAATCCTAATCTCTAAATTATAAATATTAAAAAATAAATCTTAATAAAATAAAATAAATAAATAGAGAAATTTGAAATGAATAAATAAATAAATAGAGAATTTTCTTGGGTTCACCTAGGGTGAACCTATAGATTCACCAACCAATAGTATTTAGTTATTTCAAATTTAATATTTTTAAAAGGAAAAAATAATAAAATTTTGTCAAGTTATATTATGTTTTTAAAATAAATAAAAATAGTAGTAATTATCAAAAAAAGATTTTTTTAATATTGTTAACGCTGTCAGTAAAATACTAAATCCTAATTCTTAAATTCTTGGGTAAACCCTAAACATTTGGGTAAATCATAATCTCTAAATTATAAATATTTAAAACTAAATCTTAATAAAATTAAATCTTAAATCCTTAACCCTAAATCATTTAGGATTTATCAAAGGGTTCAGGGTTTATCCAAAGATTTAGGATTTAGTGTTAGGGTTTAGGGTTTATGGTTTAAGATTATTCCAAAGGTTCAGGGTTTAGGATTAAGGATTTAGGGTTTAGTGTTTTTAAGATTTAATTTTAAATGTTTATTATTTATGGTTTAGGATTTATCCAAAGGTTTAGGGTTTACCCAAGGGTTTAGATTTTAGGATTTAAGGTTTAAGGTTTAGTGAATGTTAACAATATTAAAGAAAAAAATTTGTAACTAATATTATTTTTTATTTATTTTTAAAAAATAATATAACTAGACAAACTATTTCTTATTATTTTGTTTCTTTTTAAAAAAAATATTGAATTTGAAATAAATAAATTCTATTGACTGGTGAATCTATAGGTTCACCGTAGAGAGTGAACCTAAAAATAATTCATAAGCAAATATGAAAAATGACTGGCTGATTTCTCACCAGACGAGTTTTCTGATCTTTTGATAGGCATATGATTAGTTTGCAGAAAACAATTAGAGCAGATATCTTTCCTAATCTGATTTTACCTGCCCCACTAAGAAGAAGAACGAACAAAATGGATGGGGATAGATTAAGATCCGCATGCAGAGTAATAATCCGACTAACTAAAGTCCTAATCATACCACAAATCAGTCGATAAAATATTTTAAGCAAACACCCAATAAATCTATCCTCTTTCCACCCAAAGTTATTGGAAGAGTATGTTAAAAAAAGGCAAGTTGATATGAATCCATCATCCATGCATATCTTAAAATCACAAGGAGATTATAAAAAAAATATCATTATTAATTGAGTCATTCTTAGATTTACTCCCTAAGGTGAATTTATAGATTCACCAACCAATATGATTTATTTATTTCAAATTCAATATCTTTTAAAAAAAGAAACAAAATAATTTGAATTAATTTGTCAAATTATATTATTTCAATATCTTTGCATACAATTTGTTTATTTTCTTTATTTGAGCTGATTATCATTTTATGCTCCCTTCTCCCGTTTATTGGTAAATAGTTACTTGCATGCTTTTAAGCAGCCATCCTTTTTTTCTTTTTGTTTTTTTTTTTGTTATTTCATTGAAATTTTATATATTTTCAAGGAAAAGTTGAAGTCTCTTGAGATGCTCATATTATAGAGAAATAAAGAAGGATATCTTACCATAAAGACTACAGTGGGAACTGGTCTTTTTTTATTATTATCATGGTGCAATTTCTTAAACAGATAAAAAGAACATACTCGATTTTATCAATAAGATGATAAAGCAGAAGAATACATTCTTTTTTTCGCAAAGTTGGCTTAAGCTTTACAAGTCAAACCTATTATCTTTGATTATTTAGCAGATGAATATGCCTTGTTCTAATCATATTACTTGCGTATTCCATTTTTCTTCCTTCCCTCTTCAGGGTTTTGAACTTTTAATAATGGATACTCACATCCCTCTGATGGATCAACATTAATTTCTATACAAACTTTCACAAAAAACATCAAAGTCTATTTATTTTGGAAATATAATTTTTACTTGTATTATACATTAGTATCCATGCAAAGGCATCTGTGTAAGAAGAAGAGATTGATATGATTTCTTTTTTCACGCACTCTACAAACTAACATATATGAAGGAAACGACATAGGATGATGATGATGATATTGATGACTACACGTGATATTAGTACAGTGGGTGGTGTTTTCTTATGTAAGTCATGGAAAACTACAACAGTCGTTTGACAATATATATAGGCTGCACATATAAACATTAAAATGTTACAAATCCTAGACTAAAGACGACCACGATGATCTACCATGCTCAAAAGTGAGAGGAAACTGATCAATGGCAAAAGAAGACATCTTACTTTCATCTGCATCCATGTTCCATATAGACTCCAAGGAGCTTTCCCATGCTGGAGATGCCAGAGGAGGGAAGTTCAAGTAGCAGCTTTGCTCTGAGTAGTTGATGTCTTTTACCGGTTTGGTAATGCTTTCTCCAGATTGATCAATCTCTCTCCATATGTCATCCATAGAGTAGTATCCCTCTTCGCATTCTTGATTCATTTTCCCTTTGGATCCTCCAGTGTCTTGAGTAGTTGTAGTGGTCATAGATGATGAGCAGAAGTTTGATGATGAGGATGTTGGCGACATAGGTCTCTTCTTCTCTTGCGCCTTCTTCCTCATATGAGTCCTCCAGTAATTCTTTATCTCATTATCGGTTCGACCCGGCAACTTCCGGGCGATTTTCGACCACCTGCGCATAAACAATATTTTCAATATTAATACACCAACCAAAAAGAAAGAAAGAAGATGTTAGAAAACTTTTTTTAGGGTTTCTCTGTTTCTTGAAGATTTCTTCTGACCTGTTTCCCCATTTGGCGTGAAGCTCAAGGACAAGACGCTCTTCTTCAGGAGTCATCTTACCACGTTTAAGACCAGGATGTAAGTAATTAACCCACCTTAACCTGCAACTCTTTCCTGTTCTATTTAAACCTACAACCAAAACCATGTCATATCTTTAATGGAAGGTCCTTTCCAAAGACCAACCATTTTTCCAACAAGCCCTATACCTATTCTTATGTTTCTCCCTCCACCTTCAAACCTGAAACTTTTGCTACAAAATCCCATCTTCGATCTCCGAACATGTGGACAAAGTTGACCAAGAGGATGTCCTCTTGTTCTGTCCACGGTCCTTTACGGTATTCAGCTTGAACACTCTTCATCTCTCGTTCTCTATCTTTCTTCTCTCTCTCTCTGTATAGAAAAGTTACTTCTCTTGTTTTATGGGAATCTATGGCATACTCTAGACCAATATTTATATAAGCCAACTTGAACACTGTTGTTGTGTCTACGCGATATAACACTCGCATTATTAAAATTCTCCAATGATTTGTTTTTATAATCTTTACCGTCCATATGGTGAGCGATTATGTTGATGATAAAGTGGGGTTTATGATGCCATCAAGCCATTAGAGAAGAATATATAAAAAAAGGAAATGATCGTTAATAGGCGACTGATGCTGATGATAATGTGGGGTCTCTTGTTTTATGATGCCATCAAGCCATTAGAGAATATATAAAAAAGGAAATGATCGTTAATAGGCGACTGATGCAACACTCCCACTAAAGCTGCCTTTATTTGTCTTTTTGTGTATTGCAACACTTTCTTATATTTTCTTTTAACAGGTCCCAATAGTTTCAGTTGCACTATCTCGCTGGCGTGTCAGTAAAATATTCAGCAGCATCCCACAAATCAAACCAGAAGAGGAAATAAGGGAAACTATATACATATAATCTTTATTATCTAAAAACAAAGTAGTATAGAGATTATTAATTGTCTTTAATCTCAAGGTTTTAACAATATGGAAGAAGTATCTATAAGGCTCTAGAGATTTAAAAAAAAACTATTTTGAGAGGTTATGATTGCAGTTTGTCCCTTGACCTTATTAAAGGTTAATCTAGATTTCACTGTAGAAGCTTATATTAAAGGCAAAGAAATGAGAAATTTTCATTAAATAAAAGCATACTAGATGATAATCCGCGCCGGAGTGAATATTTTTAAAAAATATTGTATTTCAGTGTTATAAAGAATATACATTTTATTATCAATAACATTCTTTACATTTGATAAGAGATAGACATTTGAGCACCATTTAATTTGGTTCGGTACGGATCATTGTGGTTTTGGTTCGGTTCAGATTTTCGTGGATTTGGTTCGGTTTTGGGTTTAGATAACCTATTTAAAAAAGTTTCAAAAAGTAAAGTTCATATATGTTTTAAATTTTTCAAAGTCTAAATTTCAAAATAATATATCATATAAATTTGAATAATGTATGCCAAAATACTTAAACTTAACATAAAAATTGGATTAGCTTGAATTTTTAGATAGGAAATCAAAATATATTTTAATTATTTTGATATTTTAAGTATCAATTAGTTATTTTAAATATGTACTTATAACTATTTGTATATAATTCCAAGTATTTTAGAAAACTTAAAAACATCTTATATTTTATGTATATTCTTTTAGATATTACATTTAAAAATAATTAATATATTTAAGTTTGTAAATCTGGTTCAAATATATTCAAATACCCGGAATATTTCTGTTGGGATTGAGTTCAGTTCCGGTTCTTTAGATACCAAAATTTTGAACCCATTCGGATATCTAACCAGTTTTGGTTAAAATTCAGTACTATTTTTGGATCAGACTTGGTTCGTTTTTTAGATTTAGATTTTTTTCCCAATCCTATATTTTTATTGTAACAAAATTTTAAACGAAAATGATGATGGTTCATATTGATTTTTGGGTATGCAACAATTTTTAAACTAAAACACATTTTACTATGCACGTGACCCATTTAGTTAATCACTAAAAACTGTTATATGTCAATTTGAGAAAAATAATGGACTGAACTTAAAAAAATATTACCATTTCAGATTGTCAATCGACACTTCCAAAGATTCCATTTTGGTGTTGTGATAAATAGAAAGGGGGCTAGGGTTAGGAAAACAAATTTGATACGCACTCCATGTCTCGTTAGGTGATTTCAATAGCTTATAAATAAATCTTCGTTGTATCAATCTCTTATAAGATTTTTGAAAAATATTAATTAATAAAATCTTACACTTGCTAAATTAATAAATTGTTTCTCAATTAATATATAGGAGATTAGAGTAATCAAATAAATCAAAACAATACATCTTGCTTATTTACAATATTTTTTATGGTAAATAAATCAAAATAATCATTTTGTTTATTTTATATGGTATATAATTAAATTTCAATGATGTTAACATAAATATATAGAATATTTGAATATAAACATTTATTTTGAGACTTCCTACTCATATGGTTTTATTAACATTTGTATATTCTATGTAAAAAAATTTAAACCATTGATTTCAGAATTTTTGATATGATATTTTTTCGATGAAAATTTCAAAATTATATATTAAGGTCTCAATACTTTTTCAATGCAAATTCCAAAATATATTTATGCATTTTTAAATGGTACATATAAACGGTATTAAAATTGATATATATATATTATTTAATGTGAATGTCTATTACATAAATATTCATATTAATACGATTTTATGATCATTTGTATCATGTTACAATAAAAATAATTAAGACACTGATCACAAAATTTTCAAAGTAATTTATAGATGTTTTAAAAATTCAAAATATAACATGTAAGAAAAAAATCTGATTTTTTAATTATATGGTTAATATGATTATTTATTTTTTTAATAATATAAATTAAACAAAAATGAAAAATGATACACAAATTCAAATCTTTATTATCTATAATCATTAATTTTCATAAATATGTAATCATATTAGGTAATTCCGTACCTTTTATATAAGGAATGTATACTTGTTTTTAATATTTTGGGTTAATATAATATTTCCTAGCACATTATATTATATAGTTAATGTTTTAATGTCTCTAGCATGACATATTAATTGAATTGGACTTTCTTTTTTTCAATTAACTACCTAATTGATTGATACATCAGCATTGGACCTTTTTAATTATTACAAAATTGAGGTTATATCTTTTCAAATGTTTATCTATTAATATACAGGGGATGTAAAAGGGGTCGAATTGTTTTGCGTGTCTAATAAGTGGCTTTTGTACCTAGCAGCAGCACTTGAGATTGAAAGTTAGATACTTAGATATTTTTTTAAGGATTTGGAGTTCATTTAGTGACCCAATAAACTATTTATTTAGTAGATGAGAAAGGCCAATTTAATTTGTCTTGACATTGTGATGTGCCCCTTGGTACTCGGTGTTTTTTTTTCTTTTGGTAAAACCTTGGTAATATTTGTTTCTCAAGCATACTATTATTTGCGAACACGCTTAAGTAAAACGTTATAAACTGATTGGCTGATTACTCTCATAATGTGAAGCTAACTATTTAGAAATGCTGATGTATCTTTTATTCATTCGTCCTCAGGCTTTAATTAATGATTTTTTTTAAATCCCTATTTATCTCATTGGCTAATCATCTCGCTAATCCGTTTCTAATTTCTTTCTGGTTAACCTTTCTTAAACCATTTTCAATCACACCATTTTTATTAATCTCGGTTCATCTTTAATTTCTAATTTCTTGGTTTGTATATTCTCTAATCCTTTAACCTCTCTTAAACCATTTTTAATCACACCGATTTTATCAATCTCGGTTCATCTTTAAACTCTATGTTTTTTTGGTTTCTTCTCTCGGTTTTTCTATCCTCTATTAAACATTTCATCGGTTTTTATCTCTTCACATTTTGGTTTGCTACATCACGGTTTATTCAAATGATTCATGTGATATACTTTTATCGGATTGATGCATTTTTTATGTATTACATGTTCTTGTGTTTATGGATTGTGTTTAGAGGTTGTATACTTTTAGAGTTTATGATTTAGGGTTCGTATCCATAGTGCGAGGCTGCAGTTGAATACTTTTGGGGCATGATTAATCTAGCAAAGCGTACCTCATACGATCGATCGTTAAGCACGTATAATTTAGAAATTTGAAAATTTGTTTTGATTTTTTTCCAAAACATTAAATACTTAATGTATATACCATAATTCGTTCAGTCAATCTTATAAATATATCTCATATTATGTTAGTTAAGATGGAATATTTATTGTTAATTTTTCAACATGAAACTACGAGATACTTGGGTATATTAGTTATTCTTTTTTTGGTAGTTGAGATACTATATTTATTGTTAACTATTTGAAAAGGAAAAAATGAGATACACGGATTGGTGCATTTTTGGTCTACTAGGTTAAACAGTTTGATACTTATATATACTCCCTCTCATTTACGACCAGAACGTATTACTATCTCTTCTCCTTCAAGATGTCAATAGTCGCAAGAAATGTTCAGTCATACGTTACGGTCAATCTATCAGAACCATCCAGTGAGACTCAAAAGATTCGTGTGAAGATCATCAACCGATGGACTTTGTACAACTCCAAATCCGACAACTCTATTGAGTTGGTCCTTGTGGATTCGTCTGTAAGTTTATTATTCCAATTTTTTATTTTTTTAATATTACTAAAAGCAGATTCAACCATATTTGATGAAACATATCTTATTGTAAATAAAAACAGGATACCAGATTGCACGCTTCTATAGAAAATGACCTGGTACATAAACATAGACATCTTCTAAACGAAGGTCAAGCGTTATCAATTAACGCATTCAGTCTGAAAGAATACGGTGGGGATTTCAAGACCAGTTCATTTCCTTTCAAACTTGCTATACTGAGGACAATTAGGACCAAAGAGTTGACAGATTTTCCTGATGATGTACCGGAAAAGTATTTCATTGATTTTGGTGACATATTAGATGGAAAATACGAGAAAAATCTTTTGATAGGTAAAATTTTATTTATTCTTATATATTTATTAATACAAGAAAATTATTTGTTTATGCATATAATTTTATATCACATGATCATTTGTATTTGTAACAAATAGATGTCATTGGCCAAATCATTGAAGTTGACAACGTTGAAGAAGTGAAGACAAAAGAGAAGTCTAATAATTCTTCCAAACTACAACTGATTTGGATTTTTAATTATCAGAAGAGAATAATAAATTAACGGTATATGTCTTAGAATAATAACCATTTACTTTTATCCTTCCGTTACAATTTAATTGTCATTTGATGGACGCCTTGAAGAAACACAACTTTTCACTCACTGTCAATCCACATAGAGATAATCATCATTACACTTGACTCTCTCTTCTGTCAATTAAAACTCCAAATTATCTCATTCTCTTCCTTTACCAAAACAATCAGATTACAAAGAAACCACACATATTCTCTCCATTTCCTAACAATATGCCACACTACAATAAGCTTGCTGAAGTCGTATATAACAAGAGACTTACTGCTTGGCGTTTCAAAGTTAAGATACTCAGGATCCACTCCACATTGGCTTTCTATGTTGAAAGTAATCAACGCAACTGGAGTTATATCATAGCGGATGAAGATGTAAGTGTATAATAACCATCTCTTAGTTATATAATAAAATTTAATAAATCACATAAGAAAATTGATAAATTAACTTTGTTTGACCAGGGAACCAAGACGGAGATGAAGATTTATGCAGCAAATGAAGAGAGATTTAGAGGGCTAGAGATACAAGAGGGAAATTGGGTGGAAATATTTTTCATAGTAGTTGACCGTGCCTATATATGTTTTAAAGCAACAAATTCTCCATTCGTACTCACTGTTACACCTTTAACTGGAATCCGCCTCATAGATCCTCTTAACAATCGTCATTACATGGAATTCAAGTGCATCCATCAAATTCCGCACATCATACCCCGAAACTATCCCATAGGTACCGATGTTAACTACAAAAATATATTTTAGATATTGTATATTTAATTTTTAGATGGATCGAAATCATTTCACTTGTAGATATAATGGGAGTGGTCGTCAACACTATATACAATTTCGAGGATCCTGGAAGGCCAAAGGTGGTTTTTTTTCATTAGGGACAACATGTAAGTACAAAGTAAACAATGTTCACGGTAAATTTTAAACATTAGTGTAATTTTACACGCATTGTTGTCTTGATAATAATTAGAGTCAGATAGAATTTTTGGATGTAAGTACAAAGTAAAATATAATCACAGCGAAATATTTCCATTACTGTAATTAACACAAATTGTTTAATTAAGTGAGAGTCAGATAAAATGTGTGGCAACTGACGATCATGCTTGGGTCTTCAGGGATGGGTTTGAAAATAAGATGGATCGTGGAGAGGTGATCGTGGTCCTGAAGATGTGGAGGGTTTGGAGCCTAAGTAGTAAGTATATTATATAATGTCTTTTGTTTTATATGTGTAAGTTTTGATTTTTTTTTCTTTCTAAACTCACTTCGACAGCTTATTGTGATCACGATGATCTATGGCTTGAGACCGAGGGTGGATTATCTGACTTCTGGTTCAATCCGGATATGCCGGAGGTTGAGGAGTTCAAACAATCTCTGCTCAACAGTGATCCTTATGTTCAGAGACATGGGTCTATAAGGCCTTTCTAAATCTAGCTCCTCTCTAAATTAATGGTTGTATTTTGGTTTATGTTTTATTTGAATACTTTATAATGTTTGTAAAATATGTTAAACTTTATATCTTAATATTTTTAGCACTCAAGTTAAGAAAAAAAGATCTTAAACACTCATCAACATAAACAAAATCTGATAGAGAGAGAGACATAGAATGAGAAAAATATGAGTTCAAAACTGACATGCAAAGAAAGACAGTTATAAATTATATAGTTGTAAATATATAATCATCAACTTAACAATACAGTTGTAAATATGTAATCATCAATTTAACAACCTTAATCATGCATATTCAATGTTTTTCGTTTCATTATACTGAAATGTCATATACTCTTAGATTTCTTTCGAAGAGTTATAATTACCACAAATCTTTCATATTAACCACATACATATGATATACGTATTATAGATTGTTAGATATGTAATCACAACTTAATTATAATATTAATATCCGCACATGCGAGCGGACGGTCCACCTAGTATTTCTTTATGTATTTATTATAACTATATGGTTTATTGGAATTTCATTAACCTTACACAGTTGCTCACGTGTGCAATTTATATGGCTTACTTACGTCTTCTAGATGCAAGGATCAAGTAGAGTAGACAGGCTTCTAAGTACCGGATGTGCTGGTCTACAGAAGCAGAGAATAAGGAGCATATATATCCTTCTTTTCTCAGCATATATCTCTAATTGGCAAAGAGTTCCCAAGATTCTTCAAACTTTTTTGTTCTGTGGAAAACTCTGAAAATGACCGACAAGAATATGATAATTATATTCACATGAAACTTTTTTTTTTTAAACACAAGATACAAAATAAATAAAGAAAAATAAAAACATATAATAAAACAAAATCCACTAAGCCTCAAAATGGATCCGGTTTACAAACAAAAAAGCAAAAAAAAGCTTAAAAACATAAGCCCACCAAACAAACCGAAAATTCTAGCGCCACTCACTCTAAGCAAAGGTGGAGGCGCCACCACAGCAGGGAGGGAAACGACCGTCAACTAAACCATCACTTGGATCTGCAACAGGAGACACGCCACCAAGAGAAATTGGAAAACACCACCGACAAAGTACTACTAGAGGATGAACACTTAAAAGAGCACGACGGACAGTAGCGGAACTAGAAATATTTTGTACATAAAGTCAAAAAAATTTATGAGGTCAAAAATCTATTCTCTAATAGAGTTAAAATATCTTTTCTTAAAGAAAAAAAAATTTAAAAAATAGTAGGATCAGTTGACTTTATTCTCAATACATTCCCTTCGTGGCGGAGGTTAAAGAGAGAGAGCAGATCCTAAGAGCTTGATTATCGTCCAAAACATTTTTTGGATCATTAAAATCTTTTTTGGTTTTCTGTTTTTTTTTTTTTAAAAATAAAAATGAATCAATTGTGAACCGCCACGTGTCATGGGATCCGCAAACAGTGCTAAAGACGCAGTGCAAACATTCCTTATCTTGAGATATTTTGGCACGGTAACTGAAAAAGGTAGTAGAACCCACACCAAAAGTACTAAGGACCAAACTTGAGACGATCGATAATGTTGCTCCAAGACCTTAGCTTGAAAGCCACCACCATCTCTACGTTCAAGTACCCCCTCCGTCTTCCAAAGCAGGGTCTTACTGGACAGAGCTGGCGGATCTAGCAAACTTCACCCCACAGAACTCCACCACCTATCACCTCTTCACAGTCGTGGAGACTGATGAAAACTGCCTTATTAACGTCTTAACAGCAACTGTGTCGACAACCACGGAAGGCCGGAGAAAACATCAAAAATGCAAGAAACCCTTGAGGAAGCGAGTATCCGGTATCGTCCTCACAGATCCGAGACCGCATAAAGGCCATAGCTGCTGGGAAATTCCAAGCCAAAATATGCACACCCGAAAGAAAAAAGTTTACCACTAGATCTATTCATATATGGATTCAAACCGAGAGAAGAAACATGGGGATGAAGACGAAAAAGAAAACAGAAGGAAAAAAGTATGGCGAGACATCCTTCATCATCATCAATCGGAGAAGCCGGTAATCGAAAAGATGGAAAGACTGATCAGCAAGCTGTGACTTTGAGAGAAAAGAAACTTAAGAAAGAGAGAGAACGATGTTGCATAGTCTTTCTTACGTAGAATAAAAATATACTGAAACACTAAAATGTTTCCGGTTTAACGGCCGTGAAAAAGCAATACTGATTTACCAACATCTCTACTCTTATTTCCCTTCACTTACCTTGGATCCTAAAATTAAGCTAGAGCTCTGTGTCTGTAGTTACTGTTTCAATTTTTTTTTTTTGTGTGTGTTGGCGTGTGTAATGTATAAGTTTTGTTTTAATAGCTCAAACCTAAAACACTTTCTTTGTGCCTGCATTTTGCAAAGATATCTAAATCCGAAAAACGTTTGTGTTATTCTAAAATGATTTAAACTCAATATTATGTTTGAAAACAAGACTTTATGTCTTTTACAGCTTTCCAAAGTTTCAAATCTATAATAAATTCCATGTTGGTGACTTTTACCGTGGGAGTTTAGACAATTGAAAACATACGTGGTCAGATGGTCTTGTATGAACGATTTGGCAATTCATATATTATTTCCGGTTTACTTTTGGGTATAGAAACGTGAGAGCAAGAACAAGTCCTCTTATTTTCTTCGAAAAGGAACTTACATGCATATCTATTCCATATTCGATTCGAAATAATTGTATCAACTAGGTCACTACGAAAGTTATATGGTCGATACCGTTAATGGCCTTAAGAGTGAGTAGCAAGATTTGGTTTTCAAAAAAAAATCATCTTATTATATATGGTATTTTCACATGTTTTTTTTTTTTAATTCGAAAGTATATTAGCGAAAACTTAACTTATTTTTCAGAAAAATAGAACCGACGAGTAGTTCAACTTTGAAATTTCTAACTAAATCTAAGATATGATATTATTTTCGTTTGGTCAAACAATAATAACATAGTTTCCAACAAAAATCGAATCCAAAACCGACAAATTTATATATTGTTTTAAACCAATCCTTACTACCAGGCTGCCACTCATTATTAATTGTTTCCCCCCTTAAATATTACGTGGTTGTGCTTAATGCCTTGGTGTTTAGAATATTCGGGTTCTAATGCTTTACTTGTTGCTTTCAGTTTCTCGAATTGTCATTTGTCCAACAACGAATATAAAAATTTTACACAGCACCACAATCTGAAAGCTACTACATATTATCATATTGATCTGAGCCATCGATTACTTAGTAGTTGGATTTGATCACTTATATTAAGCGGTTAACAATGAGTGACAATTAAATTAGTACATTTGGAAGAATATGATTAGTAGATGACTGAAGCAAAACGATTAGTTAAAGTAACTATCGTTTCATGTTTGTTAGGTGGTTTGGTCATCATATACATGTTAATCCGGTCTTGGAGATCTTCTAAATATTTAATATGTTTATTATACTTTTTAATAATATTGTTCATAATACGTGTTGGGGACACTATTAATAGGCTGTCTATACACTAACTAGGTCAAAAACATTGACCTTAATTTACCGGCGGTAATCGACTAAATCGGAATCAAAACATTTGGGTATTATGACACCTTAGACACCTGCACTATATAATTCCCCATGAAAACTATCATATAGCACCAGATGTCTCTTAAACTATGACTTCATTCTATATATCTCCGAAACAATAGTTCTAAACTTAATTCCTCATAAAACAATAGTTTGACATATATCCTCACGTTTTAAAGTTCGAAATCTAAAAACCCATAGACTGTAATTATAATTAGATTAGTACTGTTTTTATATTAAACTATAAAACACAACATTTAAATAAATTTAAGACTGAGATTAAATCTATAAGAAAGTTTTTGATTGAAAATGACCCGAATTAGCAAGTCCTTTATCAATAATAAAGACCCAAATTAGATATGTAACTAGATCTAATTCAAATTTTAGTTTGGTTAAGTGTCGATTTAAAATAGTTTATAATTTAATTTAAAAATAGTAAACCAGTTAATCATGGTTTATGGGTTTTAATATTTTGAACTTTAAAGATATAGATAATTAATCCTGAAACTATTTTTTCGGGAATATGTAGAATTAAGTCATAGTTTGGGAGATATATGATGATATATGATAGTTTTTTTGGGAAAATAGCTCATCGACTCCCAATTTATTAACAACTGGTCAGACTCATGTATATATATATACATGAATTCTGCAATTTTAGATAAAAAAATTATAGTATATATATACTATAATTTTTTTTTATCACAAGTTGTGTAAAATTGCATAATTCATGTATTGGCCCTTCTTTTTGAAGTTGTCTTTGTAATGGAGGCCTCAAAATTCTGAAGAGATTAGAGTGAAGTAAGCAGACAGATATAAGACTGAGTTACGTGGACGGCACCACTTCCTCTATGGCCACTCCACTAAGTAAGATTTTTTCCCCTTTAATTCTTCTCGCTCCTGACTTGCGAAGGCATACCCGCACTTAAAACAATTTAAGATAAGACCCTTTTAGTCTCATACTATTTTATTTCTTTGCGTGTGTCTTCATTCTAAATTGAAGCATTAGTTATGCATGCTGCATGCACATCTCCATGCAATAGGGATTAGCTACACGACTATCAAAACCAGGCCATTAACCCATCAGTGTCCCTATTTGGGAGTAAAGTAGTGATTGTTTTCTTTACAAATTTCTTCCAGAACACATACTTTGGTTTGTCTAACTGGTTGAGTTAATAAAGAACATTCACATAACCATTCCAACACACGACTTACTTTCACCATGTACTCGTGCGCATGCATGACATCTATTCAACATACACATATGTTCATATAAATTATTCAAGGGGTTTTTACCAAATATAACTCAAAACATGAGTTTGAATGCAAAAGTATACTCAAACCTGAATCAAATGCAAAATTAACCTAAAAGCTTTGTGAAATTACAGTCAGTTCCTTGTGACCAAACAAAAAACCAGACCTCACTTTTACGAATATAGCCCCGGAAAATCTTCTGAGGCTTCTGAGATACTGTAAGTTGTCTTCTGGTATAGTTGATCTTAAAAGTAATTAGTAAAATTTGTAAAAAATATTTTCATAAGTGAAAAATTAAAATCATGTAATTATAAACACTTTTAAGTAATATAAATTAAGATATAATAAAATTGAATTGTTTTCAATATAGATGAGTGAAAGTAGTGAATCATGATATTCTTAGGTTTAGGTTTTGACAAACATATGTTGTAGTATTGTATGTATTCCTAGGCTTAGATTTTGGAAAGCTTAAATGTTTTTTTGAAAAATTAAATTTTACCTATATGTGTTTATTTTTGTGTATAGTAAACACCTTTTAAGTTGAACTGATTTTATGAAGTGTTTAGTTAGTTAATTAAGTTTAGGGGTAATATTTAGGGTCTAGACGACTTACAGGGAAGTCGTCTGACGATTAGTAATATTGGTTAGAAGACTTCTCTGAAAGTTTTCTAACTCCCGCTAAAAAAATTTTAGTTTTCCGCTAAAAATATTTTAGTTTCCCGCTAATTTCTATATAAACCTTATTGGAATTTTTGTCTCCATATATAAAAAAAATTTACACATTCTCTCTCTTCCTCTAAAATAGCTGCAACAAATTATAATGTTCCAAATTCTAAAACTCTCTAACCTCTCTCTAATCTCTTTCAACTTAAAAATACCAAACTTTATATCAATTTATTGTTATTTCGTGTCTTCTCACTGATTTATTTTGTTTTTGCAGGTTTTTCATTACATGGTTCTCACCATCCACTCCTTTAAAGGTAGATTTATAAATCATATTAACCTCTTGTTGCTTAAAGCTCTTACCTTTTGAAAACTCTTTTGGTTGTTTTAAGCTCTTAAAATCTGAGTGTTCTGATAAGTTTCTATGTCTGATTTTTCTTCATTTGGTAACCTATGGTTGCTTAAAGCTCTTACCTTTTTCACAAATTATCATTTTTTTAAAACACCAAACTTTATATCAACTTATCATTTTTTGTCTCATGTCATTCTAACTAATTTATTTAGTTTTGTAGGTTTTTATTACATGGTTCTCATCTCCCACTCCTTTAAAAGTAGATCAATAAATCATGTTTTTTTAGTTGGCAACCTCTTGTTGCTTAAAGCTCTTACAGTTTGAAAACTCTCTTGGTTGTTTTAAGCTCTTACCTTATTTTTTTCTATATTTTAAAACCATTTGAATGCTTTTGGATATGCAGGTTTTCAGATCTGAAACAGACTTAGAAGACTTCCAGGAAGACTTCTAACATTTAATGCACTAGACGACTTCCTGGAAGTCTTCTGAAAGTCTTTTGGAAGTTTTGTGGAAGTTTTCTCCCATGTCAAGTGGAGTCCAAGCTTGTCTTTGTGGAGGAATGATCAATAATAGTTTTGTTTATGGTCTGTTTTTTATTTGTATGTGTACTCTTTTAATTGTGAATTATTTTGTAAATTTGAAAAGATATTATATGAAGTGAAATCAAATGTTATAAATCATTGTACATGAGCATAAGGTCTTTTATTGAGCTGATCACTAAAACTTGGTATGTGGGATGTAGATACAACACATCAAGAATATATACTCATACCAAGAAACATTTTTACCACTCTACCTAATAAAAAAGACTTAGTCAAATTCACAAGAGATCAAACTTTATACAAATTCAAAAACTAACATAAAAGATACTAAACCACAAAACTTAACATATTCTTGAAGTTACTTAACATATTCTTGAAGTTACTTAACATTTTTGAAAGTTAAAAAATCATATCTTGATACTTACCACTCGAGAAAATACAAATTTTACAATAATTAACGTAGAAGACTTCTCGGAAAGTCTTCTAGATGACTTCTTATGAAGTCTTCTCTCGTTAGCTAGAAACTTTAATAAACATGAATGTTGGTAATCTCATAATTATTAACAATTAAGTTATAAACTTTATTCAGTAGCCCAATATTGACTAATATACATGAATTAACAAAAAATTGTTAAAAAAATTTGTTAGTTTGAGAGAAAATGAAAGTTTATTAATCATTGGCGTAGACGACTTCCACGGAAGTCGTCCGGCAGACTTCCAGGAAGTCGTCCATTTAGGTTAGTTTTTCAATTGATTTTTAACCTAGACGATTTACATGGAAATCGTCCATCTTTGTTTGTTAAAAAAAATCTCGAGACGACTTCCATGTAAATTGTTTAGGGTAAACAGGTTAGTTTTTCATTTGACCGGATTGTGTCAGAAATTTAACTTTTCCTCGACGACTTACACATAAGTCGTCCAGTAGAAAATTAAAAAATCAATATTTTGTTATACCTAGACGACTTCCATGTAAGTCTTTTCATGTTAGTTTTGCAACTGAAAAATAAAAATTAAAAATTTATTTTTTTCTAGACGACTTACACGGAAGTCGTCCGTCCGACGACTTATACGGAAGTCGTCCAAGAAAAGCAAGGTTTGACCAGAATCTCAAAATAAAATCATGGACGACTTTCGTGTAAGTCGTCTAACGGACGACTTCCGTGTAAGTCGTCTAGAAAATAATAAATTTTTAAGTTTTATTTTTCAATTGCAAAACTAACCTAAAAACGACTTACATGGAAGTCGTCTAGGTATAACAAAATATTGATTTTTTAATTTTCTACTAGGTGAGTTATGTGTAAGTTGTCCAGGAAAAGTCAAATTTCTAACACAATCGAGTCAAATGCAAAACTAACCCGTTTACCCTAGACGACTTACATGGAAGTCGTCTCGAGATTTTTTTTTAACAAACAAAGATGGACGACTTCCATGTAAGTCGTCTCTAAAAACACATTTAAAAGTCAATTGCAAAACTAATCTCTGCATTGACCAGAAGACTTCCATGTAAGTCGTCTACAGCCAGAATACTTACCCGGAAGTCGTCTGGGCGAACAGATCTGAAAAAAACTGATTTCATAGTTTCAACCAGTGAGATAACTTGTTTAGCACACAGAAGTCTTCTCCAAGCACTGAGAATCTCAAACAAAAGTGACCCACCAAGAATCGTAAGCTTCAATGGCTATATGAATCGTAAAAAATTTGGAATCAAAATCTTGGGTTTTTTGGATGAATATGGAGAGAAAGTGAAAGAGATGTTGTTTTTAGTTCATAAGAATTGATAAAGAAGGAGTGTAAATCGATTTGAGATGCATTAAGAGCTTCAAATTGGTTATTCATGGTGGTTGGTGTATTAATGGTAATGATAATCTTGTAAATACTTGAAGATGATGAGGTTGAGAGAGTAAAAGGTCATTTTCGAAGAAAAAAACTAATGGCATTTTCGTGAATAATATGAACTTGTAGTGTGAATAAGGCAAAAGAAAAATCCAAAAAAACATAGTTAATTTTAGGCTTGACTTTGAGTTTTGAGTCAATTTTGCAAATAGACAACAATATTTCAGTATATATTTTGTAATAAAGGCTTTAGGGTTATCATATTCATGGTCTCATGGGCCGGGAGCAAGAACAGGTTAATAATTAGTCCCTTCCTCAGCGGTGAGATCCTCTTACCTGACATATTTAGGTGCACTTTCTTTATAATTTTTACGTATGTGAAAAAGGTATGGCATGGAGACTACTTAATAACTAGATGATAATCCATACTCTATGCGGTGTAAGTTATTTCAAAATATGTTGTATTTAAATATTATAAACAATACATATTTTGTGATCAATGACATTTTCTACATTTGATTAGCGATGAGCATTCATGTACCATTTGGTTCGGCTAGGTTTTATTCGGTTTGGATCTTTGCAGGTTTGGTTCGAATATTTGCAGGTTTGGTTTGGGTTTAGGTTCGGATAAACCATTTATTTATTTTTTTAAAAATAAAGCTCATATATACTTTCAATTTCTTAAAATCTAAAAATAAAAATAATATATAACATATAAATTTGAATACTGTATGCCAAAATACTTTAACCTTTAAAAAATTGGGTTAGTTTAAATATTTGGATAGAAAATAAATAGATATTTTAAATATTTTTGGTATTTTGAGTATCGTGCTATTTTAAACATGCACTTTTAACTTTTTTTTTACAAATTTCTAAGTATTTTTGACAATTTAAAAAATCTTATGTATTTTGTATATTCTTTTAGATATTAAATTTTAAAATAATTAATATATTTAAGTATATAAATCTTCCGAAATATTTTGGTTATGATCGGACTCGGTTCTGATTCTTTAAATACCAACATTTTGAACCCATTCGGATATCTAACTAATTTTGGTTAAAGTTCAATACTACTTTTTCGGATTAGATTAGGTTTGGTCATTTGGATTCGGATTTTTTTTGCCTAACCCTATATTTTTTGTTGTAGCAAAATTTTAAACGAAAGTGATGATGGCTCATATTGATTTTGGGTATACAACAATTTTTAAACCAAAACACATTCTACTATGTATGTGACTTATTTAATTAATCATTAAATATTGTTCAAGGCCCATTAAAGAAAAACGACGGGATGAACTAAAATACGTTTCCACTGATTACAAAATTTTCAATGTGAGACTTTTACCATTTTTAGTAATTCATAGTCGTTTTAAAAAAATCAAAATATAACATATAAGAAAAAAACTATTTTTTTAATATATGCTTAATGTGATTGTTTAATTTCTTTTAATAATATAAAATCAAACAAAAATTATGGAGGATAAAAAAATTGTTATCAAATCATTATTATTCCTAATCATTAATTATGATATATATGTTAATCATATTAGGTAATTTCGTAGTTTTTATTTAAGGAAAGAATAGAGAATATTCTTTTGTAAAATATTAATTAATTTGATAATTAGTTTAATAAAAAATATAATATATGTTTAGATGGACCAATCTTTTTTTTTTTGTGCACCAAATATTTGATTAAAACAGAAAGGCCTCAGGCCCAAAGTTTAGCCCGTTAAGGGTCCAATACAGAGATAGAATGGAGAGCCCGCTTTGCCAAAGCGTCGACCTCTTTGTTTTTGTCGCGAGAGAGTTACGAAAAAAGAAATGGAGACGAAAGCAGAGGAGATTTGGTGGATATCGGCGACAATTCCATGGATTTCCTTAACCTGCAAGCCTTTTGATATTGGTCGGATGAGCGTTTGATTGTCGGAGGACACCTTGAGGCTCGAGATCTCAAGTGTCGCTGCCTTGATGAGCGCCAATCGCATCGCTAGGGCTTCCGCAACCAAAGGGGAGCTGACGAAGGATTGGGTGCTAGAACCGGTGATAGGGGATGGTAGTGTTGAGCCGGAGAAGATCCAAGCAAGCCCAGCCTGTTTCGATTGTTGTTTCCAAGCCGTGTCAGTCGAGCATGTGATGCTTGTCGGTGAGTTCCTCGATGTCTCTAGGTGATGTGTGATCGTTGGTAGATTGTGTAGTTTTCGTCCGCTCTGAGCTGTGGATTGTGCCATACTCCATTCCCTTGCTAAGCGTATTCCTCTTGTGGCTATCTCCGTAGGGGTGTGGGTTCGGTTCTCAAAATTTTTAGCATTACGTGCTAACCAAATTGCCCAACACACCCACGGGACAATGTTGTTGATGATACCTGACGGTGGAAGACAGACAACATTCCTGAACTTGACCATTGCCTTTTTGAACTCATCCTCCGGCGTTATGTTGATCCTTTATAGGAGAGGGATTTGTTTCCAGACCTCGATCGCTACTGGGCACTCGAAAAAGGTATGCATCATTGTCTCGGAGCCTTGGCACGAAAAGCATGAGGTGTTTGACATGATACCTCTTTTTGTAGGTTGTGGCCTAGTGGTAGAGCTCCTTGGATGATCGACCAGACAAAGACTCTCATCTTGGGAGAGAAGCTTCCCGACCATACGTCTGATATCCAGTCAAATTTAGTCTCAGGTAATCTTGGTGTTGTTGTGCTGCTTCGAATGGCTGAGTTGTATCCTGATTTTGTGGTGTACAAACCCGACTTCACAGGTTGCCAAACATAGATATCTTCTGCACCTCGTTCACTTGGTCGTAAGCATTTAATCTGAGGAGCTAACTGGGGTAAGACTTCTTCAATCCTTTTTTCATTCCACTGTAGTTCTGAAGTCAATAGGTCCGATACCCTTAGGTCGATAAAGGACTCTGGGATAGGGCCGTACGGCTTGATATCTTCATCCAAAGAGATCCATGAGTCCTTCCAGACTTTGATAGTGTCCCCATTACCCACTGCCTTTCCTAGATGTTTGCTTAGGAGATCTCTTCCGTTTATGATGCCTCTCCATCCATGGGAGCAGGTTGCAGGTTGTTTAACTTCTAGGAAAGCTTTGTTGTTACAGTACTTCTCCAAGAGGATTGGAGACATTAGACTACTCAGGTTTTTAAGAATTCTCCATGCTTGTTTAGCTAGGAGCGCTTGATTGAAAACTTGGATGTCTCTCAGTCCCAGACCTCCCTCCGCTTTGTATTTTGTTATTTTGTCCCAGGATATCCAGCTTATTTTCTTTTGTTCTTCAGATGCATCCCACCAAAATCGTATTAATACTGATTGGATTCTTTTGCATAAATTTACAGGGAGCTCGAAACACGACATGGTGAAAGATGGTATCAATGTGAGGACTGCTTGTAGCATCGTAAGTTTCCCAGCTTTGGACAATCTTCTCGTGGCCCAGCTGACTGCTCTCTGACGTATTCTGTCAATCAAGGACGTGAACAGATCTTTCTTTCTTCGGCCAAAATGCTCAGATAAGCCCAAATACCTTCCTGATCCATCCTCTTTTGTGATCTCTAGAATAGCTTTTGCTGATGGACCAATCTATCTCTTTAAAAATTTTGCGAATCATAATCGCACGTGGCTAAAAAAAAAATTGTAATATTTTAAGATTATTATATAGGGGATTATCGAGGACTCAGGATATTCTCGAGATCATTCTCAATTAACGTTAACGTACGCCATGAATTATGATCCACCTATGGGAATAATATTATACATCAAAATATAATTATGGTGGAATAATATTATACATCAAAATATAATTGTGGTAGTGCTGTTGGAAAATTAAAATACAAAAATATTCATTATCTTTTGGCTAAATACTTGAGAAGATTATATATTCCTCTATAACGACGTTCTGAAACCTTGCAACTGCTAATTATGAGACTCTTGTCTAGTCCTGATGCTTTTTTTAGTCATAATGCTTAATATTAACTTTCTTTAAAACTCCACTAATCCATCATGAATAAGTCAACCCATACATATCAAACTAGTTATCTTGGATAAACATCGCATTGGATAATTAAAATTGATATTTAGAAATGCATTATCATATGTGTTATATCACTATCATATTTCATATAATTATCTTATTATTTATGACAAGCAATCTAATATCATATACTAAGAGCACTCAACGCTTCCACAACCTACAATTTAAGCTGCACTGCAAATATCCATAGTAAGATTCTACATGCATCATGCTTATATTATTTTACATATGAATTTGTGGAATGAAAACAAAATTGTTGTACTTTTTTCTGGTTAAAAAAAGATGGTTTCACCTCTTTGCCGGAAACCCACTTTGCCGGAAACCCAAGCATTGTAAATAATTCTTCACTATGCAAATTGAATTCATGTGACAGTAGTTACAACCGCAACTCCTTTACCACTTGGACCAACGTGTCCCCCGGTAAAATTGTTGTTCTTTTAATCTAATTATCTTATATTTTATTAATTTTATATGATTAAAGAGGGAAATGATCCCCCCACCCCACACACACACAACAAACCATCTTTTAATTTGTATCCCAAATGCGCAGATTAACGAATTGGGTAAATATATAATACTAATTAAAGTCAGAAAGTTAAACAAATGTAAACAGTTGTTTAATATGTCATTCAATCTATTTGGAAGTTTTTAGGATGAGTTATTTTTGGGTTCACCCCCTAGGGTGAACCTCTAGGTTCACCGACCAATAGAATTGTGTTATTTCAAATTTGATATCTTTTAAAAAAGGAAACAAAATCTTGTTAAATTATATTATGTTTTTAAAAATAAAAATACAAAATAAATAAATAATAATAATCATTAATAAAAACGAAAATAATTCTTTAAAAATATATTTTAACACTAAACCCTAAACTCTAATTCTAAACCCTAAACCCTTGGATAAATCATAAACACTAAACCTTAAAATCTAATCTTAAACTCTAAACCCTTGGATAATCATAAATACTAAATTTTTAACACAAAAACACTAAACCCTAAACTCTAATCCTAAACCCTAAACCCTTGGGTAAATCATAAACAGTAAACCCTAAACTCTAATCCTAAACCCTAAACCCTTGGGTAAACCATAAAATAAAAATACAAAAATAAATAAAAATAGTAATATTTACAAAAACAAAAATCTTTAAAAACACTAAACCCTAAACCCTAATCCTAAACCCTAAACCCTTGGGTAAACCATAAACCTTTGGATAAATATTAAACATTAAATCAAAATTAAATATTAAACATTAAATCAAAATATTTTGTAATTATTACTTTATTTATTTATATTTATCTTTTATTTTAAAACATAATATAATGTTACAATATTTTTAAAAGATTTTTCGTTTTTATAAATATTATTTTTTTTGTATTTTATTTTAAAAACATAATATAACTTAACAAGATTTTGTTTCCCTTTTTAAAAGATATCAAATATGAAAAACACTATCCTATTGGTTGGTGAACCTAGAGATTCGCCCTAGGGGGTGAATCCAAGAATAAGTCTTTTAGGATCCCACAAAAGAATAATTTAACACCTTGAAGAAAGATTACATATCGTTAACCACATATGGGTGATTTAATGATAAACAGACTTTGCCGTCATAGAGATTATATTTTAGGTCTCATTTGAATTTCAAAAAAATAATAATTTTGTGAATTATATCTTCACTTAAAATTAATTTAGATCCTTGTATAGATTCAAAACTCCCAAGATAATAATTTGAAAAAAAAATTCTTATCGTCAAGTCGACATTCGACTATTCCGTCCTTTGGAATTTAGACAAATCATGCAATCGTTACTTTACCAAATTAGTTACAAAAATTTATTTGCTCATCCAGACATTAAAAAAATAGAGTTGGACAAATAAACTGAATCCAAAAATTCGAATCAAACCCGACCCAATAAAAATGAATTCCCGATCCCAATCCGACATATACCCAATAGATCTTGTTTTATGGTATTTCAGATTATGGGTATTATCCGAACCGAATCCGAACCTAAATGGATATCCGATAGAACCTGAAACATTCAAACCTCCAAAAAGATCTTGTGTCAAACATGATTTCAATTCCGAATATATATTCAAAATAAACTAAGATATATTGAACATCTAAGATAATTATCTATTATATAAAAGTTTGTGGTTCTATTACATGAAAGTTGATGGTTGAAGGTGGCAGTTGAAACTTAAAGTTTTTAGATTATGGTTTTGTTTTCATTGAACAATGTTCCTCATTTCATGAGAACTAGGTTTTCGTTTTATGCTTTCATTTATTTATTTATTTTCTATCAATAAATATTTTTACCTTTCGTTTGATTTTGAATGATAACGGTTGATGTTCCTTTCTTTTTTGAATCGATTTTACTTATGTTTTGATTACAAAATAAGTATAAATCAGGTATTTTAAAACTGAAGAACCGATTTTACTTATGTTTTGGTTACCAAGTGGGTACAAATCATGTATTTTTAAACTGAAGAACCGATTGGGACCCAAACCCGGAAGTATATTGGGTTATACCGATTCTTTGAAGATTTACTAACCCGAAACAAACCCTATAGAATCTAAACCGGTCCTGAACCGAACTTTCATATAACTCAAATGGAACTGATTTTGATAAACCCAAAAAACCGAAATTCGAGACTGGACAAAACCGAAATCCGAATGGAATCCCGAAAGCGCCTATTAAAAAAAATTCATTTTCTCATTTTCCATATATAAGTTATTTCACATTTAAAATTATTACTTAGATAGAAAGTGTTGTCCAATTAAGCAGTCACTAGCTTTAGCTTTCGTGATCGACTAGAAAGATAAGGCTTTCATCAGCCTTATATTCTAATACGTACGATATATTTTCTTCTTATAGGCGTCATATATCAAACAAACCAATCAGCTCAATAATGTTGATACGTATTTTTTAAAAAAATTATATATTTTATATATTCAATCCGTAACACGGGAACTTCAGATCCAATTACAAGCCCGTTCTGTACAAAATTTCCAGAACTATCTAATACATTTCTAGTTTCGCTCACCCACTAAACCCAGTTAGTTTCGCTCACCCATTAAACCCGGCACAATCCGCTAGTCGATATTTTGAATTTTAAAGAGTCGGTTGCCGTTCTCAATCATCTACGAAAACCATGGGAAAAGTGAGGTTCTCCTTGTTTTTTCGGATACCCGGAATTCCCATATCGTCTCTAGAATAGCTAGTTTCTGACGAACTTCACGAAGCTTGTAATCTTCACCGCCTTTGAAGCGCAGCAAGAAAGGAGAGAAAGGAGGACAATAACCGCATAAAATGCCATGCCCCGGAAGACCTCCTAAGTCGCCAAAATCGGACTTCAACTCAATCACAACACTCTGGATGGAAAGACTCTAATGACCTGCACAAAGTCCACCAAGTGACACGCTACCAAAAGAAGATCAAGTGACTTACAACCAGCACTGGGATGTGAGTTTGATACAAATGAGACACCGCCACGTTCCGACAAAAAACTCGACGCCATTTGTCGTCCTCGAAAACCGAGTTACAAGAGACTGTGACTTGCTAACGCATTCACCGGTGTCAATGGAGAAGCACATGAGAACCCAAGAGTCAAAACCTTCGGGAAGAGACCGCCGCCAAAACCGAAAGCACCAAAAACAGAGTCAAGATTGGAGAATCCAAAGGATGGAGTCGCACCAAAATGTCATCGAGTGGCCATAGACGACCACAGTCCAACAAGCCAGAGCAAACTAATGATCCAGAAAGAGATGAGTACCAACCCTCCTACATACTGCATCTCACGGCTCGCCTCCGGGACAAACACACCGGAGCATCTTTGTCGCAAACGAGGAGGAGCCAAAACACTACTCGTGGAAAGTACTAAGGAAGTGATAAGGAAGTGTTATATGAGAAGCACCGGAAAGTACTCGTGGGACGATGTGAAACTGTTTGAATAATTATATGTTCCCAGTGCAGAGATCGCTCTCACAAGTCTGCGTTTTGATTTCTCTTCTGTCTCTTTCTCCTCTCATGGCTAAGGTTTGTGTTAGCAATGGTAAACACACCTCTACTGTCAAACCAAAACTGCGCCTAAAGTAAAAGAAAGTCAAAGATAAATCTTCTTCAACCGTACCGGTTTTGGAGGAGGTCTCTGGATGTATTAGTTTGGAAAAAATTCCCAAGTCGAAACATTCAGATACTGTCATCTAGTACCAATGGCGTTTACTCAGATCCATTTGATCGTAAGGAGGTGACTGATGTCTCTTTGTTGATGTTAAAGCCCATTAGTGTTCTTTTTGTCTTATCTATGTTTGGTATGTTGCAGCTTCTAATACACAGTGGAAGCGATTAGACTTTGGAGCTTATTTCAGTAATTTGAGGTACTTTGGAGCTCTGAAATTTCTGTGCAAGTCTTATCCTTGATGGTTTTGGTGTGTTTTAGTTTGCTCCTCTTTTGCTTTGTCCTATGTTAAAGCTTCTCTGGTAGCTACATAAAGTTTTGTTACTTGGCATCTAATGGATTCCAGAAACTAATGCTTGGTGTTGTTGTGTGCATGTTATATTTAGTGTAGCGTGCAAACTTAAGTTTGTTTTAAAATTTTAACTATATATTGGTTTGTTCAAACTTGTCTTCCAGTTTAAGTATATGTCAAACTCGTGTGGAGATTGGTGTTTGAACAACTCTTTTGTCATTTTCTGATAAATCTTGCTTTCCTCCATGTTCTTTTAAATTTATAGCAGGGGAATGTGTTTTAAAAATGTAATGATGCAATGGAATACAATTCAGCGGACATTTTACACAATCAACAATTATATCTTAAATTTTCTCTCTTTTGATATAATTCCATGTTTCTGAAATAGTGTGCCATTTTTGCTTGTGCACAGGTAACCGAAGAATTTGCAAAAAAGGATTTTGGCAATTTAAAGCAAGACAATGCTGATAAAGAACCACATAACCAGCCACAATAATAGCTGCCAAAAGTTTCCGGAAGAGGCTTATAGCATTTAACAGCCTCAACCATCTTTGAATGACCGTACTACTTTTGAAATTTCATCTAATGCGTTTAATCCTTAATCCTGGACAAATAGCTCTAATAAGTCTTTAGTGCTTTGTAAGAAAATATTTTTTTGTGTATACAAAACAAATATAAACAAGAGCCTATAAACAACTACAAAAAATAAGAAAACACCTGCCCGTAATATGTTTTAATAGTATAGATTAATTTATTTAAAAAAAGTTACATATATGGAAAAATCATGACTTTTGTTTTAATTTCAATTGCCATTTGTTCACAGATTTGCATGATGTACATTCTACCTCTTGTTCATAGATTGATATCACCATCCGATGTTAGCAGCTACAAATGTTGCACCCTCTTTCCCACCAATAATGGAAACCACTCAATAACAATCTATCATTTTGGAAGATTCTTATGCTTCTGAAAATGAACAACCAATTGATCCAACCACTCCTCTCGCCCTCATCCATCAACAATTCCATATGGAGAGAGAGCTTCCGCTTGCTTATGAGAAAAATAATTGGTTTTGATGTGGTTGGAGAATTTTCTGGTTATCATTTATTAGAGATAAAAAGACAATAAAACCAACACAAAAGATTCAAGATATGGAATGGAAAAGAATTAGTAGAAAATGTAAACAAACTCGTTGTTGAGGTGTCCACTAGTTATTGGGTGTAACTGGTAACCATTACAAAAACATGAGGAACAAATAAAAAAGGAATGAATGGGAAAAAATTATGAGAATAATGAAGAATGATTATTCCATATCAAATTTAGTGAGGAATAAATTTGTTCTATAATTCTCTACAAATAAAGGAATGAGAAAGAATAGAAAGGAATAAGTATTTCTTATGAATGGTAAAATTTATTAGGAATATTAAAGAATACATTATTCCTCTTCATTCCTTGGTCACAGTTCATAGCCATTGTCTTTTTGTTTCTTCCTTCCCTTTTAGAATTCAAATGTGAGTCCTCTTCTAAAATTTCTATAACTCTATATATGGTCGTTGTACACTTTTATAAATTTATGAACCAAAACCTATACTTGTATTTTTATGCATTTTGGGTTCTGATTGTTTAAGACTTTGAAAATTTTTGACTGTTGATTTAATTTGGCTTTTAAAAATTCTGACTGTTAAATAGTAGCTTTGACTTTAGATAAATTAAAAATAATGAATTGTGGTTTTAAGAAAATCAAGCACGTTAGAATAAAATCAGTTATATTGATTATGAGATTTTTAAAGAAATCGTATAAAATTTTAGAGAGCTTAAATTTTGTTTGGAATAAAATTCGACTTCAAAGATTTTAGTATTAGTTTAAAGCTTTAAAATCCTCAAATTCAAAGTAAAACACCAGTTGGGACCTTAATTGAATGTCCTTCTTCAAAGAAAAAATAGTTTCCGAAACAAAACCAAATTAGAATGTTAAGTTTCAAAATTAATATTGATGTCGAAAACATCCATCAACATATTTTTCAAAAATATATAATTGATATTATTACTAACCAATTCCTTCTTTATTTCTTCTTCATTTAGCCATGCCAAAAAACAAAATATATTAGGTAAAATATATTATATTTTTTTGGTCAGTAATTAAATCTCGATACAGTTGTTTTATTTTTATTTTATTATAAGTTAATAACTTTAAATCTAAATCTATTATCAAAAAAATAGAGTGAAGCTTTTGAAATATTGGATTATGTTTGACCTGTAACTTGCACAAGTAAGTAGACGGTATTAAAAATGTACAATAGCTAAGAGAGATCCAACATTTTCTGATAAAAATAAAACCCCTTTGAAGCAAAGTATTCATATGAGTACATACCACCACTAGCAAAAATTTAGATATGATTAACTATCTAAATAAAAGTGTGCAAGATTGTTTAGCGGATTCTCTCTCCTCAGGACCCTCTCTCCTTGTGCTCTAGATCTCAAACCGCTCTTAACATCCGCCTTCGGCGTGCAGACTGCGTGTCCGAGTGCGTTCCGGCGCCGGAGGGCTTTCTCCTCTCAACTACGTTTCCTCTTTGCTTCTCCGACCTTCTTGTGCTCTCCCCGCTTTGTTTCAGAATTTGGTTTGGCGTCCGTCGTTGGCCTTCTCCGTCTGTTCACGAGGATTGGCGGCTCCGGTGGTGGTTTAGCTTCTCCTGGAGCCGAGACGCGGTGTTGTGGTGCGGGTCGTGCTGGTGAAGTCGGCTTTTAGGGTAGGATAGCAAATCGTGTTCCATTTAGTCTCTCTCTCTCTCTCTCTCTCTCTCTCTCTCTCTCATCTCAGCGCTCTTGACGGGAGTTGGTAGTGTGTTTTTTCTCCAGTTTGGTGGTGCAGCGGTCCTGTGGCATCACTGGGAGAGGCGGTGCTCGGTGTTTTGCGGTTGGATGTCCTGGCGAAAACTCTGATGAGCTCTCCAAGACTGGAACGCTAGATAATGAACATAAGGACACCGTGAGTGAAATTTAACACCTTCGTCATCATCCAGGTCGTCATCACTCGCCTCTCTTCCCTTGAAATTTGTAATAAAAAGAAGAGAGAATATTAACGTAACCAGAATACTAAAGTATCCTCAATGAAGATTTTAAAGATAGAGTTAAATTCATTGGCATTGTTTGCATATAACACATCAAGTGAAGGTTTATCTCAAAATGTATTTCTATTTTAATAGAATAGATATTAAAATAGAAGCCACTAAATAGAAAAACCACATCATGAGTTCAATTTTTTCTATGAGGTTTGTTCTCAAACCATCTTAAAAGCATCTTTTAATAGAAGCCACTAAATAGACAATATAAAATGATTTTTTCTTCCCTAAGCACGTTGGTAATGCATTATGCAAAATTACCTATCATTATATCATATTGGTTTCCTGGAAAAAATATGCATGAGCCCACAATCTAATATTTGCAGTTTCCAAATAGTCATTAGTACACTCTCTTGTCGACCAATGATTTCAAAAAACTCGTTAAATTTCGTATGTGCCGCCTTTTTGCCAAAAATACCATTGGGATCTTATAAAAATTATACAATGTGATACAAGCATATCCCCTATCAGCTTCAGTAAACACATTCTCAAGAGCCTTGGTTATTTATTTGCATCGGTCAGAAATGAAAGCCAATTTTTTTACGATCACCTATCATACCACTCAGTTTAATAAAAAACCATTCCCATGAATCTCGATCCTCTGCATTTACAAACCCAAAAGCTATAGTATATATACCATATTTCCATCATGACATGTAGCCACTAACATAACACATATGAACTTACCTCTTAGATGTGCTCCATCTTCAACAATAACTCTCTTCATGAAGTGAAAGCCTTTGATACATGCACCAAAAGCAATGAACAAATACTTAAACCTTTTCTGATCATCAAACTAAAGCTTTGCTACCGTACATAGCCTTCTTTATTTTGTATAGATACGAAGACAAGTCTTAATAGCCACTGGCATGAGTGCCGCTAACCATCTCTCGTGCAAATTCTAAGGCGCTATGAGCCTTCGTATAACCTATGTCAATTCCATGTTCTGCCTTCATACAATCCATTATATGTTTAGGCCGGATTCTTTTAAGATCACTACCACCAGTAAATCCCTCAACATACATCTTGCCAATGCATTTTGCATTGTCTGTCGGTGACGAGAATACCTTTGAACCACACATCATGTATAAAGATCTATATATTTACAAACGAGAAAATCTGGAGATGATTTTGACATAGTTGAAGCACAAATCCTCCAAGAATATCCAGGAACGAAACATTTTGTGTAAAATACATACTTCCAAGACTTCTTGATGCTGAAATCAAACATCTCGATCATTGAAAGCTTGCATAAATTCATTATCAGTTACTTCTTGCCACTGAATATATCTCCATACTTGATGGTTTCACTTTTCCGCAGCTGTAATGGCTTCATAGCCTCATGTGATGGCTTCATATTCTCGTACTGAACATTTTCAAAACTACCAAAATACACCGCATCATTCTCCCTGACAACGCTTTTGATTTCTGTTCACATCATGACGACCATCGTTTGCAGTCAATGAGACATAAATACACATAACATATGTCCTGGACAATATAATAAAGTTTGCAAGTTGTCTATCGTTATTCAAGAACATCGGAGGCGTGTTGCTAGGCATCTGCTCCAATCTATGTTTAGGCTATATATAAGCAATCTCGACCGCTTTCATCCCACTACGCATGTTGTAATCTTCTCAAATCATGCGGAAAAATCCTCATATTTGATATCTTTTTGAAGAACAAAAATATTCTCCTTCTTACTTGGATCAAGAAGAAACTCCCAACCCACATTATCCATCTTCCATTGTCCAAAAAAAGTAAACAAGTGCAACTTTATCTAGATCTACATAATAGAGAGTTTGCATCAGTAGTTCTCAAAACACATTGGAAAACGTGTTGATAAGGCAAGAAGGTATAGGGAATCATAGCGGCAAGAGAACAACTTGCTAACAGCATTGCAAAGTCAAACATAGACCATACGTTAAGAAAAACACTTGGTTTATGTTCGTTATGGATCTTATAACAATGGATTGTTTAACATACCTAGTGTTTCTCAGATCTGGATTTGTCAAGTGTTGATTTGAAGTTTCATGCAATTTGTTCGCTTGTAACTTGTTTGCCCTCCATCAAAAACCCTACTTACATTTATCAAATATAAACGAAGATCGGACAGCAAACAAAGTTAGATAGTGATCTTGAGGAATTATTGATGAGTTTAACAAGATGAAACCTTGGAATTTGATATGTTAGAAACATGTTGATTTTTATTTTTTTTCTTATTTACAAATAGTTAGTTAAATGTTAATTTTCCAAACAAAGTGGACCATTCTAACATTTTTTTCTTGGAAATGTATCATTTTCACTTTTGTTTTTGAAAGTGGAGCACTACAACAAATTGGTTGGCAAAATAGTTATTATGCGTAATTTGATTTTATATAATTGAATATGTGCAACTAATTTATTTATTATCCAACTATATTAAAATATATTTAGTGTAGTACATTATTATTAAATATAATTTTAATGTATCTTATACAATCATTATTCTTAAATTTTATTTTAATATATCTTAAATAATCATTATCTTAACCATAATTTTTAGTGACTAAATAATCTCATCTCTAAGTTTCGTTAATTTACTTAATGGTATGCATAATTTAGTTTTGTCAACAAAAATTTGAAATGAAAGTAACACAAATTGGTATTTTAAGTTGTCTACGCAAAATAGATGTTTTAAATGACGCAAAATGTGAAAATTGAGATGGAGATGTGTCCTTTAGTTTGATTTTTGAAGACGTCAACTTTCTTTCATACCAATATATTAACACTTACGTAAATAAAAATCTGCTTATATAAAACAAAAGTACTCATCAAACAATTTTATCAACAACATTAGATGTACTCTTTTTATTACATTTTATTCATTTCATTTATTAAGATTTCCCACATAAAATAAATAAATTTTAGTTTAGAGCATTCATCTCGTTTTTGAACTTAACCATTGCAGTTGCTGGCAACGTAACCATGACTTGAACCCCTCCGACCATCGAAGGTTCTAACCTTGATGCTGGCATGAACATATTAACCATTCTAGCTGTCTCTGGTGGGAGCACAGGGACAGTATTCACCGGCTCACCCCACCCAAAATCCATCGATCCAAAAATACCAATGTTTCTCCAGTCCGTCAAACAAAAGAACCCATCTTTTCTGCCTGTGATTGTTAAGTTCAAATTAATGATACTTTCAGTGTTAGCAAGCTCCTCTTGGAGATAATCTTTATTGTGAGCCTTTCTCTTTGCTTCTTTTATAAGCTTCACAATGTCGGATATGGTATGTTCTTCCACTTCTTTGACGGTTAGTGGCACATACATATCTATGTATGCATTACCATAGTATCCATCGGGCAAAGGTGGATTCACTACGTTCCGGATTCCTACAGCGAAACCAAAAACTGTGACTCCATCTCGGTCCAAACTCAGAGCTTTAACTCTTGACTTCCATAGATAAGCTCCTATGACTTCAAAAGTTGTGACTGTCTCATTAGAGAAGTCACACTCTTTCAATGTAGCTTCTTTTAATCTTTTTATGCCCTCAGCTCTGATATTTATTATTTCGACTACCTAATTACATATATCAAAAATGGGTAAAGTTAGAAATATTATTTTTAAATTAGAATAAGGAGAATCATAATGGTATAATCATAATCATAATCATAATCATAATCATAGTCATAAATGCTAAGAAAACGATATTTGATAAATGTTTTTGTCAGTAAGTCATGATAATCATAATAGGTTTCCAGGGAAAGGTTAATTAGAAATTTCTTTTACCAAAACATCATAATTCTAATAGACATGTAGTGTATTATATATTACTTTTTAATTTCAAAGTTTGGACTGAAAGCACAAAAAACTAGAATTTAATTAAATGAATATATGTTAAAATAGTCATCCATATATTTTATTTAAGATATTTTAAATACTATTAAATGTATATCTTAATATTTAAAAGTTGTTAAATATCATTTTTTAGATACTCAAAATCTATAATAATAAAGGAGAGTTTTTTATCTCCTTGGGGGAAAAAATGCCATGTGGCACTCTCTTTTTAATAATTATTTTTTTCAATCTATATTTAATATGTTTTGATGTTAATTGTGAAAGACATTGGATTTTTAATTTTTTTCTCATACAAGCCCAAACGTTTATAACAGTGTTTTGAACCTGGTCCGGATCTGCAGTTGAACCGGTAAATCCGGTGACCCAATATAAATCGGGTTTGGCCTAAAATTTAAAAATCTGCAAAAACCCACAAAAACTCAATAAAATCGAAACCCGATACGGTTGCACCACTGGTTGAACCAACATATAGTTTTACTTTTTTACTTTAAAAAATAGTTATGTTTTTAAATTTGTTTTATAGATTTCCAATTAAAAGAATAAGATCATATGATCATGTGGATTACAAAACAGAGTTTTGGATTGTTGAAGAAGAAGAACCTGGCGAGTTACAAATTTATTATTCACATTAGACATAAATATTTATGAATTTCATGTCTTGATTTTTTAGATGTCATAACTCTTATGTTACAATTTTTAAAAAATAGTATAAACTATTTCTTAATATTTTGTGTCAAATGAAAATAAAAATATAGAAACTAAAGTTAAGTATTTTCTAAATGTTCTTAAACATAAAATAAATACATATCCAAACTATTATTTAATGTTTAAAAGATTTTAAAATATTAACTTTAGTTTTATATATTTATTTTCATAGCTAATATATTATTATATAATAAAATTAATTCATTTATTAATCCGCGGTTGACCCAATGAATCGTTCGGTTCAGTCTCGGTCGGTTTCAAAACACTGGTTTATAGTATTTCTTTGTATTTGATGTTGACGATGGAGTATAGAGTCTCTACGATTCTCCTTCTTTAACGCAATCGACGTAACCGTTCATATAATTAATCCAGAAATTCCACTCTTCCCACTCTCCTATTGAAAACTTCTTTAGTTCCTGCCTTCTCAGCTTCATCGGCTATGCATAGACGGTGTGAGAGCTCGGACGAGAATCCCTTTCCTTTTCCCAATTCAGATCATGTTGAATTCCCGTTTCATTGCTCGGAGTTGAAGACAAACCGGTATAGAGATGTTGTTCGACGAGGCTACAACAATTTTGGCAAGCTTGAAATATTAAGAAAAGGGTGAGATGTTGGGGTTGATATGTTGTTGATTAATGGGAAGATACACCGGTTTCTTATTTCAGTTTACCAATTAATGATCGTTTGCTTTTAAAATAGTAGTTTTCTTACGTGTCATCCCCTTTTTCAGGTGGTGTTCCTACATGTCAATCAACTTTCACATGCTTAACACCTTCAAACATCTCTTGAAAGAATGCTCAGTCTATGACTTTAGTATTTATGATGAAACCAGGAGCAACCCTAACTTCACATATGATGACGCCCCTAATGCCATCTTATTCACATAGCAGATTCTGTTTGTTGACCTAGAAGAGACGACACATCCGATCTTAATGGAGATTTCTAGGTACCGAAATTACGACCTCCTCATGTCATTATCCTACACAAAGACGATTTACAGGTTCGTTTTCTTTTAAAGTTTTACAGCCAGTCAATATAATAACTTAACAAAACCAGCATAATAACAGCTTACTTCTTTTGGTTTGCAGGTATCATAAGAAAATTTTGGGTATTAAAACTATTTTCAGCAAAGAGAACCAAAGCACTCACCGCAATATGGCTACTTAAAAATTCAAAGGTATATCTCAAATATCTTACTTTTTATTAACTTTTTCAATTTAATATAACTGTAATCTTAATGTTTGGACATGAATAGTAGTGGAAGTCTTCAGAACTGCAAGGTATTAAGCGTTTGAATCAGTGTATTTGAAGGGCTCATAATACTCCTTGATGAAAAGTATGACTGCCTTGGGTGTAGAACACATATATTAGATACTCACCAATTATTTTACCAAAGATTGACACTTCACCCTTATTTTTTAAATAGTTTATAAAATTTGAAACTTATTTTATCTTTCTATTATTTGGACTAGATATATCAGTACAAGTTTGATACTTCATAATTATTTTAATAATTAATAATGTAAGTATGTTTTCTAAATAAAACATCAACTTTGTTTTATGTTTAAATTCCAACTAAATTAACTTTGTTACGACTATCAGCTTTTTACTGTACTTTTATTAAATTGATTAGTAACAACCACTTATGCTATTCCATTTTGAACTAAACAACTTCAAACAAAGTAATACACTATAGTCGCTAACCACTATAAAAAAAGATCAGAAATTATTATTTTTAACATATTTTCATTTTCATATTTTTAACATATTTTCTTTACCAAGTGCATATAATAAATTATAAATTCTTGTAAAAATACAACATACGAACCCGGCGCGTAGCGCCGGAATACCACTAGTTAAGAATATTCTCAATGAACGCCCCAACATTAATCAACCCTGTACTGAACATTTGATATTACCTTTCCATTATAACACGGAATCATCCATTCAAAAGAAGTTGAGCACTAGTCAATAATCTTTAGAGTATTATTTGAGCATTTGTTCTTGTTAAAAAAAAATGTCTTTTAGAATTTCAATACAATTTATAATAACATTCAACTTAATATTAATTGTTAAATACATTGATTATATAAATAAAACTGTTTATTTCAAATATTATTGATTAAATAGATGTAATTAATGAAAACATAAATGCATTTCAATTATTTTTTAATACATGTAAAAGTTATCTAAATGACATTTTAATGAAACGAATGAAGTAGTTAATATTCAAATACTCCAGATATATTACAACTTAAATACTCTAATAATACCAGATAATGTTTTTACCTTGTTGTTATTTGTATCATAATGACTCATAAACTCAACGAAAGGGTCCGAAATCATTTGCAGGAAAAGACTTTTAGTTAAGCTTTGAGCTTTCACTAAAACATTCCCAAACAAGAGTAGTCTTCATAATACTTTTGAAATTTATTTAGGGAATTTCAATTTTTCTTAGTTACCTCCTCTATCGGTAGTTTATTTTTCCTCTTCATTACCAAATCTAATGAAATTTTCAAAACGAGGTGATACTTGTTTAGCACATACCCAATCATCAGTAGGCAAGTAGGGTGAAGCAGCCGTGTCGCCTCCGGGAACAAAGGGAGCTTTATCGTTTTCTTCAGGCCTCCCCAAGAGTCTCTCTCTTTCCCAAACCGGCGTCACCGTCGGCTTCTTCTTCCCGCCGGCCAACTCTGTCAATGCACACATGATATGTCCCTCTCCAAATCCATCGCACATTGCATGCGACATAGCCATCCCTAAGATGAATCCTCCACATTCAAAGTTGGTCACCTGTCATCATCATTGGTATTCACTAAAGGTGTTTTTTATTTTCTCGGAGAGTATAGAATAATGCCATTTTACTTTTTAATTTACACCAGCTCGATTTTATTTTATATTTTCATATTTTAGGTATTTACTAATATGGTAAAATCTAAATGTTTCAAAATACAAATCCACTTATTCTTACGAGAATTAAACATAAAAAAAATACTTCATATTTCTTATTGAAACATAATCAATTTTACAACATAAGTAATTATGTTACAAAAAATTAAAAATTAATAATGGTGTTTCCATGCCTGTAACTGTTTTTTTTTTTTTTGATAAAAGACTATGCATCTAGTGCCAGTCTGACAATTTAAATATTTTTATAATGTTCTATATTTAAATAAAAATTTATGCCCTTATTTACAACTAACATTGTCACATAAAATCGTGACCATTTTAAGAGCCAAATTTTTTGCCTATGTTCCGGACCGGGCTAGTTCATGTAACGTTCTTATTTTTCTAAAGAAAAGTTTTTTTTTTTCTAAAGAAAAGTTTTTGTAACGTTTGAACGTAATATAAGGATGCATGTAGCCTTCGGCCTTATATGAAACATAAATGGTTAATATACCTGCAAGGCAAAAGGTGGATAACCATCCTTATCTACTTGAAGCTCTGGCAAGAACTTAAGGCCGTATCTGAGTCAATGTTCTCTAGATAATTCAAAGTAGGAAGCTCTGCGTCAGCAGTAGCAACTGTGAATGCCACACCGCCTTCGTCGCTGCCACAGGTCAACTGAATCTTCCGATCAGTCTCCCGCCGCTTCAAAGTCCCCGAAAGAGGGTAGTAGTAGCCAAGAAGAACAGACAAAGCCTCCCTAAGCAAATATTCCGGCTGGTTATCATCATCAACGACGTTCCTGGCTTTGAAAACGTAACATGCCTTGTAGATAACTTCGTTGTAAGGATCATTGTCAAGTGTTGAAAGGGAAAGAGTATGTAAAGGTATGTGTTTTAAGGGTTTCACCATTTCAGTTAGTTTTTTCTCGACCATTAAAGGGATCGATGAGCTTATTTGAATCGACATGCTTTTTTATTTCTAGTTGTTTGACGAATAAAACTCGAAGACCCTTTCTTCTTTCAAAGAGAAAGGCATCTGAGTTCTGGATTAGTCAGATAAATTTAGTCAATGAGAAATCATTTACTCAGATGTTAATTCACATTTGTTTCTTTACGATAAAATGGTTGGCAAGTTAACGTCGGATATTGTTATGATATCTTGGCCACGTTAACCTAACATTTTAACAACTGTCATCTATTATATTTGTCTACATTCACCGCAAGAAATATGAATATTGCTAGCAGCAGTTCAGGCTAGCACGAATTCACCAACTGCTACCAAAAATGCTAAAATCTGATTATTACTCTATCGTAATATTAAATTTGTGCTGAGAAAGAGTTTCACTAAGCGGTGAAACAAAATTTGGGAATTTTATTTACGGTAGTGTAAAAATTTTAGTTTTATCCGCCAAATACTCGGAAAAAAAAACATTCTATCTCTCTCTCTTCTCTAACGATGATATATTTTTTTTTCTCAATTGAGATTGAAGAATATTAGTGGAGGAGGAGGAGATGATGCCACCAAGGAGCTGCCGTCGGAGTTGCAGTGACGGTAACACCGTCGCTCGCCACCACCACCACCACCGCCTATCTCTCCCATCTGCCATCGCCCATCACCACCTCCACCACCATTGCTTCGCCGATCTACGTCGTCACCGGAGTCGCGACCACCACCCTCACGCTCGTCAGCACCACAGAAAGAAACCTCAGGTCCATCTTCCTCCTCTATCATTCTCTCTTTCACCATAACCTAATAAGCAGTGGTTTGTAAGTTCGATTTCAAAGCTGCAAAGCTCGAATCAATAGAGATTTGTAGAAGTGTCTAGGATAGGTTAGAAAGATTCTTCTTTCTGGTTACATTCTATCAATGTTTTAATAATTTTCTTCAACTCTTTTGTCCTTATCTGTTATGTGTTCTCCCTGAATCGTGAATATATGAACTTGTTCTTCGCCACCGGAAAATCGCGAGACAGACTTTCTCCCGCGAATAAAGAGAGCCAAGTTATACTTGTTTTAGTTATACTAGTTGCACTAGTTAGAATTATATTAGTTATACTAGTAATACTCTACGTTCTTATTTTTTTATGAATTTCATACGTAAATGATGAAATCTAATTTCGAATAAGACATAATTGATTAAAGAAGACTATGAGTTGATCGATTTGGGATAAGAAAAAAGAAAATTGATAAGTGACTAAAGAAAATTTGAACTTTACTTTAAAATGGAAATTTTAACTTTACTTTAAAATGGAAGAAGCATCAGTGGAGAAGACAAGAGAAAACAAAAAGAATTAGAGTTTAAATCTGGGTCGGATTCTGGACCTGATTTTGGGCCTAGTTCTTGATAGAATATAAATGGCATAAATTTATAAATATGTTTAAGTTTTTAGCTTTTTGGTTATTTTCCCTAATTTTGAATTAAATGAAAAATAGAAAAGAAAAAGAGAGGGTCCATATCAGAATTTTTTGACCCCTTTCAGTCTATAACATCATTTGTTCCAGAAATTTCCCTCCAGTGGATTGGTCTTGACACGTCATTCTCTGTTCCTAGTAAGTTAGCAATGTTGCAGAAGCTTTTAAAAATATTTGTTCAGTACTTAATCAAAAGATCTTTCAAAAATCAGTTCTCTTTCTATTAATTAATCATAAACTATATAAAACTATAAGGTTAAAAGACTATATAAAGACCATAAAACACTTAACGCAATAAAATTAACTGTATTATAAATAAGAATAGAATCAAGAATCCTTTGTATACTAAAGCATAAGTCGCATGGCGAATCAGATACTGCCATGTGGAATTTTATTTTTTAAAATTAAAAAAAATTGACAAGTGGAAAAGTTTTTAAAATAACTTAAAAATACAATTGAATTTTTCGCTGCAGCTCCTATTTTTCTGAAATCTAGATATGAACTACCCATTTCATAATTTTTCTCAAAAATTTTAAAAAGTAAAAATTAAAAAAAAACCAGGAAGAATAAAAATGCAAAAGGCTAAACTTTCCAGCTTACTTGTTAGTTTTTCTTGTGTTAGTATAATTTTTTACTAGAAAATTAGAAATCAAAAATATTCTCTCAATCCCCGTCGACGGACGGTTCTTCTCTACACACCTCCACGATCTAGAAATTCCCGAATAACTACGTCCACTATATCATTTATACTTGTGCATAGTTATTCTGTTATTGCTTTATCACTTCTCTCCTTCTCTAATCCAGTAATCTACTAACTCGATGTTGACATGCAATCATACTTTTATCTTATTTTGCGTACTCTCTGTTAATCTCTTTAGATCTCACTCTGTTCTATACTTCTACTGTAGTTTTTATCTATCAAGCCTCACCCGCTGACATGCAATGTTTTCTTCGAAAAGCTGAAGGTTATACTTTTTCATCATGTACCCAATTCTTTAATTGTAAATTTGCTAATGATGAGGAGACACCAGATAGAAAATTGATCATTCTTAAAACGTTCTTTTCTTTGGGTGCAGTGTAAGAAAGAGAAGCTGCTTTATACGGTGAGTGGCACAAGACAGATTGGAGGCCCCCTTCATCTTAAGTGCTCTTTCTAAACTATTTAATATTCAATTGGGTTTTCTATGAATTTCAGGTTACCATGATGGTGAATCTATTGGAATTGATGAATTGACAGCTCCATGTGTCATACACGTTTACATGTCATTCATCTGCACTTGCTTCTTTAATTTCTTATTTCCAACAAGAGTGAATATTTGTTTGTTTATGTCAATATCTTGCGCATATGTCTTACTTCAAAGTTTTCTCTTATGTTGGTCTTCAAAAATCTCTATTTATTTTGTAGCAATTGCATTTTAGTAGAAGTTATGTTACATGACTAATAAATAATGACTATGTAGATTTCAAAAGATGTGGAAAGAGTAGCAATCTCTCTGCCGAAAAGACTATTAACAGAACTAAAACTACAGGTATTCTACTAACCTTTATCTAAAAACAGTATCATATTTTATTTGGTTTTCTTCCGATTAATATTGTTTTTTGGCATAACTAAAATAAAATTCATGATGATAACACTTTTTTTAAAAAAATGATAACACTTTTAAAAAAAAATGATAACACATATCATTTTGTGATTTGTCTTGGAAAGCTACTTGAATAGCAAGTATATCTTTCTTGGTTTATTTACCAAATCAACATGTTTTAAAATTATATATAACTAGGGTGATGATTGTTTGGATAGTTTTTAGATTTTGGTTTCTGGTTTTTGGTTTTTGGTTTTTAGTTTTTAGATTTTAGATTTTGGTTTTTAGTTTTTGGCTTTTGATTTTGCAGTAGATTTTAGTTTTTGTAAAAACATGAATGTTGGTCTTGGTTTTAGCTTTTAGTTTTTGTTTTAAAATTATTAAAATATTTGTTTTGATTTTTAATATTGTTGTAATTTTAGTTTCTAAAAGGCTTCAAATGATGATTTTTTAGTTTTTAATTTTCCTATATTTTTAAGTTGAAATAAAAATTAATAATAAAATATATTTTATTAATACTAAAATATTACTTCCTGTGAAAACAACAAATAACACAAAATATTACCACTTAAGATTTCATTTTATTTATTTAATAAATTATTTTAAAAGAAAATAATGCAATTTAAAAGAGAAAATAATGCAAACTAAATAGATGAACCACAATTCATATATATATATATAAAAATCAAAATACATACAACACATTACTAAAATATAAACAAAATTAAAATTGTTATTTTTTAAATCTTCTATAATTCAAATATTATAAAAAATATCAATAGTTAGATTTTCAGTTTACTATATAATTTCACACATATTAAACAGTATACAATTGACAGTTAGTTTATTATTCAAACATACTAAATAAAATTTAAATATATTTTAGAATTTTGGGAAACTGAATAAAATTATAAATGTATTTTGAATTTTGAATTTAAAATTTATGATCTTTTGGTTTTCAAAATTTTATTAATGATTGGTTGGTCTGCTTTTTTTTAAATTAACTTATAAGTTAATTTCTTGTTTTTAAAACAAAATAAAAAATTACTAAAAAAATTATGCCACGAATGTAGTAGAAAGTACCAATAAGCAAATGATTCTTACTAAACCTTATTTGTGTATAGTAATTATCTTCTTTATTTTTTTTCTTATATAAAATCATAAATACAATTATTATTTTAAAAAAAAATTAAAAACCAACGTGAGTTTAGAAAAACCATGAAAATTTGGTTTTTGGTTTTTATGTTACGAAATCAGTTATTTCCAAAAACTAGTTTCCCTACATTTTAGGGAATCAATTTTTTCAAAATCTTGATTGGATGCAAATAGGTTTTTGGAAAAACAAAAACCAAAAACTAATCTAAAAACCCAAAACAATCAAGCTCTAGAAACTAGAATCGGATTCCTTTATATAAAATATATAATATCCTTAAAACACAAAATTCATAGTTGATATATGAACAGTCCGAAGTAGAAGACATTTGAAGAGTTGGACGGTTAATGGATTTTCCATATTATGGTGATTTTTTGTTTTGCAGAAGGACCAAAATGTACGTACTGTTTGAGGAAAGACGGCTGTGTATTTATAAAGCAGGTAGATATCAATTCTTTGGTGGAACCGAAAATTGAGTTTTTTTTATTTAGTTTGATATATGTACACTGGTCACGAGTGTGTATATATGTAATTCCACATTTAGTAATGCTTTACAATACATGAATTAGTTTATATATGTATATTTACACTGTAAACTGTTGTAAGAGAAACATAACAAAAACTACACAAATCTTGCAACCAAGTAAAATGAATTTGAAATTACATTATTAGTCACTTTCTCTGTTAGTATCATTCTAACAGAACTCAAACTCAAGTATTATCTACAAATATTGCAGTACACGGATAATTAACCATACAACAATCAATTTTTATTACAAATCATACTCCCTCTGTTTTTATATGTAAGTAGTTTTAGTTAAAAGTGTTAATATTAAGAAAATTGTTACTTTTGAAAAACAGCTAATACACAAATTCAACCAATAAAAAAATTGCATAGATTATAGGATTGATCACACAATATGTAATAAAAGTAAAAGTTGTTTTGGGTTTTGTAAACATGAAACAAATTTTTTTTTTTGCTAAAAATACCTACATATAAAAATAGAGGGAGTACTATTTTAACATAATACTCCAATCATTCTCTTCCCGTACGCAGTACGGGGTATAATACTTGTTTATAATGTTTTCTAAATATTGTATTTGCATTATTATTTTTTTGAATGAATGTTAAATTATGTTCACCAAAAAAACTGTTTTACGTCAAGTGCTTCTTTGCAAAAGAGTCTATCTCCTACTTTCTATCTCATATCTTCCAAACCAGTAAGCTAGAATATCCGCAAACTTTCCTCCCAAGGCAGTTACTAAGCTCAACTTGTTCCTTATACTTTTATCAATAAACTTTGCAAGGACTCTCGACATAGTTGACTCTTCCCCATGCCTCCTCTAGTTCTGTTCTCTCCATATAACATGGATGGCACACTGAAATGCATATCTGATACAATAGAGCTTTTTCGCCTCCAGCCTCTGGTCAGAAACAATCGTCTGAAGTGCACTCCAAGTTGTCGTATAGGAATCTTGTAGGATCCCGTGAGAAATTTCCTTCCAAATCTGTGAAGAGAATGAGCATTTAAAAAATAAATGATCTCGGGTCTCAGCTGCATTTTTGCAGAGCACACAAGTCTCATCAACTCCAGCGCTCCACTTAGACACTTTGTCCATGGTAGTTAACCTGTCCAACATCACAATCCAAGCAATAAACGAGAATTTTGGAGTTACTTTCTTAAACTAGACCCCTTGGTCCACACACACAGTGGCTTCTGCATCTCCATAGACCCACGTCCTCTCCATTAACTTCTCTATCCAGCTTTTCTCTTATCCTGTCCATTTCTTCCTCGATTTCTGTAAGAACTGCAGTTCTGTGCCTTCTCCTGATACCTCTCTCACCCAATAAATCTGATAGTACTCCCTTCTCCGACCAGTTTTCGAACCAGAAGGAGATGTTCTTCCCATTACCAACTGCCTTTTTATTAAAAGTTTTCGCAATGCTTCGTAACTTCAAGATCTTCTTCCACATCCATGAGCCTTGTTGGCTCTTATTAATCAACTCCCAAAAAGATTTCTTCTTCGTTAGGTTCAGCTTAACCTTATTCACCTCTTTAAGCGATCGTATGCCAAGTCCTCCTTCCTCCTTAGCCGAGCATACCACATTCCAATAAACTTTAGCTCCTGTAGTTTTGAGCTCCGGACCTGACCATAGAAATGCTGAACAGAGTTGTTCTATTTCTTTGATACATTGCTCAGGAAGTCTATACGCAGAAGCCCAGAAGTTCACAATGCTCATTATCTCTGACCTGATCAGCTGCAGTCTACCGGCGTAAGACAGGAACCAACTCGTCCAAGTGCTTATACGTGAGTGAATCTCCTCTGTCAGCGGAAGATAATCCTGCTTAATCATAGTCTTAATCATCAACGGTAGCCCGAGGTATCGCACTGGCAGCTCACCTTTAGCAAATGGAAAATTAGTTAGGATCAAGCTCTGCATATGACCTGGTATACCAGCTATGAAGATTGTAGATTTTTCCAAACTGATCCTCAACCCTGACCGGGTTGAAAATTCATCAAACACTGCAATTTCTCCTTCTATCGATTCTTTGGTACCCTCCACAAACACCATGCGGTTATCAGCGAAGCAGAGATGTGTAAGGGGAAGAGATTTGCATCTGGGGTGATACTGAAACCTCTTCTCCCTCACAGCTTCATCAATCTTGAGCGAAAGCATATTCATACACAACACAAATAGATAAGGGGAGAGTGAACATCCCAGTCTCAAGCCACGCTTACTCTGAAAATATCTTCCTAGATCACCATTAACCTGAACAGAGAACGAGGGTGTAGTGATAAAGAGTCTTATCCAATGGATAAACGACTCAGGGAATCCCTTAGCCATCAGTGTTTTCAGAACAAAGGACCATTGAACAGATTCAAACGCCTTGGATAAATTGTTGGTGTCAAAATCGGTCACGACGGAATCAATGACTGAAAGTCTCTGGAAAGTATTTCTTAAAACAAAAAGTCTCGGATAATTTGAAAAGAAGTTATACGAGATTTTCTCAAATTAGAATATCCACTCTCTGGTGAGGTCGAAAACGGTTATCTCGAAATCTACGGCTAAAGATCCTTCCAAACTCAAATATTTCCCGCACGAACGACTAACGGGGGAAAGATCGGAACGGAAAACCACGGCGGCAAGAACCCTGGCGCGGCGGCGCCACGCCGGCCGCCTGGCGCCGGCGGTAAGCGCCTGGCGCCGGCGTAAGCCGCCTGGCGCCGGCGACGCAGCGCGCGAGCCGGCCTGGCGTCGGCGGCAGCGTCGAGCGGCCTGGCCGGCGGCACGCAGCGTCACTCGAGCCGCCTGGCGGCCCGGCCTGGCGCCGGTGGCGCGCGCCAGCGGGCGGCCTGGCGCCCGGAACGCCACGCTGGCTGGCCTGGCGCCCGGAACGCGCCACGGGCTGGCCTGGCGCCCGGCAAGCCGCCTGGCGCCGCACGCAGCGTCCGCAAGCCGCCTGGCACCGGCGGCAAGCCCCGACGCCGGTCGACGGCCTCGTCCTGGTCTCGGTCCCATCATGCTCGGTCTGATCCCATCTTGGCTTGTTTGGATCGATCCTCGTGAGTTTGGTACGATCGGCTACAGAATGAACATCTTCGATTCGGTTGGAATCGTCTTCGATGTTTTACGACAAAACTAGAAGAATTGGATTTCGTAGAAGATATCGTATAAAACAAAGATCGATTAACTTGAACATCGATCCTTTAGGCTATACGGTTTATTTTACGAGAAAGATAGTCTTTTCGAGAAATCTTATAAAACGTTCAACGACTTAAGACAAGTCCACGGACTTACTTACGATTTTAAGAATTCAGGCCCAATCAGACTATGACGGTTTATCCAATTTCCGAACATCGGATAAACATCAAGTCACCGAAAAGTAGGGAAAACTCGAGGATAATTATGAAGATCGTGAAATGGAATATTTCCAGAAGAGATAAACTTGGGCCCAAAGGCGAGGTCCATCATCCTAAGGCAAACCGACCTAGGAGTGAGTATATAAGGAGAGCAAGAGCAGAAGAGAAGGGGATCCGAAAATCCTAGATTGGATACCTAGAGAGCTCTGTTAGCTGATAGAACTTAGAATTTAGCGGTTAGACTAGCAAGGCAGGCCCTAGAACGTCTGGCGCCTCTGCTCGCAAATCTCGCTCCTCTCGGAAGGATCGGACAATTCTTTTACTTCAGAGCTCCGCATAGAAACCCTGCGTTATCTTCGACATGCTTGTTTCTATGACAAGCGCTCATACTAGGCGAACCCTGACGGTTCGATCTCTTGTTCAACTCTTTCTAAACTAAACTACGTCCGACTTGATCCTCGAAAGTGCGTAGGCAGCCTTTCTTAAGGTCCAGTCCCAAATCTTAACAAAACCTTTTCCGCATTTATTCGGTCACTTGTCGTTGTCATCGCAGAGAATCCGGACCTTCAAGGAAAGTCGGGTTTACTTGGCTTTCCTCCGCAATCTTATTCATTAAAATCGCGGTGTGAATTTCGGTTCCCACAGTTTGGCTAGAAGGAGGGTGGGACGGATTACTCTTACTCATCGACCGCCAAAGCTGATCGAACCGATGTCGGAAATATGAAAGAAAAAGTGCAGTTTCGTCAACGATGGTAAAACAACTCCAGCAGCGACTGTTCCTACGCCAGCGCTACAAACGCCACGGTGCTCGAGCAAATCAAAACCTAGCGCGCTTTCCGCCACAGGAAGAGCGCAACGAGCTCGCAATTTCTCTATCTAAACAGAAAGGGCAACGATAAAATCTATCAAACCCCAAAAATTAGTCTTGTTACCAAGTTAGAGAAATCGCAACGAGCAAGGTTTCTACGAAAAACGTTTCTTACGAGAAACTCTCGGAAAAATAAAACTTATTCTCCTCGAAACCTTGGGGAAACCCTATATTACTCGCGGAACAGAAGCACGGCAAATCGGTTCACCGATTCCCACTGCCATACTTCTTACAAACAACTCTCGAGGAACAAACGGGAAAACGAAAGAAGGTCGGAGCTTGATCTTACTAGGACGACTTGCCATAGGGTAAGATCAGTCTTCCCAGTCCGCCTTAATAAGAGCCCACTTTGTTCTCCGTTGTGTCTAGGTCAAAATGGCTTTCGTTTCATCTCAATCGTAGTTTCCGTTGGGATTTTACGAAGAGAACAAAGTCACTGTCCCGGCTACCTCGCCGTGGGCAAGGACAAACATTACCGAGGTCACCTCACCCTCCGACATGGCTACCTCGCCACAGGGCGAACTCACCTTCGTTATCCTTTGAGTCTAGATCAAAGTGGCTTTCGTTTCGTTGAGTCTAGATCCTTTGAGTCTAGATCGAAGGGAACAAAATCACTCTCCCGGCCACCTCGCCCGTGGACGAGAAAAACAATCACAAAGGTCACCTCTCCCAAGGCCACCTCGCCTGTGGAAACCTCACTTTGCTCTCCTTTGAGTCTAGGTCAAGATGGTTTTCGTTTCGTCTCAATCGGAGCTTACGTTGAGATTTTACGAAGAAAACAATATCGTTGTCTCGACCACCTCGCCCATGAGAAGGATCTCTCTGTCCCGTCATAGGACGAGACCGGTCCTGTCTCATGTTGGGGTCAAAAACGGTTATCTCGAAATCTACGGCTAAAGACCTTCCCAAAACTCAAAAGATTTCCATAAGCGACTGGCGAGGAAAGATCGAACAACGAAAAACCCACAGACGGCAAGGCGGCCTGGCGTCGGCGGCAGCGGGGACGCGGGCTGGCCTGGCGCCGGCGGCACCCGCCTGGCGCGGCGGCAGCGGGACGCTGGCTGGCCTGGCGCCGGCGGCACCGCCTGGCGCCCGGGCGGAGCAGCGGCTGGCCTGGCGCGGTGGCACCCTGGCGCCCGGCGCGCGGAGCTGGCTGGCCTGGCGCCGGCGGCACTCGGCTTAGCGCCCGGCGGGGCACGGGCTGGCCTGGCGCGGTGGCACCGGCGTGGCGCCGGCGGCAGCGGGCTGGCTGGCCTGGCGCCGGCGGCACGCGGACTGGCTGGCCTGGCGGCACCGACCTGGCGCCGGCGGCATCATCCGCGCGAGCGCCTGGCGCCGGCGGCACCTGGCCTGGCGCCCGGCGGCACCCGTCGCGGGTCGGCCTGGCGTCGGTCCGCAACAGCGGATCTAGTGTCCACTAGGCGATTATCACATCCAAAACAAATCCCGGATGGCCAACACTTCACGAAGCAAAGTGAATGTGGACGCTTCTCCCTGGGTCAAACTTACGCGACCCCTTGGTCCCGCGTCCAAAACGGAAACGACAGTTTTCTGGCTGCGAACATTCGCAAAAGACATCCCCAAAGCCCGCAAACGTTTCAACACGAGATGCGGCATAAGGAAAAATCAACCTTCAGATGCGAGGCGTCGCTAGCGCCAAGGACATTTTTCCGCAAAACATTGCAGACGAAATCTTCGTCTCGAACATACAAACGCACCTCAAAACGGTATCATTTCGTTGTTGCTGATCACAACAAACGAACTCTAACGTCCTAAACAGACAAATAGCCGCCCTTCAAGGGATAGGCTCTCTTACATCCGACAAGGATAAACATAGCGCGCTATACAAGAAATCCAAAATTTTGGTCTAGCTCTTAAGGAAGTAGCTCGGCTCGCCAAACAAATCATATAAGCCGACAACAATTCGCGGATTTTAAACGGTACGAGTCAGGTTAAAATCGCAAACAGGCAAAACGAAAGCCGATTTGTCATCGCAAAGCCTCAGTCCGAGAGTAAACCTAGGTCTTGCCCTAAACCCAGCCACGCTGGATCTTGACATCTCACAGACATAGTATGGTATACGAGATCCAAAAATTTGTCTCTTCACTTAAGCCTATTCGTTTCACGAGTTTTCGCATAAATCGGTAAACCGCGGAAAATCTCGCTTTATGCGAACAATAGATACGGTGATCATCGGGGAACTAGGAATGAGGCGACAACTCACCCTCTTTCTCATACTTCAAAACTGAAGTTCGTAAATAAATCGAAAACGCTTCATAGATTGAGACTGCCGAAATTCAAACAAAACCCCAAAAAGGGCAGGGATTCGAAGCCACCAGCGGCCAGTCGGTAAATACATCATGGCCTCTTAAGCGGCGAAACACATAAAAAAAAGAAATCCTAGAAGGATTGATAAACCTAAGCTCCCGGGGCGTCATCTTCATCCTCACTCGTGGCGGGGACAGCCTCGCCGTCACCTCCCTCATCGCCGCTACCGCCTCGTCCGCGCCAACCTCGCAATCGTCTCCCCGCTCCTGATCTTCTGAGTTTTGGTCGGAGCTAGGTGCATTCGGCTTGCAGGCCGGCGAGGATCGAATCAAAATCTCCCTCGGTGGCCGCCCACTCTCCTTTACAGGACGATAATCTGGCTTCCTCCAAGTCCAAAGACGGGGCCTCATTACCTCGAAGCAACTTCGAGCTCATTCAGACTCCCCTCGATCCCGCTAAAGCCAAGTCCCTCTTACGGACGGCTATCAAGGACTCGAACAGGATGGCCATCCTCGTCGGCGACCATAGAAGTCGTCGCTGGCATCGGCAACCTCCGAAGATCTACGGCGTTCATCTCCTCGTGAGCCTGAACCTTCTCTTGAAGGCGGCGGACTTCCGAGGATTTACTCCTCTTCTCTTTCTTCACCTTGAGTAACGAACTCGCGGTCTTCCCAAGGTCGCTCAAGATCGCTGATCTGAACCTCAAGCTGGGGCGTCAGGCGGCATGGGTGTCCTCGGCGATCGCAATGCAGCCTAGTACGCTTCAGCTTCTGCGACGACTCAAGTTCCTTCGATAGACGAATGACTTCCGACCCGCACTCGCCAAGCATTCCGTCGATCAGAGACACAAACTGTCCGCAAAAAGGAAAGAGTAAGTATCACCAAAAAAACGGTGCAAGAATTACGGACAAATCGAACCTTGGAACGATGACGCGCCAACGGCTCGAGGTCGCTTTCGCTCTTCGCACCCGCTTCTTTTCGCTCGGACGCGCCAGCCCTTGCCCTTCCCTTGGGCAGCGGCGAAACCAGCCGCTGGCAGTCCAAGACGAGTTCCCTCTTTCGGGAAGAGCGCAGATTCTATCAGCGTCCTCCCTTCCGGAGATCATGATCGGGCAGTCGAAGAACCCGATGGATGGATCTGAACATCGAGTCTGTTCAGGAACAATAACCCCTTCTGTAGGCGGAGGGCATCGGATGGGACTTGAGCTGGGAACCAAAGGAGCAGGCAAAGGAGTTGGAGCAGCGGAAGGAACATCGGGCGTCTCAGTCCTCGCCCGCTTTGAGCCTTCGCAGCACTACGCCGGGATAGCAGCCTTGAAAGAATCAAACCCATCAGTCAGGGACGGAATAGCCTCTTGAGCGGCCTGAGCGGCGGAGCTTGACTGGCGGAACCGACGGAGCTTGGCGGCCTCGCCCATCTCAACATCAGAACCACTCTTTTCAACTTGGGATGAAGACATTTTCTTTCTTGAGAGAGAGAAGAGAGAATTTGGAAAGATGTGAAGAATGAGAAGGAGGGTTGGCTACTTATAAGAAAAAGGAGGAGAAGACAGGTTCTCTCGGAAAAATCCTTAACGAAGATTTCGATTTTCAAAAATTCAAATCACTCGCGCAAAATCGTCCGATCTTACGAGCTGGGGCTAACTGTTGGGGTCAAAACGGTTATCTCGAAATCTACGGCTAAAGACCTTCCCAAAACTCAAAAGATTTCCAAACGGACGAGGGAAAGATCGAACGAAAAACCCACAGACGGCAGGCGGCGCCTGGCGCCACGCTGAAGCGGAAGCGGGCTGGCGGCAGCGGCACCGCCTGGCGGCGCAGGCGAGCTGGCCTGGCGCACCGCCCGGCGCGCGGGGCGCGGGCTGGCCTGGCGCCCCGGCACCCGCCTGGCGCGGCGGCAGCGGGGCAGGCTGGCCTGGCGCCCGGCAGCAGCGGGGCTGGCTGGCCCGCGCGGCACTCGCCTGGCGCCGGCGCACAGCGGGGCGAGCTGGCCTGGCGCCGGCGGCACCGCCTGGCACCGGCGGCACCCGGCTGGCCCGGCGGCGCAGCGGGGCGGCCTGGCGCCGGCGGCACCGTCTGTGACGGCCGCGCCGGCGGCACCGCCGCTGGTCGGTCTGGCGTCGGTCCATGGCCCTCGTCCGGTCGGTCCTATCGTGCCGGTTCGATCCCGTCTTAGCTTGTTCGGATCAGCCCTCGTGAGTTTGGTACAATTAAGGCTACGAAATAAATATCTTTTGATTCGATTGGAATCGTCCTCGATGTTTTACGGTAGAAACTGGAGGGATTGGATTTCTCGTGAAAGAAATCGTATAAAATGTTTAACGACTTAAGACAAGTCCGCAGACTTACTTACGATTTTCCAAAATTCAGTCCCAATCGGACTATGGCCGGTTCATCCGATTTCCTAAGCGTCGGATAAACATCAAGTCGCCGAAGGATAGCGGAAAACTCGAGGATGATTGCGAAGATCGACGAAAATGGAACATTTCCTGAAGAGATAAGCTTGGGCCCAAAGGCGAGGCCCATCACCCTAAGGCAAACCGACCTAGAAGTGGGTATATAAGGAGAGCAAGAGCAGAAGAGAAGGGCATCCCGAAAACCGAGAATTAGACTTAGAACATCCTGCTAGCTTAGAAAAACTAGGGTTTAGGTGGTTAGACTAGCCGAGCAAGGCTTAGGGCGTTTGGCTGCCTGCGACTCTATATTTTCTTTAATCGCAAATCTCTGTCTTCGGAGAATCCTTGTACTCGTCTCTTTCATCTAATAAAGCGCTTCGGCAAATATTTCAAACTCTTATTTTTATCTATTGAACTTTATCGATTTCGTGTGGCAACGCAGAGAATCCGGACCTTCAAGGAAAGTCGAGTTTACTTGGCTTTCCTCCGTAATCTTATTTATCGAAAATTGACGGTGTGAATTTCGGTTCCCACATCTCAGTACCATGCATCTTTGCCTGAGTTTTCGTAACTCGATCTTTGAGTCCGTGAGCCCCGGGGATCGGCGAAGGCGAGCAACAATAACATCGGCGGGCGGGACCGCGGCGGCGGCGCTGGCGCCGGGCGGCCGACGACCACGCCGCGCTGGCACCGGCGGCAGATCGACCGCGCTGGAGCTGGGCGGCTCGTCTCTCCGTCTAGCGCCCGGCAAGGTCCTGGCGCCCATCCGCAGTCGTCTCGTGATCTCGGCAACGGCAACATCTTGGTCCCTTAAACCCATGTTCGGATTGTTCGAGAAACACGACGATTCTTCCGCAAAGCCTTCTCGATTGTTTAACAAAGTTCATATTTTAAAATCAAGCTCGGCAATATTTTACGAAACACCATTCGTAAAGTCATACAAGATCATATGAAACGATAAGGACCTAACCAGTTCGCTCATAGCCTGACGAGCTAAGAGCCTCACTCGAGTGGCGTCTTGCCCAATGTCTCCATTTGTCTAAAGCACCCACCTTAGCCTTCTTCGAGTTATCGCCTACTTCTCCTCCCTTTGTTTCAACGGTTCTGTAATGTTCCTTCGGACACATTGTAAATTTAACCAGCAGTACGAAGAAACGAGAACAGGAACTTGGGCATTCATATCTCTCTTTCGCTCCGATATTCTCGTCAGAATTTCATCAAAAAACCGATTCTCGTTCGGTATCAAACTTTTCAAAGTCCTTTGACGATGAACCGTTAAAAGTCACGAAACAAAGAGGAACGGGCAAGAGGCAGCCTTGAACGATCGATGAGACTAAGGCAGAACATGCAAACCGATCTAGTCTCTCGAAAAACCGAGACACGATCGCCCCACGTTGTAAAAGCATACTCATCCCGCTTCCTAAAAGAAAGAAAAAACGTACACAAGCCTTCGGAAGAACGGCTAACCCGTTTTCTTTCGTAAAAAGAAAAGGAAAGTAGGTACGTATAATCCCATCTTCGAAAACTTTTTGCTTCAGCATCAAGACAACGCTTTTGACAAAGCAAACTCTCGCAGCAATAAGATTCGTCTAAAGGCGCTAAGGCATAAACCGTTACAAACATAGTCTTGAAAACTCTACATCGTCTCTCGTCGCAAACTTCGCGACTAGAAGCGGTACCAACGTCAGACTAATAGCGACGGTGAACTACGAAAATAACGAAATAACCTTCGGTAGAACTCCATGAGTAGTTCGAAGCAGCTTTCGTCCAAAGGTCGAAATCATAGCGGAAACATCTCCCGTGTAATCCGCGGAAACATCGCTACTTTAACAATCTGCGATTTTCTATCTCCATGAAACCGGTCATCCATTACTTTCGTATAACAAGAACATTTTAAAACAAAACAGCCTATGGAAAAAACATGATCGGTCTCATGCAAAACGATTTCGCAATACGCAAAAGTGAATGAGGAAAACATAAATCCATGGTCGCGAATATCGCAAGTAATTTGTGAGAAACACTCTCCAGTTACCTTTGCGAAAACCCCCTCTTACATTACTTTTACGAAAAATCCTCTGTATTGTCGAGTCAATTCATACAAAGCAACTTTCGTAAAATAAACATAATGGGTCCAACGAGTAACTGTCATAGACAGTTTTTTGCTCCACAAGGTTTCTGACGCAGGCGAACCCGCACATGTCCTGCGTCGATCCCTTAAACTTTTTCCCCCCGGATAAAATGAAACGATTTTCATGCAACAAAAAAGAATTTATACGAGCCATTGATCGTATAACTAAGACCTAAAGTGGAAGATCGTTTCTAAAAGCCATCAGCCATAACTCAGAAAACTCCGCTATGCTTGGCATGTCTACCTCGGCAAACGCTATTTGGCCCTCGGCCAACTACGCCTTCAGTAAAGCCGGACCTGAATTCGGCATCCCCATTAAGGACAATCGTAAACTAACATGACCTTAATAAGGGTCATGGTCTGATCGTTTACCAATAACTTCCTTGGCGTCGGCTGAATCTAGCCTCCATGCCAATCCAAAGCTACTGGCGAGCACCGCTCCAATCATAACGGCTAAAACAACAATCCACGATTTGTTTATAAAGCGCCAAGTGACTATTACGCAAGCAATTTGTCGCATAACCCGAATCGGAAATCATACGATAAACTCTTCATACCAAAACTCAGTCCTAACAACCATATGGTTAACGGAAGATTTAAACTCATCGTCAATCGATTAAGTTCTATACGCCCCGTAAACACGGCATGAAAAGAAACACTCGTGACAAGGCTCCAAGAGTTATACGAGTCATCCTTAATATATACAAACAAATCCCGGAAGGCCAACACTTCACGAAGCACTGTGAATGTAGACGCTTCTCCCTGGGTCGAACTTACGCGACCTCTTGGTCCTGCGTCCAAACCAAAACAACAGTTTCTGTCTGCGAACATTCGCAAAACATCTCCAAAGCCCGCGAACATTTCAACCACGAAATGCGGCACAAGGGAAACTCGACCTTCAGCACTGCGAGACGTCGCTAACGCTCGAAGGACATTCTTTTCCTCAAAACATACAAACACACCTCTAAACGGTAACATGCCTCTAAACTGGCATCATGTTGTTTTTGCTGATCACAACAAACGAACTCTAACGTCCAAAACAGACAAATAGCCGCCCTTCAAGGGGTAGGCTCTCTTGCATCCGACAAGGATAAACATAGCGCGCTATACAAGAAATCCAAATTTTGGTTTAGCTCTTCGTAAAGGAAGTAGCTCGACTCACGCCTAGACAAATCATATAAGCCGACAACAATTCGCGGATTTTAAACGGTACGAGTCAGGTTAAAATCGCAAACAGGCAAAACGAAAGCCGATTTGTCATCGCAAAGCCTCAGTCCGAGAGTAAACCTAGGTCTTGCCCTAAACCCAGCCACGCTGGATCTTGACATCTCACAGACATAGTATGGTATACGAGATCCAAAAATTTGTCTCTTCACTTAAGCCTATTCGTTTCACGAACTTTTCGCGTAAATCGGTAAACCGCGGAAAATCTCGCTTTATGCAAACAATAGGTGCGGTGATCATCGGGAACTAGGAATGAGACGAAAACTCACACCCTCTTTCTCATACTTGAAAAACTGAAGTTCATAAAAATCAAAACACATAATGGCCTCACAACGCCGGACCAAAACAAATACATCAACAGCAACATGCTCGAAAGTCTCTCATGACACATAACCAGACCATATAAGTCTCGCTGGAAAACAGATCACAAGGGTCTTAAACTCCAAAGCGAACTACGGAAGGCTTGATCCCTACAAAAGTGCGTAGGCAGCCTTCAAAGGTTCATCCCCAATCTTACCACTTTCACGGAGCCTTTCAACCATTAATTCCGCCTATCTTACCTGACATGTCTTATCGCTCGCAAGAACATCATGAAGGTTCTAACGAACTGTGGGGGCTAACTGTTGGTGTCAAAATCGGTCACGACGGAATCAATGACTGAAAGTCTCGGAAAGTATTTCTTAAAACAAAAGTCTCGGATAATTTGAAAAGAAGTTATACGAGATTTTCTCAAATTAGAATATCCACTCTCTGGTGAGGTCGAAAACGGTTATCTCGAAATCTACGGCTAAAGATCCTTCCAAACTCAAAGATTTCCCGTACGAACAACTAACGGGGGAAAGATCGGGCAACAGAAAACCCACGGGCGGCAAAGAACCATTGGCGCCGGCGGCACGCGTCACGCTTGTTTCTATGACAAACGCTCATACTAGACGAACCCGCCCAGATGGTTCGATCTCTTGTTCAACTCTTTCTAAACTGAACTACGTCCGACTTGATCCTCGAAAGGGGTACGTAGGCAGCCTTTCTTAAGGTCCAGTCCCAAATCTTAACAAAACCTTTTCCGCATTTATTCGGTCACTTGTCGTTGGCTGTCGCAGAGAATCCGGACCTTCAAGGAAAGTCGGGTTTACTTGGCTTTCTTCCGCAATCTTATTCATTAAAATCAACGGTGTGAATTTCGGTTCCCACATATATCAATCTTCATTGGACACCTTGGTGAGATGTTCTCCTTATGGCTAAGGGATTCCCTGAGTAGATTATTAATGGAGAATGTTTTATCTCACCGAAAATATCTCACATAAGGAGAATATCTCAGTAGGACCACGGTTAATCTTTGACTAACTCTGTAGCTAATAAGACATTCTCCATTAATAATCTACCTGGGATAAAAGCACTGGTCCTAGTGAGATATTCTCCTTATGTGAGATATTCTCGGTGAGATATTCTCCTTATGATAATCTTTGCATTATTTTCTCTGAGTCGGAAAAGATTGGCTTTCAAACCTTGTCCTGGTCCTCAGTTCTTTTTTCTTCGCTGCTTCCATTGATAACATTTTGTAAACCATGAGATATGATTTTTCAACACTTTAATCTCATTAATCTTCTCATAAGATTCTTCCTCAAGTGCTTCCAAAAGTTAACTCCTCTGTCGGGTAACAAGAACAATAATTAATACACGAGTCTTTTTTTTTTGTATTCTTCATGTTGTGGACTTTTGAAGAAACCATAACAATCATGTGATCCACCTCATGAATTTTGAATATTTCTTCATTATCAGATAAGACTATTAATCTCTTTGTAAAGATTTTCTTCACCTTCATCATCGTATAAGTTATACACTGATCGCCATGAATTTCTCTGAACTCTTCAAGAGAATCAGATGACACAAACGGAAAAAAAGGTAGGATAGAAAAATCACGAAAACAACATGACATATATAAAAACAGAATCGGAATTTGATTAAGAAATCAAAGTGTCATCTCTGATACCAATTGTATTAGTGGAAACAAAAAGATGAATTCGTTGAGATCCACATACCTGATGTAGCGGAAGCTTAATCTTCTCAGTTAGACTAGTATCTTGCTAAGGATTCTTCTTCTCTTATTCCTTTAGATCTCTAAGCCATGTTTATCTTTGGATTACAGTGCAGAAGTTGCTGTGGAATGAGAAGTTGAGGGCGATTTCTTACTTGTTGACATGGGGCAGGTTTGTATATCAGTCTCTCTTTGATTTTGTGGGTGGTGGATCTTTGTAATCGTTATATCGTTTAGGAAAGAAGAATGTTGACGTGTTAGCAATTGCTTATCCAAGTATTGTCATGTCTCAGGGATTAGGTCTTCGTGGAGGAGTTTAGACAGAGCCATCAGTATATCGGCTGTTCAGGTCTTACTAAAACTACCTTATGGGTTTTCCTCACTTAATAGACAATGTCCATAACTTTTGTACCTCATCACCTTCTTTTTTTCCCCTGATTTCAAAGATTATGCAATGTAGACAAGTCATCACATGAACCTCGTTTGAGGCTAAAGTATGTATAAATCCTTTTTTACTTTTAGCTTGAATCAATAAGATAGTGACCACTCAAAATTTTCTCTATTCTCTGTTCTTGGTAACTGATCGTTGCCTTTGTGATGCAGCAACATCTACACCGCCTTAACCATAACAAGCTTTTGCAATATTTCCTTTTTAAAGTTTCGCATTGTTTCCTTTTCGATAAGTCTTATTGTTTTCCTTTTTAAGATAGGAATTATCTTCACAAGTCGGTTGTGACTTTGATGATAGATTCTTATATATAGTGTTTTAGTTTTGGCTTTTGAAGGACAGAATTCGATTATTAATAAACGAGCTTTTAGCTTACTTCCTTGAGAGAGATTTGATTAAATTCATCTATTTCGAGAAGCCTTGAATAAGATTCGATTTAATTCATCTTCTTCAAGTAGCAGGTCTCTAGAGATTTCAATCGAAATCCCTAGATTGAGCTGAACTATCGTTCTTACCCGCCATCATGTTGGTATCAGAGAAATACAAACCCTTCCGCCATCATGCCGCGCACACGCAAAGAGACTCAAGCTGAAATTCATCAACGTACCGTGGAACAGATGCAGGAGCAAATTGCTCAACTTACCCAGGCGATGCAAGCTTTGGTTGCACAAAAGAATACCGCAGAGGTTGAAGATCAAGATGGCGAAGACCTTGAAGATGGAGACGCGAACCCATTCGCAGTTCTAAGTCGTAACGAAGCCCGTGTTCAACGTATTCAACAACATGAAGACTGATGGGAAAAAAATTTCAAAACAGAGATCCCTGAGTTTAACGGAGGACCGACTGCAGAGGAGTTACTTGATTGGATCACCACAGTTGAAGAGATTTTGGAATTCAAGCATATACCTCTTGATCAGTGTGTTCCGGTGTTAGCTATGCGTTTTCGCAATAGAGCTGCAGCGTGGTGGACACAACTAAAGGCAACACGCAGCCGCTTGAACAAATCAAAGATCACTACATGGGACAAGTTAAAAAAACACTTGCGGAAGACATTCTTGCCGTATAACTACGATCAACTCATGTTTCAGAAACTCCACCATCTGCGACAAGGTTCTCGTACTGTTGAAGAATATTCTACCAATTTTTTCTTATTACTCAACAGAATCGAGATCCATGATTCCGAAAGACAAGTCGTGGCTCGTTTCATCATTGGGTTACGCCAACATATTCAACATACATTGAATTTATTCAATCCTCTAACCGTATCTGAAGCTCATCAACAAGCACTTACAGTCGAGGCTCAAAACCGGTCCAGCTCTTCCTCTTGGAACTCAGCTCGCCAACAACCACCAATTACCTCTACAACACCAGCAACTATAAACACTAATCTCACTACTGCCACCGATACAGCCATTGTTCCTACCGACCAAGCGCGTCCTGCTCGAACCGGTACTCTTCGTTGCTACGCTTGCGGCGAACCAGGCCATAGACTATCGGCGTGTCCATCACGTAACCGTCGAGGACTGTTACTGGACGCCCGCGGGCTGTTATTGGACGCCACTGGACATGACGTAGAAGTGGAATATCACGACGACACTCAAACACCAGTCTATGATGATTCTCCCGAAGAATTGGAAGCTGACTCTGGAGTCTCCTTGATGCTACGACGTTCGTGCCTCACGCCGCACGCACCAATCCTGCATCCTCAACGACATGCACTATTTCAGTCGTGTTGCACCATTGCAGGAAAAGTTTGCAACTTCATTATTGATTCGGGCAGCAGTGAAAACGTCATTGCAAATGATGCAGTTCAAAAACTCCAGTTCAAAAACTCCAATTAAAAGACAAATCACACCCGAACCCGTATCAATTAGCGTGGCTTCAACAAAACAACGAAGTTCGTGTCACTCGTCGAGCACTAGTTACATTCTCTATTGGTGATGCTTACAAAGATCAACTCTACTTTGACGTAGTACCAATGGATGCTTGTCATTTATTGCTCGGACGACCTTGGGAGTTTGATAGAAGAGTGACCCACGACGGCTATCTCAACACATACACTTTCAGGTTCAACAATCATAGTTTCACATTGAAACCATCAACTCCACCACTGCAACCTTCATCTACACCACAACTTCCGTCAACAAAACAACTTCCCTCGACACCACAGCTTCTGTTAATGCAGAAAGCACCGTTTGAAGCAGCCATGCGAGAAGAAGACCATGTTTTCTTACTCTTGCCAAACCAAACACCATCAACCACGTCTCAACATATTCAGCCCGAGTTCGCGTCCATCATCGAAGAATTCGCAGATGTTTTCCCCGATGATCTACCTCCCGGCCTACCTCCCCTCCGAGATATTCAACATCAGATTGATCTTGTTCCTGATGCCTCTCTCCCCAATCGTCCACATTATGAATGAGCCCAAGCAAGCAAGAGGAACTACGCAAGCAGGTTGAAACTTTGGTCACTAAGGGATTTTTGCGCGAAAGCTTAAGCCCATGCGCCGTGCCAGCCTTATTGATTCCAAAAAAGATGGTTCGTGGCGTATGTGTGTGGACAGTCGAGCTGTCAACAAAATTACTGTTCGCTATCGTTTTCCCATACCAAGACTCGACGACCTTCTTGATCAAATTGGGACTGCTCGCATCTTCTCTAAACTAGATCTACGAAGCGGTTATCATCAGATTCGTATTCGCCAAGGTGACGAATGGAAAACTGCTTTCAAGACTCGTGAGGGCCTCTTTGAGTGGTTAGTCATGCCTTTCGGACTGTCTAATGCACCCAGTACATTTATGCGGGTTATGAATCAAGCTCTGCGACCTTTCATTGGGAAATTTGTAGTCGTCTATTTCGACGACATACTTATTTTCAGCCTTAATCTTGTTGATCACCTGCAACATCTCCGAGAGGTACTCTTGGTCTTACGGCGTGATAAACTATTTGCGACAATCAAGAAGTGTTCCTTTGGCTCTCCGCAAGTTCACTTTCTCGGCTATATTGTTTCCTCTCAAGGCCTTGCCGTTGATCCTGAGAAAGTCTCAGCAATACAGACGTGGCCGCAACCTACAACACTCACTAAAGCTCGAAGTTTTCACGGATTGGCATCGTTTTATCGACGATTTGTACCTCACTTCAGCTCCATTATGGCACCACTGACAGACTGCATACGAACTGGCACGTTCTCGTGGACTGAAGCAGCAACAAACGCCTTCTCTATCATCAAGAATAAACTCAGCTCGGCGCCGATATTAGCTCTGCCTGACTTTACATTGGTCTTTGAACTTCACTGCGATGCGTCAAAAACCGGGATTGGTGCAGTTCTCAGTCAACAAAATCGTCCTATTGCTTTCTTTAGCGAAAAGACTTCGGGTGCTAGATTCAGATACAGTACATATGACCTCGAATTCTATGCTATCATCCAAGCTATCAGGCATTGGCGGCATTACTTACTTCATAAGGAATTTGTACTTTATACAGATCACGATGCTCTGGAACACCTCGGATATCAGGACAAGGTTTCAGCACGGCATGCATCTTGGATCTCATATCTCCAACAGTTTACCTTTGTTATCAAACATACTTCTCGTGTCACCAACAAAGTCGCAGATGCCCTAAGTAGGCGTCACTCTTTGCTGTCTTTGCTTCACGTCTCGGTGCCTGGATTCAGTTCCTTTGCTGACTTATATCCTTCTGATAGTTTCTTCGGTACAATTTGGGAAGCTACCTCTTCTGGTTTGTCGACGTCATACTCCATACACGATGGCTTCTTGTTTCGCGATAACAGACTTTGCATACCAGAATGTAGTCTCCTTCTACAGCTTATTACTGAACTCCATGGTGAAGGACACATAGGACGCGACCGCACGCTTCATTTGGTTGCTACGTCTTACCTTTGGCCGACGCTTCGTCGTGATGTTGAGCGTTTCGTGGAACGGTGCGTCACTTGTCAAACCTCGAAGGGACAAGCCTCAAACGCGGGGTTATATCTTCCTTTGCCTATTCCTACTCAGCCTTGGACGAATATAAGCATGGATTTTGTGTTGGGTCTTCCTCGCACACAAAAAGGCTACGACTCGATCTTTGTCGTTGTTGATCGTTTTTCAAAAATGGTTCACTTTATACCTTGCAAACGAACGACCGATGCCGTCCAGGTAGCAACGTTGTTCTTCCGAGAAATCTATAGACTCCATGGTCTTCCATTGTCCATAGTTTCCGACCGTGATAGTCGTTTTCTTGGACACTTCTGGCGTTCTATGTGGAAGCTCCTTGATACTAGTCTTGATATGAGCACGGCTTATCATCCTCAAACAGATGGCCATACGGAAGTAACAAATCGTTCTCTAGGGAAACTGTTACGCTGTTTGGTAGGAAGCTCAATCAAGACATGGGACTCCAAGCTTCCTCAAGCGGAGTTTGCCCATAACCATGCTCTCAACCGCAGCACCGGTTTCAGTCCGTTTCAGATCAATTATGGCATCATTCCCCGTGGGCCTCCAGACCTCTCTTCTCTTCCTGATCGGGTTCGCCTACATGGTGGTGTTGAAGCATTTGTGGACGCTATTTTGGATACACACGCACAAACAAAGGTTAATTTGGATACAAATACAGCTAAATACAAGACTGCAGTAGATACACATCGTCGTCGTCTTGTCTTTGAAGTTGGAGATCTACTGTGGGTTGTGCTTACTCGTGATCGCATGCCAGCTCGTGATTACAACAAACTCAAAGCCAAGGAGATCGGACCAGTGCAGATTATTGAGCGTATCAACGACAATGCATATCGCCTTCAACTCCCTGCTGATATTAATATGTCGGATGTGTTTAATGTGAAGTACCTATCGCGTTATTTTCCACCGGATCATGATTCGAGGTCGAATCCTGTTCAGCTGGGGGGACCTGATACAGCAACATCTACACCGCCTTAACCATAACAAGCTTTTACAATATTTCCTTTTTAAAGTTTCGCATTGTTTCCTTTTCGATAAGTCTTATTGTTTTCCTTTTTAAGATAGGAATTATCTTCACAAGTCGTTTGTGACTTTGACGATAGATTCTTATATATAGTGTTTTAGTTTTGGCTTTTGAAGGACAGAATTCGACTATTAATAAACGAGCTTTTAGCTTACTTCCTTGAGAGAGATTTGATTAAATTCATCTATTTCGAGAAGCCTTGAATAAGATTTGATTAAATTCATCTTCTTCAAGTAGCAGGTCTCTAGAGATTTCAATCGAAATCCCTAGATTGAGCTGAACTATCGTTCTTACCCGCCATCACTTTGTGCTTAAGATGTTTCTGGTTTTGTTGTTTTATATGGTTTTGAGTTTTCTTCATCTCTTGTTAGGTCTCTTGGGGTAAGAAAGTGATGTTGGTTGGTGGAAAGACAGATCCCAGCAGTGATAGAGTTTCAGGTTTCTCATTGGTGGTTTACATTCTAAAGCCTCATTATCCATTTACAAGTTTGTGGCGTTCTTGTTTGGATTGTGAAGTGACTAAAAGAAAACAAAAGGTCTGATCTGACAAGAAACTGCAGGTCAGTCGCAATGGTCACACAGTCGTGAGAGAAAATTCAGTATTGATCCTTTTAGGCGGTGAAGATTCTAAGAAGAGAAAACTAAACGATCTTCCCATGTTTGATCTCAAATCATCCACATGGCTAATGGCTTCCTCTTACTTGCACGTGAGTTTTTCATATGTCAGTTTATTACATTAAAGTCTTGTGGTTTCTTGGTACGTGTTTTGCTTAATAACCAGAGGAACACAGCCATCTGCAAGATCAAACTAATAATCACAACCCTATCAGATTATATCAGTGGCGGAACTAGGTGGTGGTGAGGGGGGTCAGCTGACCCCTGTGATTTTTCTAAAAAATGGAATTTAGCTATATATATTAGGTAGTTGTTAAAATATTTGGTTAAAAATCATTAGTCTGACCTCTATAACTCAAGATCAATTCTTTCTTTTGACCCATGCTCTTAATAATATTACACAATCAATTAGTAAATGACCCCTATAGAATTTGATGCTGGCTCCACCGCTGGATTGTATATACAAATGACTGAAGGTCATCGAGTGACTGACTAGCTTGACCGAGAGAAGGAGAAGAATTCAAGAAGCATGAATTATCTTTGAGAGATATAGAGACTAGGATCTTTGGTATTAGCTCAATAAATTAAACACTCCTCTGATAAGTGAGCCTTTGTGTATTTGATACTTCCTTGTAATGCTATTATTAATATATGGGAATTGTATGTCCTTTGTGTACAATGTCGTAACTTTGTACAGTTAGTTTGATTTCAACTCCCGCATATTGAAGAGAATGCACCAAATAGTAAACATCAAACAAATTTATAACAATATGTATCACAGTTTCAAAATAACACATTTACAAAATAACACTTAACATAAAGTTACCACAACAGAAGTTCAAATATATAACACTTTCAAACATCACACAAGATCAAACATTACATAAGTCTAGATATCTTACACCACAAATTTGGACAACATATTTTCTACTTTATTCTCTTGTTCCATCATAACAAACATGTAATGTAATTGAATCATTCCTTACAGAAAAAAAGAGACAAACCCCATTAGAAAGCATGAACATATCATGTTCATGTTAGGTACATGTGTCATCATCACGTTTTTTCTCACTAAAAATGATACATGGCATCAACACAATTATAACATGTAAAATTTCCTATTTTAATATTTATGCTTTTGAAAAGATTACCTAAATATGATGATGACTATTTTCTAAATACAATTTTATATTTTTTATGAATATTCACTTGGTAATATTTTAGAAATATGGTAATAGCTAATAATATTTCTCTATCAGTTTATAAATCATATATATATAGTTATATATTTTGTCAACTTATATATGTTATTTATATTTAGTGTATAAATATATATTTATTAGAACTAATTTATATATTTAAAATACTGAAATTTAAAATGAAAGTAATTAAATTAATTATAATATGAATAAAATATTTATAAAATGAAAATTATTTTTATTAAAAGTTAAATAAATCAAATTAAAAATTAAAGTAAGCTTAAATAAATAAAACTATAAATAGTTACATTATGGTTTTATTTTTTAACTAACAAATTTAAAAAATAAAAATTGAAAATTGAAGATAAATAAACATATATAAACATGAATTTGGTTGCTAGCTTTATAATTGTAAATAATTAAGTAATAAATTTTATTCAGGATCTCGAACATGTATCAACTATAAAATTTTAAAATTTTATTTTAAACATGGAGAAATACAAATTTAATAAACATTAACGTACAATACAGGACTGGACTATATGCATCGAATTCAGTTACTATGCAACGCAAAACAGACTTGGTACGAAAGCTATGCATCTGTGTCTTTAACTTTATAAGAGATCCAATACACTTTTAGCGTTTTGTATTCCAATGTTTTTTTGATTTCAAGCTCACATTACAATTTCAATATATCCCTATTTGAACACAAACCTAGAAACATTCACACGGCTGCTTATTCTTCTTTTATGCATGCAACTTCCATACTTAACATAAAGACTTCGATCGCTCTCAATTGAGAAATGTATATAACTATGCATGCTATTTAACTCATTATTGTCTCCTATTTAAACTACTCATCCTAAAAATTTTAAATAATAAATTAAATATCTAACATTACAATTTTAGTCATGGTTGACTTATTGCCTATTGCAGATGTGTTTGCATTGGATGATGCCAGGGGAGAAGCTAACTGATCAATGGGTGCAAGTGCATCCCTATTTTTGTGTAGAGAAAATTGTTTAAATTTATACAGAAACTCATGCAAAATTCATCTGTGCACCCATTGTTTTTCAGTTTACCCCCTTAATTTCATGAATTTATGATTTTGCCTTTGTATTTTTATATTTTATACCCTAGTATAATGATATATTCTAGCTTGTCCCCTGGAGGATGTACTGTTTTTTACTATATGTTTTTACCATATGCATTACCTCTTTAAGTCTTTTTTAATGGTCACTAGATATGTTTAAATGGGGTTTAAGCCCACGGACGTAAACATGTATAATATAGAATACTAGGTGATTTCCCCGTGCTCATGCACGGGTATAAATATTTATAAAATAAATATGTATTATAATAATTGATTGCTATTTACTTTTAATTTTAAATTAATTTATAATTTTGTGCATAATTTATATTAATAATTTATATTACTTTAATTAGACATATAATTTTAGATATGTTATATCTAGTCGGTTTTGTTGTTTTACAATTGGCTTAGTTATCATTTGGATATATTAGGTTGCATCTATTTCTCTGAATTCAATTATAAAAAAATTTATTCAAAATATATTAAATTTTGATTAATTTTCTTATTTGCATTAGGTTGGTTTTTGTCTTAGATATGTAAATATATTTTAGGAAGATTAATTATAACTTAAGATATATTATGCTTAGAATGAAATTAAAAAAATAAACTAAAGTGTTTGGTTCCAAATTACTTAAATAAATATAACGATAATATTATGCAATCTCATGCATATATATAAATTTTACAAAAGAACTAAATTAAACAGTTGCTTAATATTTTATTTTCATTTGTTAAGGTGTTTTGAGTCATCTTATAACTTATATTTATAAAATAAATTGTTATTATTATTATAAAATTATATTTTCTTATTTTATATAAATCTATGATTTTATATATAAATTGGATTAGTCGAGTCACTCATGTTGTGAGTATCTTAAGTTACATATATTCTTTCAAATTCAAACTAAGGTATAATTATTTTTATTATAATTCAGTCAAGTCAAATTAATTTTATTTATCGTTTAAATGTGCATGTATTTTAATTATATATATATATCAAATTAAATGTTGATTTAAAAAAAATTAGAAAATAAAATGATGATTTATAGAAAGTTACATAATAAGTAATTGATACGTTTCTGGAAACTCATGAACACATATCAATATTTACAATAACTAAAATATTTTTATAACTTATAAAAGATTTTATGCCTTTTGGTTATGGTTATATTAAGTTCCACAAACACAAAAACATAAAAATTAAAAGCAAATTTAATATTAAGAAAAATATAATTTTAATAATGCAAAATATAATATATCTATCTCATTAAAGTGTATAGTGTGATTTTAAAATATTTTGTTATTTGATCAAAAGATGTTTATTGTTAAAATTTATTTTTCATTTTTTAATATCTCTCAAAAATAAGCAGTAAAGAATTGTGATTATATTTGAGAAATCTTATAATGTAAGTAAAAAAAAATTATAGATATTTTTGTTGTAATTGAAAGATATTATGGTCAAATAAATATAATAAAATACAAATAACATTTCAATAATATTAATTATAAAATATTTTAGTCAATAAATCATATATCAGTTTATGTTACTTAAAAATTTTATGTAATTATCTAAACAATAGATAAAATATTAAAAATATTTCTCTTACTGTGAAAATATATATTGTTGTACTGTTTAAAATTATGTTTTAATATAAATAATATTTCTTTTCTAATATCAAGATTATTTGTGAAAATATAAATATAAAGAAAGTATATTATTATATTTCATGTTATTTAAAATATTTTACAATAGAATATTACTATTTTGTGAACTTTCCTTTTAATGAAATCATATTATTTTTACATATATTCTCGTTTTAAATTATCTTTATAAACTTTATAATATTTCATTGTTATTATATATGTTATTTGGAAAATATTAAAAAGTAATTTAAATAAAAAACAATAATAATGTTTAAATATAACATTTTAATTCATTAAGGGTATCTTCGTAATTAATCACTGTGAGAGTTAACGTGAACGCGACACGTAGGAAACTGAATTCTCAAATAATATTATAGAGATTGACATGTGGCTTATTTATTATCATGTCAAAATAAATGGGATTGTGCAGGGTCAGTCCGTTTAGGATTGTTTCATTAACAGGCATATCGATTAAATAAATAAGTATCTGTTTAGGTCCGTTTATGAATTTTTTATAGAAAAGGACATTTTTTATATTTAGAATATTTTAAACTAACTTGGAGGTAAATTTTTAAAAATGATTTATAGTTTATCTTTTTGAAACAAAATGATTATGTTATATTAGTTTGTGTTTTTGAAAAAAAAAACGTTTTATGTAATAGTTGTGTTTAAAACCTTTTGGAATTTATTGATATTTTTATGGATGAATTAATTAGTATTTAATAAAAACTAAAGTATTATTAATTTTAAAATTTTTCTTTAATTTTAACTTATATTAATTATAAAAGTTTTTTTTTTTGAAAAGGATTATAAAAGTTTCGAATATCTAGATTTTATCTCAGATGATACAGCAGTGTTTGTATTCATTATTTAGGTTATTTATTGACCGAACAAAATATCAGTTTAAAGCTATAGAAATGTACTTATCATCCAAATTAATTGAAGAAGAGATGTGTGACCCAGAAGAATCAAATATGAAGAAAAATAAATGTTAACTGTTTTGTGTAATATAAACAAGCGGTGTATTGATAAATCTAAGTCAGAGACCGTTCGATGAGTTGAAGAGAATATTTGGATTTTATAAGCGTATATATGTCCAGTGACTTACCGTATACAATTACATAATAATGCAGCTGATGAAAGAAACAGTTGATCAAAAAATCTCTTCAAGGGACCACATTGATCCATTGTCCGTGAACTCACGGCTATGATAAAATAAAGTCAAAGTATAAATGAAGAAAGAGAAATCTATATGATCTTCAAATGACAAAACACAAGTCATGGATTCATTTCATTGTGGCCCGCACTTAAAAGTTTAACTTTATGTGGTGGCTTGTAGCCTTGCAGCATGAAGGTGAAACAATCGTGGCCATGAAGATGAGGCTATATTAACTTCAGTTGTGACCAAAGCGTTACAAAAATTATGTATTTTATGTGTCTGTGTTTGAAACATTCGAGACTGTAAGAAGCCTACCGTCTCTAGGATTGTCGGCATAAAGATCCTAGTTGCAACCTGGGCTCAGACATCATTTAACTTTTTCAAAAAAAAAGATCCTAGTTGCAACTATCTGACTTCCGTTATCATTTTTTTTTTTTGTATCACTGTTTTGTATGAAGTAAGCTTATGAGGATATGCCAAGTGGTAGAGGTCCACGGAAACCAAGTATAGTTGAAACGGACGACACATTTAAAATCGTCGCTTTCATATTTGTAGTCAAATCTAGGTGTGAATAAGACTCTTAACTGGTATCCGTTAGTCAACTTCATTAACATTCTTTTTTTTATTGAGCAACTTCATTAACATTCTAAAATCTTATAACTACATTAAAACGCTTTTAATAGCGATGCTTGAATCGATATACTGCACAAACCTTATAAAATTAGTTCACTTAATGTCGTTATGCGTCCTATACTTTAGTCTATTCATATTGACCACTTTTAATTATAGAAACAGTACATATAGTTTTTGTCTTTTGTAGATTTATTTAAGTGTATCAAACATGTACATAAATTAATAAATTATCTTATATCCCGTAATACATAAGTTTATTGGTCAAAAGTACATAATTTTAGGCATATTATATTATTAACATAGAATACTCTCTAAGGACACACATATGAGGAAAATCAATAAAAATTATTTTACCACTATTTAATATATTATTTTGTTTGATTTTTGTTGATTGATATTTTTTATGTTTCACAAAAAGTGTTTTTTTGATACTTTTTTATTACCCAGAATATTATTGTTAGAATTTCTCTTTAAGAGCATCTCCAATATAAAATTTTATTTTTTACTCCAAAATAGAGTAAAAGTGAATATGGAGTAAAATTGTTCCAACTCTACTTCATTCTTCACTTCATAATGGAATAGTGAATAAACAAAAAGTTGATTACTCCATTTATGGAGTAAACTTCAAAATAGAGTGAGATATGTAATTAGGTTGTAACATTTGTTATTCCATATTCACTTTTACTCTATTTTGGAGGAAAAAATGGAGTTGGGTTGGAGATACCCGAAGTCGATGATATTCCAATATAATTACATTTGAACTTAAGAAAAATGTACACCAAACTAATGAATTTCTAAGGTATTTTATTAGTTTGCATTTTTTTAAGTACAAATAAAAACGAAGATTCCATTAAACTAATACTTCTTATTAGTGTTCTTCTAATTTGTACCAATTGAAATTTTGAAAATTCTTCTAAAATCTAAGGCCATCTGCAACGGGAATCCGTCACGGGTCCGTAGCCCAGGTCCGTCGGGTTTTTTAATTTTAAAAAAATGAGAAATGGGCTTTGTTTTTGCGGATCATGCGGTTCGATCCGTAAACAAGGGCGAAGGATTGAATCCTTAGGCGCGTGCCCTCATCTGGTTGGCTCGGTTTTCTTTTGCTTTCGGTTTAGGTCGAAAAAATCATTCGAGAGAGCGTGAAAAACCGAGCTCGCGAGGAAGCGGCGATATCACTCCGTCGTCGTCGATCGTTGCAATCCGTCGTCTTCAAAGTTTAAGATCCTTCCTCTTGCTTGATTTAAGCTAGGTTAGCTTGATTTAAGCTTGATTTAAGCCGTAGCCATGCAAGATCTTTGGATTTGCACGTATTTTTGGTCTCGGGTACCTTAAATGATATTAATGTCCTCGATCGATCTCACGTGTTTGATGACATTTTAGAAGGTCGAGCTCGAGGGTGAAGTGCGTGGTCAATGAACCTGAGATATAAGTTGGCATATTACCTCACGGTGGTATATATCCAAAATGGTCAACATTTATCAATCTATCACACTCCTCAATCTCCTAAACAAGAGTTATTTGCTCAAACTCAAGAATGAGTCCGCAAAGATGTCGGCGAGCTTTTGGAGTATTGCAAGCTCGGTTTCGCGATTGTGAAAACCGGTTCGTACAATGGACAAAGAGAAGATAGGAAGATATGAGAGCATGTATCATACTACACAATATGATAGTTGAAGATGAGCGAGATGGTTATTCAATGCGGTCGCGATATTTGAATTTGAAGAAGGAGAATCTTCAGAGCTTGGAGGTCTTACGAAGGTATACAAATCAGCATAATATATTTGCCAACCGAATGATCTTCGTGATAGGCAAACTCATGAGCAGCTTGAAGAATGATTTGATCGAGAACATTTGGAATAAATTTGGCAACTAATAAAATTTCAATTTCAATCTTTTATTTAATCCTTGTATCTTTTTTAATGTTCCAATTAATAAAATTTCAATTTCAATATTTTTTAAAAAAATATTATTTAATTCTAAGGACTCCATCTTGATCTCACCATTGGACGGGACGAATCCTTAACTATTCATAAAAACCAAAAAAACAAAAAAAAACTATAAAAAATGTATAAGGACTCAAGATTGAGACCCACCATTGCAAGTGCCCTAATGTTTCTTTTTGGGTAGCCTTCAAACACCTAGTGTTATTTTACTTTTCTGATTAAAAAAAATTAAAATCACATCAATGGAATGCATGTGATGGGGCCATGAATAGTCTAAAAACTCACACCAAAGGATCTTCTTCTTGGGCTTTTTCTCATGGGTTTCAAAATTATGTGGAGTCCACATGTTAATTTTGAATCAGAAACTCTTTTTGGAAACCCCAATATTAATGCTCTAACAATGAAATGTTAAAATATGTATTTAAAATTCTCTACCAAACCCTTATACAAAATTTCAAATTTGAAAAAATACTCCCCTAAAAAACTCCCAAAATAATAGAATTAGTTTATGACAGGAATTTAAATGACATCGACTTTAGAAAATGCTTTTCTACTGGCGTAAGAGCGAGCTGATATCAGAAAAGCCAGAAGAGAGAGAGATTGAAAGAGCAAACTTTCATTTGTTGTGTAGTCCTTTGTCTCTCGCATCCCATTTTTCAAAAAACTCCTCTCTCTCCTCTCTTCTTCATTTTACTTTCTATAAACCCAAACTTTATAAACAAAAGATTTTTGTCACTCTATCAGCATCACTTCCCTCATAACTCTCCCCAATAACTCTCACTTCGTGTTCTTCCTCCACTTCCAACAAGCAAAGAAACTCAAAACACAGAAAAAGAATGAGTTCAAGAGCGTCCAGAGCAACACCAGATAACAACTATTTGGTCCCCAGGAGATCTAGAGACCAACAAGACACCAGTCCTGACGGGAACCGGATCTGGACCGAGCCTCGTAATAAACCGATAGTTAACCGGAAAGTTCCCGTCGTCTATTATCTCTGCCGGAATGGTCAGCTCGACCATCCTCATTTCATTGAAGTCACTCTCTCTTCTAGCGATGGTCTCTACCTCAAAGGTAATAAATAATTTCACATTTTTCGTGAACTCTTTTGAAAAATGTTAAATCTTTTCTTGATCCGTAACTGAAAAAGCCATGTTTTTAAAAACAAACAAGAAAGTTGCTTTTTGAGTTCAAAAGGTTTTGAAACTCTCTGTTCTCTTTGGATGTTTACTCTTTATTACTTTTACTGGAACAGAACAGTGATAAAGGCGCAACTTTTCGAATTGTATCTTCAAAAAAAAAAAACTCTCATTTTCTCGGAAAGTTTAAAACTTTCAATCTTATGCCATTTTCTATAACAGATGTGATAAACCGCTTGAATGATCTTAGAGGGAAAGGCATGGCAAGTCTCTATTCATGGTCTTCCAAAAGGTAGCAGATTCTCCTCCATCGTCGAAATCTATTAAATCCTCTGTTCCGATCATCTAAACACTCTTTTCTTTTCAGGAGCTACAAAAATGGATTTGTCTGGCAGGACTTATCGGAGGACGACTTCATCTTCCCCGTTCAAGGTCAAGAATACGTACTCAAAGGCTCTGAGGTTCTTGATTCTTGCCTTCTCTCTAACCCCAGGAGCCTCCTCGGAACAACCTCGTTCAGAGATCCCAGATCTCTAAACCCAGTTAAAAACTCCGGCGATGATGTCCCGCCGGTGATACATCGTCGGAGAAACCAGTCGTGGAGCTCTATCGATCTCAGCGAGTACAAGGTGTACAAAGCAACCGAGTCCAGCGCCGAGTCGACTCGTAGACTCGGCGCCGACGCTTCTACTCAGACGGAGGATCGAAGGCGGCGGAGAAAGCCGGCGAAAGAGGAGGTAGACAGTCCGGCGAGCTACGAGAATCGGAGCACTGAGCTGAGCAGAGACGAGATTTCTCCTCCGCCGTCGGATTCGAGCCCCGAGACTCTAGAGAATCTGATCAAAGCTGATGGACGGCTGATATCGCGTCAAAACGAGAGCACTAGCGATCATCGGACGGTCGAGAGCTTATCGAGCGGGAGGATGAGAGCTTCGGCTGTGTTAATGCAGCTGATATCGTGCGGTACGATGTCGTTTAAGGAGTGTGGGCCTGTTTTGTTGAAAGATCATGGGCTGTCGTTGACTGGGCGTAGCGGGTGCACGGTAACGCGAGGAGTAGGGGATAACGGTCTGGAGAGGGCAGAGAAGGAATTAGAGAGTTTTGGGAGGGTAAAACTGGAAGATAAGGAGTATTTTAGCGGCAGTTTGATCGAGACCAAGAAGGAGCTTGTTCCTGCTTTGCAAAGATCTTCTTCTTACAATGCTGACAGGTAAAAACCAAATTAATGGGTTTGAAATCGTCCGGCAGTTTGCTTGGATTTATATGGAACGGCATGTAGTGCGCTTGGTTTTGTTATATTTATTTCCCGTACGTGCTAATAATTGGTTATTGCGTGGGTTGATTGAAGAGCTGAAAATGGTAAAAAGTATTGAAGTACGTTTTGGTGCGTCTTTCAAATGTGTCTTCATAGTAAATTTCTTTTCAAGATAATTATGAAATATTTTGGAAAGTTATAATAATAGTTCAATATTAATTATGTATTAGGAGTTCAAGAATGGGACCAACGACTGAGAAGGATGAAGAAGAGGCGGTTCGAGCTAAATGTATTCCGAGGAGACCAAAGTCGGTGGCTCTAAGGAACAATGGTGTGCATCAGTAACAAAAAATCTGCAAAGAAACGGCACGGAGTCTAACAAGCTTATTGTGTGTTTAATAACAAAGAAAAGAAAGGGAATGATGAGTAGTTGTAAGCATAGGGAATGATGAAGTAGACAAACTGTATATATGTGATATGTGTAGGAACTACTAAAAATCTTGTAGTTTGAGCATAGGTTTGAGAATGGAGACACTAAGTACGGGGCGTTTTTATATTGATTTGACTAGTTTTCACGAATGTCAGCAATCAGAGTGAAAATAATTAAAAAGGCGTTTTTGGAAAAAACAGAATTGAAATCCACACACGATTTTCAAAACAACCAAAACAGACTTAAATGCAAAAAAACGCAGTTCAATGGTTCCCGCACCAAACTAGTAGCGGGACAACTAAAAAACGCCTTGTACAGTACATTATAATATTTTTTATTGAAACAAACAGTACATTATAAATTAGTTTTTCTTTATAGTAATAAATTTTCTTTATAAATTCATCTATTCTAAAGAGGGATCACTTTTTTCTTTATTAAGAGCAGAAAAATATGAACTTTACAATTGAACTTTTAAGTCAAACAATAATTCAATATAAATACTTTGGTGAATATAAAAATATTTATTTAATTTAATCATGTAAATCAAAATACAATATGAGTAATAATCTAATTTAGTAATTTTGATACATTTTAATAAAAATATTTGGTTATCTAATCATATATCATTTAAAACTATATATTTTATAACTTATACCACAAAGTATTTTAAATAATAATATATAACTTTTATTTTAATTAACATATTTCACCTATATATTTGGTAAGTGTACATGACACATATGTTAAATATATATTATGTATTCTAGTATATATGTTTTAAATCTATATGCAGAATAAAAACAAAATTCCATCATATGTTTTATATTTTGTTATTTAACATTTTTAATATATATATGAGTTTCTATAATTCAATAATCGAAACCAAATTTTGTATTTCACATTATTTTTAATATTTATCTAGCAAAACCACAAAATATTTTTCAAACACATTTCATTTTAAAACATTTTAATTTTAAAATTTTTATTATGTTAATATATTTTGTATTATTTTAAAATATTATATTTTATGTATAGTTATTATTTTATTCATTAAATAACTATTCAATACCGCAAATATATATTGTCACCAATCAAACAATATTATGCACCGCTTTTTATTCAAAACCGCAGTTGTCCCGTACCGCTATCTAATTCTGCACGAACCGCAGTTGCACCGTCCCGCACTTTAATTCTGTAAGGCTTTTAATACCAAATCCGCCGTCACTATTCGGAGCCTGGGTGTACTCTGAGGTTAATTTCAGACTCGTTTTATTTTACCATACTTATTGGGAGTCTCGCTTATAACTTTCAGTTAGATTCAATTGAACAACTCTGTTTGAAACTAATATTTTTTACAGTTTAGCATATACTTAAATATTTACAAATTGACTAGTTTGGCGTGATTTGTTAGGGGAGTCAAATATTTTTTACTGGAAATTACATCGAAATCATAATAGTATATGGAATAAGTGCCATTGAATTGTGGTAAAGTGATATTCGTCCTTGAGGTTATAAAACAGCGAAGAGTCAATATTGGGGTGGTGCCTTGAGGTTACAAATTTGTAATTCAGAAAAAGTCCTTTAATTCTAGCTTATTTGTACTTTTTGGTGTCAACTCCGATTTCAAATTGTAGCATGTATAAGACCAACTCCAATCGAACGGCAAAACGTTATATTTGACGTGCTTCACTCTCCAACCGAATGGCAAACCTAACAGCATAAATAATTTTTTGGTGTTTTGTGAACAGTGTTACACTATATTTGGTGTAACACTGTTCACAAAACAGCAAAACTTAAAATAATTTTTTATTCTTACTTTTACCTTAAAATAATATATTTAAATGAGTATATATCAGTTAATTATACTTTTAACATATATTAATAAGCAAATTAATTAAAAATACAAATAAATACCATCAACTAAAATAATAAATTAATGAAAACATATAATTACATAATTAAAATTAAACACACATAAAATTACACAATTAAAATTCAAAAATACATAAAATTACATAATTAAAATTAAACACACATAAAATTACCAATTAAAATCAAACACACAAAAATTACATAATTAAAAAAAATACACATAAAACACACAAAATATAATAACAATCTAATAAATTCCAGGAAATCCATTTCCGCCTCCGCTAAGCAAATTATAGTACTGGAAAAAATCTTGTTGCTCATTTGGTGATTTTGGGTCTTCATCTTGAGGTTGTTGTCCTTGGACTTGATTTCCTTGAGCTTGATCCCCTTGAGCTTAGTCTCCTTGAGCTTGATATGCTCGATATTGGGATCCATGATATTGGCTTTGAGAACCTTCTCCGTGTTCTTCATATTGGGTTGTTGGTGCTCCTCTACTTAGAATCATCGCTCTTTCATTTTCAATATACGCACGTCTTGCTGGATCAGTTATAGAACTCAAATCTGCGAGTAACATTTTACGCTCATGTTTCTTTCTTTGTAACTCTATTTTCTGTCTTTTAATTTCGTTTCTTTCAGAAGTACCTTTAACCATAGCTTTTTAGAAGCTTATCATTTTGCTTCATCATTTGTTTAAATTGTTCATCAGAGTGTTGTTTTTTCTTTGCTTTTTTTACACCCATTGGTCTCTTTGATAAATTGCCACCGGATTCTTCACTATTTAAATTTAGATCGAAGGAATTCATACTAAGGGATGGCGATGACTCATCTTGGATTGATGAAGACGATTTGGCATTACGACTTTCTTCTGAGAATGCAATGGCTCTGTTGCTGTGGTTATTTGAAAATTTTTCAATACCTTTAAGGATTGGCCAGACGTGATCAAATTTGAACCCTTTCTTGTATTTGACATCTTGTGTCAATAACATCTTCGCTTGGTCTAACTGATTTTATATTAAGAAAGAGAAAAATGTAAATAAGTTAGCAAACATAAAAAATAATAAAGTAGGAGCAAATACAAACAATATCTATTTATACACACTTACAATGTCTTGTTCGGAAGCTCCTCTGGGATTTTATTTTCAATCTGGTTAACACATCCTCTCAGCTTGGAGACTGCAGAAAGAATTGTCGTCATTCGGGTTTGCAAAGATCTTCTCGGTCTTGGTTGGGTAAGAGAAATCTCAGATTTTTCATATTCAGTTTGAACTCTTGTCCAAAACTGATCGCCTGATTGGTTTATCCCTATGATTGGATTTTGAGAAACATCAAGATACACATGACATAAGTGTTTATCTTCTTCAATAGAATATGATTGAGAGCGAATTGAGGCCATTTTAAAAGGAATATTAATGGTAAGAAAATAAATACAAGATGGTGTGATCATTCAACGAGAAGTATACATTTTATAGACAAGTGAAGGCAAAAGTAATTGGTACATCTTGGCCACAAAAATTCAGAGATATTTTGGTATTTTTATGAGATAATTATAATTGATGTAAAGATGATGAGACTAGTGAATTCAATGGGTAAGATCAATTTGTTTTTTTCTGAGATAGTGGTAAGAGACATAAAGATGATGCGACTAATCAAAGCAATGGTTGGATCTTGGTTGAAAAAATTCAATGGGTAAGATCAATTTGTATTTTTCTTAGATAGTGGTGATTGATAAAGATGATGAGACTGATCAAAGCAATGGTTGGATCTTGGTCGAAAAAATTCAATGGGTAAGATCAATTTGTATTTTTCTTAGATAGTGGTGATTGATAAAGATGATGAGACTGATCAAAGCAATGGTTGGATCTTGGTCGAAAAAATTCAATGGGTAAGATCAATTTTGTATTTTTCTTAGATAGTGGTCATTGATAAAGATGATGAGACTGATCAAAGCAATGGTTGGATCTTGGTCGAAAAAATTCAATGGGTAAGATCAATTTGTATTTTTCTTAGATAGTGGTCATTGATAAAGATGATGAGACTGATCAATGTAACGGTTAGATCTTGGTCAACAAAATTCAACGGGCAAGATCAATTTGCATTTTTCTAGATAGTGATCATTAGGATAAAGAAGATGAGAATGATCAATATAACGGTTAGATCTTGGTCGAAAAAATTGAACGGGTAAGATTGAATTACTTACACTATAAAGAGGGTACCATATATGGAAAATAAGATGAATACCACCATCATCTTTTATTAATTCTTACAAAAAATGAATTTCAACTATGGAAGTTCATCGTATATACCACCTTCTTCTTCTTCTTCATCTTCTTCTTCAGATGATGATTATTACGAAAATATAGAAAAGCAAATAGTAGCTCAAATTACTGCTAACAACAATTTTCTCATTACTCATAACCTATCTAACTCGGAGGATTCCCACGGTGGATCTATTCCGGGTCATATAGTTATCAACCGTGACCGAGAAATTTTTTCTCGTAGTCTCTTCAATGATTATTTTTCAGATAATCCTTTGTTCTCGGAGACGATGTTCCGACGAAGATTTCGGATGAGCCGTCCTTTGTTTATGCATATTCATGATGCTATACAAAGACATGACAATTACTTTGTCCAGCGAAGAGATGGTGTTGGTAGACTTGGGTTGTCTGGTTTGCAAAAAATAACTGCTGTATTTCGTATGTTGGCATATGGGTTGCCGGCGGATTCCACCGATGAGTACATAAAAATAGGAGAGTCCACTGCTATAGAAAGTATGAAGTGATTTTTCCGTGCTGTTGTCGAGGTGTTTGGAAGTCGTTACCTTCGATCACCTGACGCTAATGATGTTGAACGACTACTTCAGATTGGAGAACGCCGAGGATTTCCAGGTATGTTGGGTAGTTTAGATTGTATGCATTGGAAATGGAAAAACTGCCCAACAGCTTGGGGAGGACAATATGCTGGTCGTAGTGGATCTCCTACTATTATTCTGGAAGCTGTAGCTGATTATGATCTTTGGATTTGGCATGCATATTTTGGTCTACCAGGATCTAACAATGATATTAATGTGTTAGAGGCGTCTCATCTTTTTGCTAATTTAGCTGAAGGAACTGCTCCACCCGCTAATTACGTTATTAATGGGAAAAGTTATAATACGGGTTATTATTTAGCTGATGGTATATATCCAAAATGGTCCACTCTTGTTCAAACAATTCACGATCCACGTGGTCCCAAAAAACAATTATTTTCAAAGAAGCAAGAAGCTTGTAGAAAAGATGTGGAACGTGCATTTGAAGTATTACAGTCACAATTTGCAATTGTGGCTGGACCAGTATGCTTTTGGAGTAAGAAAGTGTTACATGATATAATGACAACTTGTATCATAATGCATAATATGATCATAGAGAATGAACGTGATGTTGATGCAACAATTGAAGAACGAACAGAAGTCCCAGCTGCTGAAGTTGAGATGACGGGTGAAGATGATGCTCAATTTCAAGAATTTTTAGCTCGACATAGAAAAATTAAAGATCGAGAAGCGCATATTGAACTTCGTAATGATTTAATTGAACACTTGTGGTCTGAATATACTAATTCTGAAAATTAGTATGATGTATTTTATTTCTGGTTATTTATATTTTATGCATTGTAATTTTGTTTAACGGATTGTGATCTTATATCTTTCTTAATTAATCACTTAATTATTATTATTTACCAAAACTAAATAAATTATTCCAATTAATTTCTTCGGTTTTCAAATTATTGATTAATATTTATTTTTTTATCAATTGTAATTTTATATTTTATTTATTAATTAATCAGCTGTATAAAAATAATTATTTATTAAAACTATTAAAAAATAAACAGCAAACTAAATTTAATATTATAATAATAGAGAATATTCTTTTTGGTGTGAAATTTGGTGTTTGTGGTTGGAGATGAAAAAGAAAGTGAAACACCAAAACACCAAATTTGCTGTTTTTTCACACCAAATTTGGTGTGTGGATTGGAGATGCCCTAAGTATTTTAATAATTCATACCAATAGAATTTAAATAACATGTCTTTTCGCTTTGAATACTTAGAATTTTCCATTTACCTATATATCTAGAAGTGTTCAGTAGCACTGCTTTTCAAAGTCTTCTTTCATATACTACATCATAGTAGAACCCCACAGCAGCATTTATTAGAGTGGACATCCATTATACTTACGATATGAAACATGCTATCAAATAGTGAAACATGCATATAGTTATATACTCCCTCCGTTTCTAAAAGATACATGTTTTAGATTTTTCACACTTATTAAAAAAAATATAAAATTTTAATTACCAATACATTGTTTTTCTCAATTAACAATTCCCCATAATTTTGAACCAATAAGATTTTAGTAAATATAATTATATATTTAGAAATGTACAATTTTCATTAATTAATGTATTGAAAATGTAAAAAATGTATCTTTTTGAAACGAAAGTTTTTTCTAAAATATGGATCTTTTAGAAATGGAAGGAGTAGTTTTTTATAATGATGATATTTTAACTATTAATTCAAACGGCTGCATATTGTTGACTATTATTCATAAACTTACATCTATTATTATAAAAGACACTTTGATCTCTCCTAAGCCATGACACATAGGACGCCACGTCAATAATTTGCGCAACGACGTAGTGACACGTATCCAATGGATTCGAACGCAGCGTTTCATTAAACTTTACCTTTGTGGGCTTTGTCTTCGGTGGTCCTCTTCACCCCTTCATGCGGCGGTGACCTGATACCGTTTGCGCTTCTCACATCAGTCGAAACGGTCTTAGTAAAGTCTTCATGATTAATTTCAGTGAATCACTCCCCCACTGCATCTTCTTCAATGCTTCTTCGATCTGAAAGGTGATGATTTCTTAGTAAAAATATGTGTGAGTGCTGCTTCCTTGATCTCATCTGGGAGGCTAGCAAGCGATGGGGCAAGCGGCGGAGCAAGCACGGAACAAGCGGCGGAGAGCTAATGGACCAAGTGACGGGCAGATCAAGATGAATAGCCATGGAACAAGTTACAGAGAGTGTGAAGAGAGAGATAGCAGAGTCGACTGCTGCAGTTCAAGCTCTCACATGGGAGGCGATAGGCTCTCGGACATGGTGAATTTATAAGAGTCTGATTTTTTTATTTGTTTTTGTACGATAAAGGGAATGAAGGATTGGTTTAAGTTGATTTCTTTTTGCAAAAATTAGGTTTGTTCTTTCGTCTCCTTCACACCAATTTTTTCCCCTTTCGCATCTCTTCGTCTTCTTCTCAGTAAATTCCCAGTTGTTTCTTCTTTTTCTTTTTTAATTGCATCAATCAAACAGTTTGACCATCACACTCTTTCCAGTCTTCTTTTTTATTCATATTATAAACATCAAGTGATGATCCAAATCGATTCTCAGCTTTTCTCTCCCTTATAATGCTGATTTACGGAGCCTTCTGGTTTGATTGTTTTTGTTGGCTTATTTCTGAACCAATCGTCTCTCACATCTGAGAAATTACATGGAGAGCGCTGGAGTACGAAACAGAGAGAACGAGATGGAGAACAACAGAGTAAGTGACGGAGATGTTGAGATGAAGATCGACAGAGAAGTCGAGATACAGAGACACAAAGCAAGTGAATAAGATGGAGCAATTTTATATATCTTTTGGTCGGATCTACTTAAATAAGCTTCGCTATGATCAAAACAAGGAAACAATACACATAAGTTTGATATTGTTTATGCTATTTTTCTATTTCAGACGAAGTGGTCTTGCTTGATGTTATTTGATCTCCAGATATTGGCATCGTTCACGATTCTTAAAGGTAATCAAATATTTTCCATACATGGGATTTTCACAAGGAAGAACCAAGAGAGACAAGGAGATGTCAATGAACCAAATCTGGATGCTTTTCTCATGAATTATGATTATACATTTCTTCTTCTTTTGAGCTTCTGAAGGTATTGTATTTCTTTCTTAGATTACCTTGGAATATAATGCTAATGAGAACAGGTTTAACTACTGTATTTTTATATAAGCACCGAAAATGGACGAAGAAGTGTCAAAGCAGAAGGGAAAGCAAGAGTACAATGATAACGTAGAGGTTAATATTTCATCTCTTGCAGTCTTCATATGTATGCATCAACTATTTTTACACAATAACAATATGAATCATGTCTCTTTTGATGTATTTTCCCAGAGTTTCTTCCATGCGTTGTTTAAGATCATCGGGGATCTAGGTCCTAACAGTGGCTCTATTCGATTTCTCTTGGGGGTGACGCTGATTATCACCATGAGACACATGATAATCTGAAAATTGATGTATGTTCTCATCTTCTGTTTGGATCATTGGATTTGATTTTTTTCATATGCTGTTCAGAGTCCTTTTTGGTTCTTTAGGTTATGCTTGATACCATGAGACCTGATTTGCATGTTATCAACAATTCTGAGAGAGCCATTACTCTTAAATATGATGAACATGTGACATTAAAACCAAACCAAGCTCAAGAAGAAGCCTCTTCTAAAGTCTTTCCCGTTAATTTATTGCCAAAGTTCTTTCTCTACGAGAACGAGGTGATATCATATATCTAATCAATGTTTAGTTTGTTTGCTTTTAGTTTTTTCATCTCCTGATACTAGACTCACACAGGCTTTGTTGGTAGGGTGGCGGAACCATCCAGATGATGAGGTGCTGTTAATCTCTCTGTGTACTCAAACCCAATTGTAAACAACATTGGTCCAGAAAACACCAACAGGTGTGATGCTGCTTCAGCAATCGAAGGCTGTTCAGAAGTGTCCGAACCAAATTCTCTGCAAACTGATACACTGGCCAACACGAAGGAGGAAACAACGGGTGCTGACAAGTGTCCAAACTATAAAGGGTCCTGATCACTCCAACTATAGGGACAATAATCTGGCCAAAAAATTCTCAATTCCATTTCTGCTTCCTAAGTTTTTACCCTTCACTGAATAATGTAGTTGTCTTGCAACTTTTTAGTTAATCAGCTCTGGTTTTCGTTTGTTGAAGTATAAATGGTACAGCTGGTAATTTTAGTATTTATGAAACTTTTTTTGTTAACCAGATTTTTTTGGTTTCGTATTGTTTTGGTATCATTTTGGAAACTGTAAAAATATATAGCAACGACAAACACCACTACTACAATAAACTGTTGTAGTTTTCTTTTTTTTTACTTAGCTAGACTTTGTCTTAAAGTGGAAAAAATATTTTTTTTAAAAAGAATTCAAATTAAAATAAACTAACGTAATTCAATTGTGATAGTGAAGATTAAAGTAAATAACTAGATTTTTGACCCGCGCTTTAAAAAGCGCGGGTACTATTTTGTTGTTTTTCTATATAAAAATTGATAATTCTTCGCTTTGATTATATAAACTGTGACATGATCAAGTTTCAATTATGTGGGTTAGTTATAATGTGTATAATATGACGAAATTTGCAATGCCTCATACAACCGTTTTATGTTTTTTTGTCAACCCGTTTTATGTTTCTAAATAAGTTAAACAATGGTTGTACCTGAAATTCGTACTTGGATAATAATTTATATTTAAAAATTATAAATTCCATAAAATATTTCTAAACATATAAAGTGGTCCAATATTTTCTTTGATTAAGTCGTAAAATCATTTTGTTACAAAATTTCAATCTCTAATATTACTTTTAAAAATTATTGCAGACTTTAATTTATAGTTATTATAAAAAAACGTTTATGGACTATGAAATGGATTATATAAAAACATAACCCATCTAAATCTATTGTTGTAGGAAATCAAGTCCATTGACAATACCATATTGCTTTATGTATTCCAAACTGGAGAGCTAAAAGTGAAATGTTATCATAAAGATCCTTAAAGGATTTATTATGCTCATATATATTTGGTCGTGAAGTACCATATTAAGAGTGTTATTTGAGCAAGTTACTAAACTGAAAGATGTAATTTCATATGACAAGAAAGAAAGTCATAAGTAACTTTTATAGTTATGAATGAATAACTTGTATGTACGAAACGAATATCCAGACAATTGTATGTAAGGATATTGTTTTTGAAGTCCAAATAGACCAATAAATTATTGTCTATATCAAAAGAGAATTGTGGACCAGAAGTCTATAGACCTTGAGTACTCTACTGGAAAGAGTTTATTATGATATACTCAAATCTCCAAAAGAGATTTATTTGATTGAAATGCATATCCTGAAGATATTGCTTCCAAGGTAAGAAATATGATAGTATGTGTGGTTGTACTCTTTTTCCTTATCATGGTTTTTATCCCACTGGAATTTTTCTATGACAAATTTTTAACGAGGAAACAAAGAACACACAAATGATAAGACACCTAGGAGGATTATTATAATTTAAAAGTTGAAAGTCTATCATTGATCTAAATTTTTTGATAATAGAATCTGAAGAAAATGATCAAGTCATATGAAGACTCATGAATTACAGAAGAATGACAATGTTGACATCCTACAAGTTCGTTCAAGTGACAATTTTGTTGACTTATTTACCAAGACGCTAACCACTGCTACTTTCAAGAAGTTAGTTCACATTATCGGAGTGTGTTATCTCAAAGATCTTGACGTATGCACATATGAGGGGAAGTCATTACGCGTTGCACTCTTTTTTCCTTAATCATGGTTTTTCCCATTGGGTTTTCCTGGTGAGGTTTTTAACGAGGCAGCATCTACGGTGTTTTGAAAGTACTTTGATATAATGGACATCAAGGGGAAGTGTTATGAATATTATAGTGATGCCATTATAGAAAGTCCTAAATATACTTGTTCCCTACTTCAAGTTAGACTTGGTCTCCAAACTATTGTATACCTATATATATGGTCCGTTATCAATGGAATAAGACACACCAATTCCTCTCTTCACTCTTCTTCTCTTCTTTACTATAACAACATCAAGGATATAATCATATAAACATATAACTTGACTGGGTGAAGCTTCTTTGGTTTTTACTTTTTAGTGTCAATATTTATATTCTTAGGTTTTTACTTTTTAGTGTCAAGATTTATATTTGTTTCCCAGAGATGGAATATAGTTAGAGGATCTCCAATTCCACTCCATAATTTAGTGCAAAATAGCGTGGAAAATGAAATAATGAACAAAAAAAAAGCCATTATTCTATCTATAGAATAATCATTTTTTTGTTTATTCATTTACTCTATTTTCTGCTCTATTTTGCAGTAAATTGTGGAGTGGATTGGAGATGCTCTTGTACGCTATTAACATATGTTCACTACAAGAAAACAGGCTTATTCTGAGGGCCAAAATCGTCGGTATGTCGTCGGAATACGGTTATTCCGACGACATACCGAAAAATTGTCCTCGAAAACTCCTCGAATTTCAATATCCCTCGAATTTCCTCGAATTTTCTGACGGAATTCGAGGAAACAAAATTCGAGGAAAATTTGAGGACAACTGTTCCTCGAAAAGTCGCCGGAAAATACCAGAAGGAAGCCCTCGGAAAATTCGACGACAGGTTCCTCGAAAATTCCGACGACGTTGCCCTCGAAATTTCGACGACAAATTCGACGACGCTGTCGCGGAATTTTCCGAGGGACAATGTCCTCGAATATTCCGAGGGCACCGTCGTCGGAACTTTCGAGGACAACTGTCGTCGAATTTTCCGAGGGACAATGTCCTCGAATATCCCAAAAATTTATTTTAAAAAATTAATTTTAAAAAAAAAACTAAATTTTTAAAATTTAAATTCGAAAATATAAAATTAAAATTAAAATATAAAACATTTTATATAAAATTCAAAGTAGTACAAATAAAAATAAAACATTGTGAGTTTTGAAAAAACTACGGGTTTTGGGTGTTCGGTCTGGCATGCTCGGGAACACCTCGCTCGGGTGCAACCTCCTCATCATCTCCATCATTTGCTCGCTCAGCTTCCTCTGTGCCTCAAAGCTCGCTGTTGAGTCGCCATCCGGGTCTCCAATGCAGATATGCGATCATCCTTGTCCGCAACTGACCCATAAGTGCTTCGGATCAACAAAGGGCGGTGGTGCAGCAGAAGACGGAACTGACCGGGACCGACGACCCAAACCGAACAAACGTCCCTTCTTCTTTGGAACCGACTGAAATAGAAAATTGTCAAATTTAAATAATAGAAAAGATGAAAAACGCTAAATAATAGAAAATCTGAATTGAACTTTAAAAAACTTACCTCTTCAACGATTTCGTTGATCCAACCCGAGGCAAGTAGTCGAACCCGTCGAATCGTCATCCTCGGTTTGAATCTGAGACACCTCGTCTTCCACCTGAGTGTCGATGAGGGTGACCACATCCCTCACAACACCATCATCAATCTGGCCGGTCTTCTTGTTGGTATACGCCCTCTTCATTATGCAGATCATCAACCGTCTCGCCCTCATTTTCTTCCGCCTTGAAAAAACATAAATTAACAAACATTAGTAATTAGAAAAATGCATATAAAATAAAATTTAAAACTTAAATAATAGAATAAAAAGCGACTAGCTTACCATGCGATCCCCCAGAGTGGCAATAGATTGAGCACCCAAGTTATGCTCGAAGACGCCCTTCCCTTTACTGTCGCTCCTGCGGTTGGTGGAGTTGGTGGAAGAAGTTGATTTCGTCTCATCCTTACTCCAATGCACACCCAACTCCAACCAGACCGTGGGGTTCATCGACTTTGGGACCTTTTAATTAAAAAATTGTTAAATAAATTAAAAAAATTTAATAAATTAAAAATTGTTTAATAAATAAAACAAACCTTGTTTATTTCCCACTTCTTCTTCCACTCGTGGATCTGCTTTCATAGTTGTCCATAACTTTATGGACGAAGTTGTGATAGATATACAATGTATCATCGGCATTCCTTGAATTCTTGCTGAAAATAAAACACAATTAGTATAAAATTTATATTAGAGATTAAAATATAAGTAAAAATTAGAATACTTACCGAAATGCTGAAACCACAGATGCTGCTTGTCGGTAGGGAAGTCGGTGAAAGTCGGATGTCCCTTGTCGAGGGCCGAGTACATCATACGGTTGATCCATGCGCTGATCCCGCTCGAGGATCGGTTGAACCTAATAAAAGAACAAATTATTAAAAGGAATCAAATTTTAATGAAAAATAGTTTTAATTCACATGTTTGACCCGCCCACGTGGATACGGAGGAGATAGGGAAGATGCTCACGACCGGCTGTCGAACAAACTCAAGAACTCATCACTCCTGAGGACCCTCGGAGCAGGAGCGGAGCGGGAATGGGAGTGGGTGCAGCAACGGTAGCGGGGAGGAGAAGGGAAATGGAGAGGGAGATGTATGGTAGGAGCTGTGGGGCGCGATGCGGAACCCTGAATGGAGTGGCTTCAACCACCACGACCACGACTGCCGAGACCGGCTCGATCATCACGATAAGACCTATATATAGTTTTAATATATAAGAAATTGTTTTAAGTCATAAAATAGTTTAAATATAAAAAAATTGTTTAATAATTAAAAAAAGTTTTAATATATAAAAAATAGTTTAATAATTAAAAAAAGTTTTAATATATAAAAATAGTTTAATAATTAAAAAAAAGTTTTAATATATAAAAATAGTTTAATAATTAAAAATAGTTTAATAATTTTAAAGATAGTTTTAATAATTAAAAAATAGTTTTAATATATAAGAAATTGTTTTAAGTCATAAAAATAGTTTAAATATAAAAATAGTTTAATAATTAAAAAATAGTTTTAATATATAAGAAATTGTTTTAATTCATAAAAATAGTTTAAATATAAAAAATAGTTTTAATATATAAGAAATTGTTTTAAGTCATAAAAATAAAAAAAATTATAAATTGTTATTATACATGATTTATTTATATATATATGTATAAAAATTATTAATCATTTATAAATATAGAAAAGGTTTATAAATATTTTAAAAATTTTAAAACGTTTTATTATATATAATTTATTACTGGAAACATGAAAACGTTTTTAAAAATCGAAAACATTTTTAAAAATCAAAAACGTTTTAAAATACAAAACGTTTTGATTTCTAACCAAAACAAAAAAAATTCCAAAAAAATTCCAAACTATCCATTCAATCCATTCAATCCTAAACTATCTAACAAACAACCTAAAATCCGAAATTATAATCTAACAAACCCTAATCCATTGAAAAAAACTAAGGTTTATACTTACATGATTCCGGGGAAGAGATGGCCGAGAGAGAGAGGTGAGGCCGAGAGAGGGAGAGACGGGAGAGAGGAGAGAGGGCGACCGAGAGAGAGAGGGGACCGAGAGAGAGGGAGAGAGGCGACCGGAGGGGGCGGAGGGAGAGGCGACCGGAGAGAGATGAGAGATTTGAGAAATGAGAGATCTGGAGATGCGGCGAGAAGGAGATGTTTTATTTATATATTCCGACGGAAACGGTTCGTCGGTATTCCGTCGGAATTATGAAAACCCTAGTTCCTCGAATTTCTCGAATTTTGAGGAAATTCGAGGAACACTGAAAAATTAAGACTTTCCTCGGAATTTCCTCAGAAAATTCCGAGGAAATTCCGAGGAACCAGGGTTTGGGGTTTCAAAACCTCGATTTTTTTGCAGATTTCATTTCTTATACAAATTTAATGCATACTATTGAATATTCTTTGTATAAATGATCATAATTTATGAAATAAAAATTTCAACAATAATTGCACGTATTCTCTTTAACGCTTGTTAAAGTGTATAAGTGTTTCTCTTATGTTGTGTGGTTTTCTTTCATGCAATCGTAAAAGTGTTTGTTATCATCTGAAACACCAAAGTTTGACTTCATAATCTGGTTAAGACACTTAATGAAGGTTATATATGTGTTATTCAATCCGCAAAACGTAGTTTTCGGTTCAAAACCCTGTTCCTCGGAATTTCCTCGGAATTTTCTGAGGAAATTCCGAGGAACACTGAAAATCATGATTTTCCTCGAATTTCCTCAGAAAATTCGAGGAAATTCGAGGAACCAGGGTTTGGGGTTTCAAAACCTCGATTTTTGCCGATTTCATTTCTTATACAAATGTAATGCATACTATTGAATATTCTTTTATAAATGATCATAATTTATGAAATAAAAAATTTCAACAATAATTGCGTATTCTCTTTAACGCTTGTTAAAGTGTATAAGTGTTTCTCTTATGTTGTGTGGTTTTCTTTCATGCAATCGTAAAAGTGTTTGTTATCATCTGAAACACCAAAGTTTGACTTCATAATCTGGTTAAGACACTTAATGAAGGTTATATATGTGTTATTCAATCCAAAACGTAGTTTTCGGTTCAAAATCCTGGTTCCTCGAAATTTCCTCGAATTTTCTGAGGAGATTCCGAGAACACTGAAAATAATGATTTTCTCGAATTTCCTCAGAAAATTCGAGGAAATTCGAGGAACCAGGGTTTTGAACCGAAAACCCACCTTCCTCGAATTTCCTCGAATTTTCCGAGGGATTTCGAGGAAGTGTACTTTATAATCAAATCCCTAAACCGAGAAGGTAAATTCGAGGAAATTCGAGGAAAACCTAATGTCCCTCGAATTTCCTCGGTATTTCTATTAAAAAAAAAAAAAAACTAGTCTGTTTCGAAGTCATCATCACCGATGAATCTGAATCTGGTCTTGGTGAAACTCTCCAATAACTGGTTCATCCTCTGCGTGAACGACGGCTTCCTCTAAGTCGGTAAAATCGACTACAAGGCCACCTTCAGCTACATCTTCGCTGCACTTAAGTTGCCGGATGTGATTGGTTGTAGTGGGTCTTCCAGCTCAGAACTTCCCTGAACTCGGCCCTCGGGTTGAGTCTTGTAACAGAACCCATGGATCATCTTTGTTCCTTACCCGGGTACTTGATATAACAAACCTGTAACATTTAAAAATTATTAGTAAAAGTATAAATTATGATCAACCATTCGAATAATTAACATTTACTTACCTGATCGGCCGAGAAGCAAGAATGAAAGGATCATAATATTGCAGCTTTACTCGAATGTACTGATGTAACACCAAATGCATCTGTTTTCACACCTCGATCGGAGTGTTGTCGTGCCAATCACAATAGAAAACAGACAGCGCAATCCAAGCATGCCCAAATACTTGATTTCCATAATCTCATGTATGTGTCCGTAGTATACATCATCTCGATGCGTAACAAACGCCAGCATCATAGGTCGACGCTAACGTCTCCTCTTTTCAGTTGTGAATGCATATCCTCGAGTACAAAATCTTGGATATGACTTCACAACATAGTTTGGTCCAACCACCATTTCGCGTATCCAATCACAAATGTTTCACCTCTGGCTAAACCAGCAGACACCTATTAATAGCACATATATAATGAATTAGTATAAATATGTGATAAAATTGTATAAATATGTGATAAATGATATTTTAATTTGTTTAAGGCACTCACATAAGTAAACATCCATCCAGCAAATTCTCTGCTTCATTTCTTCTAGTTCCTCCTCTGTATATCTATATCCGAACCGCTTTTCGCCATGAAAATCCTGTACATGTGATGACAATAATGTAATTAATTAAGATATAAATGTTAATTTGTTAAAATAAAAATTTGTAAGATAATAAACTTACCTCTCATATTGAAGAACATCTTAGCAGTTGGTGAGCAAATATGTTTGCAAATGACTTTCTGCTTTCGAAGAAGTCGACGGTCCTTTGGTTTTCCGCTAAGTCGTCCAACATCTGTGAAAATATCTGGAACCTTAACATGATATGTTGCTCGTTTGCCTCTATCATCATGCCGAGCAGGTCTTCTGTTTTGGTCTGAACTTCTGCTGGAAAGTAGTACTCGCAAAGTTTGAAATTTCTTCATTGATCATCGTGCGACTATAGAACCTTCTACCCTACTTAAACTTTTCACCATCTTCTTCAAATGGAACATATACCGCTCATACAGATACATCCATCTATACTGCACAGGACCACCAAGTTCCAATTCTCTTACCAGGTGAATAACAAGATGCTCAATAACATCAAAAATGAGGGAGGAAATATCTTCTCAAGGTTGCTGAATCACGGCTATGTTAGTCTTCAGATTTTCAATTCCTTCAAGAGTCACTGATCTGGTGCATAAATCGCGGAAGAAAGCACTTATCCCTGCAATTGCTTCATGAACATTTCGTGGTAATAGTTCCTTGAAGGCAAACGGAAGGAGCGCTCCATCAACACATGGCAATCGTGACTTTTCAAGCCAATAAACTTTCCTTCCTTTCGTCTGATTCGCAAATTAGATGCGAACCTGAAACTCCACATCGTTTGAAATCCAATCAAAGAACGCATTTTTCCCTCTGCATCAAGTCGGTATATAGGAAAAGGAGCCCTACCATTCCCATCAACATGAAGTTCTGAACGAGCACATATATCGACTAAATCCAGTCTTGACTTCAAATTATCCTTTGTTTTACCTTGAACGTTAAGGATAGTGTTCATGAGATTGTCAAAAGTTCTTCTCAATATGCATGACATCTAAATTATGTCTTAGCAGATGATCCTCCCAGATGGCAGATCCCAGAAAATACTTTTTGTGCCGGTTATGTAGTTCTCCAACAGCATCTACGGAAATTTCTCATGTCCCCGGCGTGCCGTCCTTGCTGCACCAAAATCTCTTAGTTGTGTCTTCAAACCTTTCCCACTAACTTCCTCAGGTGGACCATCAAACACCTGCTTGTTCTTCCTAAACAAAGTCTTACTCCGACGGTATGGATGATCGGTGGTAGGAATCGTCTGTACAGTCAAACCAACACGTTTTCTTCCGTTCTTTAGTTGGAAAGCATCTGTGTCATCTTGACAATATGGACATGATAGCCTCCCATCGTTGTCCATCCAGATAACATACCATATGCTGGAAAATCACTTATTGTCCACATTAGTACTGCCGCATTTGAAAGTTCTCTTTACACGAAATATCGTATGTTTCAGCACCTTCAGCCCATAGTTGTTGCAACTCATATATTAGTGGCTGAAGAAACACATCAAGCGATCTCTTAGGATGCTCTGGTCCGGGCGAGAATGGAGAGAAACAGAAACTCTCGTCGCAAGCACAAGTTTGGGGTAAGTTGTATGGTGTAACAATGACTGGCCATAGAGAATATTGTCTTCCACTCTTCCCATACGGGCTGAAACCATCAGTACATAATCCAAGGTAGACATTTCTTCTCTCATAAAGTCGGGATACTTTGATTGGAAATGCTTCCACGCTTTTGCATCGAAGGATGTCTAATCTCACCATCTGTTGAGTGCTCGCATGCCATCTCATTCGCAGCGTTCGAAGATACAACCTCGCAATCTTTCCGTCAAAGGCAAATACCACATCCTTTTATATGGCACTGGAACTCTTCCACTCGTATCTTTATAACGAGGCTTCCCACAAAACTTGCATGAAATCCGCTGGTCATCCGCCCTCCAATAAATCATGCAGTTATCGCTGCATACATCTATTACGATAAGATAAACCAACACCGCTACGAGTTTCTGAACCTCGTAGTATGAACCTGAGCTACATTTTCCTCGGTAGAATACCTTTAACAAAATCAGCTATCGCATCCATACAGTCTTCAGCCAAGTTATAATCTGTTTTAATGCCCATCAGTCTTGTAGCGGATGATAAAGCTGAATGACCATCTCTACAACCTTACAATGGTTGCTTTCCAGCATCCAACATATCATAAAATCTCCTAGCTTCGCATTGGGTAAATCTTCCTCTAAAATGATCATTTACCATCTGCTCAGACCTACACCATAATCTACATCCGTTCTAATTGGTTCTTCTAATCTAACCGGCTGAGGTTCGCTAGTACTACCAAGTTCATAATTAGTTTCCCATGATGATACCAAATTTTGTAACTTCGTAAACCTACTCAAATATAGATGAGTCCAAACATCCCACTCTTTAATAACCTTTCTATTTTACAATTAGAGCAAGGACATCTTAACTTACCTGTTTCGCTTCGGTTGTCGTGAACTAACCCCATGAATTGGTTATACCTCGTTGGTATTCTTCCGTAAGCAATCTCGTGTCCGGATCCAAATGAGGTCGATCGATCCAAGAACGAAAATAATTTGAAGAAGACATGTTTTTTTGAAATCAAATTCGTGATAGTAGGAGGGAAGGAGAAGAAATGGAGTGAATGAAGGTGAAGAGGGGTGGCTGTATTTATAGATGAAATCCTGCAGATCTGAAATTCGAGGAAATTCCGAGGAAAACAGACACTTCCTCGGAATTTCCTCGGAATCCCCCAACGGCTCTCCAACGGTTCTCTAACGGCTACAAAAAGTCGTCGGAATTTTCAAAATATCCGTCGGTTTTTTCCGACGGACACTGTTTCCTCGGTAATCCCTCGGAATATACCGAGGAAATCATACTTCCTCGGTATTTTCTCGGAAATTTCCGAGGAAATACCGAGGAAACCACATTTCTTGGTTTCCTCGGTATTTCTTCGGTATTTCCTCAGAAAATTCCGAAGAACTCATTTTCCCTCGGTATGTCCCTCGGAATAGTGATGTTTTCTTGTAGTGGTTAATTCATCTATTAGTAACTAATTTGGGTTAGATCCTAAGGTTCTTGATATAGTTTCATAGATCGATTTACCAAATATGTATATTGCTAGATACAATATATGGATCTATTTTCTTTCTCTCTTGAATTCGACACCCATTGTAGACATGATATTTGCTAAATACATTTCAGTTCATATACCGTTTGTAAATTTACATCTATAAATTGAAAGAAACTTTTGACCAACTTTAAATAAACTAAAAATCTTTTGCACAACAACAAAAATCTGCGTAGAATAGTCTGTTAAGAGTCAGACTTGTTGATGTACATTCAAGATTAGATAGAGACCATACAAATACACATAGAAGATCCTTGCAGTAGGTAACTGACTTTACTGGAGTGAATTCACATTTTGGTAAAAAAGAGCCGTCATTGCGTGTAGACATTTGTACTTCACGGCTCTATTATTTTGTGTACCAAACTTGAGAGCTACTAGCTTTACCTGTTGATTACAACGATCTACTCTAAGACTAGGAAAAGTCCTGTAAATTTCAATGTTACAGTTCGTTTAACCCATGAACATCTGAAGTAGATTTTCATTCAAAGTAGATTAAGGGTAAGAAACTTGTGTATGATGTTTCACAATTAATATTTGGCGATTAGATCCAAGTATAAAGATATAAGATTAGCGAGAAAGAACATATAAATTCGTTTTAAATACATATTTCAAGATTTGGAGAATTTAACCATTCAAAGTTTAAAAACATATACCAAAATCCGGTTCACACCGACTATGTACACAGAAAATCTGGCAAAACCAATGATTCATGTCGGTCGGTTATAAATTAGACCGAAACATGACACCTTGAAGAGACTATCCACCGGGAAATCTTGTTAACAGTATACCAAAACCGGCCAAAAAAACGCCAAACGTAGGATTCAGATGGTTAATGCCGGTCTTGGATCAATGAGACAAAAGTCTCAGACTAGGTCTGTTTAACAGAGCTAGACACGTCCGAACCGCTAACATGGGCACTAAACATGTCTCCCTCTGGACCATTAAGGACCCATTTAACTTTCTCTGGTGGGTTTGGGTCACTAACCACGGTCTCACATCCAATTCCATTACAAATCGCCAAAAGCTGAAAAGGTGTTGAAGAAGAAAACCAACGTCAAACCGATACAATCTTGTTAAACTTCTGCACCTCTAAATAATGTAAAAAAAAAAGCTTAGAAACCTACCGGAACCTGCTCAGAGTGCACCTTAGAAACCGAAGCAACTGTACCGTTCCCGATAGAGTTCAAGTACCTCTCAGCGGAAACAAGGGAACGGAACCGCTTTCCTGTTTTTTGCTCAGTGTAATACTGCAAGGAACCAATACAAACTCTTCTTTATTCAACAGTCCAATTAGCAAAATATGCTCAATCATTCTCACACTACTAATTAACGAGACAAATGATTCTTCTCTCATAAGCACCTTATCAATATGAGAAGAGTTTTTCCTCTGTTTCCCCTCAACGGTCCATCCTTGAGGCAAAAGGAAATCCTTGGAAGCTAAGCGGTGGTCCTGCAAAATTCAAAACATACTGTGGATTTGAGACAAGAACCATATATATATGATTGTGCAAAATATCATGAAATCGAATATCAAATGGACCTGTTCGGTTCTGCGTTTTTCATAAAACTTTGGACTTCGAGACAAGCGTCTCTGATTTATATCTCCAACCAAGTGTCTTCGAACAGATACTAGAGATGAAATCACTCTACCACCAGTCCCTGACTCGTTAAAGCACTGACCCAAAAAAAAAAGGAAAGATTAGATTTTTTTGTCAGAAGATAACTCTCAAAGATCTGTCTTTCATTCAATTATGTATACCCAATTCTACCATCGCAAGATCTAACTCAGCTTTTCACTTTACCGTGTCGACTCTTCTTTTCCTGCGAGACGAAGTGGGGTCCACGATATACAGCTGGGGTTCGCGACGGTGTCGCGCCGGAAACTTGACAAGAGGGACGAGGTCGTCTGAAGGTCTCGTCTGCATATCTTTTCGTTGCCGGGTGTAATTCGATAACCCGAGTGAGGTTTAGTGGGTCAAGCCATTTACACTCGCACTTTATATAGTACGCTCGTACCCCTTTTGTCACTTGACCCGCATGTCACCAATGCTTTTGTCTCGCACTAACACTTGTCAAATCTTGTATATATATATAAAATAGGGATTCTCTCCCTTTTAAGCCATCCACCTAAGATGCCAGGACACAAATTCGAGCTTTGAGGAGTCGACACGTGTCCCTTTAGCAAAGTGCACTGTTTCATTAAAGCTGTCTCATTCATATTTGCGGGCTTCTTTTCTGGGCTTCGTGTTTTACGCAAATAATTCCAGCCCGATAGGAAGAAAAAATTGGCTCCATAGACGCTTTCACCTTCCTAACGAAAAGCTTCCATCCTTTCTAGGATTTATCCGTACCATAATTCAATGCTGACCAACCTCTCTTCGAAGCTGCCGCCTCTAATTAATCGCTTGACATTCTTGCTACAGGTTCTCACAATCTAACACCGTTACATGCCAGTGCATCCAATCGTCGTGATTAAGCCTCTCATTAATAGCATATTCCCACTCTTCATACGATTTCACATTTAATACATCGTCTCATAACTTCTACAGTGTGAATCTATAATCTATAAATATGTGAGTTTTACCTCTTTTTCTTAATCTTCCTAAAACTTTCGTAAAACTTCCGAGTCGTCACCGTTGAGTATCGCGTTTCTTCGAATGGGAAGAGAGCTTTTCGGCGTAGTTTGTCAAACACTTCATCGTTACGGAATATGACAGAGGAGAGACATGAAAAGGCTGGTGATTGCTCTCTGATGGTCGTTAAAGATGCGCTTGGATCACTCCCAAATCTGGTAAGATTCACTGTCTTTCTTATGATTATGAGCTTGAGTAGTTTAAAAGATCTGGTATTAAGGTTGGAAGTAAGTGTTTGAATGTAGAGCTCATATCTTGAGTATTGATTTGTGATTACGTGATCTCTATTGTACAGTGACCACATAAACATGAATTGTTTCTTTGTTATTTCCTTACATTGATGGGCTTAGTCCTTAACTTTATCTCGCCTTGAATCTTTTCCTCTGCTATGACTTGACCTGATGGTTTTTTTTTTGGGTTGTTTCATGTTAAAGACCAATCTTGCATTGCTTTCCATGATGAAGAGTGGGGAGTTCCTGTCCATGATGACAAGTACGTGATGATATCTCTTTTACAGATTATTTTTGCTTAGTCTGGGAGGTGGTATTTGTGTATTATAAACGCTCTTATTTGTCAAACTGCGTGCATGAAAATTTCCAAGTTATTAAGCCTCTCTGGTGTAATTCTGGAACTATCCTGGAAATACATTTTTTTCAAAAGATAATCATTCATGTAACTATGACCAATAAGTTTTTATTTTGTAACATGATCTTCTTATGAGCCAATTTTCAAAGTGCTTAATCTTTGTTTAAACAGGAAAATTTTCATGGAATTTGATTCAATTCCTCCATCTGAACAAACAAACAAACAAACAAAAGAGAACATCCCCTAAGTTGCTACCACTCCATTACTATCCATGATCCAAGGCTTAATGGTTTGCTTTTCTTTTTTCCGTTACAGTAATTCTCTGTTACTACGAACTTTGTCACTACAGCTTTGGTAAACAGCATAGTTTTTAAATAAATATATATAAATGATTATGCTTTAGGTAACTGTGCAACCGTTCTTACAATCTTAGTGGATTGACTGTACATGTGTTGCTTTTTTCGTTTGTGTAGAACAATAACCCTCCGCAAAGATTGAAAACGGTTGCAGTCGACCAGGTTAAAGTACTTGACTGCTTGTGATAGACTTATCAAGTTAAGAATTAATCAGTTGGTACAGCCATTTGAACGTATTTGACACAGGTGTCGTGTGCATGTACTCTTCGTGCAATCAACTTGCTTCGTTGGCTGTTAGTAGAACTGAGACATGATTTACTCACATCGACTTGGAACTTTTATTGATCAGAATTCTCTCTTTACAGGTTAAATACATGTATAGAGTTGCACATTCCCATCCTTTTGGCTTCCCACAGGAGAAAACATTTGGGAACATCGTCTGGAAAACATAAGAGTTCTTTCTTAACCTTCACCTAAAACAAACAAAGATGAAAGGAGTGTTCAGGAAAATGTCCAAACTAATACAGAGTTAGCCAGAAGACTATGAAAGCACATGAGGCGGAAGCAGCTGCAGAACAGGCAGTTTCAAAGGTATAAGCTGCCATGACAGCAGCTGAAGAAGCTGCAAAGGAAGCAGATGCACCAGAAGCTGCTCGAGCTCGAACTTATGCCGAAGAAGCTTCAAAAACACTGAAAGGAAAACAAAATCTGCAAAGTGGTAAACACACTCTTCTTATATCACATAACACATGATAAAGAGAATACTTTTTCATGGCCGTATTGAAAATTTGATTAAAAAGATGGTTTGTACGTGAGGTGACATAGAAGAGTAAGAAGAAGCTAAATGTGTTTCAGGTAATGAGAGAGAGAAGCGCAGAAGTAGTGTTTGTGTGTTGATGATTTTCCACTTAGAGACTCTATTTAGTTGTAAAGCAGTAAATCTCAGATGCTAAAGCCATCGTATTATTGTTCACATTTTACTCTACGGCCAAAATAAGTTATAAAAACTGAATATATAAAACGCTGCAATTTTCTTTGGTCGATTTTACTATAATCTAAATTTAGTTCCTCCCTCGATTCACCCATACCAAAAAACCACATAAGTTTTAGTTTACAACTTTACATGTTTCCAACCAATAAAATGGAATTCTTATCGTACGGTAAGACATATTAATCCCTTTCTCACGTGAACTAAGTTAATATTAAGAATATCACATGTTTAAAAGAAAAAAAAACAAGAGTCGTCATTGTTATTTTCCCGACCCCCACAAAAAAGTTCTCTAATCCAAATACCAAAAAAGAAAACAATTCATTTTGAGAAGCATATTGAAACAAAGTTATTTCACGAGATTAAAATTCTTTCTCAAAACCTTTCTCCCCCATTATTTTCCTTAGTATGCACATGAAAATGATCATCGTTCCAATATATATAAAATAACAACATTGAAAAATTACTCTTTAAGTAGTCCTCTCCATAACATCTATAGGCGGCCACATGTTGAAAAATAGCAAATATATATACACATTAATTACTTCCAAAGACTAATTTATCTAATAAACAATAATATCATGCAAGAAATACTTACATACACCAAAAAACTGGCATATCTCGCGCTATATAACACATTCTCGATTTGCTATATAACACATTCATTATTTATATGTAGATAACTTACAAAATAATAATAAAATAAATAGTGTAAGTTGTTATAAAATAGTTAAAATTAATGTTACATATAATTGAGAATAAATGAAACATTTTAAAAAGATTACATTAAATTGGTTTTTACGGAAAAAAATAAGTATATGTTTTATAGGTATTGTGAATACAAAATGTAAGGTTATTTTATTGAATTAAATTTGATTTTTAAAAAAAAAAACTAAAATAAAAAAGCTCAACCATAATTTTAATATGGATATGAAATTAGATATATATATATATATATATATATATATATATATATATATATATATATATATATATACTTGCATAGTTCAACAAAGAAATAGTGTAAAATAACCTGATAACAAACAAAAATAACAGAAATGAAATTAGATAACTTATACTAAAACAAACATATTAAAATATCTATACCGACATAATAAAATCTGAACACAACTTCATTAATAATCACAACAATTGTGGTAAAGGTAACTATATCTATGCCATAATTTTGCTATGAGCATCATAATATGAGGAATGCATGAAATTTATGGATCGTCATGGACAGAAAACCGACATGTCTGACAAATGCTGAGATAGATCATAAGTTTCTTATACGACGTCTCTATATTGAAAAAGAAGTATTATATTACTAATATGATCTTTACAACACCACCAAGAAAATCTCATCTCAGTAATCTCGAAAATCGATATAGTGATTGTTATTGCTACAAACAAATGGAGATATTTTAATATGTTTGTTTGACGGTGACTGACAAGTGCCAACACTCATCGACCACTACTCAGTTTTCACACTTACCAGTTTCAATGTTTTATTACTTTGATTAACTTTGCATTACGACCTTCTTCTCATTTAATATAACATGCTACTTTTAATAAGAAATGTAACTTGAAATAATCACCACTTCCACTCCAATAGTATGCCGAAAAACTATAATTTCAACATAAAAAGTATATACTCTTATAACATACACAAAAAAAAATTACTCACAGCCCAATCGTTCCAAACCTCAATATTACAAACCACAAATAACGCACCAAATACAAATCAAATTTTTATAAAATGAAACAACATGAAGACAATTTGAAGCCCTCACATCATACCAATGCCACAACTCTTTATTTAGGGGTGGGCAAAAAAAAACGAACCGAACCAAACCGAACCAACCGAACAAAACCGATTCAAACCGAACCAAAGTCTATTATCAAATAGTTAGGTTTAACATTTTCCCAACCTGAACCAACTGAACCGGAACCGATCCGAACCCCTAACCAATGTGTTTTTGTTATTATTTGAATTAAACATACTAGTAATATACGATATACTAAAATCCTAAGATTAAAATCATTGTTAACTTTATTAACGATTTTTTTAATTTACTATATATTACTTTAGTTATTTTTTGTTTAATTGTGTTCTTATAATTATTTTGTAGTTTGTTAAGATTTTTGCTCCAGTTTTATATTATATTTAGTTTACATAGTTTACTTTTAAGAGGCATTATTAACGATGTTTTTTAAAAAGTTCTGTTTACTATAGTTAACTTTTATTTGATTATGCTCTTATAAATGTTTTGTGTTTTAAAAAGTTTTTTTTGTTTCGGTTTTATATTGGATTTAGTCAACGTGATTTAGTTATTCATAGTCACTAATGATTTTATGACCATGCGTTTGTGTTTTAAAACCGGACCGATATCAAATCGAATCAAATTCAAACCGAACCGAAACCAATCCAAACCGAACTAATTATGATTTACTTTGGTTGGATAAATCACTGAACCGAATTAACTAAACCGAACCGAATCCGAACCGAACCAAAAAAAATACATCTTATCACATATAATAAACTTTTTTAAAAGACAAAAATCCCTATCATACGAATTTCTTGCAAATGGAAACCAATAAAACAAACCATGAAATCATACAAAAATAATAATTTAGATCACATATACCAGTTTGCATATTAGTATTATTAAGTTTGCATAAACATTGTTTTTTTGTGAGAAATTAAATAATATTATTACGTTTAGTCACATTAAAACTTGTCAGAAGACTAAGTTTGCACAAACATTATAAGAAATTGGATATTATTACTTTCCTGCTATTATACTAGCTTTTATGAGATGAAGCATGTTATTTATCACGTAGCGAAACCAGAATAACTACATCATTACTTTGGTGATTATATCCATAACTCCTTACAACAGAACAGACGGTATAATGTGAACAGTAATTAAGAACTAATATACATATCTGGTTCATACCGACTATGAACATAAAAATATCTGGCAAAGCCGGTTTACTCAGATCAGTTACTGTATAAAACTAGACCGACATACGAAGAGACTACCCGACCGGAATAGCTTGTTTAAACAGTAAACCAAAACTGACTAAACCGACCACATCAAGAAATCAGATAACCGATCTTGGATCAGTGAGACAAAAGCTTCAAACCATGCCTGTTTGTCAGACCTAGAGACATCATGTACTTTGCTGAGATGATGATCCTGCAGAAGCAAAAAAAAAAAACACACTGATTAAAGATTTTTTATACAAGAACCATAAGCTTCTGCAATTTCAAACCTAGATCAACAGACCTGGTTTGGTTGGTTCTGGATCTTTCACAAACCCTTCTGTCACTACTTCTGCAGCCAAAGTGTCTTTGAACAGATTATAGAGATGGAAACTCTCTACCAGTCCATGGCTCGATAAAGTACTTTAATAGCTCTCTAAGATCCGTCTTCCAAGCAACAACCAAGATCAATGTAACACAAAAGATTACTACTTTGATCCCAATTATACACTTCCATTGATATGATTAATGCTAGTCATATGCCTACTTTGATCCCAATTTGAAGAAAAGCTTCACATTTTTGCTTGGCAAAACATTTTTTATTTATCATAACCTTAAACCATAATTAAGTTAACAATACACGACTTTATGCCGTTGAAAAGAAAAAGAGTCAACTTCTTCCATGCCCCCATTTGTGGTAAGACAATCTCCTATGGGCCCCTAAAATCTCTTATACCCTCATTGCTTTAATGAAATATGAATATCCGATTTTACCCTTTTGTATTTTCGAAATATTTATTTTTAAATTAAAAAATTCAAAATTCAAATTTTCAAATTTTCAAATTTCGAAAATTTCAAATTTTCGATTTTTCAAATTTCGGATACAACATTACACCGTATAGTTTTACTTAGTTGTACCCAGTTCTACTGTGTAATACTGATATTAAGTTATATTGAGTTATCTTGGTTATACTAAGTTATCTTGGTTATACTAGTAATACTTGTTATAGTAATACTCGTTATCTTGGTTATAGTGGTATCTTGAGTATTCATGAGTATTACTAAGTTATCTTGAGTGTAGTTATACCGAGTTTCTTGAGTTATACTACGTATCTTGAGTACTACCGAGTTATCTTGAGTTATTGGTTATCTATCTTAAGTAACACCAAGTTATCTTGAATCCACTCTGAATATGAAATAAATAAAACACGAAAAAATCATTGAAAGGGATAACAAGAACAATAAGAACCACTAAATCATAAAAATCTGAAATATCTTATTGAACCCTAAATCGGAAAAACCCAGAATAATAAAAACCCTAAAACAAAGTAGATCTAAAAGGTATCCGATTTCCCTTTCGTTTTGTCACCTTCTTCGTCGTCACATCACCCTTGGAGTCATCGCGGATTTGTTTCTTCTTCTGGTTCTCAGATCTAATCCCGATTCAACCGTGAGCACTCTTCAACAGCGAGCATGAGCACTCCTCAATCGCTGTTATTAAATCTAAAGCGAAGAAAGAAAGAAAAAAAATCTTTGTTATTGGATTTGATGTTGAAGAAGAAAGAAAGAAGAAACAAGGAAAAGAGAAGTTGCAGAGAGGAAGAGAGAAACTGACGAAGAGAAGGAAGAGAAAGAAAAGGAAGAAATGAGATAATAAGTAAATAAAATCAGATCTATAGATATTTAAGTTAGTAATCAAGGGTAAAAATGTAATTAGTCTATTTTTCGAATTAAAAATAATACAAAAAGAAAATAGTTTTTAGTGATGTCCTTGGAAGATTGAGTTATGAGATTTAGGGGCATCAGAGGATTTGCCTCAAATAAAAATAAAAAACATAGAACGTGACTAGAGTCTTGACAGATCAATACTCAGACCAATCTCAAAACCTACCAACCAGAATAACAATTCAAGATTCGTCGCTGCTGCTTTCACGATCTTCCTTACCATCATCATCATCTCCAGAAAACCCATCTCCCAATTCACAAATCTTTTTCCAAACATCAGCTTCCACTGGAACAACAGACAACCTCGGCTGTCTAAACAAAACGAAATCCTTAATCCCTTTGTCTCCTTTCATCTCCTTCAAATCAACAAATCTCCTCATCTCTCCAACAGCTTTGACGTCGACCGCTCCTTCTCCTTCTCCGTCGTCTGCGTACCATTCACGAGCCACCTCCACCACACCCACGACGCATCTTGATTTCGTACCGGAATGGTAGAAGAAACAGAGGTCGCCTAAAGTCATGGATCTGAGATTCTTCTGGGCTTGTTTGTTCTTGACCCCGTCCCATTTGCTGACGCCGCCGTTGGCTTCTTGGTCTGACCATGACCACTCGCTTGGCTCTGTTTTCAGTAGCCAGTATCGCTTCCCTTTCCCCATCTCTTTTGTTTTCTTCCGTTTCTTCTAAATTACTAATCACTTGGCAAAACATTAGGTTGCATATAACTATGTGAAACTACATTATTACCCCTCTAAAGAAATTTTTTTTTTTCCAAAGAAATATTAAGTTGCCAAAAACTTAATTTAACATTCAAATAATATCCGAGCATATAGAATGCTTAATATAAAAAAAAATAAACGCCGAAAGATAAAGAGTAGAGTGATGAATAAAGTGGTTAGCTTGAAAGCTCCACGACAATGGGACTCCTAACATGGTGTCTGGAATCAGTCCATGTCAGCTCTCCAAAGACGTACCCTAAACCCTTCGCTGACTCGGCCTGGAGAGTCACCTGAAACATCTTCTCCTCTCCAACTTCACTAAACGTGAGCAGTTTCGGCTCTACGGAGACTTCAACTCCAAGAGGAGCTCGGAAATAGACTCTGTATGTAGAAGGAGGTCCAACGTTCGTGAGTTTACGAGTGACTGTGACAGAGTCCGTGAGTTTAGGGACAGTGATCGAAGGGTAGTTGAAGTCCAAAAGATTAGCTCCTTGGCGGCACGTGTATAGCGGATCATCGGCAAATAGTTGAACCACCTTGTTCTTGTAACCGATGGCGCATAGGAAGTCTAAGTAGTCTCCAGTGCTGAGATCGTAGACAAGGCCCGGGTGAGAGGCTTTATTGGGCTGGACATGGCCCGAGCCGTAGCCGAAAGGAGTTGCTTTGTGGAAAGTCGCATCGACCATCGGCTTTCGAGTGTTGTCTCTTGTTCTCGAAGTAGTCATGATGGCCGAACGGATCGCGGCAGGGCTCCACTGAGGGCGGAGAGTCTTCAAGAGACCGACGATGCCGGAGATGTGAGGACAAGACATGGATGTTCCCGATTCGACGTTGAATGGAGTTCTACGGTTGTCAGATTCTATGTCTGTAGGGCTTGTGGCTTCCGTGAAGGCGGCTACGATGTTGACACCTGGTGCAGTGATGTCAGGCTTGAGGATTCCTGGTGTGATTTTGTTGGGGCCTCTGGAAGAGAAGGAGGCCATGAAAGGAGCTGGCTTCGTGTTGAGTTTAGTGTTAGGTGCAGTTATGTAGCCTTTGGGGTCTTTTGTGGAGTTTAGGTATGAAAACACAGCTTCGCCATCTTCGTAGTCAATCTGAGAAGCGGGGAGAACATGAGTGTCCGAGATGATCTCGTTTCCGCTCGCCTTGTCGTTGCAAAGTATCATTCCTACAGCACCAGCAGTGGCTGCTTGTTGTCCCTTGTCTACACGCGCGTTGTCTCCTCTTAGACACACGACGATCTTGCCTTTCACTTTTTCCGGGTCTAGGCTGCCTTTCTTGCATAGCAATCTATATATATTCAAACACTAGTTAATACGTACTTATGTTATTATACACATTCCAAAAAAATAGATATAGCTAATACTTACGCTTGTAACGCTGACGCATTGGCTGCTTTACCGTCCGCGGCACTGATCAGGTCGTACATCTTGTTTTCGGGCAAAGGCTTAGAGAGGCTTGTTCCCTGCGTTCAAACCAATACTTGTAGCACAAGTAATCAAGAAAAAATGGAATATTAGGTTAATTAAGATCAAAACCTTGAAGCGTGAGCCGTTGCTGAGCTCTACAAATGCTTGAAACTCCCGATCCATGGAGCTTGCTCCGACGGTAATAATCCACGGTGCAACGTTAGAGACCGTTCCAGGTTTAGGCCCCGAGTTCCCAGCAGAACACACAACCGTCACACCGTACTTGACCGCTACGAATGATCCAATGGACATGCCATCCTCCATATAATCTCCTGCGTCTCCGCCCACTGAAGCGGATATAACATCCACACCGTCACCGATGGCTGCATCAATCGCTGCCAAGATATCAGCATCAAAGCACTCGGCACCCTTGAAAGGCGGCCAACACACTTTGTAAGAGGCGACTCTAGCCTTAGGAGAACCACCACTAGCTGTCCCGTTGCCAAATCCAAAGACATTGGCTCCGGGTACAAAGTTTCCTCCCGCTGTGGAGAGAGTATGGGTGCCGTGACCGTCGAGGTCACGAGGGGTTTCAAAGGTAGAGTTAGAGGGGAATTTTGCGTACGCTAAGTAACCTTTGTTGAAGTATTTTGCTCCAATGAGCTTCCTGGTTACATGTCACGAATCAAACAATAATCAAATAAATTTGAAAATAAAGTTGTTAATAGTAAGAGGGAAGATGTGAACCTGTTGCAAGGAACATCACCGTGGCAACTGCCTTGCCACCTAGCCGGAACATCACCATACCCTTCATCGCTGAAGCTTTTTGACTCAGGCCACACACCTTCATCAATATACACAGTCATTTTAAATCTTCCAAAATTTATAAAGAAAAACATACAAAAATGTCCACTTCAGCAATATTTTGTCACTGTTTTTATAACTAATATGATGCATTAAGAGTCTGATGTAAACCATAGAACTTTTGAGAGGGTCTTGATGATATACATAAAATTATTATGAAGCATGATGGTAATAGATAGACTCCTCCTATCTACTTGTGAGCAAAGCACACTCTTTCTTTGGGAGTTTACCTGTGTCAAGATTAGCGATGATTGTGTCTTCTCCGAACCCTGCTTTGTTCCAGAGAGAAGACTTGTGAACCACGCCATGTTTCTCAAGAAGCATGAAATCCCATGAATGAGTGGTATGCAGTTTCCTTCCTTTGTTTAAGAATATAGAGACTACTTTTGGATGCTCTGCATTTAACAATTAACTTATTAATATTTAAATTACGTGAAACCAAAGAGATTGAAGGACGCATGCAGAATTTTGGGAATGATGATCTCACTGGCGATTTCAGAAGCTTCATTGTCTTCAAGAACAGCGGCGAAGCCATTAATATGTCTCTTGTATGAGTAAAAGATTGCGTCTTTTGCACTTTGATGGCTGCAATTAAGTATTTTTCAGTATGAGTCAACAAAACACTTTTTTTTTTACTTTCCAAAGCAATAGATAACTTTGAGGGATGATACCTTCCCAAGAAAGAAGCGAGAAAAGTGCGATGTGAATGAGCAACACGATCGAGATGAGCGGGAGAGAGGTGATGAGGAGGATGGGCGTGAGATCCCAGATAGACTATATAGGACTGTACACAAAATTAAACAATCAAACATGTTCATATTTGTAAAAGCAACGTAAATATAGAGAAAGAGATGACCTTCTTAAGAGCAAACGCATGCGAGTAAAAGAGAGTGAAGATGAGGAGAAGAGATAAACTCTGGAGGCACATTTTTTAGTCGTGGCTAAATGCTACTCACGTATCTTCTCATTACACACTCTCATATACAATTTGTTTTTGCATAATTGTCTTTTTTTATCTCAGTCTATATTTGGGAGATGGATAAAATCACGCACAATCTTAACTTACTATCAAAGATTAGGTGAGTGATTTTAGGCCAAAAAGTCTGCTCTCTCCTTTTAATTTTTTCTTTCTATGTAACTGAAATAGAGAGTAGTAATAGGATCTTGCTTATTTTTCTTTCTATTTTTTCTCCCCATTTTTTGGAGATACGTTCACCCAAGATTTTATTCTATCAATATTTGTAACAAAAACATTGATTTTCTATTACATTATCAGAGTACAATAAAAGGAAACTATTATTCAATCTATTTTTTAAGTATCATACAACTTTTTGAACGAATATAGTTTCACAAATTTGGAACTAAATACAAATGAAACCGGAACTGATCGCGCGCTATTAGTGTGTTGTTATCATGTAGACTTGGCTATCAATGTTTTCAAAATTATTAAAGGTCTCCGTTGTATAGTTAAAATATATAACAATCTATACTTTTAAATAATACAGAAGAGAAAACGAATCGAAACCTTGCGTTATATGGATTATATAGTCAACGGGGCGGTTCGAGACTAGTATTGGGTTTGAAATCGCACAGTTTCAGCCTTTCAGGTCTAATAAATTATACTTTTTAGTTTTTTTTTTAACTTTAAATTATACTTATAGTTTTAGCTAAATTTGAGAATATAATATTTTCCCCAATGCAAATATTAAGCAACTAGTGTTGATCATGAGAAAGTTTTGCTAACAGGATCAAATAATTTTGTAGAAAATAACCACAAACAATAAAAAAAAAAAAATGACTTAAAAAAGGGTTAAACCCGGGTCTATTAAAGACGCAAGCCTATTCCCGTGGTGGGAGGTGCAGCCCACGGATAGACCCTCTCCCGGATATTTAAATGGACCGTAAGCATGGGTTCATATCCGCGTGACCACATGTGGAACTAATAATCTCACACTAAAGAGGAGTCGATCTCTGGCCTGGACCAACAGGGCAACTCCTCCTCTAGTGGAAACCACTGGACCACCACGATGTGGTTAACAATAATAAAATTTTCATAGTGTTTTTTTGTAACACTCATAAAGTGTAAATGTTATTTTTGATTGTTCGTATGATCTGGCGTACGAAGCAAAACTGAAAATTGATAGATATAGTCAACAAACAAAAAAAAGCGAAACTAAAGAAACAAAAACAAAACAAGTTTTTGTCAAAAAAAAAAAAAAGTCGGTCATATCATATGTTTTATCCGTTTACACATTTGTTGGTAATTCTATAAACCACCAACCATGTAAACTTGTGACTTGTCCAATCATATAAACCGTTTTATAATTGAGTCCCTGAGGGTTTGAAAAATAGAAGAAGGATCCATAGATAGTGTGAAAACAAGAAATCTTAAGGTATAATAAGTAGAAGAAGAGTCACTCTCTCTATCTCTATTCTAATCTCTCCTACTTGCTTCTCACGTTTCCATCGACTTTCCGTACATATCTTCTCGTTATTTACTCTCACTTACTCCCCACTCCACACGCAGCCGTCCAACGCGTAGGCTTCACTCTTTTTTGTGTTGTCATACCTTCGCTGGGATGGTCACAATACTCATTGTCATTGCTGACGATAGTTTTACAAGAACATTCTAAAACGAATTGATTTTTCTTAGAACAATAAGAACCCCTTTGTCTAGCTTAAGTATTCCAATTTAAAATTAGATTTTTAAAAAAGAAATGCTAGGAAAAAAAACGAGACTTGTTTACAAAACAAAATTACAGAAACCCAAAAGCTCAAATATGATTGTAACCGTTATGTGCAATATGTTAAAAACTCATAAAATAATTTAGGATATCTAGAAGGCGTTGATTTTATAAAATACTAGTGGTATTCCGGCGCTATGCGCCGGATTCATATATTTTATTTTCTAATGAATTTGAAATTGTTTTTCTGATCTATTTAATAGTAATTAGTGATAATATATTATTTTATTTTGAAGTTGTTTAGGTTAAAGATGAATAGTTTAAATAATTTTCACTTATCAATTGAATAAAAAATAAATAAATAACTGATAGATGCACAAAACAAATATAGTGTCCAATAATGGTTCTGTTACAAATATATGTTTTTTTTGTAACTTCCTAGTTACAGAAAAGTATGTAGATATTTTGAAAAGTATGTAGATAATTTATTTCACTTTCTACATCACTGGTCCTGAAATTATTGTAAGGAAAGTGAATAAATTAATTAACCAATTAGAGAATAATATTTTATAACCTTTTTGTATGAATATATGTTACTTTGTGTAAAAATATAATAATATATACTATGTTCTTATATTTTGAAAGGAGTTACACATTGATAATATAGTCACATTTCATCAACTCACAATGATAAACTTGTTCTCGTACACTAAATCTCTAATAAAGGAAAAATCAAGCGAATTAATCAAAATATAATAATTTGCATAAGGGATCAGTGTGTATCCTAGAGCTTATGAGAGAAGTTCAAAGAGAATTTTACCTACTTTCATCACTTCCTTTGAGTACTCAACCATTACTTCCTTGAAAAATTCTCCGACCAACCAAAAAAAACACATAAGAGACACGTTTTATTCATTTGTGTGAATTTTTGTAATAGAAACAGAGATTCCTTTACATGCTTAATATGCTTTTATGTTTTGTTTCTTTTCCCCCTTCTTTTTTTCTTTAGAAGCCGTATTGCGGTTTTAGCCGGCGATGATGGCTTTAGTGCACTCTTTGTGTGAAGAGCTTGTCTGATCTTGATAACTGTTCCTGCCGTTCCAAGGGCAACCTGCTGCTCCAAGCCCTGCGTTTGTCACCTCCGCTGTCTTTGCTCCATAGCTACAAAATCATATCAAAAACATTAATCATCGATCAAATATAACACTAAACACAACAATAGATTTTGTATAATATTTTAAACATGTGTTCGAGATCGACAATTTCAGTAATGATAGTTGAACAGGTTTTCATAACGTTAGAGCATCGTCTGGCTCTCAGATCGGCAAGAGAAGTGTACATAGACACCATCGAAATCGATTGCAAGGAAAAAGAATGCTTCTGGATCTAGTTTGAGTTATACTGCTCATCGCAGAAAAGGAGCTATATTTATAGCTGAAGCTTCACCCGATTACAATGGGAAATGAAGAGGTAGATTGAATGCTGCGAGTGGGCGGAGTGGAGTAATCACAAAACCTCGGAGTAAAGAACATATTAATTGTAAGTTGAGACGTTACGGGCGCTTGGAGTATGTGGAATCTCATCATTGAAATCGCAGGTGCAAGAGGAAGACGGCGAAGAAACCTAATTAAAAATGGGTCTTTGCTTTAGGTATGGGGCTAATATCATAATGTAAGAAAGCTTAATTTATATATAAGTGTATTTCGGAATCGTCTGGGAATAAATAAAAATGCGAAAGCGATGGTGTGGCGACACGTGTCGCAAAAAACTCCATTATAAAAAGTGATGTGGCAGCATGAGCATCTTTCACAAGTCAACTTTATATATTAAATATATATTCAAACATATATCTAGAAGACGGCTGAGAAATCACGGGCAGCGCGTGGTAGCTAAGTTATCACATAAAAATATCTAAAAAAGGGTTGGAGAAAGCACGACGAAGATTCTCATCCAAACGACTATTTCGTATCTATCAGTCTCCTAAAGCTACGCGGCTTCGCAAATCATCTCTCTTTACCCTTGATTTTGCCACGTAATTACGATAATACCACACTCACACGCTGCCACTTCCTTACCAAGCAAGTCACAAGATCTTATTTGTCATCTTCACACGTCTTCAGTCCACCACACAACTCGATCTCTATAAATACATCCCGACCAGACACAAAACACAACAACAACATTCACACCAAAATAAATACACACAAACATCATTCTAACTGTTTAGTTTTATCATCAGAAGAAAAGGAAAAAATGGTTGCGGAGATTAAGTCGACGGTGGAGGCTACGGCGGCGAACTGTCTGATGCTTCTATCACGAGTCGGTCAAGAAGATACAAAACGCGTTTTCACATGTAAGACGTGTTTGAAGGAGTTTCATTCGTTTCAAGCGCTGGGAGGTCACCGTGCGAGCCACAAGAAGCCTAACAACGAGAATCTATCTGGTCTGATAAAGAAGGAGAAAACGCCGTCGTCGCATCCTTGTCCTATATGCGGAGTGGAGTTCCCTATGGGACAAGCTTTGGGAGGGCACATGAGGAAACATAGGAACGAGAATGGAGGCGGTGTCACGTTGGTTACACGAGCGTTGTTGCCGGAACCGACGGTGACGACGTTGAAGAAGTCGAGCAGTGGGAAGAGGGTGGCTTGTCTTGATCTGAGCTTGGGGATGGTGGAGAAATTGAATCTCAAGTTGGAGCTTGGAAGAACAGTTTATTGATTCTTGTTTTTTTCTTCTTCTGGATATATTAGTTTGTTTCTCTCTTTCTTTGAACTTTTCCTTTATATTTTAGATTGATACATAAATCTGCAGATTAGGAAACTTTCATAGGGTGTAATGTTTTCTTTAAATTTAGTCAGCATTGCAGATTTGTTAAATATTAGTATATATCTTTTGCAAGCTAGATATACCAACTGTAACCCGTCAGAAAGTAATCCATAGTGACATACACGAAAATTAATTCATTCAAAAGTACTAGCACACTTGTTGCTAACTACTAGCCACAGAAAAGACACATATGCAAGTTGCTTCATCCCAATATATACGTAATTAAAAATATACACAAAGTAATACACATATACACTCAAGTTTGATCTGAGCAAAACTCGGTTAAATTCTTTGGTTCAATTCGGATAATAAATCAAAAATTTATTAATAACTACAAAAATTAGGATGAGTTTGGTTTTAATGATGGCTCAGTTCAGATTATCTGAAAAGTTGAAATCGAAATAAAACCAAACTGAATACAAATTATAACTATTTATGACATAACATAATATGAGATATCAAATTTTGGATGAACAAGTTTGATACAAGTCAATGTGATTGGATACCAAGACAGAGTAATAAGCGATGGATGCTCTAGCAAAGGAGTTTCATCATCAAAATTTTGAGCTTTCTTTCTTATTTTTATACTCCAGGTCTCTGGTACCAATCCTTCTTCATGTAGGATCACTTTGAAAATTTGTCATAACTCATAAGTGATGAAAGTGTAGCTAGACGTTAAAAAAATAACGGATCAAAAAGTTGCCATATGGATTAGGGTCAATATATCCGTTCGAGACCAACATTGGGTTTGAAATATGGATTAGGGTAAAACACGCTTTTGGTTTAACTAAATTCTGGTGATAAAATACTAAAATGCATAATCCTATTAGAGAAATTTTCGGGTTCATCCCCTAGGTGGACATATAGATTCACCAACCAATAAAAATTATTTATTTTATATATAAATTTTTTCAAAAAGAAAACAGAATATTTAGAATTTTAATTTGTTTTTAACTAAAATGATAAAAATAAATAAAAATAGTAGTAGTTGTAAAAAAACAATTTATTGATAAAGCCGTTCATACTAAACCATGAACACTAAACCCTTGGGTAAACCCAAAACCTTTGGGTAAACTCTAAACCGTTGGAATATCTCTTTACGTAAGGGTTTAGGGTTTATCCAAGGGTTTAGGGTTTAGTGTTTAGGGTTTAGAGTTTAGGGTTTAGTATGAACAGTTTTAACTATTAGGGACAAAGGTCCCACATCGGTTATTGGAAGGGATTCTTAGTAATATATAAGATAGATGGGTCACTCCTCTTATCACCAATTGGTTTTAGGTTAGAAGCTCATCTAGCTTAACATGGTATCAGAGCCCGATCCGAATAATTCAACCGATCCATTATCGATCCAGTCCAAAGTCGGCCCATCGATCATTTTCCAAGCATTCCGAGATTGAAGCTCAAAGAGCCATCGTCTCGAGGGGGCGTATTAGGGACAAAGGTCCCACATCTGGTATTGGAAGGGATTCTTAATAATATATAAGATAGATGGGTCACTCCTCTTATCACAAATTGGTTTTAGGTTAGAAGTCCATCTAGCTTAACATTAACAATATTAATAAAAAAAATTATATCTACTATTATTTTTTATTTATTTTTTATCTTTACCTAAGGGTTTAGGATTTACCCAAGAGTTTAGGATTTATTATGAACGACTATAACAATATTAAAAAAAAGTTCTTTTTACAGATGCTATTATTTTTTATTTAATCTTTTATTTTTGTTTAAAAACTAATTAAATTCTAAATATTTTGTTTCCTTTTTGAAAAATCTGCATATGAAATAAATAATCAATTCTCATTGGTTGGTGAACATATAGGTTCACCTAGAGGTGAACCCAAGAATTTCTCATCCTATTAAGCAGTGTTCTAAAAGCGGTTTAAGGGTGCTAGCGTTACAAGACCATGGCGATTATCTTTTAAACCCTAGGTAATTACAATATTATAATAATATATAATATATAATTTACTATTCACAAATTATAATAATTAATATATTATAACATATATTTTAATGAAAATAAGTTTTATTATATTTAATAATAATATTTACTATTATTTAGTATAAAACATTACATATATTTAATATATTGCTATAATTTATAAACGTCTAAACCTATTAACTAATAATCTAGGCGTCCGCTTAATCATTCTAGCGTTAAGTCACCACCGCTAGCACTTTCTTGAACACTGCTATAAAGCCACCGCCAACGAGCGTTGATCATGCGAAAACTATGATAACTCGGTCAATTAATTTAGAGAACAACCATAAAATAATAATAGAAGTTATCAAAAGGATAAAATTTCCTTTAAAAAAATGATAAAATTTTATTTTTGATTGCTCGTATTAAGTCTGGACATTTTATCCGTTAAATTATATTTGATTCGTTATTCGTTTTGATTCGATCCGAAAATTCTTTCTGGATATCCATAAACTTTTGAAGCAAAGCAAATATTAAAAATCAATATCCGTTAAAAATCGAAGCAAATCACAAATATTAAAATTTTAGAAAGCGGATATCGATACGATCCAAAGAATATATAAATACATGTATATCTTGATTATATTTGAAGTTTTAAATGTATAAAATTATATAATTATTATTTTTAACATATGATTTGACAAATTCTATTCACATTATTACTTATATAAAAGTATTACATAAAAATAAAATAAAATGTTTATGACAACTATAATTTTTTTTATTAAGTTTTGTGTTATTATATTTGTTAACTAAGTTTAAAATTTTACTAAAATATGTAGATTCCCTAATTCTTTTAGTTTTTATTTTATATATCATGCAAAATATATTTTACAAAACAAATTTGTATAGAATTTTTAATATTATTTGTATTAATCAAAACATATAAGATATCATAAGTATTCGTAAATATCCGCAAATATCTTTTTATTTTTGTATATCCGTTTTTCGGATATCTATATTTTCCGAAGTAAAGCAAATAAAAAAATTGAATATTCATAACATACGAAGCAAATCACAAATACTTTCAAAAATCCGGATATCTGGTCCGTGTCCACCACCCTCGTAATATCTGACGTACAGAGCAGAACAAAAAAATTGATAGTTATAGTCAACCGAAAAAACAAGTCGGTCATATGTTTTATCCATTGATACGCTGGTCGGTAATAGTATTATAAATGACCAACCAGATATACTTGTGACTTGTCAAACCATATAAACTGTTTTATAATCGACTCTTATCGTCTAGCTCTGAAAATTAGAAGGACAGATAGTGTGAAAACAAGAATCTTAAGGTATAAGAAGAAGAGTCACTCTCTCTCTTATCTCTTCTACTTGCCTCTCACGTATCCATCAAGTTTCCGTACATATCCTCTAATTATTTACTCTCACTGATTTCCCACTCCACACGCAGCCTTCAAACGCGTACGCTTCACGCTTTTTGGGTTGTAATGCCTACGCCTGGGCGTTTTTACCTCAACCCGAAGTACCTACCTAAACCCGAACCGGAAAAACCGAAACCGAATCCGAACTGTTATACAAAAATATCCGAAGGGGACTTATGAGCTTAGTACTTTGGAGTTTGGTTATAATCCGAACCGAACCGAAATCCGAACTAGGATCCGATAATATCCGAAATTAGTTAAATATGTTCATATTTTTATATATTTTAAGGCGATTTAGATATTTTAGAGTATTCAAAGTATTTTTGTATTTTGTTTTATTTGTTATTTTTAATACTTTTTAGCTAATTTGGATAGTTTGACTAATATTTAACTAGATTTGTAAATAATATATATTTTTTGAAAAGAAAATTTGTCAATGTTTTAAGTTTAAAAAATATTTTTTTGGACGATTCTAAACATTGGTTACATTCGATCCGAACCGAACCCGGAAGGAACCGAACCGAACCCGATCCGATAATTAGTAAAATCCGAATGGTACTTCTGTGTATAATACCATAAATCCGAAAATCCGAATCAACCGGACCGATACCGAATGGTCCACCGAACGCCCAGGCCTAGTAATGCCTAAGCTGGGATTGTTACAACTTACATGCTCATTGCTGACGCCAGTTTTGAAAAAAACATTCGAATACGAACTGATTTTCTTTAGAATAATAAGAACTACTTTTTCTAGCTAAACTATTCCAATTTAAAATTAGATTTTTATTAGTTGCTAAGAGACTTGTATACAAAACTATTACAGAAAACCAAACCCAAAATATGGTTATAACCGTTATGGTTTCAAAATGTCAAAAACTCAATCAAATCACTTAGAATTATTTTCTAAATTTATCAAAAAAATAAATAAATTTAAAAGTATCCTGCTTTCAAAAAAAAAAACTTAGAAATATCTCTAGAATACATATATTAATGTATATCTAGAAGGCATTAATATATTAAATATATATAATCTATAAGACGGCTGAATAAATCACGCGCCGCACGTGGTAGATAAATGCAAACTCAGAGTTTTAGTTAAGTTATCACATAAAAATATCTAGAAAGGGTTCGAGAAAGCACGGCGAAGATTCTCATCCAAACGACTATTTTGCGTATCTTCGAGTGTCCAAAGCTACGCGGTTTCGCAAATGGTGAGCATCTTCGCTCTTTACCCTTACTTTTGCCACGTAATTACGATAATACCACACTCGTACGCTGCCACTTCCTTACCAAGCAAGTCACAAGACACGTCTTCAGTTCACACAACTCGATCTCTATAAATACATCCCGACCAGACACAAAACACAAAAACAACAAAATTCACACCAAAACATTTGACACAAACATCATTCTTATTGTTTCTTTTTATCATCTGGAAAACAAGAAATGGTTGCAATTTCCGAGATTAAGTCAACGGTCGAGGCTACGGCGGCGAACTGTCTGATGCTTTTATCAAGAGTCGGACAAGAAAACGGTGGAGACACAAAACGCGTTTTCACATGTAAGACGTGTTTGAAGGAGTTTCATTCGTTTCAAGCGTTGGGAGGTCACCGTGCGAGCCACAAGAAGCCTAACAACGAGACTCTATCGGGTCTGATAAAGAAGGCGAAAACACCGTCATCGCATCCTTGTCCTATATGTGGAGTGGAGTTTCCGATGGGACAAGCTCTTGGAGGACACATGAGGAAACATAGGAACGAGAATGGCGGCGGCGTCACGTTGGTGACACGAGCGTTATTGCCGGAGCCGACGGTGACGACCTTGAAGAAGTCGAGCAGTGGGAAGAGGGTGGCTTGTCTTGATCTGAGCTTGGGGATGGTGGAGAACTTGAATCTCAAGTTGGAGCTTGGAAGAACTGTTTATTGATTCTTTTTTTTTCTTCTTCTGGATATATATTAGTTGGTCACTTTTAATTTTTCCTTAATAATTTAGATTGATACATATATATATATATATATCTGCATATTTTGGAAACTTTCATAGGGTGTATATTTTCTTTCCTAGTGAGAATTACTTAGCATTGGAGACTTGGTATATATTTATATTTATGTATGTCTTTTGCAAGCTAGATATACCAATTCTCAGAAAGTAATACAAAGTGACATAAACGAAAAAGGCAAGTGATTCATTCAACAGTTGACTAGTGAAAAACTAGAACACTTTGGTGCTAACAGCTAACTAAAGAAAAGACACATATGCAAGTTGCTTCATCCCAATATGTAAATAAAAATATACACAAAGTAATACACATAGGCAGGCATTCAAGTATTCGGTTCATGTTGATTAGTTAGGATATCAGATGATCTAGAAGAAGAAAAAGTGATTAAGATGCATTTAAGATCTGAGCAAAATTCGGTTAGGATCAATTCTCCGGTTCAGTTTGAATAATAAAATTGAAAAACAACTAATAACCACAAAAAAAAAGGTAGGATCAGTTCGGTTTTAATTCTGGTTCAGCTCAAATCATCTAAAAAATTGTAACCAACTAAAACCAAATTGAATTCAATTGGTAAGTTCATCTTATCTGAGAAGAGTTGAACGTGAATTGGGCTTAAATAACTATAAAGAAGTTTGGGCCGACAAGTCTTGTAGAGATGAACGGTCAAGATTAGACGTCAGTAAGATAAGCTTCGTGGTACCCATTACATCAGATCCAAAAAAAAAGTCGAAGCAAAGTTCTGGTGCTTCTCGCGCACCCTATCATGCGATTACACTTTCTTCTCCGGCGAAATCACTCTCTTCCTCACCGGCGATCGAGTTTACCGACTATCAAATTGAGGTATCCAATCTTCCGATTTCTCCAATTCTCAGCCATTCTAAATCGACTCTTTCGAATTTTTTCTGGGTTTCATGATTTCATCACTCTTCACTGAGCAAAATTAGGTTTCAGTTTCTTATTAGATTCACACCTATCACACTTCACTGATTCGAATTCGTTTTTTTGACAAAAGCTCCAGCTTTCCTAGAGTTCGACGTAGCTAAAGAGGGAAGCTTGAATCGAAAATGGTAAAGTCTCTGCATTTCCTTTGAAGATGGTTTCGAAACTTATGCATTCACTTTTTTAATTTTTTATTTTATTTTCAGTCATATGAAAGCAAAGGTTTCTGGGTTCTGAAGAACAATGAGAATCCAAGCGAGGAAGAAGACTCTGTCTATGTCGATCATCCACCAAGAGACGATGCTAAGCGTCCTCACCATTGGTTCGTCGACTCTTCTCGCTCTGACACCTTCCCAAACAAGAAGCAAGCTGTTGCGCAAGATCATCCAGGGAAATCAAACGTAGTAGGTCTCCCTCTCTGGGAAACTTCGGCTGTTTTTCAGTCCGTCTCAAACCAGTTCATGGATAGGCTTCTTGGCACTGAAATGCCTAGACCCCTTTTGTTCGGTGACAGAGATAATAGAACAGAACCTAAGAGCTATATGGAAGACAGGTCTGTTGAGTTGTCGATATCTAACGGCGTGGAGGTTGGTTTTGGTGGTGATGGAAGTAGAAAGCTTCAGGTTAGTCGTGTCAAGGAGACGATGAGTGCACATGGTGGTTTACTAGACGGTAGGAAAATGGAGTCGTCGTCTTCGATTAGAGCTTGTGGCGGCAGGGAGAACGAGAGTAGTAGTAGCTTTGTGAATTTCGCGATGGAGGGTGGTCATCATCCTTATGGCAATGAGGAGGACACTCATGGGATCACGTTTGGTGAACTTAACGGTGTTGACTCCACTACTTCCAGTGTGGTTGGAAACTATCAGTCTTATGTTCAAGATCCAGATATGGTTTATGGACAAGAAACCGTGCAGAACAGCAGCGAAGTTGTGAGTGAACAACAGCAAGTGGCGAAACAGAGTTTGGAACCTCTTCCAAAGAGTAAAGCAGAGGGCAAGTCGTCGTCGTCGTCGAAGAAGGAAGCTTCCACGAGCTTTCCTTCAAACGTCAGAAGCTTGATATCAACCGGTATGCTCGATGGCGTTCCTGTGAAGTACGTTGCTCTCTCGCGTGAGGTAAAACACCCTTAATGTCTCAGTCTCAACTTATTTAAAAGCTTTGCCATATTTGTAACAAATCTAAAACTCAGGAGCTTAGAGGAGTCATCAAAGGATCAGGCTATCTCTGTGGGTGTCAAGCTTGCGATTATACAAAGGTGAGTCAACATATAAAGCTCTCTTTTATTGAGGAACCCTGACTGATTAATGATATGGGTTAACTCTCTTAAAATCATTCAAAGGTGCTTAATGCGTATGCATTTGAGAGACACGCTGGATGTAAAACAAAGCATCCAAACAATCACATTTACTTTGAAAACGGGAAGACTATATATCAGATAGTTCAAGAACTTAGGAACACTCCAGAGACTATGTTATTTGACGTTGTTCAAACTGTTTTTGGCTCTCCTATCAACCAGAAAGCATTTCGCATATGGAAAGGTCTTAACCTCCTTCTTCCTCATGTATTTGCATTGTCTTTTAACTTTCTGAACTGTTTTTTTTTTTGTTGTCGTTCAGAATCATTCCAAGCAGCAACTAGGGAACTTCAGCGTATCTATGGCAAAGAAGAGCGTTGCTTTTAAATGTATAAATATTATATTATTGTGGAGAATTGTAAGATTGTAAACAATTTACTGGATCTTAATGTATAAACTTCTCTCTTTGTTGCTTTAATTGTGTATATAGAGAACTTTTAGTAAGTCTGTCCTAAGCGGGAAAAGATTTAAGAATCGATTATGTAACAGAGAAAGCAATCAGCAATAGTTTACATCAAATCTATATGAGAAGGAACGATTTCTTCAAGTTTTTACTAACCTCATCAACAAATCATCAAATGAAAGAAAAATTACAAAGCACCCAAGACAAATCAGTGTTCTTTACTTCTTTTTCACTCCCACTTCAACTTCAGAAAGAACTACGAGACTTGTTAAGTTCCACAGCATGCAGAGTTCGGTGTGGCTTGTCCGGATCCAGACGCCTGGTCTGTTTGGCTCATCCTAATCGTCGCAGGCTGCAATCAACAATGAAGAAGAGAGGTTTTGTACCAAAGATGTGAATAAAAAGAATTGCAAGGATAAACGTAACTAAATAACCTCTGCTCTGGAGTCGGTATCTGTGAGTCTCTGCTTAATGTCCTTTGCTAACGAGAAGAAAACTTCTTCCACATTCAGATTTGTTCTAGCACTCTTGACATATGAAGCTATTGTAAGGAAAAACGAATACGACCAATGTAATTCTAAGTTGGTTCTGATGAGGCAATGTTTAGCTTACTGTTTCAAAGAACTTGATTCCGTATTCATCCGCAAGTGCTTGACCCCTTGATGTTGGCACAGCCTGCCAAAAAAAAAAAAAAGGAGATTACCAAAAACGCAAAGCATTTGAATAGTCGTGCATCAGGCAGTTGTAAAATCGGTCTGAATGAATGAGCTCGCGTGTACATTACCCTCTTGCTCTCGTCCATATCAGCTTTGTTCCCTACCAATATCTTGTTGACATTATCTGAAGCGTGCTGTTCGATATTACGAATCCAGTTCCTGATGTCTGCAATAAAAGGTCAAGAAAAGAGATCCAGAACAAAGCAGGAGAGTAAGATCAAAGAAGAGACTTACTGTTGAAGGAAGTTTCGTCTGTGACATCATAAACCAGCAAAATGCCCATTGCCCCACGGTAATAAGCTGCAAAAATGCAAAGGAGAAAAAGGAAGTAAGCATAAATCCTGAAACCACTGGTGCAAAAGAAAAATCAACTTAAACAACTGAATAATGAAATCACCAAAACATGCACTGAACAAAAACAGCATCAGCCATAACGTTAAGTAGACTGCACAAACTGAAAAAGATGCCATTCGACTCTTAAATCTTAATCCTCTCTAATTCAGCTTCCAGTGGGGGAATGCATGTTAAGGACACAATTAGATCAAGTAGCTCATGTGTAAAGAAGGTCTCACTTCGACTCTTAATCCTCTCTAATTCAATTTACCGTGAGAAAAACGTATGTAAAGGACAGTATAGAAGGAAGTAGGGTCATATGAACTGACCAGTGGTGATGGTACGAAAACGTTCTTGACCAGCAGTGTCCCAAATCTGGAGCTTGATGCGTTTATCATCAAGCTCAATAGTTCTTATCTTAAAATCAATTCTGCATCACATGATAAAGTACCTACTAACTCAGTGAAACACAAAGAGAGAGACAGTCTCTATCTAATCTCTTTTGAAGAAGAAGAAGAAGAAGAAGAAGAAGAAGACAAACCCAATGGTGGTGATGAAGCTAGTGGTGAAGGAGCCATCAGAGAACCTTAACAGCAAACAACTTTTACCCACACCTGCAACATTACACACTCCCTATGTGATCTAAACACACACTACATTGTATAGATTCATTCGGCGATTTCAAAAATTGGATCATGAGGAGAAGACACGTACCGCTATCACCGATAAGGAGAAGCTTGATGAGATAGTCGTAATCGGCTCTAGCCCTAGCAGGTGGAGCAGCCATCGAATCTATAAAGGGAGAAAACTCAGAGAGACGAAAGGAGATCAGCGGAGAATAGAGATGATTATGATGAATGCGTACCAGATCATATGATGCAGAGACGAGACCGTGGTGATAGTGATGATGAGAGCAGAGAAGAACGAGTGTTTGAATTGGCGGAAGGCTAAAATACGCTTGTTCTGATTTAACTTCTGCTTCTTTATTATACGCCCCCTTCTTCTTCTTCGATATTACCTCCCGCGTAAGTTAGCATCGTCTGGCCCAGAAAGCATGAAGCCTTGTGGAGTTTATGGGCCTTTTTATAAACTCGTAAAGACACAATATGAGGCAACTTGGGTGAGGTATAGATATATGCTTATAAGCTACTCTTTTGCCAACTAAATTCCACTACAAAATATTTCTAGAACTACAATGACTTGATGTGTTAAACAAAGTTAAAGTTTTACTATGAATTTTGTGATTTATAAATAATTTTACTGGTTTTCTGTAGAATGAATGTGTACATTAGTGCATACTACACATTAGTACATTACACACGCATACACTGAATTATTAGAGAGAAGATATAAACAACGAAAGTGAAGAATAACTCGGTATGCCTCTTAAATTATTGGAAAAATAGATATAACATAGTGAGATTTTATCAGGAACAAATAAATAAAAGCACAAATATAAGTGATAATTATAATAATCTTAGTTTTGCATACCACAATGTAAAACATGGAAACTAAAGCTATTGCTAAACGACTTAGGTCTCGAGAAAAATGAAGGTGAAGTTGAACTCCCATATGTTAGTCTACATATTTGACTAGATTCGTATAAGGATGAAATCTAGTTTAACAAGTGTCGTGACAAAAACACACTTCAATGCCAATAAATGTTGAAGGGGGTATCTATGAGTGTAGTTCTAACTATTGATCTTATTGGATCACACCTAGCATTTCAGTTTTGATTAAGATCCTTAAACTTTGAGGTGAGTAGAGATGCATACATTGCGTAGAACAACAATTCGAGGGAAGAAGGCTGTAGAACTTCCCCTTGCCTGTAGGTTCCGATGACGTGTGTTACTCTTGTTATAGCTTAAACGCGATGGTCGCTCAACGTGAACGACATTGTGTCTCCGTGTTTCTCATTTTAAGAAAAGTGATAAACTTTGATGTATATACATATATCTAATTTCATTTTAACAAATACTTATATGTTATAGACAACTGGACAAGAGCACACACAACAACAATGAAACTAATAGTCTCTTCGAAGCGAATTTCTTATCTTTCTAATTTATCTTTAGTAAGAATGTTTATCTTATCTTTAAAAAAAATGTTTATATTAAAAGGAAAATGATTTGATAGAAGCGAGTAAAAAATAATTTATATTTCTTTAACCAAAGGAATACAAATACATATGCCAATGGTGAATAGTCCCTAGTCCCTACGATCGTGTTCATTACAAATTACAAATCCTCGAGTTTACTTGAATGATAATTGTTATAGAGTTTAGTTTAAAGATGTTGTACTTATTTATTTATGTAACTCATTATATTAAAACAGGTTTTTCGATACTAGTATAAAAATATTGATATTATGGTTTGATTATGTCACTTTTTCTTTTGGAGATTTAGTATTACTAACTTGAAAATAACATGTAGATACAATGTCAATAAGTAACAAATTTATTTTTGTAGTTGATTTTTTAAATACACAATCCATAAGAAGCGTATCACCTACTCCAAGATTGTTACACCATATATAGCTTACTTTGCTGAACACGAACCATCACTTCTTTTGCATTGTGCGGAAATTCTTGAGCTTTTTTTGTCTTCATCTTCTGAAAATCTTCACAAAGTAAAAAGGAAAAACTCATCGAATCAGTTTAGAACAACTTCAGCCTCCCTAAGGATGAAGATGAAATTCGCTGTCGTACCATTCGTCTTAATCTCTCTACTCCTCTCATCTTCTTTGTTCATGCTTTCAAAAGCCTGTAAGTACATATTATTCATTTACTTATTTAAGAATTATATCTTTTTAAAATCTCGCTGGTTAAATTTATTAAATCTGTATTTACTTAAACTTATCTAGCCCCATGTGACGGAAAATGCAATGCGAGATGTTCAAAGGCAGGAAGACAAGATCGGTGTCTCAAGTATTGCAATATATGTTGCGAGAAGTGTAACTATTGTGTTCCCTCAGGCACTTATGGAAACAAAGATGAATGTCCGTGTTACCGAGATATGAAGAACTCCAAAGGCCAACCCAAATGCCCTTGACCTTATGGTTTGAAGTGAAGACCATCCTCATAAACATCATATCTATATATACTTATACTGTACGCGGTTGACATGAAATAAAATGAGTCAAAGACGTGATGTATGAAAACCTAAATGATACAGACAATAAATGAAAGTTTAGTTAAAGTACTATAGGCGAAATTTTACTTACGTGTATGAAATATTACAGTAAGCTAGTTTATATAAAGGGTAATTATACAACCTAGTACCTTCACAGAATTGGATTTATAGAAAACTGATTATTATATTTGAACCATTGAAACAAGATGCTACAAAAAGAGTGAGTTACATAATGGACCACTTTTTGTCTTTTGTTCACACTCCAAGCCACATTCAGCTGGTAGCATACTTTTTTTTGGAGAGATAATGTTTTTAAGACACAAATACCCTTATAGAGAAAAGCGGGTGTTTAAATCTGGTTAAAGGCATGTTGGTTTAGTTATATTTGTGGGCATTAATTAAATTGATATCTTGACTGTTGTGCTCTTTTGTTAACCACACGATCAAAAAGTAATTTTTCAATCTGATGGTTTGTGTTAAAAACAAAGATTATAGTACATGTCGACAATGACGTAAATTAAATACTTTTTCTCGTAAGTAAATAAGCTGACAATTGGGAGGTTTGTTCATTAGAGGTTAAAATGTGGATGTGGATAGTGGCGCGTACACAATGAAGAAAAACAAGTTAAGTTAAGAATGATAAGCACAAAGTTAAGCGTTCCAACATCTTACAACGGCACATGTTATGTTGAAAGCAATGTAAAAAGAAACCAAAGTTGGAGTACACAAACTTAGAGCATACAGATTAGAAGTTGTCATATTACAGATGATTGTGTGGATGAGAGAGTTATGTACAGGTGGGTTGTTTGTGGACAGGTGAGGAGAAGATAGCATCCACATCTGTTGAAGTCATCCATGAACAAGACAACAACGGAGCAAACAACCTTGGAGCTCATCCACTCTCTGAAACTCCAGCCACCGAACTCATCCACGGCGGATCTCGAACTCATCCACGGCGGATCCCGAACTCACCCACGGCCGATCCCTCCCGAACTCCTCGAACTCCCCCGTCGATTCTGAACACAACCACGCCGATCTCGAGCTCACCCAATCCCAAGCTCATCCACTTCGGAACTCCATTGCAGCTACCCCGAGCTCACCCACGGCAGATCCCAGCTCACCAATACCGAATCTCAAGCACATCCACTCTCGTGGTTATCTTCTTCAGAAAAAAATTAAAAATCTGTGTGAGATGTTGAAGAGGTGATGTAGAAGCGAAAATAAACACTTTCTAAAAACAAGAAAAAATCCTAGTTTGGAACTTTAAACCAAGAAAAAAACTAGTTTGCAAAAATCAAAATTAGGTAACAAAAATGAGTGAATCAAGACCGTATTCTGTGAAAAGTGGAAACAGAATAGATATAGTCGTCAAAGTTAACGAAAACAGAGATGCTATTGTTTTATCGAACAGAGATGTAGTCGTGGATGAGAAATAGTGGAGAGGAAAAATCTCTAGATTATGGGAGATGACCGTCAAAATTTCACCTTCCATGTCTAAACAGAAGACGCCGCAGGAGAAGATCGAGATCGAGAATATCGGTTGGGGAAGATGGAGAGACGAAGGGTACGGGAGAGGTGATGAAAAGGGGGCTAGGGTTTGAGAGTGAATTCAAAATGGTTTGAATAGGTTAAACGAACCAGATCCAGAATTATGGGCCCACCTGATTTCAAAATTGGTCAGCTATATGGTGGACTGGACGGATTCAGATTATTAGTTCAATTAAACCAAAGAAAATCATTTCTTCTCTATAGAGAGGATATTATGGTCTTTTAGTCTAAAGGAAGTATGTCACAAGTCATAAGTGACTTAATGTGAAAGTAGAAAGTGAGAAAGTGGCCCAGGAAGTAATAATTTCCTACAAAAAATGTAGCATGAAGTGAAGATAAATGTCTCGGATAGATGATTGGCTTAAGAGAAGCAAGTTTTAAACTGAAAATTAATGTCTAGTTTGCAAGACTTTTGCGCAAAACAAACAAAATGGCATGACATCTAAGAAAACAAACGCATCAAAACTCTACTATCCTCTTAAACTTTTGAGCTCAATCGAATTCCTCTTCTCTCACCAAAAGGAGATAAGTATAACCGGGACAAAGATATGGCTTTTCAGTAAAAGAATCCAAGAACCTTGCCACCAACATTCTTCCTCCTTGCTTCTTCGTGATCCATGATACCAGCAGAGGTTGTAAGAACAATGTAACCAAACTGCACAGTTCAACAAAACCAATGTCAGACACAAATCATATGAAAAGGACCATAAGGCATAAAATAAGACCAAAGACAACACCTGTCGGGAAGGAAGAAGACGAGCGGTCCAGCCTTCAATCTCCTTAACGCCAACATCAAACCGAGGACTGATGACTCCACATTTGTTCAGTCTTCCATTGAGCTCAACCACAATCTTACCAGACCTGTGGTCATCAACGTACTCGAACTCACCAATGTAACCTGTAGATTCATGAAACAGGTGAGCAAGAACAGAACAAGCATGAAAAAAACGAAAAAAAATATAAGCTTAGACACTATACCGTGTTTCTGCATGACGATGAGAAACTTGATGATGACCTTGGAGGAAGGCCTGATCATAACCTGCCTCTTCCCTCTCTTCTCCGCGTTGTACATACTCTTAAGAGCATCGTTAAGCACACTGATTCTCACCATCCTTCAAAAGCTCAAAAAACTGAAACCAAACAACAAAATTTGAGCTTAATCAAACTTTCAAAACACAACATCGTTAAGTTACTAACACCAACACGTAGACACGGTTCATTTCTCAATCAATGCTCATCTACAGTATCATCTTCCTACGAATTTAATAGCAATATAAGATCACAATGGACGTAAAACAAAGATTCGATAGATCCTGTTCCAACACTATCAGTATGCTATTGTGAATCAAGCTCGAATTTCCAAACTTAGAAGAATCTACAGAGATGTTAACACAACCAGATCGGAGAAGCGAGATGAGTATAGAGCACGATGATCTGTTAGTGTTTTCTAACCTTGAAATCGAAGTGGCGGCCGCTCAAACTCTCTCCAGCTAGCTAACGACCAAGACACAGAACAAGAGAACTAAATACGATATGTGAATTAGGGTTTTTGTCGCGGCGCCTTTGAGACTCCTTTAGAGGGATTAATGGATACAGGTTTAATTTAATGGGCCAACGATATAACTGTTAAACCTTATTGGGCCTTCATTAAGACCTCGTTTGTAATTGAACCGTAGACATTGAGTTAGCACATATCGTGGATTAACATACCAACAAATCGAATTGAACCGAATCAAATGTTAACCGGATCGTCACTCATGGGAACAAAACCTGCCCTGCCGCCGGTAAATGGATGGGCTACTGAGAGAGAAACCCTACAGGCTACAGCAGAAATCAATCTTTTCCGAAACGCCGTCGTTTCGTTGTAGCTTAAGCTCGCATCAAGAGGTTTCACTCCTGTGTGTCGTCCTGTGTAATCGCGATGGCTAAGAGGTTCACAACACAGCTCTTTGTCAGCAGTATGATACTTCCTTTCTCATCTCAGATTCTGCATTTTGTTTAGTGCTTCTGAATTTTTGTTATTTCGATCGTTTCTGTTGCAAGGACTCTCTGGTTACACCACAGATCAATCGCTGAGGCAGCTGTTTTCACCTTTTGGTCAGATTAGAGAAGGTATCTTCTAATCTCTCAATCTCCGATTCTGTGTCTTAGCTAATTCAGTTGTCTGATTCTCCGAATATAGCTCGTCTTATTAAGGATTCGCAAACACAGAGACCTAAAGGTTTCGGCTTTGTCACTTTCGAGTCCGAGGATGATGCGCAAAAGGCGATGAAGGCTTTGGATGGCAAGGTTTAATTCTTGACTTAATGTTTTTTGATATGAAACTCAGAATGATCTTGAATCATAAAAAAAATTAATTCAGGGAATGTTTCAAGGATTAATGTGTATCTTTCAGAGAATTGGGACTGAGATTTGCATTTGGTTTTGTTTGTTTTCAGATTGTTGATGGCAGATTGATATTTGTAGAGGCTGCGAAAGAAGAACCACCAGCAACAGATGTGAACACAGTAACAAAGATTGAAGAGAACAGAACGATTTAAGAAGACTCTTCACCGATAAATCATTCTAACCTGTTGCAATTCCAAAGAGTGAAAATAGTTTCTTGAGTAATGGTTCATTTCAGTTTAAAAGTGGACAATGATTTCTCGTGTAAACCTTGTTTAGGTTGAGCATATTTGACTCTCATGTGTCTGCTTTCAAGTAACTAAACAAAATCAAGTCAGGGCTTGTGTATGTGGATTATATATGTTGTAAAACGTTTTCTTTAAATTGGTTGAGTAGTGTGTACAAACCTGATTACTTATGGAAGCTAAGGCATACGCAGCAGCTAGTTCTGAATCAAATAGCACGAAACCATAAAGGAATTTTGCAGAAGAGTAACAGATCTCGTGGCGTTCATACCTTGTAAAACTGGAGCATACATTTCGAACTCATTCTTCGAAACAGGTTCATTAGGATCGTATCAAAGCCCTGCAGGCTGCAGTGGTGCTTGCACTTTCAAACTCATCATGTATAGGAACCAAGACTATCTTCTGTTCTACGCCATACAAATCTAAGCCTAACAGATAATATTCTTAATTAGGACGATAATTTCAAAAGAAACTGGATTAATATGGGAACATTTGATATTTTCTTGTACGATTGAAATATTTTCTTCGCTTAATGCAAAAAAAAAAAAAATTGTGTGAACAAATTATAATGTATGATAGATAATCTCCGGTGGATCAGTGAAGAGTAAACCAGAAGATAAGCAAACTGCAAAGATTTTATAAATTGTTGAAAGTTGGATCGGAAGAGAAATCAAACCCCAAATTACATAAATAAAACATAAAACGCTAGAGAATTTTCTACATATGCATTCACCAATCTCAACACAAAGAACACAAAATAAAAGCACAAATCGCGTTAGCTTAAGCCTTCTTAGGAGACTTGGCCGGTGACTTGGACGCAACTTCCTCGGTGGACTTAGCAGACTTCTTCGGTAAAAGAACAGAGTTAATGTTCGGCAAGACACCACCGTGAGCGATCGTGACTCCACTCAGAAGCTTTCCCAATTCCTCGTCGTTCCTGATCGCCAGAAGAAGATGCCTCGGAATGATCCTAGACTTCTTGTTGTCTCTCGCCGCGTTACCAGCAAGCTCCAAAACCTAAAATCCAGAACAAAAATGAAAAATCAGATAATGAACTTGGATGTAAACAAAATCAGATCTGATTGAAGAGACGCTTACTTCTGCGGCGAGGTACTCGAGAACGGCGGCCATATAAACCGGAGCTCCACCGCCGAGTCTCTGCGCGTAACGCCCCTTCTTCAGGAAACGTGTGATTCTTCCCACGGGAAATTGGAGACCGGCTTTGATCGATTTAGAAACCGATTTTGTCTTTGGGCCGCCGGCTTTCCTTCCTCCGAAGGCCTTCTTCACTTTTCCGGTGGTTTCCATCGCGTGCAACGAGATCGATAAGGCAAGTGAGACTAGTGCAATTAAGAGGTTATTAGATTTTGTGATGTTTTATTTATCGGTCCTCCGTGTGGATTTTTATAGGTGAGAGGGATAAAGAAGATGAAAGATTTGTGTCCGTTAGATTTAGTTTTATCCACGGTGGAGAATGAATTATATAGCGATCCTCGTGCTTTACATATGAGCCAATCAGAGACGTTTCCTTGTTTTCGAGATCGCGCCAATCTTTTTGGCTTCGTTTTGAAAGTTTTGCGCGTTCGTTTCTTTCGTTTTTTTTTTCCTGGAGATTAATTTTCCAGTCTATACTAAGAAAATATATAATTAACAATTACAAACTAGGTATCCAATAATATCTGTACTAAACCTAGCACACTAACTCAGAGATTCTAAAAATAGCATAAATTTCATATCAAAGTGACTGAAAAGTCTATTCTAATGTAGAAAATCTTAACTTCGTAAGTGTCATAACATATGTCCTCTCTTTTTTAAAAAAAAAAAAAACATAACATATGCCCTCTTCCATCAAGTTTTTATTTTTTATCTTTTTTTTACTGAATAAGTTTTTTTAATAACTGTAAAGAATCACATCACACTATGTACATGCTCCCACATAATAAATATAGAACATGTTCGTTTGTTCATCAAAATGATCCATTTAGATGGTACATCCAAATATTTGTTTTGTACTAAAATAGCCATCATTCAAATGTAAATGAGTTTAAAACTTTTAACTTAAAATAAGAATCATCCATATGGTTTATCCGGATAAATCTAATTGATATACTTGGATGAAGATGAACTTGTCTAAAATAAAAATAACAAATTTATGTTGTTCAAACAAAACATATAGATCCAATTTCAGACAAACAAATAATCATGATATAAATTAATTTATTTATTATGTTATTATTTATCATATAATCATTTTGCACATAGTCTAGTTTAGTTATAGCTATAGAATAACATGATTTTTAGAAAATAAAACATATAAATAATTATGATGATTACACCTTTTCATTTTTACATCAGGCTAGATAAATTAATTGTCGAGTACATTGTTCCGATCAATATAATGACATAGCAATAGTTTAGATCCGAGACTGAAGATTGAGGTTCTTGAAAAAGCTTATGAATCTTTAGATCCTATTACTTCGGCCTCAAAGATTCAAGTATTTAAGGATAACTTGGAGTTGCTCTACAGAGACTTTCAGGCCAGAAAATTGGCAAGCTCCTCAGGTTTCTCAGCTACACAAACTCCATTTGAGATTCTCAATGAATCTCCACTTGAAGAAGATTGTCGGGGTTTGGTTTTCGATTTTCAAAAATAAATTAAAAACCGAAAATAACCGAGAAAAACCAAGAAAACCGAAAATAACAGAATTTAACGAAAATACCCGACTTTTTAAGAAATTATACCGAAATTAACCGAAAAACAAAAATCGGTTATTTTAAGAAATAAAAATGAAAACCAAAAATAACCATAATCGAACCGAAATTTAATTCGGTTAATTTCACTTTTAAGTTATTTTGAGATGAATTCATTTTTTCCTTAAAATATTTTTAGTTGGACTTATCATCTAAAACAATATAAGAAATACAATGTCATTTTATTAATCATTAGTAAAAGCTCTTTGAAAGTTATTTCAACATTTGAACCATATATATTAAGTTTTTAACAAATCAAATGCTCCATGAAATTTTTATTGCTAACAATGCATCAAATAGTTGCGGTTTTGTATTAATTTTTTGGCTTAGCTTAAATTTTTGTGATAGAAAGGAAACAAATGTCGGATTCATTATATTTCAAAATTTTGTTGATGTAAACTTGAAGAAACATTAAAAAATAACATACATATTGTTTTCCAAAATATAACAATACGTAAATATATAAACTAACATGTTATTTATAAATATTGAACCGTAAATTTGGATGTTAGAGGCAGAAGCTCGGTATATATTTTAACGTTACTTGCTAAATTTTTAAGAAAGATAATAAATTGGATTTTTTATGAATTTTTAAATTATAAAATTTAGGAAAAAATTTATTAAAAATTTATTCATTTCAAGAAAAGCTAATATTGTGAACAAAGTAAACTATTTATATTTTTATGAATTATTTCAATATAATAACAGATATATATTTTGCAAGAAGGAATAAATAGCAAATATGTAGTAAAATAGTGAAAATCATAATTTAAATAAACTAAAAATATATTCAATTTAAAATATATTTATATTGTTTTGTTTATTTTTCTTACCCGCCCGTAGGACGGCTCCGACCTTAGTTACAAATATATATTAGGTACACAAATCATGTTCATTACATAAAGAATAGGTGGAATATTTAAAATTACGTTTAAAAAATAGAGCTACATCTTATATATTAAAAAAGAAATCATGATTTATTTCATGTGTGGTTTTTTTTATTTGGATCACCCTTTAGAAAACTACTTAAATGATTTTTTTGTATACATATCTGAATTATTCTAAACAAACAAATCAAATAGATATTACCAAGATTTTCTCTTAATTACATCCCAATAAAAATATTCCAGATCTTTTTATTTACAATATAAATATACATTCATATTTATTTAAAATATAAATGTATATTTTGTTTTCACTTAAACAAACCTTTTAAATATTTAATTAATTTCATAATTATTTATAAAATACATGTATTTTTATTTTTATTAAAATAAACATTTTAAGTATCTAATTAGTTTTAAAATTATATTAAACTCATGTACAATTTTGTATTAAATTTGTGATATTTTTTTTTTGATAAAGGATTTTCATTAATACTAATGTGGCTAAGAGGCTGCCAGCCTTTTACAAACTAGAAGAAAATGAGAGGGATGGATCACAAGGGTGATAAACAACGTTCAGAGAGAGGAGAATGGCAAGGCCTATCTATTACGGAGGCTGCCAAATGCGGAGAAGAGAAGGACCTCGAGGAGACCCAAGAGAACATAAAGCATGGCATTTGTCAACAACAATTTCCATAGCTCTACGAACCACGGCCGTGGAGACATGGTAAGCCCAGAATGCATTCGAGCATTGCGTTCTTGCCATAAACAATACACAACAGCCTGCCAACCTTGAAGAAGAGCCAATCGTCTGAAGCTCTCTCCGTGGGCTTGAGGTAACCAGAGTAAAATGTCTGACCAAGAGGAGGAAGGAGATATAAGATTGAGCCTGTTCACAATTCTGACCCACACTTGGTTGGAGTAGTGACACTCAAAGAACAGATGGTCTCGCGATTCATTTTTTATCCCACACAAGAGGCATGTAGTCAGTGAATCAGCATCCCAGTTATGAATCCGGTCAAGAGTAGGATTCCTATTAAGAAGAAACAGCCAAGCTGTTGTGGCATGCCGTGGAACAGCAGCCCTGTGCCATATAAGAGACGCCCACGAGACGGCCTGCTTCTGCGGTCTTATAACATTCCATACTGCCTTGGAGACAAAAGATTTATGAACCGAACCTGAGACAGACCAGATAGGTACATCAGAGGACATAACCCTAGGGATAGTGGTTACAAAACCGTGCAATTGAAGTTGTCTCTCAGAGCGAGCAGGAGGGAGGGACCAGTTGGCACCATCCCTAGTCTCTGCGACAGTTGCAGATAAGGGGATCCCTAGTCTTGAAGGACCATCCAGACCAAGATAAGAGTACAGAGGACCAAATGGTGTCCAAGGATCCCACCAAAAGAAAGTAGAGTCCCCATTCCCCAATTTGATTTTCAGAAACTGAAGAGCTTTACTTCTCAGTTTAAGTAACCTGCGGAACATCCAAGAATGCCTATAATTTTTTTTCGTTTAAAGACCAGAAAGGAGCGGAACTAAGATAGTTGTTCTGAATCCAAGCCACCCATATTGATCCAGCTCTGAAGTAGAGCATCCAGATCAGTTTTAAACCACAGGTATCATTCCATATTTCCACATTCCTAACCCCCAACCCTCCTTCTGATTTTGGAGTTGAGACCTCTGTCCATGCGACTTTAGCCCCTCTTGGATTGTCTAAGGTACCATGCGACAGAAAAGAGCTGAACATAGAATTGTTAACCTTGATTAACTTCTTTGGAAGAAAGAAAGCACTTGTCCACTAACCAATTATGCCGGAGATGACCGAAGATAGAAGGGTTAACCGACCCGTCATTGAAAGAGCCCTGGTTGTCCAAGAATTCATCTTCTTTTTAAGCTGCAAGAGGAGTGAATCACAATCTCCAAATGATAGCTTCTTGGAGCATAAGGGTACACCAAGACACCGAACTGGTAGATGGGATCTTGAGAGACCAAACCGAGAACTCATTTGAAGAATTATATCCTCCTGAATTCCAGAACAGAACATAGTTGTTTTAGATATATTCACTGCCAATCCAGATATCCTTTCAAAATCTGATAAAACCCTCAAAACTCCTTCCAATGATGATTGTGTGCCTTCAATAAATATTAATAAATCGTCAGCAAAACAGAGATGACTTAATTGCTGAGCTTCGCAGCCAGGATGCAGACCAAAAGACCCCATATATGCGGCTTTGTTTAGCATCATGGACATAATATTCATCATCAAGACGAACAAGATAGGAGACAGTGGATCGCTTTGACGCAACCCTGTCCTCCCTTTAAAGTATCCAGAAGTTACACCGTTGATGCTCAATGAGAAGGATGGGGAACAGATACAGACCCTGATCCATTTGATAAGCTGAGAAGGGAGATTATATGCTTGAAGTGAACTCAAAACAAAATCCCATCTAACTGAATTGAACGCCTTGGCTATGTCCACTTTCAAAGTGATTTATGGCTCTGATGAAGGCTGATGACAACCAAGCATTACCTCAGAAGCAAGAAGAATATTCTCAAGAATCAGTCTATCTTTAACAAAAGCCGTCTGATTCGGTAAAATAAGAGTCGGAAGCACTATCTTTAATCTGCTGGATAAGAGCTTTGAGATGAGTTTATATTGAGTATTAAGGCAAGTTATCGGTCTGAACAAATTAATAGAATCAGCACCCGGTCTCTTAGGTAACAAGATCAGTGAAGTAGAATTCAGAGACGTCGGCATGAAGGAGGATAGAAAGAACTGATGTGTCGCATCCAAAAACTCCCTCCCTAGAATTGACCAGGCAGCTTTAAAAAACTTCGGCATAAACCCATCTGGACCAGGGGTCTTGTTGTATTTCATCTTGAGGAGACACTGATATGTGTTGTCATCAGAGAATGGCAGAATTAAAGAACTAGAAACATCTTCAGGGCATTTAACCTGTATAATTCCTTCCAAGAATCTAGGAAGATCTGGACAGAAGAGACCCCTTTCATTACATAAGATACCCTCAAAATAAGCCACTGCAAGATGATGCACTTCTTCAAGAGATGTAGTGTAGGAGCCATCAGGTCTAAGGAGATGCTTAACAGCATTCATAGCATTGCGCATAATCATCACCTGATGGAAGAAGGGGGTATTAGCATCATCTTCTCCCAGCCATTTGATCCTGGATCGTTGACGGAAGAAGCTTTCTTCAGCCAGTCTGAGAAAATTGCACGCATCCCTGACCAGAACTTCCCTTGCAAGGTTCTCTGGAGATGGACTATTAAGAGCAAGTAGCTGCGTAGAATGCAAGACATAAACTGCAATTCTCACCCTCTTCTCAATTTCGCTGTAATTATCCCTTAGCAAAGTCTTCATAGGGCGCTTAAGGGATTTTAGTCTAAAGCAAAAATCCCTTAAAGAGGAAGCTGGCTCACCTGAAACCAACCAAGCATCTCGAACAGTCTCAATGAACCTCGGGTTCTTAATGAGGAGATTGTAGAACCGAAAAGGACGAGTGCCAAATATCGGTGGAGGCGTTTGAAGCTTTACCAAGCATGGAGTGTGATCAGAGAATTCTGGAGCTTGAAAGAGACAATGACTAGAAGGAAACCGCTGAAGCCAGGCTCCATTCACAAGGCATCGGTCAATTTTTTTCCCCACAGGTTGAGAAGGACATTTGTTTGTCCATGTAAAAGTGGGGCTTGTCGCAGGTAGATCAAAGAGACCAAGATCATCTAAACATTCTCCAAATAGGCGCATACTCCTTGAAGTCCTTGTTATAGAAGAATTTGAGGTTTCCGAGGGATGAAGAATCTCATTAAAATCGATTAAAACAATCCAGGGCGCCGAACTCATTCCAAAGGATGCATTAGTATCTCTCAAAGAAATCCAGAGCTCTCTACGGATTACCTCCACATTGGCCCCGTAGATCGCTGTATAGAAAAAAATTGTGCCATCCTCCAAGGTGACATCACACGTTATAGACTGTAGATCCGCATATAGAAGAGTAACTTGAACCGGAGCCTTATAAATGATCCATATTTTTCCTAAGTCTGAATGTTGATAATTATCCAAAAGAGACCATCCCTGGCCTATAGTTTAAAGAATAAAATGCTTATTTACTTCCTGCACATGCGTTTCCAAAAGCGCCCCAAAAGAAACTGACCTAGTAGACAACCAATCAGATAATAGGCTATGCTTTGAAGATTCATTCAGTCCGCGCACGTTCCAAAAAAATGTATTCGACATAAAATTAGTTGGGGGTGTGAACTTTCTTCCACTCAAGTGAAAGAACTTCACGGGTAACCGGAGACTGCAGAGCATTGAACTTCCTATTTTTTTTCTTCCTGCTGGTCGGAGAAGAAGAATTAGAAGGAGAGTGGCCAGCTAGCGATACAGATCCCTTGGTTAACATCAAATCCAAATATTTCTGAAGTGGATGATCTGAGGCCAGAGTTGTATCTACCGCCGGACTTAGGATCAAGTCCATAGGAGCAGACGCATTAGAATTCTTGTTAGATGGAGACCGCGCCGGAGGATCAATGTCAGGGGAAAAAGAACCCGAGCCAGAAGATGAAGCTGCAATTCAGGAGGGTTCAAGCTGAATTCAGACTTCCATTCTGTAACGAAAAATGGGGAATCACCCACACGCCATAGCTCGTGCTGAAGAATTCACCTACGGAGCGATGGGGATGGAATGTGAAAGACGTTGGCATTTTTGGCCAGATGATGAACGGTGACACGTCTGTCTTTGCCCCAAAGATAGTTAAAGACCCCCATATTTTGCCATACGAAGGTGCCTTGCCGTAGAAAATCCTTACTATGAACTCATTGTGCTTCTTCGCACCACGTTCAAAAACTCCATTGTTGACCTTAACTCTTGGTCGCCCTTCACAGGAGGTAGAAACTAGAGCGGTTGAAACTGGAAACTTGTTTGTTGAGTTAAGGTTCTTAGCCCAGTTAAACTCTGTAGAAGCAGCTTTAGGACCCTTTGGACTCGCTGCATTAGGGACGGACTTCACCGGAGCTCCCGAAGGAGTAGACTTTGCTTGAGCACCCGTTTCAATAGACATTGAAGCTGATGAACCATTGATTGTCTGAGTCATAGTATCAGAGAAACTACAACTCAAATTAGGCATCCTCTGTTCTCCCAAAGGAGTAGAAACAAGAACATTAGATTGCGGTGGCTGAGCTACGACACCGGCGACCACCGAAGAGAGATGCTGAAACTCTACAAGATTAGTAGGGAGAACTGTCGATTGAGTCCCAGAGCCAGAGGATCCGGCGACAAATGTGACTGGAGCGGAGAGGGCACCCTTAGCTAACGGACCTGATCCGAACAGCGAGGGAAGAACTGGAAGCGCCACGGCGGAGAGGGAGCCAAACAAGAGCAGATCCGGTGGAGTCGGAGGAGGATCGGGCAGAGGCAACCCCTCCGTCATCGAGCTGATGACTCTGTAGAACTAGGTTAAAAGATCGTCTTCTTCGTCGCACTTGAACTTCGTCGACTTAATAAAATAATTTTGTCGCAACTGCTCGATGTCAAATTTGTGATATTAATTTAATATAATATTTTTAATGTAGGTTGATATTAATTACACTTAATCTAGGTTATTCAGTCAAAGATTTAAATCATACATATAATTTGATTAACATATATGTACGATCAAAACCTAAAATAAAAATATAAGGGAGATTAATATCTAAGTTAATAGTAAGTTGAATGGAACCAAGTAGTTACATGTATAAAAATGAAAATAATCATCTGCACGGTTGTGCGGATCGAGATCTAGTACATGTTAAAATAATAAAATTGCATTTAGAAAAAAAAACATAGTGTGGGAAACATCACAAACATATTGTAATAACGTTTTCTCTTATGCTCCACGGAATAACGTTTTGTCATGAAACGGATGATAAACCTAAACAAAAACATTCTTCATCCGTCCAATAGATAAAGTAATAAATTCAAGACTCAGGAAAAACATGTTAAATGGGTCTGAACGGGTGTTACCTAAACATACGGGTTATCTTTAAACGGACTTAAACATATAACGAATCTAGATGGGCTTGACATTAAACGGGTTTAAACGGATAGGGCCTTAAACGGATAGGTTCTAAACGGATCCGAGTTGCCCGTTTTAATATCCCTAGTACTAATTGCAAACCATTATATATTTATATTATTTTTTGGTCAGCACCAGTATGTAAGTATGTATGTTTATTATACTATACTTCTAAGTAAAACTGGTCACACTAACAAGTTAAACAACAACATTATGATGAGGAACTATTTGAACACAAAATTATTCAGCGCACTTGTATTTATATTTCTATATAATACTGACCTTCATTTCGTAACCTAAACTTATGAAGCTATAGTCTATTTATCAAATAATTAATCTTTAAATTTAAGAAAAATATCTTAGGATAGTCCTAAAAAGGTTTTTGTCACAAATATAGTTTTCAAAAATTAAGATGATCAAAATGTTTAATTAAATATGTAAATATATATATATATTTATAGTTAATAAATCTAAATTTATGGTTTATAGTTAATGGCGAGGTAATAATTTGTGTAAAAAATTTCTTCCAACCTCTCTCTCAAAAAAAGTCCGACTTCTCCTTCCATTCACCGGCTCCGGCCGCTCGCATAGAGCTGAAGCCGGGTTAAGATTCTCTCTTTGAGAAATATCTTCAGATTTCATTCTTTTCTACGACGAATTCTAGATCCAAGTTTAGTTTCAATCCGTTCGGTATAATTGTGAATGGTCGATGATCTTCCTCATACAGTTCAAGATCCTTCCAGACATCTCCGGTTAGGTCTTCTCCTACCTGTTTGTTATTATACAGTCTATTTTGCCTTCCGTTCTTTGTATATTGGATTAGAGTTTCCTTGGTTTCTTCACCGGTTCAATCTTATGTCTCCTGTCTTTGTGCATACGTCAGAATCTGGTGTTGATTGCATGCGCTCCTTGTCTTTAACCTTTAGATCTGATCGAGATCTTTTCTTTTGTAAGTTTCGATTCGTCATCCCTTCGACTCCGCCGTCTCCGGTATGTAGAAAGAAAAATAAATTGTTCCTTTGTTCTCCTGGATCTTGCTGCTTTGGACTCTTAATTGTTTAGGCCATTCACTATAGGAGGTTTCTTTTCTCGGTGGGTTGATCAAGCTTGCCTCCATCGTCTCTCCAAAGTTCTCTTTTTAAGTCCACATGCAATTTGTTCTATCTCCATTCTGGATATATTTTAATTGCTTATGATGTCTTAGTTGTAAGCTTGTGTTTAGGCCTGGGCACAATATCCGGATCCGCAGACCCGAACCGGAACCGAACCGGAAAATTAGGGTCCCGAACCCGATCAGACCCGGGATAAATAACCAAATGGGTCCTAAACTGCTGTATCCGAAGAACCGGTATCCAACCCGACCCGAACCGAGAACCGAATGAGTATCCGAAGATATCCGAAATATAAATATATATTTAAAAATATTATTTATACTTATATGTATAATTACTTTAATAATTTTAATTTTAATTATAAATTTAATATATTAGTTATTTTCAATATTTTTGTGTATTTTCGGATAAAATATGGTAGTTTGGATAGAAATACTTAAACAAAACCGTGTCAAATGAGTATTTTTGGTACATTTGGGTAATTTGGATACAAAATACCCGAACCGAATCGGGTAATATGGTTATTTTGGGTATTATTATCCGAACTTGTTTCAGATATATTGGTTATTCGGTTATTTTCAGGTTCCTTTACATCAGAACCGAACCCACCCGGACTCGGGAAGACCCGACTCGAATCCGACCCGAAATTTTATAAAACCCGAATGGGTTTTGATTTTCAAACCCGAAAAACCCGATACCCGAAAGAACCGATCCGTACCCGAATGGGTACCCGAACGCCGAGGCCTACTTGTGTTGTTTGTATCTATCTTCGCCTGGTTTTTATTTTTTCATATTATCTCCCTCTTGTGGGCTTATGTTTTTGGGGAAGTTAGTCTACTCCGCCGGACTGCTATTCCAAGATCACTTGTAAACGTCGGCCTAGTTTGTAACAATGGTGTTGAATTTAGTATAATGATTTTTAGTGTTAAAAAAAAACTAATGAGTGAGGTTTTGAGAATGAGGTTTAAATTAAAAAAATAAAAGAATAAAAATAATTTTTTTAAAAATAGTTTTGAAAAATATTTCATTTTTGTTCAAAAATATCGAATAATAATAACTTTTTTAAAAAAATTATAAGAATTTTGATATTAAAACATATAATTTGAAACTACAAACAAGTTTTTATTTTTAATTATTTATTTATTTGTATTTATATATATAGAGTATAATGGTTTTAGCTTTTAATAAGATATATTTTGATCATTTTTACTGTGAGTTTTTTTTTGTGATAAAACTTAAAATTGTCTATTTGAGAAAATTGCCTTAAATTTAATAATGTATTATGAAATATCATATGCTTTTATGCATAAGTATGAAAATAAAGTAAATTGATTACAAAAGTAAAATAATAAAAATCAAAAGCGCTGATGCGGCCTAAATAAAAACCTCAAAAATCATAGGCTTTGGCAGAAAGCTGAGGAAAAGACGCACACCGAAGAAAAAACAAAGACTTCATTACTATCTCGCCAGCTTCTTCGTCTCTCAGCAAGAAACTACATATTTTGATTCAGCCATGGTAAACTCGATTCGAGTTCCATTTCGTCTCGCGTTTTTTATTTTTATTTTTATTTTTCGGATTTCGGTTCTCGTCTAAAGTTTAGTTTGATCAGATCTGGAGATGAACTCGTTCGTTTGTTTAGATCTCTTGAGATCTCGGGGTTTGTATGATCGGACAGACTGATCTAGGATAGGAATCAGACGATGAACTCTACAATTTCAGTTTGCTTGTTTCGATTAAACCAATTGATCTTGAAACCACGTGCTTTGCCTTTGAATTTAGGGTTACGCCTACTTTTTGTTTAGCACTCGCTTTTCCAGTGACGAGGATGATGATGATCCATCGAGTTTAGTCTATCGCCCGTATGCTTAACCGTAGATTGTTCATTTCTGATGTGTTTTGGATTTTGTTGATGGAATGTGTCATCTGATTTATCATCTATCAAACTCGATATTTCAAATACGTTTTGGAACTTACCTGTGTATATGTTCATGATTCAGTTACATTTTACTAGAGATTTTTAGTTCAAGCTGTTTCATGGAGATGGGTGTAGAGTCTACTAGCGTCATTTGTGTGTGTTCGAAGTGAGTCGTATCTTAATAATATTCTTTGTTTTGTTGGTAACAACAGGCTAATGCAGCGTCAGGAATGGCGGTCCACGATGACTGCAAGCTCAAGTTTCTTGAACTCAAGGCCAAGAGGACATACCGTTTCATCGTGTACAAGATCGAGGAGCAGCAGAAGCAGGTGGTCGTTGAGAAACTCGGCGAACCTGGTCAATCCCATGATGACTTTGCAGCAAGTCTTCCGGCCGATGAATGCCGATACGCCGTCTTCGATTTTGATTTCGTCACTGCTGAGAGTTGCCAGAAGAGCAAGATCTTCTTCGTTGCATGGTAAAGTAACTTTACATTTACCCTCTGCTAAAAACCGGTCTATCACGGGCTTCATGTTCCTTAAAATCTCTTGTTGTTGTTTTTGGCCAAGGTCTCCGGACACGGCAAGAGTGAGAAGCAAGATGATCTACGCGAGCTCTAAGGACAGGTTCAAGAGAGAGCTCGATGGAATTCAAGTAGAGCTTCAAGCGACTGATCCAACGGAGATGGATCTTGATGTTTTCAAAAGCCGAGCCAATTGAGGAACGGTTGAATCAAACTTCTTTCCTCTACTATTACCGAGTGATATGCTTTTTTACTTATGGTTTGCTGTGACGGCGCCAGCCCTAAACAGCTTCATTTTTATCTCCTTATTTCATTTTGGTCCTTACAGTGTTGTCTTAAAACTTAAGAGATCTGGCTTGTGCTCTTTTACCATTGTGTAAGATACACAATCCCTTTATCAAAGATGAATCCTATTGGCACACTTTATCTTCGCTCATAACATGAAAACGTGACTCATAAACTAGTGGGTCGAATATCTAGTTATAACATGAAAGATATATAAATAAGGTAGTGCGAGATTTCTGATTTTTTTTTAATTAGTAGACAGATCCACGAGACACTTTATATGTTCTTCGGGTGTCTGTATTGCCTCTACGTTTGTTGGATTCACATGGTAGACAAACGAATCCAAAGTGCAAAAACGTAAACAATTACTTACATGAGCTATTGAATATTTTCAATTAAGCTTCTTAGCTGAAAAAGTTGTTACACAGTTTGTTTATATACAACATTGATTTAGTGAAAGGAGATGAAACCAACGATTCAATTTAATACATAACTGATAATATATATATGATCTAATACGTCCCCCTCAAACCGATGAAGCGGAAGGTATTGATGGAGAAGATGGAGTGAAGAGGCTTAAAGTGGACATACGCCGAAAATGGAAGAGAATGGACCAGGTTGAAGCGGTTTCGTGAGAATATCAGCATGTTGATTGGAGCTTGAAACATGCATCAACCAGAGAAAACAATTCTTGATTTGATCACGAATGGTGTGGCAGTCGATCTCTACATGCTTTGTACGTTCGTGAAACATCGGGTTCGTAGCTATGTAGATCATCGACTTGCTGTCACAGAATAGCTTCGCCGTTGTTGAGACTTGAACACCAAGAAACGTGAGCAGCTGCTGAAACCAGAGGAGTTCACAAGTCGCATGAGCCATGCTTCTGTACTCTGCCTCCGTACTGCTTCTACTAATGACATCCTGTTTCTTCGATTTCCAAGTGATCAGAGAACTTCCAAGGTAGACACAGTAACCTGTGATTGACCGGCGACTATTAGGACAAATTCCCCAATCGGAATCAGCAAATGCGTTTAGACACAACTCAGAAGAAGCAGAGTAAAACAAGCCTTGTCCAGGATTGTTCTTGATGTAGCGTAGGATCCTGTAAGCAGCTTGAAGATGAACGTCCGTCGGGGCAGAGAAAAACTGACTGAGACAATGTACAGAGTACGTGATGTCAGGTCTCGTGATAGTCAAATAGAGTAGACGTCCAATGAGAGCTCGGTAAGAAGTTGGATCATCAAGTAGAGTACCAGACTTGATACTGAGCTTAGCAACAGGATCCATGGGAACCGAAGACGGTTTGCAAGCTAACAAGCCAACATCATAGAGGAGATTAAGAGTATATATACTTTCGCTGAGAAACAGAGATCCCTGCTGCAGTACGAGCTATCTCAAGACCCAAGAAGAATCGAAGATCACCCAAGTCTTTGATCTTGAAACGGTGATGAAGTGTATCTTTGAGAGACTTCACTGCAGCATCATCGTTACTACCAATCATAATATCATCAACATAGATGAGGATTGCAGTAAAAGAACCACCAGAACGGCGAACAAACAACGTGTTATCAGACGGAGATTGAACATATCCAGCAGCAAAGAGAACACCAGTAAGACAATGGTACCACTGTCTCGAAGCTTGCTTCAAGTGTATCCTTGAGGTAAACTCATGTAAATTTCTTCATCCAAGTCACTGTGAAGAAATGCATTAGATACATCCATCTGAGAGAGCTTAAGACCTTTGACAGCAGAGAGACCCAACAGAAGCTTAACAGAAGCCAATTTTGCCACCGGGGAAAACGTAACTATGTAGTCGACTCCCTCTTGTTGAGTATTGCCCTTGGCAACAAGAAGAGACTTACGACGCTCAACAGTTCCATCAGCCTTATATTTCATCGTGAACACCCATTTACATCCCACAACATTCTTTCCAGGAGGAAGAGATACAACATACCAAGTGTTATTGTCTTCCGTAGCCTGCAACTCATCATTCGTAGCTTTCCGAAACTCAAGAGACAACATGGCTTGCTTAAAGGTAGTGGGTTCAGGGTCAATGGAATAAGAAAGAAGAAAATGTTGATAGAGAGGTTTCAAATGGGAATAGGTATGAACAGAATCAAGCGGATAAAGAGAAGACGATGAAGGAAGAGGAGTTTGGTGAAGAAAAGAACAATGATACTCAGAAAGGTAACCCGGGAGACGAGCAGTCCGCTGTGGCCTTGTACGTAAATGTTGACTTTGACCTGCCACAGATGGTACAGTCCCTCGAGAAGTGGTCACATGAGGCAATGCAGATGATGATGATGATGCAGAGGATGCAGGTAAAGTAACAGGATGAACTTGAATCACAGAGTCTAAACTAACAGGAGTAGACAAAGGTAAAATTGTCTTTGGAAACAAATCATCAAGAGAGTCATCAGTATCAAGAGAGTGATATGGAAATATTGTTTCTTTGAAAACCACATTCCGAGAGATGAAAATCTGTTGAGTATCAAGATTTAAAACTTTGTATCCTTTATAACCCGGAGAGTAACCAAGAAAAACACAAGAATCAGCTCGAGAAGAAAACTTATGTCTATCTTTATTCAACGTAGAGACATAGCATAAGCAACCAAACGATCGTAAGAAATTATAATCAGGCTGTTTACCAACAAGTTTCTCATAAGGTGACTTCTTATCAAGCAACAGAGACGAAGTTCGATTGATAAGAAACACAGCCGTAGACACACAATCTGTCCAATACATCAAGGGAACTTTAGATTGAAACAACAGGGAACGAGCAACATTTAAAATGTGTTGGTGCTTACGCACAAGAGAACTGATGAACCATTCCAGTTTGACGTATAATATCACTAAAGACCAATTCCGGAGCATTATCAGTTCGAAAGGATTTGATATCAGAGTTGTACTGTCGATGAACGTGTTGAATGAAAACACAGGAAAGACAGATTTAACATCACTTTTATTCCTCAAGAAGTAAATCCAGGTTACACGAGTACAATCATCAACCAATGTTAGAAAATATCTATAACCCTCTGTAGATTCAGTAGAAAAGGGACCCCATACATCCATGTGAACCAAATCAAAAGGTTTTGAAGAAATCCGATTATTTGATACAAAAGGTAAACGTTTTTGCTTAGCTAAAGGACATATAGGACAGTTATCAATCGCAGACGCAGAGGTTTTTGCAAAAGCTTTAATACCCGGAACATGAAGAAGTTTTGCCATTGAGGGATGCCCAAAACGTTGATGCCAAAGGTGACCATCATCCAACACAGAAGCACACAAAGAAGTAGAAGATGCAGACAGAGGCGTATCAAGAATGTAAAGATTGTTGAAAACAAAAGCTCTACAAATCGTCAATCCCTGAGTATATTCCTGAATCAAGAAATGATCAACATAGAAATGAGCAGAGGAATTGTTATCAACAAGTAAACAACGAACACTGATGAGATTGAATTGGAAAGGAGGCACATAAATCACATTATGCAATGTAATACTAGGTGAAACTATCACACTGCCTATATGACCAATGGATTCTTTGTGACCATTCAGGAGAGAAACTGTGACACCCGTGACAGGAGTAAGATCACTGAAACGTTCAAGATCAGAACATACATGCGTCGTAGCTCCACTGTCAACAATCCAAGAACCACTTGGCAAGGTATTGTAAAGAGAAGAAAGGCATTGATGGTTAAATGTAAGGATTTTGTTTTCAAAACGGAGATTAGTGGATAAGGGAAACATTATAACAGATGAGGATTGAGCAGCCATGTGACCCTGGTCCGTGATAGAAGCATGTAACTGATGAACTGAAGGTTCTGTAGGACGAACAGAAGCTTGGAGTTGTTATAAAATGTACTGAACTTGGTCCTGGCTCAGACGATTAACATCCAAACTCTGAGCAGATGGTTCCATTTGTGGTGCAGTATTGACATTTGCAACCGTGTTAGGAGGAGCCTGATACTGACCAGATAGACGTGGAAAACCAGTCTGATTCTGCTGTCCTCGTGGAACCAGAGCAGAAGATGATTGACCGCGTGGAGGCTGGCCATGAAAGCGATGACCAGGAGGATAGCCATAAAGCTTAAAATATTTATGAAGAACATGACCATATTGACCACAATACGTACAAAGAGGTCACTGTTTGGGACGATAACCATGTTGAGCAGCAAGAATCAGATTAGGTGATGAAGTGACTGCTTCTGACACGGATCCTGTAGTTTGAAAAACCACAGTGTCACTCTTTGTAGCTGGCTTACTGTTCTTCTGCCTCTCATCTTGAGTGATCATATTAAAGACATCTTCAAGTGAGGGAATTGGCTTGATCATCAATATATGTCGACGACTTGCTTCATATGTCTTATTAAGCCCCATCAAGAATTTCATCACACGACTTCGTTCCTGCAACTTCTCCCATAAAGCCGCAACATTACACTCACACCTCCCACAAGAACAGACGGGAAGTTCAATGAAATTCTTATACTCCTCCCATAAAGTCACCAACTCAGTGTAATATGCAGTAACATCCAAGGAACCCTGTTGAATTGTTCCCATACGTTGTTCAATCTCATATACACGAGGTGCATCGTCCTGCTTGAATCGAGACAACAAATTCTTCCAAAAAGATTCAGCAATAGACACATAGAGAAGACTCTGAGCTATCTTCTTGGAAACAAAATTCATAATCCAAGTAGCGACCATATCATTGCAACGCGACCAAGAACCAGCATCACGATGATCATCAGGGGGTTTAGGAATCGTACCATCAACAAACCCAAGCTTATTCCTCACGTTAAGAGCCATACGAACAGAACGCTTCCATGAGTGAAATTTCGCACCGGAAGAAAGACGATCGGAAACAAGAACCAATCCAGCGTGATCGGAACTATAGAGATAGTAAGGATTCGCGTAGTGGTCGAGAAATCGAGAAGACTCAGCAGGAGCACTCATGATTGAAAGAAAAATTGAATCGAAGAAGAAGAGATCGCGAGCTCAAGCACCAAAGACCGAGATCAAGAACCGCGAGATAACAGAGACAAGTCGAATCGCGAGGAAAACAATGAGATCAACAAAGATAGAAATCGATCGAAGCTCCGATAAGCTCACCGCCATGAAAGGAAAAGCAAGATCAATTGGAGACGACGCGAGACGACGACGAGAGAGAAGCCGTTAGTGGCTCTGATACCATATTGAATATTTTCAATTAAGCTTCTTAGCTAAAAAAGTTGTTACACGGTTTGTTTATATATAACATTGGTTCAGTGAAAGGAGGCTAAACCAACGGTTCAATTTAATACATAACCGATAACATATATATGATCTAATATGAGCTTTATCACACGGCCAATCCTGCAATCAGGTACGGAGTCTGCTACTGTGTTACGGATGAGTCATGAGTCGTGACTGCCCATAATCTGTTTGCTCGAGAACTATAAATCACGTATTCCATGGTCATATAAACTTATTTTTTATCAACAATAAACTTAACGCCTAATACGTTTATATTTTGATGACACTGTATAGTTATAAACACTAGTTTGTACTTTTTTTTTGTCAAACTAAACACTAGTTAGAATATTTTATAATCCTTTCAACGTAACAGATAGATGTGAATATAACAAAATATAACCTAGTTAGATTTATGACAAATACAAAATACAGAATCTGACCATGTACTATATAATCACGTGAACACTAGAATTCAAAGTTAGCTGGCTAATGACAACATCTTCTCAAGTTTTTGATGCAACAAAATAAAAATAAAACCTAGTTAGAAACTTAGAACATATATGCAAGTTTTAATATAATACCATTTGATCATATACTCTGTTTAAATTGGTTATATGCTTACTATATGTTTTTTTTTTTGCCAAAGATGCTTACTATATGTTGACTAAAACAAAATGATAAGCTGACCATATAGTTATCGTTCATATTAGATGTTGACTAAAAAAATCTAATAAGCTGAACATGTAGATAGAGACTACAGTTATTATATGTCGACCAAAACACAAAAAAAACAAGCTGATATGGAATAGTTCACATAAATAGAAGAATATATAAAGCAGGTTGAATGAATTTCTCTAAAATTAATATTAGGATTATATATAGCTTCCAAATAACGCCGAAGAAAAAGGAAAAGAGTCATATTCGAAGAAAACATATTCGTCTTCTCTGCGTCTCCTTTCAGCAGTAATCATCTTTTCACATCGTCTTGATTCAGCTATGGTGAACCTCCGATCTTTCTTCTTCTCTTATTGTTTGTTTACAAGTTCTTCAATCTCTGATTTGTTTACGATCTTTAGCTCACTAGATCTAAAAGATGGATTTTGTTTCCTCCGATTAGATCTCTGAGATTCTGTGTGTTTTCTGTAATATACTAATATACGATACTGATCTAAGCTAGGAAAGAAAAAAATCAGACGAAGAATTCACAACACTGTAGTTCGTCGCTAGTTAGAATCGAAATCATGGAAGAATATTGTACTTTCGTGTGTGTTTCAGGTTGAGTTTATGCGAATGATCGAATGTTTTTACGATAATATTCATTTGTTTGATCCATCTGGCTTCTTGTGTATTTGAAAACTATATGGTTAACTATAGAGGTTTATTTGCCGATGTTGCTTAGACTCATCCTTGGTTGGTTTGGCATTGTTGTGTCATGTGTGGATCTGGAAATGTGGGAGAAGAGTTGTGAATCTTGGTGTTTTTTTTTGTTGTTGTGTGTTGATGGTATAGGCTAATGCGGCGTCGGGAATGGCAGTCCATGATGACTGCAAGCTAAGGTTTCTGGAACTGAAGGCGAAGAGGACACACCGTTTCATTGTTTACAAGATCGAGGAGAAGCAGAAGCAAGTGGTTGTTGAGAAAGTTGGCGAACCTATCCAAACCTATGAGGACTTTGCTGCAAGCCTTCCTGCTGAAGAGTGCCGATATGCCATTTATGATTTCGACTTTGTCACCGCGGAGAATTGCCAGAAGAGCAAGATTTTCTTCATTGCATGGTAAACTAACTAAGTTTTCATTTCTCCAGTTCTTACCCTCAGCATGCATCCGTTATTAATTGCTGTTTCGTGCCAAAAGGTGTCCTGATGTAGCAAAGGTGAGGAGCAAGATGATCTATGCGAGCTCCAAGGACAGGTTCAAGCGTGAACTTGATGGAATTCAGGTGGAGCTTCAAGCAACCGATCCAACTGAGATGGATCTCGATGTTTTCAAAAGCCGTGTCAACTAAAAGCAAATATCTCTCTCATTGAATAAGCTTCTTTGGCTCTTACAGTTTCCTGTGACTGTTATAAAAACATAACGCCCTTTATTCTATCTATCTGGTCTTGTCTCTTCTGTGTCTCTGTTACCGAACAGTGTTTCATCTTATATTGAAAGTTATCCCAATGTTTGCATCCTTTGTGTAAAGATGATTCTTTGAGGGTACTTTGTTCTCTTTGTTACATGGTGGATAAAAATGCTAAAAGAATACTATGATTGAGGTCAGCAGTTACATATGGGTCACCTTTTCGAGCTAGAATCATTCAGAATATCTGTAGAGCAGTGTTCGGAGTTAGCTTCATGCCTTGTGTCAACATCTCATTCCTTCAGCTATGTCGCAAATGAGAGCTTAGTCGTGCGAGGGAGCTTCTTCATAAAAGAGGTTCACAATAGAAAGTAGCATTCGTCTGTTCTATGTACAACAAACCGATATATCTGAGAACCGACGGGTCGGGGTCAAGTCTGGGTTTAGAAGGTTATGTCTCGGTCTCACTAATTCTACAATGGGCCTTAGGTTGGAGTTGGACTCGTTATAATAAATGGCCCGATGTAGAAAGGCGCGAGGGGGCGGGAGAGTAAAATTTTCACGAGGAGCTCAAAGTGCGCCAAACTCGCCACGTGAACAGTCCCCGCCACCAAGTGTATCACGTGTGAGAGCTTCCCTTCTTTTTAAGATTCCTTTTAGACCGTAGATCTCTTTCTATTTACAAAGAAGATCCAACGGTTGAAACATCGATCCGCGTCAAACAATTTCATCCAATAGCATCAATCCGTACGATCTATATAAAAAGGAATCCCTCAAGTCATTGCAAACACATCAAGCGAACCACAAAAAACATCGTTTAAAACCTAAATCGATCTCAGATTCGTAACTTCCTCGAGAGAATCACCAATGGCGCCCAAGGCAGAGAAGAAGCCAGCGGAGAAGAAGCCAGTTGAGGAGAAATCAAAGGCCGAGAAAGCCCCGGCGGAGAAGAAACCCAAGGCCGGGAAGAAGCTCCCGAAGGAGGCAGGCGCAGGCGGAGACAAGAAGAAGAAGATGAAGAAGAAGAGCGTCGAGACGTACAAGATCTACATCTTCAAGGTTCTGAAGCAGGTTCACCCCGACATCGGAATCTCCAGCAAAGCCATGGGGATCATGAACAGTTTCATCAACGATATCTTCGAGAAGCTCGCTGGAGAGTCGTCGAAGCTCGCGAGGTACAACAAGAAGCCCACCATCACCTCTAGGGAAATTCAGACCGCGGTGAGGCTTGTGCTTCCTGGAGAGTTGGCGAAACACGCTGTCTCGGAGGGTACCAAGGCTGTAACGAAGTTCACCAGCTCCTAGACTATCGAGTTGGGGTTTTCTCTCTGTCTTGAATGTTTGAATTAGGGTTTCCTTTTATCGTTTTTGTTTTGCAATTTCACGGTTTGTAAGTAGTGGGTATTGTTATGTTTCGAATCGATGTATCTCGTTGAGATTGAAAGCTCCCTTATTATATTGAAAGTCTTTGTCTTTAGCAATCGGGTTGTTAATTATATTATCTGGAAACCTAACTTCGTTGGACAAGTTCATGTTTGAAATCGTAGATTTGATTTCTAATAATCTGATTACAAGAGTTGTGTACGAGTTCTTTGACTTCTATCAATTGTAGTAGTTTTATGGGTGTTGATTCTGAATCCCAACTCGTTCATCAATCATGCTCCAATATAAGGTTTGCTGAATCAAATTCAAGACCAATGTTGTTTGCTATGTTATTATTCTTTGTGTTGTACTTGCAAGAACGTCTTCGTTTTTTGATGGTTTGTTTAGTTGAACCCTTGTTCTGTGTTGTAAATTTTGTCTGACGCATATTCTCTAGTCTCATGTTTCACTGATATGAGTGACTGTAATTAGTAATGTGATATGAAATGGAACAGATCTGAAATATCGATGTTGCTGAAGAGGGAATCCATAGCATCCCAAGCTGAATGACGGACAGCTCTTGCTGTGTATATTGGACCTCCGACAAGTACATTTTTCTTTAATGGGCCCGAAGATGTTTTATTTTGCTCAAGTATGGACTTCTTAATAACAACGAAACGAAAATCGGAAATTCGTCAGCAAACGAGGAAAGTTTATTTTGGATTTCTCTACACGGCGCCGTTTCACAAATCGACGACACGTCATCTTCCACAAGCTGAGGAAAGTTTATTTGTGTAGAGACGAAGAACAAAATCTCCAATGCTTAAACCCTAATCGGGAAAATCTCTCCGCCGTATCTCTCCTTCTCTGATGGTTTTCTTCGACCTAAACGTACCGTACACCTACCCGTCCCAAACAGGCGGGAAGGAAGTCGCCGTCGTAAACAAACTCCGCGTAAAGCTCGCCACTAAAGCCATGGAACTCGGCTACGTTGGAATCGCACATAACCATTCGATCGGAGGCGCAATAACGGAGAAAGACTCTTGCACGATCCCTCTTCTCGCTCTCGGATCTCTCATCAAAGCCGCTCCGCGACTATCATCATCCGTCGGGTTCCATCGCGACTTGCTCGGCGTCCCTCGATCCACTCCGTTTCGGCAGTACACGCGCGTCACCGTCAAATTGGAGAGCAAGGCGCAGTGTCTTGGGTTGAACTCTGGGAACCCGGTTCTGAAAAGCTACGATATCGTCGCGGTTAGGCCGATGAATCAGTACGCGTTCGATCAAGCCTGTACGAAAGCGGAGGTTGTTCTGAATCTATGTGGTTGAGGTTTTTTTTTACTGAGTCTGAGATGATTCTTATCTTAGTTTGTTGTCGTCAAATCCATTGTAGGTTGATATTATCTCGATTGATTTCTCGAATTTGCCGTTTCGGTTGATGCATCCCTCGGTTAAAGCTGCTATTAAGGTTTGTGATTCACACATTTGTTTCTTGTTACCAGAGTCTGTGTCTATCTCATTGTGTTTTGTTTTATATGGGCAGCGAGGGGTTTACTTTGAGATCAAGTACTCTGATCTATTAAAGGATGGTGAGAAGAGAAGACAAGTTGTATCGAATGCTAAGGTGAGAAACTCTTGATGCATCAAGCTACACTTATCACATTGTATATTTGTGATTATGTTAAAGATTTTTCTTGTTATATGCTTTATACCTTCTTGTGATATGGCATTACTTGTTACTGGTGGATTGGACTAGTTATATGCTTAATTGATGATTATGTTATATGCTTATATGTTCTTGTTATATGCTTAGTTGATGATTATTCTTAAGAGTTTTCTGGTTATATGGCATCACTAGTTACTGGTAGATTGGACAAAAGGGAAGAATCTGATTATATCGAGTGGTTCTCCTTCAGTCACTGAACTCAGAGGTCCAAACGATGTTATAAATCTCATGTCCTTGCTTGGACTCTCTGCTGAAAGAGCCAGAGCTGCCATTTCAAATAACTGCAGGTGTGTTTTCACTTCTTCTAGCAATTATGTTATCACTTCTTTGTTGTCATTTTAGGATGATTTTCTTTTTTAAAATTTGCTTTCAGGAATATGATAGCCAAGATTTTAAAGAAGAAGCGGTTTCACAAAGAAGCTGTCAAGGTTGAGTTACTCTCTTCTAGTGATGATACCTTTAGCCTCGAACAGCCTACGTCTGGAGATTTCATGAAATGGGATCCCCTCTCAAGTGGCGAAGGTGACATGCTCTTGGAAGATCTCGCAAAGGCTTTTGATGCCACCACACGTTCTGTGGCGCACAAATCCTCCAAGGCGATTGATGTCACCTCTGATCGTAAAGGCTTGCCATCGCATGGTTTCCGGCTCAAGGATGTTCTTGGAAGTGAACCTTCAACTCAGCCAACTGCAGCTAGGATGATTGACGTACCAGTGCACTGTGAGAATCAAGTTTCTGAAGCATTAATGGCTGATTCTGCTTTATCTGTTGATAATCTTCGGGAAAAAGAAACCATTGGCCAAATTGAGATATCTAAAGATGACAACAAAGTGGAACCTACAACTATAGTCCCCCTGAGGAAATGCAGTGCCAGCCAGGGACATGGGCCTTTGGTGCAAGATCAAGCAGCTGCATCGTTTACACTGCAAAGATGTACAAATTCTGCTGCAGCTTCTGATGATGTTAACTCGGAAGATAAATTAATGTCGCCATCAAAAAGCGGCCACAGGGTCTCACAAAGTTCTGTTGAAAAATTAAACGTTAAACCTATTCTGGTTCATGATGAAATCTCACTGGATGGAGTCAGCAAAGAAGGAGCTATTTCTGGTCATGCTAAGATTGAGCACTCTGTATCCATCAATGGCGGTGAGATGAAAATCGATGGCGATGAGATGATAATCGATGGTTCTTTGGAAGCAAATCACGACGAGTACATGGAGGTGACAGTGGAAGACCAGAAGCAAAAAACAGGTGAAAGTAATACAAATCTTCTTAACTTATTCTCCTCTGAGACTACTGATTTGCTAAAAGAATCAGGTAACTCTCTCAGTCAAGAGGCGGCTGGACAAGACCATGACCAAGTACCAAGCGTAGACTCCAGTGAGGCAGAGCTTGGGGAAGAACCATCAGTTCCATACAACAACACCTTTGAAATATCAGTGGAAGACAAGAAGGAAAGCGAGACAGAAACCGAAACTAATCAACAAGCTGTCCAGTCCTCTGAAAGAACCAATGCCAGAAACTCAGGTATGGATCTAAAACTCATCATTTGGAAACCTTAACGCAAGTTTTGGACTAAGGCTCAGTCTAATGTTATCTCAATCCATTGGTGGAAAATGCAGGTAAGGTACGAGCTAAGAGGAGTAGAGTTCGATTAACGCAACTACAACCTTTAAAGCCTTTTCTACTTCAACGTTTCAAACGAATCAGTAAAAGAAGAAAACATAGAAGAGGTTGATGATATTCTTAAACCCTAGTGAAGTTTTTGCTCATTAAATTTAAACGCACGCAAGTCTCGTGGCTTTGTTGTTGAACCAATCATATAACTATATAAGTGAGGGAAAAGAAAGAAAAAAATATTTATAAAGTTTATAGTTGGTTTCTTCGTGTACTCGTGCTCAAGAAAAAACACTTTTAGTTAAAATAATAAAAAGAAATTAAAAAAGTGAAATAACATATTGATAGAGTGGAGAGTCGGTAAATCTACCGCCGGCCGACAAAAGTCGGGGACATGGTCGCCGGAGGGCCTACATCTCTCTCTATAGCCTTTGCTAAAGAAGAATGACTGCTCAGGCTGTGGCTCATTTGGAAAAATACGATCTTTTTCTCTTATAAATAAGACAATTGGTGTTAGATTGATTACTTTATTTTAGTTTATTAGAGTGGAACCTTCTTTGATTTCATAAGGATTTTTAAGGGGTTAATGTATGCTTACTTTTGGAGATTGCTAGTACTTAGTAGCACGATGAGTACTTAACGTGAGGGGTAATGAAATCATCAGAGTAACATGACCATGTTTTTCAAGGCTAAAAGTCATCATCTTTCTACTTTCTACTTTCTAATTATTTTTGTAAATCAAGTTGGTAAAAGATAATTTGGAAAAGAAAAAAGATAATTCGGACCATTAAGGAACACAATAAACTATACATAAGCTGTTTACGGGCCCATAAATAATAATGATGCGGAATGAAATAATTTGTTTTATTTGAAAAATGTTCTAACATTATTTTTCCGTTTATAGAACCAAACATCAACCACCGTCTCTTTTTTTAATTGCCTACAATTCACATACGCAGCTTACTGGATACAACATCGACGTTAATATTAATCAGATTACATTCTCGTTCTAAATTGGTATGTTGTTTATATATTTATTTATTTATTTGTAACAAAGAATACAAATTCTTGAATGAGCCTTTCCTTCCAAGTAGATTCGACCTATGATCCTTATATTTCAAGAAAACCACTAGACCAAGATTCACTCTGTTAAAACTGTATATAGTGATACTGTTTTCTTCTTGTTTTGCCTTAACCTATCCACTAAACCATTTTATCTCAATGAGAACATAGAGTTGGAAGTGTCGAGCTCCCTCCGTGCCTTCCAAGAAGATTACCAAAGTGTTTCTATTCCGTTCTTTCGAAAATTTTCTGGCCAGTCAAATAGATTATTCAGCAAAGAACTCCGCATAAAAAGACAAAATATGCTACTTATATATTTACAAAGACAACACACAAAACCTACATGAGTTTAGGCAACATCGAGAAATCTTTCAAACCAAAACAAATGAAAGTACCATATAAACATATAGAAGAAAAGAAAAACATTAAAAATATAATTATAAGAGACTAATTAAGGAAGTGATTAGCAGAGAAAGAATCAAGAAAAGATGCCCACGTGTCAATATCTCCAACCACGGCTTCAATAACATCAACTTGTTCTTGTTGTGAAATCTCATCATTCCTTGCAAATCTCCCCCTTATTCTTGGCCTACTGTCCGCTAATGTCTTCCTGCACTCATACTAATCGCAAAAGTATTAAATCCTTCTCAAAACCAAGGTGATAGTTAGATTATTTATTTATATCGTTTTGTTCCTGGATGAAGTAACTAATGGGCTACTCTTATTCTTTTTCTCTGCAAGTGTTTTTGATATTTGAGGACCTTCTCATTATAAAAATAAATAATGGATAAATAAACTTATGGCAACCTTGGAGCTTGATTGTCTAGCTCAAAATATTCCTTAAGACCAAATATGATGTGACACAACATTAACACTTCTTCACATACTCATCATGTATATACCTAATGAAATTTAATTTATGTTTGAAGATAAGATTAAAAGCATAGCTAGACAGTGTTACTTTTGAGGTGATAGTTATTGATATGATATGTTGAGCCTATTTGTTTTATTTAGTCAACGAACCTTTTATTTCTTGAGACATCAAGAACCATTTAGTTTGTATCAAATGTGAATTCTTGTATTATAAATTATTTAGATCTAATAAATTTGATTTTTAAAAGAGACATGTGAATGCTTGTTTTTGAAATTTATAGAATTCACTATTAGTAATTAAAGGAGAAAATTATACGAAAATAATGCTTGATTTGAAGTGAATGGATTAGTTAGCATCAATAAGTGTGCAGGTGCATGTCACTGTTTCATACAACTACATGTCAAGTCTTTAAAACTTTCCACGGGACACATATAATACATGCATATTGATTATAGAGGTGTTATACTGTTCGTGCATCTCTCAACGTGCTGAAAAACAATACCTATAAACAAATAAATGCTACACACAACTAAGAGTAAACATATAAACAAATGTAAAAACATACCTTGATCCTTTTGTTGAAATTCCTAAGGTTTCGTTTGCTACGATATTTCTCGATCTTCTCTTTCTTCTCCTCAGGAGTATATTTATAAGCTTTGCTCATTCCTTCTATTATCGCATTGCTCTCACTCAACGCTGCACTGCTCTCTCTTCTGCTACTCCTCTACATGTACACATACCAGAACGTTTTTTTTTTTTGCTTTTACATTAATTTATAAAAATGAGAAAGTTTCTTATGTAAATTAAACTAACTAAGATATAGAAATTGCGTTTGGAAACGATAAGAACCTAGACTCCAATTTTTATCTTTTGGGTTTGTGTTCTTATCTTGTAATATTCTAATCATCGTAGCCAAAAGAAAAACACAAACGTAAACATGGAAAAGAAAGACACAATCGGGCTAATAGGTTTGAATTATCAAAATACGTCATGCAAGTGTGTATATAATAATATTGCTTACGGGTAGATCTCCGGCGCTAAGGGCCCGTCTCACTGGCCCATCATGATCGTTAACGAAATCGTGTGCCGTCGTCGGTAAATTACCAGAAAAACCATTATGGCTACTCACACTCCTCTGCATCATAAGACTCTCTCCGCTGCTTCCCATCGAGCTCGGCGAGTCGCAGCTGCTGCTTCCACCGCCAGCACCGTTCATGCTGGAATCAAAGTAGCCAAACCCTGGAACTGCCTCGGCCGTAATTAGCGAGTGGTGGCTCATCATAAGAGGCGACGGAGGTAGGAACTGGTGATCATGATGATGATGATGATCATCACGCGGCAGAGGAGGAGCCAGTATGTTCTCGGAGTATAGGAAAAATGGACACGTGTCACCGGAGGCTATGGAGCTGCTGATATGTCCATACATGGTGTGGTTTTTTAGTTTCTTGTTGTGTTTGTGTGTGAGTGAAAGTCGAAGTGGGTTTGGTTTCTATTTAAACAGAGGGAGGAGAAGACAAACTTGACGGTGACGTCATCGTCGGTCAACTGACTTAACCGTTGACTTCTTTTGACTGACTATAATAAAAGGAATCTTTAGTTATGAAAGAGTGTTGCTCAAAAAAAAAAGTTAGAAATAGTCTGTCTTTCGTTTTCACGTCGCTTCTCTATGGCTCCGAACGGCACTTCAATTCAGGTGCGGTGTAATGACCCTACTTATGGTATAAACGATGTTATTCATCAACCTTTAGTTTCTTACAAATTATTTACTCAAATCACGCTAAACAGGTGTAGTTATGATATGTGTTCTGAAACTGAGAATGACCACTTTGAACCTGTTTAAGTCCATCCATCATACAAAGAAGTCCGTCCAATATTTTTTTATTTCTTAGATTTTATCTAAAATAAATTTAAATTTGAAACAATTTGATAGATGTTTAAAAATCTAAAATATACACTATAACTCCATAAAAACTATACCCACGGTCGAACCGGTAAATCTAGTGACCCGGAAACATTATTTAAACGTCCGATAAAACTCACAAAAAACTTGGAATCCGGCTATTGGTTGAACCAATGGTTGAACAATTACGTAAATTTTTCTTTTATTTATTTTGGTTATATGATTAGAATCAATTTTGTATTCTAATTAAGAAGTTAGGTTTTTAGTGAACAATGATCGAAAGAACCAAAATTAGTTGATGAGATGTAATATTAGTTTGTTTCTGTTATCGACAATCTATTGTAATTTAATGTTTAATTATTGGTTTATTTTGAATTTAAAGTTTAATTTTATTATTCATATTAGAAATTTTAACACTAACATTTTGAGTCTTAGTATATTTTTATTACATGTCATAACTCTTAACTTGTTACAGAAATTGTTAAATAGTATAAGTTATTTTTGAATATTTTGTATATAAAATAAAAATAAAGAAAACTAAAATTAAATATTTTTCTAGATAATAAAAGGGCTATTCTCCTAAGTAGACATTTTTTCAAGTTTTTGTCATAAAAAGAATTCTTAAGAAGGAAAGTGACCAAGCTGTTTCATTTAATAGGTAAAAGATTTTTATATCCTAAATATATGAAAACAAATAAATAACTATTTTTTTTAAAAAAATTATACTTTCGAATTATATTCTTCAGATTTGAACTTTTATAATTTTTTTTCTGAAATTGTTTTAAAATTGTTCTTTTCGAAATTTTATTTTATTATTTAAAAAATTCTTTTGAAATTCAAAATACTCTTTGAAACTATTTTTAAAAATTTTATTTTAAAAATTTTAATATTTATTCTTTATTTTCAAAATCTTAACTCTAAATCCTAAGGTCTAAGTTAGTTAACCCTACGGATATAAATGTATATTTACCTATTTAATGAAATATTTTGGTAATTATGATCTTTAAAAGCTATATTTGTGACAAATTTTTTTTTAGGAATATCCTAGAGTATTTCTCGTAATAAAATATCTTTTATGTTTTTCAATAGTTAATATATTATATATAAAAAACAATTAATTTATTAACATGCGGTTTGCTCACGGTTGATCTAATAATTCAGTGATCCAAGAAGTTGTCCGATTGAATGTCCGGACCAGGTTTCAAAATAGTGGCTTTCGCACACTAATCAAAGTCAAACATAAATAGACCTGCCCTTGGGAGCTTCTCTCACCAGTAGTTACTCCCTCTATTTTTATTTGTAGGTAGTTCTACATAAAAACACACATATTAAGACTTTTAAACTATTTAGAAATCAGCAAGCAAAACATGTTGCTTTATCTATAACACATTCATTTTGTCTAGGACATTTAATTAGAGAGTTAGGTTATTGCTATATTTAAGAAGAATAAAAGAAAAAGAAAAATGAAAAAGTAACTACTCTTTAGTTAAATGTTTTTAATTAAATTAATTCATTGCTTTGGATTCTGTAACACCTTATATTGTGAAACAAATCTATTTTGCTAAATCTACCTATAAATAAAAACAGAGGGAGTATTAATTTATACTCCCTCTGCCCCACTTTAAGTGGTGTTTTAGGGTTTTTATTTTGTCTCATTTTAAGTGATGTTCTCACAAATCTAGATAGAATTTATTGTTATTTAAAAATTTTGACCAATTACAAAATACTATATCTTTTTTTTATTGGTTGAATTAGTTGAATTTAATACTAATGCATAAAAACTTGTATTTTCTTAATATTTGTGCAAAAACCTTAAACACCACTTAAAGTGGGACAGAGAGAGTATGATTTAACTTACTTGAAGTAAAATTAGATAATAGTGTTGGGGTTTAAGAAAATTTAATGTTTTGAACATTACTTGAAATATATTTATTTAAGAAGATATTTGGAGTTTTATGCAGATTGTATACTTGTATCTTTCTATTTGATCTATATTTGGAAATGATTGTGCACTGATGTAGTATAATATATTGCTTATATCTGGTATTTTTTAATTTGATTTTTCACTTTTGTATCCCTTAGTATTATGTTTTTACGATGTAATGCAGCTAATTTTTTTTTTTTTTTAAAGAAATGTTAAATATCACACTTGAGAACATTTAATTTGTTTAATATCAATGATGTAGATGTATAATGTTTGCTAAATTATTTTGCTCAAGGGGAGATTTGGTCTATGAGTAGAATTAGAATATGTTTCGATCATTCCGTTGGATTAATGAAATATGTAGAATATGTTTCGATCATTCCGGTTCAAAATACATGCAAGTGAGGTTGGTCAAAGAAGTGACCTAGTACTGTTCTTCATCTAATACCTATTTTTACTGGCTAAGGTGTTGGAACTTACCACATCATAATCATATGGGAACTTGAGTTATCTGCCATCCTCCCTAAAGGTGATTATAATTAGTGTATCATAAAAGCTGTCAAAAAAAAAATTAGTGTATCATAAACATGTCATATTTGGATTGACGATCCAAAATCTCTAATTTTTTAATCTTTTTGATCCGCTTCTATTTCTAGTGACCACGCTTTGTTTCTTATGTTTTTTTTTTTGAAACTTTGTTTATTTGATGATTTTTGGAAACCAAATTCAAAGAACACTTAAAGTTTAAAATTTAAAATATACATTTCCAGCTTAACAGAACAAAAACCGTGGACTTAGTGTAGTAGCTATTTTGCTTTGGTTAAGCTTCAATTATATATGCAGACAAAAACTCTGCCCATTAAGATAAAAAAAAGTTATCAGGAAAATGGTCATTTTTTCAGTTTTCTAACCTGTAGACTCTTTGCACCTTTTTGATAGGCTCACATGTTAAATTAAATGTCATAATAACTCTGCCTTGCCTTTTCCAGGAAATATTGTTTTAGATTTCAGTGTATGACAATTTTTCTTTTCCAGGAGCATAGCAAATTCAAACATATTTTCTTAACCGGACATAAGTGACAAAACGACGTTTATTGTAATGTATTCCTTCCATTTTTTTTCCATCAAGTTATACAGACTCATGCGGACTCTGCAATTCAAACAAATAACTTTTCATCTATATAGACGACAAACGATGGTTATTTCCTGGCACTACGTGCGAGACTGTCCACCCTTGAATTATGCATCCGGAGAATATGAATGAACTCCGATATGTGAAAACTACCTTTGATGTCTTCCAAATAACTTGTAAAGGCTGGTCATTCTTCTGATTCCGAAACCATCAAATTTTAAAAACATATATTTTGAAGTTTCTCAAACATATTAAAATTATCTTAATTTTTATTATCAATATAAATATATTATTTTTATGATTTACTGTTTTACAACTCTTAACCAATCTAAATTTAATAAATATAATTAGTATATTCAAAATTTTCACAATTTATCATTATTACTTTATAAAAATGTTTTAAAATATAGTTTTGAAACAATTTTTTTAAAACATGAATCAGTTTAAAACGGAGAAAATAATAAATAGAAGTAGTTAAGCCAAAACCCCAAAATACCTAAATATATTCTTATCATTCAAGATATGTACAATGGTCTCATTAAATTTGCAGTAAGGTTAGGCATATCGGGGTCCCAATAGAGTTTCAGTCCGGGTTCACTCGAGTTTTGGTTTATAAATTTCAGCCTCATTCGAATATTATAAAAATTTGGGTCAGATTCAGTTTGGTTTTAGTCGGATTCTGTTCGGGTTTAATTACATGTCCAAGATTCTGTTAAATTAAAATATTTTCCAGTTCGGATATTAATTGGGTTTTTTCGGATTCGAAAAAATATAAATTTACACTTTATTAAACTCAATTTATTTATAATCTTTTCGATAAATATGTGTATTTGGCTTCTTCAAACCATATTTTTGTCCATCAGATAATTTTGGGATATTCGTCTATCAACAATATAAAACTCCTCCTTGAACTATACATGAGAACATCACACAAATCATGATTCATGATAAACCAAAACTTTATACGAACAAAAATTACACATAATAAAATGTAAACAAATTAAAGTTGACAATTATCAACTCTATAAACATAAGAAACACTATTTAAACTTAAAAGAACCAACAACATCATTTAAACTTCAAAAGAAAACTTATTCTAATTGAACAAACATAACAACATTAATATTGACCAAATAAAATATATATATTAGATTAAGTATTTGAGTTAATTATTCACATAATAGATAATTACTTTAAGTACACAATAATATCTTTGTGTGTGTTAGGATACATATAAAAGATTGAGATCGTGTTCGATACAAGTTATTTTTGGGATTTTGAATTTTTAGGTTTTTGTCGGATATTCAAATGGGTTTGTGTTTGGTTCGGGTAAAACCTATAACTTAAAATACTATAAACAAAATTCATTCAGTATTTATGTCGGGTTTGGATCGGTTCAGATTCATTTTTATCATGTTGTTTTCGGTTCAAATTTTCAGATTTGGTTTATTTACCGAATCCTAATCAGGGCAACCTCAATACAGGTATCTTAGCTGGATATCTAAATTTTTTAAAGATAAAACAGTGAAAAAGTAGAAAAAAGATGGAGAGAGGTGAAGAAAAAGTTCTCTACATCCATCCTCAACAATTTTTTTTAGATACTCTGTGTATAGGTTTGCTTTATGAATGGCTTAACTTCCTTTTGTAGTTTAAATTTTAATTATTACTTAAGTTATATTAAAATTAATAGTTTTATAATTATTGGATACTTGTTGTAAGAAACTTACCGTTGATAATGCTCTCAGCAGTGCGAAGATTATATATAAACAGTAAATAATGTATCGTGCAACATTCTTAATAGCAAAAGAACAAAGTACACAAAAATTAAATAAATAAAAAAGCTCGAAATTAAGGAGAGACAAAAAGATGGTTAAAAGCATTATTTCACGCATACCCATGTGAGCAGCATACAAATCTACTTTATCACCTAATTAATCATACAGTCAATCAATACTGTATTAATTAAACTCAAAATCTTGATGTGCTTTGGTCGTTTCACATCAAAATATCAAATGGGGGTTAGTCCGGTCAAGATAATAAATCAGACCGAACAACAGCGAGAACGTCCTAAATTCAAATGTAAATTGTTTGAATTAATATATATTATAATTGTGCCATTATCAAATATTAACTAAAGTTTTAAAATATATTTACAAAAAGAAAACTTATAATTTCTAAAATTCAACATTTGAGCGATTCTTACCAAACCAAAAAAACATTTGTGTAAATTTTTTTTTGAGCACCAACATATGTGTAATTAAAGTTCAAGTTAAAACCAATATCAAAATCATAACAAACAGATCCATATCACACTCGATTTCGTTCTAGTAACCATTTTTCTAAAATTAAAATTCACACACTCAGCAGACCAGCCGTCAGCCGACATATTTATCTTGAGTGGTTTTGTAAATATTCGAATCAAACGAATATCCATTGTTTTGGAATTAGAGTCATAGTTTTAAATCCTCGGATGTTATTCTTAAGTGGTGCCGACTGTTGAAATTGCATAACCACAATTTATATCTTAATCAGATGAAGGATTATTGTGTTTGCATGTTAGCCAGATTCTTGTTGTAATAAAAGCGATTTAACTAACATATCGAAACAAATATCTCATACTAATTTTTTTACCTAACCCTAATGTAAACTATATATCATTATTTTATAGGTATTTGTTACTTTACAGTTTATCACATTCCAAGAATGGCATTCGAATAGTAGGAACACGTTTTAGTCTGTAACTAGATCGGCCTACATATACATCAATTAGGATCATAATAATTCCTGTCAAAGCCACATCGTACCGACTGTTAGAATACGTAATTTTTGTTCAAAAAATAAAAGAATACATAACTTAGACACTCGCCACTTTATTTCGTTTTTAAATTTATCTATATTTTGGATACTACTATATGATATTGCTTTGATTTATCCAACTCCAACCCAGTTGAAGTGATCCAAATTTAAACTATAATGATTATGTTTGTTGTTCTTTATATAAAATTTGGTTGATCATATATAAGTAGTCAAATAGAGGTGGACACAATTACTTGTTATCTTATATGTACTCGTAACGTGATATTTACTTACTTGTAAAATTGAGTATTTAATTTGACTAAATCGAATATAAAATAATTTAAAGTAACTATTTGATGTTATTGACTTGATACTATTTTTACTAATAAACAAAATAGGCTTTCTTAAATTATAGTAAAATAACTCACATATTAACTAAAACATAGAAAAATCAATAAAATACTTTTTTATAAATAATAAAGTTTTTAGCTTAAAATTTTAACAAATATCAACTAGTTTACAAATACTTACAAATAAAAAATAAAAATCAGATTCCGTTATTTAGCTTAGAATTTTAACAAATTATCAACTAGTTTACAAACACTTATCAAATAAATTATAAGTGGTTTACAAATAACAATTAATAAAATAAGATAAATAACTTATAAGTCCGTTATTTTCTTAGCAAGTATTTGAAACTGTGAATATTCATGTTTAATAAATTAAATACAAGTATAAAATTTTACTATCCGTACAAGTTAAATCGCGTACCAAATATACCAAAAATACCAAATATTGGGGTTGTGCCACTTTTATTAAGTTAAATGATTAGATACCAACAGAATTTGAGATTCATAAGGTTTCACAGAATAACCATAAACCATTTGAAATTTAATTTTAGTAGATTAACGAAATCTCATCTTTTAATTAAATATTCACTATTCACGATATTTAACAAGTTATCATATAAAATGCGAAAATTAGATAAATAATCTGAAAATATAAATCATCACTTTTTGAAATGTAGTAATGGAACATTTTATCACTATAAAAATCATAATAAAAATTATTACAAAATTTCATTTACGTAAAATTTAGTTTATGCTTTTCCTGACAGAAATAAGTATTTTTCACAAGTAAAATTTCGTTTATGCTTTTCATTATTCTTCTCCATCTCATTCTATATTTATAATATGGGTTCATTGATTAATGTATCTGAACATTGTCCCTTAAAAAAAAAAAACATTGTCCCTTCGCCATCACTATATGTTAATCTTCTGAGTCAATTATATAGTTTTATTTTATATATGTAGTAAAAGGTCTAACAAAAGCATCTTTTTGCAGTTAAAGAATCGGCTCAGTAGGTCCATCAGAATTATCTAAACATGCTAGCTTCATTTTGCTTGTACATATACATATGGCCATCACTGAACTTACTCTTAATTACTCTGAAATCTTAGCCAGAGTTTTGAATAGAAGCAATCTAACTCAAAGTTTGAATGCAAAAAGAAAAACACAAGATTCCTATTATTGTATTGTATACAGTAACACTTAAAAACATGCAATCAAAGTTTTTGAAAATCTTTTTTTTTTTGGACAAAAAGTTTTTGAAAATCTTAAACTAAGGATCCGAATGATAATATACAGAACAAATGCGATGCGGTTCTAATAGTAACAAAAACATATAAATATGTATACGTAGAGATTTTTGTTACTATCAATGATGATATGATCGATCAACATACTGAATTCCAAACTCTTTCGACTAAGATATATATATATATATATAATATATATAAATAAGAGTATTTGCATGCCATATACAAGAAAAACTCTTTAATTAGCTAACTAGCATATGCAATTGTTTCGTACTATTACGTTTTCATTATTCTGACTGTACCATTTATCATTGTATTTTCTATTATTCTCTTTCCTCTCTGGTTCTTTATCCTCCGATTCTCCATCTGGAAAAATAAAGACAACACAGAAAAGTAACATCTTAAAAATCAAAGCTAAGAGACGTGACTGATTTTTCTACTAAGCACAAAATTTTCAATCAAATTATCCAGTTATATTAAATATTATTCGGATAATATGAATATATTTGCTAAGTGTCACTCCAATCCAATTTCCTGATTCAGAGACATGTAATTGAAGTTGACGCCGTATTAATATCAGATGCGTTAAGAGATGAAAAGCTAAGGTAAAAACAAAATATAGAGAAAGCAAAAGAACCCACTAACTTAGATGTAGAACCGATATGCTAGTTTATGTGAGTTGTGCGGTGAACCACTTTTCCGGGCAAATCCGTGACGCAGCGGCGAAGAAACGTTGAATTCCAGCAAAGAACAAAAGTTGTTGAAGGATGATGAGGTTCATATATTTGGTCTTTTGAAATTTAATAGCTTAGAAACAACGCTAGATACAAACGTTGTGTATAGACTCTAAAACATCTTATATTATTAGAACGCTGGAAGTATATATTATCATTAACAAAATTATATACTAATTAAACGCGTCCGTGTATTACATATCTATCTACCAGTTACATTATTACATATGTGTATACCACGCCTTGAGAGTAGAGATGGACATAGATAGAATATTTAGATTTTTAAAAGTATTTGTGTTTCTATCCGTTTCGTTCGAATCACCAATATTTTGATTTGATTCAATCCTAACCAATTAGATATTTGGTGTTAGGATGTGTAAACAATTATATGTTTAACTAATATTCAATTTGGTTTGTTCAAATAAAATAAACTTAAAATTAATATACAATAATATTATTTTATTATATATATTATTTTAAAACTCTAATAAATAAAATAATCAAATTAATGAACTAAAATATTGTAAATTTACATAATACATAGTAATTTTATTGTTTATACATATAATACTTTATATATATATATACAACAGATCAGAGTCTAACATTATTTTCATTTTTATGGATATTGCATATTAATGTTTGATTTACTTCGTAGAGTTAGAAATAAGATTCTTTTTTGTTTGAATCGAAACAGATAAATAATTAAATCACATTTTATGGAAATTTGTCTGTCCCTACTAGAGAGAGAGAGTAAGAGATACATAAAAACTTATAACCTTGCCCCATTCTATTACATATGTATGAATGTATCTAACAGTTACTGCACTGTAGACATTTTTAGGCAACGTTGCTGAGATTTCAAAACATAATATAAAAGTCAATAGAACTGTGTCCCACATAAAGAGGAGACATCGATCATAATTCGCAATCGTTACCAGGACATAGGATCTCGATTCCTACAGTAGATAGATGTACTACGATACTAACTAGAAACACATTTTATAAGGCAAAGTCGCCACAAGTTGATGGGAAAAGTCATGCAAAAGCAAAATCTGTAGATCAATCGATGACAACGAAGACTTTTTCCTTGTTATGGTAAACTTGGTTGCATAATGTACCAAAACTGAACGTTTCATGCTACGGTTGGTTCAGAACTAGTTCCAGTTTTAGCTATCCAATAAGAATTGTTTGTGTCTTGTAATAATATTCATTTTGTTTTGCTTTATTTCACTATGGAAAAGTTATTAGTTTTACTTTGGCAAGCCTCTGTCTTCAGTAGCCCACTTTGGTTATTTCACACCCAACAATTGTTACTATTTGTAGTTTTAACAAGGTCAACGGTTCATGAAACCTACAAGCCTACGAACGAATGGGGGGGGGATATATATATTAATTTTGTATTCTTATATAGTAATTGGAAATTTATAGATAATTATAGTTGCTTGTTAAAATATACCAAATGAAGTGAAAGGATGTATTGAAATATATATCCTGCGTGAAATAAAGAAATGCATCCTATAAATATGAACTAACACTAGTTACGTCTATGATATGTATTTAAGGTCGGTCGGATCAGTATCTAGATGATGGCATGGCAGTAGAATAAGAGGTGAAAAGGACATAGCACACCATAACAAATATGGATAGTTTGTGACAATTAGGAAAGCAACACCCATTTCAAAATATGAGTTGAATGATCATTAAAGGAGAATATAAATCACTACCAAATTTTAACTAATTTTGTTTCAACACTTTAGAACGATCGAAACAACTTTGCTTTACAAAATAAAATTAATCAATTGAAGTAAGGGGAAGCTAAACGTTAAACTTTTCAAACTTTTGACTTTGTTAAAAACTTAGAATGCACAAGCGTGTGGGTCTGTGGGACAAGTGCACCACAGAAAATTTGGGGATAGCAACACGCGATTTAACCTTTTAAACTATATAATCTCTTTTTTTTTTTGATCAAAAAACTATATAATCTCTAATAGCACACAAATTTCTGATTGCTGATCACATGTGTTAAAGTTAAATGATGATTTACGTAGGAAATACGTGTATCACCATTTATGCTTAATTCTTGTAAGAATAAATATGATTAGTTATGTTATCTGAGTTCTCACTTTTCTGATTATTAATATTTGATTAGATCATGTTATACACCAGCACTGCATGCTGAAAACTTGAATTTTGAATTTACTCATGTAGCAAGAAAAAAGACATAAATAACGTATACTGCAAAATATTTTCATAGTATTACTACAAAGATGCAAGTGTTAGCTATGTAATATCGAACTTATTCGTATGTTTCATGTTCTTTTTGTTTGGCCTACTGAGTGTATTTCTTGTCAAATGCAGTATTAGTCTAGTGGCGATACCGCATGCAAGTGCAGCAAGTCCACATAAATCCTGATTTCGATCGAATCTACAGTGCTTGAGTAAACTCTTAATAAAAAGGGGTTAGCGGGTCCGGGACTACAAAATGCGATGAGTTATATTATTGTACAAAATATTAATGGCAATATGCAAATTACATAGTCCATGCCTATAGAAAGCAATGATAATAGCATAAATGTAGGCAATGAGTGCTCAAAGAGTTTATGATCAAAATAAATGAAATGTGTAGGGTTACTCTTGGTTGAAAGAAAAGTATGTTAATGACAAATCATATAATAGGACGGTGTGATTTAGATGTTTTTAAGTGATCCCATCATGTTGTTTTGTTATTTATTTAATTTGCTAATTAAGACTCGTGCATGTGTTTTTATGCGTTTGTCCAATCTTTTGGAAAAGAGTAAAGGTCAACAAGCACAAAAGCTTGTCCACCATTTTCACATATTCTCCATAGAATTCTTTACTCAGTCGTTTCATATATCGATTCATGTAAAACGTTGAAACTTTGGATTTTCGTTTTGTTGCTAAAAAAAGGATTTCGTTTTCTTTGTTTTCGATTACCTTAGAATTTCCTTTAATCCTATATTTTTTTCTTCAAAATTTAGTTGTAAGATAATTAAATTATATAGTACGCCAGACACAAAAATTGATCCTTGAATTTTTTTTTGATCTTTGACCTCGATGAAATTACACTTGTCTATACTCCCTCCGTTTTTAATATAAGTCGTTTGAGAAAATTTGTTGTTCCAAATTATATGACATTTTTCGGTTTTCTATGTACAATTTATTAACAGTTAATGTAGTATGATCAATTATAATATATCTTCTATTTTTTTATTAGTTGATTTGTGGTTAGATAAATAATTAATGATATTTTTTTAGAAAATATAAGAAATTAATGTTTTTTTAATCTATGCGCATAATTCTAAAACGACTTATATTAAGAAAATGAGGGAGTAAATTGGTGGACTTAAGTATCAAGATATATATTAGGCTAGATATAGAAAGACCTTAATGCCACAATTAAGAACAGGATGAAGAAGTAACTTTTTAAAACAGGTAAAATGGGTTAGGCAAAAAAAAAGGGTTTAGGCTTTGAACGTAATGATACCTCTTTTGATTTGGAAAGTCAGCGGGATGCAAAAATGGGTAGTAACTTTGAAATTAAAAACATTTTTTCTAATGAATGTAAAATTTATTCAATCAAAAGTTTTGGTGTATTTATTATAGATTTGTATAACGAAACAAATAATAGAATCTAAAAAACAATAAAAGAATTTGTTGGAGCTTCATTTTGTGGAGGAAAATTTTATTTATTTCACTTTCAAGTTAATGTATTGATCAACTAAATATACATATATGTAATACACAGACGAATTTCTCTAATTGAAAGCACTAGTTCATGTCAAGTACATACATAAGATCAATGTCAAATCTTAAAATGAAAATGAAATTTTGAAGGGAGGAAACAGAGGTGCGAAGTTGACTAACAGTGACAAAGAAAGATTGGTCTGGCAAAATGCACCTTCTCTAAGATAAGCCTTCCCCATTACTGTCCTTTTCTTTCTCTTCCCTTTCCTCACCTTTTAGTCTTTTTAATTTTTCTCTTAGTTCTTTATTTAAACTGATTTGCTAAAGAAACAATAAAATAAAATGAAACTATTGATTATCCTTATGGACTTATGTTTATATATTTTGTCATCAAATTTATCTGCTAAAAGAAGTTATAAATTATGAGAGTCGAATTTATAAGCTAAAAAAATTCCAAAAACTTAGATATATAAAACCTGTACAAGAAGATAAAGCAAAAGAGATAATCAAAACTTCTATGAGGTGAAAAAGTTTTCAAGACAAATTTTACATAGAGTAAAATGTCTTTAAATATAACTTATTACAGTGTACAACATTGTTTTTCTTTTTATTTAGGTCTTCAACATCGTGTTTGTTATGTTGAAACTGCAACCAAAAATCGAGATAGAAGAGAGGTAAGTGCGACACACTGCAAAACACACTTAAGATATGAAAATTTTCATATCAATATTATTATACGCAAAGTGTTTCACAATGTCAAGTGAATACATTATTACTGAGCATAGCGACGTGTATGATATGATCTTTACATGTCACAATACTAATGTGTTAAACCCACGATTTCGTGAATTATTCGGTTGACTAGCTTAGTTCAAATATTTATATATATGTTACTTTGACCTGACAGGTTGATGTTGCGTAGCGTGAGCATTGTTAAAGATGCAATGTAACAGATATTGATAACATCCACTATTTCATATCTATATATCTTACCTATATAGAATTTGGTAAGTTCACACTAAGCTTGTGAACATAAAGAACCACTATTATTGGAACAATGTACACATAAGGCTAGAGGAACATCTTTTTGTGGGGGTATCAGAACGCTTTTAATCTCATATCGAAACTTGAGTTTAATACATGTAAGCTTAAAGCTTGTTTTGCTAATAGATCCGTCATATGATTGGAACATAACGCTTTACAAATACGGAGAAGCTGACAAACGACAATACATTTTTACGTTTGGTCTAGTCACTACTTAATGTCCTTATATTATATACCAAAGTATTGTAGCATTTTAACTAAACCGGAAGTGAAAATATAATAAAGAGATGTGATTCCAATACATTTCAAATTATCGGAAAAATCTTATCCCATATCCTGTTGGTTTTGTTTCAACGACTAAATCCATCGTGATGAAACACGAACCTTTACAATCTGAAGCACTTTTGTCCGAGTCGTACAAAACGCACGGTTTCTCGTGCTACTCCAAAAGGTGCGTCGCTGTACAACGCTCCTACGTTGGCTACCACACTCTAAATCCCACTTCTCAGCAATGGTATTGTCACTAGCAGGAGATGAGAGATCTATATGGTACAACTTCTGACCTAAGAGTGTGGACAGCCAACCAAGTGATGGTACCGTATTAGTGATAATTTTTTAGGATCTGGTATGTATTCACATCAGTCATGGATTCGATTTTTTTTTTTGGAACTAAATTATCATTTATTTGGTCTATGAGTTTCGACCCGTATAGTTAACATGGTGGACCGTAACAGATGATCGGTCTATCCCCGACATTAATCGGAAGGTATTTCAAATTCAAGTTAGGCAGTGTGGCTTACGGGCTAATCCACTCTATAACTTTAAATCGAACTAGTCCATTCGGTAACACTAAGTGCATTATTCTTGAGACCGAACGGATTAGCTGATAGGATTTATCAAAAAAAATTGTGGACAGCCGAAGGAACGTGTCAAAGGCGGGAATATCGTCATTATAAGAGTATCCATGATTTTGGCTGCATTGAGAAAAGTTTGTCCGATGTATAGAAATACACTATATCTTATAAAGTGAAAAAGAAAGAACAGAAATTTTAATCTTGATTTTTTTTTTTTGGATATTCCTAACGCATTCATGAGGGGCTCATCACAATCTATAATTTTTAAAAGAGAGTTTGCTCTCTCCTGAGCATGCCATGTAGGTGGACACGTCATAAAATCGAGCTCTCTCGAATGGACATGTCTCCTATTTTGAAAACGATGCGTTTTATTTAATTGAGTGAGTAATTGATGTGGGCTTCGTTATGAGTTTTGGGCTTTATGTCTGAATAAAGATACCCAGCCCGATATGTGTTAACCCTAATTTTTACTTTACGCGTTGCAGAGAAGTCTACTCCTCTTTGTTCGATCCTGTCGTCTGAACTTCTTCCTCATCTACCAAAACGGTTCCTCTGAATCGCGTTAAATCTCTTCTTAAATCCATCTACCACGATGTAGCCTTGAATGCGAGCTTTTCTTCTTTGAGGCGGTGTATCTGCAAGTATAAAAAGGCTACCTTTCCTCCTCTCCAAATCATCTTCTCAATCCATCAAAACAAGGCAGTAAACTTATTTTCTGAGATACGAAAAAACTGCAATCCTCAGTTTCTGGATTGAATCGAAGGTTTAACAGTGTTGTGAAAACATCATGTCTATGGCTTCAGTTGACGTGATTAGCTGAAGATGTCTTTCAAATGTATGCAGTGTTCTTCACGTGGGGATAAACAGAGTATCAGATGATGAAATAACACATCTTCATGTGGCGGCTCTGAATCAACACACAGAGACGGTGCAGTTACTCCTTGATTTGGGAGCTTTTGTTGCTCAGAGCACTGTGGAAGATGGAACCACAATAGATCTTATAGGTTATTTTTCTAAAGGAGGTAGTTGCTTACCATTTTGATGGACACAAACAGAGCATTGAGTGAATGGCTGGTAGACAAAAAACTGGAGAAAACATAAACATTAACTTTGGTTCTGGATATTCTAGAGGTATGTTATGTCTATTCCTCAGATCTTTTTCTTTCAGTAACTGTTTATAAAGTAATATGTTTGTCATACAAATTTAGATCCTGAGACAAAGGCATGGTTAGAGCAACAAAAACATTCTGTGTAATCACCTCCTCCACCAAGCGCATGCATGTGAACAAAAATACCAAACGGTTGGCCCTGGAAAATAAGTTACATGGATTTTTTTTTTGTGTGCAGCTCTTTGTTCTCAGTCACGTCGCACCTGATAACTAATTTGTATATAAGTATTTGAAAAAAGTTACAGCATGATGTCTACTTTATGTCATAATTTTTGGTGAGCACTTTCACATCTGGAAAGCATGAAGTTCTCAAATTTAAGGTCATATTTCCCCTTCCGAGGTTAGTTTCTTCTTCCATGATCATGAAATATTCTTCTATAAAAATCTACATCAGCTAATGGTGTTTTAAAAAGATTGTGTGAGGGTGCTGGAGGGAATTACAAAGACTCAAGTGAGTACACTTGCAGTGAGAGAGAAATTTAAGTCGATATCATACATTTTAAATTATGATTCCAGAGAGGAGTGATAGCATTTTCTGTTGCAAATTTTGTGGTGTTTGTCACAGACCCGCCCCTTGGATTGATAGTTGCATGTATTTGTGTTGACTGATATATTATGGTTAGCCACTGACCTATTTCTTAGATTCATCATTTGTTAACGAATACATGTGTTCTTCTATGACAGATAGAGAAACAGCAGCTGGAACAAGAGTTCCAAGGATAAAGGAAGAAGACAATTCTTGTCCGTCATTTGTGACATATAATTTAAGAAATAGAGGTGATCCAAGTTTTGGTGATAATGAAGCTTTGATGAATATTTTGTATATTACTACCATATTTGTCCGTCTTTCTATACGAGATTAATAAAAAAAAACTGTGCTCAAAGAGTGCAGAAAATTTTTGAGCACTTGTGGTAATCACAATCATCAATCTCATAATATATTGAAAATTAAAACCCATTTGAATTATATAACATATCCACTCGAATTAAAAAAAAATGCAGGAAAATTAGTGTGCTATAACACCATCAAGAAGATTTACTTTCATTACTCCAGTGATATTATTAGAACTTTAAAAGGAAAATTGTAGTACAAAAAAAGTTCTACACCAAAACAGATAAGATGTAGGCGGAATAAGACAAAGAAGACGACCAAACTATGTTTCCCATCTTTAGTGCGTTACTTATTTTTTAATTTAAAAATTATAAGAATTTTATAATAACACAATTGTATGCTGTCGGTAGAAAAGAATTTTATGTTCCAAACTTACGGTAAACAAAAACCAGGATGTTTTGTAAATATTCTGACAAAATTTGTAATAAAACATATATACAGAACATTCTAAGAATTTTAATAAAAATGAAAAATACATTATAAAAAAATATCAAATTTTAATGATAAATTGCTTAAAATACCATATTTTAGATACCACTGCTTAATATTACTTTCAAGCAAAAATATTATCAAATTTAGATTTAAGGTTTAGTAATTATTATTTAGTGTTTAATATTTATATGGCGAGGTTGAAATTTATAAATTTCTATATTTGTATATAAATGATTCCTAAACATTTCAAAATGAAGAGAGAGTTAGTACAGTGTTTTCTTCATTGCATATTTAAGATAATTATTAAAATTGTTATTTAAAAAGTAAATTTAGAAAATAATATCGAGTTTATGGTAAAATTAGAATTTCTCTAAATTTAATAACATTAAGATATGTTATATTCATATTTGTTTATAAAAAATTTAGTATATATCATACACTAGAAGGTACATGAATCTGCTTCGGTCGTTCTAAGTATCTTACAAATTTTTTTATTATTTTAATACAAAAGATCCATAAATAACTAGCTGGAAGGAAAATCACAGCCCAAATCTTATTAACAAAATATTATTTGATTAATATTTAATAATCTATTTCGGTTATACCAAACAAGATGTTGATTAACATGTATTTTTTTCCCTTAATAGGGATCAATAGGAGAATTCACATATCAGCAATACATAAATATATAACCAACACTTAGTATCTAATATATATAATGTCTTCTATCTTTATTCTTGGAACATCGATGATGAAAAACAAGAACCTCATAAAAACTAATATTAAAAAAATGATATTTAGTAGAGAACGACATAGAAAATAATATTTAGTAGAGATATTTAGTTTTCATAACATAAGAACCTCATGAGTGTTTGCTTGGTAGTAGATGTGGATTTAATTATTTTGCTTTAGAATATAAGCTATAAATTCTTTTGTTATAGTTATAGATTTTATTAATGTTGATATATATCAATAGCTTTAAAACCACAGAATATAAAACTCTAGAAAAATTGATTTCCAGAATCAATATGTTTTCTAATTTTAATTTTTGGTAGTTTTAAATTAGTTTCTTAGAACATGATTGGTAAGTTAAAGTGATTGTAAACTATTCTATGTTTCTCAACATTTATGAAATTTCAGAAAATATTCAATTAACAATTAATTGTCGAGAAATTGTCAAAAATACCACAAGTTAAGTATCACTTTTCAAAAATACACTCAATCGAAAATATACTAAAATTTGGGTTTAGACTTTAGTGATTAGGGTTTAGTATTAAGGGGTTGGATTGAGTTTATATATGCTTTATAAATATTTTGAAAAAATTAGTTTAGTGTTATTTTATAAAAAACTTAGAGTATTTTTGAAAATAGTCATTCATTAATGGTAAATATGAAAAGTGGTATCAAACTTGTGGTATAATTGAAATTTCCCCTTAATTGTCTACGTTTTATCAAGGTATTTATAAAAAAATATTTATTAGATCCAACATTTTTGAAATTGGACGAAAATTTTCAAAAACCCCATTATCTTTCATGTATATTTCTAGATAAATTTATTTTGGTAAGAACTTAAACTCTCAGCCACTAATTATACAATACAAATCATAAAGTAAAATGAATAGAGGAGTTACGACATCAAAATTTTAAAAGATTGGAATTTTAGCCTATTTGTTTAGTGAGATAATATTTTAAATAATGTAATTTTTAACAATATTCATGCTCTATAATCCGATAAGGTAAAATTTATTTTATTAATTTATATTTGTCGCAGTTTCCAATATATAATACATATTTAAATATGATAACATAATATTTAAGATGAATTAAGAATTTATGAAAATATAAAAATAAAACCAAACTGTTTACATAATAGTAACAGTAAACAAAAAAAAACTAACCTACAAAAGCGTAAATAGTTTCTACAATATAGCAAAAGCCGATTAACCAAAAAAAACTACAAAACACTATCTACACTTGATACACGCCATCCAATATAATATGTTATACACCACAACCTCTACTAATACAGACACAAACATCAAAATCATAAATAATTAATCCTAATTAACATATATAGTTCTTTTACACAACAACATTCTTACAAACCTTATATATTATAATACATTTCTCTTCCAGAAATTTATAAAACATACTCAAAAATATAATATAATTCTATAGCTATATATATCACAAATAAAGCAAATCCCGCACGAAGCGCGGACCGACCCTAGTGAGTTATAAGCGATTTTTAAAATTAAAATTTAATTATATAACTAATTCCTTTTAAAATATTAGTACTTCCTCTGTTTCAGATTAGCTGTCGTTCTAGGGTTAAAAATTTATTTTATTTCAAGTGTCTTTTTATGTTTTCAGTGCATTTATTTACTATTTTCAGTTTCATCTCTACTCCTTTAGCTCAATTATTAACATAATCAAACAAAATAATATATTAATTAAGGATAAAATAATAAATTTAATAATTTTCTTAATTTGTGTGAAAAAATATAGAACTACAAATAGAGTAAAACGGAGGTAGTAGTATTTTTTGTCTGAATTGTTTTTTAGGGATGAAGGTGCTAGGCCAGGAGTATCAATTATTGAGTGTGAGCAAGTTTACCGATTCAAAGATGATTAATATCTAGACATTCCCTTTCGATTAGAGACTGTCTGGTTCAGTATTAGCCTAGCAAAAGCCTGATTCAGGCCCAAATCAGGTAGAACTAGTCCAAGACTTGAAATCTCACAAATTATTTTTCCATTTGGTGTTTAATTGTTTCATTTATACACATAACGTATACCCCATGCGTCACTATACTTTTTACTTAGTGATTATAGGTTGAACATGACCATAGCGGAACGTATGGCGTCTGTGTGAGATGGCTTTGTGGTGTAGGGGAAGATTTATAACCAGAACTTTCCAGTTAACCATTTTACCCTTTAAATAAAACATTGTTTAGTCATATTATATAAACTGCGCCTCTGTGGTTTATTTTATTTTAAGATTATCAACTTTCTATTGTTAGAAAAGATTTCCAGAGACTCAGAGTTGTCCCCTTGTCACAGACTATTCCAGTGATTTGGTTTCACGTGCCACCAGTTCTTTTGTTTCAGACATTGCAAAGATTGTTTGGGATGATGTACCCTATTGGAATCGGGTTTTACTACACTTCATACCGGTTCAAGAATCCGGCCTTGTGTCGCCAAGATCCGGTAAAAAGACATTAAACCTTTGAAAGATAATGGCCTATTCCAAACGGTAAAGATGGTCAGCGCCGAATTGACAGGGTCAGACCAAAACATAAATGAAACTGTAGCAATATATGTGATTTGAAAGATACTTGATACCCGCCGAATATTACGTCTCTGTTATGATTTACTTTGAGCACCTATAAAAAAAAGAATCAAAGAGAAGAAGAAAGAAATCCCAAATTTTACATATAAACCTACACTCTAAATACTATTGCATTCTTTCTTTCATTCTCATATATCCTACAACTCTTCACCATTGTATCCAGCTCATAAGATCAATAATATACATTTTTTTACACAAGATCATCATCATACATTCTTTTCATAAAAATACTTACTCTTAGCCTAAATTCTAACTCTAATTCATGAAGTGGATTCTGAGATCCATCATAGCCACAGTTCTTATCTTGTTATGGGAGGTCCTGGTTGATTAGACGACAGCTAATCATGGCATTTAATTTTGTATTTGTGTTTTTTTTCTTCTTTAGATTCATTCTTTTGAACTATTTGTTATTGACAATTTTGGAAACTGAACTCAAACGGGGAAAGAACTGACTTTTTAAGTATATATTAATTAATTACAATCAGTCAAATTGATTTTATAGGTCTCTGATTGGTCGTCTGTGTGGTTGACCTGAACAAATGCTTTCCTCAGGACTTTCTATTTTTAGTAATCTCTTCATGCGTATTCATTCCTAACTAAATAAACATAAAAAGATACAAACGATACAAAAATCAGTGCCTCTCCTAGTTTTTCTCCTTGTCGAATAATTCGATTAAACCAGAAAAAACAAGACAAACTAATAGGAAATAAGATAGAATTATAAGATCTCCGACGATTCTTCAATCAATTACTGGTCCCGGAGAGAAAATGATGAAAAATAACAGTCCTAGCGATGAAAAATGGATGTTAGAGAGTGTACAGGTCGATTCAATGGGCGATACTTCGTCCAAACAGCCGGACATTAACGTCAAGAAGAACGAAGGTGGTCTGAAGAAGACTGCGTCAAGGGGTGTGGGATCGATCATCCGCACGTTGAGCGTTTCGAACTGGAGAAAGAGCGGTAATCTTGGGTCTCCAAGCACGAGGAAAAGCGGTAACCTGGGGCCTCCAGGTGCCGCGGTCCTTCCAAAGAAGATGGGTCCACAAAGAGTACAGAGGACAACATCTAGCGCTGCTAGGGGACTCCAGAGCTTACGGTTCCTTGATCGGACCGTCACCGGAAAGGAAAGAGATTCTTGGAGATCTATTGAGAACCGGTTTAATCAGTTTTCTGTTGACGGCAAATTGCCCAAAGAGAAGTTTGGCGTATGCATCGGTAATTAACAAAACTGCTACTAATTGATAGGGCTTGCAAGGACCTGCCCTTAAATTTATGGAATTCGAAATAATTACTAATTATATATTGTTTTTAATTATTTGAGACCGAATGATATACAAATTGACCACTAATATTTTGGTGAGCATATGAGAATATTTCGTTATGTTCATAACCGGGGGTTTGGCAGATATATAAGTCGTGATATATATACATTGGATTTTCATTTATTTGTCTGTGTGTAAAGGCTATTTTTTTTTTTGATAAAAAAATAGATTAAGTGTGCATCCATGCATATACAATGATTACGGACAAAAACATTTATCACTTTTTTTTGTTAGGAAAGAAAATCTATAACGTCGATAGTGTCTTTATTGGTAGGAATGGGAGATACAATGGAGTTTGCGGGAGAAGTTTATGAGGCATTGGGCCGGAGAAGGCAAATAGAGACAGAAAGTGGTATAGACAAAGAACAACTTAAGCTGTTTTGGGAAGACATGATCAAGAAAGATCTCGATTGTCGTCTCCAGATCTTCTTCGACATGTAATTACTTATATAGTCTTATACGTTTTCACATGTGTTTCTATGTGGTTAGTTTAACTGTTGCGGTTGTACGTGGTTGTCAATTAGGTGTGACAAGGATGGAGATGGTAAGCTCACGGAAGATGAAGTGAAAGAAGTCATTGTCTTGAGTGCAGCCGCGAACCGCCTCGGGAACCTCAAAAAGAATGCTGCCGCTTACGCTTCTTTGATCATGGAAGAACTCGATCCTGATCACAAGGGATACATCGAGGTTTAACTTATTTCTCTTTTTTTTTTTTCAAATTTTATATCCATTTTGCTTAGCGCCCAAGTCTAAAGAATGATTTTTAACAATGTATAAATTGTATGTAATATAACTAGTTTCATATACTGTTGATTAAATTTATCGTCTCGTCATACGTAGATTCATATACATACTTTTGAATATACTCACTACAGAAAACGATCATATCTGTTGGAAAATTGTCGAAATTATTTATTTTCCAATAAATTTCCGATGGATATATATAGTCAGAGATATTTTTTCATCGGAAATTATAGGAAATTGCTGTAAGGGTGTTAGTTTTAAACATTAGGTGGGATGTTTTCTTCCGAAAAATATGTTTTACTACTTTTTTCTCACTTTTTTTCTCAATTATATAGAGTTATGTTCTGACCATTTCATAGTTTATATCTCTACCAGATGTGGCAGTTAGAAGTGCTATTAACAGGGATGGTGTCAAACGCTGATACGGAGAAAATGAAGAAATCTCAAACGCTAACTCGCGCCATGATCCCAGAGCGGTACAGGACGCCCATGAGCAAGTACGTTTCAGTGACCACAGAACTGATGCACGAAAACTGGCAGAAAATATGGGTCCTCACTTTGTGGCTCCTTATCAACGTCTATCTATTCATGTGGAAGTACAACGAATTCATGAGAAACCCTCTCTACAACATCACCGGACGCTGCGTTTGCGCCGCTAAAGGCTCGGCGGAAACGCTTAAATTCAACATGGCTCTGATCTTGGTCCCGGTCTGTAGGAAAACCCTGACTATGCTTAGGTCGTCGTTCTTGAGTCGCATGATCCCATTCGATGACAACATTAACTTCCACAAGGTGATTGCCTATGCTATCGCGTTCCATGCACTGCTCCACACGGTGCTCCACCTTTTCTGTAACTATCCTAGGTTAAGTACGTGCCCTCACGACGTGTTCTTGAAGTACGCGGGATCTGCCTTGGGGACAACGCAACCGAGCTATCTGGGTTTGATGCTGACGTCAGTGTCAATCACGGGAGTTTTAATGATTTTTTTCATGGGATTCTCGTTTACGCTCGCGATGCATTATTTTAGAAGGAACATAGTGAAACTGCCTAAACCGTTTAGCGTTCTTGCTGGGTTTAATGCGTTTTGGTATGCTCATCATTTGCTGATTCTTGCTTATGTTCTTCTCATACTTCATGGCTATTATCTTATCATCGAGAAGCCTTGGTACGAGAAAACGGTAATTGAAACTATTATATATGGACTAACATAAAATAAATTAATTCAGCATTTCAATTTTTTTGTTTGTTTGTTTTTCATTTTGTTGATAAATGGAAATGCAGACATGGATGTACGTGGCCGTACCGATGCTGTTCTACGCAAGTGAGAGGCTTTTCTCACGTGTTCTTCAAGACCACAGCCATCGTGTCCACGTGATTAAGGTAATCAAAGGGTTACTATATGTTTTCTTTAAAGAAAAAGTTAATATAATGTCTATACTTTCTTCCAATATATTTATTTTCTTTTATCTTATAACAGGCTATTGTATATTCGGGCAACGTTCTTGCACTTTACGTGACCAAACCTCCGGGTTCAAATACAAAAGTGGCATGTACATGTTTGTCAAGTGTCCTGACCTCTCACAATTCGAATGGTAATCTTAATATTAACAGTCAATACATTTGTAAGATAAACTTTAAATAAGAATTATGATTTTAACTTATTTAATTATTTTCAACAACAAAATAAGTTAAATCATAATATTTAGGAAAATACTAACTAAATAGTACCATCGGTTATTTTTATTCTTCTTTAGGCATCCATTCTCCATCACTTCTGCACCTGGAGATGACTATTTAAGTGTTCACATAAGAGCCTTAGGTGATTGGACAACTGAACTTAGGAACACATTCGCAAAGGTAATTTCTTGTAACTCTTTATTTTCAGTACAGCCGTGATATTTGTCTTTCATGTTACTTATACTTGGGTAAACTCTTAAGTTGAATTGTAAACTATTTTATTATTCTCTATTTGTGTTGGTAGACATGCGAGCCCCCACCTCAAGCAGCCACAAAGCCTAAACCAAATAGTCTTATGAGGATGGAAACAAGAGCAACAGGTGCAAATCCCCACATTGAAGAATCACAAGTCTTGTAAGTGAAAATATACTAAACTAACAACTACTATAAAAGCTAATATATCAGTTTTTTTCTATACACCTACCATGTATGGTTGGGTGCCTCGAAAGTGTAAAAAGCATGTTATAATTAACACTTGTTTCATACCAGGTTCCCAAAGATTTTCATCAAAGGACCGTATGGAGCTCCAGCACAAAATTATCAGAAGTTCGATATTCTTTTGCTGGTTGGACTTGGGATTGGGGCAACTCCATTCATAAGCATATTAAAAGACATGTTAAACCATCTAAAACCCGGGATTCCCAAAGTTGTAAGTAGTATAAACATTTTTATCCATATATATGTGAGGTTGAACAAGTTGGAAAAGAGGGACTATATTATGAATATTGGAAAATATAGGGGCAAAAATACGAAGGAAGTGTAGGAGGAGAGAGCGTAGGAGGTGATAGTGTTAGTGGTGGAGGAGGCAAGAAGTTTCCACAGAGAGCATATTTTTTCTGGGTGACAAGAGAACAAGCTTCATTTGATTGGTTCAAGGGAGTTATGGATGACATCGCCGAGTATGATAAAACCGTAAGTCATCCATCTTAATTTTTATTGTTTAATGCAGATTTACATGTTAAATGCATACATGAAAAATTGAAACAGATACAACATTCTAAAATTCATAAAAATGTCATGTGCTAAAAAAGAATCAACTATTTCAAGTTTTTTAGATATATGAAATCCTGTAATAAAACTTAAAAGTCTATTTGTTATATATTTTTTTGGCAGCATGTGATTGAAATGCATAACTACTTAACAAGCATGTACGAAGCTGGAGATGCAAGATCTGCCCTAATCGCTATGGTTCAGAAACTTCAGCATGCCAAGAACGGTGTTGACATTGTCTCCGAAAGCCGGGTAAGTTTGCAATTTTTATAATCATAAATCACATCGTTTTAGCATTTTGTGGGTTTAAAAAGTATAGAATCATTTGTCATTTAATATAGTTCGATGGGTACGGTTTGGTTTTAAAATTGGATTTAGTTTCTTAACTAAATATTTGAAAGGATTTAGAAAAGAAACTGTTTTCATGTTAAGAACTAATCACTTGAGTCGTTGACAAAAAATACTAGTCCAATTTAACTTTGATCTGTTCGTGTTCAATCTTAAACATATAAAGGCCAAATGACATATGTTGGTGTGGATTAAGCACTCTTAGGCAAATACATTTTTCTTGATAATTTAATTTCTTTAGCAAAAAACAATTATTTTAATAATTTAATTTATTAATTTTAACTTCTTGATATACAATTCAGATACGTACACATTTCGCAAGACCCAATTGGAGGAAGGTTTTTTCTGAATTGTCAAGCAAACATGAAGCATGTCGAATAGGTAATCACTTTTTAGTAATCTTATTTTCATTGTTTACTTTCTGAAAGTTCATTATGTTTTTCTTTTTTGCTAAAAGATTTTCTATTAAAAGCTCATTATGTTATTCATAAAGTTTCTGAAAATTCATACTTAAAACTATTTTATTTATATCTTCTGCATGCAATTGTCGACATGTTTTCTTTCAGGCGTGTTCTACTGTGGAAGTCCAACACTGGTTCGACCACTTAGAGATCTTTGTCAGGAGTTTAGCCTCGAGTCATCCACTCGTTTTACTTTCCATAAGGAAAACTTTTAATCAAAACTAATATTTGGTAAGCATGTTAAGTTTTACGTACCAAAACTAATCTTATTACTATTATTGAACTAAAGAAGCCGGTTTTGATGATCACATTGTAATTAGTTGGTGACTTAATGTAAAGTAATTATCCCCGTAAAATGTACAGTAACATTTTGATTAAGAAAAACCCTCGAGTATATTTTGCTCAAAATTGTCTGTATATCAAGCATTGGTGCTTTAATTCTTTTGCCTGTAAACCTCGAGTATATTTTGCTCAAAATTGTCTGTATATCAAGCATTGGTGCTTTAATTCTTTCTCTTCTCTTAGTAATCTTTTAGATTGTTGCCAAAACTCTAACAAATTGACATTCAAAACTTTAACTTTATTTTTGAAACCGAACATTTTTAATAAGCTAACTAACGTTTACATTATACAAAAGGTGTACAAATAAAAAAATACTAAAAATAGAATTGTAATTTAGTTTGAATTTACTATATTTAATAATCTATCTGATTTTGAATTCTTATTCGTAATACACGTACGTGAGGGATATGTGTATGGATAAGAAATGCAGTTTGATATTAGGAAAGGTTTCTATTTTGTGACCAAACAGAGGCACGACAATTTTTTTAAAACAATATTTGTTTTTTCTACTTGTAGTTTTCTGAAGGTTTAACTTTTAACCAATTTTAATGATGCATACGAAAAATCCACAAGCCTAATTTTTTTTTTCAAACATAATACAGGATTTGAGTACAAAACGAAGATAGTTAACATTTTTAAAACAAAATGAATGTGGATCGTGTAAGAAAAAATAAAGCAATAAAAGTGGAGAAGAGTAGGTAACATGAGAACGAAGTGTAAAGGAGAGTCCAACCTGTTAAGCAAAACGTAGTTTGGTACGTAGGCTAAATCATTGAGATATCCATCTTCTATATATATATATATATATCTTGTTATATATCTTATAACATAGATTCTATGCAATTTTCAGAAGATATGTGAAAATAGATACACGAACAAACAACTATTACTTCTAAAAATATTCATTGGCGATTAGAACTAATCATGTTACATACATACAGCTTGTTAATTAAACGAAGTGTTTCACCTCTAGCAAGTAAACCATAGTGATACGGAATTTTGAATTCAATAATTGTATAATCCTAAGGAATACCTGCTTTTTTTAATAAAATTTTGACGATATTAAAGATAGTCTATTCTTCAGCATTTAAGTTAAAGCATCTTAATAGTCCATCATTCATCAGTTCTATTCTAAGATTACTAAAAAAAGTCTCAAGTAAAAAGTTTAATAAAAAGAGTTGATTATGTATAACGCTAATTGTGCAGGTCGAATTTTGGTTACTCTTACGGGAAACTCATATTTTCTTAGAGAACTTTATAATTTTCCGATCTTTAAATGTTCACATAAAAGGTGGCTAGTAACTGTCTACACCGATCTACATATATATGCGTATTGTCTAATTACTATATGTATACGTACCTAAATACATTAATTATACTATTTATATGTAGCCTTAATTAGAAATCAAGGTTGGTGCAACTACAATATATATGTACAAAAATAAATAAGAGAAAGACATGTATAATACAAATACTCTCCAATCTAATCAAACTTTCTTGACATCATGTGTACATCTTACGCGTATTGCTCGTGAAAAATGCTAATTGATATAATGTCAAATCTAATTATTATGTTTTAGCATATCTAAGTCTGAATTTGGTTTGTTTTAACATTAGTTTTATACCCAGAAGAAAAAGTTACATAGTGATATACTAATACAACCACAAGTCCACAACTCTAAGGATAACAAAACTCGAACCAGAGATACATTACAATTTACAAAGGATGTGTGCACCAATCAAAATAACATTGATAAGGAGAGACGAAGAAGCCTTCGGTTTTTTTTTTTTTTTGATAAAAGATATGTCTGAGTTTAAGTTTAAGTTCCACATTCATCTTGTTAGTATACACTTTTATAATGCTAATTAATACTCCATCTGTTTCATAATATAAGTAGTTTTAGAAGAATCTTCTTGTTTTTAAATATAACCAGTTTTCATATTTAAATATAATTTTTGTACTTATTGAATATTGTATAACCAATTTAATAATGCATACTTTTATTATTGGTTGAACTTATATATTATATGCTACTTTTTGAAAGCTACAAGTTTCTTAATAACAATGATTTTATCCAAAACCACTTATACTTTGAAACAGAGGAAGTGTATAACATCAAATCTAGTATGTGTGTTTAATGTCGCATGTCTAAGTCCGCGTTTAAGTCCAATATTTTCAGCTTGTTAGTAGACAACCAATTCATATATGAATTCACTTAATATTGTCTGTAAATATAATTTAGGCTTCAACTTAAGATTGATATTTATTTGGTAAGTTGAAGAACACACATTGTGTTTTAAACTGGAGGTCGTTGAAACTGGTCTGATGTCTGAATACCTACAAGATCAAATATTTTTAGTTTAGTGTATTAGATAACTATAGTTGAAATCGTTATAGAGATATCAGAACTTCGTTATAGAAATAATTTGGAGATAATTCCGCGGACAGGTAATTTTTGAAATACCCCTGATTGATATAAACTTCTAAAGTCTCACGGGACAGAAACATGCCTAGTTAAATAAATATCTATACTATTATTGATTGTGAGTTACCAACTAAAATATTGTTAAAGACATAACTGTAAAAATCTACAAATGGTTTGAACTGCATTTCTACATCATTAATTTTTTATATAAAAATATATTTTTAAGATGTTATAAAGAAACTATATATTTTAATACCGACTTCTCATAGGTACGGGATAAGTTGAAACCTACTTGTTAGCAACCTTGTCTACACCATATTTTTGATTGTAAATTGACCTTAAATTCATCAAAATTATATATATGAAAGACGAATAACAAGCAAACAAATCCCATATATACATATTGCAATATATTTTCAACAAATATGAACATTATATATAATAAATATTTCTGTAGAGAGAAGTGGCATGCCTTTGAGGATACGAACTTAAAAAGAGAGTGTTAGGTCACTTGCTTGGGAAATAAAAGAGCCAACCTTATTTTGAGGTTTCCTCAATGTTTTTGTAATCCACGATATATTGACAATAACCTTCATGGATTTTGATATCTAACCCTAATTGTGACCTTCTCTGATAGCTACAATCTCCCTCTCTTTGCTTATTCCCCAAGCAATTTTAGCTTACGATTGTTTTGACTAGCTCCACGTCCATTAATCTCCTTAAAAAGTTCCCACCTACAAAATAAAACTAAATAGTTAATAAACAGATGGAGTACTTAATTATCACTTAAAATGCCTTATCAAAATGATGAAAACCCATTTACAGTATAAACAGAACCGCTAACCACAAACGTTACCCTTCTAGAAGTTTCTAATGGTTCTAAATTGTTTTGCAGAGTTTTGTTGGACCCTTTTCGATCAAAGAAGTTTCCAAGAGTTGTTTTTGTCGGGTCTAAAACCTAGCCAATCTTTACATTTTTTTGAATGTCTAGGAAGTTTTAGGTCCGAAGACGGGTACATCTCTCTAGGTTAAATTAACTCTTTTTATGAGAGTACCAAAGGGAATCAAATCCATGACTCGTTAGATCTCTACTAGGTGATCTCAAAGTTTTAGCCACTAGGCCAACTCTTGTTTGTAGCTAATGACTATCAAACAATATTAGCCTGCCACATTTGCTCCTTACTTCCTCTAGAAAATTGAAGTCTAATATACTCAAAGATGTAGAACAAGAGAAACTATCATATCAAAGAAATTATAGTTGGCAACTTTGCGTTTCATATTTAATTCTATGCCATAATCTTGAAAAAGAAACTAAGAGATTTTGAGGGGCTTAAGAGGGTCAAAGAGTTTGACTTATCTTTGACACCACTCATTGATAAGCTGTTCATATATGCTCTAACAGCTTGTCAAAATCAAGAGCCTGGAATTACATAGACTTCTCTACCAATTATCTTTTTGTTTTTACATAAACAACTACTATTTTTTTTTTCTATATCTCCTGCTCAAGCAAGCACCTAACTTTCCTTCCTATATATACACTAAATGCTGAAACAATGAACCCACAATCTACAAGAAAACAAAAAAGAACAGAGGCAGAGTATTAAGTGACCTTACTAGCTTACTTAAACTTCCTAAAATTATATAAGAAATGGCGTCTTGGCTTCTCTTTGCTGTTTTCTCTTGTGTTCTTCTTCTTCCTGAACCTGCATTTGGGATTACTAGGCATTATACTCTTGACGTATGTGAAAATTTATTTATTCTGTGTAAATGTTAAGATTATACATGAAGAGTCGCAGATAAGATGTTTCATATATTTTGCAGATAAAAATGCATAATGTGACACGTCTTTGCCACACAAAGAGCCTTGTTTCTGTAAACGGGAAGTTTCCAGGGCCTAAGATTATCGCTAGAGAAGGTGACCAGCTTCTGATCAAAGTTGTTAACCATGTGCCAAACAATATCTCTCTCCATTGGTAATAATCTTTAAAACACTTTTACCACTATTAAGAAGCAATGTTTGATTACTAACACCTGGCTTTTATCCTTGAAAATCTAAGGCATGGGATCAGGCAATTGCGGTCTGGTTGGGCTGATGGACCAGCTTACATAACCCAATGTCCTATTCAGACAGGGCAGAGCTATGTATACAACTATACCATCGTTGGTCAAAGAGGAACTCTCTGGTACCATGCTCACATTTCATGGCTTAGAGCAACAGTCTATGGTCCTCTTATCATTCTTCCCAAACACGGTGTTCCTTACCCGTTTCCCAAACCTCACAAAGAAGTTCCCATGGTCTTTGGTGAGGATGATGACTAACTAAACAGATTGATAATCTGATGAGGATTTCAAAACATTATTACTGATTTTTTCTGGTTGAAACTTTCAGGGGAGTGGTTCAATGCTGACACTGAGGCAATCATCCGCCAAGCAACTCTGACAGGAGGTGGTCCTAATGTCTCTGATGCTTACACCATCAACGGTCTACCTGGTCCACTATACAACTGCTCAGCTAAAGGTAAGTGTTGATTCCTACAACTAATCATGGTTTTGATAAAATATGATGTATATATAACCAATGACGTAAAAAAAACAGATACATTCAGACTGAGAGTGAAGCCAGGAAAGACATACCTTCTCAGGATAATCAACGCTGCACTAAATGACGAGCTCTTTTTCAGCATTGCAAACCACACGGTTACAGTTGTTGAAGCTGATGCCATCTACGTCAAGCCATTTGAGACGGACACCATCTTGATTGCTCCTGGCCAGACCACAAACGTCCTACTTAAGACCAAACCAAGTTACCCGAGTGCCTCTTTCTTCATGACTGCTAGACCATACGTCACAGGTCAAGGAACTTTTGATAACTCTACGGTTGCAGGCATCTTAGAGTATGAACAACCTAAACATGCAAAGACCTCTATCAAGAATCTTCAGCTCTTCACACCAGTTCTTCCTGCTCTAAACGACACAAACTTTGCTACCAAGTTCAGTAATAAGCTGCGTAGCCTGAACAGCAAGAAGTTCCCGGCGAACGTGCCTCAGAAGGTTGATAGGAAGTTCTTTTTCACAGTAGGATTGGGAACAAACCCGTGTAATCATAAGAACAACCAGACTTGCCAGGGTCCCACTAACACAACAATGTTTGCTGCATCAATCAGCAACATGTCCTTCACGCTGCCAACAAAAGCGCTCCTTCAGTCTCACTATTCTGGGAAATCTAATGGGGTGTATTCTTCAAACTTCCCGTGGAATCCCATTGTTCCTTTTAACTACACAGGCACTCCACCTAACAACACCATGGTTAGCACCGGGACAAACTTGATGGTTCTGCGTTACAACACAAGTGTAGAGCTGGTGATGCAAGACACTAGCATTCTTGGGGCAGAAAGCCATCCTCTTCACCTTCACGGGTTCAACTTCTTTGTCGTTGGCCAAGGGTTTGGGAACTTCGACCCGAACAAGGATCCTAAGAACTTCAATCTTGTTGATCCAATAGAGAGGAACACAGTTGGTGTGCCATCAGGTGGATGGGCTGCTATTCGGTTCCTTGCAGATAACCCAGGTAAGAAAAAAGACTAAGAACCAAAGAGACATACTACTCTGATATGAAAATTATAATAACTAAAAGTTTACAAAATGTATGACAGGAGTGTGGTTCATGCACTGTCACTTGGAAGTACATACCAGTTGGGGTCTGAGGATGGCTTGGCTTGTTCTTGATGGAGATAAGCCTGATCAGAAACTTCTTCCTCCTCCTGCAGACTTGCCCAAGTGCTGATAATACTTACTTTCATGATTCGAGTCGTTTTTTCTTTTTGTTTCTTGTCTCTTCTATCCTCCCAGCTTCATGTATTTGTTTCTTCTTTTTTTTTTTTTTGTTTCCGGCCATTTATCAGTTTGACATGAGGTCAAGTCCTGTTCAATAATTTGACATGAGGTCAATTTCTGTTTCTGTTGCAAAGCTCTGTTTTCTGTAACTGTAGATCTGTGTGATGTAATACCATGCTAAGTTAATATATATATATACACAATTTAATTTGCAAAAGTTGCGCTTAGCTTCTATAGTTATGATTAGAATTGGTAACAAGTAATTGTTGAAGTTATAGACAAATGGTTTGAAGACGATGGTCCATGCAAACAATGATACATTACCCGTTTCTGCTTCTTTAGCATTGTCAAGAAGTTCACATAGGATGGATGATATCAATGAAATTTAAATGTTCTGCTAGCTAATGAAACAGAACCAAAGGACCATTGTAATATATACCAAAAACATGTAAGAAAGACATACTTACATACCGGACAAGCCGAGAATCATCTGTCCTTGCACAACAAGTTTAGTTGAACTGAAGAAAACTAGGAACTCCTTTCTTGATACAAAGAACTTCACTGCATAGCAATTATGCGTTCAAGGACCAGAATTTGAAGAGCCTAAACAGAACTGAGTTCTTGCATAAATAAAAGCAAGATCCAAATTAAAAAAAAAAAAAAGCTTGCAACTTTGCATTCAAGAATCTTCCAGATATAGTAACACGGGTAAAGAATGCAATATCACACTCTACCAAAACAAACACTAACTTATAACACAAAATCAAATCTTTATGAATCTTAATTGTCAAATATTCAATAAGGAACATCTTTGGCCTACTACACTTACCCGAAACTTTGAAAAAAATCACTACAAAATTGTCTCCAAGCTTGAGCAAAGATCACCAAAAGTAAGCAGATTCAAGAAGCATCAATCTCTTTTGATTTCCTCTTCTTCTTCTTGCTCTTCCTTTCCTCAGAACCAATCTCTCTCCATCACTCTTCCGCTTCTTCTTCTTCTTCTTCTTCTTCTTCTTCTTCTTCTTCTTCTTCTTCTTCTTCTTCTTTCTATCTTCATCAACAACATCTTCACCTTTGCTCATCTTCCAACTTCACATCCACCTTTTCTTCAACAACATCTTCCCCTTTCTTCTTCTTCTTTCTCTCTTTCCTCCCTGGCTCCTCTTCAAACTTCACCGTCTCCTTCAGAGGTCTCTGTCTCAGAGGATACGGAACTTGAGAGAAGCGTAGCCGCCTTAGAGAGAGTGATCGGTTTCTCACTCGCTACTCTTCCCGTCACCGTCTTCATCTATCTCGAAGATTCCGGCTGCTGCTCCTCTCGTCACAAATTAGGGCAGTCAATCTCTCTAAGCGACAAAAAAACAACTGTCGAAATCAAACGTTTAAAAAAAATATATAAGAAAATGAAATAAAAAACACTCAAAAACACTTTTATCATTTATCAATGAATTTTTACCTAAACGTTTCTCATCCCTACTTTGGTGTTTATTCATGTCTCCTCAAATTTATTAAAATTTCTAATATTCTAGAACAAACCCAATCATTGAGAAGTTTCTCGAGTGGTTTTCCTACTCACTGAAACAATAGTGTCTCCTTTTAGACCCGTAATCTGAATTTTCGAAACTTCGAAAAAGACAAATAACATGATTTAGCCGACTTGGTTTGTTTATAATGACGCGATCTAGTGAGCACGCAGCTTCTGAATAATCTTGTTGGATTCAATAAATTTTTGTAACTATCCATAAATTCGATATGACTTCACAAAAGTCTAATGTTGTTGACTGAAATTTAAGTTAATAAGACTCGGATCGATATGTGGGCACAAACAAATAAAAAAATAGGATAGGATCATCACTATCTCTATCTAATCAATCTAACAAAATCAATCATACATACTTGTTCGGTACGTTTCTTTATTTTTATTTTTCCTCTCTCGAGTACATTGATTCCAAGCATTTCACTCTTGTTTTTGCATCTCTCGACCGACAAATACTCCCTCCCTTCCTAAATATAAGATGTTTAGAAGAATTTTTATATTTTAATATGTAAGATGTTCTCATATTTCTAGGTAACTTTAACTTAATCAAAAACTGTGTAACCAATCAAATTTAATCGTTCTATTTTGTAATTGGCTAACTAGTTATTAATTTATAGTTTTCATAATATTTTTTAGATAAAAAGTAATTTTCTTAATAAACGTGTTTTACCTAAAACATCTTATATTTAGGAACGGAGGGAGTATACCTTATTGCTATTATTGCTACTATTGCAAAAATTTATTTTACGAGCTCTGTCATATCACATACTTCCCTTTCCTGAAAAGTACACACTCGCATCGCGTATGTGTATTAAACCATTCCTCTACCTAGCAAGACAAAAAATGGGACAAAAGTTCGTTTTGGAAAATTTAGAATCAATTGTCCATTATATATGCTGTCTTCTTTATTATTGCAGCCTAAGAACTTTTTTTGTATGTATATACTCAACATAAGCATACTTTTATAATTATATATGGATTAAATAATATTTCCAAAGTCTCACATTTGAAAATCCATATAAATGCATGACTGATAGTAATAGCGTAATGTTATACCAAATGGAATAGAATATCATAATTTTTTATTTCATTAATTGAGCGTTGTAAAATAAGAAAATGCTGTAGATGCAAACTGGAATGATGGAAATTAGTAAAATTAGCAGACTGATACTAAAATTTAGCTGCTCAACCGTTCATTATATTACTCATTTTAACTCTTATGGATTACAGCACTTCATGATTAGATAAACATATTACATAATCATGTACCGTATAAATCAAATAACAGAAAATAGAAATTTAGGTGAGGATGTGAAGAAGGGGTGCATGGAGGAGGTTCCCCACATCCACCTGCAAAATTTATGATTGAATTTCAATCATTGCTCACGAGCGCAACCAACACCTCTCTCTCCCTTCAATTAATTTTTTGTTTCTTTCTCTAATCATTTTACTTTGTTCGATATATAAGTTCATGTATTACATATTTCTCATGCTTTGAATCATATCGTCCCATTACTTTTTGGATCTAGTTGCTCACAATGTTTGACTCTTTCCGTTATATTTCATAAAGGCTTTGCTAGAATGATTATGCTTATAGATGAATAAAATTAATTATAATGGTAAGTATCTTTTACTACTTTTCATTTTCTCCTATATGCGGTTTAGAAAGGAACCAATTGTTTAATCTCTGTTAAATATACTCAGATCATCAGTATTGAGCTATATTTTTTTCAGGGATTCACATCTAAGTACATCACATGCCAGGGATTCACATCTAAGTACATCACCTGCAGACTTTTTTAGCAACTAATATGTATAGTTTAATAGAAGCTACTTGCATATATAGATTTATTACACGAACAATTGACTTATTGTCATTGTATGACCAAAATATAATTATGTAGAGAACAAAAACGTAAGGAATGCAAGGAGGTTAAACTTAAGATAGAAGCTCCATATAAACCAAATGATGTTTAAGTAAAAGAAAACTAATGTTAACTAACAAAGTTAAATGTATGTGTTGTTAATGGCAAACATTAGTAAGACAAATTCTAGATTGTTTCTAAAAAGAAATAATATTAAATCATGTTGTATTTGACTGTAGTAAAAAATACTACAATGTATATATTTAAACGTGTTTAGTTTAATGACAACATAGTTTAAAGAACAGAAAGGAGAGAAGAACAGAAAAGATTGTTGAGTTGTTGGACCTTCTAAGTTTCGCATGGGGTTGACATTATAGCGTATTCCCCTTTTACTTTCGGCTCAGGTCCCTTTACAGATTCAATTTTGTTAATTATCATCTTAATTAGTTCTTATCAACTGATCTTATACTTTATTATTACTTTATCTTCCACTGTTTGCATATACAAATCATAAAAATAAGCCAGTTGGACTAAGACTTTTTTATGTGATTATTACTACTTATAAGAGAGTTAAGGGGTCACTGTAAGTATCTGAACTCATCTAATGAATTTGTAACATCCCGGATTGTGATATATAAAAAGGTTTAAAAGAATTGATTTGACTATTTATGTCATCAAAATTAACTTACCTTTTCCGTCACACATTCATTTAGAACTCCAGAGTTAAGCGTGTTTGGGCTAGAGTAATGAAAGGATGGGTAACCTATCGAAAAATGATTCCGTGCGAATGAGGCCAAAACACAGAGAAAGATCGGATGGTGATTGCAGGATCAGTAAACAATGATTTCGAGTCTTTGGAAAAATTAATGCACGACCGTAGGATGGGATGAGACCCACCGGCCGAGAAGCGGGCGTGGATGGCCCATTAGCCGTGGGCGGTCTGGGCGTTACAAGTGGTATCAGAGCTGATTAGTCGTCTCGGTTCTGACCCGAGAGGCGTCTTGAGACCTGTTGTGGGACGCAACGAGGACGTTGCGTTCTTTGAGATGAGGTGAATTGTAACATTCCGAGTTGTAATATATTAAAAGGTTTAAAAGAATTGATTTGGCTACCTATGTCATCAAAGTTGACTTACCTTTTCCGTCACACATCCGTTTAGAACTCCAGAGTTAAGCGTTCTTGGACTGGAGTAGTGAAAGGATGAGTAACCTATCGGGAAGTGATTCGTGATACCGTGCGAGTGAGGCCAAAACACGGGGAAATGTCCGATGGTGATTTGCAGGGTCAGTAAACAATGATTTCGAGCCTTTGAAAAAATTAACGCACGACCGTCGGATGGAATGGGGCCCACGGACCAAGAAAACGAGCATGGATGGTCCATTAGCCGTGGGCGATCGGGACGTTTCAAAATTGTTATTTCCTTTTATAAGGAAAATCAAGACTTTTTTAACGTTTTCCCGACATTGCTAACAGAAAAAGAAAGATCGATGTGTAAATCAGCAGCTATATGTATATTATATATATAGTCTACACATTAATAATGATGTTAAACAAAATGTAAACATCAATAATATAAAGTATTCTCATCTATAAAAATGGCATTGACATTCCAAAAATAAATACATATTCTATATTTTTTTTAAGGTTAATACAAAATACTAAAATGGCTAACACAAACAAAATGATTAACCACATCAAGAGAACATATTTAATGAGGCAACTGATTTTTAACCCGAAAGATGTAAACATTTAACATATTACTAGATCGTGACCGTGCAACAGCTCAAATTTTATATTAAATTAATTTTTTATAAACTAATTTAAGAAAAAATTTAGTTTTATAATACTTATTTTATGTGGCTTAATTAATATTATTATAATTTTTTGTGTAATTTATCTTGGTAACAATTTAGTTTATATTATAATCTGTTTAATTTTTTTATAAATAATGTTAATTATTTATTTTGAGAAATAATATATTTTTGAACATTTTCAGATTTTATAAAATATATTTATTGTACAATGTATTTATTTTCATCGAATAATGTCTATATATATATATTCTTTTTAATGTAATGACTATTATTGAATAATTACGTAACTTAAATAAATTATATAGTGTTTTATTAGATTGTAGATTAATGCATACAGAAATAATTGTTGATAACATATACAAATATGAATACATTTTTTGTGTACACATATATCATATTAATTACACATCATATCAATACTCGTATATGCTCTATATATATTTCAATTTTGATATAAAATTATGATTTTTAATTGATAAGATTGAATGTAATTTTTATGAAATTATCTATATAATATTCTATAACTTTATTTTCCTAAACAATGTTTATGAAATCATTCTGATTTGTTTGAAAATAATTGACCCAAAAAATCGATATGGATATAAGTAAATATTTATCCCAAATGATTTGTTAACCATCCAATTGTAAATTGAAACCCATCATCTAACAAATTTTTTTCACTGGAAACAACAAATATACGTTCACATAATCTTTTTTTTTTCCGGATATGCACGACCAATTACTTATTGTTCCAATCATATAAACTTTATTAATAGACTTTTAAAGCCCATGAATATCTTTTAACAAAATATAATTTATAAAATAAAATTTTAAAACATTTTTATTTTAGTGTATTTGAATATATATATATATATATATATATTTGTGTGTATATACATATATAATTATATTATTTTGTCTTTATTAATATGAAGTTTTAGAAGATATCATTTAATTTAATTTTAGTTATTTCATCACTATTTATTATGAATTTTAATAAATAATATTTAATTTATTTGATTAATTGTATAATATATTTTGATAAATTTTTAGTTATACAATTTTGTTTGGTGTCAATTTATCGCATTTTGTTTATATACAGTATTTTGTTTTTTTTAAACGTCCTATTTAGTTTAATATGAAAGTTTATATATCTATATATAAATGAATGCATTTTTGAATGAAAATATAAATAAATAATCTATTTGTTTAATTGGTTTGTTATTGATTGAAATTATTTTGTAGTATCTACACCTGCAAAATAAGTTATAATTATTTGTTTATCTTTTTTTGAATTTAAAATTTTATTTAATTATTTGATTTATCAAATAGTTTGAAAGAAAATTGATAAACAATTATTAAAAATGAGATTTAGTATTTATATTATTTGGATACATGATTAATTATTTTGTTGTTTGAAAACATAGATAATAATATAATACTGTTTCTATAATTATTTTATAATTGAAAGATATATTAAATTTAAGATTCTACAAAAAAAAGTTGAGTTCAAGAGAATATTTCTATTTTAAAAAGAAATATTTGACTGGATTGATAACCACAATCTATTTTAATTCTTACACTAGAAATGACGATCCTTGAGCATGTGGCCCAACCTAATAAACAAGAGACGTGTTGTATTTGTTGCTTTTACATATACTATACTCCCCCTTTGGAATTGCACCAGGTGCTATTCGTGTGGTAACCCCAGGTCCAGCGAGTTACTTGAAAATCGGGATAAATTCGGTAAATATGCGAGGAGTTGTTTCTAGTAAGTTATAAATTTAAAATCTATAAAACATTCATCAAATACCAAACTAGATCATATATCATGAAAGTTGTTTCTTCTTTCATAGGGAAAACCAGCAAACTTTAGCCATTATTTAATCTTGCAAATCCACAAAGAAGAGGATACCATGTATAATGCCCCAACAGCCGTAAGCTTCAGCTGAGTAGAGCCAATAGAGTATAGGTTTTAGTTTCGACATAATCCAAAAATATGTTATTGGGACAATTACGTTTTTTAGTAGAATGGGCCAAACAATTTTGGACCAAACAATTTTGGGCCAAAACATGCAAACTCGCATAAGAAAAGTGTTTGGACCCCAACATTTTACATATTAAACGGCCGTGTAACACATTTCCACGCGGTGTAATGGAGACGAGTTGGCCTTATTCGCCACGGCCTACACCCGTGTCACCCGTAAAGGGGGCTACACGCCCGTATTTTAGAACATTTATATACTCAAACTCACGACGTGTATGACTAAGCCTGTGCATCTTATCCAAACTTGTACCTAAATTTATAATTAACTTGAAAATCCAGAATCAAAATCCATTTGAAGTAGCAAAATACACAAACGTATATTGAATTATGAGGGAGATATATCCGAACCCAAACAGATTATATATTGAATTTGGCATTTATCCAAACTTGTACCCAAATTTATAATTAACCTGAAAATCCAGAATCAAAATCCGATTTGAAGTAGCAAAATACACAAACAGATATTAAATTATGAGAGATTATATATCCAAATCCGAATAGATAGTATCCAAATTCGAATGGATATCCAAAGATAACAGAAAATATGATACTTCATCATATATTTCTATTTTCCTTCTCTCATTTTATTTAATATATTTATTTTAATGTTGCATATGGCTCAAAATCAAATAATATACAAATAGTTGCAGACAAAATGATTTGCTACTCACTTAAAATACATGTCAACCTTCTTATTTTATGCATTAACAAAAATTGCATCTAAAATCTCAAATAAAAACAACAACCAAATACGTGTTTTTTTCGATTTCTAAAATTTATCTCTGAGCCTATTAATCGTCAAACCTACTAAAAATTAGAAGATCAATTAATTTAATAGTAAAACTTAAGTACAAAAATTTGAGTGATGAAGAATTTAAATTTTTTTCTTCAAAATCTAAATATTCAAACACTACCAGAAATAACCGAAATGAAACTAAAAATATCTGAATCCGGTCCGATATGTAGAATTATCCAAACAGGTTTTAAACCCGAGGATCGACATGTAGATTATCGTCTACTGGTTAGGATATCTACGTTTTTGTTGGATTAAGCTTGAAAAAGGAAACTTGAGTTACAAGCTATTAACCTAATCCTATTGAGTTGAGGATATCTAAAAAGGATTAGGAAGTTGTGTTAAACCTAATGATTTTAGGAAATTATGTGTGCTATATAAAGAGATGCCAATGTGTGCCATAACTTACGAGTTTTAAGAGTTTGTGAGAGAGTTTTCTTAAGATACTTTAACAAGAAGAGTTTCTTATTTGAGTTCATAAACTTGTGTTTGTGAATATAGATATCGGTCAATCTTGATTTCAATATTTGGTAACAGAGCCAGGAATCAACAATGAGCGATATCGTGACGACAAACGGAAAAGTAAGAGAGGGAGGAGGACCCTCAAAGATACAATGCCCTATGCTTAGCTCCACTAATAATACTGTCTGGGCCATGAGGATGAATATCACTCTTAAAGTGCATGTTGTTTAGTTAAGTTGAAGAAGAAACAACATCAACAGTAGATTATGAAACATGGTTAGTTGACAGCGGATGTACTAACCACATGACCAAGGAAGTATTGTCATGTCCCCGATCCTGGGTAGGATCGTCCGGATGGACCATTGTGCGTGGAGACGCACCGGTCAGGTCATATGACCTAAAGACAAGTGTGTCATGATCCAAAAACGTGGTTAAGGGAATCAGACAGCTGAAACTTAACCAAAATAGGATGGAGACAAGCTTAAAGGAGTTGGTCGAGTGTTTCGGTAGCTGGACGAGGTCTGGGTGAAACTCGATCAGCTATGTGAAGCTGTGATGTGGTGCATGATCAGAATGGATCATGGGAGAACTAAGTCTAAGTCTGGAAATAGACCAAGGGACTTAGAAGGATAGAATAAGATAGAGATATCAAGTTGTACGAAGTGTATCACAGCTGGGTGATGTGAGCAAGAAGCTCGACCAGCTGGACGGAGCTCACTTGGAGCTCAAGTAGAGTGTGTCAGCTCCCTGAGCTGGATGGACTAGCTCACTCAGCTGGGTCAGCTGGGGATCAGCTCAACTCAGCTTGACTGAGTGTTCGGGTCTCGGGCAGTTGGGCCAGGTCCGGACAGTGGCCGGGCCATGTGAGCAACCCATATGTGGCGATGGGCCGGTGGGCTCTTGGGGTTGGGCCAGTGGCTTGGCATTCGGTTTGAACTTGTATTGGACATGTCCAGGAGTGGTTTGACAAGTCCAGGACGTCCAGGTAACTGTCATAAGCGAATGGGTGTGATCTGGACCATTGATTAAATCAATGGCCAGAAATGAAACAGAAGGGATGCATTGGTTAGGAAGTAACCATTCCTTTTCTATAAACATGAGGGCAAGTCCGTTCCTTTGCAGGCACGTGAGGGATCCTTCTTCCTCCCTGAAACACAAAGAAAAACAGAGAGAAAAGTTTAGGAGGTCGGATTAAACAGTCCAAACCAGAGAGAGATGTGAAGGCAACAAAGGGGCAGATTTGAGGGCAATCAAGAGGGAAGTTGAGAACGACCCTCTGGTGAGTTTTGATTATTGTTGGCCACGCCCTGGGCTTCCTCTACATCCATAGAAGACACGCCAATAGCCAGGAGAGAATTTGGAAGACCGGATTCCACTTCCAAGGGCAGAGACAGTCTTGAAGGCAGATGTGTGTGGGAAGGCAGTTTCATGGGAAACAAAGGGGGAAGGCCAGACTTCACTCCCAAAGGCAGGAACATCCTTGAAGGTGGATGCAGTGCAGAAACTGTTTTCATGGAAGTTCCATGAAAGGGATGATGGGTACGACCCATGATGGGATATTATCAATACTGTAAGTATGTGATAAGGGCTTGATGGAGGCGTGCTCTGGAGGAGCATGGCCGGACTTGATAAGGGGGAACACATGATCTAATAAGATCAAGTATAAGGTAACATATTTGATACTTACTTTCCTGTTTATGTTTATGTCTCTTGTGGTGCTGTTAAGGCCAGGTAAGGCACGCCCCTTGAAGACCATATATTGTGATATAAACCATGATTACATGGAGGCACTGAACCATAGCCTTGGCCGGTTCAGGGAAACTCTCCATGGCTTTGGTTGGGCTGGTATGTCCAGATCTCATAGTTCCTGAAGGAATTGTGGAGATCTGATTATGGATTCCTCTTAGTGGGGAATTATCATGAATTATCATGATTTTTAATTAGTTTTATCGAATCGATTTAGAGATGGTCAGTTTGGCCGGTTTGGCTGTTCATGGTCGAGATCCATGGGATCGAGGCCGGTTCTTGGAATTCTGACTTGGCCATTCGCTTAGTTAGGATTTATCATGAATTATCATGAATTTTATTTAGTTTTAGCGAATTGATTTGAGTAGGTCAGATTTGGGCCAGAGATGTGTCCTAAGGATATGAACCATGGATATGTAGATCTGTTGCTAGGTTATCGGTTTATATATGTATTGTGATGTATTATAAGGATCCAAGACCTTGAGAAAAGGATCGGATCAGTGTTGGTCTAACTCATCCCTATGGGATGATAGTTGGATGTTATCCTTTGGATAGTGATCCATAGTGGATCATGGATTGATGTGGGGTTTCATCATGGTGTGAACCATTGATCTGACTCACTGAGGAGACACATGGGATCCTAGTATCAGAGGGAACCATGTGGAGTGCAAGGTCCAATTCGTTTGGAACCAACAGCAAGCAAAGGAGATGTGTAAGGCTAGTACTTGTGGTCATGGACCACTAGTATGGAGCTGGTGTGTTTATACAGAGAAGGCCGTGTGTGATCTGATCATGGGTAAGGATGGACGACCTGATCCATAGGTGTTGGATCAAGGTGTCTGATCTGATTGATCATAGGATGCACCGGTTGTAAGAGCAAGACTGATCGGGTCCACTGGGACATGGTTCCTTGGCCGGTCTGGTAAGTGTGAAGACTCATCAGTTTGGAGTCAGTGGGGATGGTTGGTTGAACGACTCAGGATCTGATGGGAATGGTTAGTCCTTGTGAGGACTTGGTCTGATTAGTCCATAAGAGGGACTTGGTATTATACTCTACAAGTGTAAGGATGTGGGATGATACATGAGCCAAGGAGAGGCTATATGTACATCAGTTTACATTGAAGACTTCCCAAAGGTTACTTAGTCTGTGGGGATGGTTGGCTGAATGACTAAGTACCCAAGGGAAGAGTTTATGCAGGTATAAGGGAGTTGGATGCATGGACGGGGAGCTGGGAAAAGCTACCTAGCAGCTTTATCAGCTGGAGGAGAGTAGATGGAACCTCAAGTGAAGTGGTTCAGCTCAGCTAGCTGGATGAGCTAGCTAAACAGCTAAGTCAGCTAGGACAATGAGCTAACAAGCTCCGTGGATGTGGCAAAGGTATGATCTATCAATGTTGCATAGATCTAGATAGAATGGTTAGGTGAATGGAACCTCGGATTTTGTATGACTTGGTTTGGGTTCAGCATCGACCTTGGAGCTAGCTTGTAGTTGAGTATACTGACCATTAGCTGAGGTGATGTGACCAGACAAGTGTTAGATTGGTTTTAGACCAATGGTTAAGTAGATATTATTCCGCTGTGCATAAGTTGAAATGATCTAAGATAGGATATGACTAAGGTAGTCTTGAGCTAGAATCTGAGTTAGCCCTCGCCTATGGGCGATGTTTTAAATAAAGGGCGAAATTTTTAGAGGTTCGGTCAGGATATGGACCGAACGACATGAGGCATCGACCGCGGCCTGAGACGCCGGGTCGGGGTCTTACAAGTATCATACTTCATCACTATTGATAAGAGTATAAAAAACCAATCAAAGTGGGGAATGGTCAAAGAGTAATCACGGCAGGGAAAGGGGATATCCAAGTGATGACAAGCCAAGGAGAGAAGATCATCAAAGAGGTGTTTCTAGTGCCGAACTTAGCAAGGAATATGTTAAGTGTTTCACAAATGGTATCAAATGGGTATGGAGTCTTGTTTAAAGCCAATCAGTGTTTCATAGATGATCCTCAAGGAAGAAGGATATTGAATATCAAGATGAAGCACAAGGGTTTTCCATTTAAATGGATTGAATCGGAGGCTAAGGCATTGCTTGCCCATGAAGAAAATGTCAAACCGAGCAATTGTAGACAACAAGATTTGAAGAGCTGCGAGACAAGCTTGGAGTCAAAGAGAAACTCAATTAAGGAGGAGTGTGAATATAATTGAGTTTCAAATCTCTATAATATTATTTGAGAAGTCAGTTTCCTATGTGCCGCGCTCACGTTAATTTTCATGATGGTTGATTACATTGATACCCTTAATGAATTTTAAATATTACATTTAAATAATACTATTGAATTTTTATTTAGTTTCTTTTTTAAAATTTCCCAAATAACATATATAGTAAAAAGGAAACATTTGTAAATTTTAAGAAACAAATTTAAAAACGAAACATATGTATATATAATATGATTTCATTAAAAAAGGAAAGTTCACAAAATAAAAGTATTATATTTAAAAATATTTATAAATAACATAAACAATCTGTTTGAAGTAATAAAATATTTCTATATATCTATATTTTCTTAGATAAAAATATATTTGTATATAATGTGGTTAAAAGAATATATATATATATATATATATATATATATTTGTATATAATGTGATTTCATAAAACAAAACTCACACAAATAATCTTGATATTAAAAAGAAATATTATTTCTTTTAAATTATAATTTATAGAAATACAAAATATACATTTTCAAAGTAATAGAAATATGTTTTTATATATACATAAAATAATTAAGTAATACAAACTCATATATGTTTGATTGACTAGGCTAGAATACTTTATAATTAATTTGTATTATTGAAATGTTTTATTTATTTTTCATATATTTATTTGACTATAATATCTTTCAATTACAGAAAAATGTTATTTATAAATTATATTTTATTTATATAATATGATTTCTAAAATACAATCACACAATTTTGTAAACTGATTATTTTAAGAGATATTAAAAAATATAAAAATATAAAAATAAACAATAAACATATTTTGATCAAATAATTACAAAACATTTTAAAATAACATAACACTATATATTTTAACGATGTATATATATTATATTTTATCACTATTAAAATGATTTGTTTTCTTAATATTAAATTAGTTATTAAATTTTATGTTTTTATATTTGTGGAACTTAATATAACCATAACGCTATGGAGGGAAAGAAATGCTCGTCGGCACCGAATGAGCTGGATGGATACAGAGCAAATGTGTCGCCAGATTGATCGAACTATTCGTAACCTCATCCTGGCGCTCAAATATGGGGCCACACACAAGCTGGAGGGTCTCCTTAGACGTTGGTTTACCATCTATGGTTGATTATAGCAGTGGTTACTTTGTCTCTTTTTGATTTTTTTTCCCTTCATGCAGTCTTTTGGCTTACATAACACCATGTAAATGACCCTATTCTTTTATTCTTCTAATCAATTTGATATTTTATCAAAAAAAAAATAATATAACCATAACCAAAATGCTAAAGTGAATCTGAATTCTTATTTTAAGATTATTTAAAATAATTCAGTTTACCATTTAATAAATCTAAAGCATAAAATTATTTAGAATTTAAAAATATTTTAATTATTTTAAATATTGCTATGTGTTCATGAGTGTCCAAAAATGTATTAATTATTTATGTAACTTCCTTTTGCTCTTCGCTTCACTTTCTAATATTTTTTTTTTAAATCAAAATATAATTTGATAGATGTTATGAAAATACATGCACATTTAAATGATAAATAAAATTAATTTAATTTTACTTGATTATAATAAAAAATAATTATAGTTCAGTTGAAATTTGAATTTGAAAGAATATATTTAACTCAATATAATCATAACAGAAGTGACTCACTAATCCAGTTTATATTTAAAATCATATATTTAAATACAATAAGATTATATAATTTTATCATAATAATTTATTTTATAAATATAAATTATAGGATGACTCAAAACATATTTACAAATGAAAATAAAATATTAACTAACTGTTACAATTTAGTTGTTTTGTAACATTTATATATATGCATGAGACTGTTAGAGTATTATCATTATATTAATTTATGTAATTTGGAATCAGACATTTTAGTTTATTTTTTATTCAATTCTAAGCACATATATCTTAAGTTATACATAATCTTCCTCAAATATATTTTCATATCAAAGCAACAACCAACATAAATGCAAATAAGAAAATTAATAATAATTTTAATATATTTAAAATAAAAATATAATAGTTGAATTTAGAAAAATAGATGCAATCCAAATATCTAATATACCTAAATGATTACTAAATCGACTGTAAAAACAACAAAACCGACTAGATATAACATATCTAAAATCATATGTCTAACTAAAATAATAAAATATTATTAATATAAATTATGCATATAATATAAATTAATTTTAAATTATTAGTAAATAGAAATTAATTATTATACGATATTTACTTTATAAATATTTATACCCGTGCCTGTATGAGCACGAGAAAATCAACTAGTTTCATAAGTATTTGTATAGTTAGTAAGATTAGTAATGTTAGAGATTCATATAAGTTAGTTATTATACAAAGAGTCATGAACTTTCATTAAGAGTTGTGTCTTTCAATAAGGGTTGTGTCTCTACAATGAAAGTTGTGTTTCTTCAAGACACTGGTTCACCCTCTATAAGTAGAGATCAAATCTGTCTCATGAAAAATCATCAAGTGTAAAACAATTCACAATTCATATTCAATAAAAATAAGTTTCTGTAAATACTCTGTTTTTCTCTTCATTAAAACAGAGCACATAATTACAAACATAATCTGTGTTCTTTCTATTTCACAAGTGAAATATTTGTGTGTCTTTGATCAAGAAGAATCAATTTAATTCAACAATCTTGAGTTCCAAGACTCAGTAACAAAGGCAAAGATTGCAAGTATTGTGTCGCTAGCTTCACGGAAATCACGGAGAATTTTTTACAAGTGCTAAATAAGATTTGCTAAGGGTACATTGCTAATTCAGGTGTGATTGTGAACGTTACTTCAGTAAAGGTGGTATCAATTTGATTTTGAGACTACTTCAGAGTTATTTTCATCCTGTGTTCATTGTTTCTCAAATATTTGGTCATGGTTAGAATCAAGACTGATCGTGTGGTAGCTTGCATGGCTATAAACTGTTGGAACAAGACAAAGTGTTGATGCATTCTTAGTTCATTAAAGTGAATGATGTTTTGGGCTTAGTTTCAAAACAGTTCTTCAAGGTTCAGTGCTGCTTACTAGGTTTACTTGGTATGAGAAAGCTCTGCTTTAATTGCTGCTGAAAAGTTAGAGTCAGTTTTGAGTCAAAGGAATTGGGTTAATCAAAGAATAGATCATCAAAGTCCTTTACTGCTCTAAATGTGGGTGTACAAGCTTGTGAAATCTCTAGACTTCTGATGTTGGCCCTGAGAAGAGTTTTGCATTTCAGCTTGACATGTTATGATGATTATTCAATGATGCATGAATGGAGTTATTGATGCAAAAGAAAGAGAACATTAACCTGATTGTTAAAAGCTGTGTGATATTCTGCATCTGATATAAACTATGAGGTATTCTTCTGCTTCTGATTCAGATCACAAACTAGTGCATCAACTTGTTATGAGATGGGTTATTCAAGGCAACGTTTGATGATCCTTAAGTAATCTGATTGGGCTGAAATTTGGTGAAGATCTTCATTATGCTACTGTCTTGCAATTCAATGGTCGGATTGAGATTCCAATGGTTGGTTTGTGTTCTATTAGAGATTCTTCCGACTGATTCAGTATAGCTCATCTGAAAACCTTCAGCTTCAGTACCGTTTGTAGTGATACTTGAAAGATTGAATTTTGACATCATACTGTTCCACAATTAAAAAAAAAAGGGGAAGTCAAAGAGTATTCAAACGACGTGGTTCATGTTAGCGAAGGAAATCTTGTGGAAGTTTATGGCAAAGGAAAGTGGAATTGCAGCATCAAAAGAAAAAAAAAAATACATTTAAGAATGTCTACATTGCAGAAATCAGATTCAAACTGTTCTGGGCAATGTTTACCTGGAGTTTCAGATTAGTTCCAGTATAGACATTAAAAAGAGCATGAGAGCATATTTCAGAATGGAGAATGTCATTCGTGAGCATGAATCCCAAACCAAGATGGGGGCTGCTGATCTAAAGCTTCAAAATTTCAAACTGAGTTGAGTTCAAAGTTGTTGAAGAAGTTTTCAAGATGGACTGAAAAGCAATGGAAAGTCATGATGTTCTCTGGTTTGTGTAACGTAAAAAGTGTGATGTTAATGCTCTTCAGTTTTGGTGTGATGGATCTGGTGATTCTTTGTTCTGGTCTGCAAGTCAAGTAAACAGTATATGGCCTTGCTGCCGTCTTCAGAAAGATCGTGTCAGTCTGTGCAAAGTATGTATACTGCTAAAGATTCTCTAGAAATCTGAGATGGGGTCTGAGTATTTAAATGGCAGTAAGAAACTCATGTTCTGTGAGTTAAGAAGATGAGTTAAGTTTCCGTTGCAACTACAGAAATACTCGACTGATGATAGGCTCACACCATGGTGGAACAAGAGATTTGCTTGTTAATGTTAAGAGAAGAGTAGTTCATAATTGGTTCAGGAGGCTCTGGGATTGTTTACAATGGTAGAGCTTGAATATAGCAAGATACCGTGGCTGTGAAGAAGATCCTCTGGAAATATGTTCTCCTATTGAGCAAAAGATTAAATCAAAGAAAATATTGTTCAGCGGATGTACCTGTGATTGAAACAGAAGATTGAAGGAGAGACATGCTTCAATTAACACTGATGAAAGTTTGAGTGAAGGCTCAGAGATAAAGGAGATAAGAACTTGAATTATACATGACATGTTCTGTATCAGGAGGTCTAACCTGCGATGTATATGTTGGCCTGTTGGGGTTCAGATTGTCTGCAACAACCTCAGAGAAGAAGAAGAAAGAGCTATGAGTTAAGCAAATTAGTTGAAAGAAGTAGAAGAACACAAGTTCTTGAGCTGAGAAAATGGTGGTGAGAAGCCTTGAAAAGGTCAAAATAAATTTGAGGAACCGAGTGCAATGTATCTTGTATCAAAAACTGTACCAGAACCTGTGACAGATTCTAAATGAAATCATGATGACATTGGATGTTCTAGAGATTGATGTTTTCGCTGACCAGGAACACTAAACTTGATCTCATGAAAGGGCAACTACTGAAGAAGATTGGCTAAGTAAAAGTTTTTCTTTATTTGCTGCAAAGATATGGACTCTCAGCTCGAGTTAAGGGAAAGTGTTTGAAAAAGATCACTGGCGGTTCTTACATCTTACTTGTTGACGTTGAGGATAAAATAAAGGAAGGGGGCATTGTTTGTTGGGTAACTCGAAGAGCAAGCAGTGGAAGAGGCAACTTGTAGACACATGGCGTAGTTGCTGGCATGTGATGTGTAGAAAAGCTCGATAACCCATAGTTAACCTTGATCTTGAAGAGACGTCGAGTCAAAGACTATACGAGAAGTACTTTGGGTTCTATGATCATACGCTGTAACACAAAAGCATTGAAACAACTCAATGAATTAAAAAATACTGGTATTGGTAGAAACATGAGGAAGCTGAGTGTTTACCGAACTGTCTTCAAAGTTGGAGCATCATGATATGTTTCGGGTTGCAGGTTTCTGTAAAATGCAGAAAAACAGTTAGCAGTTTTATCAGGTTTCCAAGAATATGAAACAGAAAGAGATCTATCAAGAGAGAAACAGAGAGGCTGTCTGATCTGGAACTAGCTTGCAAGTGGCTAATTGTAAGATGAATAATCGTGGCTGAAGGGAAGTCTTGGCTGAATAGTAGTTATACGTGGTCTCCGTATACTTTGAATTTTTGCAGGCAAATACTGTATTTTATTTTGGGGGTTATTATCAGATGATGAGACCTCAAAATACTGGAACTACAACACAAGCTAGGCCCGATCTCAATGGAGAGAGCTTATTTTTGTTAGCTTAGCTAGGCATTCAAGCAGAAGACGATGAGGTGTAGAAGATGATTTGGCAAGCTGGATTTCATTCCTTTTCCCATGACGTGTTGCTTGAATACTGTTGCCTGAGCGACAAGTTAAGTTTAATGAAGTAGGTTGTTAACACAAAGGCTAAACTTCTTAGACAAAGCAACCTTGAGATGAAGATGAGTTGCATCTTTCACCACATGGCGATGGATCTTATTAAAGTTTCGTGGTGGCTATGACATGGACGGTCTTGTTTTCGGTCTTCTGCGATAGGATATGCAACCATAAAAACAGGATGGTCGTTGGTCTCATGCTGAAAACGAGAGGATCGTCTTGTTTTTCAATAAGCTCATGTCTACATGATTGATGATATGTCTCTGGTGAATGTGAAGCGAACAGTTTCAGGTAAAATGAGGATCTGGAAGACGCCGTGTATTATTCATGGAACAAGAAGACTCATGCTAAGCACTGAAGCCAAAAGAAACTGAGAACCTAAAGACACAAACGATTGCTGGCATTTGCAATTCAAATCTGAAGCAATATGGTCGCGTGACTTGTTGGTATTTTTGTGTGTCTACGTTTGTTGTCGAACAAGTTTCTTGAATGTCTAACTAAGTTAGAACCACAAGATCGGGATTGTTCGATCTAGACAACATGTTGAGCTATAACGGAAATGGTTGAGGCTGCACTTGGATTGGCTTTTGGAAGGCAGAGAATACAACAAGAGGAAATTATTGCTCAGAATTGCTACTGCATCAACAAGAGACTGTTCTGTGCGTACGACAGGCTTAGATTCTGTGCTATTGACGACAGCGGTGTTTGGTTGATGTCAGGACAGCTGATTCTAAGTGATTATCATCTAAGAAGGCTCTTGTTACTATTAAAGAAGTTTGAGTCATATATTTATTTTTGGAGGCAAGGCAGTCGGTTTTTCACAGAGCTGATTCAGATCAAGTTTGTATTAGAGATGCTGGTGGAATAAGATCAAAGTCAGAAAATTACTTGCAGACAGCTGTTTTGAATACTGTTACGAACTGAGTATGACAGGGAAGACATGTCCCAATTAAAACTGATGTGCCGATGCAAAGGGATGCAAGGGAGCAACTGGATCTTAAATGTGATACTGTGAGAAGCGTCATCAGTTTTTCTGTGTATTTTTCGCATAGTTGTGCACTCAAGCAGGGAGAGAAGACATATATGAGGTGTTCACAGAGTTGGAGCTTAACTCATGGGGGAGTTTTAATGATATACTAGATATACTGACATAAGATGGAGCTTAAAGGATGTGAGAAGATATATATGAGGTGTTCATAGAGATCGAGCTTAACTCACGGGGGAGTTTTAATGCATATACTCGATATACAGACAAAGATGGAGCTTAAAGCATGTGAGATTAAATTAAGAAAGCATCTTATGTTTCCTGCTGGTGACAAGAGTTTTACAGAAAGTAATGCTTGAGTATCAAACTAAGCTAAAAAGGGAGAGAATGAAAATGTCAGATATTTTGAGTATTGAGATGATCCGATATACAGTAATGTGTGTCTGCATGGATTCTAAAAAGCAGTCATCAAGGGAGAGATTGAAGATGTAGTGTTGACTGGTTTGAGAAAACGCATGTAGTAGTTCGTGTACTAATCTTGGAGTAGTACATGAAGTGGTACAAGAAGTCATTCACGAAAACGCATGTAGTAGTTCGTGTACTAATCTTGGAGTTAGGCCTGGGCAAAAAAACCGGAACCGAAGAATCGAACAGGAACCGAACTAAAATACCCGAACCGAAACCAAACCGAGGACCCTCAAATACCTGAATGGTTCCTATATTTCTATATCTGAAATAACCGAACCGAACCGGAACCGAACCGAGAACCGAATGGATACCCGAATATATAAAAATATTAATTATATATACATATAACATAATTAAATATTTATTTATAACTTAAAAATTTATTAAAAGAACCCAAAAATATTTGAAGATAATTAAAGTATTATGAAATATCCGAACTACCCGAACTACCCGAACTATCCGAAAGTATCCAAAGTAATCCCAAATGTCCAATTTTTTTTATCTAAACCATCCTAATTATTTGATATTTATCCTAAATAACCGATATTTTACCCGAACTATCCGAACTACCCGAACTATCCGAACCGGAACCGGAACCAAATGAGAACCAAATTTTTTTCGGGTATTTTCCGGTTCCTAGTTTTATTATCCGAACCGAACCCTAAACTATTCGAACCGAACCGAACCGAAAATAGGTCAAGTAGTAAATGGGTACTTTAACCCTCTATCCGAACTACCCGAAACCCAAAATACCCAAACCGAACCGAACCGATACCCGAAATGCCCAGGCCTACTTGGAGTAGTACATGAAGTGGTACAAGAAGTCATTCACGAAGCTGAGCTGCGGAGCGACTGCATGCTGAGATACATAAGTGGACAACAATGGGCTCGGCCTAAAGTCAGGAAGTGGCTACTGAGTTGGGTAATCATCTTAAATAGTACATTTAAGATGAGTAAGAACTTCCATATTCTTGAGAGAAAGAAAAAGGAAAGATTGCTTAGAAACCCTAAGGTTTAGGGTTTAGCAACCATATAAATACCAGGAGGCCGTCAAAGAAAAAGGTACACGTCCAGGGTATTTTTGAGAGAGGCACACAGGTGTGTGGCGTCGTCCCACCAGACAGATGGTGAGATCTGTTGGTGGTTTAGTTGTAGAGAACTATGCTCTTCATAAAAACATTGAGTAGTAGTTGCTCTAACCATTGTTATCTAGATAAGAGTTGTAGGCACGTGTGTGTACTAGATACCATATATCAATTGTAGGTTGTAGCCTTTTCTAGTGAATGGTTTCTGGACGTGGTCTCGGGGATGTAGGAAATGAACCCCGTTAACAAATCTCTATGTGTCATTTATTTTATGCTCATACATGTTATACTTGCACTCGAATACATACTAGCCACAATATGCATTAACATTCTCTTCTTTGAGCCGAGAAAAATCTGAGGTCATAAATCTTCTCTTCTCTATATTTTGTTTCTAAATGATGTTGAACTTTAGCTTAAAGATATTATAATAATGTGATTAACCTTGGTTGGATGTGTACATTGATGCCTCAGTTTACAGTTTTTCATCTTGTTTATTCTTGTTTGGATATGTAATTTTGTTGTGAGGCACCATAACTGAATCATGTTGAATCGGTGGGTAAAACCCTTTGCTTGTGATTTTTTATTTATTTAGTGGAGTTCATCATGTGTTTGAGTACGAAGTCAAGATAGTTCTTGTTTTTACTCGTTTTGATTTTACATATTGTTCTTTTGGTAGGCTAGTGACTTTTCTCATCTACTTTTTAGTTGATTGATTATGCTTTGTAAGTTCTATGATATGTTTTTGTTTATTGACTTGCTTAGTTTCATTAGATTATAACGCTTTTTGCTATTCTAGAATTAAATTGTGTTGGTTGAAAATTTATCTCTCCCTCTGAAAATTTGATTAATGATATATCTTTATGATATTCTTCTATCATGTTATGTCTTGAAAGCTGTGTTGTGATGATTCCAGGAAGTATTTGTAAAATCTTTAGGAACACTGGTGCATGTATGTTCTGATGAAAATTCACTAGACATAAGGAGCAAACTATCTTGTGAGATCTTCAACCAGTTTATAGATATAATTTTTAAAGAAAGAGAAAGATGAATATTTATAGTAATTTTGTTCTGATAAGACTCTGGCTACAACTGGAACTACATCTTTTGGAACAAAATCATTTGGAATGGATAATTCCATGGGATTCCATAAATTAGTTATCAGTTATCATGAAAGTTTCTAAAACACAATTCCACGTATTCCATTTTTGGAATGAAACAAAAAAATAAATCCTTTGTAAAAGCTCTTCCTTTTATTCATGATTCTAAACCTTCGTGAATGAATGGAATGTATGGAATCTCTATTCCACTTATAGTTTCAGTTTTCATTCCATTTCTAACATCATTCTAATTTTTTCTATTCCAAAAATAATCATTCCTTTTATTCATAATATTCCTATTAGGAACAACAAGTTGCACCCTCTATGTTTTGAATTTTTTTGTTATAAATATTGACTTGGAAAAATTGTAGAATGTTTCTAAGAAGATTGTAGTAAATGATGAAGAGGTTTGTTTTCCTATGTTAGTTATTGAACATGTTCAAGATATCTTGAAACATTTTCAGGAAGTTTATAATGAAATTATGAATGTGGTTTGATTGTAATATGATAGCATGAGCATGTTTGGGATGTATATCCAAATAAAATATGAGAGTGTTTAAAGCAAAATATGAAATTAGATTTGTCAAAAGTTAAGAAATTGATCTCCACATTGTTCAAAGTATAAAGCAGATTTTTTTTTGCAAGTCTTTGGCATTGAACCCAATTACTCTTGAAAATTGTATCATAGTGTGTAGCCGCTGAGAATGGTGTTATATTTGTTAGGCCTAGCATTTAAAAAAATATAAGCAACATTTTTACATAATTAAATAATATAAAATGTTCTGATTCCATGGAGAATCGAATGCATGTGCATGTATGAATGAAGTATAATTAGAATAGTGAGTTAGCTGTTAGGCTATGATGAATTTTTGGTTAGTATCAAAACATAAATGTATTTATTAACAAACCAAAATATATCTTATGTATGATACCTTGTGACATGTTTATGAGGGGTTTTTAAAACAAAATATAAGTGTGTACGCGCAGTGGCGGAGGCAGCCAAATTTTTTACCAGGGTTAGTTTCATAACAAACATATATTACATGGGTCAATTGTTTAATTTTATGACATTTTCTCATTTCTCTATTAAATGCAAGTAAAAAAAAATTGCATAGATTTCATGTGGTCAAGTGACCCACGTCCTCAAGCTGTGGCTCCGCCACTGTGTACGCGCATACCACATAGTCATGTTCATATGAGCATAAATCATCACTAAACAATTAAAATCATAGACTAAAGCATAAATATACAATATAGTTGGATAGCATTTGACATGTTTAAGATGAGTTTTCAAAACAAAGTATAAATATATTCAAACATATCACATATTCAGGATAGCTTCTAATATAATTAGGAAGTCTTTTCAGAATACTTTGACAAGTATTGGACGAGTCTGAATTACATATAAGATTTGTGCTATAATGTCCACACCCAGATATTGGTCATATAGAAACATAATCATCGATAAACCATTAAAAATCAGAGAAGAAAACATATTTATAGTATTTAAATGACACGTAGAAAAAAAGTTTCATAAGACAATTCTTCAATGATCTATTTAAGTTTGAGTCATTCTTTTATTTTTCCATAGTTGCGCATATTAAAGAGTCTTAACAACTTTGCAGATGTTTGTATGTGCTTGTACTTCTCTGAGTTGTGTCACATGTATGATCATGCACATACTTCCTCACCATGAAAAATCTAAAGAAAATACCTTGGTGGTACGCATCCCCCAACTACACTTATCAGCAACACAACACAATATCACTCTTGACTTGTTAGACGAGACATTCATATACTTAAACTTCCACTCCAAAGTCTATTTCTTCTTCCTCATCATTAGTTCTTCTTTGATCTTAAAATAAATATTCATCTTAATATCACCATCTCCTCTCGTGGCTGGTGAAATTCATATATGAATATGAGAAGAATCTTGAATAGCATTCAACGGATGGCCTAATCATATTTATTAGGAAGAACCTGCAAAACTCATGTTCTTTTGGAATGATTTGTACTTATTTAGGAAAGCTAACATGAATAGTTTAAAAAAATAAGAAAATCATATAAAATTCACAAAAATAGGTGTGAAACAATGCAATTGTTGTTCTCTTTACACAGTATGGCTTGCTACTCTATTGGTTGGTGAAATCCCTACATGAACATAAGATAAATTTTGAATAGAATTTAAGAGAACTGAAGAAACACCTGTATCAGAAGTTGGTTTGTCACATCTAGATGAATCAGGAAGAACCTGCAAATTTTGAATTGTTTTGGAAGAAATTGTACATATTTAGGAAAGCTACTATGAACAGTATAAGAAAGAAGAGAATAATACAAAACTCACACAAAAGAGGTGTGAAAAGATGTACTTGTTGTTCTTCTTGCACAGTATGATCAGCTACTTTGTTGGTTGGTGAAATCCATATATAAACATGAGACAGATTTTGAATAGAATTCAGGAGAACTGAAGAAGCACATGTATCAGAAATTGGCTTGTTATAGTTAGAAGAATAAAGAAGAACCTGCAAATTTTGAATTGTTTTGGAAGGTTTAATAAATAATTAGGACAATATCATGACCAGTCTGAGAAAATAGGAATTCATACAAAAATCACATCGAAAAACTTTTGAATGATTAAAACAAACAAAGTCATATCATACCACTTCATGTTTGTGTGTTATATCAATTGTGAAGCCAAGCTATCCTTTGGAGTTTGATTCTTCCTTTGCTGTTTTTGAACATATCAATATGCTTTTTGTAAGTTTAATAAAAGCAGTAATCTGTAAATAAAAGAATCTGAATGTTACTATACAACACATAGTTTTCAATCAAACATCACAAGAGATATAGGAATGTAAAATTCAAATTTCTCAATGTCACAATATAATAACTCACTCACTATATTCTAAGACAATGGACTTCAAAATCAATAGAACATCACATATAATATGGTCTCAAATTTAGCACAAATGACTTAAGTCTTGTTCAATGCTATCCTTTTCATGTTCAGTAATCCGATGAAGATCAATATGATCCTTTCGATGGTTCATTATAAACTGGTCCAACTCCTTAATGATTTCTAGCTAAGTCAACATCACATTCATTCCATGTTATGCAAACGACTAATGCTTGAATCAAGTAAATTTACCGTTTAGAAAGCATCCCTTGTGAAAGGAGACCTTTCCTTTGACTTATGTATAATGAACGAATGTTAATCTACAAAAAAACATAGGTTATGATAGAATCATAGACGGTTCATGATCAATATATGGACTAAAGCTTCCAAATTAATTTGAAAAGAATTCAAAACAAAACAATCAAATCTAATTGATCCCCAATCCACAAAGTTCCATTAAATTAAGAGTCGATAACAATTGTGAATAACTTTGATAAAAACATTGCCGATGAATCATCTATATATAACTTTTAATAACTGTGAATAAAAATCTATTAACAATGGATCAGAGATACCTTGACAATGACAACAACGAGTTACAATAAAACTGGGGAGATCGTTGAAGATGATGGACGACATCGGATCTGATGACGGCGAATCTGATGACGGCAGATCTGATGACAGCGGAGTTGAGGGAGACCGTAATAACTGACAAACGCTGAAGATAACGTTGGAGATGATGACAGCCTTGCGCTGAGTCGACGACATTGAAGGATTCATTTTTTTTTTAATTTTAAATATAATGTAATTAGGAGATTAGTGAAAGAGGTACCATGGTAATTCACCCTATTAAATGAAATCAGTGTCATTTTTTCCCATTGAGAAGCAAAACTTGGTTTATGGTCATTTGAGGCTATTTATCAAAAACAAAAATTGAAATTACTTTTAAACGGAAAGATGTTTGATCTGACAACGAAACGGTAAATTCAAGGAAAATGGGATGAATCTTTTTTTTAACTTTTCTTCATATCTTCTTTTATAGAACACACAAAAATACATATCTAAAATTAATAGTTATACCTTTAAATGAGTGGAAGATGAGAATCATGTGATGAAAAACCTCCAAAAACAAGATAAATTAGTGAGAAAGACATGAGACAAAAACAATAAATTGATATAAATTTGGTGTTTATAAGTTCAAAGAGATTAAAGAGAGGTTAGAGAGTTTTAGAATGAGGAACATTACATTTTTGTTGCAAGCATTTGAGAGGAGGAGAGAGAATGTGTACATTTTTCTTTATATAGAGAGACAAAAAAATCCAATTAGGTTAAATATTTTTGATTCAGAAGACTTTCAAGTAAGTCTTCTGAATAGAAGACTTCCTAGTCGTCCAGACGACTAACTTGTTAGTCGTCCAGAAGACTTCAATATTTTTAGCGGAAAACTAAAATATTTTTAGCGGGAGTTAGAAGACTTTCAGAAAAGCCTTCTAGACGACTTCTCTGTAAGTCGTCTAGACTCTAAACATAATCTCTAAACTAATTTAACTAACTAAACACTTCATAAAATAAAATTAAACTTAAAAAGTGTTTACTATACACAGAAATAAACACACATATGTAAAAAAAATTATTTTTCAAAAAACATTTAAGCTTTACAAAATCTAACCCTAAGAATACATACAATACTACAACATATGTTTGTCAAACCCTAAACCAAAGAATATCATGATTCACTACTTTCACTCATCTATGTTGAAAACAATTAAATTTTTTATATCTTAATTTCTATCACTTAAAACTATTTATAATTACATGATTTTAATTTTTACTTATCAAAATATTTTTTACAAAATTTATAAATTATTTTTAAGATCAACCATACTAGACGACTTACAATATCTCAGAAGACTCAGAAGACATTTCGGAGCTATATTCGTAAAAATGAGTTCTGCTTTTTTTGTTTGGTCACAATGGGGTGGCAGTAATTTCACAAGGCTTTTAGGTTATTTTTGCATTTGATTTAAGTTTGAGTATAGTTTTAAATTTAAACTCAAGTTTTGGGTCATATTTGGCAAATCCCCCTATAAAATATACTATTGTGATAAAATATAATTATTATTAATATAATATGATTAATAATAATATTATGTTTATTTTTAATTAGTTGAAAGTTATAATTTTAATATATCTTTTTGAAGATTTGTATTAAAACTTTTAAAAGTATATTTTGTTTCGTTTTATATATGTGTATATCTTTATATATGTATGTACATTAATTTTTAAAAAACTTCTAATGAATAGCTAGTTAAAGTTTTTATAAAACAAATTATGATAATTTTTGTGAATTTAAATTAATATATAAAATGTGTAAATATTTTTATTTATAATATTTCTATTTTAATTTAAATTTTAAAATATTTAGAAAAAATAATTTTATATTTTTTTATCCACCCGCAACCGCAAACGCTAGCCGAAAGCAGTTTTTGATTTTAAGAGGTTCAGAGCGGTTTGAAGCGATTTATAGCGGTTTGTATGATTGTTTTGAAACACTGTCAACCGCTACCAACCGCAAAAGCTGCGTTTGTGGGTGGTAGCGGAAAAACCAGTCATGCTATTAGTCACAAAATCTAGGTTTATGAGTACTTTTTATAGGTTTTTTCTTTGTAGTCGAAATCTAGATTAGATAATTTCATATCCTGAAATATAAAAGTTTCCCCTTTTTATAAAAAAACTATTTTATCTGGAGGCAAGAGGAAAAACATGATCCGGAGGCCACAAGTTATTTAAGCGAAAGGAGAAGGCATGCGTCCTTCTGTAAGCTTCTGTAAGCCTGAAGAATGACTTCTTGTATTAATTATCCCCTACAATTTACCCCTTATCTATCCAGTTTATGTATGAAGGCCAGAGATAACATGTGGCTTTTGGTTAATTAGAACCGTACATTCATAGTAGCTCTATGAGTGGTGTGAAATTGAATAGAACTTCAGTTCTCGTGGGCTTCTCGAACTATCCTGGCCTAGACCTTAGGGAAATCTGGTATGATATACTTCATTGCGAACTCACGTGATGGTAAGAGATATTGAGATCTCTTAAGTCATTAAATGAGGTCTTGTGTGATATGATGATCTTGGTTGGGTGATGGTCTCGGATTTTCATTACAATGGCCTACAAAATCCGTTTTCTGGCATGTGGCCTTTGTGGCGCATCACCTTGCGGGCACATAGCCTTATAGTTGGTTGGAGTTATATGATTTAGATGTCATATGGCCGGACCAGATGGTACACTTGTCAATATACTTCACGGGCATGTTGTCAGTTGTCTTCCAGTTTATGAGCAGGAAGTTGTGGTCCAAGCCAGTAAATAAACTCACGAAATCTATGGTGGACGGAGAGTTTAGTCTTGATCGGCAGGATCACATAGATCATAGATGTATCAGTCATCAAGGAAATTTGTCTTCCAGTAATACAAGAAGGAATTCTTGCCCAGAGCAGGAGAAGAGAGTTGTAGAAGGAGTTCTCCATAATAGATGCCTTTCAGTCCTGGTTTGTTTGTACGACTTAAGAATATTATCCCCTTGTAAGGTGTTAAAGTAATGCTTGATGGATCTAACCGGATTCCCAACACTAGGTATTTGTAGTGAAAGAACCTCAAGACCCTTTTTAATTCCCACATTAATTGAAAACACAAAAGTTGGTCATGGCTGGACAAACAAGTCTTGTATATTTTGAAGAGAGAACATATTGGAAAAAATATTGATATAGTCTATTCAATACTTCTGTCAACGTCAAGTACTACATCCGTTTGTTTATATGGAACTAAAATTTGTTTTACTTGTTTCTTAATAATGAAATTTTTGACTTAAATTACATCTTTGGCGGTTTTCATCCGCTCTCTAGTAAATCATGCAATTATCGATGTATACATCGATCACCTCAAACAGTAAACCAAGACCATTCTGAACATCATTGTATGAACCAAGTTCAAGATTATCCTCATGTTTCTATCTCTCACAAAATCATTAATCACATCCATAAATTCTTTATCCAAATTATAATTTGTTTTTATCGCCATCAATCTACTTGCAGATGATAAATGTGAATGATCATCTCTACACCAAATGTACAATGACTACTTAACTGCATCTAACATGTTAAAAATCTCATAACTTCTAAATTAGGTTCTTCTTGTTTATTTCCTTTCTTTATAATCGACGGTAAATTTTTTCTATATGCATCATTTATCATCTGAATTAGACTTGAGCATTTTACCCGAATTTAAAGTTCTGAACCGGAACCGACCCAAAATCACATGTACGGATCGGGTATGAATATAGAAAAATAACCTGTTGCATATTTTTATAGACCCACCATACAGGTTCGGGTCTGGTTCGTATCCGAGACCTGAATGGTTATTTTTAGAACCAAACATATACCTTTCTTCTTATTGTTGGTTATTTCTGGGTTTTACTGGTTTATGTTGCAACTTCCAAGTAAAAAATTGGGGTTTGGGTTAAAATTTACTCAAATACCCAAAATCAAAGAACCGAACAAAAAATAATCAAAAACCTGGAATCATACCTTGAACCGTTAGTATCTAAAATTAACAGGTTTTTCAACAGGATTTTTATATCCGAACCAACCTGAACCCAGTAAGAACCAACACGAAACCAAACCGGAAAAGCACAAGTATCTATTAGATCCAAATTTTCTAGACTTGAAAGAATTGGACCCGATCTGAGGACCCAAATGCCTATGTCTAATCTGAATTCATCTAACCAATTCGTTTATGAGGTCGCTTGTTTTACAATAATATGATTGTTCTCCATGAAGATATTAAATCTTGTTACCCTGCATACACTCTTTTAGACATAGATGGTTTTAAACATCTCTCTTCTTAATGTTCATATTATTCTTACAAGTAAAGCATAGATATTTCAACTTACCAGTTGTTGCTTACGGTTGTCGTTGAGCTAACACCATGATTTCACTAATACCTTGTGTGAATTCATCTGTAATAAAATTTGTATTCGGATCCATATGTAACTTATCCAGCCAAGAACTAAAATATTTAGAAGAAAACATGATTTTTTGCTTTGTTGTGACTAGTGAATGAATGAGGGGGAGATGATATTTATAGATAAACCTTGAACAAATTGCCGGCAGTTTCCAAACGAAAAAACTATCCGGAATCCATCGAGAATTTTGAAATTTTCAAACGGCTCAATAATGGCTACAAAATCTCTTGGGAATTTGTCAGGAATTCCCAATGTATTCCTCACGGGTTACATGTTTTGTCAGAAGTCTGTCTCGACTTACGTCAATTATGTAACATATAGTTTTTTTTTTCCTTCGGGGTTTCTTCAGGAATTTCATGATAGATATATTTCATCCTGAATCCATTGAGATTTACCAAAGAAACATATTTCATCGGAAATTTCCGACGGATTAAGGATGACTTTCCCGATTTGCATTTTCGACGAAATTTTGTTAGAAATTCATCAGGATATTTTTTATTATTATCTTTTTCTGTCAGAAACTTCCTTGTTTTCATAAACCTCAAATTTAGGAAGCTCTCTCCATTCCTCAAAGTCACTTGCTTAAAGAGATTATCCAGCTGCTTCAGTCGATGAGATTATGATCATTGGGACAAAATTCAGACGGAGAAACATAATGGTTCTATGTTTCTTTGAGTATCTGAAGGCATCTATGAACTGATCCTTTTCCTTGGTGTTAACTGATATTAATCGACAATAAAACCAACGGTAAAGGGTAATATATTTTCGGTGGACAATGCGTCATAATAGAAGTGGATTTAAAATTTAGAACAACACAAACACGCACTGTTTTGGACATTCATAATAATTTATTTTTGAGTTTAAGGAATAAAAAATTGCAAGAAATGAAAAATGAAATGAAATTTGGCCAATTTTAAGTTTCAGAACCAAGACATGTTCATCTATGTGAGCATTTCACTGAAATGGGTTAGGCTGGTGTAAAAGCCTGAATAGTGATCTAAGAGAGCTGTCATGAAGCTGGGCTTGAGTGTTACCTGCTAAAGAACGCTGAAGCACTTAAGTAAAGTTACATAGCTTTGATAATGATGATTATCTTATCATCTTCTTCCTCGAGTCAAGTAGTGTGAGGTTGTTACATTCTGTTACGAAACAGAATAGAGAGAGAGAGAGAGAGTAGATAAATTTTTATCTAGCTGTTGATCGCGACATAGACAGTGGTAGAGCTTCTCGTGCCTCATTAATTAAGCAAATCTGATTATCGGTCGTGTATTTCAGAGGTAATATCTATACAGTCCAATTGGTATGTTCCACTGAGGCATTGTAGTATAGATACTGAGACTCCATATTGATTCTACTCACTAGTGCATGCTTGAGAGTTTCAATCACTCCCCGAAAAAAAACGAAGTCCGAGTGAACAAATCTTCTGTGTTGCTTGCGTTCTAAGTTTTCTCAATCTATAAAAAAAACTAAACAAAGAAAAAAATGTGTTATACACTGATTGAATCATCAATCTGAAACTAAGATCAAGATAAAAAAAACTAACAATCTAGATGCAATAAATGTGCCATTAGACCAAATACAACCGTGGAAGCACTGTAATATAATGATTAAGGTTAAAAGTCTTATACATTTAGGTTTGGAGTTCAAATACCAGACTATGAAATTTCTTACAAATTATAGAATGTAGAGCTTATCAGAGGTTCCAGATTACTTCAGGCAGAGGCGTTTTTTTTGTGGTCGCCTAGGCATTTTTTTTTGTGGTCGCCTAGCACGTTTTTGTAAAGTTCAAGAATAAGGTCAGAATATTGGCAAGTCAGAATAGGTTCAAGAATAAGGTCAGAATATTGGAGGGACAGAAGGGGTTCAAGAAGAAGGTCAGAATATTGGCAAGGAAGAAGAGGTTGAACAAGGTGGTTATCAAAATGGGGAGGATGGGTTTGAAAAGAGCATTCACATTGAAGCTGTTGCAGGTGAGATTTCTGAGGGAGAAGATAATGAAACTACATAGACACTCCTCCTTTCTACGATGACAAAGAAGAACAAAATCGTATGAAGGATGGAAGAGAGGGCGTGGAGAGTTACACATAAGGCAAGTTTTTGATAGTATCAGTGATCTTGGAGATGCAATATTTGAGTATGTATTAAAAGGCGGTTAGAATATCCAATTCACTAGAAGTTGAGGTATAAAATCTGAGGCAAAATGTGGAGTAGAAGTTGATGAAGGAAAAATCCCATGTTCTTGAAGGATTTATTGCTCGTTTGAAGAACCCGTTTCACGATGGATGGTGAAGACATTCTTAGATATCCATAGTTGTTTCAAAGATGGACACTGCAAGATATTATCGGATGGATTCACGCATCGCAAGGATGTTCTTGAATGAAATGAGGGAGGATCTAGAAATAAAGCCTAAAGAATTCCAGGATCAGATTCAGTCGCGCTACAATTATAATCCATCTAATGATTAATATCGAAAGGTGAAGACACATTTTTTTGGACCTCATTCAAGCTTAGTATGACAAACAATTTCCCAGGTTCAAAGGCTACATAATAGAAATTAAAAAGTAAATCACTCTTTTGTACTTTTTAATAGAGATATGTGTATTCTAAATGTTTAAATCTCTTTGGTGGTGGGGAGAACAAATGCAGGATCATCGACTGATCTTAGAACCGTTATTGGGGCTGGTTGAATTGAAGTTTTTGATCGCTTATACGTGTTTTTTCTTGCTGGAACCAATTAGATAATAATCACCATCATATGGAACTCTTTTTTCTCGAGTGTTCAAAGGACGATATTTCAAGAAAGCTTCAGTCCTAGAACCAATTAGATCATAATCACCATCATATGAGTGGCGTAGTATAGTTTCAGCTAGATCTCTGGTTAATAAAAGACTAATCAAATGGGTGGGAACACGGTCATCCATTTCAGTATGGAATGACCCATGGATTCCAACCACTCTTCCGAGACTAGCAAACAATAATCAACAAAATCATCATCCTGATATTATAGTGGACTCACTCATCAATACAACTTCGCGGACATATTCAGGTGATTAGAACTTTGGTGGATCCACAAGATACAAAATACAGATTGGAAAAAAGTTGTAGGTCGCCATTGTTGGAACTTTACAAAATGCAGGTTATAGAAAATGAGATAATATCACAATTACAAATTTGTCCCTCCTTAGAAAAATGCAAGGAAACAATTCGAACTCGGATTGATTGATAACTGAATAAGTCACTCACCACTAGAGCGGAGGAAACTTATCACATATTATTTACATAAATAATATTTATAGATACATATACTTGTAAAAGTTAAAGAATAAGTCCAATTAATTCCCATTTTTATTATTTTGATAGGCTAACGCCGACCGTTCGATAGCATAGTTCCGGACATGAGTTTTACTCAGTGTTTTGAAACCCGACCCGGATCCGCGGTTGAACCGCTAAACCCGGTGACTCGAGATAAATCCGGTTTGGGTTTTGTGAAAAATCCAAAATTTAAAAACTCGCAAAAACCCACCAAAACCCGAAATCCGGTACTGGTTGAACCACTGGTTGAACCAATAGATAAAGTTTATATTTTTATAAGTTTTTAAAAAATTTTGGATTCTTTTTTATATTCTAAATTTTCAATTAAAAAATTAGTTTTCTTTCAGTTTTTTTGCCATCTTCCTCTTCCTCTGCCGATCTCTACTGATTTTGTATCTCTTTTTTCTTCTTTTTTTTTTTCTTTTTGATTATTTGTTTATTATAAATCTGTATTACTAGGTTTTACATGTTCTATGTCATGTGTATATTTTTTTTTGTTGATAATTTTTACAATTTAGATTAAACTTTCTGATTTTAATCATACATAATACCAATCACACTATTTTATTTGTGATTTTAAGATTTTGATGAAGATTTCATTGTGCCACCGGAAAAAATTGAAGTGAACTATAGTAGAGAGAACCAAAATTAGTTAATGTGGTTTGGTGTTAATTTATCGTTGTTATTGAAAATTTATTACAATGATGTTTTATTTTTGATTTATTTTGTATTTGAAGTTTAATTTATTATTCAAATTAGACATAAATATTTATATATTTTATCCTTGATTTTTTAGATGTCATAATTATTAACTAGTTAATGTTTTTTTAAATAGTCTAAACTATTTTTGATATTTTTGTATATCAAATGAAAATATAAAAAAAAAAGTTAAGCATTTTCTAAATGTTTGTAAACATAAAATATATACATATCCAAACTATTATTTTATGTTTTAAAAAATTTAGAAAATATTAGCTTTAGTTTCTATATTTTTATTTTCAAATCTAATATATTATTATATAATAAACTAATTCATTTATTAACATGCGGTTTCACACACAGTCGACCCAACGATCCAGTGATCCGGTAAGTCGTCCGGTTCAATATCCGGATCGGCTTTCAAAACATTGGTTTTACTCCATAAACAAGGAAGTCATTTGATATAGTTTAGTTTTCCTTGATTATTTGTTGGGGCTTAAAAGTTTGGCAACGCACGTCATCGCTTGAAATGATTGAGTTACTTTAGACGAAATATATGTTTAATAAATCAACCCTATTGGCGTTATTAAATGCTCCCACGTCTCCCACAGAATTAATAAAATCAAAATACAGATCAGTAAAGTTGGATCAAAGTATCAAACTAAGTATTAAGACAAAATTGAGCTACTCTTCTTTTGTTTTTTTGATCGATAATGTGTCAACCAGATGTGACGTTCTGTTTATTTTGATTATAATACATGACATACATCTTAGGAGGTTAATTAATAATGATTAGACGATTTTGAAAAATAAGTTGTAACAATTTTAAAACATGACTAGATCTTGATCTGCGCTTGCATTTTTACGATGAAAAATTTCGCTAATAACTTAACAAATATTTTGTTAATTTGAAAAAGTTTAGGTATTTATTTTTTTTTAATATTTAAATCAGTGTTTTTAAATTCGTTCCGAACCTGTGATTATGCCGGTTAATCCAGAAATCCGACAATTCAATTTAGGTTTTTAAAAAAAATCATATTAAAAAATTCACTAAAACCTGAGACTAACCGATTGAATTGGTGGATGACCGATATGTACTCTAATTTGATTTAAATTGTTATAGTTTCATAATTTGTAATCTTTTAGTTTAAATTTTAAAATTTATTGTTTTGCAATTTATGAAATTATGACGTTTCTACAAAATTTTAATAGAGAAAATGATTGACATAAAATAACTAATAAAATAACTAAGATGTTGTGAAACGAGAGATGTAGAAAGTGTTATCTTATTCATTAACCAAAGGTTCCTTATATACAAGTTACAAATAGACCGTCATAAGATAAATGGAAAACCTAATCACATAAGGAAAAGGAAACCAAGTACAAGAATGAAAAAGAAAGCATGAGATAAATGGAAACACATGAGTAATATGGAAAGACATGGTCTAGCCGACCAGTAGCTCTTCATGCGCCTGGTCCGGTTTGGTTCAACCGGATATGGGTCGACCACCAAGTGGTTCTCAACACTCCCCCTTGGTCGACACATCTGATCAGGGTTTGTAACATGCTTAAATGTTGCCTCATTAAAACCTTTTCAGGAAAATCCAGTGGGACAAAACCATGGATAAGGAAAAAGAGTACAACACATATTACTCCCCCTGATGAATGCATTACTGAAGATCTTTCAGTCGACGCATCCCTATCTGGTCGATGAGCTTCCTGAACGTCGAGGTTGGTAATGACTTGGTAAAGAGATCTGCTGAATTCTCACTTGAACGCACTTGTAGTACTTGGACCTCGCCGGCTTTCTGTAACTCGTGGGTAAAGAAGAACTTGGGCAGAATGTGCTTCGCCCTGTCTCCTTTGATGTAGCTGTCTTTGAGCTGTGCAATACAAGCCGCATTATCCTCATATAACACGGTTGGTGGGTCTTTTCCCTCGGTCATCCCACATACATCTCGGACATGCTGTGTCATGGACCTCTACCATACACTCTCACGGCTGGCCTCATGTATTGATAGTATATAGAACGCTACGATATAGCTATACCACCGTGTGTAAAGACATAACCAGTCTGAGATCGAGCATGATGAGGATCTGATAGATAACCTGCATCAGCAAAACCAACTAAACCTTCTTTAGAATGGTTAGTGTATAGTAGACCCAAATCTTTCGTTCCTTGTAGGTAACGAAATATATGTTTTATCCCGTTCCAGTGCCTTTGGATCGGACAAGAGCTGAATCTTGATAACAAGCTCACGGCAAAACTGATGTCTGGTCTAGTGTGGCCGGCTATATACATCAGAGCTCCTATGGCACTGAGATATGGCACTTCGGGACCAAGGACATCTTCATTGTCCTTCTTTCGACCGTATGGATCCTTGTTAGGATCAAGGCTTCTCACGACCATGGGGCTTGTCAATGGGTGAGATTGGTCTATATTAAACCTCTTGAGTACCTTTTATGTATATGCCATTTGATGCACAAGGATTCCATCTTTTATATACCCAAGTTGTAATCCTAAACAGAACTTTGTTTTCCCGAGATCTTTCATCTCGAATTCTTTCTTGAGATATTCAACTGTTTGAGAAATCTCTCCAGAGGTTCCTAGGATATTCAGATCATCTACATATACTGCAATGATCACAAAGCCTTTATTGAACTTCTTTATGAATATACATGGACAGATCGGGTCGTTCTTGTATCCTTCTTTCAGGAGGTACTCACTCAATCTAGTGTACCACATTCGACCTGATTGTTTCAATCCATAAAGAGACTTGTTCAATCTGATACAATGTTGTTCTCGAGAACTCTCTTTGTTTTTCAACTCAATACCGTATGGAATTTTCATATATATCTCATTGTCCAGTGGACCATACAAGTATGCGGTTACAACATCCATCAACCGCAGATTTAGATCTTCCCTCACCGCTAGACTTATCAAAAATCTAAAGGTCGTAGCATCCACCACAGGGGAGTATGTCTCCTCATAATCTATTCCTGGTCTCTGTGAGAATCCTTGTGCAACAAGTCGTGCCTTATATCTCATAACTTCTCCTTTTTCATTTCTTTTCCTCACAAAGACCCATTTGTATCCAACTGGTTCTATATCATGAGGTGTCCGGATGATCGGTCAGAACACACCTCTCTTTCTCAATGATTCTAACTCCACGTTTATGGCCTCTTTCCATTTCAACCAATCTGGTCGTCACATGCATTCATATATGGACGTGGGTTCATGATCCTCATTTTCCATAAGTTCAAGTGCTACTTCATATGCAAATATATCACTGATGTCGACATCTTTTCTATTCCATTGTTTCCCAGACAAGACATAATTTATTGAGATCTCATTATTATCCGGATCGTCAGTACCATAAAGCAAGGCGTCCCGAGCAACATTGTTTGGTACATCAGAACCGTCGGCCATGTCTAAAGCCATTTGGTCGGATGCGGCCACATCTCGGGCTGGATCGGCCGCAACCATGTCTGGGGTTCCAACCTCGGATTCTGCACCTTTCTTTGTTTTCTGAGGGTTCTTATCTTTGGAACCTATTGGTCTACCACGTTTCAAACGTACTCTAGACTCTGTAGCAACTTGATTGTGTCTCTCTTGGACATCAATTCGTATAGGTGCATTGGCTGCTGGTATATATGACTTAGTCACTCTATTCGGGTCAGCAAAGGAATCTGGCAATTGATTAGCTAGCTTTTGCAAATGTATTATTTTCTAGACCTCAAGATCACACACTTGAGTCCGAGGATCTTGCCATGTTAAGGATGTTTGATTCCGTGTGATATCCTGTACCAGCTTACCATTATCTCCCCCTAATGCTGGATACTTGGATTCATTAAAATGACAATCCGCATACCTGGCCTTAAACATATCACCCGTGGTCGCTCTAGGTATTTTATTATGGTGGGGGAATCGTATCCAACATATACTCCCATCCTCCTTTGAGGTCCCATCTTAGTTCTCTGTGGTGGTGCTATAGGCACTTGGACGGCACATCCAAAAGTTTTGAGATGGGATATGTCTGGCTCATGACCCGTAATTAACTGGGATGGCGAGTATTTATGTTCACTAGATGGCCTGATGCGAATCAACTCGGCCGCATGTAAGACTGCATGTCCCCAAGCCGAGATCGGGAGTTTTGATCTCATTAAAAGTGGTCGAGGTATCAGCTGAATTCGTTTTATAAACGATCCGGCAAGACCATTTTGTGTATGTACATGTGCCACAGAATGTTCCACACTTACCCCCATGGACATACAATAATCATTAAAAGCTTGAGACGTGAATTCACTAGCATTATCTAGACGTATAGTCTTTAAAGGAAAGTCTGGAAAGTGTGCTCTCAGTCGTATGATCTGAGCTAGCAACCTCGCAAGTGCCAAATTGCGGGTGGATAAGAGACAAACATGTGACCATCTCGTGGATGCATCAATGAGGACCATAAAGTATCTAAACGTCCCACAAGGTGGGTGTATTGGTCCGCATATATCAACTTGTATCCTTTCCAGAAAATTTATCAGTTCCTTATTCACTTTTGCTAGTGATGGCCTAGTGATGAGTTTTCCTTGTGAACATGCTTCACATGTGAGATTCTTTGGGATAACTCTCTTTTCTTTCAAACTGTGTCCATTTGAATTCATTATGAGTTTTCGCATCTTTTATTGCCTTGGGCGATCTCATAGATCTGAAGGAACTCTTTATTTCCTTCCCCATGGTTTCAATATGAAAACCATTAAATCTTATGTCTTTGAAACTCAACAGGCTTCTTTTAGAACTGGGTGAATACAATGCATCTTGAATCTCAAGATGAGTACCCAGGCAATAAGATGTTTGCTTGGCCGTAGTCTTCTATCAAACCGGCAATGCCTGCTATTGTACTTAAATTGGCACTCTTAAGTGTAAGATCAATGAAATATCTCTTGTCTCTTAGAATTGTATGGCTGGATCCACTGTCCACGACCGGAACATCCATATCATCTTTCATTCTTCAAAACAAGAATCATAGAGTTAATGAAGAATTTTTTTCACACGATGATATATATATATATATATATATTTTAATATTATGATTCTTAAGGAATTTATATATAAGAAAAAAATTATTAATTCAATATATAAAGTTTAAATCAGAAAAAAAATTCAGAAAACAAGAACACCAAAAAAAAAAACATAGAAAACATATAGCTATGATGTCGAATTTATTTTTTTATTTTTATTTCAAGGCATCTGAAGTCTCATACTCCATATGATCATCCTCTCTGTCGTGAGTTTCATACTCCATTTTAACAATATGTTCGTGATCCATAACATCTTCACCATCTTGGTAAACCATGTTGGCTTCCAGATTCTTCTGTTTCAGACTTTCTTTGTAGAGATCGGCAAGATGCTCAGGAGTTCTACAATTCTTAGCCCAGTGATTACCCATTCCACATCTATGGCACACATCGGATTTGTTTTGTGGTTTGAAAGACACACTTCGACCATGGCCTCGACCGCGGCTAAAACCGGGTGAGTTTCCTCGACCACGGCCTCGTCCTCGCATTTGTGTCTTATAGTTACCACGACCACGTCCATAACCTCTCCCACGGCCATTGCCGGATTGGTTATTGTGCTGAACATGGTTGCTTTCTTTCTTGGCTTCTATGGCCGAGTTAGATGAACCGGGTACTGGTGCTGATCCGGGTGGTCTCAGCTCGCTGTTCCTCATCAGCAGCTGGTTGTTTGTCTCAGCAAGTAACAAACAAGCAATCAGACTTGAGTATGTTTTGAAGCCTTTTTCACGATACTGTTTTTGTAACAGCATGTTACTTGTGTGGAAGGTGGTATATGTCTTTTCAAGCATATCCGCATCAGAGATTTCCTCACCACACTACTTCAACTTCGACACAATTTTAAACATTGCCGAGTTGTACTCGTCCACGGATTTAAAATCCTGGATCATGAGATTCATCCACTCGTACCGATCCTTTGGAAGTAACACCGTCCTTTGGTGATCATATCTCTGTTTAGATTCCTTCCAAAGGTCGAGTGGATTCTCAATCATCAAGTACTGATCTTTGAGACTCTCAATAAGATGATGGCGGAACATGTAGATCGCTCTGTATCTATCTTTATCACTCGATGCACTGCCTTCGGTAATTGTATCACCAAGTCCCTTTGATCTCAACATTATCTTTGTATCTAATGCCCATTGCAAGTAGTTGTCTCCAGAGACAGTGAGAGCACAATAATCCAAATTGGATATTTTCGACATCTGAAATCATAGATTCCATAACTCATCAATCGGATCATACATATATATATATATATATATATATATATATATCAATCGGATGATGCAAATAATGTATCAAAGATGCAATTCAATTCGTTTTATGATCAATCTATCAACCTAGTTCAATGATGCAATGCAATTCGATTAATGCAATCAATCTTATCAATGTAATCCGATCATGATTCATCTAGCAACCTAGTTTAATTCGGCTCATATGATCAATCAATTCAAAAAGAATTGTTTCTATGATGCAACCTTAGGAATCGGTTTCTATATGATCATGACAAGAAATTTAAAAAAAAGAAATTTAAATCAGATCAAACAATCGGTTCTAGTTTTATTAATCACAAATCGATTCTAGTTTGATCTAGCAATCCTAAAAAAATCATATAGTCTCAAGATGATCAAACGAATTAGGGTTTATTCAAAACTATCAATTCCTAATCAGATTCAAGTCGATTTCAATCAAGCAAATCATAATATGCATTCGTTTTTAATGAATCCTAATCGGTTTCTATATCTTTTATCAATCATCATAAGCAACTTAAACAACTCAATCAAGCAAATAGATCAAGCAAGCAATCGGATTCGAGTTTATAAAAATTAGGGTTTCATAACTTTTCATACAATACATGCAGTTTGCATGCATGCGGTTAGGGCTTAGGTTCTTAGGGTATTATTAGGGTTTATGATCATTACCTGAACCTCCTTTTCGGGTTGAATGGTCTACCAATCAGAGATGATCCAAGTCATGTGAGAATTGTCGGATGGGCTGGTCGCTATCGTCGCTTGAATCGTGATGGAATAGGGTTGCTATCGGCTTGATCGTTCGGATGGGAGCTCACGGACTATCGGCTGCTTGATCAGATCGGATGGTTGCTTGTGGGGAGTATAGGGTTGGGGATGAGGTTGCTATCGGCTGATGATGATCAAGTCGGATGAGAGAGAGTTAGGTTTAGTAATCGGGTTAGAGAGGGAGTAGAAATCGATTAGGGTTTAGGGTATTGTAATCGGGTTTAGCTTTAGGGTTGTGAAACGAGAGATGTAGAAAGTGTTATCTTATTCATTAACCATAGGTTCCTTATATACAAGTTACAAATAGACCGTCATAAGATAAATGGAAAACCTCATCACATAAGGAAAAGGAAACCAAGTACAAGAGTGGAAAGGAAAGCATGAGATAAATGGAAACACATGAGTAATATGGAAAGACGTGGTCTAGCCGACCAGTAGCTCTTCATGCGGATATGGATCGACCACCAAGTGGTTCTCAACATAAGATTAGTTATTGTGTTGTTTGGAAACATTGATAATAGTATAAAAAAAATATTGTTTGGAAACATTGATAGTAGTATAAATAAATGATTATATTGTTTGGAAACATGGATAGTAATATAAAAAAAGAAATATTAATGATTTAATTTGGATTTAACTATAAAGTAAAAATATGTATTTAATTTAAAAACTTACAAAATAAAGGTTAAATCCAATACAATGTTTTTGTTTTAATAAGATAGATTACAACTAAAAGTTGGAAATTCATTATTAGGGAATCTACTTTTCGAATGTTCGAAAATAATACATACGTTTTTTTTTTACTTAAACAAAATAATACATACTTGAAATATAAACTATTGATTGAGATTACAAACAAAAATAATAATCAGAAATTCTTTCGAAATGTTTGTTCTTCTGTAACTAAAAGTTAACCTAACTTATAATTCGTAAATTTGTAATATCTTCAATACTGAGAGTGGTTTCTATGAATGATTAGACTTTAAAATAATCATATTACCTAACAAATCTAATCATCATCATCACAATGTTTTGCACATCATCATATTCCTGTACACGAGATTTTAAATCAACGTTGTAGATCGAGGTCAAATATCTGAATTATATACAACATTTCAATGATAGTCCAAGACTCTTTAGAGGATTAAAAATAGTAATCATACAAATCAATCATCGATGACTTATTAGCGATAGCAAGTGACATGTCGCAAGACCCGGAAACTGAGGAAATTCAAATGACAAGCAGTTCAAACGTAAAATTTTAAAACGGGAAGCATTACAACGCATCATGTGACATGCCTCTCACATGCTTCAAACGACGTAGGCATTCCTCGGTGACTCTCGACAGCGATTGATGTGCTGAACCACCATCGCTACTTTGCGATTTCTCTGCCGTTTTCATCAGCTTCTTCACCTTCTTTCTCATCTCACAACCTTCCTCGTCGACCATAATCCTTCTCACCAACGACTCGATCTCCACCCTCGAAATCACTCCCTCCGATGGTAATATTTTAGACCTGATAGCGATTCCAAGCTCCTCGTTGAGCAGTGTCGCGTTCGCCATCTGATCCGCAAAAAGTGGCCAAGCTATCATGGGAACACCGCTAGTGACACTCTCAAGAATTGAGTTCCAACCGCAGTGGGTCAAAAACCCGCCCATGGCTGGGTGAGCTAGGATCTCGGCTTGTGGTGCCCACGAAGACATCACGAGGCCTCTCTTTAGAGTCCGGCTAACGAACTCCTCTGGTAGATAATCTGGTGTACCGTCTCCTACTTCCCCGCTATTAACCGTGATATATGCACTGCTAGCTACACCATCCACCGGTGGTCGGACGACCCAAACAAACCGTTGCTGACTCAACTCCAGCCCCCATGCCAACTCGGTTAGCTGTTTAGCCGAGAGAGAGCCTCCGCTTCCAAACGAGATGTAAATGACAGACTCATCCAGTTGTTTGTTTAACCAATCCAAAACCGGATTGTTGGTTTTCGATGGATCAACCGGCCTGTACATAGGACCAACTGGATAAATCGGTGCACGGGCGATTCGACCTAATAGATTTGGGTCTTTAAGAGATTTCAGGGTTTTAGGCTCCATATCATCCCATGTATTCACGATAATACCATCAACCGTCGGGTATAGTAAACCGAGTGGAACACATTCCTGGTAAAGCTGGCTGGACGGGTCAAGGAATATATCAAAAGTATCCTCGAACCGAAGTGGTTCACATCCCGGCACAGCTAAGGGTTTCTTCTTGACTATGTGCTCGTCAGTGACGTCTTGTTCAAGCGTTGGGAAATACATCAGCAATGCGAGTAATCGGGCGTTTGAAGCTATGAAGATAAAAGTCAACATATTGAACTCCCGACCTAGTGGTAAGGCGTTGACGCTTAACAAGTCAACGATCAGAGCCGTTGGTTTGTGTTGCATCTCAGCGATCTTTATTCGGACGGATGGAACTGCCTCACGCATCATGGTCAAGATCTTGAGCCCAATAAAGGCTGATGGGTCCACTAAGCCGGAGATGTGTGGAGACGGGAGGCTAATGATGTCAACAAGGTTCTCGTCATTGCCAGGTGAGTTGAGGAAATGGGACTGAGCGGAGGCTGCGTCGGCTTCAAGGACGAAGATGGTGACGTTGAAGCCTTGGGATCCAGCTAAGCGTTTCCCAAGTTCGATCACCGGAATAACGTGGCCCATTCCTGGGCTGGCTAACATGGCCGCGTGAGGTTTTGTGTTGTGCATTTTCTTCGATCTACAATCTGTTTTTTTTTTTTTTTAATTTTCTTCTGGTCTCCGTTTAATATATAAAACCAAAACTATGTTTATATATTCCACCGTAGTTGTCTTATATAAACCTGCTCCATATCGTATAAATGTAACCACTATTGATCCCTCTAGCTTTTTTGGATGTGATTAGTTGTATAATGGAGTTAAAAGGTGGAAAGAAAAGTGGAAATGAGATGAAAGAAAAAATAATATTTGCTAGAATAAACTTTTTCATTTCATTGAAATTTAGGAAAAAATTATTCTACTTTTCTATTTATTTCGCATTTATTACATACCGTATCTTGAATAGTTGAAATTTGAATTAATCAGCCAAAATAATTTAGAATTTTTGTTTTACTCTAATTATCAGCGAGAAGCAAAAATGTTAACACTACAAGAAAAACAAGGTATTTCTGATGGAATAGATATTCGTTGGAAATTTCTGAGAAAATTTTGATGAGATCTCTACGAAAATGAAAGATCGACTTTCATCTTAGATAATCGACAAATATCTACGAAATGTTTCATCAGTGTAAGATTTTGACAGATTCCCGAAGAAAATATATATCCATTAAGTAGCCATTTTATCTGTTGGAAAAAAAATCTTACTTTTGCTGTGAATCCGTGACGAATATTATGATGGTTTTACGACCGTTTTAAAATTTCAAAGAGTTTCCAACGAAAATACCACATCCGTTGGAAATTCTTCGGAAATGCCAGAAACTTTTATCTTAAAATATTTCTCGCAATCATTCATAGCACGAAACAAAAAAAATCTTCTCCTTATTATGTTTATGGATTTATAAACCACATATGGATCCTAATACGAATTTACTTACATATGAATACACAAAAAGTATTAGTGAATTCATGGCGTTATCTCTAAGACAACCAGAAGCAAACACTGATATGTTGAAAATTCATGATCTATTTGTAAGAATAATTGGAAAATTAATAAATATGAAATGGTTTGTGTCGAGTTACAAGATTTGATATCTTCATGAAGAAACTGATTATGGTAATACTAGTGAACCTCGGATTGCAGATACTATAGAAGAACATAGTACGGATGTAGATTATAGTGTAGGTATTGTTAATATGGTAAATGATGTATGTAGAGAAAATCTACCTTCAATGTTGGGGAAAAGAATATACGGGAAGAATCCAATGTAGAAGCAAAGAGATTTTTTTGATATTTTAGATGCACCGGAACAACCATTATACAAAGGATATAGAGATGGTCATTCACATTTATCATCTGCAAGTAGATTGATGGTGACTAAGAAAAATTATAATTTGGCTGAAAAATATGTGGATGTGTTTGCTGATTTTGTGAGAGGTATTATATCTAAGGATAATCTTGCACTTGGCTCATATTACAAGATTCAGAAACTTGTAGCTGGTCTTGGTTTACCGTTTTCAGATGATAGATGTATACATTGATAACTGCATGATTTATTGGAGAGCGAATGAGAATCAGAAAAAAATATAATTTTTGTCAGAAACCTCATTATCAAAATACGTGTGAAGAGTTTTTGTGCCATATAAGTGAATGTGGTATTTGCTATTTACATAAAGGTTGAAGAGACCTATATTATTCAGAACGCACAGTGGGACACCAATGAGATGGCATGAAGTGCACTTAACAAATTGTAAGATTACACATACTTAAGATGAAGATGCGTGGAAGCATATCCACTCGATTCTCTCTCTCTAAACTCTATATATTCTCTCTCTCTCTAGGCCGAAGAACAATTGTGAATCCTTCCCTTAAAACTCTCCTTAAATCACATTAGTCATCTCTTATCCTCTGAATAATCATTTATATTAGTTTGTATCTGTTTTAGATTGTTAGAATTTATAGATATTAAGGGATTAAAATGTTAGAAATGAGTTAAATCATGAAAATATGAAAACTTCCATATTTCAGTTAATATCTTTCTTAAATCTACACTAAATTCTCTCACATGATTTTCTCCTCCCACGATCTTTATCTCATTCGTTCTTTGTCTCTTTCTCTTCATCATCGATATAACCATCTATGAAAGGTAAACAAAAAGAGGCTCATGCTCTTTACTGTGAAATCTTTGTGAGTCAGCTCTCTGCTCGTGTAGGCTTACATTATTTTTCCTTTTTTTAATCAGCTGTGATGCAAAAAGATGGGTTTGATTATCTGGAAAGGAGCTGTCCATCTCTACTAACTGAGCTATTGAAGTATTTGGCGAGGCTTAGGAAACACTATGGAACAGCACCAGGACATCCAAAAGATATGTTTGTTGATGGTTGTGATGCAAATGGAAAAAAAGAGAAGCAACGGTTGCATTGATCAAAATTGTGCATTGTGTAATCTCTGTTAAAGATAATGGCTGATCTGAAACTATCTGATCCAGCATGTACAATGAATCTTTTTCAGTGCTTTGTACAAAGATCAAAGATCCAATGAAATTTGGTTACTAATCTTGGTGTTTATCTGTCTCGTCGATGAGACATTAATTCTTTAAAGGGAATATAGTGAGTGATACAACATTGAAAGAGAGTCTGTTTAAAAAAAACAAAACAATTATATGGATACCTGTCTCTGTATAAGACGTTATGTAGTAGAGCTTCTTCTAGCCCCAAAACATCATCTTAGTACCAGCGACTCACTGCAGTATCTTGTGCTGCAGCCACTTTCCATGGTATATACTGAGAGTTTTGTTTTAATCTGCTTGTACCTTCGGTGGTGCAGTCATTTTATCCTCTTTTATTTTGAAAGTATGAGGAGTTCTCTGTGGGTAATGAGCTGGATTTCTGACCATCCTACGCTGTTTTTGTTCAAGAGCTTCGACTTCTGTGGCTGCGCCACATTTAATATACCATAACACAGATCCAACTACTTTTCCAGGCCTAGCTACAGCAGCACCTGCTTCATTACAATAAAGGTAAATGTTCTGAAACTCATAAGTTCTGCATATTAACTATATCAAACTGAGAGCGCAAGAGACCTTGGATAGTTTGAGGTACACTAATAGGAACTCTCATGTCAGCACCACTCGGTCGCTCTGTAATGGTACACTTGGAGAGTCCATCAGTGACTTCCACTGAACTTTGTTGTGCCACCGCATGGCTGTTATCAGAGTACAAAACGCAAGCCCTGCAAGACATAAGAGCATTGACTCATTGTACTGTTTCCAAAAGAATCCCAAATCATCAAATGTTTACAGAAAGTGAACCATACCTAGGTAACGATGTTGGGCTGCTGCCTCTCTAGAGGGTTATGAGAAGTACCATTCTTGTAGTGTTCCTCGAGGTAAGCAAACTGTTTCTTGAAATGTTCCACCGCACTGCAGAATGAACTACATTCTTAACAACCATTGACGAGTATACAAGACAATAGTTATGCTGGTAAAGTACCTAGGATATATAAAGTTCGTGGGCTCTGATCCATCCAAGTATTCTTTAAGCATCTTTGGGTAATACTCGAGAGACTTCTTATAAATGAGCTCTCGCACGTCCTCTTTTGTGATCCTCTGCCTCTCAAACTCGAATTTCAGCTTGGTGACGGGTTGACAAGAGTGCTCTCTTTCAACCATAGCTAAATTCTTGAAGTACGGATCCACAAGCGCCTGAAGTAAAGGAATACCTCTTCAGATGTAGGCCTGTCCTTAGGTTCAAAAGACAACATCTTCTCTAGAAGACGAAGAGCGAGAGGATCAGTATGTGGAAACTTATGTGAAAACGGAATAGGTGATTAGAGACAAAAAAAAAAATTGATGATTTCGGATGAAGAAACAAAGATTCTCACACTAAATCGCCATTGATACGTCTCTAAGGTTTCAGAGGATTTTCACGATTCTTTCCGTTTTTTACTTGCTGTTTTTTATTTTTTTTCTCTCTTTTATAAAAACTTAAATAAATTATTTAGGGTAATTGAATGGTATAATAGTCTTAAACATAATATATATCATAGTTACCTAAATAATTTATACAGAGATGATTGGTAAGGGTTGTAGCTTTATGTTTTTGGCTGTAAAACTTAATCTGTAAAATCAACTTTTTTTGCTGTAGCTTTCTAAACCACTATTTTTTTGCTTTGAAAATAAAGCTCTCTGCAGCCATATTTTAATTTTATTTAGATATTTTTGCTGTGAGTTTTTTAAGGAAAGGAAATCATGATTGGTAAATTAAAGTGGCTGTATAAAGAAAAGAAGCTCTAGAAAACACTCACAGTCCTTACCAATCACCCTCTAGGCCTGAGACTTATTATCCGAAATCTGATCCAGATCCGCTCCAGAGAGGCCGAATCCGGATCCGGATAGTAAAATATTAGATCCGTTAAAAGGTACTCCGGATATCCGATCCGTTCCACCCATAACTGAGACAAATCTAAGTTGGAAATGTCTTCTCCATTTTTCTATTTTATTAATTAATATAGTGTAGATCAATGAATACAGTTGGTGAGATTCGTGAGAACCGAGAACAACGTATACAACATTATTAAGAAAGAAAGTAGTATGAGACAAATTTGAGCTATTTTCTTTTTGTTTTATGAACAGATTGATAACGTCTCAACCAGATTTGACGTTTAGTATTATCTTGATTATAAAACGCTAGCCTATGAAATTAGAAATGATGAGATTATTAGGAAACACATTCTATGACAAATGTAATTGTAACCACTAGAGCATCCGCAATAGAAATCTTTAAGAAAAAATTTTTAGCATTAAATTATTATAATAATCTATGGAGCCCACCAAAAATTAAGGATTCTTTCCTAAAAATCTTTAAGTAAGGATCAATCTTTAGAATATTTGGGACGTATGATTGATTGATATTTTCTTTTTTTTTTTAACCTGAAAAACAAATTAAAATTTTATATTTTTAAGGAGTCTAATGGATAACACCATTGGAGATGCTCTTACAATTATATAATACAAAAGCTCTTAAATTAATGTATAGAACTATATTATTTAGTGCAGTTTCAACGCTAAAAAAAAGTTCAACTCCAACTACAACACGAAATTTAACACTGAAAGCAATTTTATAATATTATATGTATTTATGTTTTTATTTGTCATTTATTTATCTATGTATTTTATTAATAAAATAAGTGATAGTCAGACTTAGAGAATCTCTTAAATTAATGTAAAGAATTATATTATTTTAGTGCAGTTTCAACACTAAAAAAATTCAACTCCAACTACAACACCAAATTTAACAGTGAAAGCAATTTTATAATATTATATGTATTTATGTTTTTATTTGTCATTTATTTATCTATGTATTTTATTAATAAATAAGTGAATAGTATTTTAGTGGGATGAATAATATTTTAGTGTGGTGAAAGTATCCCACCAAATTTGGTGTGAAATTATAGTATTGCACTAAAATGGTATAGTTTTTAGTGTTGGGTTGGAGAAGGTTTTTGTGTGAAAATCACACTAAAATAGTGTTTTGGAGTTGGGCTGGAGATGGCCTAAACACCCGTTAATCATTTTTAGACAACATCTGAGTAGATGATAATCTGTGCCATGCACAGAGTTCTGTGAATGAATAAAAAAGATTATTAGTTTTAATCTATAGATATTAGAAAGTCAAAAGACAAAAATATTAGATACACTGAAATTAATATCATGAAAATGTGCATGTTTATATAATGTAAGTTTTTTTTTCTTTGAAAACGTTTGTATAATTGGGCAGGTGCAATTGAAATATATTTTATGGAAAAAAGTATATAGGAGTAAGAAAAAAATTTATATAAATTTATTGTGAATTTAAGATAAAACAAAACATATGCAACAAAATTATTTCTTTCATAGTAAAATTATGAAATAATAATTAAAGAAACATAGGTATTATAAAAATAAAACACCAAATGCTGTGAAAATTGTCTTCATAATAACTCCTGGTTTACAATACTGTAGAGAGAAATTACAAAAAAAAAAAAAATTACCAAACAAAACACACTTATTTTTGAAAACCCTTCAATGTTAGTCATGTTCTTCAATCGACATTATCATGATAAGAAAACAGTGTCAATAAAATATTAAAGGGATATCAGCTCTAAGACAATTTTTATTTAAAATTAGTACAATACATTACCTATTCTCCAATTAATTAGGCAAAACTGTAACATAGTATTGCTTCCACAATCGAATAGTACTCACCCTCACTCTCTACATTGTTTTAAAAGGTTTCAAATTGGCTATTTCCTTTTCTAACTGGATTTTATTCCAAAGATGTGATCTTAGAGCTCGCTTACACTAAGTATACCATCCGTGCGATCTGCTCTTCTTCTTCCTCCACTGGAACTATTACTGAAGAAGGAAGGCTTGATGCTAGTCGTATTACATCTCCAGCAACTAAAGAAAGAGCTAGAACTGCAACTGCACCTATAGAATCAACTTCAGATGGAAAGGTTTGAAAGAAAGCAGCTAGGAGTGGTTCATAATCCGATCCCTTTGAGTGGAAGTAATTATTGCTGGTTCCACCCCGGGAGTGCCCTATAAGCATGAGTTGCCCTCGATAAAGAGAAGGGGCTAGGTTTGCAGACCTTCTGCCAGTAAGCGAGTAGGAGATGCGCGGAATAGTGTGCTGAACCAAGGCAGACTTCAAATACTTCCTCGATACCCAGAAAAAGTCCCACCATAAGCATTCTCTGCATCTCCACTGCATTAAATGCGGAGTTAAAGGCCGCCATGAGTGATTTGCTTGCGAGAATGTTTTGATAAGGGATGATTTAAGAAGTTGACTGTGGTGAGGTGATAGGAGTTCGGAAATCGTAGTTATATAGGGATGATACTTGTCTAGGGCTAAATAAAAAGGTTATAATGATATCAATATTCACTAATTAATTTTATGTAACTTGCGCTCCACTACAATTCTAAACTTGCCTTAATACTCGCATTCGCTAATAAATCAACATTCACAGAAAATATTACATTAATGGTTAATATGAAATTCCTTTATTAGAAAAAAAATTATGGGTTTGACCAATATAAGGGAAATAATTTTTGAAATCGCCAAATTAAAGGAATTATCTTGTGAAAAAAGCCTACTAGAATTTAAAACTATGTAATTTAGGAAATAATTGTTATCATAGAAATTTTACATCTACCAAAAAATACCAGTCTGTATATTTTTATAACAAATACAATATGAAATTCCGTTTTTAGACAAAATTTATGGGTTTGACCAAAATTAAGGAAATTTTTTTTGAAAACGCCAAACTAAAGGAGTTATCTTGCTGAAAAGTCTATTAGAATTTAAAATTATATGATTTCGGAAAAAATATTTGTCATAGCAATTTTGCACCTACCAAAAAAATTACACAACCAATAATTGAGGAAATATTCACTCTTAAATGCCGTTCAGAGAATCTCATACTGTTTATAAATTCTCGAATTCAATGCGGTTTTTCTAGAACCGAATTCATTTTGTTAAACAGTTTATAAATATATTTGTCTGTATATATGCTATTATTATAACAAATATGATAAACAGGTTCGTGAATGCAATAGTTAGGTTTTGTATTTTTAGTATAATAAATCACTGCCTCACGAAATATTCTAATTTCGGCACTCAAATCGGGTCTTAACCCCAATGATACAAGGAAGAGAAGACATTGTATGGTGAATCGATCCAGTTAAAGCATAACATATAGTGTATAACGCTGCATAACATGGAGTGTATAACAATATTATGCTCAATAGTGCATTACACGGTTTAACAAACTGAATTTCGTGAATGTAATGTAATAAACAGGTTTCATATAGTATATCATGGTAAGTTACAATTTAATTAACAATGGAAGTATATGTAATTAATTTAGTAAGGGGAGTGTCTTTAAATATATGGTGTGAGATTTATTATGGTCTTGCCACGTAGGAAATAATATTTTTGATAATAACACATGAGGTAAAGGTTAAATACTAATAACACTTCTAAAATATTATAAAGGGGATTGTCTATCTAAAAATTTAAGATATGCTAACAATTTCAATTTAGCATAAACGGATTATATAGTTTACTAATTTTAACATGTTTTGAGAACATTTATGTATTATTTATTTTTAATTTATATGAATGTAATTTTATATCTTTAAAATAATGTGTTAAGTTATCAATAAAATAATATGATTTTTCATGTGTAGTTTCATATAATTTCTTTTTATTTTAATATACAGGTTAAATGAGTATGGATATAAACGAAATAGCATCAAAATATTAATTTTTATTTATAAATAATACTTTTATCAATTAATAATAATTTATAACAATTTTAGTATATTACAAAATCAATGAATTATTTTATAGAAAATGTTTAAAATTATAATTCAAAATTAGAATTTTTCACCAAATATTTTGTTAGAATTAATATATATATATTGAATTTATTAAAATAGTGTAGTTTAACTATCAAAAATATTTTTATATCACCTCTTATAAGAAATAATCACATTTAATATGAAGTTCTTAGACTGAATAATTTGAGAGTATACTTCTTATGAAAAAAAAGAATAATTTTTGTTGAAGTAATATATATTTAATTTTTTGAGAGATGATTTAACTTAAAAATCAAACATGAAAAAGTTGGATGATTCTACTTTAAAAAGTAGATAATCAAACTGATAATCAATTATATGGATACCTTTTATAATTAAGTTTATTATTAAACTGATATACCTCTACATTTGTCTTGTCTTATTTCTAAATCAGATACTTCTAAGGTAAGGAACTCTAGTTGTCATTTTCTCTATCTCGGGTTTATCTTTTATCTCTGATCTCTCATCATGGGTCCTTTGGTGGTAGCACCAATCATTTCTGTTGTAGATCTGATTCGTGGAAAGCTGTAAACTACAGATATGCTTTTTCTCTCTTTTCCATTCGCAGATCTAAGGCCGAGGTAAAGACTGATGTGATCCTTTCTTCCTTCTTTCGTTATCGTTTCGTAGTAAGAATTTCTACCTAAACCATTCATACATACGTGTTATCTATAAGCATACGCGTAGTCTTTTGATTAGTGAACTATATCATATGTACCTATATATTGTATTGCAATCTGTGAACACCTAGATCTACTCATAGGTTGCTAATTGAATATGGTTGAATGATATTTGAGGATTGTATGTAATGATTGTATTGATTGGAGTTATGGTATATGTGGCTGATGTATATGTGGGAGGTGTATATTAGTTAGAGAAATACTTAAGGCCTATGTGTGCCAGTGCAACTGGTGGAAGTATGTATATCTCGGGAATTGCATCGTTTCTTGTTGGGTCATGTGGCAATCGCGTGAGTTGGCATGATTCCTCGTTGGAGCGGGCATGCAGCATGCTTGTGTATGAATTAAGAACGTTAAAAATCGTGGTCACTGGAGTCAACGTGATGTGGCGTGAATGTGTGAATGTGGTAGCAGAGCAAGCGTGAACCGGTGTCTGTAACTTTAATGCGTGAAGGCGTTGAACTCATGGAGACAGTGTGATTTCGTGGAGACAACATGATCTGGTGAGCTCTCATGCGACAAACATGAGGAACGCGGGGACCAAATGAGTTGGTGTGGTCTCATGTTGGCACCGTCGGGTTTATCCTCGTTTCTTCTTGTTTGTTATTGTTTTATTGGATGTTCTAGGTATAGCTTTTTGTTATGTTGTGAAGTGCATGTTGGATGATGATTTCTGTGCTCCTGAAGCTTCCCTCGCTGAGCTTTTGTCGAAATACTCACCCCTCCTTTCCTTTTCATTTCAGGTTCTATTCATGTTGGTGGGTTTTTGTCAAAGAAGTCATGGGATCCTAAAGACACATTGTTTCTGCCCTTGTCGCTGGAGACAAGTGTCCTGATATCACCGACCATTTCACCTATGCTGGGTCACGGTGTAACAAGTGGTATTGGAGCTCGCGAAAGTCTCTCTTGTCCTAACTTAGAGTGTCAGTTACGACTCAAATCAAATTAAAAGACATAAGTTCGTAATGTTCAAATTAATGGTTGAGTTTTCCCTGGCTCCGTTCGGAATTCAGGACGAATTCCTAGTTAAGTGGGGGATAGTTGTCACATCCCGGTTTTCCTAAACCGGTATGGTTTTGTTTTCTTGTTAATTAGCCAAAGTCCATTTCTCCTTTCTTTTAATTCTGGTCCGTGTAATAAATCCTAGGATTTCCACCTAATTTCCTATAAAAGGTGCCTCCTCTTTCTCTTCTCTCCCATTTAGAAACCAGAGCGAAACTCTGCAGAATTCCAAAGAGATCTTAAAATCCTAGCCGCCCTCTTCTCTTTCTTCCTTCTTCTCAGATCTGAACCTTCATCCTATTCATTCTTCCTTCTCTTCATCTTGTTCTCTTTTCTGTATGATACCTTCAAAGAAGCCGGCTTGATGTTGACGCCTCAGAAGTCTTCTCGCTTCGCTGGAGACAATTACAAGCCATTGGAGATCTACAATTAACTGATCTCTCCCGTTCTCTAGATCAGTCTTGTCTTGTTTCTAAATCTGTTCACTGGTGAGGTAGGAAACCCTAGTTATCATTTTCTCCATCTCGTTCTTCTCTTTTATCTTGGATCTCTCATCCCGGGTTCTTTAGTAGTAGCACCAACTTCTGTTGTATATTTGGTTCGTGGAAAGCTGTAAACTTTATATCTGCTTCTTGTCTCTTATCCATTCGTGTATCTAAGGCAAATATGAGGCCTAATGTGATATTTTCTTCCTTCTTTCATTATCGCTTCATATTAGTAGTGTCTAGCTAAACCATTCTTACATACGTATATATTGTAGTCTTTTGATAAGCGAACTATATCATATATACCTATATATTGTATTGCAATGTGTGAACACCTAGATCTACTCATAGGTTGCTAATTGAATATGGTTGAATGATATTTTAGGATTATATGTAATGATTGTATTGATTGGAGTTATGGTATATGTGGCTGATGTATATGTGGGAGGTGTATATGAGTTAGAGAAAGGCTTAAGGCCTATGTGTGTCGGTGCAACGTGGTGGAAGTATGTATATCTCGGGAATTGCATCGTTTCTTGTTAGGTCATGTGGCGATCGCGTGAGTTGGCATGATTCATCGTTGGAGTGGGCATGCAGCGTGCTTGTGTGTGAAGTAAGAACGTTAAAAATCGTGGTCGTGGAGCCAACGTGATGTGGCGTGAATGTGTGAATGTGGTAGCGGAGCAAGAATGAACCAGTGTCTGTCACTTCAATGCATGAAGGTGTTGAACTCATGGAGACAGCGTGATGTCGTGGAGACAACATGATCTAGTGAGCTCTCACGCGACAACACGAGGAACGTGGGGACCAAATGAGTTGGTGTGGTCTCATGTTGGCACCGTCGGGGTTTATCCTCGTATCTTGTTGTTTGTTATTGCTTTATTGGATGTTCTAGGTATAGCCTTTTGTTATGTTACGAGGTGCATGTTGGGTGATGATTTCTGGGCTCCTGAAGCTTCCCTCGCTGAGCTTTTGTCGAAATGCTCAACCCTCCTTTCCTTTTCATTTCAGGTTCTGTTCATGTTGGTGGATTTTTGTCAAAGACGTCATGGGATCCTAAAGACACATTGTTTCGGCTTTTGTGCTGGAGACAAGTGTCCTGATATCGCCGACCATTTCACCTATGCTGTGTCACAGTGTCACAAGTGGTATCGGTGCTCGGGAAAGTCTCTCTAGTCCTAACCTAGAGTGTCAGTCTCGACTCAAATCAATTTGAATCGAACAAGGTCGTAATGTGCAAATTAATGGTTGAGTTTTCCCTGGCTCCGTTCAGAATTCAGGATGAACTCCCTGTTAAGTGGGGGATAGTTGTCACTTTCCGGTTCTCCTAAACCGGTATGGTTTTGTTTTCTTGTTAATTAGTCAAAGTCCATTTCTCCTTTCTTTTAATTCTGGTCCGTGTAGTAAATCCTAGGATTTCCACCTCTTTTCCTATAAAAGGAGCCTCATCTTTCTCCTCTCTCCCATTTAGAAATCAGAGCGAAGCTCTGCAGAATTCCAAAGAGATCTTAAAATCCTAGCTGCCTTCTTCTCTTTCTTCCTTCTTCTCAGATCTGAATCTTCATTTTGTTCTTTCTTCCTTCTCTTCATCTTGTTCTATTTTATGTATGATACCCTCAAAGAAGCTGGCTTGATGTTAACGCCTCAGAAGTCTTCTCGCTTCGCTGGAGACAATTCCAAGCCATTGGAGATCTGCAACTAACCGATCTCTCCTGTTCTCTAGATCTGTGTTTTCTTGTTTCTAAATCTGGTCACTGGTGAGGTAGGAAACCCTAGTTCTAATTTTCTCCATCTCGTTCTTCTCTTTTATCTTGCATCTATCATCCTGTGTTCTTTGGTAGTAGCACCAATAATTTCTGTTGTATATTTGGTTCGTGGAAAGCTGTAAACTTCAGATCTGCTTCGTGTCTCTTATCCATTCGCATATCTAAGGCAAATGTGAGGCCTAATGTGATCTCTTCTTCCTTCTTTCACTATCGCTTCATAGTAGTAGTGTCTAGCTAAACCATTCTTATCTACGTGTTATCTATAAGCATACACGTAGTTGTTTGATAAGTAAACTATATCATATATATACACATATATATTGTATTGTAGTTTGTGAACACCTAGATCTACTCATAAGTTGCTAAACTGATTATGGTTGAATGATGTTTGAAGATTATATGTAATGATTGTATTGATTGAGGTTATGGTATATAAGGGTGATGTATATGTGGAAGGTGTATATGAGTTAGAGAAAGGCTTAAGGCTTATGTGGTGGAAGTATGTATATCTCGGGCGTTGCAACGTTTCTTATTGGATCATGTGGAAATCGCATGAGTTGGCATGATTCATTGTCGGAGCGTGCATGCGGCGTGCCTGTGTGTGAAGTAAGAACGTGATGTCGTGGAGACAACGTTAGAAATTCTGATGCCGTGGAGACAACCTGTAAATGTTATGGCATAGTTCATGTTAGACAGTCTGATGTCGTGGAGACAACGTGTAAATGTTATGGCACCGTTCACGTTAGACAGCGTGATGTCGTGGAGACAACGTGATGTGGTGTGAATGTGGTGGCAATAAAGCGTGAACCGGTGTCGGTAATTTGATTGCATGAAGGCGTTGAACTCACAGAGACAGCGTGATGTCGTGGAGGTAACGTTTTCTGGTGAGCTCTCATACGACAACATGAAGAACGCGGGGACCGAACGGGGTTGCGTGGTCTCATGTTGGCACCCTGGGGTTTTATCCTCGTTTCTTGTTTTTTGTTATTGCTTTACTGGATGTTATAGGTAGAGTTTTTGTTATGTTGTTTGGTGAATGTTGGGTGATGATTTCGGGGTTCCTGGAACTTTCTTATTGAGATTTTGTCGAAATACTCACCCCTGCTTCTTCTCTATTCAATTCAGGTTCGGTTCATATTGGTGGGTTTTTGTTAAAGACATCCTGAGATCCTAAAGATATTTTATTCGGCTCTTGTGGCTGAAAATAAGTGTCATGATATCGCCGACCATTTCAGCTATAATGGAATAGGGTATCACAGAAATAATCTATGGAGAAGAGGTCTATCGGTAGACTTTGATTCTCTGAGATTCAACCAATTTAAAAAAAATCAAAAAAGTTTCATGCATATCAACGATCAGAAGTAGAGGAACTGTCGCGTCCAAACTACCTCAGTTACTCCCTCCGTTCTTGAAAGTAAGATTTTCTGGATTTTATTTTTGTTCCACAAAGATAGATTTTCTATATTTTTAAGGTACTTTTGTATACTTTTGAGAAACATTAATTGTGAATATTTGAACTGATTAAATTTTATTAGTGGATAGTTAGTGGAAAACATATAAAGATAAATAATAAACTACAATGCAAATATTTATTATATTATTAATAAACGTGAAAACTCTAGAAAATCTTACTTTCAGGAACGGAGGAAGTGTTTGTTTTTCTTAATCTCAGTTCCAATCAGATTGAACTTTCATTAATTGACAAGATCAGAAAAGATTGCTTAGTAAAGAACATTAATATCTAAACATTTAAAATATTAGATGAAAAGTAAGTATACGACAAAACTGAGCTACTCCTCCCTTTAAGTTAGAAGTGATCTTTACTATTAGCTTGATTATAATATAGTTACGTAAGAGCACTCCGACGATATTTTTAGAATATCTCAAATAAACAAATATTATTATTTTAACTAATGTAATTATAAAACTAATTTTAGATTTTCAAAAGAAAATAAACAATACAAAAATAAGTGCCTCATAAAATTTTATGGAAAATTTAAAGATTTTCATTTAATTTTTTTCTCATTTTATCTTTTTCAAACTTTCCTATAAAAATGTTTTCAGAAGTCGACTAAAGATTAGCCGACCAAAACCGGAGACTAATCCCAAATTTTCTAAAATGAGAACAAAAATTCTACCATACTATTAATAGTTCTCACATACTTCTTCATTTTCTCGTACTCTTCAAAAATGTCGTCAAAGTCTAATCCTCTCTCTCTCTCTCTCTCTCTCTCTCTCTCTCTCTCTCTCTCTCTCTCTCTCTCTCTCTCTCTCTCTCTCTCATTTGTTGTTCAAGCTCCATTGAATTTGGCATTCATCTTCTCCATTAATCCATTCGTGAAGAATTAAAATTTTAACTTCAAATTGTAAATAATTGAGCACTAAGAACAATGGGTCCTCGATCTATTTGAATAATCAAAAACACTGATATAATCATAAGAAATAGTAACAAATTAGTACTTTGATTCAAAGAGTAATTAGAAAATCTAGTAAACTTGGTATAAACAAAATGGTATAACTATGTATAAATATAACCGTACAACTTATATAACTTGGTAAGACTATATTGTATAACTAAGTAAAACTTTACTAGCATAATTGTATTATTAAGTAAAATTTTATTGGCAAAACTGTATAACTTGGTATATTATATTGGTAAAACTGTATAACTCGGTAAAATTTGATGGTTAAATTGTGCAACTCATATAACTTGATTATTAATCATTTTGATTTTTATAGGAGACGATGAGTTCTTCTTTCACAAATTCTCTCTCTCTCTCTCTCTCTCTCTCTCTCTCTCTCTCTCTCTCTCTCTCTCTCTCTCTCTCTCTCTCTCATTTGTTGTTCAAGCTCCATTGAATTTGGCATTCATCTTCTCCATTAATCCATTCGTGAAGAATTAAAAATTTTAACTTCAAATTCGTAAATAATTGAGCACTAAGAACAATGGGTCCTCGATCTATTTGAATAATCAAAAACACTGATATAATCATAAGAAATAGTAACAAATTAGTACTTTGATTCAAAGGGTAATTAGAAAATCTAGTAAACTTGGTATAAACAAAATGGTATAACTATGTATAAATATAACCGTACAACTTATATAACTTGGTAAGACTATATTGTATAACTAAGTAAAACTTTACTAGCATAATTGTATTATTAAGTAAAATTTTATTGGCAAAACTGTATAACTTGGTATATTATATTGGTAAAACTGTATAACTTGGTAAAATTTGATGGTTAAATTGTGCAACTCATATAACTTGATTATTAATCATTTTGATTTTTATAGGAGACGATGAGTTCTTCTTTCACAAACATTCACTTTGATTATGAAAGATACTATTCTAAGACCGAATATGGTTATGAATTGAGTCCAAGCGAAGGTCGTGTGTATGCTAGTGGATAGGATATGAAGGAAGTTGACCAAAAATCCATGTACAAAGAGGATGAATTTGAGCTATATTTCATTGGTACTAAAACCTAAGAGGCAATTGAAGAAGAATAATGACATCTTGAGGTGATTGAGTCAGTGGAAGATGTTGTTATTCGAGATAGAGACTATGTAGGTATTGGTTGGATAACGTGAAGAGCATGGATAATCTTGTGGGAAATGCTCATATTTGTGAATATGTTAATCTTCCACGTGCTGTACAATAAATTTTATGTGTGGTGGAATTAGAAGATGGTATGGGTATTGAGATTAGTTAAGAGTCTCCAAGTAAAGAAGCTATGAAAAATTTAGCTGATTGAGCATCACACCATAACTATTTTGAAATTGTTATTTTGGACGGTGGGTATGCGAGAACTCCAAATATTAAGAAGTATGTTTTATTTTTGATTAAAACATACATAATAGTGCATACTTGCTCTTAGGAAATTTCAACTTTGGGAACCAGAAGAAATGCACACGGCGATTAGTTGTATCTATTGTACAGCTAATCATAATTTTACAATGATGAGTTTTTTTAAAGTTTCCGGAGTTTGACATGAAAAAGGGAAATTTTTTACAAAGTTTACCGAGTTATACAAATAGAAAAACTAAGTAATACAAAGTTTGACATACGTAAATGGAAAACTGACAAAATTATACCTTGTTACTAAAATAGAAGAAAAAAGTAATACTAAATTTTACCAAGTTTGACAAGCGAATATGAGATACTTAAACAAATTTATCATAAGTTATACCGAGTTCTACGAACGAAATAACAAACCAAATAACATAAACACAAACAACCAAGTTGGTGTGTTAAAAGAAGAAGTCATACTTCTTAAGGCAATTATGAAGATTAAAAACCTATAATGCGAAGAAATAATGATAGTTATATGTTGCCTTATTCCTAGTAGTTAAAAGAATTTGGATGTATAACTAATCAAAACTTGTATCAGCTTAATGGAATGTAAAGTTTTTCCAAGTTTTACCATATTTACACAAAAACTAAAATAAAGTAATAACAAGTTTTACCAAGTTTGACAAACAGAAATAGAAAACTTTGAAAAACTTTTACCGAGTTACATAAACACAAAAACAAAGTAGTCTCAAGCTCTACAAAGTGAAACGAAAATGGAAAACTTTCGCAAAGTTTTACCGAGTTAACCAAACATAAATAACAAAGTTTTTACTGAGTTACCAAGTTACAAAAACTTGTATTGGTTGACAATGATTTATTTTTTGTCACCTCTTGTGTTTGTTAAAAATGGTTGAATTTCTATTCATTGCTTCTTTCTCGCTTTGCTCCTCCCCAACTGATATTTTCCACTATCACTTCCACCGTCATTCTTTCCTACACCCTTATCAATACTCATTTTTCCATCCCAACACTATCTAAACTATCATCCTTCTCACTTTGTTCCATGTCTCCACCATCAGAGGTTGCATGGATTCCTTTTCGTTCTTTGAAACCAAAACTTCATAGAAAACGTAACTATCAAATTAAGTAATCATCATAAAAATTTACAAAGTATTACTAAGTTATACAATCTAAATGATTTGAAGTTTACTAAATTTTATAAGTTTATAGTTACACCAAGTTTTAATAAATTATACCATTTTTGGTTCGTTTTTCTTTTCTTTTAATGGGTAATTCGTAATTTGTTATTTTGTCATCTTTTCTAAAGGAAAGTTTGACTCGTATCTTGTTTAAAGATTATCTTTTCTGAAGTGATGGAAGGCTGAACCAAAATAGGTGAAATTGAAAAGAATTGTTTTTTTTCAAGGAAGAAATATGAAAAATGATTGGAAAATTTTAAAAATACTTAGTTGGTTTTCAGATTTTTAGGACTGGATCCAAATTTACAGGTGGGTATGACTTTAGGTTTGGGTAGTTCGATTGATAAATTTGTAAATAACTAGATTTCGTTTGGTTTACTTATTTTTAATAATTTTGTGATTTAAATAAATGTTACATAGAAAAGGAAAATGGGGAATAGTATTTGAGAATTTTTTTTTTTAGTTAAAAGCATCTGAGCCATTGATTATTTGATTCGCTGAAAAACTGAATATAACTAATGCAATTACTATCTCATATTGGTTTTAGACACTACTATGTTAACGTTTCAAGTTTATTTGGGTAAAAATGACCATACAACCTTTTTGTTCAAACCGAAAACTTTTTTTTTTGAACAAATACAAGTTCAAACAAAAAGAAGAACCGAAGATCTAGAGGTTAAAGGTAAACACTTAACTATACAAGTCTGCAAGTGGCGCTAACACGATAAGCACAATAAATGAACAAAACGAGATAGCATGTGGCATTTAGCAAGACAAGAAAAACATAACACAATATTCCAGAAATAATAAACGATACGTAGTTTAAACGGAAAATCCAATAAGGTACGCTAGGCACCACGAGCATTTTTAGCTCGTTCCAAAAGACGGTCGCATTCGCTAGCCACTCTCGAAAGTGACTCATGCGATGAACCACCATCGCAACTCACCGACTTCTCCGCCGTGTCCCTCAGCTTCTTCACCTTCTCTCTCATCTCGTAACCTTCCTCCTCCACCATAATCCTTCTCACCAACGACTCGATCTCCACCCTCGAAACCACTTCCTCCGACATTAGTTTCCTAGACCGTATGGCGATACCTAGCTCCTCGTTCAGCAAAGTTGCATTCATTTTTTGATCTGCAAAAAGAGGCCAAGCAATCATTGGAACGCCGCTAACTACGCTTTCAAGAATCGAGTTCCAACCACAGTGAGTCAGAAACCCGCCAACGGCTTGGTGGGCTAGGATCTCAGCTTGTGGAGCCCATGAAGAGACCACAAGGCCTCTCTCGTGTGTCCGGCTAATAAGTTCTTTTGGTAGATAATCATGTATTTCCCCGCTATTAGTAGATAAATACTCGCTGCTGGCTGAACCGTCTACCGGTGGACGGACCACCCAAACGAATCGTTGCTGGCTCAACTCGAGCCCCCAAGCTAGTTCGGTTAGCTGGTGAGCTGAGAGAGAGCCGCCGCTTCCGAATGAGATGTAAAGCACGGACTCCTCAGGTTGCTTGTCTAACCAAACCAAAACCGGATGGTTAGTTTTCGATGGATCAACCGGTCTACACAAGGGACCAATTGGATAAACCGGTACACGAGCGATTCCACCCAAGAGCTTTGGGTCTTGAAGAGATTTCAAAGTCTTGGGCTCCATATCATCCCATGTATTCACAATAAGACCATCAGCCGTTGGGAAAAGTAAACCACAAGGAACAAAAACCCTGTATATCTGGTCGGTTGGGTCAAGGAACGGTTCAAGAGTATCCTCAAACCGAACTGGTTCACATCCAGGCACAGGCAAGGGTTTCTTCTTGATTATGTGCTCTTCTTCAACGTCCTTCTCCAGCGTTGGGAAATACATAGTCAACGCGAGAAAACGTGCATTAGAAGCGATGAAGACATAAGTCAACATGTTGAACTCACCACCGAGGCGTAACGCGTCAAGACCAAACAAGTCTACGATCAAAGCCGTTGGTTTGGGCTGCATCTCCTCGATCTTTGACCGGAGGGTTGGTATGGTCTCACGCATCATGGTCAAAAGGTTGATCGCGATAAGGCCTGATGGGTTCACTAAACCGGAGATATCGGGAGTGGGGAGACCGATGACTGCAATAAGTGTTGCATCGCAGCAAGGTGAGTTAAGAAATTGGGATTGGGCTGACGCTGCGTCGGCTTCAAGGACGAAGATGGTAACTTGGAAGGCATGGGATCCGGCTAAGCGTTTTCCAAGCTCGATCACCGGGATGACATGGCCCATTCCTGGGCTAGCGAACATGACAGCATGTGGTCTTGTAATATGCATAGCCTCTATCGATAAACGTTGGCTCCTATTTTATTTGTTTGCGGTGTGGGTTACTCTTGAGACTAGCAAATGAGTTTAATTTATAGAACCAAAAGTCTTCTTCGAACGTTTTGTAAATAGAATAATATAAGGTCTAATCTACCGCCTTAACTGTCTTGTACTAACAAACCAGATTTATTTAAATATGTAGGTGTAACTGTATCTCAGTGAGCTGCATATATATAAGATAATTAAAGAAAAAATAATTAGCCATGTGGGCCGTCGCGAATGATCAATTTTGTGTATTAAACATTGATCAAAGGTTAATAACTAGCTGATAAGACATGCTTCTTGCGCAAAGTAAATTTATATAAAAATTATTTAAGAAATATTATATGAAAACATAAAATTTATATTCTTAATCGAATTAATATTTTGGCCATTAAACAATTTTTTAAATTTTTTTGTTAATTACATAATTTGTTTACTGATAAGCTGATCCCATTTCAAAAATATTTTAGGTCAAAAAAAATCACTTATCGCATAAGAACCTAATGTTTAGGCCGAAAAATCTCAGGCCTACTATTTGGTTACAATGAAACTATGCCAGCTCGATTTTATATCATGCTTTAGCAATTTAAAAGTTAATTAGGGTTATAAGAATTTTACGTTCATGTGCCAATCTTATCTAAATAAAATATTTTTCTCCTTTTTATGTTGCTTTTCTCATTTTGGTTATTGCTCGATATAAATATTGATTTTGGAGTTTATTCTCATTTTTTTCTTTTATTTTGGCCTGAGATTTAGAAATGTTTACGATTTAAAATTACTAAAGAGATAAATACTTAAGTTAAAATATGCGTCTTGTGCAGAATATATATTTTATATTTATTAATTATTTTATGTTTTACTGAATATTATAAAATAATAAAATAATAATTATATATAAAATAACTAAGAAATCAGTTACTATTATGTAACAAATTGGCGTGCGCATATAAATCAAACGATCACTCTTGTTTGTTCGCAATCATTTTAGGGTGGATATATTAAAACAATCAATCTTATCTATGTATATGATGTATAATAAAATTTAAATATATTATAATTTTAATATGAAGATTTATTAAATGAGGTTTCTACTTATATGATTTTATGATTATTAATTTTCATATATGTGTAACAAAACTTTACACCAACAAATTGTTTTTTAATATGAGATGTTTAGTGGTTTCAATAAGTTATGATCATTAAGAAAAAACAATGAAGATTTCAAAATTAAAATATAACTTTTCAATATATGTTCAATGCAAATATCAAAATATAAATATGTACAGTTTAATTTAAACGATATGAAATATATATGTGTATATATATATTAACATAAACACCTATCAAAATAAAATTATTTATTCATATGATTTATTATCATTGTATCTTATTAAATAAAAAATTAAACCTTCATCACAAAATTTTATGTAATATTTTTAATAGTTTTAGTAATTTATACTCGTTTTGAAAAAAATTAAAATACAACATATACAAAAATCTAAAATTTTATTATATAATCAATGTAATTGTTTAATTTATTTTAATAATAAATAATTAAACAAAAATGATATAAAGTATATAGATTGTTATCAATCTTTATTATTTAAAATCATTAATTGCGATATCTATTTTAATCACATTAGATAATTCTGTAGGTTTTATTTAAGGAAATAATAGATAATAAATTTCAATTTGATAAATGAATGGTTTATAATGGACATACTATATAATATAACACTTCCTAGCAATTTAATTTTGGACTAACAAAATTCGCAATTACTTCTCAAACCGTCACGTAAGCAAAATTAGCAATTTAATTACGTGACAACTCACTAGAGCATTTTTTAATTAGTACAAACTACATGTTATAACTTTTTAAATGTTTCTCTATTAATATATAGGGGATACTCGTAAAGATTATATATACATTACACATGTCCATAAAATGTGTGTATATATAATGTACATACTTTGTATTGTATTACACAGGACAAACCATTATGCATGGTCTATAGTGTATATATATATATATATATATATATGTTTTACCCCAAAAAAAAATATATATATATATATATATATGTATGCATAAAGTTTTTCCCTAAAAGAAAAGAAAGTTTTTTCTCTTAATAAACATGCATGAAGTTTTTTTTAACTATACAGGAGTATCTTGGCTCTAAAGAAATAGTCTAGACTAGTCACGTGTTGCCATGTATCAGTCTCCTGTCCCTGATGATGCAAGAATGTTAATTTCTTAGTGGCCGGAACTCGATCCCTATTGACTTCAACATATTGGGTTTTTGCCTTTAAATTAATCACCACCAAGCTAGAAATCATGGTTAACATGCATGAAGTTTCTTTAGATGCTTTTATTGTAATTGCTAAGAAGCAAATTGTATGCTTGATCAGTGATCACAAATTCACAATATTCTATATTATCTTAACTTTGTCAAATGAACATAATTTTTCACATCAAAAAGTTATGATCAAAATCTGGGATGATGAAAAAGAAAAATATGGGATGATGGTTGTAGATGGTGGGAATGACTGATAGATAGATGTGCTTGAATAAAGTCTATGACGTTACAATTTATTCAAATCATGTTACCCTACGTAAAATTTTTGCTTTGTTTTTTTCTTATATCAAGCAGTTACTGAGTTTTGGATTTGGGCAGGATAGGTCCCCGACATCATGTTCACAATATTTTTACATTAATCCACCATTATTCAACCTCTTTTCTAATTAAATATATCTAATCTCTTATATTAAAAATACAAAATAGAACTAACTATATTTTCAACAGATTTATTACATATTTTCTTTTCTTATGTCCACTTATCCTAACTATTCTATTAATTATTATTTTCCATTTTTACATTACCTTAATACTTTCGTTAGATTTTACCTGCTATTAAATATCTGATATATGTTATAATTGATATATGTTCATAAATAAATAATTTATTAGTTACACATATCGTTACTTTTCACAATAACCAAATCACGAATTAGACCGATTTAGTTTGATTAAAAGTCAAATGCCGACGATCAATTTATTTATAGGTTAGTTCGATTTGATTAACAAATTGAATTGGATTGATTTGTGTTTTTTGTTATCATGTTTTCTCTTTATACAAGGTCAAAATAATCATTCTTTCATTTTTTCTCTAATAAAATAGAAAAAAATCTGATCTCAATCCAAAACTTTTATTGACCAAACCATTTATTATAACAAATATCTAAATTTTATTACATCAAAAATGTAAAAACTACTAAAAATATTTGCTCTTTTCAATTTTGAAATAACACAATCTTCATTAACTTTACATAATAATTCTATAATCCTACTTATGTAAAGATGCACAACTTAAAATCTAACAATTAATTATGTGATATATTTTATTTTTCTACTTAATGCATCATAAGTATGTGGTTACCATATCAGCACTACACTATTAATTCTAGCTATATTTCAAGCAATTTCAAATCACTTTATATATATATGTGTGTGTGTGTAGCTTATCTTTATTATTGTTTTACTACTACTTAATTTACAAGCCATAGTCCATACAAATAATATCATGAGGCGAAGCTTGATGTGAACTCCCTGACTGCCAAACTCGAGTTGCTTGATGACCTTATTAAAGAAGCTGAACTCAAGTCTGAGAAGGAGAAACTAGAATCTGAACTATGCCTTGCCTAAGCATAGATAGCTGAAATGAAGGTCCCAGTGATGACTGGTACAGGCTTTGGGAGCCAAACATGTATGAGTAAACCCTTACTCACCTAAATCTCCAAAACTCGAGTTTAATTATGTTTTTTCTTTCTAAAACTATGTTTGGGATAATTTTCTGGTTCTAAACAAAAAGTACTCATTATGTTACCGAATACTATTTGAACCCTAAGTCGTTTTATCTTTATTTGACTGTCTTTGATTAATATTTGAATTTAGGGGTAGGCTATACTGATATTGATCTTATAGGAAAAAAATATGATTGCTAGGGTTAGTGTGAGATTATGATTTTAACTTTATTAAAATCATCTTAAAGAAATAATCATTGTTAAATGTTTAGATAAAAATATTTTATCCAATCTAGGTTTATGTTACCATGAGCATATATGACTTTTGTCTTCAAACATTATTGAAATGTGTACGTTAATAGCCTTTATTAGTCCTCCAAACCCAATGATGGTAGCTTTTTATTAGTCGCTATCTGTGTAATGATGATAGCTTAAGAATATTTACGACGCAAATTTCTTGTGATACTGTTAAGAAACAATATAAATATTATAAAATTTATATACTATATTATCAATTGAATATTATAGTTGCTTAAATTGGTTTCTATCATTTATGTGTCTCATTTCTTTGGAATTTTAAGATGATTTGATTACAACACTGTATTCTAAACTTCCTAAACTAAATATAAAATAAAAATGTATAGTTTATATCATTTTAAAAAAAAAATCTAATAATCAACTCCTATAAATGCAAGCATGACTATCGAACTAAACTCTCCAGTTTTCCAAGTAAAAATTTAAAGCAAAATAATGTCATTTGTTAACGTTTTAGAGTAATTAATGAATTATATTTTTTATTTATTCAAACATCTGTCAAGTTATTGGATGGCAATTATCTTATGTATCACTGAAATGTAATATTATTTTATTTTCCTAAGTATTCCGCATGTTTAATATTTAATATTATAATACATTTAATAATTATTGAACTTTGTTATTAGATATTTTTTATTATTTATTGATCCAAAGATAATTTTAACTTTGATTAACTTAAACATATGAGTTTTAGTTTTATGGGTAGGCTTTCATATTTAGTGTTTTGAAGCCAATGTTTCACTACGATTTTGGCCCATGGCCGTACCACAATTTTTTTTGGTTATGTGCAATTTTGTATGGTTAAATTTTGCATTTGGTATATCTTTTAATTTTCACAAAATCTAATTTATCTATATACTAAAAGGGGGATAATCTGATCAGAGAAGGCGTCCACGTGTGCATTTAAAATCGACCAATGAGGGGGGGTTGATCTGTCCACGTCACACCCGGTTTGATGCATTTTTTTATTTGAACCGTGAATCGACTTGGGTTTCTGTTGGGTTCTTGCTTTTTAATTTGAACCGTAAATCAAATTGAATTGGGTTTCTTTTGGGTTCGTGAATTGATTATGAGGCCAAAGCCCACTATTGCTCGATTGTAAAACGCTGCGGTGAAGCAACTCTAACCCTAGGACGCCGAAGATATCCTTTATCGATGAATCCCTTCGACTCTTCCACAACCTACGCTCCGTCGTTACGGAATCTCGACGGATGGTCGACCAATCGACGCATTTATCAACCTCTGCGCAATGAATCCTCCGATAATAGCATTGATGGATTCGTTTCGGCTTCCTTCATCAAAGGTTCTATATAATGATCTTCACTTCTCGGGGTTATTACGCAGAAGAAAAAATATCTCAAACGATGGATTCCAACAGCAAAAGCTCCATGGCCGGCGATCTTCTCTCCAAGAACTCCAAAGGAAAGGACGGTGTCCCCTCCGCAGCACCGATGAAACCCTCAGCCCCACCGATGAATCCCTCCGCCGCATCGATGAAACCTATTGGTCCATCCGACGTGTCTTCAGCTGGAAATGTCTCCGGTGATTCCTCCTCGATGAAACGTAACGGCAAGGCCGTCTGCTCGATGTCCCTCCGCCAAATCCGATGGTGTTGTGCTCTTCAAAGATGTGACCTTTGGTCTGCAAGAGAACGAGCTAAGGTTTCGTCTGATCCATTTTTTGGAAGCCAGGAACGCACTCTCGAAGACACTTATTGGTCTAGAGATGCTTCTGGTCGATGCAGAGGTTTGTTACGAGATTTTTTCTATATTTGTTGGTTTACGTTGTTCGACAGGTTACTAACAATCGTTTCTTGGTCGTTTGGACAGGGTACCGTGATGAAGGGATTCATCCCGGGAAGGATTGACACTTATCTGCTCCACATGGTCCCCGGTTCCACTTACAGACTCAACAACTTTTTTGGTTCTAAGGCCAAGGACGTGTACCGGGTTGCTGATCCAGACATGATCATTTCTTTCTCATGGAAGTCTGTTCTCTCTGTTCTCAAAGACAGCTCGATTCGGTTTCCTGAAGACCGATTCCGTTTCCATGGTTATGAACAATTTGAAGCGGCCTGTGATCTCAAAGGGGATCTGTATGGTAAGATCTCTCAATTTTTTATGACTTGCATTGGTTTATTTATAGGATGTTATGTTACAGTCTTATCTGTTTATGTTGATCAGACATCTCTCAATTGATTATATGATTTGCATTGGTTTATTTATAGGATGTTCTGTTACAATTTTATCTGTTTATGTTGATCAGACATCTCTCGATTGTTTATATAGATTGATGATGGAGATCTGTTTTTGTTCGCAGATTACATTGGCCATATCAAATTTATCTATATACTAAAAGGGGGATAATCTGATCAGAGAAGGCGTCCACGTGTGCATTTAAAATCGACCAATGAGGGGGGGTTGATCTGTCCACGTCACACCCGGTTTGATGCATTTTTTTATTTGAACCGTGAATCGACTTGGGTTTCTGTTGGGTTCTTGCTTTTTAATTTGAACCGTAAATCAAATTGAATTGGGTTTCTTTTGGGTTCGTGAATTGATTATGAGGCCAAAGCCCACTATTGCTCGATTGTAAAACGCTGCGGTGAAGCAACTCTAACCCTAGGACGCCGAAGATATCCTTTATCGATGAATCCCTTCGACTCTTCCACAACCTACGCTCCGTCGTTACAGAATCTCGACGGATGGTCGACCAATCGACGCATTTATCAACCTCTGCGCAATGAATCCTCCGATAATAGCATTGATGGATTCGTTTCGGCTTCCTTCATCAAAGGTTCTATATAATGATCTTCACTTCTCGGGGTTATTACGCAGAAGAAAAAATATCTCAAACGATGGATTCCAACAGCAAAAGCTCCATGGCCGGCGATCTTCTCTCCAAGAACTCCAAAGGAAAGGACGGTGTCCCCTCCGCAGCACCGATGAAACCCTCAGCCCCACCGATGAATCCCTCCGCCGCATCGATGAAACCTATTGGTCCATCCGACGTGTCTTCAGCTGGAAATGTCTCCGGTGATTCCTCCTCGATGAAACGTAACGGCAAGGCCGTCGTCTGCTCCGATGTCCCCTCCGCCAAACCCGATGGTGTTGTGCTCTTCAAAGATGTGACCTTTGGTCTGCAAGAGGACGAGCTAAGGTTTCGTCTGATCCATTTTTGGGAAGCCAGGAACGCACTCTCGAAGACACTTATTGGTCTAGAGATGCTTCTGGTCGATGCAGAGGTTTGTTACGAGATTTTTTCTATATTTGTTGGTTTACGTTGTTCGACAGGTTACTAACAATCGTTTCTTGGTCGTTTGGACAGGGTACCGTGATGAAGGGATTCATCCCACCGGGAAGGATTGACACTTATCTGCTCCACATGGTCCCCGGTTCCACTTACAGACTCAACAGCTTTTTTGGTTCTAAGGCCAAGGACGTGTACCGGGTTGCTGATCCAGACATATTCTTTCTCATGGAAGTCTGTTCTCTCTGTTCTCAAAGACAGCTCGATTCGGTTTCCTGAAGACCGATTCCGTTTCCATGGTTATGAACAATTTGAAGCGGCCTGTGATCTCAAAGGGGATCTGTATGGTAAGATCTCTCAATTTTTTATGACTTGCATTGGTTTATTTATAGGATGTTATGTTACAGTCTTATCTGTTTATGTTGATCAGACATCTCTCAATTGATTATATGATTTGCATTGGTTTATTTATAGGATGTTCTGTTACAATTTTATCTGTTTATGTTGATCAGACATCTCTCGATTGTTTATATAGATTGATGATGGAGATCTGTTTTTGTTCGCAGATTACATTGGCCATATCAAATTGGTGAATGAGCAGGCTCTTACCGAGAGTCTTGTGATTGATGAAGCCGAGGTAGCTTCGACGAGGCGAATCTTGGTTCATGTTCAGACACATGAGTAAGTTCTTCTTTTTTCATCTATATTTTTACATTCTCTTTGGACCTCTTTATAGATTGATTAGTTATAAATGTTTCAGACATATATTTTTACGATCTTGGTGTTTTAATCTGTTAGATAATTTTTATGCTTACTTTTCAAACATATGTCTAAATATTAGTTTCAATAAAAAGTGCGAAATTCATTAGGTTTTGTTCTATACACTTTTCTCAACTGTGACAAGAGAATAACTGTTACCTTGCGATCAATAATCGTATAAATGTTTATTTTATTATTTTAGCATTAGGACTAACAACGAATGTGTAAGCCCAAATCTTTTGCTTATGAAAATATTCATGTTTATGCTCTAAACGTATACATGTTTGTTTGCTGCATGCATGTGTTCGCTTTGATGCAGTGGTCCTGTGATGAAACTTTACTTATGGGACAAGGCCGCTACAGTCTTCTGTGAGAAGTTTAAAACGCTTGGAAGACCTCCAAGTGTTATTCTGGTGACAACCGTGAATCCTAAGCGCTTTGGAGGTTCGTTTTAGTTAATTTTTGTTGTGATTCATGTGTTAGTAATCAAGCTGTGTGTGAACGTATAAGGACGAAACTAGAAGTAAATTCATGTTATTATAGTGTTAGGTGTTGAGTAAGACAGTTTTATAACTAGAACGCTTGGTTAATTTGTTATCCTTTGGTATGAAAATTGGTTATGATACAGGTGCTTTCTCTCTGTCATCCATGACATCTTCACGTGTGTTTTTTGATATGGATGCTCAGCCAACCAGGGAGTATCTGGCTTGGTATGTATCCATATGTTCATTTGCAACGTTGACTTTAGTCTACCGAGTGTCTTGTTTATTTTTCTTTCATTCACATTTTCAGGCTTGAAACGAACTCGGAGGTTGCTAATAGAGTTAAAGCTGAGATTGTCACCAAGGCTGAGACAGCTACTATAGGGGAGCTACTATCTTACATGAAGCAGGCAGGGGCGAAGGTATAACATCCTGTGTTTTTATATTTGCATTAAGCCAAGATAAGTTATTGAGTATTTTTCACTGTTGCAAATTTTAGGTCGCTTGGTTCGAGTGTACGGCCACCATTGATAATGTTGTGCGTGATTCCGCATGGTATTACATTGCTTGTGGTGGTTGCAAGAATAAAGCAACTAAAGGACCTACCACACTTATGTGTAAGAAGTGTGGAAAGGCTGAGATTACTGGTGCTGCTGAGTAAGAATTTTATCTACAGTATTTTTTTTTGGTCATATACACCTTCAATATCCATTATTAATGTGTCTCTGAAACAGGTACCTCACTAAGCTCTCTGTTTATGACAACAATGATCATGCGAGCTTTGTTGTTCTCGGTGACGCTGGTCGTGAGTTAACTAGGAAGAAAGCATGTGAATTGGTTCAGAGCTACTATGAGGTAATCATGAACCTGCTCATCGTTCAGATTTTGGTTGTGTGCTTACGGTTGTTTAAATGGATATAGGCTAACGAGGACGTGGGAGATGATCATGTAGTCCCGGTGCCTCAAGTCCTGATTGGTGCCATTGGACAGAAGCGCACGTTCGTTATCAAGGTCTCAAATCACAACCTAGAAGGCAAGACACAAGCTTTAATTGTCACCAAGGTTCCCCCTCTTGCAGTTCCAGCGCTTGGACGTGATTTAGGCGAGAACGTGGTTGTCACTCCTACTGCAGAGACTTTGGAAGGTGTTAATCGTGGGGAAGGTTCTTCCATTGCGAAGGAGGGGCATGCAGAAGATGGGCAGAAGAGAGGTTCTGATGTGATCGCAACCGAGGAGGCTAAGCGTGCCAAACGTGGCTAATATGTTTGATGTACTTTGTTTCAGTTTGTTGAACTACTATGCTTCGGTTTATTTCTTTGGAATTTTGGTTTGAGTTTGTTGAAAGACTATTTTGGTTCATTTGCTTCAGTTTGGTTTTGACATTATTTATATCATTTGCTCTATTTGGATATTTTCTGGGTTGCTACTTCATATGTTTATGTTTGAGGTTTGATCATCTGTGTGTTGGTAAAATTTATGCAGGTTTTTTTCTTGATATAAAGTAGTAATTGGTTGTATATTTGAAATTATTCAGATAACTTTTTTTTTTTAAAAGAATTCGTTTTCTATCAAAAGGGAGGGGAAAAACATGAAATCTGAAGAAAAAAATATTTTATCCTCTCTGTAGTACATTTTTTTTTGCCATTTATGCAAATTTTCTTTTTTATTCTTTGTATAGGAGAACGGATTGAATGTCGAAGTTGCAAAAAAGTCAATGATTATTAAATCATGCGATAGGAGAAGATTCATCGGTTACTAGCCTTTTGTAGAATTTGTTATTTATTGACGTCAATAATCCGTTAACAAAAAAAGTCTTACTATACATGATTCTAATTGATAGAGAATCATTGAGAAAACATATATTTACGGCAAGTCTTCGTAGAAAAGGAAGGTGGGTTATTTCATTGACTCATCATTTACAATTTCAACAAACTCATTCCAAATGCTAAAATATTCTTTTGGACATCTCTCTTCGAAAACCTATCTTTCTCTTGCATAAGTTCGACAACGTTCGTTATCAATTTTGACAGATTTTCCTCCATAACCCTGTAAGTTTCATATATTCATAGTAGCTAAACGTATAAAGAAGCTATTAATAAAGTATATTTTTCATATCTGACCAGATCTGCTTGGCGTCTACATCGTTCTTCATATTATTTGGTCAGGATGGATATCCCACCATCTGAACAACCCATAGAACTCCCAGGTAAATATGTAACCCTTGCTTCTTTCTCTGCAGTATCCAGTTCCTGATTCGATTAATACAGCAAAACTACATCTATAGGCTTTATTAAATTCTTAGTTAGGCTCTGGTCCAGTCTATGGGCATCTCTCTCGACACATATAATACAATCTAAATCAAATAGTAAACTGGTACTAACATGGCATCTCAATATACATTTTCTTCATATTTTATCATTTTTTCATTTAACAATGTTGTTAGTGAGGTTTCAAAACTTTTATTGTTACTCATAAAAATATTAATATAACATTCTCAATAGCACATATATCATTTCGCTTGGTTGATTAGTGATGAAGAATCTTCTCTAAATATCATGATGGAACTTCATCATCGCAAAGTGTCACGAAACTTATGTAAATAGGATTTCGGAAAGAACTCAATGAAAATTTAAACCAGTGTTTCGAAAAAGTTAAATATATGAGTGTCAAATACAAAGTTTCTGAACCGAGGAAAACTATTATGAAAAATAATTCTAGGTCGTATGAACGTCCTTTTATAGCATGAGATATAAGTTCCTCATTCTGTCCTAAATTTAAAAATTGTATTTCAGTTGAAAGTATGCTTTTAAAATTAATGCTTAAAAAGACATATGTTTTAAATATAATATTTTTGAGATTAACTATTTTATATAATTTTAACCAATCAAAATTCAAAATTCAATAATCATAATTTCTTTTACCTCATAACTTTAAATTTACAATTATTACCTAACAAAAATATATTGAAGATGTAATAAAAATATGTATTTTAAAAAAATCTCGAAAACATTGATAATTTTAAAATAGTAGGATTATAACTTAAACATTAAGTTTAAAATAATGTACTTTTATTTTGTGCTATATTATATCGTTTATTTGTTTTGAAATGATATTTCAATTTCTATTTTTTTTGTATTTATTATTTTGTAAATAAGTATTTCCTATAAAATTGTGAAACCTGTTGGAGATTTTATTATCAATTATTTCATTTTTAAATACACACATAAAATGACTTTGGATAGGTTATGTGCATTACTGCCGTTACACATATGCATATATATATATATTTGTCATTGGCATTGTGTAGAAACATAATTCCATTATTATTTTAGATTTTTAAGTTAACTATTAAACAGTTTATGATTAAGTTGTTGGTTGGTATAGAGAGAAGAAAAATGCATCTATTGGTGATGTTCTAACCTAAATTGAGTTTTGCACAAACTTTTTTGGTGTAACATTATAAAGACGGAAAATCTAATAGTATATATGTACACAACAGATTGGAGGTAACAATTAAAAAATCTTTGTAATGTAATTTTTTGTATTTAGGATTAGAATAATTTTGTTAATTGAAAATACATTACGATTTGTAAAATATTATGTCTCCTTCTTTTATCTGGAGGTGATAGTAAGACAATCATAATGTATTATTTTTTGAAAATTAACAGATAATCTTTTATTTAAATATTAAAATATACTACAACTTAACTAATATGAAGAAACAAATTAAATCTTAAAATGTTAAAATTCTTAAAAAATCATATCTGTCAATATAAAATAGAAATAATCTCAAATATATTTTAGTTACAAAATTATAAGATGACAATAGATTATTTAAATTGTTAACTCCATTTTATTAATATACCGTTAGCTTTGTCTATTATTTATAATGATATATGACATAAATTTCGGTAAAGGTCAATTTAGGCTATAGCATTACCAATCAATGCATTGAGAAATTTTTACAAAAAAAATAAAAGTTTTAACTTACTTCTCTCGCTATTCCAACACCGTCTTAACTCTTAAGCTTAAGAATGATAGAAAACAGTAAAACCTCTATAAATTAATAGTGTTGGAACTTTACAATTTTATTAATTTATAAAGATATTAATTTATAAAAGTTTCCTTTTTAAGATTTTTTCCTATTTTCGAATATTTTTATTTATGAAATAAAAAAATAATATCTGATTTTACCGTATATACATTATTTAAATTTTAGAAATATGGCTTTTATATTGTTTTATTATCTTATTTGGTGTATATTTTTATGTTCATAGAATCGTTGTGTGTAATTCGATGTAATTTTACTAAATATTATCAAAATATATTGAAATGTTAAGAAAAATAGAGTCATTTTTATTGTGAATATAAAACCAAAAATGTAATGTTTAGTTTGTACTAATATAAAAATATGTATATAGATAGATTATTAATTTATAATTTTAATGGGACTATATATTTATATAGGAGTTATAAAAGTATTAGTATCTTATTATTTTATCGATTTATGTCGTATTTTGTATCGGCCCAAGTTGGGGCCGGTAAAATTTATTAATTTATATAGATTAATAATTTATCAAGTATAATTTATAGATGATTTACTGTATGTTGCTATTGCAAGGTTATAATTTTTTAATATTAACAATGACTAACATATCTGCATATGTATAGTGCAATATATCCAAAGTACTTTTATGTAGTAACTTAGCATGAAATTATTCATACTGAAATGTGCGACAGATTTCACATTTTTATAATAAATAATTATTTTCGAAATATTAAATACCAAACAAATTTAAATATTGGATGTAATTTATGGCTTCAAAACTAAAAAATTACTGAATCATTTTTATTGGTCATCAAAATTTACAGATTTAAATATTCAAAATTATTACACATTCAGAAAATTAATTTTATGTTAAATAAAGGTGATTTACCTATACTTTAAATAATAAATTAAAAAATTAATTCGATGATCTATAAAAAATATATAATATACATAAGATAATAGAAATAAATTATGTTTTTAAAAGTAGATTCTTTTAAATTTTAAGAAAGATTTAAACATGATTACTATAAGATTAATAACGTCATTTAATATGTTTCCATGATTACCAATTATTTTTTGTTTACTTCCAGCCCTACAAATCTCATGATCGGATAGCTATCAGTTGTACACTTATACCATAGACGTAGATCTATTTAGAATACGTATATTTAAAAGTATATATATACACACATACCAAAAAAATTAATTCGAATCAAATTAAATTGATCATCAAAGCGAAGATTCCCACCAACAGAAAGTGAAGAACATAGTCTACAGAGATATCTTCAACGGCCTTCCACATAACAAAGGTATTTCACACTACAAATATCTACTCATAAAATATTATACTGACAAATTTATAATGCCCAGCGAATCACTCCAAACAAGATACAATCAACTAAAGGAATACCTCTAAAGTCCTACCCATTTTTCCTACGTAAGTATATTATTTATTTAAAACATAGCTTGCTATATATTTATGTCTAAGCTATCTAACTTGGTCTTCGACAATTCCAGGCTGTTTCTTTCGGATGATCCACATCGCATCTTCTACTCTTTAAAAGACTTGCTTTTTTCTTACATTATCTATGTTGGTTTATGTTTTTTTTTTGTTTATTATTTACATGAACTTGGTATTTACCGACTTTCCCATCGTTTAAAGAATACAATGCTCCTATTCCAAATCAAAACATTGGAACTTCCAATCGGAAAATAGACTGTAAACGTACTTTTCCGCTCGTAGCGCAGAGAGAGACTCTAGTTATCTCTAATATGTTTTAGTAGAGAGAGAGAACCTAAATGAATGAGATATAGAGAGATGCAAAGATAAATGGAATGAGTGTGAAATAAAATAATCACGGTCTATTTATAAACTTATAATAACAGCTATACGTACAATATATGAATCATATTAATCCCCGCCCATGGATACTCACAGTCCAGTAATAATAAAGTGAAATCATTGCTATTAAAGAAAAAGAGAAGAAGAGTGTTTAAGAGGTAATCAGTTAAACTTAATATTCTCTCGGGGTGATTCGGAGTGTTAGGGGCTCTTCCATGCTAATAGAATTAATTATGATATTTATATTCAGAGCTGGTCCTCTTAATTTAAGGGTCTATGTATATACCTTTATTTAAATATTAAAATATTTATTAATTATTTTATCTAAACTTGGTTTTCATTCACTTTATAGAAAATTTAAAAAGAATTTCAGTTATAAAATAATATTTTCTTATATTAGTAGTTTTATTATAAAGTTTACTAGAGCTTGATCCAGCGACTCTTGGGTTTATATTTTATTTTGTAACTTTATGTTTTACAATATTTTCATAATATAAATTTTTAATTTTGACATATGTTCTATGTTATTGTGACATCTGAAAATGATATTTTATTTTCAGTATTGAGTAAACATAATTTAATAGTCAGATGCCATCAATTGAGCTATAAAATAACATAACTAAAATAATGTCGTACAAACAACTATGAGTATGCGAAAATTAAAAATATTAAACATTTCGTTTTACTTATATAAAATAATAACTGTATTAGTCATTATTTACAAAAACTTAAACGAATATATAACTTTTTATGATTTGTAATTTTTTTAAGAAAACCTTACATTGGAATTGAATTAATCAATAATTACTGGTGGGCTTTCGTTTTTAACAAAATTATAATACAAACTTCTATTATTTATGTTTCATATAAGCCCATATTGTATTGATATGTTGTAAAATGTTAGGGTTCCAAAAAAATTGTTGTAAAATGTTATAGTGATGATGATGATAAATGCTCTTGTTTCTGAATTACAAAATGATTTATTGTAATTTTTTTTAAGAAAGCCTTACAATATTGGAATTGAATTAATCACTAATCACTGGTGAGGCTTTCGTTTTTAACAAAACTATAATACAAACTTCTATTATTTATGTTTCATATAAGCCCATGCATAAAAAGCCCATACATAAAATGTGAATTCTATTGCAATAAGCATCAATTTTACCACTCTAAAAACACATGCGATCATATCAAAAACATACACGTATAGAAATATATTTAAATGAGAAGATTATATAACTAATTGTTTCATCAGATTAAACCATTCCAAAAGTTTCATCAGCTTATCAAAGCTTCAAAAAAAAGTTTCATCAGTTTAGAGGGGTTTTGTGAACACGAGTGAATCATTTTCACTTACACACGCCAATGATGATTTATAAGGTTTGGCATCTTTGAACAAAGTAAAACTTTTGTTAGTAGACTTTTTTTGGATGTGCGATGGAAAAGAATGTATAGAATATGAGTACATGTGAAAGTATATACAGTGGAGATAGGAAACTTTAGAGTAGAGAAAATATATAACCACATTTGCTAGAAAACGTTTGCATTAATATCTAGAATACTATGTTTATTGTGTGTTATGGTTAAACCAAAAAAAAAAGGAAAGACTATGGTTTTAAAGTTGTTCGAATATTGTGTTTATTAATATTTAGTTATGATTTGAAAATCAAATATACTTTTGTTTGTTCCCCAAATGAAGGGAAAATCGAGTTTACAAACAAATCAGTAGATTTTATAGTTATAGTTATTGACAATCTATCTAATTGATTTAGTCCGAGTCTAGTCTCCTAAAATGACTAACTAATAATTTGGTTATATTGCAATAAATAATTTGCCAATATCTTTAATTGATTTTACATTTTAAAATATTAAAATTACCATATCAAAATTTCGCTATATTGCAAAAAAAAAAATTATGTGTGAATACAAAATGGTAAAGCTGTTATAAAGAATGGGTGTTAGATTATCTTATTCTACTGTTGAATTACTCATAATATTTATAGAGTATTTGCACTCTACACATAAGAAAAATAGTATAATTAGCAATATGCACTTTTTGACTTCCTTAGGTTTCATCGATAAATTTATGACTGTTATATCCCTATGTTTAAACGATTATTATGTAGTCCATATTTTTTTGTAGATATTTCTGATAATCCATGTTGACATATTTTATTATTTTCGATAAGTTTCCCTTTAAGCGTTAAAATCTAGACATTGGAAAGGCATCAATTCTTTTTCTCTTTATTATCAACTATTTGTGTCTTCATTAATCTATCCGATACATCTCAAATCTTAAAAGTCAAATTGCCTTTGCCAAGTTCTAAATGGATCCAAGCGACAGTGTAACGCCACCTCCATCTTTTACTCGTTGACGTCGTCTGGTTTCGTCTTGGTGGTGCTTCTTCTCTTCCTCTTCTGATTCTTTTGGGTTGTGCGGCAGAATCCTAGGTGAAAGCTTCGGGAGTTATGGTGGCTCGTTGGTTGTAGGCGGAGGCTCTGCTTGAGGACGGTGGAGCGGACAGCCGATTCCGCAAGTCAGTCTTCGGGATCCTTAAGGTTTGTTCGATTGTTGAGAGATGCTCGTTTGACGCCGAATCTATCCATGGAGATGGCGGTTCTCCCGGTGACGTTTACTTTTCGGCGTGGTTACTTCTTTACCGGTACGTAAGAGGAGGAGCGCATGATTCTCTGGACTTGTGAGAAGGTGGAGACCCTTTACAATCAACGGCTGAAGAGTTTGAGAGTCGGGTGTTCTTTATGACTCTGGCGTTATGTGGCCGCGGGACCCTTCTAAGATGGCTTAGCTTTGAAGGTACACCGGTGACGGTTCTATTGGCTTGCATGGACACTCCGCTAACATGGTTCACTGGCCGTTGGTGTCTGTCTATATTCTGATTTCCCTCTAGGGGCTTGATATATATTGAACTGTTACAATTGGAGTTGTTTATTTTTTTTAAACTGATTCTCTGTTACAAATGGAGTTAACAAACCAAAATGACTGGACCCCTTGCTATACTCCCATTTTTAACAGTCCTGATAAAATATTGAACATACTGATATCATCCAAGTAGTATTACTAAAATATTTAGCCTTAACAAAAACAAACTACCAGGCTAATACACTAAGTAATCAACCAACAAAGATGGTGATGCAATCTTGTAACAGATACTTACACCAACGGTTACAAGTGAATTTAGCAATCCAAAACAACCAGACACATTGTTAAACTCATGTTTTAACCATCCCAAGAAAAGATAAAATAGATACTGCTATCGTTGAAGGTCTGTTAGACTGTTACTAAATTGTTTAGCCTTCACAAAAACAAACCGACTGGCTAACACAACAAGTAACCGACCAATGAAAATACAATCCTGCAAATGCAGACACTTTATTACTAAAAAAACAAAAAAAAAAGAAACTCTCACACAGTGATGCTACCAGCTTTTCACTCCTCATCAACAAATCCACCCTATGTGATGCGCCCTTCAAAGGATACTCTTTTTTTCCCTCTCACAACCATTGCTTGTCCCCACTCCTTTCAGTATACTAGTCAAAGCTAGCTTCATCATTTGTGGCCGACTGTTAGCATCAGAGTTTGGATCTCATGTTTTTGTGTTGTTCCTCTCAACTGATTCCAAGCGGTTTGAATCCAATTTTTCACCGGCATTGATAGCTAATATTATGTTCAGCTGAAGTCTGAAGGTTTTCTCCATATAATAATATTTTTAGGAAACATTCTCCATACTGTTCTAGAGCATTTTTCTCTTGTTTAATTATTCAACCAATTTTCATTTGTTGTAATCTACGAAAGGCTTGTTTACTCATATAACTATAATATTATACAGAGAGGAGATTTTATTTAAATATAACTTATTGATATGTATTGTACTCCTTACATCCAAAAATGGATTACGCTACAAACAGAGCATACAAACAAATACTAAAATAACCTTTAATATATTTAACATGCTAATGAAAAGCTTAACAAGCTAAGATATTTTTATTGTCAGCTACTAAAATAATTAGTGTATCTAATAATATTTTTATCCATCCACTCCTAAAATTAGAACGCTAACTTCCCGAATACCACCTCTACTTTATTTTTATTTCAACAGAACTAGGAACGGAGTTGTCCGAGCTCGTTCCTTCACCAGTCGCCGGCTTCCGAAAAGGGGTTATTGTGAAAGTACAAGGGATCTGGCGTATGAAATCAAAAGTATGGGGTTAATTCGAGAGGTCTCTTCTGTACTTAGTAAAAGTCGAGGGCCGAAATGAAAGAACTAAGAAGCTGGAGGACCTAATGTGCAAATAGTCTAAATCCCACCATTGTTGCTCGTGTTTCTTCTGTGACGAGACAGAGATGGCGATCCTGTGACGTTGAACGGAGAAGACGGCCACGAGCTGAGACCGAGAGGAGGCCGTGATGGAAGAGCTTCGCCGTGGCTGAGGAATTGCGGTTGAGAGTTGTCAACTTGGAGCCGCGGCGAATGAATACACGACTGGAGCTTCTTCAAGATTGCATGCCTTTTTACCGACGAGCCACCAAAGCTTGAAGCTTTCATAGGGTCTTTTGTCCTGATTCTCCTTTCCATGACGCAGCTCCTATCAGAATTTTCAGTTCTTTCATTCGCCAATTTTCTCATAGAAAAACCACACGTAACGAGGAAGGGGGATAATACCTAGATTAATGATTATTAATCCTTCGTTTTAATCTTTTTAGTTGTCTAACCTACGATCGACCTATTTATTCTATTTTGTTTAAATCGATGGAAGGATAGTTACGTAATTTACACTCTGCTAGTTGCAATCTAAAGCCTACATAAAATGTACTGTATGTAGTTTCCTAATTACTCACTTCTATTTGGATTTTGAGCCAATTCACTCGCTTTTATAAAGTTGGGGTTGGTGCAGGGTAAATCATTTTTTTCGTCATCAAGTAAATAAAAAAATGGCAAGAATTATCATAATATAAACTTGTCAATTAAAGACATGACTCTCTTTTTTTTTTGTCAAATTAATCCTTCAAAAGGAGGTAAAAACCACCAGATTGTTGACCAAACGGTCTGAGAATACAACGGAATTGAAATAAAATAAAAAACACCAATAGGTGGTTTAAAAGAACCCGGACATATTGGGCATAACATAAAACACGATACTCAGAAAAAAGGATCTCGCAGCCAGGGTACCAAGGATCAGCACTTGAGGAGTCAATTTCCTTGTTCCTGAAAATTTGCTGCAGCCTCCGAGATGATGAGAGAATTAAGCCAGGAGGGACCACCAGTCGCAACATAAGACTGAAGGCGACAATCTCTCGTGACACTTGCTGCTATTTCAGATGCAACTTTATTCAAAGAATGGTGAACATACATGATATGATAGTTACCTGCATTGTGCAGGAGAGCACGAATGTTATTTAACACCAGCGAGCTCCTATAGATCCTTCTCGAATTGGTAAGAAGCTCATATACATCAGGTGAGGAAACTTCAAAGATGATCCTCTTCACACAAAGATTCTTCACTGATTCTACTGCCCAGAGTAAGGAAAAGAGCCAGCTTCTATCAAGGACCTGACCCCTGAGTAAGCACGATGACTATGAGCTATAGCATGGCCGAGATGATCTCGCTTGATCCAGGACGCTCCACTTCTCATGTTATCACCATCCCATGAAGCACCAACATTGCATTTTATCATGTTAGGAGGAGGAGATTTCCATCTTTCCATGAGGGGAGCACCCCGTCGAGAGTGCCTTTGGTCATCAGATTGCTCAATTTGAGCGTGAAATCAGCTAGAGGAATCTTCCTCTGCTTTGTTGAAAATCGACTCAGCATCGACACACGTATGCTCAAAGTAGAAAGCGTTCCTAGCCTTCCAAATTTGCAACAGGATCCATGGGAATCGTCTTCTAGTGTCAACATGAGTAGTATGTTTCCTACTCTCTGCAATCAAGTAGTGAAAGTTAAGGAACACCAAGTTATGGGAGAATCCAGTAGGCGGAAGAGGAAACCCCGATCTTTGCCAAGTTTCTCGAGCCGGTTTTTAATGGAAGAGCGCACGGTAGATGGTCTCCTCTTGCAGGCCACATCGCATACAAGTTGTATTTAGAGCTATACCCCGAGTGCTCAGACGTTGACGGACCGCCAATTCTCCCGATAGGGCCCTCCACATAAAGTGCTTGAGTTTCGGAGGAGCTTTCAATTTCCAGAGGTTAATCCAGAGTTGCTTTCTAGAGGAGGAAGTTGCGTATTATGATTCGTTTGTCTATCTTGAAGAGTTTCTAGCAACTTATATCCACTCCAAGTATTGTAGTTACCATTTGCAGAGAGACCCCACTGCACAGAATCATCTCTAGACAAGGAGATTTTGGTCTGCAGCACCTAATCGACATCATCCTCATGTATAAAATGGCGAAACGATCACTATTCCAGGACTGAGAGGTTATATCCATGAGCTCATAAACCTCCATGGTAAGATCCACATGGGCATCCTGATGATATCTAGGGGGCCGAGGGACATCTTCCATGATCCAGTTATCTGTCCAAACCTTAGTTAACCTTCCATTACCAATCACCTTCCGAAGACCTTGCTTGAGAAGTTCTCGACCATGTAGTATGCTTCGCCATCCATAGGAAGGGCACGTTCCTACTCCACATTCTAAAAAATCTGATGAGGCAAAGTAACGATGTTTAAGAACTTGAGCCAGCAGAGAGTTGGGCCTCTCCCAAATTCTCCAAGCTTGTTTACCCAATAGAGCTTGACTGAACAACTCAATATCATGAAAGCCCAAACCCCCCTTCTCCTTCGATTGGCAAAGCTTCTTCCACGCAACCCATGATATCGTTTTGTGGTTGTTTCCACTGCTCCACCAGAACTCAACCATAGCACTAGTAAGTTTTGCATATACATCCTTTGGAAGTTTAAAGCATGACATTGCGAAGACAGGAAGAGCTAAACAGACAGATTTAAGCAGGATCTCTTTACCACCTTGAGAGAGTGATTAAGAGAACAATCCCTGAAGCCTTCCTTGTAATTTTTCTCTAATGAAATCCAGAAGTTTCCATTTAGAACCACTCAGGCACTCAGGAAGACCTAGGTAAAAACTTTCCCCTCCCTCAGCGACAATACCAAGCACCTGTTTTACATCAGATTTGATGTTCTCTGGGACCTTGGCTCTAAAAATTACGGAAGACTTTAGTGGATTGATGATCTGTCTCGAAGCCTCACTGTACCGTCGAAGACAAGATAGGAGTTCAGAAGCCTCCATAGTCGAAGCTTTACACATAAGGAGACTATCATCTGCGAATAATAAATGATGAACAGACGGACCCGTGCTAGCCAACTTGATCCCATGTAGCTTACCAGCACTCTCTGCCTCCTTCAAACAACTGACCAGTGCCTCTGCACAAAGTATGAAGAGAAAAGGAGAGAGGGGATCACCCTGTCTTATCCCTCTCTCTGGCTTGATGAATCCATGTTCATTCCCATTCATGAGGATTGAGAAGGACATTGATCCCACACACGACATTATCCATTTTATTCAAATATGATCAAAGCCCATCTTCTCCATTAGAATCTCTAGAAAACTCCACTCCACTCGGTCATAGGCCTTTGACATGTTGGTTTTTACTGCCATAAACTCATCTGATACCCGATCATTAGCCTTTAAACTGTGCACCATCTCATGAGATATTAGGATATTATCCGAGATCAGCTTTCCCGCAACAAAAACTCCTTGTGTCTCTGAGATGATCTCAGGGAGAATGAGTTTCAACCTATTGCAGAGAATTTTTGAGATAATCTTATACTGAACTGAGCATAAACTGATAGGTCGCATATCTGACATTCTGATTGGGTTAAGGATTTTTGGTATCAGGCTGAGCTGGGTGTGATTCCAGCCATCAGGTAGAACAGCCGTTACAAAGAATCTCTGAATCTCAGCAGTTAGAGAGGGGCCAACTATATGCCAAAATCGCTGATAAAACACTCCTGTGAGCCCATCTTCACCTGAGGCACTACTGCCTTTAACACAAAACGCTGCTCTCTTCACCTCTTCCTCAGAGACCGGCGCTGTTAATAGGGTGTTCATCTCAGGAGTGACCCATGATTGGAAACCAGAGAACAACGACTCCAAGTCGTGAGGATTAGAGCTCATGAAAAGATATCTGAAGTAATTTACTGCTATATCTCCTTTAGCACCTTCTGAGAAGTGTTCTCTACCCAGCTCATCAAGAAGCATCAATATTATGTTTTGATGTCTCTTACCTTTAACACAATTATGAAAGAATTTTGTATTCTTATCACCAGACTTCAGCCATTCTTTTCTGCATTTCTGTCTCCAAAAGGTCTCCTCATCTTTATATGCTAGAGCCAATTCTTTCTTTAGCTTCCTCATCAGATGGAAGGAAGGATAACGTTTAGACACTTCACGCTCGAGAGCCGATTTTAAACGAGTGATTCTATTCCTGGAGTTGAGGTCAGAGTGTTTCCTCCATCTCAATATGCCTATACGGCATCGGTTGATTCTCTCCATTGTACTTCCCTGTAACTCACCATCATCACCCCAACAATTTTTGATGATCTCCTCCAATTCCACTTTTGACAACATCCTTTTGTCAAAGAAAAACCTCCCTCTATCCGGATCAACTCTTTGAAGAGCAAAGCTTATACATATGGGTCGATGATCAGAAGCCCACATATCCAAGTATTCTCGGGAGCAGAGAAAACCATTCGTCATTACCGAAACTTCTATCTAGTCTGCATTGGATCCAACCATTCTCCCTTTTGTCTGCCCATGAAAGCTTATTCCCGAAGAAACAGAGTTCTTTTAGCTTACAGTTCTCTGCCATGTTGCGGAAATCCCAAAATGTATGATCCGCTCTGACTGCTCCTCCTAACTTGTCCTCATTTGACATAAGCTCATTAAAATCCCCAGCCAGCAACCACGCTTCTTCTCTTCTTAGCCCAATATCAATTAGACGTTCCCAGACTTCCTGATGCTTACTTCTAACCGGGTCCCCATACACACAACTCAGGAAGAAAGAGACTAAGCCAAAAGTAACCTTCACATCAATAATTCTCTTATCACTGCTTAGCACAACCCCATCAAAGTTCGACTTCCATATCAAAGCCAAACCCCCATTCAACCCTATAGGTTCCACCGAAATCATATTGTCGTAGCCTAAACTGTTTTGTAATCCCACCATGTAATCATCCTTTTGCTTTGTTTCCATAAGAAAAAGAAAATCCGAGAAAAAGCTTCTGCGAAGTCCCCGGAGGTACTGAACTGTCTCATCGCTTCCTGCGCCTTGACAGTTCCAGCTCATAATACTCATTGGAGAAGCAGCGGCTTCAATACGGAAGCCACCGTAGGATTGGAATTTTTCGGAGTTTTGTTGTCTGAAGCCAGTAATGGGAGCGAAGGTTTCCTTTTCATATTTCCTTGAGAAGAAAGAGCTGAAGGTCCTTCGAGAGAGGGAAGGGCAGATGATCTTCCTGTCATTTTGCGTTTCCAGGGCTGAGGACGTCTCCTTTGCGATTTGCCATGGTTCTGATTTCCGGCGACACACCCCTCCGAAGAAGGGCCTAGACAAAAATCCGTTGAAACCAAACCAGGTGCAGAGGCTACTGTGAGAGGAGAAAAGGATGATTCAACCTCTTCTATAAAGAAACGTTTATTAAGCAGATCAGACTGAACTTTCTCCCCTGCAAGATGATCTGAACGGCTCTGAGTTCCCGTCTCCAAGTAGTTGAAAACGTGTCCCTTCCCCTTATCAACATCACCTGTAATCCTTACCATCCTGATTGAAGAAGCAGCCTTGTCATCTTCAATTCCTTGTCTGACCCTCTGAATTCTAGTCCTGCGTTCTGTCTCATCAGCATGAGAGATATATTGGAGAGCCATGATGTTTTCTTGTTTAGAAAATTCCAGGAAGAGAGGAGGAAAACCAGGAGGACCTTCCCAGATATTCACCAGTGCTTGAGGTTTCACAGGTGTTTCCACAACCTGTCTTGTCTCTGAGGATTGAGCTGGAGCTAACTTTGGTCCCGAAGGACCCCCTTTCCTCAGCATAGGACAGCGTACCTTCTCATGAGTCAAACGGAGACAATGGAAACATCTCTTATGTAGTTTCTCGTACTCATACTCAATAGTAACTATTTTCCCTGGAGTACTCAACTTGCCAAACTCCTTCAAGGGATTAGCCACATTGAAACATACTAAAACCCGTACGTATTCTTTGGTGTACGAGATCTTGGGGTCGTACGCGATTTCTTCCACTTTTCCTATTTCCTTTGCCAGCTCAAACATCGTTTCAGTGGTGAAGTAATTCACTGGGATGTTTCTGATACGCACCCAGATCATCATCTTCTGTAAAAAAATCTTCAGGGGAATTCTCCGTCCACTTCTCCATCACCATCGCCCAATGGTTGTAACACCACGGTCTGTCTTTGAGAACCAATTCAAGATCTTCTTCTCTCTGGAAGACAAACTGGAATCTTCCTCTAGAGAGAGCAATTCCACGGACTCTGCCCACCAACCGCCAAGCCGTAGGCATATAGTCAATCATACGAGCCATTGATTGACAATCGGGATTGAGGAGGCGACCCAACAGGCTGGTCGCGTTCGCATCGAAAACCCTAAAACGAGGGCTGTCAGGCAGCACCAGAGGTTCTTCTTCTTCCAAAAACATTGCACTTTCAAAATTGTACAAGATGAAAGAAACAAAAACAATTACATTAATGAATAAGTTATGAATATGGTCTATATAAAAATGTGATTGTTTATTTTTGTAAACAAAACAGTCACATACTTATTGAATTATAAATTTAAACCAGCTATTATATTTAATAAAATAAACTAAATGCACTTTCAAAATAACGTTTGTAAACTGATCATTCATATTAAAAGCATATTTTTAATAGTGTGGTACAAAATTCTGAATTAAAAAATCATAAATTTTAGAGATCAAAATTTAAATTGAAAAATATTAGTTAAATTAATGTCACATATTTAATAAAAAATACATGACTTTAATATAATTACATAATTAATTAAAAAAAAATTTAGTAAAAACGAAATATAGATTTATATTTTAAACAATTAAGAAATTAATTAAATAGTTAAAAGGTTTGTTTAAATGAAAACAAAATATACATTTATATTTTAAATAAATATGAAAGTAATTAAATAGTTTAAAATGTTTGTTTTAATGAAAAATGATATATATATATATATATATATTTATTATAATTAAAAGACATAAAAAGATTTTGTTCAGGATATAGTTGAGAGAAAATATAGGAATGACTATTTGATTTTTATAATAATTAAAATATTTCAAATATGTATATAAAATCATTTAAATAATTTTCTAAGGGATGGTCCAAATAAAAAATCACACATGAAAAATCATGACTTCTCTTAATATAATAGACTAGATCTCGACCACAACCGTAGGGTAATTATTTTCATTATATACATATTAATATTTGATTTACATGATTAGTAGTATACGATTTATATATTTACCATATTGCTAATAGTTTAATATAATATTTTAAACACAACAATTTTATAAAAAATATGATAATTTAATTTATTGTTTTAAATTATTAGTGATATTTTCTTATTAAAACATGAACACTAACAAAAATCTTATATTATATGGTATTTATGACAAATTTTGCTCAATTTAATATTACTGTAAACACTTACGAAATTAATTAAATATTTAAAAGTTTTTTAAGTTAAAACGAAATATACATTTATATTTTAAATAAATATGAAAGTAATTACATATTTTAAAATGTTTGTTTTAATGAAAAATGAAATATATATTTTATTTAAAAATAAAAGATATGAAAAGATTTTGTCCAGGATATAGTTGAGAGAAAATATAGGAAGGACTATTTGTTTTTTTTTTAGAATAATTAAAATATTTCAAATAAGTATTAAAACATCATTTAAATATTTTTTTAAGAGATAGTCCAAATAAAAGAATCATACATGGAAATCAGGACAGAATAATTGAAGAAAAAAGAGAAAAACGCACCGTTTTGGTAACAGGCAATTTTGGCGATTCGAAAGGCGATTCTCGATCTTCGACGTTCGTTACGGTCTCCGCTGTCTGAGAAGACAGACGATTTGGATTCGAGTGAGGCACCGGTGGATCTACCGCCGGAAAATCAGCTGAGGGGAAAATGTTGGGTTAACGCGGCGAAGGAAAAGCAAACTATCAAGAAATATGAAGTGGATCTAACGATCTTAGATGGGAAGCACACGGTGGAAGTTCCGAAGGATATTGTAGAGAAATCAAATCCTCTTTGGGAGGACTTCGTGATCGCGAGGTTCCTGGAAAAAGCGCCTCACATTGCGAAGGTCCACATGATTGTGAATAAGATCTGGGCTTTTGGGGAGAAAACACAGAAATTAGATGTGTATGCGATGGATGAGAAGACGATTAGGATAAGGATTACAAGGGAGAAGATAAGAGAAAGGTGATCAGGAGAGGGATGTGGAACATAGCAGGGGTGCCAATGGTGGTCTCGAAATGGTCTCCTGATGTAGATGACTCGAATGCGAATCTTATTCCAATCTGGATTCATCTCACAAAGGTACCGATGAGTACGTACATCTAGAGACAATCGCTTGCTCAAATTTTGAGATTGCCAGGGTATTTGTCAAAGCAGATCTATCAAAAGAGTTACCAGAAAGAATTGAATACACGATTCAAGGAGAGAAGGTTACAGTAGAGTATGATTCTCCATGGCCCCCTCCTCGATGTGTTTCTTGTGGAAGATGGGGACACTATGAGACATTCTGCAAAGGAATAAAGAAAGATAAAGAAGAAGAGAAGAACACAGAAAAACCAGAAGAGTCTCGGAGTCAAGCAGATAATGAAGGGATGAAGGGAAAAGAAGGTGAAAGTGAAGTAGGAGAGGGGGAAACTGGGAAAGAAGATAAGATAAATGAAGTAGAAATTACAGGAGAGAAGATTGGAAGGGATGTAGCAGAAATTAATACAGAAAAGGAGAGAGAAAAGGTTGATCTAGAAGAAGGGAAACTCAATGAATGGAAGACAGTATCAGGAGAAAAGAAAGAGAGAAGTCCAAAAACAAGTAACCAGAAGTTCAAAGAAGGCCAAGTGAGTATTACTACACCATCCCGGTTCGATGCTTTGAGGAACACAAATGAGAAGGGAGAAGAGGTAGCATCTGAGCAAATAGAGGAGGTTGAGGAGATACAAAATGAGGAAGCACATGATATATTGCAGAGTATGGCAGAAGAGAGTATGGAAACAAACAAGAAAGGCAGAGCAAGGCAGATGTTACCGAGGGTATCGAAGACTAACCATAGAGTGGTTATTCCTGAAACTTCAGCTCATATTAAAGATATGAAAAGGGGTTCTAGGAAGAATCACTAATGGCGGGATTCTTTTGGAATGTGAGGGGCTTCAATAAATCAACTAAACATGGGGTTGTGAGAAGCTGGGTAAGAGATCACTCAATTCTGTTTGGTTGTCTTATAGAAACAAGAGTAAAGGAAAGTAAGGCGGAGAAGATTGTAAATGAAGCTTTTAAAGATTGGAGTTTTATGGCAAATTATGAGTATAATAGGCTGGGAAGATTTTGGGTGGTGTGGAGGCCAGAAGTGAGGATGACTCCGGTTTATAAGAGTGCACAAATCATAACATGCTCGGTTTTGTTGCCGGGGGAGGAAGAATTCTTGTGTTCTTTCATATATGCCTATAATTTGATGGAGGGCAGAAAAGAGTAATGGGAAGATATTAGAAGTCCCTACGAGTCGCAAATGTTTCGAAACAAAAAATGGATTTTGATGGGGGATTATAATAAGATTCTGGATGGTGAAGAGCATTCGGGTTTTGATGATTCTCCAAGAATTCCTCCAGGCATGAGGGATTTTCAAGATGTTGCAGGCTACTGTAAATTGACGGACATGGGGTATCAAGGTCCAAGATTTATATGGTGTAATAAGAGGGAAGAGGGGTTGGTTTGTAAGAACTTAGATAGAGTTCTGGTTAATGAAGAATGGCTGCATAACTCAAGGTCGTATTGCGTTTTTGAGTCGGGGATGTTCTGATCACTTGAGGTGTCGAGTTCATCTGAGACAAGAAGAGAGTAAAAAGCGCAAGCCTTTCAAGTTTATCAAATGCTATAGCAAAGATGACAGAGTTTGGGACTCTAATGGAAGAGAGCTGGAGAGACTATGATGCACTATATCACTCGACTTCTGCTATGTTCAGACTTTCAAAGCAGCTGAAGGCTCTAAAACAGCCTCTTCGAGAGCTAAGTAAGCTGAAGCTGGGAGAGTTATCTAAGCGAACGAGGGAAGCTTATCTAGATCTTTGTATAAAACAGAAGGAAACTATGGAGTTGCCAAATGCAGAGAAAATAAGAGCAGGGAGTGAAGCGATATCAAAATGGCAAAGGCTGGCTGAATTAGAAGAAAAGTTTCTGAAGCAAAGATCTAAAGTACACTGGCTTGATGTTGGAGATGGGAAAAATAAATTTTTTCATAACTCAGCAAAAATTAGAGAAGTCGGGAATGCTATACACGAGATTATATGCATCAATGGATCTATTGCGCAAACTGGTGAGGAGATTAAGAAAGAAGAAGAGATTTTTTTTAGCTGAGTTTATGATGCTTCAACCAGTGGACTTTGAAGGGGCCTCCGTGGATCACTTGAAGGAGCTGCTAAAATTTCAATATAGTGAAGTTGATTGCTTAAAGCTGGAGAGAGAGGTTATCAGTGAAGAAGTAAAGGAAGTGTTATTTCATATGCCTAGAAATAAATCTCCAGGGTCAGATGGATTCACCACAGAGTTTTTCAAGGGAGCCTGGGAAGTATTACTTGTATTAGTGATATGACCCCATCTATGTCATAATGTCAGTCTATTCTATTCAATAATATAGTAGTACAAAATTCATATAACCTTGTTAATAAAGTCCCTTGAATTATTGAACGAGAACTAAAGTTTAATTCCCCGTACACTCTAAAAGTACTATACTATATCCACCATGTAGTATACTATTATGAACCTGGTGAATGTCATTATTTGAAAATGGGGGAAACTGTTTATATCTCGGATGTGGGTTGACATTTCCATGTTAGGGTTTGATGTTATCATCTGGGTGGGGGTTTCACTAACTCACCCTCGTTGCTCCGTTACTTGTACTAATGATATGAACCCATCCATGTCGTTGTGTCAGTCTATTATATTCAATAATATAGTAGTACAACATTCATATAACCTTGCTACTAAAGTCTCATGAATTATTAAACGAGAACTAAAGTTTAGTTCCATGTATGTATACACTCTAAAAGTACTATACTATATCCACCATGTAAGTATTATGAACTTAGTGAATGTCATTATTTGAAAACGGGGAAAATTATTTATATCTCGGATGTGGGTTGACATTTCTAGGTTAGGGTTTAGTGTTATCATCTACGTGGGGGTTTCACTAACTCACACCTCGTTGTTTCATTACTTGTATTAGTGATATCACCAAAATGTACTATACTATGTTTTTGTTCCATTCTATTTTGGTTTAGGCTCTATACTTGGGTTTAGGGTTTACTGATTAGGATTTAGGGTTTAATATTTGGAAAGTGGGGGTTGAGGCTTGGGTTTAGTGATAGCAGTTTAGGGTTTAGTATTCAAAAGTTGGTTCTTGGTTTAGCATCTAGGAGTTGTGTGTTAGGTTACAGCCATATACTTTTTCGGGGATATAGAATACATGTGCCTTCAAGTAAACATGCATTCAAGTGTCTAGTATTTGAAAAAAAATTATGTAGATTGTATTTGGGTTTATAGGTTCCTACCTAGGGTTTAGATTTACTAAGTAGAGGTTTGGGTATAGTAAACCATATTATATACATTCTATTTGGGTTTATACTTCCTTAATTAGGGTTTAGCTTTACTAATTAATTAGTGGTGTGTCTTGTATTGTTATATTTTTGCAAATAAATTGTGGAATTGTATGTAGGTAAGACTTCTATATAAATATATTATAGTTTGTATTTGAGTTTGGGTTTAGGAGCTAGTATATAGGGGTTAGGTTATGTTTAGTATTTAGGGGTTATATGTAAGGTTATAATCCTATACTAATTCGACGATATGAAATAGAACGTCTAGTGCATATATATGTGGTCAGTAAATGTATACGTGGATGGCTTCACCTTTTTATGTGCAATAATTTTCAAGTGCTTTTGACCTTATGTTTTATCGTGGCTCATTCTCTCTCATTTACCTGCTACCTATAAAGAGAAGAGATAGAACCGAATAATTTATGGCACAAATGTTAGAAATTATATTATGTCAAAATCAATGACATTTACCTAATTTTCACTCTAGATTTGGTCATCTCGCAAATAAGCCCTAGTTGTAAAGCATTTGTAATATCTTTACTAGATTTTGACCCGCGCTTTAAAAGCGCGGGTATATTTTTATTTTAATAAAATTTACTGAATTTATAATTTTGATTAGAAAATAAAAATTTTAAAGTTTTCTATTTGTGTTTTAAAAAAAAAATTCTATTATAATACTTGATTTTCAAGTGGTGTTTTTATATCCAACCCAAACCTATGATTTAACCGATAAATCCAGTGATATGTGTATAATTCAGTTCCATTTAATAAAAAATTGTAATTATAATCTTAGAAAACCTGGTAAAATCTAAAAATCCGCTACTAACCTAAGATCCAATATGAGATGATCCGATGAAAACCAAAAAATAAATAATATTTTGAAATGTTTATTAAATAATTCATACTTCTTAATATTATATAAAATTGAAAAAAATAATTATTAGACTTTAATGAGATTATTATGTCATTTGAAGAAAATGAAACAATGGTAATATGAAACTTTATTTTTGATATGAAAATATTATTTTCTTTTTTTGGTTACTAATAAGCTTTTATAAGTTTTATTTTTATTTATGTTTAGATCTAAAACTTAATTTTAAGATAAGTTAAAAAAAAAACATTTGAACACTCAAAATTGGCATATCATTATTATGTAAAAATGACATAATAATATTTTTTAAAAAATTTTCATGTATATATTCATATCTGATCTTTAAAAAATATTATAGATTGAAAAATGATATTAAAATTAAATGGAAAGTATAATCTGCATAAAAATTAAAATTATTATCATTCTATGGAAAGTATTAATTATCATAGTTATAGAGAATATTCTATTTTTAGTTGAAATTAAATGCCAATGAGGGATACTTGTAAATATATTGAAATGCAGGGGCAAGATCCTAAATTTTTGAAATAGGATCCTGCTTTAATAGTATAGATAACAAAATAAATCAAATTTCTATAGAATTCAATGTCGGAGTGTAAATTTTGACCTATAAATTTAAGCCTAAAATATGAATCAAAGACCTAAAATGAGGTGGAAGTCATTATCGAATTGGGAAGAAACCCGACAGAATCAGATATACAATATACTCATATACATAAACAATACGATTTAACTTACACGGTGAACGATAAACTTATTAAAAAAAGACTTTGACTTGTGGTGTACAAAAAGAAAAAACACTTTGACTTGTAATATAAAGATCTACAGAAATAAATATCATTATATATCAAATTATCAAGTAAAAGTAATAAAAATAAATTATGATTCTAGTTATAAAAACAACATAAATGATACCCTATGTCTTTCATAAAAAAATATATATCACATTTTTCGTTTTTTCTTGTTATAAAAAATGTCATTTAAAAATTCAAATACATTTTAATTATACTTATTTTCAGCTTAATATTAATTGTAAATACATTAATTTTATAAGTAAAGTTTATTTATCTCCAATACTATTGATTAAATATGTATAACTAATACAAATATATGTATAAACCAAGTAGTGGTAGCCTAGTGCAATCTCTTGAGGCTTTATGTGTATCCACATTAGTCATAGGTTCCATTTTCTCTCGAAACTAAATTATCATTACTTGATCAGTCTGGACTTGGGTTTTGGCCCAAATGTTTTACATAGTGAGTCGTAATAGATGATCGATTCACCTCGCGGCATTAGTCAGAAGATATTCCAAACTCGAATCAGACAATATAGTCAGAGCCAATCCTAGATATTTAAAGGCTGCAAGCAAAAAAAATTTTAACCGATTTGCATATATTTTTTTCAGTAAAAATTTTATAAAAAGAACATGTAACATTCGAACCGATGTTATGAGAGAACACAGAAGGAAATTTGCCATTACACCAAAGGAATATCGATAATTATGTGGCCGAATAAATGGTAAAAGTTGACGGCCATAAGTCATTGCTTGGTTGGAGTGGCTTCAAGGTCGGCACCGAGTGTTGTAGTCAGTCTACTCTCTAACATTAAGTGTATTTCTTTCAAGATCGACTGGATTAGCCGATAGAAATTATAAAAAAATATATGTTTTTAAAAAATTTTCTGAAAAGTGTGCAAGTAACACTCATTGTGAAACCGAGAGAGTAAGAAGACAAATTCAATTAATATATTGTACATATTTCTTTACTAGACTCTTGTTTTAGTTAATGAATTCAGCAAGAAGTTGCAAAGCCACCATTAAAAAAAAAACATTCTTTCAAGTCTCTCTCACATCTTCCTTCACTCCAACTATCTAATTCTTTGATTCCAACTCGTGTATTTTTCTAAAAGACTATATATTGTATTTTGTGTGAGTGCCTAGACGATCTTGATTATCTAATTATTTCTATTTAGAGCATCTCCAAAAAAACACTCTATTATAAAATTTCTAAAATTCTATATTTGAATTTTAAAAGTGTTCTTCTCCAAAAACTAAATTTTAAACTTAACTTCTAAACTATTTGTATTTTATACTATGATCCTTATATTTTTCATAATTAATTTCAACTCATAAATTTTTTGTAAATAACTAACACATACATGAACATATTACAACAATATTAATTAATAAAATTTTATATTAAAATATAATTTCTCAACAGAAATAGCATAATTAATATTAAACTTCAAACAAAATATCATATTATTCCCCAAAATTATTTTACATAATGCATATATAATCAACAAGTGCATTTCGAAGTAAAAATGACTCAATTTATTTTTATTTGCAGATTATAAACTAAACATTGTTGAAATCGGGTGATCTTATATGAACAAAAGGTAAATAAGGAAAATAAGAATTTCTAAAAAAACTTAACTTCTATCGACGATATTAATACTTGTGAACACATTCAATCGAAATAAGAAAGAATCGTACGAAAAAGGCATCAAAACAACAACAACAACCATCTTCGGTTACACAAAATTTATTTATACAATATTTTGGAGATTTTGGAGGTTCCGAATCAAATTTACCTGACTATTAGTGTTTTTGTTAATATTTAAACTTGTGTAATAGTTATGTCTTCACGTAAATTTTTAAAAGTTCTTTTTTATTGTTAAGTTTCTTTTGTATTGTTGTTGTCTAAATCTAATTTTAAAATTTTTTAAATCTTATTTCAAAGGTTTATTTAATTTTATGTGTAAAAACTTAATTTATAAAAAATGAAATTTTTTTGAGATAAAATTTTTAAAAAATAATTTGATAAACGAGAAAATATTTTTCAATTATAAATGTGATCTATAATTGTAGGAATCAAAATGCAAACAAAATATGAAAATTCAAATTTGAAGTTTTGAGTAGTAGAACTTCAAATATAGAATTTCACTTCTCAAAACTTCAAATTTGAAGTTTTTAAATTCTTTTTTAGAAAGCAAATTATAGATTATTTTTTCGAGATCTCTTATAAACTTCAATTTTAGTTCTACCACAGTGACTACTATATTATATTCACTCTACATATTTAAGAAAATAAATTATTTATCCTACGAAAGACGAGGTGCTATCGTTTTAAAAGGTGCATCAGTTCTACATCATTTATAATATATAATCTTTTATTGCCTAATTGTTGAGAGTGTTGCAGTATGTATAGATTTGATAAAACTAAATATAGGTCATATCACGAATGAATTTGTAATATCCCGAGTAGTGATATGTCAAAAGGCTTAAGAAAATTGATTTGACTACCTATGTCACCAAAGTTGATTTACCTTTTCTGTCATACATCCGTTTAGAACTCCAGAGTTAAGCGTGTTTATGCTGAAATAGTGAAAGGATGGATGACCTATCGGAAAGTGATTTGCGATATCGTGCGAGTGAGGACAAAGCACGTGAAAAAGTTATGTGGTGATTGCAGGACAGTAAACAACGATTTCGAGCCTTGAAAAAATTAGTGGAACGATCGTCAGACGGGATGGAGCCCACATGCCGAAAGAGCGGGCGTGGATGACCCATTAACCGTGGCGAGTCGGGCGTTACAGAATCATGGTGTTGTTGACAAAAATAAATAATGGTGTTAATTTGTAGGATGGCATCAAAACAGGTGAAAACTATTCAGTGAAAACCCATCAAAGTAACGAAAATCATATGTTATGCGATACGAACGATGTATTTTATATAATTGGAAAAGGAACACATATATAGGTTTACCCAAAAAACACACACACACATATATATATATATATATATATATATATATAAGAAAAGGAACATATATCATATAAAACGAACATATTTCATTTTCTTATAAGTCATCCGATCCCATACCTATATAATATATTCAAATATGGAAATAATTGAATTTTACAAACCTCATGCACAGAGTGTCCGGTGGGTACGTCTGAGCACTAATCATAGTCCAATAATATTGAATTGCAATATTTTTTTGGGGGGGTCAAATTGCAAAATATTTTAAATATACACTTTTATGCAGACACACTCACGCAGAAAAATGAAAATGAAAAGTTACGTTCTTTTCCACCAAGACACGTAGCCCTGGGCAAAAAAAACCGGATCCGAAAAACCGAACCGGAACTGAAGCAAAATATCTGAAACCGGAACCGGACTGAAATCCTCAAATACCCGAATGGTTCCTATATTTCTATATCCGAAAAACCGGAACCGAACCGAAAACCGAATGGGTATCCGAATATCCGAAAAATAAAGTTTCAACTTTCTAATATAAGGTAAAATGTTATCAAGCACATTCGAATCCATGTTCGATAGGATCAGTGAGAACATTGTTACCACCATACCACATTATCTTTTACCTACTCTCTTATATTATACATATATATATAGTAATTCTATATTAAAATACAATGAAAACTTATAAAATTAACATTTTAGTGACTCGAATTCTTGTTTAATTGACGAATATGCAAGTATGTAACCGCTAGACCACTTGAATTAACATGTTAACTAAAATATTTTGTATATATATATTTGATTCACATATTAAACGGGTACCCAGAACCAAACCGAAATCAAATCGAAACCGAACCGAAACCAAACCGAAATCTCATAAGTACCTATCGGGTATAAGAATGATTTAACCGATATATCCGGAACCGAATGGTTCTTACCCGGAACCGAACCGAATACCCGAATGCCCATGGCTAAAGACACGTGTAATCTCTGATGATAAAATTTCAAAAGCAGCTTATTTTCACCTTTTCTTTTTCAGTATCTTTTGTCAGTTTGTGTTTCGTTTTTATTCAAATATTAATCATATAAAATTACAGATTGTCGCCTTTAATTTGTTTTTAGGATCTTTATTTGAGATTAGCAACAATGATGATTGTCTACAGTCTTCACCGCGACGACTATTTCTATATGGTTGTTGGATTCATTCATCATTAAAGTATTTGATTAGCTAATGCTTTTTATAAACTTAACCTTCTAAAGTTTCCAACGAGAAAAGCGGATCAAGCGCTGTGGATCTAGCGGATCAAGCAGATCGAGTGGAACAAGAGTGAATCAAACGGATCTAGCGGTACAAGGTATAAGTGTGGTTCAAGCGGATCTAGCGGTCTAAAATATATGTTTGAATGGTAAAAATGGATAAAAAGCGGTCCAAAATACTGTACAAATTAAAAAGTATAAAAAATGTTATATTATTTATTATTTTCATAATTAAAAGTACTTTTAGTAATTTATAAATGTAATAAATATAAAATTTCTATTCATATTATAATATTTATATAAATGGTATTTATTAAATTAAATATAAATTGCTATTGATATGGAGTTAGTGAAAATTCATAACAAAAAGTGATACATTTATAAAAAATATTAATGTATTATCTATATTGATCTTAAGTCACTAGTAACTCAGAAAAAGTAAAAGCTGTTTTCTTAAAGTTTTTTAATTTTCATTTTAATTCATATAAAATGAATTCCATATGTATAGGCATAGAATGGGGAGTGGGAAAAAGACAGGTCGCACACCATGACGGAGGAACCACAAGTGGTTCAAATATATGAACAAAAAGTACAATCCGCAGTGTACAGTAATAACTGAGCATATTTCAAGTGTATCGAGCGTTTCTTCCACTTTTCAATTGGAAACTCAACTATTTAAAATAAATATTTTTTTCTGTTTCTTTTAACCTTTTTAATTCATTATGTTATGAATTCATATTTGTTTTATATCTTCACTATTTAAATAAAACTATTTTTTTCATTTCTAAAAACTAAATGTTTTACAAAAACATTTATTTCTAAGTATATATTTTATATTTCAATTTATATGAACTAATAATATAAACTGTAAACTTTAAGATTACTACTTATATTTACTCAATTAGTATTGGCTTAAACTTATTAAAATCGTTAATAACATAAAATAATATTGTTACTATTATGTTTTAATATATATTCTTAATATAAATAAACATAAAATGCTATTTTAGAAGTATAAAGTAAATTATTATAAATTATATTAATTATTTTAAATTTGTACAGTAATTTGAACCACTTTTGATACCCTTTCACCATTCATATATATATTTTGGACCGCTAGATCCACTTTTGTAACGCTAGATCCGCTTGATCCACTTTTATTTCACTCGATCCGCTTGATCCACTAGATCCGCAACGCTAGATCCGCTTTTCCCATTCGAAACCTTAAATTTGTGCTGATGATTCCAGAATAAACTTATGATTAATTACTTTTATAATACTTTGGAAGTGAAGGTCTTAAATAAATACCTCCTTCTGCTTTACCATTATTTTATGGTTCATCTACTATCTCAGAAGTTGTCTCTGTGTTTTGATTAACCACCTTTACATCATCCCCTGTTTCACTAGTACCTTCTTTCTCAGATGTTTCCTCTTCTTCTTTACTTCCCCCTTCCTCCTCAGGATCATCAATCATGACAACAACATATCTAGTCATCTAGATGGTGATACAATTGTAAACATGACCATACTCTAAGGTGACTTTAGAGTAATTTATATTTCTTTCAACTTTTGTTGATGAGACAAGATCACATTCTTTACCTTCTTCAACAATCTGTCCCTCTTGCAACTCTGATGAGATTTCCTTTATAGAAGCATGTTTTTTTTTCTCAGAATTTTGAACCATCTGTTAACTTTCACTGATTTCTTACCCTGTATTTTACTGATTTCTTGCTCTCGACTTTTATGGAACCCTTTCCCTTGTGTTATCTCATTTCATAAAATGTTGTTTTCCTTTGTTAGGCCTGCGACTTTCACCCATACCAAAATATCCGAACCGGATCCGACCCGATTTTGACCGGTTCAGTTTGGTTTTGGTACAGTCAAATTTAACCAATGGATAATAATATAAAAAACCACAGGTATCGAGTCGGATCCGGATTTTACCCGAGCCAAATCGGATACCCGATATAACCCGAATTAAATTCCCCGACATACCCGTTACACGCGTGTGTATCAACTCGAAACAACCCCCAATTCCCAAAATACGAACCCTAGCTTTTCGATTCATCTTCTCCATTGTAGCAATCGAGAACTGTGAAGGTCTCTATACAAATAGAGCAACTGGTGTAATCAGAAACCTTAAAGCTGGAAACATTAGTCGATTGTCTTCTATCTCCACCATCTGCATCTTCGAGAATTCATTCTGAGGTGAGCATCGATTTTGATTGTTTGATTATCAAACTTTGATACTTTGATTACTTATTTATTTTATCGCTTAAGCCTTAAGCTATATTGATTTGGATTGTCTGATAACTTTGCTTCCTCAATCGTATTTGATAACTTTTGATACGATGATCTTTTGAAACGATGATCTTTTTATACGATGATGTTGAATGTTGATGTTTGATAACTTTGATAGTCTTAGACTCTTACTCTTACTCTAATAGTTGTTAACTTGTTCTATGTAGATGGATTCTTCTCCAACTCATCAACAAGACGAGGTCAATCATCAACCAATGGATGAAGAATTTTCTTCTGTTGAAGATGTAGAAACACCAGGTTCAGGAAAAAGGACCGAGAGAGATGGAGATGGTGGTTCTGGTGAAGAGTCAAGGAAAAAGACGAGGTCTGATGTCTGGAACCATTTCAATAGGTTACCAAACAACTACGACAGATGCAAATGCCGCTACTATAAGAAGGAGTTTAGCTGTCCAACCAAGTCTGGGAACTCTAATCTCAGGAAGCACAAAGCTTGTTGTAGGGCATACATGGTCTGCAAGGCTGCAAATAAGTCCAAAGACCAGTCACAGATATCTCCCGATGAAGAAGGTAACATGAGCTTGTTTAAGGTGTCTGACAAAGTGTTCAAAGATGCTACTAATGAGATGATAGTCTTAGCCGAGTTACCATTAGCCTTTGTGGAAAGCTTAGCGTGGAAACACTTCTGCAAGAAAGTCCAGTTAGATCCGCCTGTATGTAGGAAGACATGCACAAAGAAGATTTCGGCAATGTATATGTCAAGGAAAGCAGAGATGAAGAAGGTTCTTAGACAGAACAAGCAAAGACTCTCTCTAACAACCGATATTTGGAATGCTTCCTACATTTCGGTTAGTTACATGGTGATTACTGTTCACTTTATTGATTCAAGTTGGAAGCTTAGAAAGATGATAATAGGTTTCAAGAATGTTGACAATCATAAAGGGTCTACCATTGCGAGAGTGCTTGTTGATTGTTTAGCAAAGTGGGATATAAAAAGAGTCTTCTGCATCACAGTTGACAATGCGACATCTAACACATCGGCCATGAAGAAGTTCAAGGAAGAATTCATGAACCATGGTGAAGATGCACTGGTTTTGAATGGTGAGTTCTTGCACATTAGGTGTGCAACGCATATTCTGAATCTGATTGTCAAGGAAGGGTTAATGAGGTGGATGATAGCTTGACTGCCATTCGAAATGGGGTTCTTCAGTATGTGAGGTCTTCAACCAATAGACTCAAGTCTTTCGAGTTTCGGGTTAATACGGGAAAGATGACTAGAGGAAGCCTTCCATTAGATGTCAAGACAAGATGGAACTCGACGTATCTCATGCTAGACCAAGCAATCAAATTCAGGGCACGAGAAGATGGAGGCTGAAGACAGACTGTACAATGACTACTTCACGGAGCTTGAAAATGGAAAAAGAGGATTGGACCAGTGACTACAAAAGATTGTGAAGAAGCTGAGAGGTTGGTACACTTTCTTATGATCTTTTACAATTCAACTTTGATGCTCTCGGCTACAAATGGCATTATGTCATACAAGATCTACAATGAGATTGTCACCATCACAAGGAATGTCAGTTTGATAAGCTTTGCACCAGGTCTTGATGAAACACTGCGGTTCAAAGCTTTGACGATGATGGGAAAGCTAAGGAAGTACTAGAATCCATTTTGGGAAGAAACTGAGTCTGAGAGTAGTAAGTCTAAGAGCTGTAAGATGAATAAGCTTTTGATTGTTGCTAGTGTTTTGACCCAAGAAAGAAGATGAAATTTGCTAATCTCTGCTTTGAGAAGCTCTATGGAAAAGAAAGCATCGAGTATACTCTGCTTTCTGAATCAATTTTGGACATCCTGAAGCGCTTATATGAAGAGTACAGTCTTGGATACAGTACAAGTGGTGGAGGCTCAAGTGGTTCACAGTCTCAAGGAGGATCATCTTCTCAAACTCAAGCTCAAGACAGTGGTGCAGTTTTCCAGATTCAAGTTATAGGCAGTGGTATCATATATGAAAGAATGGATAATCTATACGAGGAGCTTGTACAAGAAACAGGTACACAAGATTCTAGTAATGAGTTAGAAGTTTATTTGAGAGAGAAATTAGAGGTTACAGAGGGTGCTACTGGATTTGGAACCGAGTTTTGATGTTTTATCATGGTGGAGAAGAAACAGTGTGAAGTTCCCGATCTTGTCTCAGATAGCTGCTGATATTCTTGCGGTTCAAGCATCATCTGTAGCATCAGAAAGTGCATTTAGCACTGGTGGGCGAGTCTTAGACCCATATAGGAGCTGCTTGACACACTTTATGGTCGAGGTGTTGGTGTGCACAGAACAGTGGTTGGAATCTGAGATTCATATATCAATGAGAAAGGCATTCATACAATAGAGCAGTTACTTTCAGATGTGGAGGAACAAGATGATATTATGAGAGTTATGATTCACTTCTTTTGAACTCTTTACAATATGATCTTGATGCTTGAACTTTAGAACACTTATAGGATTCTGGTTTTGTTTTCCTAGAGTTTGAAGCTGGATGCAATATCAAATAAGGAGTGGACTGTGGAAGTGTGGAGTGACGAGTGAGAGTGACGAGTACTTATGTTTCTGTTTTCAGTTTTTGTTCTTGTTTAAGACTTCAAGCACTTATGTTTCTGTTTTCAGTTTTTGTTCTTGTTTAAGACTTCAAGTATTTGTGTTTCTGTTGTGATTTGCTTCATTGCAGTTTTTATTTCCTTGTTATTTTGCTTTGACATTGCCATTTCATTTGATGAGTTTGGTTTAAAATTCGGTTTTAATTCGGTTACTAATATGATTTCGGATAGATTTTACCCAAACCGTTTAGTACCCAATTGGTTTGAGTCTGATTTCGAGTCCCGAACCGGTCGGAACTGATCCGAAACCGAGCCGTAAGTCTTCAAACTACTCATTAGATACAAATTGTATATAACCGAATTACCCGGATCCGAACGGATCCTACTCGGAACCGACCCGAGTATCCGAAATCCCAGGCCTAGCCTTTGTTTTACACTTTGGTCTTCTTTTTTCTTTTCTTTTTGTTTACCTTGAAATTTTGTCGGCTAAACTATCTTACATCATTGGCAAATATTTTGTCTACATGCAACATCACTGATATTGATGCTTGATTGTGAAAGCACTTTCTGTGCTACACGCAATAAATCTACAACCCATACATAATTATGTTTAAACCATACATGTTCTACGTACGTTCATGGATACAGTCACACATGAAAACTACATTATATAACAAACGACGTTCAGGCAAACCACTTCTAAATAATAAAAAGATCTCTTTATATTTGTCTTAGAGATTGGTTGATTTGAAGAGCATGCTAACCCATTGTAGGAGAAATTAAATGTCTTTGACATTATGTCAAAATACATAAATATGGAGCAAAAAGGAAAAGACAATTTAAGAAGAATTTAACATAGACCTTTAAGTATAAAAATTATTTTTGGATTAAATTGATAAATAAATCGGAAGCAAAATTTTTTATTTTTGGGGTTTAAAGAAAGGAAACTTTGAATATAACAACATATATATATATATATATATATATTAATATATATATATATATGATGTTAAAAAAAACATATATTTTGGTTTATCTAGGGTTTACGTATTCTGTAAGTAACTTATTGCTGCTCTCTCGACTCGACTCTTTGCCGGGAAAATAGACAGCCGCAGTTTTCAATGGCAGACAAAGCTAGCTTATTGGGTAAACGAAAGGCGGAGGATGGTTCGGAGATAGAACCGGTTCCGAGGAGACATAAGGAGAAAGAGACAAGGAACGGATTAGCTGAAAGTCTCCAAGGAACAGCAGGAGAGTTGTCGGAGACAAAGTCCGATGATTCTAATTTAATCTCAGAAAAGGTAATTAAGATCCTTTTTTTTTTGACACTTTATGTTAGAATCTTGTTCTTATACTACTCTTTGTAACAGGAGGAGACAGTGGAAGAAGGACTTGATGAAACTCCTGATTTCGTCGTTGAGGTATGAATTATCTTCGAAACAAACTTGTACTTACTCTGGGGATGCAAAAGCTTATGTCTTTTTTTTTGTCGTGCTTGTAAACAATTCAGAAATTTTCAAAGATACTCTTTGTTGCAAATCTCTCTCCCCAAACTGAAACTTCAGATATGTAAGTAGCACATTTGACTTCCTTCCCCCTCTCCAAGTTTTTTTCATGACTGACAATTTTTTGTTTTTTCCCTTGCAGCATTGATTTCTTCAAAGATGTCGGACAAGTTGTTCGTGTTCGTCTTCAGCTAAGCGCCCGGGCAAGCATGTGGGTTATGATTTTGTTGAATTTGCTTCTTCTAACCAAGCAAAGATGGTGAGAGTTGTTTTTTAAGTAGTCCTGATGAAAAAAAAAAGTATTTAGCTATGTACAGCTTTTTTTTTTTTAATATGAAAGTAGGATTTCTGATTAAAATCTTTTGTTACCGTAGGCGCTGGAAAAGAAGAACCGTCAATATTTGCATTATAGCAAGATTATTCTAGAGTTCAAAAAAAAAAAAAAAAAGCAAGATTATTCTAGATGAAGCTCCCGATTTTGTTGAGGTACCTACTTCTTCTTCTTATTATCTTCAATATATATATATATATATATATCATATTTATTGCCAGTTTCTCTCGCCACTCAACTGAAATATCAGATATGTAAGTAGAACCTTAAAATTCATTATCCTGCCAATTTTTTTTTTTTTGCTAACAATTTTATCCTCCATTTTTGACAGCATCGATTTCTTCAAAGATGTTGGACAAGTTGTTCGTGTTCGACTTGTTATCTGCCACAGAGGCAAGCTTGTTGGCTATGGCTATGTTGAGTTTGCTTCTGCCAACCAGGCAAAATAAGGTGAGAGTATATGTTTATATTAAATTGTGAAAAAGATACTCAAGTATACATACCATTTGCTGATTTAATCTTCTCCATTTCTAGGCCCTGCAAAATAAGAACGGTGAATATTTGCACGATCGCAAGATTTTTCTTGCTGATTGCAGTGGAGCTAGTTTCCTTCCACCCAAGTAAATAAGTTGATTTTTTTGTTTCTATTTCTTAGAAGTTTTTGATGCCATTACTACAAGTGTTTTAACTCTACTATTTTTTTTTCTTTTGTTAATTAGGTTTTGTGTAGACCACAAGGTTTGGTAAGTTTAGCATCTTGAGTTTTGTTTCACATTGACTGAATTCTTTGGAGTGATCTAAAGGAAGAGTGTTCTTCATGATACTGTTGCAGGTACGAAGAAGAAGAAGACTACCTTCAAGAAGAAAGCCTTCCGTTAGACTCTATCCAAGATGTGGCGGCAATGGAAGAAGGACCTGACGAAACTCCCCATTCTGCTAATGAGGTACTTATTCTCTGAATCTACTTGGCTTTGCTGTTATTGCAAAGCTATAAAATCCCTTTTCTCAACATAGTCGTGCTGCTTGTTAATTTCAGGAAGTCATCCTTATTGCCAATCTTTCTCCCCAAACAACTAAAACAGAACAGATGTAAGTAGCACTTTTTATATCCTTCTTCTCGGAGCAAGTTCCAAGTTTTTCATGACTGATGAGATGATATTTCCATCCTCAGCATCCGTTTATTCGAAGATGTTGGACGTGTTGTTTCTGTTCGCCTTATTGTAGACCACGAGTGTAAGCATATGGGCTATGGCTTTGTTGAATTTACTTCTTCTTACGAAGCAGAGACGGTGAGACGATTAGTATTAATGATGAAAACTATTTTTAAGTAGTCAATTTGAAATTAACAGTTATGATTAAATCTTTTATACTGCAGGCTCTGAAAGAGATGAATGGTGAATATTTGCATGATCACAAGATTCTGTTGATGAGAGGACTTGATGAAACTCCCGATTCTCTTGAGGTACCCCTCTTCTTATTCTCTCGATTCTGTGCAATTGAAAAGTCCATTTCTGCTTAAGAGTTTTGATGACACGCTAATTGGCTGTTATTTTCAGGAAGCTGCCACCGTAAGAAATAAGACCCTCTTTGTTGCCCGTCTCTCTCCCCAAACCAAAATATCAGATATCTGAGTACTAAAGACCTCAAAATTACCACTTCTGTTCTCGTGGGGGAATCGTTTCCGTGACTTATATATTTTTGTTCTCCATTTTTACAGCATCGATTTCTTTAAAGATGTTGGAGAAGTTGTTCATGTTCGACTTATTGTAGACCCAAGGGGTAAACTTACCGGAGAAGGCTTTGTTGAATTTGCTTCTGCTAACGAGGCAATGAAGGTGAGATGAAAAGAGTATTTAAGCAGAGTTATATGAAAGTACGTAAAAATTGCTGATTAGATCTCTTAATTTACTATAAGGCGCTGGAAAAGAAAAACGGTGAATATTTGAACAGTAGCGATGTTTTTCTTGCTGTTTTTGAGACACCTCCATACCACCGACGACCCAAGTAAGTTTACTGTCTTATTGCTCGGGTTTTGATGCATTTCATCAAGATTAACGCTGTTATTTATTATTATTATTCTTTTTTTTTTTTTGTTAATTAGGTATTGCATAGATCATCACAAGGTTTGGTAAGTGATTTAACTATATTTACATCCTTGAGTTTTGTTAGCAAGAGAACATAGGGTGAACGCTTTTTTTGGGTCTCTACATGAAAAGATGACAAGAGCACTATTGAATATTCCAGGTACCAAGACTACCTTCAACGAGAAAGCCTTGAGATAAAAGAAGATGTTGCGGCAGTGGAAAAAGGACTTGATGAAACCCCCCATTTTACTGAGGTACCTCTTCTTCTTGTTATCTTCAAAAATATATGTCAGGCCTAGAGTTTAATTACACAATTGTTATGTATTATTATGGGGTTGATTCTACTTTTTTTTTTGGTTCTCTTTATTGTCTTGTTTTTAACACACTTGGCTCGTTTAAAATTCAGGAAACTGTAAGAAAAAGGACAGTCTTTGTTGACGAACTCTCTTACAACATAAGCATATCAGATATGTAAGTAGCAGCTTTTAATTCCTCTTTCGTTCTTGGAGCACGCCTTTCATGACTCATGTGTATTATCCTCCTTTTCTTACAGCATCAACTTCTTCAAAGTTGTTCGAGAAGAAATTATTCGTGTTCGACTTATTGTAGACGGCTGGGGTGACCATGTGGGCTGTTGCTTTGTTGAGATGGCTACTGCTAACGCAGCGAAGAAGGTACTGAGTGTCATTTATAGTAATATGATGAAAAGTATTCAGGTAGTGTAATACTTAATTAGTTATGATGAATAATTAGGATTTTGCACTGATTAAATCTGCTAAATATTGCAGGCGGTGCATGAGAATCATAGCATTAGCAAGTTTTTTGTTAAAGCTGCTGAGATAGCTGCTCCATATCCTTTCCAACCCAAGTAAATGAATTTTATCTTTTTTTTTAAAGCTAAATTATTTGATGTAGCTGTGATCCTTGTGCCATAACAAAATATACTAACGCTATTACTATTCTTTTTGTTACTTAGGTACAAGCTTGCAGACGTTGCCGAGAAACTTTGGTAAGTGATTTTTTAACTATTTCACTTTTTGAGTTCACATTGGTTGAATTTTTTTTTTTTTTATGGTATTATGTGTTTTTTATAATCAAGGTACGAAGATAACCTTCGCCAAAAAAAACTTTGTGACCAGAAGCCCAAACCGATCCTGAATAAAAAGAAGGCGATTAAATATGGTAAGAAGACTACCTTCTCTGACGACGAGTGATAGAAGATGAAGATGCTCTTCTTGAATTTATAACTTATTTTATATGTGTAATGCAAAAGATTTTTATACTTGACATTCTCAAGAAGTTCACAATGGATGGATTATGTCTGAAATCAAAGGTTCTGCTAAAACTGAACCAAAGAACCATTGTAATAGACAAAAAGAAAAAAAAGCATGAAAGACTAGCATACCAGACGGTCTGAGGATCACCTGTCCTTGCACAAGTGTAGTTGGAAAAAAGGTCCATGATACAAAGAACTTGTAGGCGATCTCAAGCAAGTGCCTAAACAGAAGAGAGTTTTGTATAAAAACTTGCGACGTTTGCATTCAAGATATAGTTACGGTAAAGAATGCAAATATCATACTACCAAAAAACAACAACACTAAGAGGCTTCCACAAAATCAAATCTTTATCAATCTGAAATTGTAATTAAGGGACATCTTTGGCCTACTACACTTACCCGACACTTTGAAAAAAAAAAAATCACTACAAAAATTGGTAAGCAACTTCAAGCATCAATCAATCTCCTTTGATTTCCTCTTCTTCTTCTTCTTGGTCTTCCTTTCCTCGGAACCAATCTCTCCATCACTCTTCCGCTTCTTCTTCTTCTTCTTATTCCTCTCTTCATTCACCTTCTCGTCAACAACATCTTCACCTTTGTTCTTCTTCTTCTCCTTCCTCTCTTCGTTCCTTTGCTCTTCTTCCAGCTTCACATTCACATCTTCACCTTTGTTCTTCTTGCTCTTCTTCTTCTTGCTCTCATCGTTCCTCTGCTCTTCTTCCAACTTCACATCAACCTTTTCCTCAACAACATCTTCTTCTCTGCTCTTCTTCTTTCTCTCTTTCTTCCGTGGCTCCTCTTCCCACTTCACCGTCTCCTTCTCCTCAACAGCATCTTCTTCTCTGCTCTTCCTCTTCTCATCCTCGAGTTCATTCTCCCCAAACCTTGGCTTGGTAGATGATCTAATCTCTCTGTGGAAGCTCTTTAGCTCAGTGAAGGCATCGGAGGCGCGTCGAAGGTACGCGGCAACGTCTTGAGAGGCCTCTGTCTCAGAGGATACGAAACTTGAGAGAAGCGTAGCCGCCTTTGAGAGACTGATCGGTTTCTCACTCGTTACTCTTCCCGTCACCGTCTTCATCGGTACGTATCTATCTATCTCGAAGAAGATCGCCGGCTGCTCCTCTCGTCACCAATTAGGGCAATCGCTCTATTTACACAACTCTCGAAAAATTAAACGTTTAAAGAAAATAAAATAAAAAGCTCATAATCTTGCTGTAATTATCTTTTTGGAGTGGGCATTAAAACTTTTGGGCCTTTTCATTTATTCATGTTGTAATGACCCTATGGGCTTTATATTAACAAAAATGAGGTTGACAAAAAAACAAAACAACACATTATATATTAAAACTAGTAACCCAGTACTAATTAACCATAAATACCTCTGTGGCGAAGTACCCTAGTGTAGCAGCCAGAGGTCGCGAGTTCGATTATCATCTTAGGTTTTTCCCCTCTCCCATCGCACCTCCTTTTTTTTTTTTTTTGGCCAGCCGTTCTGTATCTCCCGCCTGTTACTCGATCTGCTGCTTAAACCCTAAAACCCAATCTCCTCCTCCATCACAGTAAGTTGATTCCTCGATTCTTCCTGAGTTTTTTTTTTTCTTTCTTTCTTTCTCCGACGTCGATTCGAACTTGGTTTCGATTTTACAGCTTTGATTGGAGAGATGGAGGCGAAGACGGAGATCGAATTCACCAAGGAGCCCTACGTCCAAGATGTTGGTCCTCTCAAAATGTAAAATCTTTTTTAATCCTCTTCCCTCAATTAATAATCACTCCTTTTTTTTGCTCGATTACCTGCTCTTTGATGTGATATATCTGATTTGAAGCAGAAACTGACCGTTACTGTTTACATTAATGCAGACAAAGCATAAACTTCTCGATGCTTTCTGATATTGAAGTCATGAAAGCTGCTGAGGTTCAGGTGTGGAAGAATATGTACTACGAGTCCAATTTCAAACCTATTGAAGGCGGCTTGTTGGATCCTCGAATGGTATTTCTCTTAGATGTCTTTTGGTTTAAAGCTTCTTAATAACCATGTCGTCGTCGTCGTCTATATGGTGTGTTATTGAACAGGGTCCTCCTAACAAAAGGTCTACATGCGCAACCTGTCATGGCAACTTCCAAAACTGTCCCGGACACTATGGCTATCTGAAGCTTGATCTTCCGGTTTATAACGTCGGATTCTTCAATTTTATCCTTGACATTTTGAAGTGCATTTGTAAGGTAGCGCATGGTTACTAGATTAGATTATCTCTCCACCTTTTTTTTTTTTAGCTTTTGTTGAATGGGGAAAAGTTTGAGGAAAGATAAAAGCATGAGAACTTGTTGACAATGACTTATTTTGTTTTTTTTTTTTTTTGCCTTCTCACACAGAGCTGTTCCAACATGCTTATTGAGGAGAAGATGTATGAAGATCACTTGAAGAAGATGCGGAATCCAAGAACGGAGCCATTGAGGAAGACTGAGTTGGCCAAAGCGGTTGTTAAGAAGTGCAGTCTGATGGCTGGCCAGAGAGTTATTACATGCAAAAAATGTGGATACCTCAATGGTATCTTTCTTTTGGCTAAAGTATTTAGATTTCATAACTTTATAATCTTGCTGTCTTTTCTCATTTTAGTCTGTAGAAATATTCATATATAAGTCTTGTAATCTCTGTTATTGGTTTGTTCTAGTTCAATTTGACATCCTGCTGATCGTTCATTGTTTTCAGGCATGGTTAAAAAGGTCGCAGCGCAGTTGGGTATAGGCATCAGTCATGACCGATCTAAAATCCATGGTGGAGAGATTGATGAATTTAAATCTGCAATATCCCACACAAAAGAGTCTGCTGGAGGAATAAATCCTCTTACCTATGTTCTTGATCCTAACGTGGTGCTTAGACTTTTTAAAGGAATGAGTGACAAGGTATCTTTGAGTTAATGCTTTTTTAACTTGTTCTTGCAATTTTTCTACCTAGTTAGAGGATGCTCTTCTCTCTCAACACATATCATTAGTATGTAGGAATTACCTTATTTTCAAATATTTCAGTCATGCTGATTTTTTTTTTTTTCTGAAATCGATACAGGACTGTGAACTTCTTTATATTTCTCATAGACCTGAGAATCTTATCATAACGTGCATGCTCGTGCCACCTTTATCAATCCGACCGTCTGTTATGATTGGTGGTACACAAAGGTTAGCTATCATTTTGTTTATTTTTTCTCATGTCAGTTATATTTTCTACTGCTAGTTTTTTCTTAAAAGATTGTGTTTTTTTTTTCTTTGCTGCAGTAATGAAAACGACATAACAGAGAGATTAAAGAAAATCATTCAAGACAATGCTTCTCTTCATAAAATTTTAAGCCAACCTACCACATCGCCCAAAAACATGGTACAAGGAGTGTTAGTTTACCTTTTTATTCAGATTTTGTTTAGTTACTATTTCTAGTTCTGTTATTCTTCTTCTTTCTTATTTGTTGGGGATTTTTGATTTTTCAGCAAGTATGGGATACAGTTCAAAGCGAGGTTGCCCAATACATTAATAGTGAAGTCCGAGGTGTCCAGATCATGCCTAACACCAAGCCACTGGCTGGTTTCCTTCAGCGTCTCAAAGGAAAAGGGGGACGTTTCCGTGCAAACTTGTCAGGGAAGCGTGTCGAGTTTACTGGTAGAACTGTTATTTCACCTGATCCCAATTTGAAAATTACGGAGGTAACTAACTTATCATGGAAGGTGTTTAATTGTTATTTATGTGATTTATATCATTAGTGTGACTTATCGCAAAGGTAAATGAAATTATCAGGTGGGAATTCCCATCCTTATGGCCCGGATCTTAACATTTCCTGAATGTGTTTCCAATCATAATATTGATAAGTTGAAGCAATGCGTTCGTAATGGCCCTTATAAATACCCTGGTGCCAGAAATGTCAGATATCCAGATGGGTCTTCAAGGTACTGTTGTATTGCTACTTTCATGACTTCTTGGTTGATGAATATCTTTTAAGGAGAGGAAACTGATCCTGATGAGTTGATATAGCAAGATAGCTAGTTTTGTAGTCAAAATGATCTTCAGTAAAATTATACAACAGCCAAATCAAACCATTGAGAGTTGTTTTAAGAAAATAGGTAAACACTGTCACTGAACTGAAGTAGAAACCTGATACCACCTGAACTGGATTCCTGATAGGGTCATTTGCATGTATTTGGGTGTTTATCGATCATATGGGGGCATTAACAACATTTCACTTCAGGACTTTGGTGGGTGATTATCGGAAGCGTATTGCTGATGAACTGGCCCATGGATGCATAGTTGACCGTCATTTGGAAGACGGGGATGCTGTTCTTTTCAACAGACAACCGAGTCTGCATCGAATGTCTATCATGTGTCACAGGGTAAGTACTGATTTAGAATTCTGAGTCATACTTTCTATTACCCTTATAGTGATCCTATTTTTGCATTTTTTGTTCCGCAGGCAAGAATAATGCCTTGGAGAACATTGAGATTCAACGAATCAGTTTGTAACCCATATAATGCTGATTTTGATGGTGATGAGATGAACATGCACGTACCACAAACAGAGGAGGCTCGGACAGAGGCTATTACATTGATGGGGGTACTTTCTCTTTTACTTAGCATCATATCAAGTTTCTTAGATAGTCAATCATTTGTTGGCTGCATGTCAAATTCTATGTGCCATGTTATTGCATTCATAAGTAGCAGTTGACGATGAGATGGAGCCTTGCTTAACAAATCCCACCAATGGATTTTCTACTGAACCTTTAGGCATTCTTAAGCAATATAAAAGACCTTGATTCTGGAATTTAGGGAATTCGAGAATAAAAGTTGCATTAAGATATGTACAGTCCCAAAGGTGATGACAGAACAAAAACTGTGTTGCTTATATGAGCAGCTGGTTCCTAGTCTGTATAAAGCTTGACAGAAACATTCTCTTTTATAGCTCCTTAGTTTTCTGTTCTGGGTAATAATTTGGTTGGTATCTCAGGTACAAAACAATTTATGCACCCCAAAAAATGGAGAAATGTTAGTAGCATCAACACAGGATTTTTTGACATCTGCCTATTTGATAACGAGAAAGGACACATTCTATGACCGTGCAGCCTTTTCACTTATATGTTCTTACATGGGAGATGCTATGGATTCCATAGATTTGCCCACGCCAACAATCCTCAAGGTATGAGACTTTTTGCTGTCATACTTCCTGTTGTAGTCCGCCGTTACTGATTCTGAAACAGAGGTATAAGAGTTCCTAGCTTTGCAATCCGTATCTTTGCTTATCTCAGCTTAGCTTTCTTTTGCTGGAAAAAGCTCAAGGTTATAGACATGCTTTGTGTTTGTGGGCATCCATGTCAGTCCAATGGGATGATCTTTCCCGTAATGTTAAAGGCCTTTTCCCATATCACGTGTTTTGAATCTGCTCTAGTTGCAGTTACTGTCCCAATCTGAATTTTTGTCTACATTATTGCCCCAGTTTAGTCAATGAGTTCAAACTGTTAGTTATTGGTATTTTAATCTGTGTAGTTAATTAAGTGCCAAATTTTAGCTTTCTCCTTGCTTGTATTTAATATCTTATCCGGATGTTACTTTTGATGCAGCCAATAGAGCTTTGGACTGGTAAACAGGTTTTTAATGTTTTGCTGCGTCCAAATGCAAGTGTCAGAGTCTACGTTACTCTTAATGTGAAAGAGAAGAACTTCAGGAAGGGAGAACATTATGATGAAACAATGTGCATAAATGATGGATGGGTTTATTTTCGAAATAGTGAGCTAATATCAGGACAACTGGGGAAGGCTACGTTAGGTAGGTTGAAGATGGAATGCAATATGCTGCAAGTGCATTAGATAGCTGTTCATTCTGGAGTTTATCCATCTATATTTTGAGCACTTGATATTTTTTCCTCCAGGAAATGGAAGCAAGGATGGATTATATTCAATTCTTCTTCGAGATTACAGCTCCCATGCTGCTGCAGTCTGCATGAATCGTCTAGCAAAGTTGAGGTGAGTCCGTTTTTCTGCATATGGGATTCTCTTATCTCTCCTGACTGAGATTGTTCTTGATCTCGCGGTAACATTTCAGTTTTCACTCGTTTCTGCTTCATCTCTATAATAATTTCAGCAGTTCTCCATTGTTGCTCTGTGTGTGCTGTGTTTTCTGTAACCCTTCTGTACCATCTGCCATTGCTCAATCGAGTAAGTTGATAATTTCTTGTCTAATTGGTAGCTTTTTGCTTGTTTTGTGCAGTGCTCGGTGGATTGGAATCCATGGCTTCTCCATTGGGATCGATGACGTTCAACCTGGAGAACAGTTGAAAAAGGATAGAAAGAAAGAAGTGGAAGGCGGATATGATAAGTGTTATGCCTTAATTAAGAAATACGTTGAAGGAGGTCAAGATGATGCAAAAACACTGGAAGCTAAATTAACAGGGTTCCTAAACGAAATTCGAGAAAAGACTGGAAAGGTAAATACGTAACTTCTATTTCCCATCCATACGCAATGAATCCAGATCCTAGTTACATAGCGACATACTAATATTTCATTTTGTCATTATATATATATGGTATACAGCTATGTATGGAGGGATTACATTGGAGAAACAGTCCCTTGATCATGTCACAATGTGGTTCCAAGGGATCCCCTATCAATATCAGTCAGATGGTTACATGTGTTGGTCAGCAGACAGTTAATGGTAACCGTGCTCCTGATGGATTTATAGATCGAAGTCTTCCTCATTTCCCTAGAATGTCCAGAACACCCGAAGTAAGTAAACAGCCATTCATTGGAGGTGTAGAACCATTTGCTCCCGCTGAATAATCTGTAGTAGGCGTTCTAGGCCATCACTCTATAGGAGTCTGATTACAATAACTTTTGGACCGTATTTATTGCTTTGGGAGCCCTGATCTCATTTCTTCTTGACATTGCAGGCTAAAGGTTTTGTTGCTAATTCGTTCTACGACGGCCTTAGTGCCACAGAGTTTTTCTTTCACACTATGGGAGGACGAGAAGGTCTAGTTGATACAGCGGTATGTATATATCCTTTGTTATTTTGCCATCCTGTTCCACCGGAAAATATGAAAAAAGTTGCTCACTGAAAGAGAGCTGAAGATGGAGCTTCACATTTTTTGTAATAATTGCAGGTGAAAACTGCCAGTACAGGTTACATGTCTCGAAGACTGATGAAAGCCTTAGAGGATCTCTTAGTCCATTATGATAACACAGTGCGAAACGCCAGCGGATGCATACTTCAGTTTACTTATGGGGATGATGGGATGGATCCAGCACTAATGGAAGGAAGGAATGGAACGCCTTTAAATTTTGATAGACTATTTCTGAAAATTCAGGTGATTTTTCTATTTTGTTATATTGGTTTTGGTCTCTTTATTTAGATTTTCATACTAACTGTTACTTGCGTTTTGCAGGCCACTTGTCCTCCTAGATCACATCACAATTATCTTTCTTCAGAAGAATTGTTGCAAAAGTTCGAAGATGAATTAGTCAGGCAAGATACAAGTAAGGTTTGCACTGACGCCTTCGTGAAATCTCTTCGAGAATTTGTTTGTTTGCTCGGAGTAAGGTCTGCAAGCCCGAGCCAGATTTTCTCTAAAGGATCTGGTGTGACTGATAAGCAACTCGAGGTAACTTTAAAAAGATACTTAGAGCATTCTGCATCTCTGTAGATATGAAACATTGCCTCTCTGATATATATGTAAGCATGCAGGTTTTTGTAAAAATTTGTGTATCTCGATACCGGGGGAAAACAATAGAACCTGGGACTGCAATTGGACCAATAGGAGCTCAGAGTATCGGAGAGCCAGGGACACAAATGACTCTGAAAACTTTTCACTTTGCTGGAGTTGCGAGCATGAGTATCCTTGTTGAATATGCTTATTTTTCATAATGTTGCTACATAACTAGTGCTTATGAGACCATATATGCATCCGTAGTTGGTTGTTTTGATTTCCTGAATCTGCTTCAGATATCACCCAAGGAGTTCCTCGAATCAACGAAATCATAAATGCTACCAAAACTATAAGCACACCTATCATCTCTGCAGAACTTGAGAACCCCCTTGTAGAGGCTAGTGCACGAATGGCGAAAGGACGCATCGAGAAAACTACTTTAGGACAGGTTCTCTTTCCTCTGATTTTTTTTAATCTCAATTAATGTTCTTTGATAGTCGCTGCTGCTTGTTTTCAATTCCATACTGCAAACTGGTGGCATTTTATACATATCAACAATTGGATCTCGTTGATCCAGCACCTTCTTGTTGGAAACTCTCTGTTCTTACTAATCAGGTTATTAAAATCCACTTGAATTTTGGATCAGGTTGCTGAGAGTATCGAGGTGCTAATGACTTCAACATCAGCGTCAGTGAGGATCACCCTTGACAAGAAAATAATCGAGGAGGCGTTTTTGTCTATAACCCCCTGGTCGGTTAAAAATGCCATACTAAAGACCAGAATCAAACTGCAGGATGAGGTAAGATCGTTAGATGTTATAAATGTATTCATTGTGGTTGCATACAGGTCTAACTAAGTCTCTTTGCATTGTAAATTGTGCAGAATATAAGGGTCTTAGATACGGGATTAGATATTATTCCGAAGGGAGATCAAAATGGAACTCATTTCACTCTCCACAATCTGAAGAATGTGCTGCCAAATGTTATAGTGAATGTGATATCCGCTGAAACCCTCTCTCGCTTATATATTTTACTTCGATTTCTCTTTTATTGACTTCAAGAATTGTTATTATAGGGGATCAAAACAGTTGAGCAAGTCGTTATAGCAGAGGATGACAAAAAGAAACAGATAGATGGGAAGAAACCGTTGAAACTCTATGTGGAGGGGTAAGTTTTCCTGAGCTTCAAGAGATGATATTGTCCTCTGTTCTTTTTTTCCTTCGTAAATGCTAGCGTTGGAGATAGTACATGTACCCCCTCTGGGCATGGTTTGTATTGATGAACTGTTGATTCACTTCATTAAGCAGTCTTTGTTTCTGTTTCTAGTAAGCCACTTATATGAATTGTCAATAAATACTTACAGTTTGGAACTCTTTTTGAGTAACTGAGTTTTGCTTCTCTCTCATTCCCGGTTATCCTAGATTTTGAATCTTTGGCTTGGTATATGTTTCAGAACAAACCTCCTGGCTGTAATGGGGACTCCGGGGATCAATGGGAGAACTACTACAAGCAACAATATTGTCGAAGTGAGCAAAACACTGGGAATTGAGGCTGCAAGGACGACAATTATTGATGAAATAGGGACAGTCATGGGAAACCATGGAATGAGTATAGACATTCGTCACATGATGCTTTTGGCTGATGTCATGACTTACCGGGTCAGTTCTAAATATACTTGAATCTGTTATCATGATTGTTATTAATAAATTTTTTGCCAACCATGTCCCTTCAAATTTCTTGATCAGGGGGAGGTTCTTGGGATACAAAGAACCGGGATACAGAAGATGGACAAAAGTGTGCTGATGCAGGCATCTTTTGAGAGGACTGGAGATCATTTGTTTAGCGCAGCAATTAGCGGGAAAGTTGATAACATAGAGGGAGTTACGGAATGTGTGATTATGGGCATACCAATGAAACTCGGAACTGGAATACTCAAAGTCCTCCAAAAGTAAGATTTGCTTATGACATTACTCAATTTCTCTGATAACGTCTCATCTTGTTTCATGAGCAGCTTGTTATTCATCCTTTCACCTGTCTTCAGAAAATTCATGTGCCAAAAACCATTTTAGTTCAGTCTTTTTTGCCATTTCCATATAAATTTCCTTTGCAAAACTAACTCTGCTGTTGAACTTTGATCAACAGGACTGAAACCAAAGATCTGCCCAAGCTGAACTATGGTGCTGATCCAATCATCTCTTGAAAAAGACAGTTCACGCTGCAGAAATATATATAGATTTCTTTTATTGGGTTCTGTTATGTTCTGATCATTGTTTAGACAGTACATCTTTGAGGCATTTGCTTTTGAATCTTTGTGTGGCATTGAAAGTCACAAATAGTAACAGTTTACCAACAACACAAAAAAAAAAAAAGACAAAAGATTTAACATTTTGAGGGTAACAATCTTATTCTACTTTGTGTTAGTCATAGAGTGTTATCTGCAGCTGTGATACATCCGGCTCTGCTATTACCTGTCTTATGAAAGCTCTTCTCCACCAGACCTCAAAGGCTCGTTGAACATTTGGACAATCATCACCTTTGCTCAGAAACCGATCAAACCACTTCATCAGAATCACCTGTTGTTGCCTCAACGACAAGGTCAATATGGTCTGGCTGAGTCCATCCTCCACCAGCTTCCTATCAAGAGATCTCGAAGATACCCGTCTCATCCACCCAAAGTCATCATACAAAGCCTCCAACCACGTGTTCAAAACCGCAAACCTAGTCTCACGGTTCACCAAGATCCTTCCTCTACCGATACCAACGCATATCTGCGCAGTGATCTTGCTTATCTCGTGCCTATACATGGTAGGTATCTTCAAGTGAAGATCCGCTAGCTCTTTCTGATCCGCCCATAGCTTCACAAACTCGTCGCACATCTTCTTCTCGATCAGTATATCCACCATCCACAGCATGTTATCAGCTTCTCTAGCGATCTCTCCCATAAGAGCACCACGGTCTTTCCCCGGATCATTCATCTGTGTGGTCACTTCAGAAAGGCAAAGGACAAGAGAAGTGAGACATCTATGGCACAGACCGTAGAGAGTGTCTTTAGAGACTTCATGGTCAGCTTCTTCTCTAACCAACTTGAAGATCAAAACTTTCATCTCTCGTCTAGCTTTATCATCTTTGGCCTGAAGCACACCAGTGATGAGTTTCATGAAGATATCATCGGTTCTAGCTCTCGTCGATTCAGATGAAACTCTCTGAAGAATCAAAGAGACCGAGTCCTCAGGAAGATGAAGCTCTTCAAGACATGACACAACGATCTCTTCTTCATCTTCTGACCAAGGAGCAGCTTCCAAATGCTCCAGACATGACATCACTCCTTCCTCAAACGATATAGCAGCAGAAACCTACCCCACAAAGATCATTAAAGAACCAAAGCTATAACACAGTTACTTACTAGGATCATACTTGATACAGTACCTTGAGTAAAGCCAAGATCTTGATGACGTTTTCACCGACCAGCTTCTTCTTGAGATCATCACAATACATCAAGACAACAGTCTCTACATAGATCTCCACGTCATCGCACTCACTAATCTCCACCATATGAGAAACTCCTTTCTCTCTCCTCGAACTCATCTTCTCCATGAAGAACCTGCTCCTCTCCGACAGAACCTCCCTGTGAACATCCATGGTGACTCTGTACCCGTCTCTCCCCACCACGGTCAGCTTCACGTCGCTGGGGCCGAGGCTGAGGCCGTCGTAGACTCCGCCGTTCTTGAACTCGGCCATGATCTGAGCCACCCGAGCGTGTGACTTCCTCCGCGGCGGCTCGCGGTGGTGCTCCTCCGACATCATGTCGAAAAGAGTCGGGTTCGAGTGAGTTGTTGGCTCGTTCGACGGCGGCGGGGGAGGAGGCGGCGGAGACGGTGGTGGAGGAGAGGAGAGTTTGGCCGGAGAGGTGGTTCTTGACGGAGAGAAAGAGAGAGAAGGATCTGCGATGAACCCGTGTTTGATCATCGTTGATACTTCTCTTGACGCCATTGGAAGGAGTAAAGTCTCAGACTTTCTCGAGGATTCCCGGGAGAAAAAAGTATCAAAGAGAATTTTCGCGGGAAAGTGTTTTGGGGTGATATCTCAAGACTGAGACAAGAAAAGAAACAAGAAAGGGAGATGGACAACGATCTTCGAGTTAAGAAAGAGACAAGAAAATTCTGGAAATTTGTTATTTTTCTTGGGAAAGAGAAAGAGTAAAGAAAGAAAGGTGGAGACTTGGAAAAATGAATCAGAATCCAAGAAGAAATGAGAGGACTTTGGATCTGAGGTTTTACAAAATTACAAATACAGTTGCAATGGCCGAGTAGGGAAAAAAAAAAGATTTTTAAAAGGAAACTGAAGAAAAGTTACTTTGTTTTTGTGTCTCTTTTACAGATGGATTATTAGATCATTGCTTCCATGTGCTCTCCCTCCCTCCTTTATCACAGACAAAAATATACAGACTGATACACTCTTGAGTTTAATAAGTGAACATGTACAACTGAATTTATTCATATAGTTTTAGTATATATCAGTAGTATCGGTTGTAGTTTTAACACATGTCATATTATTGCTTAGATTGTCAAATAACCTATATATTTACAAAATGTGATAATCAAATACCAGTAGTAACACATGCAAAATATTAATGAACAGTCTTATGTATAACAATTTCACAATGATTTTTTTTTATTAATATTTGGATCGACAGACGGTTATGTATATACATCTTCCATAAACATATTCACTTTGCATCATACGACCATAGCAAAAGTTTAGTCTCTCGAAATTGAAATTTTGTCGAAGAAGAAAAGTCCACAGAAAAGTGAGAGAGCTTGATCTTGGCAAATGCTAGCTATATGCTAACACTAACACATGCAAGGCAACAGCATGTTAAAACTCTTGATAACCATTTCATCATGTAATCTACAAGAAACTCCAGATTTTGAAAATTACTCTAAATATGGTACAGAAACTTTAAAGCTTTGACAACTAAATCATCATGCTTTAGTTTCTTATTGACTTTTCTTTGGATTTAGATTTTTCAAAGATTCATGTCTTGTCCTACCGGTTTAATAAGGATCGGATTAGTCCGGTCTCGGACCATCTGACCGGGGAGACAAACGGACTTGAAAGCCGGGATGAGTTTTTTTTAAAATGATCTCTGTTCATATATTAGAAGTATGCGTTTCAACAAAGCATGTACGATCACTTGGATTTTATCTCTTGGATCTTGTCAATCAACTGCAACTTTGTCGTTTGTATGTGGAAGATTATAATAGTATTCACTTACATATTCGATATCAAAAGCTCAAACGTGTTCTACCACCGACTACATAATTTTAATTTTCCAAGTTCATATCCAAAGTTTTGAAATGACATCGCAAAAAAGAAAAGATGTTTGTGGGGATGCAATAGTGGCCCAAAAAGCATTAACTTCTATCGTTATAGACTATATAGATTATAAGCCCCTCTTCAAACAATAGAATTTATTTCTCCAATTGAAAACTTTGGTTACCTCTCTCTCATGGCAAATGTCACGTTAGATGTTGTAATCACGAATATGAAATAACAATACATGTGTTTATTTATGATCTAAAGAGAAAATCTGATATACGTTCATCAACTTGGTATTCCATTTGTTCATGGATGTAAACTATATATATAGTATACAAATTTTTTTCATTTTTTTCAAATGTATGTATTCAATATAGAAGTATACTAATTTATATCCAAGAACTCATTTTGTAATTGTTAAGACTTCTACAAAAACTCGAACAACTTCATCGTTAAAAGAATAAAATCATCTTTAGCTTGTATTTCTCAAACATTTGATTCCTAGAAAACGTGATTCGAAAATCGAGAATATTCATGGATAAATGGTACAACGACGACTCGAGAAAAGTCCAAACCTGCCTACAATGATAAAATGTCTAATCCCTGATCAGATAGTGGATCAAGTAAACTACATTTATTTATTTTTCAATTAGAATTTGGATTAGACCAATCATAGTTAATTTTTACTATACATTCATAAGTATATATTTAATTATAATATTTATGTAAGCCGTGAATTGTACATTTTACAAGTATCTTTTTGGGGTCACATTAACACTAGAAATCATGAAAATGTACAATTTAACAGCCTTGATCCGATGCCTAATCCCAAGCGGTAGTACTTGATGAGCTCTGCAACCACCTCGTCATCACCACACTCTGCTGCCACGCTGCCTCACCGAACTGGTTCTGTTTATTGCAACACCTCTCTTAGTTTCCTCTGATTCTATATGATCACTCGGAATCTTCTTCACCGCAGAAAAATCACCACGTCTCATCATAGCTATATGGAGCACTGAATCTTCACGTTTTCCTGTCAGTCGCTTCGCCATTGTCTTCCTAAACGGTTGGTTTCGCAGCCATGGCGCTGGTGTGGATGTAGTCATGTTGACCTTCCTCCCATAGATTAATTGGAATTTGTAGCACATAGATTCAATACCAACAAAGGACTCCAAGAACAACATTGATTTTTAATGTTAACCCAATTATTTGTTGTAAACAAACGAAGAAACGTGTATGTAAAAGTCAATATATATCAGCCCTAAAGCTTACTTGCACTAGAAGCTTTCCACGGTATCATATGATCATAGCGTAAGGCCTTTCACGAGATGACATGTAAAGTTGCAGAATCATAGAGATTGTTTTGAAAAGACTTTAAGAATTAAGATCTAAATGAAGGTAAGGACTTTATTCTTCTCTTATTTTAAGCTTCATAAAAAGAGAAATAAAGGCAAAAGATATTCATTAACACCTATTTACAGTATTTATATCAAAAGTTCACACACTGGTCTTATTATCCCAAATCATAGAAACAGTTTGCAATATCATTCAGTTACACATCAAAGTATTATAATATGTTTTCCATGTCATAAAACCCCCAAAACAAAAAAAAAAAAGCAGCCTAATAAAAAATCGCCAGTTCCTACACCAAATCCCTCCTCCTCAGCACTGGGGGCAACGTTACGACGTCATAAGCTGCAGCTTGACGAACCATCGTCTCCACAAAACGCATAGTAGGCCGTGCAATTACACTTGGGTCCATACACATCCTTGCAGCCTGAAATAATCTGTTTACACCTTCAGCCGAATACGAGTTACCCAACGCAAGATCGAGAACAATAGGCAAGTACTCTTCTCTGCTCCATACTGACATTATCTGCAACAAAAAAAAAAACAAGATTCATATACACTAACTTGCAGAACAAGAAACGTATAATAATCAAACCCTGGAGTCAAAAACGCATACCCATCCATTGATTTTCCTCGAACCAACAGGTCTCGCACGATCAAAAGCCTTCCTTCCAGTGAAAAGCGTAAGCAAGAAAACTCCATAGCTATAGACATCAGACTTGCTCGAAACCAAACCTGACCCTTCTGTCTCCGGTGCGATGCATCCTAGAGTTCCCTTGATGGGATCGATCTGGCCCTGCTTCTCAATCCCTTTCGCGTCATGAACCATTCTCGTCGCTAATCCAAAGTCAGTCAGCTTCGGCACAAAGTTCTCGTCAAGTAAGACGTTCGCACCCTTGAGATCTCTATGAACCATCTTGAGCTCCTCATGTAGGTAGATCAGAGCGTTAGCTACACCCAATGCGATGTTCATCCTCCTCTCCCAGTTCAAAACCACACGTCCTTGCTGTTGTAAACCCGGAGCTGGCCTCGCGTCAGCTACAAACAAGGGTTAAAAGGTTAAACAACAAGAATCATCAAAACAGAGATTCGTTTAGGTTCTTTACTACCATAGAGGTGGTGGTCGAGAGAGCCTCTAGGCATGAACTCGTAGACGATGACACGGTGTTCTGGGGTGACGCATTGTCCGAGAAGGTTGATCACGTTTGGGTGGTTAGCTCTGTGTAACGTAGTGATCTCTGCCACGAACTCGGTTTTAGCCTCTGCGTTCTCTATCTTCTGAATCTTTGCAGCTCCGACCTTAATGTTATCCAAAATCAGAACACAAACAAAGTTACTACTTTTAGCACAAAGGAGAAGACTTTAGGGTTTTAAAGAAGTGATTTTTTGAGACCTTATCGAGTCTTGGGAGATTGCAGCGATAGACTTGACCGAAGTTGCCTTCACCGAGCAAGTTAGTGTCAGCGAGGTTTTGGGTTCCTTCTAAGATCTCTTGCCATCGTAACGTGAAATGAGGAAGTCGAGGTGGAGATGAGCGAGGAGGTTCAGCAGATGAAGCTAAAGAAAGATAACAGTAAACAAGAACCCTAGTTCAATCCCTTGTTGCCAATTAGCGAATCAGAATAGCTTCACAAGAACAACTACTTGCTGTGATTCAAAACGAAGTAAACTCTAAGAAACAGAGTGCTTGCGGCACAAGAAACCAGATCAAGACTTGTTTCAGAAACTAAGAACAACTCTAATACGATGAACTGTTGTCACATAAAACGAAGTATCTCATAAGAAACAGAGTGCTTGTGGCGCAAGAAACACCTACTTCGAAGGAATGAAAACAGAGAACGAAGCAAAAGGGGAACCTCGAGGAAGACGATCTTCAGGGATGTCGAGATTGTTGAGCCAAGCGTTGTTGAGGAACTCGCCGTCGTTGTTAGTTCCCGATGGTTGTGGGTTTCGCTCTGCTCCTTGACTCGAGCTTTCTCCTTTGAAACAGCATAAAACCTTCTTCATCGTTGCTGCGATCTTGCGACTTTCTTTCTTCTTTCCGAGAAAGTTTCTTTTTCCAGGGAAAGTTGCGGTTAAACAAAGAGGATAATGAACACTGAACGATCTCACCGGATAGGAGTATATATACGAGAGCAGATGCGTTTCTAATAGAGCGGCTCAATAAATCATTTTGAAAAAAAAAAGAAAACCAAATTAGCAAAATTTAATAATACACAAATTAGATTCATGGGGAAACTCCTTTTTAGCTCATTAATTATTAAAATATTATTAATCAAAATTACTGAGTAAATGATTGTGTTTTTTTTTTGAGAATTGAGTAAACGATTGTTTGTACAAAACAAATACTATGCATTTTAAAAAGAAGCAAATACCGTGCATTGGCAACAATATATTTTTTTTTTGTAGAAATACAAGATTTTAAACAAGACTACTTACCAACACACAAGGAAAATTCTCATCAAAATAGTCATTTACTTATGTACAAGGTAATAAAAAAATTATGCTTTATTAAACAAAATGGGGAAGCAATTATTAAAAATATAATGAAAGAATCCAAAAAGCCAATGAAAAGAGACTTTGTTACACATCAGAGGTGTGTTGTGGACTTGTGGGTCGCGCCTCACCGCAGGCACTGAATGAAATGAGTGGAATGGTTACAGCCCAATGAAACCTTGAGAGCTCCAAAAGTTTTTTTAAAAAAAAATTTACATAGACATAGACTTCTAAATTAAAAAATTACTTAAAATTAAAAAAAAAATATTTCAAGCTCCTAAAATCTTAAATCCACCCCTATTATAGATACAACACTACTGTGTAAAACTTTCTTTTGTGTTTCATATCTTGGAAGTGAACTCTATTTCTGTATCACTTTTGTTGTTCAACAGTCATCACAACTCGGACACTCGATTCCTGATTTAGATTCATCCCTCCTACAAAGGCATGCGAGTACATTACTAAATAAGAAAATGTTTTGTAAAATTAGACACTTTGAGGAAGAGGGAGGAATCTTAAAAGGGTATTAACTTACTAGTTTCTTCCTGCTATGGTACCTTAGCTAAAACAAAACAACAAACAAAGACATGCGATAACTTTCGTTCCAAGAAAGAGAGCTTAGGCTTGTCTAGAAATATATCTTTTTTCTCAAAACATCACTCTTTTTGGAGACCTCTTTTTTTTTTAAAGCCGATTCGCTTCCACTAGACTGTTGATTCAAAGGATTATCAACCTGAACCCAAAATTTGTTGCAACGGAAGTGTCAACACAGCATCGTAGACAATATACTTTATGAGCAGAAGCGGTAACGTTATTATATCTTCATATCACATGAGAAACAATAACTCCAAATCAGTCATAGACTCATACGTAAAGCTTACTTGCATAAGAAGCTACTCGTGGTATATATGATCAATAGCAACTTTGTTCGCCTCGTGACTTGTATGTTGTAAAGATGCAAAATCATCCATTTGATTCAGTTTATTTAAACCCTAATCTATATACATGGGGAATCAAAGCGATAATTTTTTTTTTAAAAAAAGACTTAAGATCTAATAAAACCCAAAGGTACGAACTTTTCTACTATTTTAAGAAAGTTTCATAACAGAGAAATGAAGGCAAAAAACCTCAAACGTCGATCACACCTATTTAAAAATGGCATTGTCTCAAAAGTTCACACACTGATCATGTCTCAAATCTTTAGAAAAGATTACAAAACTCATGCATCGGTTATAATTATGCGTTTCTGAAAACCGCCTGATAAAACTTTCTATATCGAATGCCTCCTCGTCAAAGTTGGAAACTTTGGGACCTCATAAACTGCAACGTCATTAACCATCGACTCCACAAAACGCATTTCAGGACGTGCAAGTAGCTGCGGATCGACACACATCAACGCAGTCTGAAATAATTTGATTAAACCTTCACCAGGAAACCTATTACCCATCGCAGAATCAACAACCAGTGGAATGTTATCTCCTCTGCTACATACTATCCTCAACTGCAAATTCAAAGAAAAACATCCGGTTACTTGCAGAACAAGAAACGTGTAAAAACTAAACCCTAGAGTCAAAAAAAAGTTATGCACTCATTCATACCCAATCAGTGAGCTTCTCTTTCCCGGGAGATCTCTTAGAATCAAAAGCTTTCCTTCCAGTGAAAAGCGTAAACAGAAACACTCCATAGCTATAGACATCGTTCTTGCTCGAGACCAAACCTAACTCCTCTGTTTCAGGTGCGGTGCAGCCGGGAGTTCCCTTGATCAGAGTGATCTCGCTCCTCTTCTCAACGCCGTTCTCGTCTTCAACGATCACACTCGCTAATCCAAAATCAGTCAGCTTCGGCACAAACTTCTTGTCAAGCAAAACGTTTGAGACCTTGACGTCTCTGTGAACCATCTTCAGCTCCTCGTGTAGATAGACAAGACTTTTAGCTACACCCACTGCGATTCTCAGCCTCATGCTCCAACTCAAAACCTTGTATTCCTGTATTATACCACGTCCACGACCCCGAAGTGGCCTCGTGCTTGCTACCAAAACAAGAGGAAAGTAAGTTAGTGAAAACAAAACAGAGAATATCAGTTATTGTCTGAATGAATGGGGACTGTTTGTTTTACGAAAGAGGTGGTGATCAAGAGAGCCTCTAGGCATGAACTCGTAGACGATGACACGATGATCTTGGTGGAAACATTTGCCGAGAAGACTGATCACGTTAGGGTGATTAGCTGCGTGTAACGTTGTGATCTCTGCCAAGAACTCAGCATGAGCCTCTTCGCTCTGATTCTTTTGAACCTTTGCAGCTCCGACCTGATACAATTGAAAGAAACAAAGAAACATTTAGCAAATGGGTTTCGGTTTTTGGACCATAATGGACAAGACTTTGATTTTTGTAACCTTGTCGAGTCTTGGTATATCGCAACGATAGACTTCACCGAAGTTGCCTCGGCCGAGGTAGTTAATGTTCCGGAAGTTTAGGGTTCCTTGAAAGATCTCGCTCCATTTAATCTTATGTCCAGGGTAAGGATCATGACTCGAAGCTATAAAACGAATGAGTGACGAGCACGTTAAAGAAAGACAGGTAACAACTATGAACAAGAGCCCTAGATCAAACTTGCGGTGAAAGTTAATGATTGTTGTGATTCAAAAGGAAGTATAACCACCCTAAAAACAGAGTGTTCTCAAGAACGAGAAAAAAAAGGAACCTTTAGCATCTTGATAGGATTTCCAAAGATTGCGCCAAGCGAGGTTAAGGGCTTCGTTACCGTCAAAGAGGTTTTCATCAAAGATGGCTTCGTTCTCGTCTATAATACTCAACGGTGAGGAGGCCTGTGGATCTTGCACTGGTTGCGATGTTGGTTGCAGTTGCACTGGTTGCAGAGGTTGCGTTTGCTCTTCCGCTTCTGCTACTCCGCTTGAGCTTTCTCCTTTGTGACAACAGAAGAACTTTCTCATCGTATCAATCAGGGGCTTAAAGGTATAACTTTCTTGAGAGTTTTCTTTAAACAAAAGAGACTCTCTTCGAGAAAACTAGGGAGAGCGGGAGAGACGTTAGAGGATGAACACTTACAAGATCTCTTCGAAGAGAATATATATAGGAGAGCTTATGTGTTCTCTGATAGAGCGGCTCTATGTATGGATCATTTTTTTTTTCAGAAAAAACCAGTAAATAATACACAAATTAGATTCATGAGGAAAATCATTTTTAGCCTCAATTAATGCGGAAATAAAATTGTTAAGGAGATAAATAGTTTTAAACTTTTTATGACCTATTACGTAAGTGATTGTTTCAAGATTTCAACAATACTGCTTACTAATACACAATTGAATTCTCATGGCAAAATATAATTTATTTACTGCTTTTAAAAAAAATAGATTTATTTTACAGAAATACTTCAAAATAGCTAAAATTTTTGTTTTTGGAACTATTTATAGGAATGACTTTTATTTTATTTCATGGAAAAAATCTTTATGGACTTGTATAATACAAAAAATATACATAGAAAACATAACCAAATACACCATACAGTCAACAACTAGAATTATGCTTTTTTTTTGTCAACTAGAATTGTGTTTCTTAACTAAATTACTGAGCACCATATATGAGTCTTGTCGGTTTTGTGATATAATAGGGAAATTCTCTCCATTTCATTACCTTCAATATAATATGTGATCATCTATTCTATTAAACTAGGATCATGATCAACAATTAATTAATGATTAGTCCAACTTGAAGAAATCTAGCTACATTTTTATTCTATATATTTTGTAACTACCACTTAAGTTCCATAATAATCGAGACCCACTAGATCATTCTATATTTTGCTATTAGGGCATCTCCAACCCTATTTCGTTCTTTATTCCAATTAGGAGTAAACTCTTCTCCAACTCCATTCTAAATTCTTATCCTTTATTTTATTTTGGATTTAAACTTTTTTATTTATAAAATGATTCTTTTAATTTTGAATGTTTTTATTTTCTGTATAAATAAATTTTAAAGTGATATAACATGAAAAATATAACACTCCACAAAAGATTATTTGATGGTTTTACATAAAAATGCATAAACTAATAAAAATCAAAACTAAGCATATATCATATAAAATAAATATAAGTAATTTAATAATTTAATAGTTTGGTAAATTGTTTTCTGAACTATCAGCGTTAAGTATAGTTCAAAGGAAGAGACGAGTTTTTTTCATCATGCGGGTCAAATTTTTGATTGATAACATTTGTAATTGTTGAGTTAGATATATGCACAAATACTTGGATCTAGTACGTAATTAAAATTACAAAATAAAACTTTGTTTTCTTCTTTATATTCTTTCAATGCGTTTATTTTGAATTAGAAAAATTATATATGATAAAAGTTGCACCAATTGAAGTTGGAACAAAGGCTCTGGTTGTATTTTTAATAATAAATGCTTAATTTAAATAAATATATTTTTAATAAAAGTTTTGTAAACATATAATAGTTGCGTTAATTGTTAAATTTTTAAAATTGAAGGTACATTTAACTAAGTAAAAAGAGAATCATTTGTGAATATCTTTTGTAGTAAAAAAATAGAGTAATATATTGGAGTAAAATTCAACTTCATTTTGGAATCACTATTTTAGAGTAAAAAATAGAGTAATACATCGAGACGATCAATACACCCTCCCTAGTTTCCACCACTAAGTACAATCTCAATGCCCAATCAAAACATAATAAAATGTGGTATTTATATTTGAGTTACGAAAGAAGGGTAATGGGTTAATGTACGTAAACAAAAATGATGGGGGCCATGAAGTTAAACCGCAAAGTCATGTTTAAAAAATAAAACAGATATCACAATTATAAATGAATATAGTTAAACGAGAATATATGAATACTTTACCTGAAGTTTGGAGTGTGGGCCTTGACTCTTAGTCATCGTCCTGACCCTAACTGGCTTCTTCCAAGTGACAGACAAGAGCCTCAGCGTCCCCCTGTTTTACTACAGTTTGCAGTCATCAATCTTCTGGAACGACATCCGACTCTTGCAACAATCTGATTTGAGTTGTCCTCACCCTTCACACCTCAAGTATGACTTCACGTTTCTCAAGAGAGGAGAAAGGAAAGGACAGAGAAGACAGACCTGTTCTGAGGAAGCCTCTAGTTCGCATCCCAGAATCTAACAGCGCTGAGCACAGAGAACGCAACAAGCTTACTCTCATTGGTAGAGTTACAAATCCTTCCATCCAAAAGACAAGAGTTTTAGTGGACTTCTTCCTTCAACATTGGAATGTGGTGGATCGTATCACTGGTAGAGCTCTGGGACCAGTTCTATTTCAATTCAGCTTTGACACGGAAAGAGATCTGCAAACCATCGTGTCCAAAGCTCCTTTCCACTTCAAGAATTGGATGCTAATTATCCAGCGTTGGGAGCCTAGTGTTTCTTATACTTTTCCAGCTTTTATTCCTTTCTGGATTAATATTCACGGGGTTCCTCTCCATTATTGGACTGAAAGAGCTATCAACGCTATTGGGGACGCCTTGGGACCCATTGAATCTAGAGATGTGGATAAAGCACGCATGAAGGTGGCGGTCAATGGCCTCCAACCCCTAATTATGCGTATGGACATAGAGCTTCCCTCTAAAGCTGAGCTGGAAATTGAACTTGAATATGAGGGTCTGCATAAACATTGTTTCCTATGTAAATCCCTCACTCATGAGGATGGTGATTGCCCTCGAAAGACTTCTACAAGGTACTATAATGAAGGGCGAAGAGAATTGGGTATCTCTCAACATGTTACTCTGGAGAGAATAGAGGAAAATAAAAAACGCCAAGAAGAAAGAATAATTGCTCGCTTGAACCACCCCTCTCATCGTGGTGGAGCTCGCTGGACAAACTATAAAGCAGCTGACTCTCGTGATCACCACAACCCTTCTCGTGATCATCATATTCCTTCTTGTGAGGATTCCTCCAGGCACATATCGGAAAGGAGCTCGGAGTTTGAGGAGAACCGACGTCGGTATGATGATCGGACCCTTCCTCGTCAGAGATCTCCTTCTTTCTCAAGACGTTCTCCACCTATACATGACTCTCAGGTTCACGGTTCCTCGGCTCATCTTCCTACTGAGCGCTATCTCCCTGCTCCTGCATCTCGAGACCTCAGAGTCTCTGTTTCGAAGGAAACTAGTTCAAAATCTGTCCACTCTCCCCCAATAAACACGAAGGGGGATCAGAGAAAATCAAGTTTGGCTTCCCGTCTCTCTGATCCTCGCTCTGCTCATGTTGGTAGTGAAGAAAGAGTATCGGCCAAGGAACGTATCTCTGTTAATACGCTTCGTACAAGCAATGCGGGACAGACAGGCGATACACCCAACTCTAAAGGTCACCAGGAAGGTGAGACCCGAGACTTGGAGAACACGCAACACCCCCCAGCTACTGGTACCCCTACTCGCCCATTGAGTTCAAACGTCTTTGCGTCTGGTAGGGTATCTGTGAACGCTCCCCTATTCGTACGCTCAGTGAAGATAGAGTACATGGTTCGCTTCGCTTACGACCGCTGCTATCAGAATCTGAAAGTGGTGAAATTGAAGGAGAATCGCAAGAAACTGATCTACCTGAGCTTTCGAAGGCTGCTGGTAAGAAAGTTATGGTCAACGCTCAGACAAAGAAGCGAGCAGGACAAGGCACTGGCCAAGGCACTACAATCAAGAGGAGGCGAGTTACTAAGAACCATGAATCCCCCCGTAGAAAGCTTCTTATGGATGCTATTGTAGCGGGTGGAAGAGGCAAAACTCGATCAACAAGGAACTCGTCGGGGGTGACTAAACCGTTTCCCGCAATGACGAAGAAGGGGAAGGATTTTCGTCCTCCTCCACAGGGTCTTCCTTAGCGTGTGTAAGCTGGAACTGTCAAGGAATTGGGACCACCTTAACAGTCCAGCGCATAAGGGAGTTCCACAAGAAGATCTCCCCAGCCGTCCTTTTCCTTATGGAAACGAAGAATCAAGATGAAGCCCTTTTTAAGCTTTTCCAGAAATCGGATCTCACAAATCATTTCATGGTCCCCCCTATTGGCTTAGCAGGAGGTCTTTCACTGTCCTGGACGGATGATATTCAGGTTGAAATTCTTTTCTCCTCTGCTAATATCATTGATACTCGTATTGAGGCTCGTGGCACCTTTTGCTTCATATCTTTCATCTATGGAGCCCCTCTAGCGGCAAACCGCCCTGAGTTTTGGAGAAAACTTACTGAAATTGGTACCGATAGAGATGAGTCTTGGCTGATCATGGGAGATTTTAATGATCTCTTTGATAACTCCGAGAAAATTGGAGGACCGGTTCGCTGGGAAGGATCCTTCTTATCCTTTAGGAGTTTTGTTTCTCAGATGGGTCTATGGGATCTCCAACACTCTGGTAACCATCTCTCGTGGAGAGGAACAAGATATAACCATTTTGTTCAGTCAAGACTAGACAGAGCAATGGCAAATTGCTCTTGGTTTGAGCAGTTCCCAGCAGATCGATGCGAATACCTTCCTTTCGAAGGCTCTGATCATCGTCCCATAGTCGTTCACTTTGATGTCTCCTGTAAAAAGAAACGAGGTTTATTCCGGTTCGATAGAAGACTCAAATACAAGTCTGAGATTCGCCAAACTGTGGCTGATAATTGGAGGGAGGAGCCTGGAGATTCTGTTCTCACTAAGATTGGTTGGATTAGGCTTGGCATCATAAAATGGACCCGAGAACAGAACTTAAATTGCAACCTCACTATCCAACGAGTACAGGCGGAGCTAGAAGAATCTCTCTCGAGCTCATCACCAGATGATGCAAGCATTTCGAAACTCAAAGAAGTGCTAGAAACAGCACACAAGGACGAAGAACTCTTTTGGCAGCAGAGAAGCCGTATCCAGTGGGGATCGCAACACTGGTTTCTTCCACGCGGCTACAAGGGGTAGAAGAGCTCTCAACAAATCCTCGGTTCTTGAAGATAACCAAGGCAAGGCAGTGTTCAAAGAGGAGGAGATTGTTAAAACAATCACGGAGTACTACTCTAGTATTTTTACAGCACAAATGTCGGAATCCTCTCCGGTGGTCCAGGAAAGCATTTCCCCTAAAGTGACCCTAGAGATGAATCAGACATTGATTGCTCCTACTTCTGCCCTGGAAATCAAAGAAACTTTGTTCTCCCTTCACCCTGATAAAGCCCCGGGTCTAGATGGCTGTTCGGCTAGTTTTTACCAGACCTTCTGGGATATAATTAGAGATGATATCTCAAAAGACATCCAGGATTTCTTTGCAACTGGATCGATGGACTCCCGCCAAAATGAGACTCATGTTAGACTGATCCCTAAAGTCGTGGGGCCGAGGAAAGTGACTGAGTATCACCCGATTGCTTTATGTAATACGCATTACAAAATCATTGCAAAGCTACTGACCCGTGGCCTCCAGCCTCTGCTCCCTTTCTTGATCTCTGACCATCAATCTGCCTTTGTCAAAGGATGCTCCATTGCAGATAACGTGCTTATCACGCATGAGGTTTTACACTATCTCCAACACTCGGGAGCTTCTGTCCGTTGCAGCATGGCGATAAAAACTGATATGAGCAAGGCTTATGATCGGATTGAATGGAACTTTTCTGCGAGATGTCCTTTCTCAATTTGGTTTCCATGAAATCTGGATCTCTTGGATTATGTCCTGCATCTCCTCCGTCTCTTATTCATACCTAATAAATGGTACCGCTCAAGGTCGGGTTTTCCCGTCGAGAGGAATCCGTCAAGGTGACCCGTTGTCTCCCTATCTCTTTATTCTCTGTACCGAGGTTCTCTCGGGACTCTGCAAAAACGCTCAGCTAAAAGGAAATCTGATCGGAGTAAAGGTCTCCCGCAACAGCCCAGCGATCAATCATCTTTTGTTTACGGATGATACTATGTTCTTTAGTAGAACGGATGGGAGGAGTTGCACAGCACTTATCTCGATCCTCAAAAAGTATGAAGCAGCCTCGGGTCAATGTATTAACTTTGATAAATCGTCTCTTACCTTTGGAGCTAAGAAACCCGGAGAAGTGAAGCGACGCATTCGTGAGCAGTTCCGTATTGCAAATGAAGGAGGCCTTGGTAAATACCTGGGTTTACCGAAACATTTTGGGAGGAGGAAGCGTGATATCTTTGCTGCCTTGGTTGATAAATTACGACAAAAGGCACATAGCTGGACAACCAAATTTCTTTCGGGAGCAGGAAAGATGGTTTTATTGAAATCAGTATTGGCGGCTATGCCTACTTACTCCATATCATGCTTCAAGTTACCTCTCTCCCTCATTAAACAGCTTCAATCAGTGCTCACAAGATTCTGGTGGGATCTCTCCCCGGAAGTTAGGAAGATGTGTTGGGTCTCTTGGGTTTTAGAGAATTAGCTCAATTTAATGATGCTTTACTGGGAAAAATCTCATGGAGAATTTTAAAGGACCCGCAGTCTCTTACGGCAAGGATCCTGCTGGGGAAATATTTCACCCGCTCTTCTTTTCTAGATACGCCTCCGCAGAAGACGATATCCCACGGGTGGAGAGGAATATTGATAGGTCGCGACTTACTAACAAGAGGATTAGGTTGGGCCCTAGGGTCCGGTAATGAGGTAAGCATCTGGTCTGAACCTTGGCTGTCCACTTCAGAACCGCTGACCCCCTTTGGACCTACAACTTTTGAAAATGCTTTTTTGAAAGTCAGCAATCTTATCGACCCGGTTACCAAAGAATGGGAGGTTGCGTGTATAAGAGAAAATCTACCTCTTTATGAGGAGGATATTAGAAAATTGATACCAAGCACTTTCCCATTTCACGGTGAGCGAGTTTGGCTTCCTAATGCTTCTGGATCCTACACAACTAAATCTGGGTATGCCCTAGTAAAGCTCTGTGTTGAGGAGACAGGAAGACAAGTGTTCGATTGGAGGAAATGTGTTTGGCAGGTTGATACCTCTCCAAAAATTAAGCATTTTCTCTGGAAAGCTAACAGTAAGGCTCTCTCCCGTTGGCTCTATTCTAGAAAGGAGAGGACTTACTGCTGACCCAAATTGTCGTCGCTGTGGTGCTCCAGAATCGGAACTCCATGTCTTGCTTCATTGCCCGTGTGCAGCAAAAGTCTGGGAATTGATACCATGTCTCCACAAACCAGTACCAGAATCCATATCTTCAGTTGCTCAGCTACTGTCGCAGTGTCGAAAGATGATCTCCCTCCCCCCATCTGGTTTGGGATCAACTCCGCTGTACCCTTGGATTCTTTGGATCCTCTGGACGAATAGAAACAGATTTGTCTTCGAGAACAAAACCTTTTCGGAGGATAACTCTGTTTTCAAAGCTATTCAAGATGCTCGAGCTTGGAAGGCTGCTCAGACTTTTGTCGAAAAACCTTCTTTACCACTTCCTGTGGTTCCATATTCCTCGGTTCCATCTGTTTTCTCTGTTAACTCATTCACTTGGTCATGTTTTTCTGATGCAGCTTGGGATTCTTCCTCGGGCAATTGTGGCATGGGCTGGCATCTCCGAGACTCCTTGGATGTGTGCGCAGAACAATCTTCCTCTCACTGGCGCTTCGTTCCCTCGGCTCTTGTGGCAGAGGCATTGGCGGCAAAAGCTGCTATCACAGTGGCAAGTTCTTCTCAAGTCCACAGGATTCGCGTCTGTTCGGACTCAAAGTCTCTCATCAAGCTCTTGAATTCTCAGGGTCAAGATGTTAGCTTGAAAGGCGTTCTCCATGATATTTATGTCTTGACTCGCTCTTTTGAATCTATCTCCTTTTGTTTTGTATCACGTTTAGCAAACCTTGTTGCTGATTCCTTAGCGAAATCAGCCTTGTCTTCTCTGCAGTCCTCTGTTACTGAAACATAGTAACTGTTTCGTTTTTAATCTAAGTAATTTTCGTTAAAAAATAAGTTAGACGAGAATATATATATATATGTGATAATTTCACCTTAAAATAATAATAAATAAAATTGGGCCCTAAGCCATGCTTCTCTTGCTTCCACCATAGGCCAGCCCGGCGAGTTCGTTTACGAAATGTCCAGTCTAACGAGTTAGTTTATGAAATGTCCATGTTCCTGATTGGTTTTCAATAAACCAAACAATGTAAACACAAAACTGCTAACCGACATTAGATGCTAAACCAAATTGGCACATCTATCTAAGCTATTAAACTCAGTGGCGGAACACATGGTTCAGGGGGTGGGCAGATGCCCCAGATGTTTTTTTAAAATTCTATGTAAAATTTTGATAATATTCTTTATGCCTCGGATGGTTCTTAGATAATTTTGATAATGCCCCCCTTAACATTTATCTCTACATCCGCCACTGTTAAACTATGAGCACTAAAAATCTAATTAATTTATAGTTTGACCAATTTATTTATTTATTTTTTTAGTATTTTAGTTATAAAAAACTTGGTTATTATTAAATATACCTTCTAATCTAATACATTGTTTCAATATTTCTAGAATAAGATATCTAAAACGTTATTCTTAACAATAAATTTAAGTTTTTATTTTCGACCACCATTTTCTTCATTCAATTTAAACGATATAGTAAAAAGACTATCAAAATTTAAAGAATCACAAATCATATAGTTTATTCAAATTATGTACTATTGAAAATATGTCAGAAAATGAATCATTTTAAAACAAATATAACCTAGTATACCAAAAATACATCAATCTGTGTATCTCATTTTTTTCTTTTCAAACGGTTAACAATAAATATAGTATCTCAACTACCATAAAAAGAATAACGTATATATCCAAGTATCTCGTAGTTTCCTGTTAAAAAATTAACAATAAATATTCTATCTTAACTAACATAATATGAGATATATTTATAAGATTGAATCAACAAATTATGGTATTTACATTAAGTATTTAATGTTTTGGAAACAAAATCAAAACAAATTTTCAAATTATACGTGCTTAATGATCAAAGAAATAAAAAATTAAAGAAAATAATGAAATTACGTTACATCGTATGAGGTACGCTTTGCTAGATTAATCATGCCCCAAAAGTATCCAACAGAAGCCTCGCATTATGGATACGAACCCTAAACCATAAACTCTAAAAGTATACAACCTCTAAACACAATCCATAAACACAAGAACATGTAATTCATAGAAAATGAATCAATCCGATAAAAGTATATAACATGCATCATTTGAATCATTTGAATAAACCGTGATGTAGCAAACCGAAATGTGAAGAGATAAAAACCGATGAAATGTTTAATATAGGATAGAAAAACCAAGAGAAGAAACCAATAAATGTAGAGATTAAAGATGAACCGAGATTGATAAAAATGGTGTGATTAAAAATGGTTTAAGAAAGGTTAAAGGATTAGAGAATACACAAACCAGGAAATTAGAAATTAAAGATGAACCGAGATTGATAAAAATGGTGTGATTAAAAACGGTTTAAGAAAGGTTAACGAGAAGGAAATTAGGAACTGATTAGCGAGATGATTAGTCAATGAGATAAATAGGGATTTAAAAAAAAATATTAATAAAGGACTGAGGACGAATAAAAAAGACACATCAGCATTTCTAAGTAGTTATTTTCACATTATGAGAGTAATCAGACAATCAGCTTATAACGTTTTACTTAAGCGTGTTCGCAAATAATAGTATGATTTAGTAGAATTGATTTCACCTTATGTGCACAACCAGTAAAATGTGAACCCGAATTCTTTTTAGAAGTATGTAATATTGAAAACATATCTAAAAATCCCCAAATATATATCATATGCACAAAAAAATTTGGATACTTAGGGTATCCAGACTCGATCCTTTATGTTTTGTTGGTTTATCAGGGTTCTTTTGAGGCCGGATAAAATGTCAATACTTCAAAAAAAAGTTACATACGAATATAAATGATTGAATAAAAAAAGAGCATACATGCAAAATCTCAAATAAAATAATTAATAAATTTTAATTTTAAGAAAATTCCTTATTTTGGTAATATGACTTTATAACATAGTAATATACAATAAGGCCAAAATACTAATTAATATCCAAACTTTGTTTATAATCCAAAAAACCATGTTTTTGAAACGCAGATCAAAATCTAGTCTTTAAATTATAAAAGAAAATTATTCTCCTCTTTAAGGTTATTTTTTTCAGAAATAACAGGGCCAATCGACAAAATTTTTTTTGTCCTATTAAAATTGTGTCATCTTATTATATAAACTAGACCTTGTCTCTTTTCTTAGAGAGCCACGTCACTAAATAAGAGAGTCTAAGTATAACATATGTCATGATATTCACAATTTACAATCGTTTTGTTTGGGCTGCTATCCGGATTTCGATAGCTAGTGATTCAAGATGGGTTGTGTAAAGTGCTCAGTCCACTATAGGAAACTCCGTCGTCCACATACTTTTCATCGAAACCCTACTCAGTTCATCTTCCTGATTGCAATAAACTGAAAATGTTTAGTGGTTGCTCTCCCTCATTTACTGCTTTCACCAGAAACTTCAACTATAAAAAGTATGTTTGAACCCGTGAAGCATCAGTTCTTTCTTCACATTCATAAGCTTTCTAAGAATTCAAAGTCAACAATGGCTAATTCATGTCTTCCTCGCCGATTTGTGCTAGTCGTTGCACCTCCACCGCCGAGGTCCATCTGCTTAGGTTCTGGGAAGCTAGGAATGTTAAGCGCGACGGCGAGGGCCGACATGCTCCTCCTGGATGCCTAGGTAAATCCGGCTTGACTATGTAGTTTTCTTTTGATTGTTCTTTCTCGCATTGTTGGTGTTTTGGTCATGAAACTTTTACTAGTAGTTCTTCACTAGAAATCATTTTGTTCATGTATTCGTTATCAAAATATTTTTTTGTTTTTGTTTTTAATTCGTTATCAAAATTGTTTTTTGGTGTTTTGATTATGAAACTTTTAAACTGTTATATGTCAGAGAGAATGTTATCCTTGAAAAAGTTTCATTTTTGAAGATCTCGCAAGATGGTTACTCCTGTTTACAGGAGAAACTCAAATCTTAATTTTGAATAATAACAAAATTCTACAGATAATAGTTTAAGAGCTTCAGTTAAATCGCACCAGAAGAATACAATGAATTCACTGAGTGTAGTAATTGTCTGTAACCTCTGCGAATATTATTGTCTAACGGTATAACTGACCCTTTAATCTGATGAAACAACATATAGCAAACATTTCAAAGTTATTGGACTTGAGGACCAATAGACAAAAATCTGTATGCACTTTTTCTAGTCTATTAATGCAACTAAAAGTATATAGGGAGATCTCACTTCTGAGAAAACTTTCATAAGCTTTGAAACTTCATAGAATTGCATTTGGACTTTGTACATCTGCTCTAGCTCTAGCTTGCTTCTGCAGAGCGTGTTCAGAAGTGGAGTCCATGTTTCACCCTGTCTGAATGTCCCTACTTTGTTGCAGGAACTGAGTTACATCATTGAGGCGAGTGTGCATACCCATCCAACCTGATTCGCTGATGGAGTCAATTGAACCTCCTAGACCAACATTATTAGCAGTGTTAATATTTAAGCTCATTTCCTGCAAAGAACATCTCAAACACAAACGATCAATACAACTTTCTCTATGGACTTTGAGACCAATAACCTTGCATCTTGATCATCTTTCTAAATCATCATTGCTCGGTATGCTTTTGAAGCTATCCTACTTGGAAACTGTTTGATCTTTATTTGCCTATAACAATTCTGGTAAAGAATCTGTTAAGAGGATTGAAGCCATACACCAACATCCACTACAGGTGATTGATATAGAAACTATTTTACCTTAAATAATTGCCCCCTTGAATCTTTTTTTTTTGTGCACAAATTGCCTCCTTGAATCTTCTCAATCGTAACCTGCACATACCAAAAATAAAACAAACTCTTTTTTTTTCTTACTCTCTATAAGGGGAAGAGAACAGATACTATTTAAGACAGCACCATATTTAGCAAAATTGAGAGGGAAGGACACTGTTAATGGCTCTGCTTAGGAGATGATGACGGCTGATATTCTCCGGTCTACACTGATGCACTCTTGAGTTTAATAAGTGGACATATACCATTGAAGCTATTCAAATAGTTTTGGTATATATCAGTAGTATCAGTTGTTTTAAAACACATGTCAAATTATCGTTTACATCATCAATTTATCTATATTTTCACTAAATGTGATGATCAACAATTTCATAATGTAACTATCTTTTGTAATATTTGGATCGACAAAACATTTTGTATATACATTATACATATTTTCTTTCCCTCATAAGACCACAACAAAAGTTCAGTCTCTCGAAAGTGAGATTTTATAAAAGAAAAGAAGTCAATAAGACAGTTTGATACTTTGATACTAGCTCAGAATGAATACTAGCTATATGCTTAACACATGCAAGTCGAAAATATTTTAAAACTTTAATAAACATTTCATCATAGACTCTGTAAGAAATTACAGATATGAAAATCAAAACTCTAATCTGGTATAGAAACTTTAAAACTTTGACCACTGATGTTTCCAGAGTTTAGTTTCTTATTGGACCTTTCTTTGGCTTTAGATTTTTCAAAGATTCATGTATTTGTTCCTACCTGTTTTAAAGATCGAATTAGTCCGGTCTAGGTCCATCTGACCGGGGAGACAAACGAACTTGAAAGCCGGAGTGAGTTTTCTCTATGATCTCTGTTCATGCACTAGAACTATGAGTTTGATCAAAGTATATACGATCACTTGGATTTTATCTCTTGGATCTTGTAAATCAACTGCAACTTTGTCGTTTGTATGTGGAAGATTATAAAAGTATTCACTTACATATTCGATATCAAAATCTCAAACGTGTTCTACCATCGACTACATAATTTTACTTTTCCAAAAAAAAAAAAAAGGATACAAAGTTTTGAAATGACATAAAAAGAAGATGTTTGTGGGGATGCAATAGTGGCCCAAAAAGCATTAACTTCTATCGTTATAGACTATATAGACTACAAGTCCGTCTTCAAACAATATAATTTATTTCTCCAATTGAAAACTTTGGTTACCTCTCTCTCATGGCAAATGTCACGTTAGATGCTGTAGTCACGAATATTAAAATAACAATACATGAGTTTGTTTATGATCTAAAGAGAAAATCTGATATACGTTCATTAACCTGTTACTCCATTTGTTCATGGATGTAAACTATATATATAGTATACAATTCTTTTCATTTTTTTTTTTCATTTTTTCATTTTTTTTCAAATGTATTTATTCAATACTCCCTCTGTCCTACTTTAAGTGTATTTTAAGGTTTTTGCACATGGATTAAGAAAGTACACATTTTTATGTAATTTATCTTGGTAACATAAAAATATCATTAAATGAAACTAGTTCAACCAATAAGAAAATAATACAGTATTTTTAATTGGTCACAAAATTGAAATGATATTAAATTCTATCTAGATTTGTGAGAACATCACTTAAAATGGGACAAAATAAAAAACCTAAAACACCACTTAAAGTGGGACAGAGGGAGTATCTATTATTATAAAACTCAGTTTCCTCCATTCTGAACTATGCCAACAAGGACGCCACGTCATAAATTCAAGTCTTACAGAGTCGACACGTCAGAAACTCAACGTTTCACTAAAACATGATTATATCGTTACCAAGTATGGACTTCGTCATGCGTTACTTTTGCGGCCCATATACACAATCTTCTACGGAACCCTAATCAAATGCTCACCTTCGTGTTCTTCGTTCGTCTTCGATCGGGGCAGAGACTATCTAACTTCTGTAACGGTGATCGTGGTTTAATCGTCTTAAATTTTCTTTATTCCCCATCCCACTACGAATCTACCCCTTGCGCTGTTCATGTGCTAGATGTGTATAAATATGCTGCAATCTCACCGATGCGAATCGCGCTCTCTACACTTTTTTAATCTCACACCTTGCTCATTCTCAAATCTTACTCCTCATCTCTCTCGATGGCTAATCAAAAAGTTTTTTTGATTTGAAATCCGTCTTGTGCTCATCGTGTCGAAGCGGACTGCTCCTATCCTGGGAAGCTAGGAACGATAAGTGTGGCAGGGAGCTTATGTGGATGGATCTACTCATGGTGGATGTTAATGTGAGTGATTTCTTCTGAATTCTTCTATGTATCAATCGTTCTGGGTTCATATTTATAATCATTCTGTTTTTATTTCCGGTGAGCTCTAGGTTGTTTATGAGTTTTGATAGTGTTTCCGATTAACCTGATCGTGTTTTATTTTTTCTTTTATTTTTATTTGTTTTTCATAAGAAGTGCTGAGTCAGGTTAAGCATATGCCACTGCAGCAGAAGTGCAGACACGTCCTAATGTAAAGTTATGGAAATGTCAATCATATTTGTTCATCTTTTCATTGTTGATGTTTCTGGAAATCGAGGATTTGAACCCAAGGTTGTTCAGTGTGATTATTGAAACTAAAGCAAGATGATGACTGTGAAGTGAAGATAGAAAGCTCATGTGGCTTACCACTAAGGACAACAACGAAATCAGACAAATTTCTGGTCTTTGAGGTGAAATGAACATCTCCGGAAGTATCGTCATGGTCGCTATGGAGATTGCAGTGGATAGTGATTATTTTCAGAGCAGCATTCACAGGAGATCATCTGAAGTCAATATAAGCAGGGGAATCCAAGGAAACTGAATCTTTTTGACTTAATGATAACTGAAAACTGCAGAAATCAGTTTCAAGATAGTGTTTTCAAGGCAACGAATAGCCATGCAAAACTGTTCTGATCAAGGTGAAACTTGGTGAAAATCTTCATTATGCTCCTGTCTTGATATTCAACGGTGAGATTTTGATTCCAACGGTTAGTTTGTGTTTTATTTGAGGCACTTCAACCTGAGCTGGGAACAGTTTTTGAGCTTCAAATTTCAGTGTGAGCTTAGTTTCAGAGCTGTTGAAGAAATTTTTGGAAGTTGTATGCAGTTTTTGGGTGGTTTAAAGTCTGGTACGTGCTGATTAGTCAAGACCAAGAGCTTTGAGATGAAGATCTATTTGATACTTTGGAAGAAGACTGGAAACAAGAGCTGATTTCTTTGATACGTGGAGGTTTTTGCGTGAAACATAATTTGAAGAGTTGGTTTCAGATTTTTCAGAAATAACAGTTCAGTGGAAACTTGCAGAAAATGGTGATGTGTAGGATCGGTTTTGTTTCCTCCGTTTCAAGTTTAAAAATAAAAATGAGAAGATGTTTTGATAATAGTAAACTTGCTAAGAAGATCATCATGGTGTTTAGCAGGTTTCAGAGACAACAGTAACATTAACCATGCTCTTACATCAGTGAAATGAGATGGACATAACCTGCATAAGTCTGTGATTAAGGGTGTTTTGCTCTGAACTGCTACTGCATCAAATGATATTGTTCTGGGCGTACGTTTCTGAGGCATCTATGAAATCCTTTCACAAGTTTCTGTAATGGTGGATATCTTTGGAAAATAAAATATATTGTGAGAAGCATGAATGAGGAATCTGACAAGAATCTGATGGAACAAAGGGGTGATGATGTCTGCAACAGAGTTTGCAACAGAACCAAAGAAAAGCAGAGAAGCAGTTATCGATCAAGTCTGGGATATTGTGAGAAGACGGACGTAGGAACGTCCAAGGTGGTGAAGAAGGCACGTGCTGGTTGAGACATGTCAACAATTAATAATGCTCATACTATCGTTCTGCTAATATTTATGCATCTTTGTTCATTTTCAAGTATTTGGATATTTTGTTTTGGATATTCCCCATTTTAAGGGTGATTTAGTTTTAAAGTCATTACATTCCGGTTTAAATTTAACTTAGAAGTTTTAGCATTCCGGTTTAAATGGTTTTCTTTTAATATTACAAATGAAACATGCGCACCTAACGCTTGCAAAACATTGATATTCAAACTCTATGCATACATCTATCACCAGTTTGTAGTCAAAAGTATGCTATTAGGCTATTTCATAAGTCTGTTTTATTATGTAGCTACATAAGTCTTTTTTATTTACGTAGATACATAGTAAGCTTAACGTCCCACGCACGAACAAAGGCCTTTATAATGTCGAGAAATTTAATTTTAGAATTTGATTATTTCGGTATATAATTAATTTTGAAAGGTCTAGCATTCCGGTTTAGTATTTTTCATTACAGTAGTTTGGTTATGCTATAAGGCTAAGTTATATGCCTTATTCTATCTACGTAGCTAAGCTGCACGTCCAGTCCAATGCACAAACAAATGCCTTTACAATGTCAACAACAAATATGTGATTGGACTCTCAGTTTTAATAATGCTTATGCATCTTTGTTTACTTTCACGTTTTTGGTTATTTATCTTTTGATATTCTCATTTTATGGGCAATTAATTAAGTTTAAGGAATTTGCATTCCGTCAAATTTTAATTATAGTTTGAATATTTGATTAGCGAACAACCAATGTTTACTTAACAATATTTCATAATATCATATATACCTCACAAGAACGAACAAAATTTTTTTAAAAAATTAAAACAAACAATGTTAATTATACATATAGATTATCCGTGGAAATTATTTTATAGTTCACATCCCGCCCGTAGGACGGGTCGGCCCTAGTAGTAGTATACAATTATATCCACTAACTTATTTTGTACTCCCTCTGTTTCTTTTTGTATGATGTTTCGGTTGAAACACACAAATTAAGAAAAAAAACTTCTTTTATTAAAAGGATTTGATTACAGCAAAAAAAGCAGTTAATCATTACTATTCTCAACACATAAGATAAAAAACTACACATTAACTTATAATATTTTAACCAGTTGCTTTCATAATCTTATACTATAAAGAAGAAGGAGACTCTCTTCTCCCTTCGCCGCGTCATCAAATACTGTTGAGAGAAGGGGACGCGTGTCCACCTAAAAACGCGGCGTCTTTGTGTTTCGCGAGCTCATGTTCTGATTGTGTTTGTTGATGGGCCGTGTTGGTGTGAAGCCCATGTTCTGCTTTGTTCATTATTCACTCATGTCTACGGCGATTTGATTTCCGGTGCGCGGCCGATCTTCCGTTTACCTTCGATCAATCATCTCTAATTCATCCACATTAACCAACACACACGATGTAGATTCAATGCGATATTTTTGTTGTGTGAGTCGGTAGATTCGAGTATAAGAAGGTGTGCTTTCGTCCTTCCAGAGACCACATCTCATCCGTTGTAACCTCATCAGATTAAAGAAAAAACTATGGCTGCTGCTTTGGTTCCCCTCTCTGATTTGCAGACCGGTCGGTCCTCCTCCACCGTCGAAGTCCGCTTGCTCCGCTTTTGGGAGGCGAGAAACGTCCGCCGTGGTGGAGAACTCATCGACATGCTCTTGCTTGATTCTCAGGTTATGTATTAGATCCGCTCTCTGTATTTGTCAGTTTGTTTCTTTAATAATTGGTTATTAGTTTCTGATAATTATTTTGTAAAATTTGCTAAATCTATATTTGTTTACGTGTTTACACATCTCCGCTAGCTTGGATTTATATTTGTTAAATCATTTCATGTTCAATCGTATCTGTGTTTTTGTTTCATGTTCAGTCGACCATGATGCCGGCTACTGTGAATGTCAACCGTCTTGCCACACACCAGACCAATCGGGAAGCGGGTTTGGTCTACTCTTTAATTGAAGTCACACAGTGTAACCAGAACTACCGTCTGTTGGACTCTTCTCTACTCATCCGTTTTAACGACTCGACCTCATTCACGAAGGTAACCGAACCAACTGTTCTGATACCTCTCGAATCATTCCGTTTCCGTAACCACAGTGAGATGCTTGGACTTGCCAACTCTAACAATCAGCTACCGGGTAATGTTCTCTTATCTTAACTTCTTATCACAGAAATGGATATCTGATATTATCTTTCACAGACCTTATTGGTGAGATTAAGTGCTGCCAGAGTAATCTTACCGGGTAATGTGTCTATTTTTGATGTTCATACAGTTTCACCGTCAGAATAATTTCACCGGTTAAATGCTTTACACATCTCTGCCGTCTTGAATTTAGTTTACGATTTTTTCTTAGTTTTTAAGATTCTGTTAAACAATTTAACTTCGCCATTTTGCACGTTGATGATTGTCGTGACTATTTGTTGATGGTCAGATATATCCACCGCCCTGAATCCATATTACAAACTTATTTTTTTAGATTTTGTTAATCATTTTTTACTGAGAATTTTTGCAAATTATGATGATTTAGTTGCTGATGATTTCTGCGTTTATGTTTTTTCACTAGAAAAGATGCGAGGTGATCCAAGTGTTGTGGTTGAAACCAGTGTCAACCCGAAGATGGTGAAAGCAACCAATTAGAAACCTACATGACCAGCCGTATAATGGTGTCCAAAACATTTATCTCCTTTTACTTCAACAAGGAAACAGATGCAGGGAAAAGTTTCTTCTACAGATAATATATTGAGAATCGTTGCCAGGACCTTACACAAAAACATCCCCCAGCTTTTAATGTTTGATATCTTCTTTTCATAATGTTCATATTTTGTAAAGATTCTCCGTTTCTGACTATTAGTTTATTTAGATTTATGGCTGAGCCATTTCCCATCTTTTGATGTTTGATATCTTCTTTCATATGTGATTATGCGGGTGTATGAAGTTCCTAATGAGTTGAGCAGCTGGCAGATAAAACTCAAATTATAACTCAAAGAGAGAAGACAGAATCTGGAGAAGAGAAGAGAGATGTTCAAGTTGTGCTCCTTGGACAAGGACTTGGAGGTTTTTGATCCGAATCCTCACAACTCCAATGTAAGGTCTCTCAACCACAATTTTACAGGTTCTGCTGAGTACACAAGTCTAAGATGTCCTGAGAGCTCATCAGCGGTAAGTTCTGAGAACAAGAGAATACATTTCTTATGTCTCTACAACAGATTTGATGTTGAACTTATGCTCTAAATTTTTCCAGGAATCAAGTTCAGGTCTAGAAAGACGAGACAGAAACATTCAAGACCTGAAACAAGAGCAGGAGCAACCAAGTCCTTTCTCTGTTCTAGAGAGGATACGTCTGAAAGAAGAAACAATAGAAGAGAAGATTAGATTACTATCTTTTGATGATTCAGGCATGAATCTTCTAGAGAAGGACTCAGTTCACAAGTTTGTGAAGAAAGTTCTTGAAGCTTCAAGACTGAACTGGACTAATCTCATGGCAAGATGCAACGAAGAAACATATCTACTCGACGAATTCTCACACGGCGATCACAACAATGGTAAGCTTCTGCTGGTTCTTGATTACACGGACGAGATTCTCCGAGAGATTTACCGTCAAGACATCATCAAGCTATCATCAATATACCATCTTCTTCTTTTAGAGAAGACCTGATTCACGAGACGCTGAGACGTTTTGACTGGGGTTTACTCTGCTGTGAAACTCCAAGAACGTTGGATCAGATCACTGAGACTGATGTGGTAAAGTCATCATGTCTTTGGTTTGGTTTTGGTTGTGAAGCTGAAGGTGTTTATCTTTACTGGAAGAGTGACTGAAATAAAGGTGGAGAAGGGATGGTGCTATGTTTACTGCTCAAACTGAGCCAAGAAACTTCAGCGCACAGTCTCGTCTTTCACATGTCTTCCTTGCAACAATACCAGTGCAGTTGGTGTCCTCCGGTATGTGCTAATTTCCGGCAACTTATTAACTTACATTAAACTTCTGACCTAGCGCAAACTCACCTTTAGTATGTGATGCATGTTCTCTGTCCGCTAGGTACCGTGTGGAGATGTCCGTTGCAGATGAAACTGGTGAAGCTTTGTTTGTCTGTTTCGATGGGGTAATGACCAAACTTCACAACATGCGGGCCTATGAAACTGGCCATCTTTTGGTATGTACTTTATCAACTGTAACTCATATTTTTTACTGGCTACTTATTCATACAGTTCCATTGAACCAATGTTTGCTCAGGCTGGTGATGGTGTCAACCCAGAGGAAACACAGGCCCCACCGTTTGTGTGAGATATGGTTGGTAAGACCTACACATTCCAGGTGAGGGTGAGTTCATTTAAATTCACAGTGAAACATCAGACCTTTACTGTCTCGCGCATTCTCAGTGAGTGTGTGCCGCAGTCTGCATTCGTTGATAATGTAAGGTTCATAGATTTTCCAGATACGTGGCTGTTCGGTATAAATATATATATGACTTTTTTTATCAAATAGGGAGGTGACGTTTACAATGGAGATGACAACCCCGATGTCACTACAGTGCCTTCTGATATCTTGTGCATTTCATGGTTTTAAGCATCCATTTTGCATTCATATCAATCATTTAGACTTGCATATAGATATGTTTAGGGTGCATTGCATTATATTTGTGTGTTTTCAGGTTTGGAGAAGTACAAAACAGGTTTTGGAGCAAAATGAGTCATAAAAAGTTCAGAATGATGAAGAATGGAGTAGTAGCGGGCAAAGATCGCGACCAAATGAAGGCGGCGAACAGGAGCACACAACCGCAGGCTGATTTCACAGGGTAGAGTTGCCTGCGTCCGAGTTACGAACAAAATGATGTTTTCGACCAGAGAATTTCGCAGCCTCTTGCCGCAGGCAAATGGAGGCTGCTACGGTACCGCAAGTTGGTAACATTGTCACCGCCAGAGAACTTCGCAGGCTCCCGTCGCAGGAAGAACAGGCCGCGGCCTAAAGACAGAGTGGTCGCAACTCCATGTAGCAGGCTGGAGATGGCTGCGGCTGCGTCCGAAACAGTGCTTTTGACCATTTTACCCTCTACGTTTTAGACTTGAAAAACCTATGTTTAAGTACTCTTTGGAAGCCATTAGTGGCAGACTATCTTTTACCTTTGAGAAAACCACTAAAACCCATTTGGAGAGTTCATCTCTTGAATTTATTTGATCATTGTTCTTGTTATCTTGTTGATTTCTAATCTATTTTCTGTATATCTCTACATGATTAATCTGAAATCCAATATGGGTTTAAGAGGAATCATGGAGATTAGTGAGTAATCCTCAATTGAATTCATGGGTTAGGGAGATTAGGGGTGATTAGGCTAGATCTAGGATGTTTAGGTGTAGATCATTTTTATTCCTTGCTAGTAGAGTATTTATAATGCATCTTCTGAGTTGGCCTCAAAAGTTGATCTTTAGGCATTTCCCACCGACAAGGTGTTTGATGAAATACCTGAGACAACTCTCCTAAGCTTTTAACATACTTTACCAAAGACATTTGTTGTTAAAGGTGTTAAGATAGCCAATAGACTTGTTAGTAATGATTGCTTTCATGTTATTCAGCCAAAGACATTTGATGTTTGAAATGTGTTAGCAAATGAACATTCATCTAGGCATAGAGTTTGTTTAACATGTGTCAAAGCTTTAGGATGATAGTTGATTGATCATTTGCCATCCTTAGTTCGAAACTTGATCACCCAAGGTCTAATTCCTATACCCATGAGTTCTCTTTTATCATAACCAAAGAAAATCTCTTCATTTATTGTTTTATTGTTCTGTTATTGCATTCTCTCATTAGTAATAGTTTTAAACCATCCAAATTATCGGTTGCACTTAGATTAAGTAGGTACTTACATTCTTGGTGCTTTGAATCCCTCAGAACTGGTTCGACATTCACTCGTACTATAACATTTGTTTTAGGAGCCTTGAAAACTCCTAACATCACCTTCTAAGGTGGAAGCTGGTGGGAGTAGCCAGGTGCAGGTAGCATCGGAGAAGGTGAAGAAAGCACGTAAGGCATAGGTGAAGAGGATTGGAGTTCAAGACGCAGTTTTTCCTGTTTTTTTTACTGCGTAAGTCGTTTATGTTGGTTTTTTTCCTTTTCTGGTGTTTACTTTATGAACAAGTCACTACAAGAAAACAGGCTTATTCTGAGGGCCAAAATCGTCGGTATGTCGTCGGAATAACCGTATTCCGATGACATACCGAGAAAAATTGTCCTCGAAAAAAACTCCTCGGAATTTCAATATCCCTCGGAATTTCCTCGGAATTTTCTGACGGAATTCCGAGGAAACAAAATTCCGAGGAAAATTTGAGGACAACTGTTCCTCGGAAAAGTCGTCGGAAAATACCGAGGAAGGTAGCCCTCGGAAAATTCCGACGACAGGTGCCCTCAGAAAGTTCCGACGGCCGGTGCCCTCGGAAAATTCCGACGACCGGTGTCCCTCGAACATTCCGAGGGCACCGGTTGTCGGAACTTTCCGAGGGCACCTGTCGTCGTAATTTTCCGAGGGACAATGTCCTCGGAATATCCCAAAAATTTATTTTTAAAATTAATTTTTAAAAATTAAATTTTTAAAAATTAAATTTTTGAAATTTAAATTCGAAATTATAAAATTAAAATTAAAATATAAAACATATTATATAAAATTCAAAGTAGTACAAATAAAATAAAACATTGTGAGTTTTGAAAAAACTACGGGTTTTGGGTGTTCGGTCTGGCATGCTCGGAACACCTCGCGTCAACCTCCTCATCATCTCCATCATTTGCTCGTTCAGCTTCCTGTGCCTGCGCTGTTGAGTCGCCATCCGGGTCTCCAATGCAGATATGCGATCATCCTTATCCTGCAACTGACCCATAAGTGCTTCGGATCAACAAAGGCGGTGGTGCAGCAGAAAGACCGACGGACCAAACCGAACAAACGTCCCTTCTTCTTTGGAACCGACTGAAATAGAAAATTGTCAAATTTAAATAATAGAAAAGATGAAAAACGTTAAATAATAGAAAATCTGAATTGAACTTTAAAAAAACTTACCTCTTCAACGATTTCGTTGATCGAACCGAGGCAAGTAGGTCGAACCCGTCGAATCGTCATCCTCGGTTTGAAGCCGAGACACCTCGTCTTCCACCTGAGTGTCGATGAGGGTGACCACATCCCTCACAACACCATCATCAATCTGGCGGTCTTCTTGTTGGTGTCGCCCTCTCCATTAGGCGAGATCATCAACCGCTCGCCCTCATTTTCTTCGCCTTGAAAAACATAAATTAACAAACATTAGTAATTAGAAGAAATGCACATAAAATAAAATTTAAAACTTAAATAATAGAATAAAAGCGACTAGCTTACCATGCGATCCCAGTGGCAATAGATTGAGCACCCAAGTTATGCTGAAGGCGCTTCCTTTACGGTCGCTCCTGCGGTTGGTGGAGTTGGTGGAAGAAGTTGATTTCGTCTCATCCTTACTCCAATGCACACCCAACTCCAACCAGACCGTGGGGTTCATCAACTTTGGGACCTTTTAATTAAAAAAAATTGTTAAATAAATTTTAAAATTTTTAATAAATTAAAAATTGTTTAATAAATAAAACAAACCTTGTTTATTTCCCACTTCTTCTTCCACTCGTGGATCTGCTTCCCATAGTTGTCCATAACTTTATGGACGAAGTTGTGATAGATATACAATGTATCATCGGCATTCCAGTTGAATTCTTGCTGAAAATAAAACACAATTAGTATAAAATTTATATTAAAGATTAAAAATATAAGTAAAAAATTAGAATACTTACAAACTTTGAAACCACAGATGCTGCTTGTCGGTAGGGAAGTCGGTGAAAGTCGGATGTCCCTTGTCGAGGGCGAGTACATCATACGGTTGATCCATGCGCTGATCCCGTTCGAGGATCGGTTGAACCTAATAAAAAGAACAAATTATTAAAAAGGAATCAAATTTTAATGAAAAAATAGTTTTAATTACCATGTTTGACCCCGTCCACGTGGATACGGAGTGAGATAGGGAAGATGCTCACGACCGGGCTGTCGAACAAACTCCGCAACTCTCATCACTCCCGGAGGACCCTCAGGAGCAGGAGCAGGAGCGGGAGGCGGGGCGGTGCAGCAACGGTAGCGGGAGGAGAAGGAGAGGGAAATGGAGAGGGAGATGTATGGTAGGAGCTGTGGGGCGATGCGGAACCCTGAATGGAGTGGCTTCCCGAACCACCACGACCACGCTGTCGAGACCGGCTCTGATCATCACCATAAGACCTATATATAGTTTTAATATATAAGAAATTGTTTTAAGTCATAAAAATAGTTTAAATATAAAAAAATAGTTTAATAATTAAAAAATAGTTTTAATATATAAGAAATTGTTTTAAGTCATAAAAAATAGTTTAAATATAAAAAATAGTTTAATAATTAAAAAAATAGTTTTAATATATAAGAAATTGTTTTAAGTCATAAAAATAGTTTAAATATAAAAAAATAGTTTTAATATATAAGAAATTGTTTTAAGTCATAAAATAAAAAAATTATAAATTGTTATTATACATGATTTATTTATATATATATGTATAAAAAATTATTAATCATTTATAAATATAGAAAAGGTTTATAAATATTTTAAAAATTTTAAAAACGTTTTATTATATATAGTTTATTACTGGAAACATGAAAACATTTTTAAAAATCGAAAACATTTTTAAAAATCAAAAAACGTTTTAAAATACAAAACGTTTTGATTTCTAACAAAACAAAACAAAATTCCAAAAAAATTCCAAACTATCCATTCAATCCATTCAATCCTAAACTATCTAACAAACAACCTAAAATCCGAAATTATAATCTAACAAACCCTAATCCATTGAAAAACTAAGGTTTATACTTACATGATTCGAGGGGAAGAGATGGCCGGAGAGAGGGAGAGAGCTGCGGCCGAGAGAGGGAGAGAGGTGAGGCCGGAGAGAGAGGGAGAGAGGCGACGGAGAGAGGGAGAGAGGCGACCGAGAGAGGAGAGGGGACCGGAGGAGGCGACGGAGGAGGAGATGATTTGAGAGATGAGAGATTTGAGAGATGAGAGATTTGAGAGATGCGGCCGGAGAGGAGATGATTTTATTTATATATTCCGACGGAAACGGTTCGTCGGTATTCCGTCGGAATTATGAAAACCCTAGTTCTCGAATTTCCTCGAATTTTCTGAGGAAATTCGAGGAACACTGAAAATTAGGACTTTCCTCGGAATTTCCTCAGAAAATTCGAGCAAATTCGAGGAACCAGGGTTTGGGGTTTCAAAACCTCGATTTTTTGTATTTCATTTCTTATACAAATGTAATGCATACTATTGAAGATTCTTTGTATAAATGATCATAATTTATGAAATAAAAAAATTTCAACAATAATTGCACGTATTCTCTTTAACGTTTGTTAAAGTGTATAAGTGTTTCTCTTATGTTGTGTGGTTTTCTTTCATGCAATCGTAAAAGTGTTTGTTATCATCTGAAACACCAAAGTTTGACTTCATAATCTGGTTAAGACACTTAATGAAGGTTATATATGTGTTATTCAATCCAAAGCGTAGTTTTCGGTTTGAAAACCCTCCTCGAATTTCCTCGAATTTTCTGAGGAAATTCGAGGAACAGTGAAAATTAGGACTTTCCTCGAATTTCCTCAGAAAATTCGAGGAACCAGGTTTGGTGTTTCAAAACCTCGATTTTTTGTCAGTATTTCATTTCTTATACAAATGTAATGCATACTATTGAAGATTCTTTGTATAAATGATCATAATTTATGAAATAAAAAAATTCCAACAATAATTGCGTATTCTCTTTAACGTTTGTTAAAGTGTATAAGTGTTTCTCTTATGTTGTGTGGTTTTCTTTCATGCAATCGTAAAAGTGTTTGTTATCATCTGAAACACCAAAGTTTGACTTCATAATCTGGTTAAGACACTTAATGAAAGTTATATATGTGTTATTCAATCCAAAACGTAGTTTTCGGTTTGAAAACCCTAGTTCCTCGAATTTCCTCGAATTTTCTGAGGAAATTCGAGGAACACTGAAAATTAGGACTTTCCTCGAATTTCCTCAGAAAATTCGAGGAAATTCGAGAACCAGGGTTTGGGGTTTCAAAACCTCGATTTTTTGCAGTATTTCATTTCTTATACAAATGTAATGCATACTATTGAAGACTCTTTGTATAAATGATCATAATTTATGAAATAAAAAATTTCAACAATAATTGCGTATTCTCTTTAACGTTTGTTAAAGTGTATAAGTGTTTCTCTTATGTTGTGTGGTTTTCCAAGATTTCGAGGAAGTGTACTTTATAATCAAATCCCTAAACCAGAAGGTAAATTCGAGGAAATTCGAGGAAACCTAATGTCCCTCGAATTTCCTCGGTATTTCTATTAAAAAAAAACTAGTCTGTTTCGAGTCATCATCACCGGATGAATCTGAATCGGGTCTTGGTGAAACTCTCCAATAACTTGTTCATCCTCTGCGTGAACGACGGCTTCCTCTGAAGTCGGTAAAATCGACTACAAGGCCACCTTCAGCTACATCTTCGCTGCACTTAAGTTGCCGGATGTGATTGGTTGTAGTGGGTCTTCCAGCTCAGAACTTCCCTGAACTCGGCCTCTCGGGTTGAGTCTTGTAACATAACCCATGGATCATCTTTGTTCCTTACGGGGTACTTGATATAACAAACCTGTAACATTTAAAAATTATTAGTAAAAGTATAAATTATGATCAACCATTCGAATAATTAACATTTACTTACCTGATCGGCCCGAGAAGCAAGAATGAAAGGATCATAATATTGCAGCTTTACTCGAATGTACTGATGTAACACCAAATGCATCTATTTTCACACCTCGATCTGGAGTGTTGTCGTGCCAATCACAATAGAAAACAGTACAGCGCAATCCAAGCATGCCTAAATACTTGATTTCCATAATCTCATGTATGTGTCCGTAGTATACATCATCTCGATGCGAGAACAAACGCCAGCATCATAGGTCGTGCGAACGTCTCCTCTTTTCAGTTGTGAATGCATATCTTCGAGTACAAAATCTTGGATATGACTTCACAACATAGTTTGGTCCAACCACCATTTTATCCAATCGTCAAATGTTTCACCTCGGCTAAACCAGCAGACACCTATTAATAGCACATATATAATGAATTAGTATAAATATGTGATAAAATTGTATAAATATGTGATAAATGATATTTTAATTTGTTTAAGGCACTCACATAAGTAAACATCCATCCAGCAAATTCTCTGCTTCATTTCTTCTAGTTCCTCCTCGTGGTATCTATATCGAACCGCTTTTCGCCATGAAAATCCTGTACATGTGATGACAATAATGTAATTAATTAAGATATAAATGTTAATTTGTTAAAATAAAAATTTGTAAGATAATAAACTTACCTCTCATATTGAAGAACATCTTCGCAGTTGGTGAGCAAATATGTTTGCAAATGACTTCGCTCTGCTTTCGATAAGTCGACGGTCCTTTGGTTTTCCGCTAAGTCGTCCAACATCTGTGAAAATATCTGGAACCTTAACATGATATGTTGCTCGTTAGCCTCTATCATCATGCCGAGCAGGTCTTCGTTTTGGTCTGAACTTTTGCTGGAAAGTAGTACTTGGCAAAGTTTGAAATTTCTTCATTGATCATCAATGCTATAGAACCTTCTACCCTACTTAAATTTTTCACCATCTTCTTCAAATGGAACATATACCGCTCATACAGATACATCCATCTATACTGCACAGGACCACCAAGTTCCAATTCTCTTACCAGGTGAATAACAAGATGCTCCATAACATCAAAAATGAGGGAGAAAATATCTTCTCAAGGTTGCCTGAATCACGGCTATGTTAGTCTTCAGATTTTCAATACCTTCAAGAGTCACTGATCTGGTGCATAAATCGGAAGAAAGCACTTATCCCTGCAATTGCTTCATGAACATTTCGTGGTAATAGTTCCTTGAAGGCAAACGGAAGGAGGCGCTCCATCAACACATGGCAATCGTGACTTTTCAAGCCAATAAACTTTCCTTCCTTTCGATCTGATTACGCAAATTAGATGCGTAACCGTCTGAAACTCCACATCGTTTGAAATCCAATCAAAGAACGCATTTTTTCCCTCTGCATCAAGTCGGTATATGGGAAAAGGAGCCCTACCATTCCCATCAACATGAAGTTCTGAACGAGCACATATATCGACTAAATCCAGTCTTGACTTCAAATTATCCTTTGTTTTACCTTGAACGTTAAGGATAGTGTTCATGAGATTGTTTAAAAAGTTCTTCTCAATATGCATGACATCTAAATTATGTCTTAGCAGATGATCCTCCCAGTATGGCAGATCCCAGAAAATACTTTTTGTGCCAGTTATGTAGTTCTCCAACAGCATCTACCGGAAATTGCTCATGTCCCCGACGTCTGCCGTCCTTGCTGCACCAAAATCTCTTAGTTGTGTCTTCAAACCTTTCCCACTAACTTCCTCAGGTGGACCATCAAACACCTGCTTGTTCTTCCTAAACAAAGTCTTACTCCGACGGTATGGATGATCAGGTGGTAGGAATCGTCTGTGACAGTCAAACCAACACGTTTTTCTTCCGTTCTTTAGTTGGAAAGCATCTGTGTCATCTTGACAATATGGACATGATAGCCTCCCATGCGTTGTCCATCCAGATAACATACCATATGCTGGAAAATCACTTATTGTCCACATTAGTACTGCCCGCATTTGAAAGTTCTCTTTACACTAAATATATGTTTCAGCACCTTCAGCCCATAGTTGTTGCAACTCATATATTAGTGGCTGAAGAAACACATCAAGCGATCTCTTAGGATGCTCTGGTCCGGGAACGAGAATGGAGAGAAACAGAAACTCTCGCCGCAAGCACAAGTTTGGGGTAAGTTGTATGGTGTAACAATGACTGGCCATAGAGAATATTGTCTTCCACTCTTCCCATACGGGCTGAAACCATCAGTACATAATCCAAGGTAGACATTTCTTCTCTCATACGCAAAGTCGGGATACTTTGATTGGAAATGCTTCCACGCTTTTGCATCTGAAGGATGTCTAATCTCACCATCTGTTGAGTGCTCCGCATGCCATCTCATTCGTTGTATGCGTTCGAAGATACAACCTCTGAAATCTTTCCGTCAAAGGCAAATACCACATCCTTTTATATGGCACTGGAACTCTTCCACTCGTATCTTTATAACGAGGCTTCCCACAAAACTTGCATGAAATCCGCTGGTCATCCGCCACCAATAAATCATGCGGTTATCTGCATACATCTATTACGATAAGATAAACCAACACCGCTACGAGTTTCTGAACCTCGTAGTATGAACCTGAGCTACATTTTCCTCAGGTAGAATACCTTTAACAAAATCAGCTATCGCATCCATACAGTCTTCAGCCAAGTTATAATCTGTTTTAATGCCCATCAGTCTTGTAGCAGATGATAAAGCTGAATGACCATCTCTACAACCTTTACAATGGTTGCTTTCCAGCATCCAACATATCATAAAATCTCCTAGCTTCGCATTGGGTAAATCTTCCCTCTAAAATGATCATTTACCATCTGCTCAGTACCTACACCATAATCTACATCCGTTTTAATTGGTTCTTCTAATCTAACCGCCGGCTGAGGTTCGCTAGTACTACCAAGTTCATAATTAGTTTCCCCATGATGATACCAAATTTTGTAACCGTGTAAACCCACTCAAATATAGATGAGTCCAAACATCCCACTCTTTAATAACCTTTCTATTTTTACAATTAGAGCAAGGACATCTTAACTTACCTGTTTCTGCTTCGGTTGTCGTGAACTAACCCCATGAATTCGGTTATACCTCGTTGGTATTCTTCCGTAAGCAATCTCGTGTCCGGATCCAAATGAGGTCGATCGATCCAAGAACGAAAATAATTTGAAGAAGACATGTTTTTTTGAAATCAAATTCGTGATAGTAGGAGGGAAGGAGAAGAAATGGAGTGAATGAAGGTGAAGAGGGGTGGCTGTATTTATAGATGAAATCCTGCCGAGATACTGAGGAAATTGAGGAAATTCGAGGAAAACAGACACTTCCTCGAATTTCTCGGAATCCCCAACGGCTCTCCAACGGCTCTCTAACGGCTACAAAAAGTCGTCGGAATTTTCAAAATCTCCGTCGGTTTTTTCCGACGGACACTGTTTCCTCGGTAATCCCTCGGAATATACCGAGGAAATCATACTTCCTCGGTATTTCCTCGGAAATTTCCGAGGGAATACCGAGGAAACCACATTTCTTGGTTTCCTCGGTATTTCCTCGGTATTTCCTCAGAAAATTCCGAGGAACTCATTTTCCCTCGGTATGTCCCTCAGAATAGTGATGTTTTCTTGTAGTGAGTTTGACTTTCACTCTTTGGTACTTCTATAATTTTGTTTTTTTAATACCAAATATAAAATATCTCATTTCAGAAATATTTGGTATTATATGGTTTTTTTAATTCAAGTTAGTATTTTCTATATTCTGTCATGATTGTAAAATATGATCATGTTTAACGTAGGCAATCATCCGCATATTTTGAGTTCAGTATGACAACGACAACATATACTAAACATGGGATGGATCCATTCATATTCGATATATCCCTTCATTCACATTTTATTCAACAAATACTAAATATAAATATAATGCTCACACAGTACCTGCGCTCCATAATAGTTAAGAAGCTAAACACATGACCGGTATACATTATATTTATAGTATACATATATTTATAGCTTAGCATTGAACAGGTTTACTTGGTACGCTATCTCTGATCCGGTATGTTCTCAAGTACTGACTTTATCACTATCATCGCAGAAAAAGCAGTCAATGTGTTCTTGAACAATGATAGGCTTTCACGAAGATATCGTTCACCAGTGTCTTAAGTGTCATATTTTTAAGGACTCGACTCCCTCTTCTCTTATCGTCTTACATTTGCCACTTTTGTGAAAACATTCTTCTTAACGCTTAAACATTGTTTTAAATTTAAGATTTCATATAAAGAATCCGTGACACATATTACATATATACTATGTTTTAAAGGATCAAGATATCCACAAAATATATAATAGAAATATATATGCATACTACAAAGACACCATAAAGAAAGAGCCAGCATAAATAAAAAATCCATGTTTAATTAAATAAACTATTATGTCTACTTGAAATATTCTTTCATGAATATTATAGCAAGAAAGGTAGAAAAAAATTATAACTAACATTCAATAAGAGAATATTAACTTTATCGTATGTATTTATGTATAAATCAAATTACGCCTTTAAATATCAAAAATTATAGTTTAGTCAAACTTCTAAATTATTGTACTGTAAAATTTTCAATGGTTGATTAGAAAGAGTAATTTAAATATAACTAACAAATCCCTATAAGGAAAGTTATATATATAGTTAGATATATACATGAGCATAAAAATTTTAAGTCCCTAATGAAATATTAAACAAAAAGTAGAAAAATATAGAAAAATAATTAGTAAACGAATTAAGATAATAGTAATAAAAATAAAGTAAATTATTAAACCATAATATTATTAAATAAGTAAATATTAAATCAGATATTTTGTTAACGAAAAGGTCAAAGTATGTTTTGTTTATTTGCCTAAAATTGGACTGTAGGCAAAAAAATTACCAAATATCAATAAAATTGTGTTATGTATATTATTAAACCTTTTAAATATACTACTATCTTATCTTATATATATAAAGTTGACTTGTGCTCTTCACAAAGGCCTCCACATCATTTTTCAGGATGGGGCATTTCTGGACACGTGTCCACTCTTTAACTCTAGCATAAATTGCGTTTGCATGCTTTGTTTGTATTGGGGTTTCTGATTGTGAATGGGCTTTGTAGACAACAATTTTTTAAATTGTGGATGATGGGCTTTAACCAAATGGAAAGCGATGACAAAAACTAGGTTTCTTCTTCTTCGTGTTTCCTCTTTTTCTTCTTCTTGCCGACGATACTTTCAGATATCTTTTCTTCGACAACCGTTACATCCCATAAATCCTTCTCTGACATTTATTCTGAGTTTTACATTGATTAATCCACTCTTCATGCATTATGATTTCGATCTACCTCTTCGTTCACCCTGTAACAGCTCGAACTCCATCTATATATATCGGCCCTCACTTCCATTCACAGCACATCTCAAACGATTTACTAAACATAAAATCTTCAGTCCGTACATTTTTTTATCCTCTTCTAATCACTGGAAACGTTTCGGGAGAGCTATTCAAGACGAATCGCCGTGAATCTGATGATGATTCCCTGGATCGAGAAGTCTTGGTGTCGTTTCATCTCCGGTTCTTCTCTCCGGAACTGGTGATTTCTCAGTGAATCTTCCCTCTCTTCAAGGCGGTGCATCTGGAGCTACAAAAAGGTTAGTCTACATACCGTAAGCATCATCCTCACAAATCCAGATAACAGTTGCATTTTTTTCCCCAGTAGAATAGCGTCATTTCAAGGCGGATCCGTAGGTGTCTTAGTTAGAGATTTAAAGTCTATGTGATCTTCTAGAAACAATGCCCGAATTCTCTGAACATATATTATGAATCATATTTCTTAGTAAAAACCTTAAATTGTTTGTCTTTGATGTGTTCTGCTCAAGTTTACTGTCAACATTTTTTCCTTTTTTTTTCTTACAGAACGAGACAGATACCATGAATGGTAATTCAAGAAGAGGATCAGACACTGAGTCTTCATCAAGTCTTGCGTCCCAAGACCTCCTTGCAGATTATTTGCTCCAGAGGCTCTAGAAATCTGCAGCTTGGTAGGAAAAATCGGAACCTAACATCACCTTGGAGGTAAATTTTCCAAGGCTCTGTTATATACTAATGTTTATTGGTTTAGTTGTGATGTTCGAATGTGTGGAATAGAACAAGTGAAGAAGAATGAAAAGATTGATATATATATATATGTGTGTGTGTGTGTGATTCTTTGTGTTTATTTATAGTTTCAAATGTTCACAACTGGGTTTCTTTATATTTTTGTTTGTCTTTGCAAAAAGTTGTTTGAGAAGTGAATGTAATGTTATCTTCTCTCTTTACCCTCAACAAAACATTTTTTTATAGTTTGCTTTGTTGCTTAACATTTTCATGGTTGTTGACTCTTTTTCCCGGATTCTGTCTATCAGAGGAGCTAACAGCAGACTCTTATGACGTGACTCATGCTGTGGAAACATGATTAAAGGTGTGATTCTTTGGTTTCTTCAGTTTAGAGTTCATGGAATTTTTGTTCTATCAACTTTGTGTTCTACTTTTGAATCTTAAAGTTATAAAAAGGGAGAAAAAATATAGCAATTGGCCTATTTTTTAGTGAATGAAGCTCTTTTATTTATGTTTCTTAATATTGTCTCTTTTTTTTTGTAAAGCGACCGGAGTTTTTATTACCAAAGCTAATTGTAGTCACCATGACAATGTTATCTCCAGCTGTATTTTTTTGGTTATCAATAATGCAAATCTTGCAACTCTCCTGCAGCTTTGTTCCAATTTAATATTGTGGTTGGCTACTATGTATGCTGCCAAGGTTATGCAAAATTTTATTGTTTTAAGAAAGAGACGATGACCACGAGTTTGACTCTGGTTCATGAAAGGGTCCTGATATATTTTACGGTTTTACCAAGGTGTGCAACTTACGTGTTTGCTACAGAACAAACATGAGGAACGCAACTTATGGATCCTACTCACATTTGATTTTTCAACAAAGAAATCTGAATCTTTACTGTTAATAGAAGTTTTCGGTGTTATTACATCAGTATTCTACTTCAAAAACTGAGATATGGATCACAGATGATATCATATGGATGACAAATGAGATCGAGAAGACCATTTGAGTCAAGTATCATATGTAAAATTTTTGCTTGAGTCGATTTTAGTTTTCAACAATGCTTTTGTTTTAAAAGAATATTGTAACATCCCGGGTTGTGATATGTGGAAAGGCTTAAAAGAATTGATCTGGCTACCTATGTCACCAAAGTTGACTTACCTTTTCCGTACCGTAGCATATCCTGAAAGAACTCCAGAGTTAAGCGTGCTTGAGCTGGAGTAGTGGAAGGATGGGTGACCTATCGGGAAGTGATTCGCGATAGCGTGCGAGTGAGGCCAAAGCACGGGAAAAGGTCGGGTGGTGATTGCAGGGTCAGTAAACAATGATTTCGAACCTTTCGGAAATTTAACGACCGACTGTCGGATGGGATAGGGCCCACGGGTCGAGAGAGCGGGCGTGGGTGGCCCATTAGCCATGGGCGGGTCGGGACGTTACAAGTGGTATCAGAGCTGGTTAGCCGTCTCGGTTCTGACCCGAGGGGCGTCTTGAGACCTGTCGTGGGACGCAACGAGGACGTTGCGTTCTTTGAGAGGGGGTGAATTGTAACATCCCGAGTTGTGATATGTGGAAAGGCTTAAAAGAATTGATTTGGCTACCTATGTCACCAAAGTTGACCTACCTTTTCCGGAGCATATCCTGAAAGAACTCTAGAGTTAAGCGTGCTTGAGCTGGAGTAGTGGAAGGATGGGTGACCTATCGGGAAGTGATTCGCGATAGCGTGCGAGTGAGGCCAAAGCACGGGAAAAGGTCGGGTGGTGATTGCAGGGTCAGTAAACAATGATTTCGAACCTTTCGGAAATTTAACGACCGACTGTCGGATGGGATAGGGCCCACGGGTCGAGAGAGCGGGCGTGGGTGGCCCATTAGCCATGGGCGGGTCGGGACTTTACAAATATATTATTGTATGATAGTTTAAGAAATCTGCAGGAGTGGTATTACTAAAAACTCTAACAATGTGAATTTAAAACAACTCTTCGAAGACCACAACCAAAAATTTGTGCATAATCAAAACTAAGAGTTAAAAAAAATAGTAGAAAAACAAGTAATAAAAAATAAACAATAAATTTGTGCTAAGAACAGAAAATTAACGATGCTATTGATGAATACGTGTTGGTGTGTCAAAATATAGATTCTAATATCATGTTGTTGAAATCTTATAAGAGATTATACTCCCATTTATCTGGTTGTAAATATTTTTCTAATCTATATAAATAAATTTTTAAAAATTTAAATGATTAAAAATGAAAATTTCTTTACAACAATTTTTTACTAATAAAAATATACAGAAAAATGCATAATAAATACATAGTTAACGCTATAAATAGTATTAACATCTTTGCAAACCATGTAAAAGTTTTAGTACTTCGGTAAAGGAAATCCAAATAGTATGTATTTCAGTTTTTTTTTTAATATGTTAGTTGTTTTAGTTCGAATGGAACATAGAAACCATTATGAATCTTTCCCCCTAGAATCTGAAATTATATGCTTAAAATTTAAGATCAAGCAAGATATTGTTCAGAGATGCTCAGATTTGTTCCAGACAAAAATAGAGCTTATTTTATCAAAACTGAGTATCACCCAATAATAAACTTAAGAAATGAGACAGATGAACATCAAGAACAACATTCCCATTCCAGGATACCATCGACTAACAAGTGTCTACACTCATCGACCATTACTAAGTTTTCACATTTTCATGTTTCAACATTTTTTTTATATTTTGATTAGCTTTGTTTTACGACCTTCTTTGTATTCAATATAACATTCTACTTTTAATAACATGCAACTTCAAATAATCACCGTTTCCACTCCAATAACATGTCGAAAGACTATGATTTCAACATAAAATGTAACTGCTCTTATAACATACACAAAAAAATTACTCACAGTCCAATTCGTTTAAACCCAAGGTATAATAAAAACCACAAATAACACACCAAACATGGGATCAAATTTTCGTAAAATGAAAAAAACTTATAAATAAAAATTTTTGTAAGGATCATTATCATACACAACTTTTGGAAATGCAAACCTAAAATACAAATCACAAAATCATACTGAAAATAAAAACTTAGATCACACAACTTATAAATACAAAATATACATTTAATATAAAAAGTTAAATAAAAATCTCGGGCGTAGCCCGGGCCAACCCCTAGTATTATATAAAATCAGCATCTTCGGTTCATTTGGTTTGCTCAGTTAATAAACCATACCATATCCATAAACAGTGATTTTTTAAATATAATATCAATTTACTTAAATCATTATTACCAAACCGAAACCATGTTTACTGGATATCAATACATAATTGACTGGATCAGCATGAACATCAAATGGTCTACATATTGAGACACAATATTTTAGTCAAAATGATTCTCATTTTTGCGTACTGTGCTCAGATTATCCAAAATAATACTTTTCTTGCCTTTTTGCCTTTACTCTTTATTTCTGATTTTCCATTTTATATTTATTATTAAACTTATAAGCACGATTAGTTACATTATATATAAGCAAATATAACTAAAACACACAAAAAAGCCAAACATAACAACAAAAATTGATAAAAATATCAGTTACTAACATTCACCAAAACAACTATAATAACTTAACACACTATAAATTATTACAATCCGGAATTAAAAAGCCAACAATACTAAGAACTTGATCATCATTAATTAGTTATATAATTTAAATTTGGTGTATGCAATAATTATGCCCACACCCAATTTAACATAAAAAAAAATTTACACAAGACATCTTTTATAAAAATTAATCCATCAAATCATGTCCGTAGGGTGGATCTACCCTAGTTTTACATAGAAAACATCAGAACATCAGACAAATTGAAACAAACATATTTTCTAAGACATCTTACAAAAATAAACGAAGGGAGTAGTTGTTAAGACTTCTACACAAACTCGAACAACTTTATCGTTAAAAGTATAAAATCATCTTTAGCTTGTATTTTTCAAACATTTGATTCCTAGAAAACGTGATTCGAAAATCGAGAATATTCATGGATAAATGGTATAACGACGCCTCGAGAAATGTTCAAACCTTTTAGCAAAAAAAAAAAAAGAGAGAAATGTCCACCAAACCTGTCTACAGTGATACTGATAAGCTATCTAATCCTTGATCAGATAGTCTGGATGAAGTAAATTACATTTTTTTACATTTTTGTCAGAATTTGGACCAGACCAATCCTATTTAATTTTGGCTATACATTCATAAGTATAGATTTAAATATAATATTTATGTAAGCTGTGAATTGTGCATTTCACAAGTATCTTTTTGGGGTCAAATTTCGATCTTCAAGAGACAAAACACTAGGAATCATGAAAATGTACAATTAACAGCCTTGATCCGATGCCTAATCCCAAGCGGGAGTAACTTGATGAGCTCTGCAGCCACCTCCTCATCACCATACTCTGCTGCCACATAAAGCGCTCTGTCTCACAGAACTGGTTCTGTTTATGCAACAACATCTCTCTAGATCCTCCTCTGATTCTATTTGATCACTCAGAATCTTCTTCACCGTAGAGAATCACCACGTCTCATCATAGCTATATGGAGCCATTGAATCTTCACGTTTTCCTGTCAGTTGCTTTGCCATTGTCTTTCTAAACTGTTGGTTTCGCAGCCGTTGGCGCTGATGTGGATGTAGATCTTACTCCATATATTAATTGTAATTTGTAGCACATAGGTTCAATACCAACAAAGGTGACTCCGATATCAAGTGGAATCAAGAACAGCATTGAATTTTAATGTTAACCCTGATTGTTTGTTGTAAACAAACGTGGATCTAAAAGTTAATATATATCAACCCTAAAGCTTACTTGCACTAGAAGCTTCCCACGGTATCATATGATCAAAGCGCAAGACCTTTCACGAGATGACATGTAAAGTTGCAGAATCATAGAGATTGTTTTGAAAAGACTTTAGACCCAATGAACCTAAGGACTTTATTCTTCTCTAATTTTAAGAAAGCTTCATAAATAGAGAAATAAAGGCAAAAGATATTCATTAACACCTATCATAGAAATAGTTTGCAAAATCATTCAGTTACACATCCAAGTATTATAATATGTTTTTTCATGTTATAAAACCCCAACAAAAAAAAAAATGCAGCCTAATAAAAAATCGCCTGATAAACTTCCTACGCCATCTCCCTCCTCCTCAGCACCGGGGCCAACGTTACGACATCATAAGCTGCAGCTTGACGAAGCATCGTCTCCACAAAACGCATAGTAGGCCGTTGAAGTACATTCGGGTCCATACACATCCTTGCAGCCTGAAATAATCTCTTTACACCTTCTTCCGAAAACGTATTGCCCAACGCAACGTCAAGAACAATAGGCAAGTACTCATCTCTGCTCCACACCGACATCAACTGCAAAAAAACAAAAGATTCATATATACTAACTTGCAGAACAAGAAACAAGGGAGTCAAAAAATGCATACCCATTCATTGATTTTCCTTGAACCAACAGGTCTCGCACGATCAAAAGCCTTCCTTCCAGTGAAAAGCGTAACCAGGAACACTCCATAGCTGTAGACATCAGACTTGCTCGAAACCAAAGCCGACTCTTCTGTCTCCGGTGCGATGCATCCCATAGTTCCCTTAATAGGATCGATCTCGCACTGCTTCTCAATCCCGTTGCCGTCTCGAACCATTCTCGTCGCTAACCCAAAGTCTGTTAGCTTCGGCACGAAGTCTTCGTCGAGTAAAACGTTAGCGACCTTGAGATCTCTGTGAACCGTCTTGAGCTCCTCGTGTAGGTAGATCAGAGCGCTAGCCACACCCAGTGCGATGTTCATCCTCTTCTCCCAGTTCAAAACCACACGTCCTTGCTGTTGTTGTAAACCCGGAGCTGGCCTCGCGTCGGCTACAAAAACAAAGGGTTATGAAGTTAATTAAACAACAAGAATCATCAAAACAGAGATTCGTTTAGGTTCTCTTACTACCATAGAGGTGGTACTCGAGGGAGCCTCTAGGCATGAACTCGTAGACGATGACACGGTCTTCGTCGGTGACGCATTGTCCGAGAAGGCTGATCACGTTCGGGTGATTAGCTCTTTCTAACGTTGTGATCTCTGCCTCGAACTCGGTTTTAGCCTCTGCGTTCTCCACCTTCTGAATCTTCGCAGCTCCGACCTAATAATGTTATCCAAGAAAGTTACTACTTTTAGAAAATGGGTTTCGGTTTTGGACCATAAAGGAGAAGACTTTAAGGTTTAAAGAAGTGATCTTTTAGACCTTATCGAGTCTTGGGATATTGCAGCGATAGACTTGACCAAAGTTGCCTTCACCGAGCATGTTAGCGTCCGCGAGGTTCTGGGTTCCTTCTAAGATCTCTTGCCATCGTAAAGTGAAACGAGGAAGTCGAGGTGGAGATGAGCGAGGGGGTTCTGCAATTGAGTTACTTGAAGTTAAAGAAAGATAACAATAAACAAAAACCCTAATTCAATCTCTTGTGCCATTAGCGAATCAGATAGTGAATCATCTGCGAACAAGAACACTACTAATACGATTTCTAGGATGAACCCTAACGGCTGTGATTCAAAACGAATTAAAACCCTAAGAAACAGAGTTGCTTGCCGCACAAGAAATCAGATCAAGGCTTGTTTCAGAAACAATAGCAACTCTAATACGATAACTTGTTGTCACGTCAGAAACAGAGTGCTTGTGGCACAAGAAACCCTACTTCGAAGAAGAAATGAAAAACAGAGGAAGCAAAAGAGGGACCTCGAGGAAGACGATCGTCAGGGATCTGGAGATTGTTGCGCCAAGCGTTGTTGAGGTACTCGTTATCGCCGAACGGCCGTTGTGGATCTTCTTCATCGCCGTTGTTGTTGGTTCCCGGTTGTTGTCGGTTTCGCGCTGCTCCTTGACTCGAGCTTTCTCCTTTGAAACAGCATAAAACCTTCTTCATCGTTGCTGCGATCTTGCGACTTTCTTTCTTCTTTCCGAGAAAGTTTCTTTTTCCAGGGAAAGTTGCGGTTAAACAAAGAGGATAATGAACAGTAAAAGATCTCGTCGTATATATATGAGAGAGCAAATGCGTTTCTAATAGAGCGGCTCAACAAATCATTTTGAAAGAAGAAAAACAAAATTAGCAAAATTTAATACTAATACACAAATTAGATTCATGGAAAAAACTCCTTTTTAGCTCACTAATTATTCAAATATTATTAATCAAAATTACTGCGTAAATGACTGTTTGTACAACAAAAAAAAAATACTATTGCATTTTGAAAAGAAGCAAATACTGTACCATGCATGGCAACAGTATAATTTTTTGTAGAAATACAAGATTTTAAACAAGACTGCTTGCCAACACACAAGGAGAATTCTCATGGCAATAATCATTTTCTTATGTACAAACAAATTCACATAGGCTTCTAAAATAATGAAAAACAAAATTACTATAAATCTTAGATCCACCCCTACTACGGATACAACACTACTTACTGTGTGAAACTTTATTTTGTATTTCATATCTTGGAAGTGACCTCTCTTTCTATATCACTTTTGTTGTTCAACAGTCGTCACTACTCGGACACTCGATTCCTGATGTAGATTCATCTCTCCTACAAAAGGCATGATGGATCCATGTGAGTACATTACTAAATAAGGAAAGGTTTTGTAAATCTAGACACTTTGAGGAATAGGGGGGAAATCTTAAAAGGGTATTTAACCAGGCCAGGCTCAAAAATGGGTGGGCCCTTTGCCATAAAACACTTTATGATAGGTTTGTATATGACTTTAAAAATTGGACTTTTTATTTGTAATTTTTTAAAAAATGTAACACTAAAACCAACAAGAAACTTCAATAAAAATTGAGGAATCGAGTCCCAAGAAAGAGAGCTTAGAAATATTTAGGCTTGTTTAGATAAACTTCTATCTCAAAACATAACTCTTTTTGTTGACCTGTTTTCTTTTCTAAACAGAAGCTTCATCAAAACAGCTTCTCTTTCTGCATCCCGTTCGCTTCCACTAGACCAGCTGATTCAAAGGATTATCATTGGTCGAACCTAAAACCAATTTTTTTTGCAAAGGAAGTGTCAACACAAAGCATCGTAGACAATATATTTACAAGCAGAAGTAGTACCGTTACTGTATCTTCATATCACACGGGAAACAATAACTCCAAATCAGTTATACTCTCATAGGTAAAACTTACTTGCATACGAAGCTACTCGTGGTATATATGATCAACAGCAACTTTCTCTCCTCGTAACTTTTAAAGATGCAAAATCATCCATCTGATTCAGTTAATTTAAACCCTAATCTATACATTGGGATTCAAAGAGAAAAAAAAAAGACTTAAGATCTAATAAAACCCAAAGGTAAGAACTTTTCTACTATTTTAAGAAAGTTTCATAACAGAGAAATGAAGGCAAAAGACCTCAAACGTTGATCACACCCATTCACAAACGGAATTGTCTTTAAAGTTCACACACTGATCATGTCTCAAATCTTTAGAAAAGATTACAAACTCATGCATCGGTTATAATAATTAGGGGAAATTAGGAAAATGGACCATAATGAAGATGTTTTTGTCCATTTATACCTTTGTATTAATTTGTCAGTTTTAGACATAATTACCCTTATAATAATGAAAATAATTATTTAAAGTTTTATAGAGCTCAGAAAAATATGAAAAAATCAATAAAATCATGAGAATATTGTAAAGTTTTTGATATAAAAAACTGAAATGCAAACAAAATTTGATGTGTTATTCTACATTTGTTAGAATATATATTATAACCCTTTTTACAAGGATAGAATAGATGTTCTAACTTGTCTTCAATATTCTATCAAAGTTAGTATTCGTATTCCAACATCTTCAAATCTATAAAAATATAGAATATGTTTGATTCAATTCTAACCAAAATGCTTTGTTATTTTTAAGATACAATACATATTGTAAGTTCTTAACTTCACTGTAAAAAATATAGAAAACGTTTGCCTCTATTCTATCCGTTACTCTATCTTATATCACAGATAAAATTATATATTTTTACTTTTATACAATGTTCTAAATAGATTAGAATTTATATTGTAACCTTATTTCTGTGTTCTATCTTTTCTAGAATATGTATTCTATATTTACGATTTTTTCTGATTTTAGATCGGAGAAAATCTAGGAAGCAATCTTAACTGATTTTATTCAAATTTATCCTTTGTTCAGAACGTAAATTACACTTAGCCGGAGAGCGACAACGACGTAGAAAGCCGGAGAAAGCCGGAGCGACGGAGAGAGCCGGAGAGAGATAGCGACAGAGAGAGCCGGAGAACGACAGCGACGGAGAGAGCCGGAGAGCGACATCAACGAAGAGAGCCGGAGAGTGACAGCAACGGAGAGAGCCGGAGAGCGACAACGACGGAGAGAGCCGGAGAGCGACAGCGACGGAGAGAGCTGGAGAGCAACGAAGAGAGACAAATAGCGAAGGAGAGCACCAGAAAGAGGCCGGAATCCACCAGAGAATCACCTCATCATTCGTCAGTTCCTATATATCTCGTGATAACAGCGACGTAAAAAACAATGAATGAAGCCCTTTAGTTATTAAGGGATTTAATGAAATTAATTAATAAACATAAATTTTATTTTAATTATTCTTTTCAGAAATATAGTTATTTATTAGATTAAAGTTAACAAAACTTAATTATTTATCCTTTTTTATTTAGTTAGAAGGTTAATTTTGTAATTATAAAATCAAAGGTATATTGAGACAAAAACAATATGGTGAAAGGTATAGGTGGACAAACTCTTCTTAGATATGTCTCGATTAGCCAATTTTCCCTAATAATTATATGTCTCTGAAAACGAAAACGAAAAGACGCCTGATAAAACTTTCCTATATCGAATGCCTCCTCGTCAACGTTGGACACGTTGGGACCTCATGAACTGCAACGTCACTGAACATCGACTCCACAAAACGCATCTCAGGACGTGCGAGTAGCTGCGGATCGACACACATCAACGCAGCCTCAGATAATTTGATTAAACCTTCCTCAGGAAACCTATTACCCATCGCAGAATCAACAACCAGTGGAATGTTATCCCCTCTGCTACATACTATCCTCAACTGCAAATTCAAAACAAATCATCCGGTTACTTGCAGAACACGAAACGTATAAAAAAATAGAGTCAAAAAAAGTTTATGGACTCATTCATATCATACCCAATCAGTGAGCTTCTCTTTCCCTGGAGACCTCTTAGAATCAAAAGCTTTCCTTCCAGTGAAAAGCGTAAACAGGAACACTCCGTAGCTGTAAACATCATTCTTGCTCGAAACCAAACCTGACTCCTCTGTCTCCGGTGCGGTGCATCCGGGAGTTCCCTTGATCAGAGTGATCTCGCTCCTCTTCTCAACCCCGTTCTCGTCTTCATCGATCACACTCGCTAATCCAAAATCAGTCAGCTTCGGTACGAACTTCTTGTCAAGCAAAACGTTTGAGACCTTGACGTCTCTGTGAACCATCTTCAGCTCCTCGTGCAGATAAACAAGACCTTTAGCTACACCCACTGCGATCCTCAGCCTCATGCTCCAACTCAAAACCTTGTATTCCTGAGCCAATAAAATAAAATAATACACAAATTAGATTCATGAGTAAAATCATTTTTAGCCTCAGTTAATGCATAAAATAAAGTTCTTACGTAGATAAATAATTTTAAACTCTTTATGACCTATTAAGTAAGTGATTGTTTTAAGATTTAAACAATACTGCTTACTAATACACAAACTGAATTCTCACGGCAAGATATAATTTATTTATTGTTTTTTAGTACTTATTTTAGAGAAATACTTTAAAATAGCTAAAATTTTAGTTTTTGGAACTATTCTATAGAAATGAATTTTATTTTGTTTCCATGGAAAAAAAATCTTTATGGACTTCTATTTTACAAAAAAAAAAATGAGAAAAAGATCCATAGAAAAAAAACATAACCAAAGAATCCAAAAGGTCACTGGATAGACTCTTTTACAGATACAATGCCACTTTGTGATAATCTCTCTACTATACCATTTCTGTTGTCAACTGTCAGTCCATTCATTTCCTGATTTAGAATCATCCCTCCTACAAATGCATGGACCCATGTGAGTACATTACTATATAAGGAAACCAGAGACTTCTAGTAAGAGTGATGAAACGTACTTGCGAATGAATTGACCTTTGACGCGAGGCCGATGCTCAGCTAGTTTCTTCTTCCTCCTGTGATACCTTACCTAAAGGCAAAACAGAGCAAACATTAGTCATGCAATAACTTTCGTGCCTCCCACGAAATGAGAGCTTAAGTTTTGTATAGAGATGGTACCTTCTTCTCAAAGCATTGCTCTTTCCGTTTAAGCCGAAACTTCATCAAAGCAGCATCTCTGTGTGTGGCAAGTTGGCTTCCACTAGACAGATGATTCGATGGATTGTCACTACTACTCAAACCTGAACCCATTATTTTTGCAACGGAACTGTCACCAGGAGAACAACTTCCCACGTTTTCTTCAGGAGCCTACTCAGCAAAAGATTAAAGCTTTTGCTGAAACTAGCATAGAGACAACACCAAATGATCGTAGACAATATATACCTTATTAGTAGAAGTTGCACCGTTATTACTATAGTCATGTTCTTTTCGTTAACGCCACCGCCGGCGGCTGCGACTGAAAATTAAACGTATCACCACGAAGAAACACAGCCAACCACATCAATCATGCAACCACGCCAGCCTTTTTTTTCTGACGCTGCGGCTGATTGCAAGGAGTAGAAAGATCGCCGAATATTTCACGGCGTCTCAGATTTTGTACTCCCGGCAGTTCACTAGCGTCAATTTTAGTTTTATGTGGCGTTCAATTTGCTTCCCTCGCACTGTATTTTTTTTGTGGCAGCCGCCAGTCGAGCGTTAACGAAAAGAACATGCCTTATATCTGCGTGTCACACAAGAAAATGAAAACAGCTCCAGATTAGTCTCTGTTTCGACATTACTTTCACAGTTGAGGTCAAGAAGCTACTTTGAGAAGGCAGAGTGATTTGAATACCTCAAAACACTTCGAGTACCGACTCTTTGATCTCCAGGCACGCTTGGTTTTGTCAGAGCTAGCTCTAGTGATTGCAAAGCATTCTGTGTTCGGTGAAGGTCTTTTGCTACTTGTGAGTTACCAGAAGAGCCATTATTCAGCATGTCATCATTGTTTCTCTCCAAAGACTGAACAGAACACTTTGCATCTCTTTCCAGATTTCCTTGTTCTTCAGCTTTCTTACTCATACACTGTCCTGTCTGCAATCCTGTCTGAAAATGTGTTTGTGACTTACCTATTCTATGCTTATAAATGTAAAATCAATCAAAACACTCTTCAGGCACCGTTATTGTCAATTGTCACAGCAACAGATTACCTGAGTTCCACTCCCATTATCACTTCCACCATCTCTATTGCTCATACTACCATTACTCCCATTTTCATTCTTGTGATCTTCATCACTCATGCTGGCATTGTTTTCTGACCCTTGAGTGCTTTCAGCTTTCGCTGAATTCTTGTTCTGTATCCCAATCTCACTCCCGCTACCGCCAGACTTGTAAAGCAAGAAACGTATAAGTAGAACAAAAAAAAAAGAAAAGAAAATCAAACAAACTAAACTGAAACTAAACCAAATCAAACAAAAATTAGTTACGCAAAATTTAAATTACCAAACCGAACTAAGTCCTAACAATAATGTCATTCTCCTCGGATTTTTATAATGTGTACATTATTAGAACGCCTTCAAAAATCGTTGATGTATACACCATCGTACACTTACATAGTCAAACTCATAATAGGGCATCAAGCCATCAACAGAATGTATACACCATCGTACACTTACATAGTCAAACTCACAAGGTTTTCATGATGAGAAAGAAAGGCAAATCATGTGTCATCCCGATTTTTTTTTTATATAACAAATATATTCTACCGAATTTGAATCCAAATGATAATACAACAATCCAAATGATAATACAACAATCCTACAGCAGATTACAAAATTAGATTCTATATATTGTCTGTTACTTACAATCTTATTAGATATCAATACGGTCACACTGCATGCCATGTATCATATCCGGTATTGTTTAAAAGAAATCATGAATATTCTTTAATCAGAACAAGTAAAATGTTGTTTTAAATGAAATAACACTTTCTTATAATCATTCTGTTTTGAGTTTCCCTTACTTTAAAACCGTTTAATATATATAATTACTAGTGGTATTCCGGCGCTACGCGCCGGGTTCGTATGTTGTATTTTACATGAATTTATAATTTATTATATGCACTTGGTAAAGAAAATATGTTAAAAATATGAAAATGAAAATATGTTAAAAATGATATTTTCTGATCTTTTTTACAGTGGTTAGCGACTGTAGTGTATTACTTTGTTTGAAGTTGTTTAGTTCAAAATGGAATAGCATAAGTGGTTGTTACTACTCAATTTAATAAAAGTACAGTAAAAAGCTGATAGTCGTAACAAAGTTAATTTAGTTGGAATTTAAACATAAAACAAAGTTGATGTTTTATTTAGAAAACATACTTACATTATTAATTATTAAAATAATTATGAAGTATCAAACTTGTACTTATATATTTAGTCCAAATAATAGAAAGATAAAATAAGTTTCAAATTTTATAAACTATATAAAAAATAAGGGTGAAGTGTCAATTTTTGGTAAAATAATTGGTGAGTATCTAATATATATGTTCTACACCCAAGACAGTCATACTTTTCATCAAGGAGTATTGCGAGCCCTTCAAATACACTGATTCAAATGCTTAATACCTTGCATTTACGAAGACTTCCACTATTATTCATGTCCAAACATTAAGATTACAGTTATATTAAATTGAAAAAGTTAATAAAAAGTAAGATATTTGAGATATACCTTTGAATTTAAGTTAACAATATTGCGGTGAGTGCTTTGGTTCTCTTTGTTGAAAATAGTTTTAATACCCAAAATTTTCTTATGATACCTGCAAACGAAAAGAAGTAAGCTGCTATTTTGCTGGATTTTGTTAAGTTATTATATTGACTGGCTGTAAAACTTTAAAAAGAAAAACGAACCTTGCAAATCGTCTTTGTGTAGGCTAATGACATGAGGAGGTCGTAATTTCGGTACCTAGAACTCTCCATTAAGATCGGGTGTGTCGTCTCTTCTAGGTCAACAAACAGAATCTGCTCTGTGAATAAGATGGCATTAGGGGCGTCATCATATGTGAAGTTAGGGTTGCTCCTGGTTTCATCATAAATACTAAAGTCATAGACTGAGTTTTCTTTCAAGAGATGTTTGAAGGTGTTAAGCATGTGAAAATTGATTGACGCATGTAGGAACACCACCTGAGAAAGGGGATGACGCGTAAGAAAACTACTACTTTAAAAGCAAACGATCATTAATTGGTAAATTGAAATAAGAAACCGGAGTATCTTCCCATTAATCAACAACATATCACCCCAACATCTCACCCTTTTCTTAATATTTCAAGCTTGCCAAAATTGTTGTAGCCTAGTCTGAACAACATCTCTATACCGGTTTGTCTTCAACTCCGAGCAATGAAACTGGGAATTCAACATGATCTGAATTGGGAAAAGGAAAGGGATTCTCGTCCGAGCTCTCACACCATCTATGCATAGCCAAAGAAGCTGAGAAGGCATGAACTAAAGAAGTTTTCAATAGGAGAGTGGGGAGAGTGGAATTTCTGGATTAATTATATGAACGGTTACGTCGATTGCGTTAAAGAAGGAGAATCGTAGAGACTCTATACTCCATCGTCAACATCAAATACAAAGAAATACTATAAACCAGTGTTTTGAAACCCGACCCGGAGACTGAACCGAACGATTCATTGGATCAACCGCGGATTAATAAATGAATTAATTTTATTATATAATAATATATTAGCTATGAAAATAAATATATAAAAGTAAAGTTAATATTTTTATATGTTTTTAGACATTAAATAATAGTTTGGATATGTATCTATTTTATGTTTAAGAACATTTAGAAAATACTTAACTTTAGTTTCTATATTTTTATTTTCATTTGACACAAAATATTAAGAAATAGTTTATACTATTTTTAAAAAAATTGTAACATAAGAGTTATGACATCTAAAAAAATCAAGACATGAAATTCATAAATATTTATGTCTAATGTGAATAATAAATTTGCAACTCGCCAGTTCTTCTTCTTCAACAATCCAAAACTCGTTTTGTAATCCACATGATCATATGATCTTATTCTTTTAATTGGAAATCTATAAAACAAATTTAAAAACATAACTATTTTTTTAAAGTAAAAAAGTAAAACTATCTGTTGGTTCAACCAGTGGTGCAACTGGTATCAGGTTTCGGACTTTATTGAGTTTTTGTGGGTTTTTGCAGATTTTTAAATTTTAGGCCAAACCCGATTTATATTGGGTCACCGGATTTACCGGTTCAACTGCAGATCCGGACCAGGTTCAAAACACTGTTATAAACGTTTGGGCTTGTATGAGGGAAAAATTAAAAATCCAATGTCTTTCACAATTAACATCAAAACATATAAAATATAGATTGAAAAAAAAATTATTAAAAAAAGAGCGCCACATGGCATTTTTTCCCCCCAAGGAGATAAAAAACTCTCCTTTATTATTATAGACTAGGGTCGGACCCGCCCTACGGGCGGGTAAGCAAATGAACGAAATAATACAAATATATTTTAAATTTTAGTGAAAATTTTAGTTTAATTTATTATAGTTCAATATTTTTATGACAGATTTTACTATTTCTTTTGTTTTTGAAATTATACATTTGTTAATATATTTAAACAATTCATAAAAATGTAAATATTTTACTTTGTTCACAATATTTGCTTTTCTTGAATTTAATGAATTTTAAATATATTTCTTCTCAAATTTTATAATTTAACAAAATCGAAAATGAAAAGTCAACTTTTATCTTTTTAGAAATAGGCAAATAGCATAAAAATTGATATTAGTTGTTATTGTTTACTATTTATAAATATATGTTAGGTTATATATTTATGTATTATTATATTTGAGAAAATATATTCATGTTATTTTTTATGTTTCATCAAACTCACATTAACAAAAATTTGAAAATAATGAATTCTGCAATTGTTTTCATTTTTTACTACCAAAGTTTAGGCTAAACCAAAAAGATAACAGACAACAATAACTATTTGATGTATTGTTAACTATAAAGATTAGTTTTGGAATATTTGATGTATTGTTAAAAAATACGGCTAAAATTCAAATTTAAAAAATGTGAATTTTATTATAAATTTAAAAATTTTACACTGATGTATCATGTTTTCTTTTTTCGTTTGTTGAGATGGCAGCAAAAAAAATGTCCGAACTTATAATAATGATGTAATTAAGTTATGATGATTTATCTGAGACATCATTTTGTTTTATATTATTCTCACTATTTTCTCTTACAATTTTTACTATCTATTATCTTATCCTTGTTAGAAATCATTTAGTTAGCTTACCATCTATATATAATTTTTTATTTTGTCATTAATATTTTTTATTTTTTAACTTTTTAAAAATATTAGTCAATTGTACTTTTTCATACATTTTCTCTTTCAGTTCACAATATATAACACATTTTTTATTTTAAAAATTCTCTAGTAAATAATTATTTGTCCCAGATAGAAACAAAATTCAGCTTCTTACATCATTAACCTCAAGAACCTGATTCATCTTTATCTTAAACTAACCACTGCTCGAGTCCATTACCAGCGATTTACTCGGAATTAAGGAATCTCAAGGCTCTTGATATTCCCAACTTCTCAGAGTCTTGAACCTTGCAACAACTCATTCTCAAGGAAAATTCTCCATGTTGATCTTCCAAACTTGAGGCGTCGACCTGTCTATTTATAGGCTATAGGCAAAATACCAGAATTTTCTTCAAAGAACCTAATGAACCTTGTCACAATACTCTGCAAACTATGTTGATAATCAACGGTCATATTTCTCTCGCATTTGTGATCCATCCTCGAGACAATTTTATCCTCATCTCTTTGACGGTAAAGACATGAGTTCAGGATCCATAGTATTGTCCATTCAATGTGATATAATCACCTGAAGAAGAGTCTGAAATTTCAGCTTATTAGAGCATAAACTATTAAACCACCTAAAGAAAGGCCTATTTTATTCAATTATTTTTCAATTTCGGTAAGCACACATATGTTTGTAATGATTTATCTGATTGTATATTTTATTTCCAACATGTTTATTGGAAAATGATACGACCGCTATAAAGTTGTACATTTCGTTGGTTGATCTATATTGGTGTTAATCATAAAATTTCTGCACTCTTTAATTAATTTGATTTTAAATGTTTTTTTATTTGACTGTCAACATATGTATGCTACATGAACAAATATATACGGACGGGTAATCAAATAAAATATGTATAATAAATACATTCGATGGTAAAATACATTCAAAAATATTTAGTTTACACATTCATTGGTAAAATACATTTAAAATATTTAGTTTACTTTATATTGAAAGTTAGATTTAATTGACTATTTTGTTAGGCTTCATAAAATATTTCTAATGACATCTATTTTTTTGAGGAATTTTATTATGTATGGTTTTTTTATCATTTTTGAGTTATAAGAAATAAAAGACAAAGACATTTTTCTATCAAATTTTTTTGTTCTTTATAATTAGTGTTGCTATTTCTTACACAATTTAATAATATTAAAATCTTAAAATTTACTTACAATTTTAAATTGTAAGTTTATTCTCAATTTAAATTTTATTATTATATGTTATTATTTTTATTAGAGATTATAAGTATAGAATCAAGTTTGTCTAACCATTAAAAATGGTTCATTCAAGTGTAAGTGTTTTACTGTTTTCTCAAAATTTGTTCTGTTTTGAATATATAGTAATTAAAATAAAGTTTTATGGACTTGCAATTGATTAGTTTGTCATGTAAACAACAATTATTTATCTTTTTTTATTTTTATACGATTTATTATATATATATATATTGGTAAGATATATTTATAGACTTACGACTGATTAGATTTAACATGTAAAACAAAAATTATTTCTATTTTTGTATTTTATATAATTTATTGGGGTTTTATGTATATATATAACTTGCTAAGATATATTTTAGATTAATTAATATTTTATATATCATGCTATAAATGATTATACTATTATATATATATATATATAAGATGGCATTCATCTTTGTATATACATTCAACTTTGTTAAAATATGGCATTCAAATATATAATATAATTTACAAAAGGATGAATATTAGTTACTTTCCACAATTTTTTTCATGTTAACTCAATACAAAATTATGATATTTATTTGACATATTTTATTGGTAGTGTTTTTTAACTAAATGTTTTTATTGGTAGTGTTAATTCTCTTATTAATATAGCTTAAGAAACCTTCAAATGAAACCTTTTTATATATGAGAGATTACTTTTTATTGATGTTTATTTTTAGAATTTTGAGTGTTTTAAGATATTTTTTTTAGTTAAACTTTCCTTTTTTGAAAGACTTTTTTATACTAAAAACTATTTTTTGAAAAAATAATTGAGAAAATTAAATAAATGAGTACACCGTCTTTTATGATTTTAACATCTTTTTAACAATATTGTGATGTTCTTTCCAAAATTTTCAATTTAGTTGGTGTCTTAATACGATGCAAAAAATGTACATAGCCCCCATTTTATGAAAACAAAAAAGCTGAGATCAGTGAAGATTATGCGATTTTACCAAAGTATAAAGAAGTTTCTACAACATTCAATTGATGTTAGTTGTTTGGGATCCTGATTTGTTAAATCGGCACATAAGTACACTTTTTTTCTTTACAAACCGAGAAAACCCGTAAGAATATATTTACTGTACTTACACGACAAAACGACAAATATTAATTGCTCAAACCGGTTCATGATCAGAAACACATTACAAATGAAAAATTAGACCCAAACCAAATAACCAATTTTTAAAGCAAATCACCATATATCATACAAACCACACTCTGATTATGCAACTTACTAAACACAAAGACCTGACTCTTCTTCATAAATAAGCCAAAGTTTACTCACTGTTGCTTGCACTCAAGTGTACTTTCACCTTGTTAACCTTCCGCAAGTTGACTGCTACCAGACTTCTGTTCAGGTTATAAACAGCCTCTTAAATAATTAAGAAGAAATATAATTTATGGTCGAGATTGAGTGATTGTTAAAGCATTATGCCTAGCTAATGACTGCAACAAAACAAAGGGAAACCACCAATATCAGTTTCCGAGGCTTGAGTTTTATGTAAAACTGTTTTAACCACTTAGTACCTTTTTGTACTCTTCTTTCCTTGCTCATCAGTCATCACCTTCCTCGTCCTCCCTTCAACGTCCTCATCATCTTCAGCAATCTCATCACCGTCGTCCATCGCAAGGTCATCTGCGCCAACAACTGCACCAGTAAACCATTACACAACATGCGAGATGATTTTCTCTATCATGGTTGATCTACAAATTAAACAGTCCATAGATTTAGATCTTATAACTGAACTAAAAAGTAAATAGAACTGAAGATGAAATAAGAAGGTGCAGACCTGATGTCAAAATCGTGCTCCATTTGGCCATGGAGTTCTTCAGCTGCGCAATAACAAATTATGAACACTTAACGCATTTGAAGTACTAAATCAAATATTAAAATTGCTTTTGGGGATGGTCATACGGCCCATACCTATCCATCATCAGGATCATCGACGTCCTGGGGAACTTGAGGTGGACTGAAGAAGTTGCAGAAACTCTCAGTCTTCAGTCTAAGTGATTGGCTTTGTGTTTTGGATCCCTTCGTTGGCTTCTTTTTAAGGATATGGTGAGTCAAACATTTTCCAAGATACCACTCAGCCTTTGTCGTGGACAATTGTTAACAATCCATAAGACTTCTTTGTATTGTGAAACATAAACATCAAATAGAAGATAAGAGCTAAAGATCATACCCAATGGCCTTTTCAAGGATATGCTCATCTTCATCAAGGCTTGAAGATAAACTCAAGCTTGAACTCTTTTGGTTCTTCAACCCTAGTCCATTTGATATCATTAAGATACTTAAGAGCACCTTCATCTTTCTAGGTTATCTAGAATCCTGGGGAACAAAAAGAATGTAAAACATAGCGAACCATTGCCTCTGTACTTGTGTCGGCTCTTTCAGATAATGTCATGTGAAAACAATTATTAGTAACTATTAACGTTTCTTAGGCGTAAGACTCTTAACCATCAATTAGAATCAGTTTTTCTAGAAATACGTCGTTGTGTGTTCCCATCTGAACCATTAGTTCAACTTTATTCACCAATACATATGAATATTTGAAAAAAAAAATCAAACATCAAAACATGATTAATGGATCAACAATAAATATACAGAAGGATCTCCAAAACGCAAAGAATTTTCATAATCAGGAATCAAGACGGTGGCGATTTTAAATAGACTACAACCAAAGATCTCATTAAAACAATGAACAAAAATAGCAGTAAAATAGGTTACCTGAGAATCAAATCGGAGCAGTCGGACCTGAACGGAGGAGGAAGAACGGCCAGCCTGTAAATTGGAGAGGAAGACCAGATTGTTAGCCATGTCTCAAACTTATTTCTCCACTGGTTTGTTTAGATCGAAGAATGATAAGAATGATAAGAATGATTATGAAAGCATCGACTGGTACCTTTTTATAACAGAGCCTCCACCGCCTCGCATTGAATGGCTTTATGATGGGAATCGGTTACAGCCTAACCTCACACCGGATGAAGGAGTCGAAGAAGATGAAAGATCCCGGCGAAGAGGAAAGTGGAAGATGCAAAACGCGAGAAGACGGCCAACCCTAATGGAAAACGCGTGTCTAACATTATTGATTTGGACGGGCCTGGTTTCGCCAAGGAAGCCCACAAATATATTGTAGACCCAAGTTAAACTAAATAAAACGGGGAGTTTTGCAAAAAGATAACACGTGTCAAGACGTGGTAAACTCTTTTTCTGACGTGGATCCATCAGAGAAGAGAATCTTTCTCTTTATATAAACTAGGGCGGTAAGCAAATCAACGAAATAATACAAACATATTTTAAATTTTAATAAAATTTTAGTTTATTTTATTATACTTTTCAATATTTTTGCTACAAATTTTACTATTTATTTTGTTTTGAAATTATACATTTGTTACTATATTTAAACAATTTAAAAATATAAATATTTTACTTTGTTCACAATATTTGCTTTTCTTGAATTTAATGGATTTTAAGTACACTTCTTCTCAAATTATATAATTTAAAAATAGAAAATGAGAAGCCAATTTTATCTTTTTAGAAAAATAGGCAAGTAGCATGAAAATTTGATATTATTTGTTATTGTTTAATATTTAAAATACATGTTAGGTTATATATTTATGTATTATTATATTTGAGAAATATATATTCATATTGTTTTTATGTTTTATCAAACTCACATTAATAAAAATTTGAAAATAATGACTTCCGTAATTTTTTATTTTATTTTTACTACCAAAGTTTAGGCTAAACCAAAAAGATAACAAACAACTATAACTATATGATGTATTGCTAGCTATAAAGATTATTTATGGAGCATTTGATGTATTATTAATATATATGGTTCAAAATTCAAATGTTAAAACTTAAAATGTGAATTTTATTATAAATTTTAAAATTTACACTGATGTATCATGTTTTCTTTTCTCGTTAGTTGAGATGTCAGCAAAAAAATGTCTGAACCTATAATAGTACTTATTTTATTATTCTGATTAATGATGTATTTAAGTTATGATGACTTATCCAAGAAATCATTTCGCATTATATTTTTCTCACTATTTTCTCTTACAATTTTTATTATTTATTATGTTGTCATTGTTAGAAATCATTTAGTTAGCTTACCAGTTACCACCAATATATAATTATTTTATATTGCCATCAATATTTTTATTAATGACCTTTTTAAAAATATTAGTGATTGTATTTTTTCATACATTTTCTCTTCCAATTCACAATAAATAACGCATTTTTGATCTGCAAAAATTCTCCAACTAAAGAATTATTTGCTGCAGCTAGAAACAAAGACTTATCCTTATAACACCAAGAAAAAAAAATACAATGCAAAACCTCATCATTTTAAGAAATAAATATATCAAATATGTGACACAACTTCTGAATATATGTGTGTATATATGTTATCTTGTTCATTGGATCCCTGAAGCAACACTACTAATTATTTTAAAAGAGATAGAAAAAACTGAAAAGGAGTGGCTTAAGGAGAAAGAAATAGAAGAATATGAAATTTTATCTCAATGAAGAGACTTGCCTGAGGATGCAAACCTGCATCTTTCAGTGACATTGACTCCTTGTCTCTTCCAGACACCGTTCTTGGAAAGTTTGTGATTAAGCTATACTCTTCTGTTTCTAGCACTCCAAGTGAATCAACGTAGGCATACAATGTTTGTACCTTAGTATTGCTTTCAAACCTCCTTCTTTTTCTTTCTCCATTCGGGAACCTTATCAAAACCTACATTATCACAGCAAATAAATAGTCCAAGTGTACCATAAATACCCCAATAAAAGCAAAACAGAGTAAGTAATGAATGGCAAAGAAAAAGAGGAGAACTTACTTGTGTAACATCAGGTCCTTTCCCAGGTTCATCTCCAAGAGCAAGTGCTTTATCTTGTCTCATTCTCCCTCTAGCAGCTTCACGCTCGGCTCTCTCCGAAGTCTCTTCTTCTTCTTCTTTTCGTTTTCTCTCTGCCTCAGCAGCTTCCCTCTCTAACCGTTCCTCATCTTCCTCCTCTCTAACCGTTCCTCATCTTCCTGTCCCTGTCTCTCCCGTGCCTAATCAACACAAAAAGATCCCCCAAATTTGGGCATTAGATAATCGTAACAGATCTTGTAAACACACACTTACTTGATCGGCTTCAAGAGCAGTCCTGTAAGCAGCATCTTGTTCCTCTCTCAGACGCAAATTGGTTCTTCTTTCCTATGCTTCAACCTTGCAGTTACAGTAACAGGTGAACCATCTTCCACAACTCTCTGCAGTATAGCAATCGTTTCTTCTGGAGTTTTTGTCCCTCCACCTTCCACAAACAAACAGTACAATAAAACTAAGAACGCCGTCTCCCGTCAGACCACATATAATACCAAACTCACACATGTTTAGTAGCAGAATGACTACAATACTGGGTCACAGATAAAACCAGAATCAAACAATTATCTCTACAAATTTGAAGAAGATCCAAGCAAAAAAATAAAAATTTTGATGAACAAACATAAAGAGGTTCGCTGGAATCAAGGTTCAGTTAGTATGAGATCTAAAAGAGAACGAAGAGAAGATATATGAGAGTTGAGCGATACTCACATATATTTATACGGAACCACCACCGCCTTTCGGGACGAAATAGAGCATTGAAGGCGATATCGTGTGGGAGTGAATCAATAAATTTAACACAAAGTCATAACTCTGGGAGTTGCAGATACATCGAGGAAGCAGGAACGTCACCTCGTTTCTCGTCACCGTCGCAAGAAGATGATAAACAAATTTCATTTCTTCGCTAAGGCGTATTAGGGTTACGGCGTTAACGCTTCTATCAGGCCGAAACCAATACAAAGATTAAGCCCACACATACGCCATCAAGCCCATCACGAAGTAAATGATACGGTGCGTTCACAGTGACTTCGCCACGTGCCACGTGTTGCAACATCAGACATCGAATTTCTGACTTGGAATCCTAGGTGGATAGCCTAGGAGTGATTGAAACTGTCTTTTATATATATAGATATAGATGTATATATTGTTGGGCCTAATTATTAAAAGCATAATGGCTAAATTAATAAGGCAAGATGTGAATATAAATGGATCAGTGTTCGCCTTACTTTTAAATGAATGAGGAAGTGGACATTGTCCCATATCGGTGAAACAAGGTGAACTTGTGTTGTTTATATATGTTAACACACACACTTGATTAAACGAGCCAGGGAAAGGAGAGGTTTCCCATGCGCGCGCCGTCGCCGTCTGGCTGACTCGGCGTGGGTCTTGACATTTGTGTATAAACGACATGTAGTTTGTTTAAAAACGACACAAAATTTATCTGTTCGAAATGGATCAGAAAGAGTTAACAAGAGAGAAACTTGCGGAAAAAACTGCTCAACGTTCCACTCCGAGATCTTTGAGAGATTTTTGGAAAACGTTTACAATAGTTTCGAAAAACCGCTTCCTGTCTCCTCTTTAAATATCGTCTCTCCTCCTCTCTCGTTTTTTATTTTTTACATTGCAAAAGAACCAGCAAAGAAAATCCCTTAGCATAAGTCTAATTTCCGAGAGTGTTTCGTAGAAATTATAGTTCGATAGGACGTTCACGAGTGAAGCGTGAATCGTCTCCCCATGGTTGTATCCTGAGACTCTATATTCGTACAGTCCTGTCTCACTGCGGAGCGAGTATTGAGAGTTAAGGAAAATGATCATATCTACCTCTATATCTCGTTTTGTTTCTTTCCTTAACATCGTTTCATTTTCATATCGTTTGTATCTATTCGGTTTCAGACATCAACATATATGTGTCAGTTCCTTATACAAACTACATTTTGATCGATACTGAAACTAATAATCGCACGAAGAGAATGGTCAACTTGTTCTTGCCGTGTCGCATCGCACTAGTAATTAAAAACAATGTGACACTGTACTATATTAGGTATGAAGAGCTTGCTAGCAGAAAAAAAAAAACATTTTCCTTTAACGGGTAGGACTGCGTCCACGTCTTTCAATTCAACCTCGTCTGCCTTATATGATTAAATATAGTTTTCAAAATGTGAATGATAATATATCTTAAGAAAGCGACAACAAGATGAAAAAGAATATAGCAACAGTGATTTTTTCTTTATGCTAAATAAATGGTAGGATTTTTTATTTTTTTAATTTTTTAATTAGAATCTAACTTTTGTTTTAAAAATACGATTTTAGCAGGTGACTCTAACATCCCAATTTCACTTTGAAACTTGGGCAAATACAAATATAATTTAAGTCATGATTTTTTATACAGTTTTTAGATTTTAGATTCCAGATTTTTAATTTTGATTTTGCTATAGACTATAGTAAAAAAAAACGAATGCAGAACTTATTTACGAAAAAAGAAATGGTAGGAAAAAAATAAAGATTTGGCAGAAATAATTCCTGAATTTGAGGAAAGCAAGAACGGGCGTAGGCCGTCAGATCAGATAGACACATGAGGAAAGACTCAGAGAGTAGCTGAATGGCTGGGGTGTAATCTCTGTTGTACACGTGGCTGCATTGTACTCGTTAAGATCATGATCTTCTCTGACATTCCACTTTTGGCAACCGGCTAAAGCCAGTCAAAATTTATCATTTGACGACACATACCCCACTAAATAATACTAACATGTAGAAAGAAAAAGAGATTCGTATGGACACAAACAAATATATATATTTGTTGAGGTCATTCTCATTTTTCACGGCTAACCTGAGTCTCATTTCCATGATTCCATCAATTTAATTGAAGACGTAACGTTCACTGCTCTATATATTTTCATTATTTATGTCACATAACATTCTTTTAACTGCTTTTTGCACATTTACGTAGCTACTTATAATCTCCTAGTAGATGAAGCTTTGTAGCTTTGCAAAAGAAGAGCAATGATGTCTTCTTACATTACTTTTTTATGGATTACCCTCTTAAACCGTATCATCTGCTTCATTGCTATAATCTCTTTGTTTCATATTGCTCTCAAGCTAGAGTCAGCCAAACCATAAAATTAGACGTGACCTAACTATATGTGTCTTTTATCTTCCATTTTTTTGGGTCCGCCGTTTATATGCAATAAAAGTATAACGCCCCGACCTGTCCATGGCTAATGGGCCACCCACGCCCGCTCTCTCGACCCGTGGGCCCCATCCCATCCGACGGTCGGTCGTTAATTTCCGAAGGCTCGAAATCATCGTTTACTGACCCTGCAATCACCACCCGACCTTTTCCCGTGCTTTGGCCTCACTCGCACGATATCGCGAATCACTTCCCGATAGGTCACCCATCCTTTCACTACTCCAGCTCAAGCACGCTTAACTCTGGAGTTCTTTCAAGGATGTGCTCCGGAAAAGGTAAGTCGACTTTGGTGACATAGGTAGCCAAATCAATTCTCTTAAGCCTTTCCACATATCACAACTCGGGATGTTACAAAAAGAGTACCAATTTGCATTGCTGTAGAACGTGAAGAGAAAAATCACTATTTCAGTTACAAAAAAAAAGAGTACCAATTTGCATTGTTGTAGAACTTGAAGAGAAACATCACTATTCCAAATCAAAATTTTCTAAACTTGATAGATGTTAATTTACAATAATTGCTTTGATATTTTTGTAGAAAGCATGTGATGCAGTTAATACTGCTATAAAGTGGATCATATTTTCTGTCCTTGGTGATAGATCATGTTGTCTCATGGTCTTCTTCGTGTAGTCCTTTTTTGGGTGAGAGGCGACATATCTGCAAATATAGGACCCGCCCATAAATGAATGCAAATGCTTTGTCTTCAAAGTTGTAAACGAATAGATTCGTTTTCTTCTTTTATTTAAATCTTTGTGATATCTACTTAATACTAGTAATTAGTCCATAATCTTGGTTCCGTATATTCAAGTATACTAGTTTGGTGCAATGCTTTAAAGTTTAACAGTCTTGTTAACCATGCTTCACTTTCTTAAATAAATTTTGAGTTTTACCATGATGCTAAAAAGACGAAACAAGTAGTAGCACGTTTGTACTTTCCCCGATGGAACCGGGAACCGACCAAACCGGTAACCCAATTGCCGAGAAAGATGGAGAGAATAATAATAATAAAATAATTTATAAATGTTCCTTTGTTGTGCCACTAACCACAGCTTACGTCCCATCATCCCTCGCAGTCGCCGACGATAATCTCCTTCGTCCGGCGAAGCCATTCATTTTCAAATCACTCGCAACTCTTAATCGCCATGTCTCCTTAGCCTCTCCGTCGTGATCTCGATTTTTCCTCATCCTCATAATCCTCCGCGAATCCTGGCCGTTAATTTCAGAATCTAATCTCCATCTCTTGTCTCTGATTGTTTCCTGTCCTAATGTCATTTTCGATCTGGTCGGATTAATGGATAGCTTTGATCAATGAGTTAGTTGCTAGTTCTTGTGAAAGATTAGAGCTTTTTCTTTTTTGTGTTGGTTGACTTTCGAGACTGATGCTGGATCTCAACCTCAATCTCGACGTCGTGTCGGCTGAGTCTACTATGATGGATGAATCGGTGACGTCAAACTCTTCGTTGGTGGTCAATGCCGAGGCGTCAAGCTGCATCGACGGCGAAGAGGAGCTCTGCTCCACACGCGCCGCTGTCAAGTTTCAGTTTGAGATATTGAAAGGAAGAGGTCCAGAAGAAGAGGAAGATAGAAGTGATGTGATGATGACTAAGGAGTTTTTTCCTGCTGCGCAGAGCTCCGTTGATTTCTCCTTCCAGAGAGGGACACAAGGCGGAGACTTTGTAGGCGATTCTGCTGCGCGTGTGGTGATGCAGCCACCGGCACAGCCGGTGAAGAAAAGCAGGAGAGGGCCTAGGTCTAAGAGTTCTCAGTATAGAGGCGTTACTTTCTACAGGAGGACTGGCAGATGGGAGTCGCATATCTGGTAAAATCTACTTCTGTCTGATTGATTTGTCTTCTTGGATGAGTTGTTGATATGTTCCTGGTTGCAGGGATTGTGGTAAACAAGTTTATTTAGGTATGGTTTCTAATCTATTGGTTTTGATTGAGCTGATCTCTCTGGTTTACTCTTGAGTCTCTAATAAAGCTTAACTTTTTGAATATAATAGGTGGATTTGACACTGCCCATGCTGCAGCTAGGTAACACCTTTGGAAACTATGTTGTTTTGTATGGTCTAATTGATATACGACACAATAAGATGAGCTTCACAAGTTTAATATCTGCTTTGTGTAGGGCGTATGACCGAGCAGCTGTCAAGTTCAGGGGTCTGGAGGCTGACATTAATTTCATTATCGGCGATTATGAAGAGGATCTCAAGCAGGTTTTGATTTCAAGATATCGAAAGACATACATGCTTTGATGTCTTCTTATCTGGTTTTTGAACCTTGACAGATGGCGAATCTTTCCAAGGAGGAAGTTGTGCAAGTACTTCGGCGACAGAGCTCTGGTTTCTCTAGGAGTAATTCAAGATATCAAGGAGTTGCTTTGCAAAATATTGGCGTGTGGGGAGCTCAAATGAAGCAGTTCAATGGAAACATGTATGTAATCAACTTCTCTCGGAATCTAATTTTAGGCTTTTACAAATGCTATGTTCATTGTGCTTGCAAGTCATTGCTAGAAAGAGTGAAGTGCCTTAGATGAATAAGTTGTTTATTTTTCGTTTAATGTGAAGTAGGTTCTGTCAGAACCATATTAGTAGGAAAACCTATTTGTGATTATGAGTTATATATCTAGAGGTTATGATACAGTTATATCTATCTTGGCTCATATATTCATGGAATCAGGGCTTATGACAAGGCAGCCACGAAATGGAGTGGAAGGGAGGTTGCTTCCTTAATTGAGCCTCACGCATCCCGGATGATTCCTGAGGCAGGTAATGTAAATTCTCTGGTCAAAGCTATGCAGGTTTTGCTTCCATCTTTGATATTTCTCCGCAATATGTGAGAAGCTACTACTAACTTGTTTTTCTATTTTCCTTATATAGCTAATGTTAAGCTCGACCTCAGTTTGGGAATCTCTCTTTCACTGGGAGATGGTCCCAAACAAAAAGATAAGGCTCCCCGGCTTCATCATGCCCCTAACAGTATCGTATGTGGAAGGAACTCCATGGTGCATTTTCTCTCTCTGTAATGCACCAAATATGGTTTACTTTACTTTCATATGTGTGTGTTTGCTGCAACCGTTAGTCAAATGTTTCTTTGGCCATATCACATCGCAATCTGAAACTCAAAAGCTACTTTCCCATTAACTAGCTCGAGTCACCATGGTTCTTCCTTGCTTCATGAGTTTTTTTGCCTTACAGATGGAGAACCACATGGCTGCAGCGACATGTGATACGCCTTTCAATTTGTTAAAGAGGGGTTCAGACCACCTTATCAACCGCCATGTCCATCCTTCTGCATTCTTTTCACCCATGGTAATCACCATAGCATACATCTCTTTTATGTCCCATTTGGTGTTACTGCCACATATTTACAACTTCCACAATCTTTCTGTTCCTTCTGTCCAAACTTAAAACTTCATATGAAGTAGACAGCTTTTAAAACTTAGCAAACTTTGCTGGACCTATGAGGTTACTGTTGTGATATTTGATCGGTTAAGTACTTGACCTCGACTCGGTTATATCTTTTTGGCAAAGTTTAATGTTTTTGGTTGTTACTTCTATGTATTAAACTGGAAAACTTGAAGATGTCAGTGAATAATATTATGCACTAAAAATTCATTTCTTGTCTCCAGGAAAGAACACCAGAGAAAGGTTTTATGTCGCCTTCTCCTCAAAGCTTCCCAGCCAGGACAAGGACAGCGCAAGATCAGTTCAGTGGTGGAACCGCCACAACAGCTATTGCATCGCCACTGTACTCAAATGCAGCATCATCAGGATTCTCACCCTCAGCTACACGCCCGCCTTCTTCATCCACTGCTAGTGCTACTCTTCATCCTTCTCAGCCCTTCCTCAATCTGAATATGCCCGGTCTCTATGTCATCCACCCATCTCAGCAACACCACCACCATCTCATGAACCGCCCACAGCCACCACCATAAGCGTACCTGCTTCCTCAGCCGACCTCAAGGTATGAACTTCTGGGAAGCAAAATCATACTATTGTTCAGCAAAAAAAAAAACTGCAGTTTCCTCATGTTTAACATGTTTTTTTTTTTGTTTTGAACACGTCTCATGTTTAACATGTTATACTTACAATTCACATGAAAAGAACCCAATTTCGATGAAACACTCCTAGAGTTTGAGATGCTTGCAATAGTATGCTTCTGGGTGGATCAAACTTGAAAGGAGAATGTAAAAGGTTTAGGGAATAGAAAAATAAGGCAGAGAGTTTTGTAGCATTATTCTCCTTTTCTCTTCTGTTCTTCTGTCAATAGTTTATTGATGGTTTTAAAACTGTAAGTAACAACATTCCTTTTACTTGAACATGCAGGTTCTAAACCGATCTGAGAGTTTGAATAACTTGGACCAGACTGTGGAAGGCCAACCCCAAAATCTATTGCACTGTATTTGCCCATTGTTTGGTAGCATTGTTTGTAACATAGAGTGAAGACTAATAACAAAACAAAAACCAAAACTTATTTGTCATATTACTATGTATATGAGATTAATATATGGACAACCTTGTTCAAACAATGTAAGCTCAATGCAATCTACTATTAGTATGAAGAAAATAGGATTCTTGTCCCTCGTTGAAAAGTCGAGATATATCTGTAGCCAAAACAATACAGCCCTCGGGAGATATGATTAAGATTCAGAAACTAGAAAGTCTTACACGAAGTCATTAGTTCATTACACACAACAAAGTCTTGAATTAACTTGAAAACTCAATAAGACAGATACCACTAAAAGTAGCTTAACACATACTCAATACACACCACAACATAGTCTTGATTTAACGTTGACAGCTTAACAAGATAAGCCATAAACACTAGCTAACACCAGGTAACACCCACACGTCAACTTCTACGCACAAGACTCATATCAAACGAGCAGTCTACTTGATAACGTGAAACTTGATCGTGTGAACCATGTTGTTACTACCGGCCTTCTTCATCTCGCAGATCATTTTGTCTGTTGACTTCAAGCCATTCCTTCTGATTACAGCTCCAAACCCTTTGATAAACACGCTGCCATTCGTCTGAATCTTGATCTTCTTCGACAGCTTCCCGAACTTCTTCACGAGTGGATCGATGAGAGTTATACCCTCGGAGAAGTTTAAGCCGTAGTCTTTCATAACCTTAGACGGTATACGCTGCAAACCATGAAAGAAACATCACAAAACAAAGCATAAAACTGATCGTTAGTCACATAAAGAAACACAAGTCAAAGATTGTAACATTCATATGTTGTTTCTTACCAGTTGGCTTTTCTTCTTGGGGTTTATTGTCACTGTAAAGAACGCGTTGCTGCGATCATCCAGATATCGTCTTTCATCATCATGGTTTGCCTCAGGATCATCATCATCATCATCATCAGAACCATCAAGCGCTACAACATCATCATCATCATCAGCAGAAGCAACATCATCATCATCGAGAATAACATCATTATCATCAGCACAATTGTAATCAGCATCTTGAGAATCATCATCGTCACTAAGAACTAAAACGCCATCAGCATTTTCGCTTGTTCCGATCCTTTTACACATGGTGAGAGGCTCGTAGATACAGAACTTGAAACACTGCGAGCTTCCATCGAATTCAAACTCCAGTAAGTTTCCACTGGTCAGAAACTCTTCCTTTGCTATCATCTTCCACCCGTTAAGCAGCCTGTATCTCTCAACGTCGTCACCAACACATCTCCTCCTCAAAGCCATTTTCCAAATCTTTCCGTTGACGCTTTTAAGGGTTACGTGTTTAGGCAGAGGCGTTGGTAAGTAGCTGTTGAAAGAAACAGGTAACTCCTGCAAAAGCAATTACAACAAGTCTTAAACCTAGCTAGAGATCTACACTTGTAAGAAACAGAGAAAACAAAACAAACAAAAACAGAGTGAAGACAAGTCTTTGTTTTACCATATCATCTCCTGATATGCCCGTCATGTAAACTCTGAAGAACTTCGGAACACAATCATCCACAGGAGAAACTGTTACAAAGAAGGAAACCATAACACATCAATTTCTTGAAGAAGAAGAAGAAGAATCAGGAACAGAGAAAAGATAAACCTGGCTTCATTGTCTTTGTCACCGTTTTTTTGTGCTTGTAGCCGCAACCTGAAAACCCTAGTTCTGAAAGATAGGGTGAAATAGGCTCTTGGAACATTTATGACCGCATAGCTCATTGTTTTGGTGAGAGGTTTTAGCCTTTTTGTAGCAAAAATTTGCAAAAACAGAGCATCTCTCTGTTTCTGTGCTTATTGCTTCAAACGGAATAACAGACCATTAGTAGTAAGGAGACTCGTTACAGAGCCGAAGAATCCGCTAAGGCCCAAAAAAGTTAGAAATGGGCCTGAATCTTGATCCACTCTATACGGGTTTTAAAGACAATATTAGTTTGATAGAAAAGAACGGGAACAAAAAGACATTAACACGCTGATTGTCCGAACCAAAATCCCCAGATTCTTCAACTTGAGAACTTAAGTGGGGAACGAATGAGAAAACATTTGACCAAAAAAGATAACCAAAGTAACTTGAAGTTTGGCCCATTTTATTTGATATAAATGAGTAAATGACAATAATGCCCTGACATTAGTGAATAACGTTGTGTCAGGAGTAGACCAAATCGAGTAAGGGTAGTTTGGTCAATTGTGTTTCCCGCTTATGAGGCCGCCGGAAAACTCTTTCAGTTTACGATTCACGATTAAGTTCCGGCTAGCTTCTCTGGGCGTAGTGACACGGACTTCAGATTCTTCCTTCTTCAGGTTTCGGGCGCTGCTTAGTGAGTGTAGGAATGGAGAAGGAGCTCTTGGAGAAGACAAAGACAATTGGCTTCTGAAGAATACGCCGAAGAAAGGTGATAAGGCAAAGAGTTAATTTGATTGCTCACCTCTCATACCTAGATCGAATTGGTAAGCGCTTCGATTCCTGGATCCATCTTTTGTTCTGATAATCTCTTCTCACTTCTTTTCTAGTGACACGTTTCAATGGACTTGAGCTCAATATTTTATACAATGTGAATTTTTGTTTGAAAATTTGTAAAAAAATGGCGATTTGGGTAGTCAGTTGGCAGTAAAAGTAATGTATTTTGCGGATAAATGGAGGTTCTTCTTGCAGGAAGATTAACAGGAAACAACAGCATGGAGCATACAAGTCCTTGTACTGATGCAGGCAGTGTAGACAAGGAGAATACCAGTGGGAACAGAGTTGAATTGAGTGTGGAGCGACAACATATGAAAAAGAATGCAGGTTTTAACTTGCTTGGGACTGAGCCTTTTCAACTGAAGAAGGTGACTTGTTTATTGCATTTCTTTACTTTTTGGTTTCTTTTGTTCTCCTTGTTTGTTGAGAAAGGTCCATAGGCTTGGTCTATGTTGTTAAGTTGGGCAATGTGGTCTTGAACCAGGTGTGATGGTCTATGTTATTAAGTTGGGCTTCAGGAAAGTGCAGCGCTGGACTCTAATCTGTGTGGTCATAAATTGGACTGTGATGGTCTGGCTGTATCAGAAACGGAGAAGGGAACTGTAGTAAGCGAAAGCACAGAGACAAAATGTGTGGCTAGTTCGGTTGGTCCATTTCCCGAATGCAAAGACTGGTTTAGAGAATCTGAAGAAGAGCATTTATCTTCGTGCCAAATAGTCCTTGAAGGGAAAGAGGCCAGTCGTGAGATGGATGTCTTGACCAGAAACGAAAGAGCAGATACAGATGAGACTGGTTCTTCTGATGTTGAACAGAACACATAACATGTGAAATTACTATTGCCAGACGGAGGATGAACCTCTGGAATCATCTCATGAACCCTTCTCTGAGAAACTTTCAGCAAAGCATATGCAATATAGCTTTTCCAGTGTTGCAAAATACGTCCGATGTAGCAGATGTTCGTGTAATGAAACAGACTGATCAATTTGGATCATCAAATGGGTTTTGTCCAGCAACAGATGACTGTTTTCTCTTATTCATATGAGATTGAAGATAACTCAGAGCTGGAAGACATGGAGCTGGTTACTGAGTCAGATTGTTCAGATGAGGAGCCTGTTGGTGATTTGAATCTGAAAGAGGTAAATCTGGTTACTGAGTCAGAGCTCATCAGTGACCTCAACGAGTTTCCTCCTAAGGGCATTCCTAACCAAGAAATATCTAGAAGTAGAAGCTATCCATACTGCTATGGGACAGTATGTGAAAACTAAACCTCTACTACTTTGGAGATCCTGAGAGTCTGGTTACTGATCAAGAACTAGGCTCTCATGAAGAAGGGGAAGTTCAAGTTATAAAGATCTCTCCTGATCCTTTAGAATTTGTGACCAGAGAGTAGGAATCAGGAACTCGTATACCCATGAATGAGGCTTTCTCAGTCAGAGATGATATGCAGACTAACGAGTTCCATGTGCTGGCCGATGACAATTTGACATCAGAAAGCAATGGAGTCCATGCCTCTGAAAGCAGTAGCGATTGTACATGTTCATCCGAAGGCAAGGATAAAACCATACTAATGTAAGTTAATCTAATCAATCTCCACTTGTAAACTTTTTCCGTCCCTTCTTATGTTTGAGAATTGGCTGATAGTTCACTGCAGCAGTCTTTAGCCTCAACTGCAGCTAACTTTTTCCGTCCCTTCTTATGTTTGAGAATTGGCTGAGAAGAAACCTGATCCTATCATCCTAAAGCCTCCAAATGCTATTCCATTTTCTGACGAGTGGTTAGCTGCAGTTGAGGCTGCTGGGGAGGAATAAACTAATATAAATTTCTCAAAGATATGACTGAAACTATGATGACAAGTTGAAGATCCACTTGTTGCTATTTGCTTATAAAATATAATTATTTGGCAATTCCTCAGTGGATTTAATTCTGTTAAAAATGTAGGAAATCTTAACACTGAAAAGTGGACGTATACAACATTCACCAACCGACAAATCTGCTCATGAACAAGGTCCATGGTCTCCGGTATAACCCTCTCTCCTCTCTCATTGCCATTTATCCGTAAAGCTAAGTAAGTGTTGATTAAATGAAATAATAGCTGAAACGTTTGGACATGATTTTAGTTTTGATTGATTAATTGATTTTTTACCAGTGAGACAGTATGTAGAGTTCACCTCTTAGGTTTTCTATAGTTTTTACTTTTTAATAAGAGACCACTAATCAAGTAGCTCCAGTGCAAAGCTTCATATGGTTCAAAAAGATAAGTGGATGTCATAAAGTTGGTTCTTGAAACTTACTAAGAAAATTCAATGCATTTGTGATGGTCAGGTTAAGAAGGATAATCAAGGAGTTCTCCGTTTGACTTTGACTGTACAAAGTATACAAACAAAGGTCTCCCTCCTCCTTTAGATTGAAAAGTATAATTTTTTTTAATTTTTAACAAAGATCTTTTTGACATATCCAAATGAAGTAGAGAAGGTATTAAAAGCACATGTAGGCTCGTAATTACGATATTCTTGGACTGCACACAATAGAGAGCCGTTTCATTTGGAAGTATAGTGGCAAGTTCAAACGATCCATCCTTTACATTGATGGCATGTTGAAATTAATCCTTATTTTTTTTGGTAAAAACTGTAGTTATCCACTCAGTTTCTTATTCAAATATATATATTTTTTAAAAAAAATTATACTAGCCGGCACTATGATTTTTATATGGGCAATTTTGAAAACTTTCTTAAATAACTAGAATAAGGTTAGGTGATAATCTATAAAATACATTTATTTATATGACGTTTTATTCATTTTTTTTGAATAGGGGTTACAGAAGATAATTTATTCAAGATAGCATCACTGTTTAAGTATATGTTTTTTTTTTGGTCAACCACTGTTTAATACTATATGATTTGACTACGACTTTGTAATGAAGATGTTATCACGTATTTACTTACATAAATAAATCAAAATTATTTGTAGTCAAACTCTGTACCCATCCTTCTTTATATATGTGATTGTGTAATACTGTAATGTATGGTAAATTGGTAATAACATAAAAACGTTTGAAAACGGGTTGATATATCTACCGGTCGATGAAAGCCGAACCGGACTGAATAAGGTAACAAAATCAGCAATGGAAGTGGGAAATAAAAACTTTGTATCGGAAACTCTTTTTATTTAAACACAAGACAGCACCGTGGATCTGGTAAGAGAGATATATATTAAAAGCCAGAGAGAATCTCCCCCAAAAGTCACAGCCATCCATTTTCTCCCTCTCTCGCTTGAGCTTCCCTTTCCTCTATCATATACAATCTGCGATTTTCCATCGATCTTTTCTCAATCCGTACGTTTCTTCTCTTTTACATCTTATTCGAATCTCTTTCTCGTTGAGTTTGAATCTCCAAACCCTAATTCTGTTTCTTGTTCCTGGGGGGTTTTAATCGGATCGTAAATTGTGATTGAGGTTTTGGATTTCTCATATGTTTTGTTTGGGAACGACGAGTGTATAATTGAACCGTTACGGCGCATGCACGGACAGATCATAGATTCATTTTTTAAATGATTCTAGTGTCGATCTGAAAGTTTGAATATTTAATAGTAAATTTAAGAGCTTTCGTACTTTTTTAAACATTGGTTAAGGATAACGTTGATGAGATGAGTGAACATAGATTTTTATGATTTGATTGTGATGAGGATATGCTGAATCTGCATTCACTCATAGTTCTTCCCTCATGATAAACATGCGATGCTTGATTTGGCCAAATCTGGTGGTTATGTTTCAGTCTTAGTCTGTGTCCTTGGCTAATTATATGTCTCATTTTTCTTTCTCATAGGCCACCATGAGTGACCAAGGAGAGAAGACTTGCCCACTATGTGCTGAAGAGATGGATCTCACTGATCAGCAATTGAAGCCTTGCAAATGTGGCTATCAGGTCTTTCCCATCTCCCTTCATTTTCCGTAGATTTTACATGTGGCTGCTTAGTTTTAGAATTGATATCTATAGCGAGAACCGTTTTGCTTATTGCAATGTTCAATACCAATAATCAGCACAAGCTTTTTAGCTCAATGTTTCTGCTGCTGTTTATTCTGTAAAGTATGAGAAATAAATTAGATGTGATCAGAAATTGACTCAGTGGAACCATTGTACGTATCTTTTGTTGGCCTCATTGACAACATACATTTCTTTCTTAAAATCTTATGTATGTGATTCAGATATGTGTTTGGTGCTGGCATCACATAGTGGACATGGCTGAGAAAGATCAAGTAGAAGGGCGTTGTCCAGCTTGTCGCACTCCATATGACAAAGAAAAGATCGTAGGGATGACTGTTAATTGCGACAGGTTGTGATATGTTGCTTTATACGCAATCTTTTTTTTTGGCGAATTTCATTTTAGTTTGGGACTATCTTTTTCTGTTTTCTTTTGCTGATGGATTTTCTCTTGAATTACCTGTTTTCAGTCTGGCTTCTGAAGGCAACATGGAGCGCAAGAAGATTCAAAAGTCGAAATCAAAACCTTCTGAAGGGAGAAAGCAACTCACCAGTGTGCGAGTCATCCAAAGGAATCTTGTTTACATCGTCGGGTTGCCCCTTAAACTAGCGGATGAAGATGTACGATTACTCTCATCCACACACGTCTGATCATCTCTTTGTGGATTGCTATGTGACTAGTTCTCCATTTTTTCTTACAGCTACTCTATCATAGAGAATATTTCGGTCGGTATGGAAAAGTTCTAAAGGTTTCCATGTCTCGAACAGCTTCTGGTGTCATCCAACAATTCCCAAACGAGACATGCAGTGTGTGCGTTTCTGTCAACCAAAAAAAGTTCATCTTATCATGAATATATTTGTTTTTCTCTTGTCGTTATTGTTCTAATCTGATAATAACTTTTATTATTCAGATATATTACTTATGCAAAAGAGGAAGAGGCCGTCCGGTGCATTCAGGCTGTTCATGGGTTTACCTTGGATGGTAAATCATTGAAGTAAGTTTTGCCTCGCTTCCTTTTTGTTTGAATTGAAACTACGTGGGTAGTGTTTTATTTTATTTTTTTCATTCACTTAACGATCAGATGTATATCTATATCGCAGGGCATGTTTTGGGACAACCAAGTATTGTCATGCATGGCTGAGAAATGCGGTATATGCCTTCTAATGATTCTTATTCTGCTTTTCAACTCCCTGAGTTGTTCTTTTGGTTACCTCTTTTGAGAAAAAAGTTAAGAAATTGATGTCAATGTAGTTATGAATTGCATGTTCTTATTTTCAGGCATGCGTCAATCCTGACTGTCTCTATTTGCATGAGGTTGGTTCTCAAGAGGATAGTTTCACAAAAGATGAGATCATATCTTCCCATACACGGTATTTAGCGTTCATTATTGGATGTTATGTAATGTTGGTCTTGTATTTTTGGATGATTAGTTAAGTGTTATAGTAATTTTGAAGGAGTAGAGTTCAGCAAATCACTGGAGCAACAAATATTATGCAGCTCCGTTCAGGGAGCATGCTACCTCCACCACTGGATGCTTTTTGCACTGACAGTTCTTCTGCAAAACCTATTGTAAAAGTTCCTTCAAGTGTAAGTTTAGTTAAATCTAGTGCAGTTTGGCTTCAGACATGTGTTCCAAGAAATGTCCTCTTAGTTTTTGAGGGAACTGATTACGCACCATTTACTAGGAGTTTAGCCTCAAAATACCACACATCTTTAGCCTTTCCTATTTGCTGATCCTTTCAGTTTACTGGGTTTATTAATTTTATGTCTCATTTTATTTTCTATGAGCAGAATGCAGCAAATGTTCCCAGGTATTCTCCACCTAGTGGGAGTGGGAGCTCTAGCAGATCCTGTGCTCTTCCTGCTGCAGCGTCATGGTAAGTTTTCACTTGCTGCTTCTTACGCGAAGGATTTTGATTGGTCAATCTAATAAAATAGGGATTCTGTTGCAGGGGGACACATATTACAAACCAGCAGTCTTTAGCAACTCCAGTTTCCTCAAATGGATCTTCTGGTATACAAAGAACAACATCAGTAAATGGAACCTTGGCCTTTTCTGCTGTTGTTGCAAACGCAGTTGATGGGCCTGTGTCCTCTAGTGATATTCTTAAAAGACCATCTCGCAAAGATGAAAACCAAATAAACGTTGAAAAAAGCAAGCCTGTGGTGCTGAAGCCTTTGCAGCATAATGTTGTGGTTGATTCTGGGTCCAAGAGAATTACCTCACCTGATAGAGATCCTCCTAGCAATCGCTTATCCAGTTCATTAGACTCTTCCTACGATGGCAGAGACATTGACAAGACTTCAGCTACTGTGAACTCGTTTGACGATTTAGATGAAGCTGTAGAAGATGACCCTACTGTAAGCAACTTGTCTCGTGGTGTTTCACAAATGGAGATAACTACTAACTCGAGGAATGAACGTCCTGATATTTCAACGGCGGTTGGTAGTAAGTGTGATCAAGCTTCTATTAGACAACCTGGTCATGAAGTATCGAAGTTGCCACATTTAGAGCATTGTAGGAAGGATAGCTCTGTAAACGCTGACAAAAATGCTATTCCATCAGAGACTGAGGTTCCCTGCACAATACCAGAGTGGGATTGGAGATCAGAACTGCAATCCCATATGCAAGTTAGCTCAAAATCGGATATGGAGGATATATCATCATTAGATAGCCAGCGGCATCATCACCCAGAAGAGGATAATAGCCACTCACGGTTTTTGTCTAATTCTTCAAGTCCTATTTTGGATTCAAATCTTTTGGCTTCTCGTTCTTCCCTGCCTAGTGAACTTCCAGGTGTGAACGATTCAAATTTGAGGCTCTCTTCGGATAGAGGCAGCGATAGATTGCATCTTCCAAATGGATTTGGTGAGGAATCCATGTTCAGTGTGGAGCACTCTCTGTTTGCTAATGAAGGCAGGAACAAAGTTCGTAGTGCAGAAGATGATTTAATCTCAAACATTTTGTCACTCGACTTTGATCCATGGGATGAATCATTTACTTCACCGAATAAATTGGCGGAGTTACTTGGTGGAGTTGATCAGCGATCTAGTACTGTTAACAAACCTTCAAACCTCCTGAAGCAACATAACAGCCAGTCCAGATTTTCGTTTGCGCGGTATGAAGAATCTAGTAAACAAGTATATGAGAGGGAGAACCATAGCATTTACGGACAGGTTTCAAGAAATCAGCCTGTTGTGAGCCAAGATATGTATCAGAATAATCTAGGGAGTCTAAATGGATTTGCTTCAAACTACTCTGGTGGACTGGAAAATTTTGCTACTAGTCCTGTATTCCCCTCGTACAAAACTCCTGGTTAGTGTTTATTGATGACGGCTTTCTGTTGTTTCTTGTTTGGATTGTAACTTCTTTTGTCTGCTTCATTTCTAATTTGTTTCTCTCTTGTCCTGTTGAAGTTTCACGCCCCCAAGTTTCTGCTCCTCCAGGATTTTCTGCTCCCAGCAGGTTGCCTCCTCCTGGCTTCTCATCACGTGAAAGAGTGGGCTTATCTTCAGATACTGCACCAGGTATCTCTTTTCTTCTGTTTTGAGGTATAGAATGGGGCTGATGCGACTGACTAAAACTATTGTGCACTTGTATTGTAGGATCTCGTTTTCTTGACTCGGACTCCTTGTTGAGGAGTGCATACCAAGTACCGCCTCCAGTTGGTAATCCGAGTAATGCAAGTGATATTGAGTTTGCGGATCCTGCAATTCTAGCTGTTGGAAGGGGGATGATAAATGCAGACTTGGATATGAGATCAGGTTTCTCATTATCACAAATGAATTCCTTTGGGAACGAAGCAGGACTCCAAATGTTGAGACAGCAGCAGTCTCTGTCTGCTGCACAACAACAAGTCAATGGGTTTCATCATGATCTCAGAAACTTATCTTCTTCACCTACGGATCCTTATGGATTTAGCTCATCAAGGCTAATGGATCATCATCAGGCACAGGGAAGTAGCTTTTTCTCACAGCTCCCAAGACAACAACCATCTGCAAATCCAGTCTTGTCTAGTAATGGTCACTGGGATAAGTGGAATGAAGGCCAAAGTATGAACTCTCTAGGCATGGCTGAGCTTCTTAGAAATGAACGGATGGGATTCAATGGGAGCTTATACAACAATGGATATGAAGAACCAAAATTTAGGATTCCAAGTCCTGGAGATGTGTATAATAGAACATATGGGATGTAATTCTGGCATGAAGAAAGGTTTTCTGCTTTGTTTGATTTGCTCTGGTTGATTCCAAAGAATCATACTCAAAAACTGCTTCAGCTGCGCAGATCGAAGAATCACACATAGATTCACCAAGAGCATTTCTGTACTTCAAAGGTACTGAATGTTTCATTTTATTTATTTTGGTTTATCCACTGTTTTTGATAGGGATATATATAGTAAAAAAGTTTTTCTCTTATGCAGAAGCTGAAGACTGTTGATGTGTTTGGGTGCATATTAGTTTGAGACTCCTGTCAAAATGTGGATGCCTGTAAAAGGTCCAAGCGATAGCAGAGGTAGAAGTTAGCCTCTGATTTTGTTTCTTATTCAAAAAGTGTAAATCAATTTAGTTCTAAAACAACAAAGCTCTTAAAGCATTTTATACATCAATTTGTTATAGCAGACCATAAAAAAAAACTTACATTGTCCACACACTTCACCTACCATCTCTCACTTATCCCTCCCTCCATGCCTTCTGGTTCTAGAACTTCCCTACAACTGGATCATTCCAAGACTTCATGAAACCTCTTATATTACTTCTTAAACAACAAACTCAAAGTCGAGGTAGCGGAAGGCATTACATTGGAGTGTACTACAAAGGAACCAACTAGTCTTTCCATCCTGATAGCTTTATGGATCGAATAAATGAAGTGCGAAACAGCTCTACAAGGCGGTTTCTCCATTAAATGTCTAATGGAAATGCAACATACAAAGAATGCAGTGATACACCGCAGCAAAATAATGGTATTTTCACAGGTTATGGAAACCAAACTGTTCTTTTTTTGTTTGAACAACAACAAGAAACCAAACTGTTCTACTGTGCTTTTTACTGGTAAAAAGTATGGATATAGTTTTTCTTTTCTTTTGTGCCAACTATGGATCACAGTTTGTTAACTCTAGGCCTAGAGTGTGATAAAGTTATTTCAGGCCCACGGTTGAAAATGAAACATCTGATACTCCCATCACGCGAACCTGCAGTGACTCGTCTACGTCAAGACATCACTTTTTTAAAATGACAAAATCATACAAACAAAACTTATCAAATGAAAAAAATCTGTAAGATGATGGTATTATTTTATTTTTTCAATACATTATCGGAATAAAAAGTTACCAAAACATCGTATAAAATTTTCAAAGAAAAAAACTCTTATTCTGAGGATTCAGTCAAACTCATAGCCTCACATAATAAAAAAAACTGTTATTTTCTTAACTGAAGTTTATGATTATTTATAATTCAAAAAAAAAAGAAGTTTATGATTATTTGTGAGAGGGGATAATTTTTCTTTTGAGACGGTTTATCTTTTGTAAGTTATAGTACATTTTAAACTGAATTTTTGTAATGAGTTGAAAGCATATGTTCAATTTACTTTTGAGAAACTAGCTAGATATTGATGAAAGAAAACTTTCTTTAAAAAGAAACAGATAAAAGATCATATGTTTGCGTAAGAAGAACACTTTATAATACCAATCAAAAACTTAATGAATTAATAAAAAGAGAGTACAGATCGTGATAACGAATCTATTTTCTTAAATCGAGAGAAAGCTCCGAAGATTTAAGAAAAAAAAAAGTAACGACAAGAGCTAAAAAGAAAGAGCTGCATGGGAATCCACGCTTTTATGCCTTGCTTGAAGATGGAGGCAAGAATATATGCGGGTCCCTTTGGAAATTGCGCCTCAAATCTCTACTCCGATCCTAAATCTTCGTCTTTTTTATACACGTTTCTTGTCTTGGTTTGTGTTTACTCAACTAGTAGGTGACTTCTTTAATCAGAAGATTATATTCCCTCCTTATTGAAAAGATTAATGTTATAGATTTTGTTGTTATATTTAATAGTTTCATATTTAAATTTCAATTATGAATTTTATTTTTAAAATTAAAATATATATTTAAAATTAAAATATAATTGATTAAACTTTACTGGAAAGAAAATGAAAAAATTAATTAACTAAAATAAAACTAGAAAATAATAGACAAAATTAAATATTTATCTTTTCTTAATATATGTAAATAACTTTTTTAACACATGTAAATAACTTTAAATATCATTCTTTCAAATACATAAAAAAAAATTAATGTTCACACTTTAACCGAAATATACAAAACACAGAAACATAGTCGGTCTGAGTTCATAAATTCAAAGAGCCAAAAACTAGCAGGAAATAATATATATGCCAAATATAAACTGAAATAACAAAAAGCTAAAATATAATCATGATTAATCATAGATTATCAACTAAACACCGTTAAAAAGACATAACTCCCTAGTAATAACATATATATATATATATATATATATATATATATATATATATTTTGGTTCAAATAATAACAGAATATATAATTTCAAATTTCCTTCTTTAAGATAATAAACTAAATAGTAGATCCAATAACACAGTAAAATATATATAACAACAAAAACTGGAGTACATAATACAGCTGAATCGCATTGTATATAATAATAAAATAAATCAAAAAACATTATGTTTCAACATATCTATGACAAATACACTAAATACGTGTGTTTAAATTGTGTGTTTGCTCTTCCTAAATACTATGCATACGGCCAAACTAGAGTAGAATGAAATTTGATTCTAATGATTTCGTCAGAGTAGAAGAAACTTGAAAAATGTTTTGATCAAAGTACACTGACTCTATGAGTGAGACACCACATGCAAAACCTATCAAGCTGCAACTACTTGCTCTCACTTATCATTCTATCTTTCCTCGATTTCCTCCAAATTATTCATTTGTTAAACCGACAAGTGTCATGCAATATCCGGCATATGGGTCCCACTTATACCACCGGCCAATCACTCATGAGTCTTTTGCTCTTGGCCCCACAACCGAATATTTGTTAGGAAATTTCCAGGTTTTCTTATTAGAATGTTTATAATTCAGAAATTAGGGTTTCTTTATTTGCTTCACATCTCTCCTTTGTACAACCCGTGTTGACGTAATTCATCAAAGATGCTATTACTAATTATGTATTTTAAACAAAAAGCGTAAGTCCAGTTTCAAATGTGACCTAAGTTATGACTTAGATTATTGATGATTTTTAGTTCCATATACACAATAAATTTTGGAAAAATTACAAAACTAATACGCAGATTAGGTTTAGAAAGTGCTTCTTAAAGTTTGAGTAAGAGTAAGTAAATCCCTTATGGCCAGTTTTAAAACTGGTAGAAACCCAATTTGTGAATCCAACTTTTAACTACTCCAAATTAATTTCTTCGAACATAATTCTAGTCCTTTCTTGTTTACCAAACATTAGTGCAAATATGGACCAACAGTTTTCAAACATAATTATGAGATGGACCAACTCGATGATGCAGACCGTTTGATTAACAAAAAGTAATAAAGATTTGGACTTCATTAATTGCTTAGACCATCAACCACACATACCACGGTACAATCATCATCTCATGGAAATAACAACGAGCAGAAAAGAATAAAAAAATTACTCACATTTCTGCGAACAACTGAATTTGGCATCATTAGCAATTAATTATAATTAGCAATCACTTCGGATAAATCAGACAAGGCTGTTAGATCAAACATCTAAATTAGCATTCTTAAACCTGTTTTAGAGCATTTCCAATAGTCAAACTCAAACACCATCTGTTTACTCTAAAATAGAGTAACTCTATTTTGTAGTTGGTTTTACTCCAACTTCACTCTATTTTAGAGTAAGAAATGAAGGTTCGAACAAAAAATAAAATTATTACTCTATTATGGAGTAATCTCATTTGTTTAAGTTATTTTGGAGTGGAATTCAAATATTTCTGTCTCAAAAGTTTATTTTATAGTAAAATATAGAGTGAGAATGAAATGCTCTTGAGCAGAGTCATTAGGTCAGGTAGGAATAATAATATAAATACTGTTTTAATCCATTTCAATGTACGACATAAACAGAAATTAACTATCACTCTACAAACTATGATAAATGAGTAGTACATCATGTCGAGATAGATTGAAGTATGATTTCGTGGTGTATGTGAGATCTCTTTTATCAATACGATCTGCTTTATCTTCTTTTAGTGCCCAAGAAATTCCAGTTTTGTCACTTGTCTACTAAAGCAACTGAAAATATTAAAACAACTTTGACCGGTCAAACCAAAACTCTATGTCTATTTTTGAGATTCTATAAATTTATAGACATGTTATATTGTTCAATTCTTGGTTGCTGATTTTGAATGGAAGATCCATGTTGTCACACTCTCATCCCGGTTTCTTCACCTCTAAAAGTTTTAATCTATATCAAGTTTATATACTAGTTTGAGATACCAATATAATCATCATATATATCTTTTGCACCTATGTGGTTTTTTTTTTATAGCAGCTAGACTTTGTAGCTCTTGTGAGTTATATTCTTATACATTCTTTTCTCAAAAACAAAACAATGGAAATTCGATAATCAGAATAAGTGTCTGAACTGTTTGTGCTATCGTTTTCTTTTGAATATGGTCATGATTATGAGAAAAAAACTGGGTTCCACAAGTAGGTAGGGTCGAAAGGGAAGTATAATGGTCATCAGTTTATATTTGGAACCCAATGATTGTTTGTAAATGAATCACTTGATTTCTGGCGGAAAACTACAGGTTGATAACAATATGATATTTTCCATCTTATCAAAAACGAAATAAAAAGTATGCTAATGGATTTTAAGAAAATACTATATTTTTAAAAACCATATGTATCATTATCCAAAACTATAAAATGGAATAGTTTTTTGTTTTCCAATAAACATATGTTTTGTAGTAAACCAACAAAAACAAATCACTACAGAGGAACCACTTTTTAGTAATAATATCAGTTGGTCATCTTTTTTTTTAAATCCTATTACTACTCATTCTCTTACCACTGATCAGTTGGTCATCCTATTACTAGTCATTCTCTCTTCCCACGATACAACGTTTAAAATTGCATGAACTGTATAAAATTATATAAATCAATATAATATATGATGTATATGTTTGGATATGGTCCTTAGACCAAATCTTGGTCTTCATAGAAGTCTCTTTCCCGAAAACCGATGTGTAGTGTGATTTGTTGTCTCTATGAACTTTAATTCCCCATGGAATAATGCAAATATATGCAAGCACATCATGATCTACACTATTTTTTTTGCTTTTACTTCATCATGTGTTTTACTTACAAATATAGCTTCAGAATATACGAGACGTAAGGTATGTAACTAAAAGTGTTGTATCCACATTTTTTATATTAGATTTTGAATAGACCAACTGTATATAATATCCATAACTAGTAGGTTAGTATTCTAGTGATATATGATGATAGTTGTCATAGATTTAAAAATCATTGTGTTGATATAAGATGTCCGCCCTGCAGTAGTCGCTGACGTAGTTGTTGTAGCAGATGTCGTGTTAAGTGGTGAAGACCATATGGAGTAAAGATGCTGAGCTGGAGTCGTGTAGACTTGGAGAGTAAGGGATTATCTTGGGGAAAAAGGAAAAAGAAATAAACTCGGTGAGCAAGTTTATGATTTAAGGGAAGAGAAATAAGTGCTATTCCAAGAAAAGGAAAGTTGCACTTAATGTTATGGAAGATGTCCATATTCATGTTGCCTTAGAGACTAGAGTTCGGGAACGTGGAGAATAATATAAGATAGCTATGGGGTCGTCTGCAGAGAGGCAGAGACACGGGGGCTGATCTTATAGAGAGAGAAAAGCTCTTGGAAGTGTTCTGAAGTCGTGCTGAAGCAGTGGCTGAAGTACTTGACGGAAGAGAGACACAAGCGGGTAACTTAATAATCTTTCAGTAGCAGTTGTTAGGGTGTTAACAGACTGTGTAAAAACTGATTAACCAGATCTTGTAATAGAGTGTACAAGGCGATTTCTAATAAAAGTTTAGTGTTGCTTGTAATTGTTTATCTCTCAGTTTACCTTCTGCAATACTATTGTGGTGTCATCTTTACACTTACACATTGGTTGAGTTTCACTATTGATTTCTCCCGCAAAATATTAATAGTAACCTCGATATAAAAACATTTTGTTTAAAATCAAATGCAGAACACTAATATAGTACCATATCATCAGTTGTCTTAATGAGGTGAGACACTACAAAAAAAGTCTACATTGATAGCATATTGTTATAGCACATTTTACTGAACTGTTATCGTAGATGATTTAAAATTTTTGGTATTATATGATAGCACTAGATAAACGCTATGATAGAGAAAAACCTAAAATAGCACTTAATAAATGTTATTCTGAAAATGAAGTGAGCGGGAAGATAAAATCTCCGATACCGCCAATACTTATAGATGTAAGCGCCAAATATATTATTTAAAAGGGTTCAATAATACTATTAGAGACATATAATAGCATTTTTATAATGCTAAGAAAAACTATTTGAACCCCTAAACCTCAAACATGTATTTCAACCCTAAACTCTAAATACAACCCCTAAAACTATCTTTTCATATTTTAACTTCAAATCTTCAAATTAAACTCATAATTTTATCTTCTTAATTGTAAACTGTAATTTACTAAACACATATCTCTTTATCTTGATTGAAACTCTATATCCTAAATCAAAATTTCAAACATAAAATATACATTCAATACTCTAAGTATAAACTTCAAATCTAAATTATTAAAAATTTAATTACAAATCTTATATCTTCTCTTCAAATCTATTATTTTTCAATTTTAATCCAAAATACTGAACTTTTAACCCTAAATCCCATATTCCAACATCCAAACCTTAAAACACAAAACCAAACTTTACTCTTAAACATAATTTCTTTTAAATGATAAAATCTAATATTTTAAACTTTTCGACTTTAGAATCAAACATACAAATTTATAAATGAATTACAAATCAGATTGAATTATAAATCAGATTTCAGTATATACAAATTTTTAAAATGATGACCAAAACCATAATCTTCATATCAATCTAATATTTTCAAATTTAAACATCAATTCTTAAAATAAGTATCAATTTATTATGTTCAAAACAATAAAACTCTAAGTTTAAATTATAAACTACAAAATATAAAATTTTATATAAGATATAACTAAGAAAAATTACTTACAAAACAAATTATCAAATACTAGAGAACAAAACAAAAGAAAAATAGAAAAAGAAAGATAAATTTTGACCAATAAGATTGAGATACATGGATCACACTTCTTAGCCATTGGATTAACCTAGATTTAAAGGTTGAGATTTATTCATCTTATTTTTTTATTTTCCTCCTCTCCCTCTTTTTCTCTCCACTACAGATCTATCTCCTCTCTTCTCTTTTTTTTTCTCGATTCTCCCATCTGTCCCTCTTCTCCACCATCTCTCTCTCTTCTCACCACCACCGCGTCCTCTGCTCATTACCACCGCCTGACCACCTCTCCATCTCTCTCTCTCTCTCTCTATCTCTCTCTCTGTCTCTATTTTCTGTCTCTATGTCTCTTTTAATTTTTGTTCTCGGTAAAGGTGGTTGTGAGCCGAGTCTGTGGTCGTGAGCAGCAATAAGCAGAGACATGAGCAGAGTCGCTGAGTTAGTAGATACAGGGATGAAGGAAGATGAAGGTGGTGAAGGAAGATGAAGAAGGCGGCTGAGTTAGAAAGTTAGAAAGATAGGTTTTTTTAGGTTTAGTGTAAACCGAGTTAGTGGTTTGATTTTATTTTTAGTTTCTGGTTTAGTTTTGTAAACCGGAATATATCTGTAAACCAGTTTTAGTTATAAATAAAAAATTATTTTAAATTATAAACAATATTGATTTAATTTATTGATTTAATTTACAATTATTATTTTTTTATTATAATTATTTTTTTAATTGTATAAAGGCCTATCATGGTACGAAAGTTATGTTAAAATTAAGTTAAATAATATCATTCAAATTTTGTTATTGTATCTGTATATTTTGTAGCATTCATAAAATGTTATCATAGACGGAGTACCTATGATGGCTGCTGTATACACAACATTTGTGAATGAGCTATCAAAACTCTAACATAGCATATAACCCGCGCTAACAATGAGCATTTTTCTTGTAGTGAGATAGACGTTAAAACAGACATCTAAAACCCCATAAATAGCTATAACTTATTATGTAGATGAGATCTCTATAATATATAGCATGAATTTATATAAAAATAAAAAAACAGAAACATTTTGCCGCCCTATCAAAACGAGTCCGTTAGTGTTTAGGGTCGCGTCTAAGTTTTAATTAGAGATTCGGGTCGCGGGAAGTTTTATTTGTGGAAATGGGCGCTATGTGAGAGAGTAAACTCGATGGCCATTTTGGCCTTTGACCCAAAGAACTTCTTTGTTTTGACCCATGAAACTATGGCAAACCCATAGAAATGACCTAAAACTTAACGACCCACTCGACTTTCATGGTTTCTCGCGCGAGCGGGCTGAAGCTTTTTCTTTTTCTCCGGTGACCGGTTGAGCAGTGACTTATACAACGAGCTTAGTCTACTTTCCGCCAGCCAGATATTTGTGATAATATTATTAAACTAATTTGTGGGTCTTATTAGTTAATGGTAAGATTAACTTAGAACCGGTGGACAACAAAAAAAAGAACCCTAATAGCGAAGATATATTGGTTCTCAAGCGGTGGAGGTGCATCCACCGTGAATCGAAAACGATGGAAACAATTATCGGTGCCGAGCGGTCAAGCAGTGATGGGAAAGGGAATGAAATTAGTACGACGACGGCGAGGGTACAATTTTCTTTTATCATAAATTTGGGTTTCTCTGTTTGCAATTACCCTAACGGTAACTTTTCTTGGATTGTAGGTGGCTGTAATTCTTGCATTGTCGTTATGGTGGGAGGTGGATAATGTATGACACCGAGCTTGGGATTTCAAGATAGATAATGATAGAATGGGTAGAGCAATCGATTTATCCAAAATTAGAGGTGTTGAGGGTTAAAAGGTAGTATCTTTGCTGAGTATGGGCTATTGGGACGGGAAGTCTCGTGGAAATGCGACATCGGCTTAATGATGGAGAGAGTGATATGGTGGGTACAGGGCTGCTCCTGTGAGATAGTAACGGACACATATTTAAAGATTTTCAAGGCTTTACACCGTGGAGACAAGTCTGTCAATCTCTTTGTCACATTCTGAGCGTGTTGCGGAGAAATGATATTTTTAGGTCCGAAAGAGCAATAATGTCGCCAATGAATGTACCTTTGGGAGCTCCAGAGCAAGATGACGTTGATTGGGTGCAAGAAGTTGAAGCAATTGAAGCACTTTACAAAAGCAAATCTGTCTGGGGCTAATCTCAATCGCAGCCGACCTAATAAAGAGAGCTGCAACGAGAAGGATAACGTGTGGGAATGAAGTTGGAGTAGTGAATGGAGGGAATAATGAAGGCCAAAATGGATTGAATAAGGAAGGTAATTTACCTCAACAAATGTGTAGTGAAGAAGAGACGGAAGGCCATGTCTTGAGAAGGCAATGGACAAAAGTGAAGCTGAGGTAGTAGGAACCTCGAGCTATGGAGGTGGACGGTGGAGCAAGCAGGAAGATGTTATGTCGAAGACGAAGGAGATGATTACGATTACGACTACAATCAGTGGGATGATTACATTCGACGGTTGTGGTTATAAGGACGACGATGATGATTTTGAAGAGGGGGCACGTGGAAACATGGTGGACAGTTTGGTGGTAATGGTATTAGGCGCTGGTGGTATTCGTGGCGAGGCGGGGACTGGAAAGAGAGGGTCGGGCGGGTAAACGTTGTAGCTCGTGGGCGAATCGACAAAAGCACTTCCAAGCGGACACTTTCAACGGACACTATCGATGTAGGAAACGATTATATATCATCCTCGCTGTGGTTTTAGTTCAGACACCCAAGCAACCCATATCGATGAAGGCGATGGTATTGTTCACGCCACGCCAACTAAAACGAAAACAGAGACACCAGGGTGACTGAAGATGATGATACTCTGTCTCAAGAGGACACACGAGGGTGTAGAACCGGTTGATAGTGGTGATGTAGTTCTGGATACTCCTCAAGAAATTTAACAGCACAACCGTGAGATTGAAGACGACGACGATGTGTTTACTGATCCTCCGGCCGCAACTACACAAACTAAGGGTGGCGAAGCATTCATGAAAGGGATTTGTATCAAATATGTACGGATATAATGATGTAGATGGTGGGTATCGTGAAAGGGATGAAACGAGCTGCCAGCCTCGCAAATCGACTTCAGCAAGGAGGACAGTAACATATACGCTGGTAGGACGTTTAAAGACAAGGCGGAGTGCAAGTTGACGCTGGCCGCCTATGCAATTGCGAAGGTGTGTACTTTAAGCTGCGGCATTGTAAACGCCGAATCACGGCGAAATGCTACGCGGAATGTAAGTGGAGGGTATTGGCAATGCAACTCGGTGAGTCACCAACTTATCTTGTTAGAAAGTCCATTCTTACACATACATGCGATCGATCTTCGAGGAAAGTACAGAAAACATGGTATGCAAAAGTGCTTGCAGCTCCTGCGGTCAAAATACGAGAGACTCTACTCTGGACCGCGTGCTATGGAACTCCCTGAAATATTGCGAACGGAATTCAACTACACATGCTCATACTGGAAAGGTTGGAGAGCAAAGGAACTAGCGATCAAGGTCACAAGAAGGAACGAGGAGACATCTTACAAGATGCTACCACAGACTTCCATGTTCAAGGTTGCAAACCCGAACGATAACTGATATCAAAACCGAACTCGATATAGAAGGAAAACAAGGTTCAAGTATGCATTCATGTCCCTGAAAGCATGCATTGATGGGTGGAAGCACCTGCGTAAGGTCATCGTGGTGGACGGGACGCACATGTTTGGCAAGTACAAAGGTTGTTTGTTAACCGCCAGCGGACAAGATGCTAACAGCCGCAGATTCCCCATTGCTTTCGCTGTAGTGGAAAGCGAAAAAGAATCTTGGTCCTGGTTTTTCGAGAGGCTATCTACTATTGTAGAAGATGGGTGTGATTTAAGTATGATATCAGATAGATGTGCAGCAATTTTGCAGCCAAAGAGAAATGGTACCAGCGGCACACCATGGAATTTGTCTTGTACACCTTCAACGTAATGTGGCTGAGAAGTATAAGGGTAAACAACAGAAGGCTATGGTTGGCAGAGCCGGAGAGTCGTTCAAAGTGTCAGAGTATAATGAGATCATGGAGCTTATTAAACTTACGGATTGGCAATGTTGGGATTATTTGGAGAAAATCGATAAGAAGTTATGGACGCTGTCACATTTCAAAGGAGACAGGTTCAACATGATGACTTCTAACGCTGCTGAATCGTTGAACAAGGCTCTTTTGCCAGCTCGTGATAGTCCTATAATGGCATTGTTTGAATCCATTCGGCGGAAGTTGTGTACATGGTTTGAGACTAGGAGATGCGATATCAGTAAGATGAAGGGGAATATTCCTGATAAAATTGAAGAAATTCTGGTGGAACAGCTAGTGCTGTCACCGGGCCTTCTTGTTTTGCCATGTTCCACATGGAAATTAAGTTTCGCACAAGGCAACCGGCTTCACCGTTGATCTGGAAAACCGGACCTGCACTTGCCTCGAATTCCAGATGCTTGGATTGCCTTGCCGACACGCCATTGCTGCTGCTTCTTCTCGTAATATGGAGTACAACATGTATGTTAGTAAACATCATCTCAAAGAAACATGGGCAGCCGCTGTTGAGGGTATCATACTTCCGGTTCAGGATCCAAAGGATATTGAAGTGCCAGCAGAAATACTAAAGGTTGATCTTTGTCCACCCATGACCAAAAGAACGAAGGGAAGGCCAGGAATCAAACGCAAACTATCGGCCGGAGAGGTTCCGGTAAGACTGCAACTTCGACTTTAACAAATAAATCAGTGCCCCATAGTACATGTTCCAATTAATATATACTTTGTCGTTTACAGCAGGGGGCGAGTAAAAAGAAAAAACCGAACAAGTGCTCCAATTGTTTTGAGGAGGGTCACAAGAAGAGTACTTGCAAGAAACCGAAGCCATGATCGGTAGGGTACATTTTTTGGGAGCAACGTCGTTCATCTTTTCGAATACCGAAATCTTTGTTTTTTGGTAACCACAACGTAGCTGTTTCTGGATACTTTTGATATGGTGTACGTCATAATCTTCCAGGTGCACATGATTATTTGTAAGGTGTACATGATACTTGATTAATGCGCACACCGGATGAGCGCATTTAATACATTATGGTTTTCATATCCTTTAATATTTGTGATAACATATTAGCTGTTTTTGGATACATTTGATATGGTGTACGTCATAATCTTCCAGGTGCACATGATTACTTGTAAGGTGTACATGATACTTGATTAATGCGTACACCAGGATGAGCGTACTTAATACATTATGGTTTTCATATCCCTTAATATTTGTGATAACATATTAGCTGTTTTTGGATACATTTGATATGGTGTACGTCATAATCTTCCAGGTGCACATGATTGCCTGTAAGGTGTACATGATACTTGATTAAAGTGAAGAAATCAAACCTTCACTTGATTAAAGTGAAGAAGTGATCGAGATCAGGTATTGTGGCTGGTTGTAGTTAAACGAAATATAAAATATTTTAAATAATAAACAGAAATATTTTAAATTTAAAAGAGTTCAAAATAAAAAAGAAATACATTGAAATACAAAATATTTATTAATTATTAAAGGAGTGGGAGGTTGCTAGTCGGTGTCGGAGTCGAGTCGAGTCGTGTCTGTCGGAGTCGGAGTCGGAGTCGGAGTCGCTGGAGCAGACGGGTTGCAGTCGAGTCGGTGTCGTTGTCGAAGCGCCGCCTTTTCGACCTCCGCCTCCATGTCCATCCACTTCCAGTAGTCACCAACCCTCCTCCTCCGCCGCTTCGCCATAATCGTAACCCTCATCCTCCGGGTCACCTTTTGTCACCGACTTGCGTCCCCGTTTGCTACTGCGGTGATCGGGGCTTGTGCGCGGCGTTTGCGAGGGCTGGAAGGAGGTGTTTCCTTCAAACCCTCCTCAACCTCCTCCTCCTCAACAGCCGAGGGTGGCAAACTCCTCCTTTCCAGACCCTGGCGGATCTCTTCCTTCTGCCCGCCTTGACCAACGCTTATCAACTCCTCCTCGGGCGGTTTGACCTCGAAAACTGTAGAAGAATCACTGTATTTTTCACCGACATTTTACCCCGCTAATATCATACACCATTTTGGAAATGAGAAAGTATAGAAAAGGAAGTTTGCTGAGAAAGGTGTTTGCAGAGAATGTGTGTCAATGATATTAAATGACAACGGAGTACTATATATTTAATTATTTTTTGGAAACGTTGCGCTCCATTACTACTCCTTGGTTGAAACCATGCGAATTTAATGGTTACACTCGGTAGAATTAAATCTCCGACTGATTGGACTATGAATAAAGTTGGAAACTTTCTTGTCGTAGCAGAGTTTACTTAAATTTATTTTCGCATTAAACCGTAAGTGTACGCTGTTCGTACACCAACAAAGAAAGAGATGAGAATACCTTAAGTTCATACATTAATTAGTATAAATATGTATAAAAAGATGTCTTCTCCGTGTCGAAGGTAGCCTTAATTTCAAACTACATTATGAAGCTTACGTTACCGAGTGGGTATAATGATGACTTTCAAACACCTTAAAAGAAAGATGAGTAAATATTAGGATTTCTAAATATTATGTGTTGCATTTATGAATTCAAATGAGTTTCTTTGTTTTTAATCTATTATGGATAGGCCCATTATGAGAAAAACAGTTCAAAATGGGTTTGTTTGTTTTTAATCTACTTTTCTTTAATCTAATTTGTGCTTATAAAAGAAAAGCGCACACCAAGAATGAGCGTAATCTTTATGGTGTACGCCATGTTTACGCTACGAGTGGGTATAATGATGACTTACGTTACGAAGACACTCTTTCATTGCAACTGTTGGGTTTATCTTTCCTTTAAAAGAGACTGCTTGTTCATTGAAATACACTCTTTTCGCTCAGACGCAAAAATCCGTCCCACAATGCTAGAATTCCTATATTAAGCCTCCCACAAGAGATTCAAGTGTCAGTAGTGGAACGCGCCGCAGCCAATTCTTTTGTAGATCTTTACGAGTCCGCTACTTGCAAATCCTTGTGTGCGTTGTCATATGGAGTTGGGTGTATGCGTCCGTCGATATGTTCAAACACCCTTTCATCCGGTTTTGAAGACAGATTGTTGAGAAGATGCTACGACGCCGGAGAACCCAAGTACATTTTACTCAAGGGTGTAGAGTATTTCTACAGACTCGATCGCCGGAAGAGGGATTAGCTTTGTTAAAGTCAGCCGCAGATGCGTACGAGAGAGCTCAGATCGTATGCAATGACTGCAAATATTTTAACTGGCCGGAGGAGTTATTTTCACTCTTCTCACGACAATCCTGGTCAAATAGGAATGGTTGCTAGATCATCGCGACGGGGTGGAATTTGGACCATAATGCCTGGTTCATCACAAAGAGGGAGGAATTCATATCAGCGGTCGTCCCAATGTTCCGCAGTTGCCCGTGTTCTCCTATTTTGGACCAGGATTGGGATCTATTGGGCATTGAGCAGAGCAAGGCGGAAGACATGTGTAACAGATGTTTTGGTTAAAAGAGGTCGGTATTTTTGTACGAGACTTCAGGTCGACCACGGGTTTCCATCCTTCGATGGTAGTTGGATGTTTGTGAGGTGTACAACGGAAAGTATTCCTAATAATCCGATATATAAGCGTAATAGTTATTTTCTGCATCACTTCGTTGCGGTGTACAACCAAAAATATATGGTCCACTTGTTACAGATACTGATAAGTTTTTATTGTAATACATTTTGTTAGTACACCATTGTGTAATCCGATAATTTCTTAATAAAAACTGGTTTCTAATTACAGTGCTTAATACCTAATACAAAAGACATAGGTTCCTAATACAGTACTACATCACACTTGTAATACATTTTTATAGTACACCGAATACAAAAGACAGAGTTTCCTAATACTTGAGGTTAAATATTACATATAGTACCTAAAATCGAATATAAGACATAGAGTTGCATAGTTGTCCATGCGGAAGCCAGATAACGGTAGAGATCTCTAAAGACGGGGCAGACATTGGGAAGAAATACTTTGTATGCAAGGATTTCAAGGTACGTTGTAAAATCCAACTTCTAATTGTTGCCTTTCATTACATACTTATGCAGACATGCTATTTCCAGGATGTCGGCTTGCACAGAAAGAAGAAATGGAACGAGGCAATTGAAGATGAAACCCGGCGTTTAAAGGATAAAGTTGCTGCCAACGAAGCCAAGATTCATAGCTTTGGTCCACTTGAGTTTCAGGTGGATATGATCAAAAAAGATTCGATCACCAACGACGCTAACATTGCACACCTCAGTTACCAAATCGATGAAATCGAGAAGGTTTTGAAGGAAAACGCTGATGATATTGCACAACTTGGTTATCAGTTCGACAGGATGGACAGAGCTTCGAAAAAAAACGCTGAAGAGATTGCAGACCTGAAGGACATAATTAAGAAACTCTAAAATGTAATAATTCTCCATGTCTCATGTGTTCAGTTAGGGAAATGCCTGTTGTACGGTCGTAGTTCTCCGGCTCAGTAATCATAACTCTTGTTTTTATCAGACTAATGTACTGCCAAATCTTATCTACAAAATGTTTATGTGGTGTGCATCTTTATTACCAGATGTACCACAAATTGTTGTTTTGGTGTGTATCTTTATCAGTCTAATGTACTGCCAAATCTTATCTACAAAATGTTTATTTGGTGTGCATCCTTATCTAAGGTGTACGACAAATTGCCAAAAGACACTTACGTTCCATTATATCTGTTAACAGTCTGTTATCCACCAAAGCCTATGGTTTGAAATGGTGTACAGTTATTGTTTCTAGGTGTACGCTATTTTTATAAGCACAAATTAGATCAAGCACAGAAAAACAGCACACATAATTATAAGAGTACCATTACGTTTAGCCGACGTTCAACGAGAAAAAAAGACATAACTAACATAATTTTTAGTTTATTCATTCACAACCTTAACTTTCCCAACGAATTCTTCATAGCAGTCCATTGCATACTGCTCTCTGAAATTGTCGACATCGTTGTCTGTGATCCGACTCATCTCCTCCGTCCCAAGACCAGCAGCATGCATCTCAATGAACTTAGCAGCACATGGACCACAGTCGCCCCTTTGGTTGTGATAAATACCCTCAGCAGTATCCATGAGTAACATCGATCCCATCTTTCACCTGATATGAACAAAAGCCAGCATACTTTTCTAATATATACGGCAGCGACTGGATCAGTGGACGCAAGTATTCATCGACCTCCTCGTCGCTGTTGTGAGGCACGAAGGAATCATATATCATCACTTGAGAGTCCTTCAGATCAATGCGTAGCCCAACCCAATGGTCTCCACCCCAATTCATCGGTGCATAGACGGTATAGACATCGCGACCAAGTTCCAACTTCATTGATTGCCATCTCCTCTTCCCTGTCACATACTTTGGTATGTTTGGCCCCCATTCGAACTTCAGCTTATCATTGGCAGCTTCAAACTCAGACCAGTATGACAGAATGGTTTTAGTAAAGTACTGATCGAAAATGACAATCCGTCCTTGTGAAGATGTTTCCCCCGACGCCTCCACAACATATTCATTAGGACATGCATGCTGTACGAAGATATGAAAAAACAATTACTTGCAACGCTCTATACGTAAAATTGGATAAACATAAACGATGGTGTGCAGCTATTTCACATTATTGTAAGCACGTCAACAAAAAGCAGGGAGATTATTACCTCGTCGGTCAACCATTTCTGAGGCTCAGCCATGTCAAGAAAGAACCGATTGTCGACAGAGTGACCGGTATTGATCTGGAAAGTCCTGCAAATTCAACCCCACGAAAAGAACTTATGCACGGGTGTATATATATAACCTAAAGGCGAGATAGGACACTTACGAATCGGTGTTTTCAGACAAAACTGTTCTGAACTCCTCAAACACAGCAGAGTCCGTCTCCTCCATCGGCTTATACTCAACCTTTTCGCTTATCAAACAACCTTTTCAACCTAGGATCGGCTTCGACACTCCGTCGGCTTCCGGATCTCTTGCTGCCGTTTACCAGCACCGAACTTGAGTCCTCCGCTCGCAGCTGATCCTCTCGCAACGTCATATCGCGTCGGCATCAACCGGCGCTGTATCGCTAGTCACATCAACAATAGGAGAACCGCTTTTCTGAATGTTCTCTCCGGACAGGGATGCTATGTTTTCTTCCGTCCCGCCCTAGAGGATCGAGATCACGTTCATGCCTGTTTTCCTCCTGCTGACTATAGTCCACATCAGTCGGCGAACCTTCTGGGCGAACAGCATTTTAATGTTAAAGAATGCACACCAAGAATCCACCATAACTACAACCACCGATACCGAACGCCGCTCACTTCTCCGTGCTGGCATCGGGAATAATCGTTCCGCAAACGAAGATGATTAATTTGGATTCGGATGTACACCAACTAAGAATCCACCATAACTAGAACCACCGACAATACCTGAACGCGCCACTTCTCCGGTGCTGGCATCGGGAACAATCGCTTCCGCAAACGAAGGCGATTAATTTTGGATTCCGGTGTACACCAACTAAGACATTACGAATACCTTATGTGTAGGATCTTCTAAAGGTTCAATCGTCCGTTCTCGACAGACTCCTCGTTTTGCGGTGCTGCATGAGAGCAGTAAGTTGGATGCGAAACTTGGGTGTACGAATAGGGAAAAAATTTAAACTACCTGTGCCTCTACACTCAAATCAGGTGGTGCGTCTGAGCAGTGACAGATTTGTTGTGTCCAAGACGATCACCTTCCTGCAAAAAATGCGGTTAATCACGGTGTTACAGAAGTGTTCACTTCGGTCGATGTAACCTTGGCTTTGGAGTCGAATTTAGGTCCCCGTGGGGATGGCATGAACGACACTTCCGACCTATAACGGTGCGGGTTTGTTTTCTCCCATGCCAGGAGCTGCGCCATAACGGAAGATAGACGGTACCTGCAATTTGTCACAAGAACAACACAGCAGCCTCAATATTAAATACGTCGATTAGGGAAATACACCAGCTCAATCTTAAATCACACTGACCTCGATGGTAACACATACGGAGGCTGAACACAAAGGATCCCTGCAGGATGAGGGCAGTAGATGGTCTCTCTGGCTGCTGATCATCCTCCCAGCGTGAATTAAAACCGTCTACATTGAGGTAAAACACAACTATCGAACACATTACCGATCTATCAAATTTGGCGGTGGGTGGCGTCAGCGCATGGTCCGTGGGTTCTTCGTCGGTGTGCAAGGTACCGGGAGTCATCCCACACTAATGATTAGCGAAAGCGCACACCAATTAAACACAATGAACCAGTGATTATGAGATAACCGACGGGTAGACGGTCCAAAGTTGCTGCAGCGACCTTTGGCGGATACTTTTCAACCTCCGGTCTCTCAACTGCAGCTGTCCTGTCTCGCCGCCTTTCGCAGCGAATACGGATGAGTTTTTACAACTGAAGCACTCGCAACCGTTTTTCTCCTCTTCCCACTCTGGTTAGGCCGTGGTTTAAGGCCACTACTCTCAGGGGAGGAAGTGCGTACATGATTATCGTCCGCTTTTCTCTTCCGGCTATTACTGATGATTCTCTCGGCAAACCAAATCCTACGTATGTTTTCTCCATCTCCTTAATCTGGGTTGAAATCTTCTCGCATCGCGCCGCTAAGAATGCTTGCATCTTCTCTTGCATCTTCTCATACGTACACCCATTTGAGCAAGGAAAAACCGCTGGCTCACTGTCTTCATCCGATGATATATCTTGAATTTTAACATCCACTGGTTTACGCGGTCGCAAATTACGCCGGTGTACGGGATTGGGTACAGGGTTCTCTTCCCCACACTGATCGGCACCGTGTGCGCTGTCCACCTTAGGCGTAGGAGGTGTCTCGGAAAGTCTTCAACTCCAAACGTTTCTCCACTCAACAGTTTCAAGCAGAGAAGTAACTTGGGTGTCTTCAACCTCGTCCAACAAAAGCAGGCGTTCCTCCTCCGGCGTGATGGCGAAGGAGATGGTAAGCTGCAGCAACAAAAAAACAAAAAAGGTAGCATAAATTGGGAGACCGCGTTCACGGTATGAAAATCGTGTTAGCTAACTTACACGCGGATCATTCTCACGCCACGACGCCTGCACAGAAGAATGGTCAACGGGTTTGCGCAAGCCGACGGGTCATCCAAGAAAGTTGCGGTGGACAAACCGGCGTGTATCTTTTCCAAGAGCAGAGGAACATACTCAAAAGCGAACAACTGCAGAGCCAGGGGAAAACCATAGGCAGCTGTCGTCTTCTGAGACAGCCGCTGTCGCATCGTCTCAACAGGATTCGGGACTTCTTCCGAGACAGGAGGGGGTAGAAAACGAGGAATTGTCACCATGAAAGACTCTCTACCCCATGGATACGCCAAAACCTCTCAACATCCGACAGCATTGCAACGTACTGGAGTCAGTTTAAGACTTTGTTATTGCAGAGAAGACCATCAACCAAGCGATCAGCCAAAGGAAGGCGTTTCCAATCAGCAAGATGTCGGTTTCTCAACATCTCCAGACGCCGGTACTGTTATCGAACGCGGTATCAAAAGGCGATTCCACATCGTGTTGTCAGTAGTTTCACCAGCTTCGAATCCTCAACATCGAAGCTCCGCATTCAAGCCCGTTACGTCGCGGTATTCGTCCAGCGAAGCGAATAGAGTGGTTGCGAAGGTGAACCACAGTTCGTGTAAACGCGTAGTCACAAGCTGTCGGCAGAGGAGGCTACCAATTAGCTTGGCGAGTTGTGGCAGCGAACGACGGAAGCTGAAACAGTTTACCAAACCGGGAAACAAGCAACTTCGGAGGATGGCGGTAATCTTCGACTTCCGAAACCTCACCGATTACGTTTGCTTTTGAATATATGTTCAACGCAGTTTGCGGGATATGCCCGGCGAAAAGTCTGGTAGGAAATGCCAAGAAGATGAACCGATATGGACCTCCTCCCGCTGGTCATCCGATCCGATTGACTACCATCCGGGAGAAGCTACAAAACGAAATGAACCATCTATAAGGCAAGCGAATATAAACAAAAGTTCCGACAACAGCAATAGATCTTAGAGGTATGACAAATCAAGCCATTCTCCGCCTCGATGTCACTATGAAGTTCGAGAAAGAAAGAGCCATGACACGAAAACGCTACCGTCCGAGGCAAGGCTTCCGTCGATCGGCTCGACTTCCGGCTGCAATCTCACTCCGAGATCCCTTCGAGCTGACTTACCCACCATCGCTCTAAGATAAATGCTAGGACGACGATGTGGCGATGAGAAAATATCAATCCGAAATCAAAAGGATTTCCGATTTAGGTCTTGGCAATGAGAACCGGAGAAGAAAGTAAAGATTCTTTTGGTAAAGCTGATTATTACCACACCGCTACCGCCAACTGCAGGTAAGAAGATGAAGTTAATGAGACGAGTGTCTCGGGAAGCGGGACAGTCCACAAAAGCTCGCACGGGAGACAAGGAGTGGCATACTCGTTAATAGTCAAGGGGAGAAGGGAGCTTTTGTATTTGCGGACGAGTTTGTATGGGTCGCAAAAAACACCGACCCATCTTTGCAAATAAAACATTCAGGACCAAGTGCAAATATATAACTTGAAAACGACCCAAGTGGCCAATTTTCTCCTATCAAAACAAAAAGTCTTGGTCCAAGGTGTCACTATATATATGTTTAAGTTTTGAAATAATAAAGCCATTTCTTTGTAATTTGGTCTAACTATTTTCAATTTACATTTATTAGATTTAATTAAATTTCAATAAAATAAATTTATGTTTTATATAAATAAAATGACATTACGTTGAACAACCAGATTTATTTTTAAATCTAAATAAATAAATTCTTGTAATTATGGTTTTTTTGTTTTCTTTATATAAGATACATGGAACTGAAAAAAAAATCAATCTAATAAATCAACCATTCAGCTTAGATACTTTATCGTCATTAAATATGAATAAAATTATAATTTGGAAACTCAAATTAACTGTCTCTTTACACTGTTTAATAGGGTTTGATTAAAATATCAAACATTTAAATACTTACAAAATTTTGACTTGATATAATATCTTCATTTTGTATTTGTTAAAGACACTTCTAGTTAATTTTGAGAAAACAAATATAAAATTTTCTATAATTTATATCGTGATTGTTATATTTGCAAATATATTATTAATGGGAGTTTAGTGGGACATGAATTTTGGTAGAGTTTGTTAATAATGATATATTAGTTTATTTATAAAACAAGAGATTTGTTAAATTTATAAAAAGTTGTAATGAGTTTCTATTTAAAAAGTCTATGAAACTATTCTACTACAAAGATTTTGAGAATTTTGAATATATATGCAATATTTTAAAAGTCTTGTTTTATGAGTTAAAATGTTAAGAATCCATGTCCCAATAACAATAGATTTTGATAGAATTAAGAATCTTTAAAACCCAAACTTTTTGAATAACAATGAATTATATATATCATTAAACGAGTAACACTTAATTTTATAAGAATGTTAGAATTCATTAGCTAATAACAATAGACTTTTATTTTTTATTTTTTGACGACAACAATAGACTTTTAAAAGTCTAACAATCATTATAAATGTAGCTCCCACTAACATCCCCTTAGTTTATTTTTATTAATGTTAATAATGATATATTAGTTATTAATATTTTAAAAAACTTAGCAAGATATAAAATTACATATATAAAATTGTTTATGTCAGGCTTAACTTAATACCATGTCATATTTTTGGAAGTTATGTCATTTTTATTTTACGAGAATGAACATGGTGTTGACATAGAAGTAAATTTTAAAAAATCACTTTAAAGATAATGTTTAGGGGATGATTTGCAATGTGTAAGAGTAAGATTCATGTTTTTATTTGTTTTTAGATTGATGAATCAAATATATAAAATGGATCACAACGGGAAAAGAGACATTTGCCCACTCCTCTAGTACGATATGAAGGTGATCACTTGAAAAGATCGGTTCCATAAGGAAGAAACAAGGCATAGAGATGCCTATAGGTCCCATGTGGTGACACATCGACGGTCTATTGAGACATAAAGAGGATGAGAGTGCGTGGAAAATGAGAATCCGAGGTAAAACACCATCTCTCATCCATCATTGTACGGTCACTATTCATCTTAATCAAGTGTATCGATTTCACATATTTGATAGTGATTGAAACTCATCATCATCGTATATCTTTGACTGCTAAAACAATTTGACCCGTCCATTATTCTGGAGTAACATAGCGAGAACTTAAAACACAATTTTAAGATATTTAAAAACGGCAGAATTTATTTGACTTTCTACATGATGACATATAGATTAGTGATTTTGATATAAGGATAGGTTCAAATCTTAGGAAGATTTTGAAGGATTAAAAAATCCAAAATGCTTTAAATAATTCTTCCATTTCAAATTTTCTTATTTACCATCATATGAGGTTATACTTCTGTATACTAATTTTTATAACCACAAATACTACTCAAATCTTTAAGCAAGAAAAAAAAATATTCACTCAAACGTTCCAATTTTTATACGTACATATTCTAAAGGAAATCTCTATAGTTTTCAGTAAGAAGAGATTTTAAAATATTTCAGTGATAGCTAATCCAATAACTTTGGATTCTGAATAGTTTTAGAAAATGTAGAATACATTTTACAAACTACTTAATACAGGATATATTTGGTAAAAAATCTAAAATTATACAAAATCATTGATCTAAATAGTCACCTCCTGTTATAATTCCATGTACACGAAAATTTAAAAATACACCATTGGAAAAATCATTACAATTATAAAAATGTATTTAAGTAATTTTGTGTCTGATTAGCTGTACTCAAAAACATTTCAACGAGGTACAAAACACTTCATTAATGGACAGTGAGATACGATTACGTATAAATATATAAAAAATCATAAACGGCGGCTTTATAGTCTGTTCCAAATCACGTTCCGAATTGGTTCACATTATTCATCATACCATTGTTTATGAATACTAATATTAAATCTCAGAGTATTAGATTACTTAAATAATATAAATTGGACAATAGCGTGTCTCTCTCCTCCCCCCATTCCCATGTATAAATACATGTGCTTGGCTTTTCCTTTTGTTTCACTTTAGTTTCTACTCATATCAATCATCTCTGATCTCAAGAAACAATCTCCAGCTCCTACACATAAACCCTCATACTCGTCTAATAATCTTCAAGAAGCTTCTCAGATTCAGCTCTATGGATCATTTGTTACATCAACAGGTAAACGATTAAGATCCACCATTTCTAATAACTTGTTGGATTTTGTTTATTTAAATTAGAACCTTTACGGTTTTTTTTTTCTTTCTAGCTATTTTATAATCTTGATGTGTTTTCTTTGTCTTAAAGGATGTTTTTGGGAATTTTAACAAAACAAGAGAAGCCATGGGATGTTCATCAAACCCCACACAACTAGATCACGATCAGAAAAAACCTTCCCCGGCGACTGGGGCGGCGAGGCCACAGCCACCGGAGCTGGCCCTGAGATGTCCACGTTGCGACTCCACGAACACAAAGTTCTGCTACTACAACAACTACAGCCTCTCTCAGCCCCGCTACTTCTGCAAATCATGCAAGAGATATTGGACAAAAGGCGGAACCCTAAGGAACATTCCCGTTGGAGGCGGCTGCCGGAAAAACAAACGGTCCACATCTTCGGCGACAAGAAGCCTCAGAACCACCCCGGAACCAGCTTCCCACGACGGGAAAGCGTTCTCGGCGGCGAGTTTCGGTGGGTTTGGTAACAATGAACACATTGATCTTAGCTTAGCCTTTGCCCTGCTGAACAAGCAACCTCCGGGGAGTTCTTCACAGCTAGGGTTTCCTTCAGAACTCGGTAGCTCTCATCAGTATGATGTGGAGAGTGTGTTTGGAACAAGACAGCAAAAGGAGATCAACACTGGTTATGTGTTTGGAAACGGGAGCAGCGGTTTGGATATGGCCATGGGTGATCCAAACAAGGTCTTGTGGGGACTTCCATGGCAGATGAATGGAGAGATGAACATGGGAGGAGGAGGTGGTGGTGGTCATGTAGATCACATTGATTCAGGGAGAGAGATTTGGACCAATATGAACTATATTAATTCTGGTGCTTTAATGTAGTTCAAAATTAAAACCTCAATTTTATTTGGGTTTTAATCTAGGGTCTTAATTTCATATTTTATTGGGATGAAAGATGGGGGCTAGCTATTTTGTGTAATGGTTAAGCGAATCTAAATATATTAGGGCGTTTTAAAGAGTTTCAAACTTGCAATATGAGGGTTGGGGTTGTTCTTTTTCTGAGTTTTTTTCTTTTGTATGTTCATTGTTTCACTATATTTTAAATGAGACATTTCCTTTGTTTTTCAGATTTCGAAAATGATTTGTCGATGAAGTTCGTATAGATTCTGATGAATAAGTAACTAAGGGAAGATATCAATGAAGACATTAGTTTACTAACGATGGAATTGTATGTTAACTTTAAACCCTAATTTCTCACACTGAATCCCATTTGTTCTTTCTCTCCAGAGGCTACTTAACGGAGCGGTCAATCAATGACGTTGATGCTTCTACTTAATTGATTTGTTAATTTTGTCTTTTTGTCAACAAACTTAATTGATTTAGTGACGTAAAGGATCACTTTTGGTAATTCTTGTTGTTTGGTTTTTGATTAAATATTGGGATAAAGTGGACTGGTTGATAATTTAATAAATTCAATAGATAAATGAGTACTCTAAGTAGTTATTTTAGATGAGAAATTTTGATTTTTATATTGATTTTCAGGGGGTGAGAATGTAAGACCAGTAATGATGACAATATAAGAAAGATCTCACCTAACCTAATTTTGCTTAGATGGGCTAATACATACTTAGGAGTTAAGAGAATGTTTTAAATGAATAGAAACATATCTTAGTTGGTTGGTAATTTGCTTTACACACAGAAACGCGTGTTTGTGTATGCATGTAGCAACACGCGTTACGTCTATTATATATGCACTTAAATTAATGAATCAAATATTCCAATTACACTATGTTTACATACCGAGTTTAGTTATGGAACGAGTTAATAAATGTGTTGAAGTTGAACTTTCGGAGAAGATCCAAACATCAACTGACATTTGGGTGTCTAATAAACTGTGACCGATTATGAACAATGTATGTTTACCTGGAACTTTGTGATACTCTTAGTCTAAACTCTATTATAGTAAATTATGGAATGGGGGTTAGAGATACTCTTACCATAATAAAATGTGTTTATGCAATTTGGTAACAAAAACAAACACTTTTTATGTTCTAAAAAATCAACTCTATTCTCGTAGAATAGTAGTGTGGTTTTGGTCTCTATGAATTCAAATTCCTAAGTACTATATAGCGCACCAATGTAATATTTGTGATTGGTTTTAGTGGTTAAAATCTAATCACAGTGTCGGGTTAGTGGGACTGTGTCATAACCTAGCGTCTGAATCAGAACTCATACTTCCACAGTTTCACCTAAAACGTCTCTATGTAAGCTCAAACAATATCTAGTTGTGGCTCGATCTTCTTTAAACTACACGGCCCTTTGGTTAATAATCCGGATATTCTTATCTCTATTACAGAAGCCGTTATGGGCCTTATTTTAGGCCCAGTGATAATTTCGTTCCTGCTACTTGAGCCAGAGGTTTGGCTGCCACTGATATTAACAGGCAACAATAACAGAATTAACATACACCCTCCTGAATACTTAAATCATAAAATTAACAAAATAGCTCAAATCTTTCGAACATGTGTTTTTTTTTTCAGAACATAGTTCAAACTACTAATTAACATTAATACCAGAGTCACAGGAGTTGCTCTTATAATCCAACACTCCAAATCAACGGTACATGAGAATCAGAAGCAAAGCGCAAGTCAGTTCCTTGAGAGAATTCATCAGAGAAAACATTCTCCAGCTATTTCTGTGGCTTCTTCCACAAAACACCAATCTTCTTGAGCACATTCCCATTTTTCTTCTTTGTCACTTCATCATCTACATCCTCAGAGTAAGGAGAGTTTGTCTGACTATAGTTCTCAGCGAACTTCCCGTTGTTTCCAGCAGAGAGCATGGACGTAGCTGCTTCAGCAGCTTTTCTCCATTGGTTCGACTGAACTTTGAGCTTCCTCAGTTCTGTTTCCATTTCTGAGTTCGACGCTTGAGTTGCATCTAGTTGCTCGGTGACTCTAACCGCTCTCTTGCTACTCTTGTCAGCCTCTTCCATTGCTATCCCCAACTTCACCAGCGCGTCTTGTACATCAGTCTCCCTCTTGTGGATATCTGACTTCAGCGTCTCGTTCTCGTCTGAAACTATCTGGAGTTCTGTCTCTTTATCCATCATATCCGCCTTCAAGTTCTCCATCGCTTCCCTTAGTTGCTTCAGCTCAGCTTCAACGTCTGTCTCTTTCTGGTTCTTCATCAGTTTTGAGTATAGGTTATCTTTCTCCTCTGAAACAAACTGTAACTCCGTTTCCTTGTCCACCAACCTCGCCTTTAGCTCGTCTATCTCGGATCTAGCTATCTTTAGTTCAGACTGGAGTTCAGCTTGTATCCTTAACCGTGAAGAAGCCTCTACATTCCCCTCTTGGTCTTTTTTATCAGAAGCTTCTAGAGCCGCTCTCAGACTCTCTACCTCACATCTCAAGGAAGATACTTCTTCCCTCATCTCATTTGATTCCCCATAGTGTGTAAGCAGAGTCTCCAAATCCTCCGGATTGGCATGAAGCTTAGTTACAAGACCTTCAAGCCAGACCATCCTTGATTTTGTCTGTTCAAGCTCTACCGCCATCTTCTTATAACTTTCAACTGCTTCTGCGCCATCTGACTTCAGTTCTTCTACTGCCTTTTTAGCATTCTCAAGTTGCCTAAGAGTTTCAGTGGCTAAAGCCTCCGTTTCAGCCTCTGATACCTCACAGTCCTTAAGCTGGTCCCTAAAATTCTCAACGAGAAAAAGTGTGTCCATCAAGTTTCCTCTCAGAAGGTGAATCTCCGAGTTACGCAACTCAGCCTGTTTCACATGACCAGCTTCAGAAGAAGCCACCATCTCAATCTGAAGCTTGAGTTGTCTGATCTCCTGAACAACAAAAGCCAACCCTCTCCTTTCATCAGCAGTGGCACCAAAGTCCAAATCACATTCCTGAGATACACTTCGATGATCAAAAGCACTGGTTTTATCGGTTTCTTCCTCAAAAGTTGAATCTTCAAAACACTGATTCTGAGTCTCCTGTAGCTTAGAGGAGACTTCTTGTAGAATTTTCCTGGACTCTTCTGCTTCTTCCTCTGCTTGCTTCTTTGCTGTCTCGGACACTGTTACTTGATCTTTCGCCTTCTTCAGCTCTTCTTGAAGTTGCGAGACTAGAGACTCAAGCTCCGTTATTCTGCTTGGCCTCTTCTTCTGTTTAGCAAACAGACATGGCAGTGTTACAGCAATCTTAAGGAGAAAAAAAGGAGACAATTGAGTGGAAAATTAATTACATCTTCATCTCTCAACTACTCCACACTAAATGCTCTATCTAATTATACATCACTCATAGGCCCCAAAGTCAATACAGAACATGTTATGATGGAACCATTTATTTTGGATCATGCAAATAACAAGACCCTTAGATTGAATCTGAAACAACCGTAAGTACAAGAGGCTTATACCTCGGAGACAGGGTTTCTTGGAGACCTACGGTCCGGAACTTTTGGACTTTTGTCCTTCGGTGTTCTGCTATTAGCTGAGATAGGAGATGAAGAAGAGTCAGGCACTAGCGCTGGTATCTTCAGTGGCCGAGCAGCTCGAGGAGACACCTTCTTGGGAACATCTGGAGATCCATTTCTGCCCCCAAAACACACAAAAATTAAAAACCAAAAAGATGACAAAATCGAAAACCAATAAGATATTCACACTCAACGGTAATGTGCCAGAGAAAGGAAATTTTATTTTTACTAATAGTAACAGATCATTAGAGGTTGAGAATGGATTTGATTAAGCAGAAGCAATAAATAGTGAGGACCACAAGAATGCAACCTTTAAGATTCAGTGTAGAGAACAACTCCCACAAGAAAACCACACAAAGGGAGAAGAATCAGCCATAAATGCAAATAAACTATATAGAAAGACAAGAACCAAGATTTTACCTTGCCTTTTGGGTCTGCATACTGTAAATATTATCTCTCCAATGCACAGGATGACTATCTTTTGGGTTTACCGAAAAGATATGTCCAGCCTCTTCTTTGCTTCTTCAATGTAGCCCTGACCCACCAAGAAGTGTAGAGAGCTCATGAATATTAAATACAGAAAGATGGAGACATATTAACAATCCAATGGCAGAGAAAACATGATGAAAGTTATTACAAAGAGAGAATAAGAGTTAAAAATATACTAACGTCTGTAATCAAATCTACTACAAGAATAATGAACATCTTCAAGAAGATATAAATCTTTTCTTGCACTTCTTGCGAATGTATTATGTTGACATAGACATTGGATTGTGTCCTGATCAAACATCTCTATAACACCAAAAAACAATCTTGGTCTGTGATATTTTACTCTTAAGGAGAATACAAGAGTTGAGTCAGTCTTTTAAAAACGAGTCAAAATCTCAGGTGAACCAAAAGCATAACGCCAAAAATGCCGAATGATGATTCTAAAGACTGCATAGCTGAGTTTTTGTTGTGGAGTTACACAAATAAACCCAAAAAACAAAGAAAGACCCAACTCATATCTTGACACTGTAACCATTGATGTTAACTACACAAGTAGTTTGACTATAAAGTCACAAAAATGGGAATCGTCCTTTGTTGCCCTCTTGACTAAGTAATGTTCACAAACCTATCATCATGAAAGGCTGGTAACAAGGGTCCCTACACACAACTACACAAGCAACACAATATGGTAGATTTACATTAATGTCCTTACCAGATTCAAACTTCTAAATGGAAGACAAGAGGGTTAAAACTGTCGTTTTTTAGATCAAGTTCTAACCTCTCCTCCATTATTGCCGTGAAAGGAGGGGACTTGGACGTTGAAGAACTAGTAGCATGATTCATAATGAAGGACTCTAAACATCTTTTCACATAAAATTAATTACAAATTAATACTAACTCAAAGACAAGACAAGCAGAAATAATATAATAGTACATGGTTTCCTGGATGAACTTTTCCATGAAAAAGGAGAATCTAGTTTATTAAAGAACTTGATTGAATCAAACAATCACATGTTAATTAAGAATAAGCATAAGCAAACAATCACAGGGCAGCACCGAAGTAGCTTCAACATTTAACCTTAAAAGTTACAAAAACAAAGAAAAAAGGAGTTTTTTAAAATATATAATTAGACTAGATATGAAGAACTGTACATTAATCTACCTCAAGATTCTGATGATTTTCCATGTTTCAAAAAGTAAACTATAAGCTGAAATATTAGAATAACACAAGATAGAAGAGAGCAGAAAAGGAGACATCTTTGGTGTTCAAGCTCCAATAAGGGTAAAACACTATATTTAATGGGTCCATGGAAAATAATTCAAAGTTCCAAGATATTCATTCATGTACAATGAAGGAATGAAACACACACAAAGACTCCAGCTTTCTTCGATTAAAGCGAAACTAGAAACGTAAAAATGCAGAATATACAAAAAGGGGAAACGAAAAATCACAACTTTTTACTTGGAAAAGAAAATTCATTTTTACAGGAAAGCACACTGTATTTAAAAGTCTCATGACAAGAGTAAAAACATCAGAACCAAAAATCAGAGGAACAAACCAAATGTGAAGAATTGAAAAAAACATCAAAAGAGTAGAGAAGCAAAAACCTGAATCAAAAGAGTAAACAGTGCGAGATGTGAGAGAGAGAGAGGGAGGGAGGGAGAGAAGTGGGTAGTAATGTGTGTGTTGTGGCTTTGGGCAGTGAGTAGTCTGAGAGAAAAGAAAGAGGAGAGAGAAGGAAGCATAAAGGTTATTCCAAAACGCAGCCAGACAAAGCGTACTCCTTTGTCGTTTTGACTGTGTTTCATTTGTATTTTTGAATTTCAATTTCCGGTTTTCAGACCCGGGAATCTTTTATACACTACATTTATATGCTAGCTTACTTTAGGTAATTATTAATTGTATTTTATTTACAATAATTTTTAGTTTCTTATTCACTTGTAGTTTTTTACAACAAATGATTTATTTATTGACTATTTTCGTCAACCTTCCATTGTTTCCTCAGTTAATATTTATCATAATATACACTCTGAATGATGTGAAATCAAACCTAAAAAGAAAAAAAAAATTCAAATGAAATTCAAAAGAGAAATTGCAGTGCATATATAAAAAATAACACTATAATTTGTACCGATGGAACATGACCCTTCTCGCTGATGTGTTCTTTTTTAATATTCATTATGTCCCTATTCATAGTATAACACACCATATTAACATTATGCCTTTACAGACACGATATTGTTATGTAACACGTGAAAAGATTTGTTAGGAGGAGCACCACAATCGATACATACATTTCTCTAAAAATCAACTTTCTTCATCTCTCTTCATTCCCAATCTCATTGTTTTCTCCGTCTAAGCATTATTTCTGTAAATAAGAAATCTCACCGAACGGCTATTCAACATCTCCAGAATTGAGAGTTTCTTCACAATTGTAAGTTCCATTTCTAAGTGTTGTCTCTCCATCCTTATTTTCTCGAAATCATTCGTGATGAAGATCATTTATTTGGATTAAGATTTTATTTCTCTTACATGCCTCTCTTTTATCGTTCTTATTTAGAGATTTAATTCTTAATTCCGTAAGACAAGATGGAGACCAACGAGTTTCCTCGGCGGTTTTTTTCTCTCGGTGATGAACCCGTTGGGTTAAGAATGACACCCTAACACAAACCCAGAGGCCCTAGCCACGTCTTAGACACTCTGGATGAAGACAGAATCAAGGTTATAAGAAGATCTTCTTTCGGCAAGTTCTTAGAGTTGGCCGACAAGCCCCATACTCCGGTCGTTTAGGACGATACATCGCGGCCTCCGCCACAATACTGTCATTAGGTACCATCTCCAGTGGGTCAGTACAGAAGATGAGAGTGGTTAAGGGTAAAATACCTGAGTCATGTTCTTCTTCTTAGTTGTTACCATAGTTCTTGGAAATATTTTTCTCTTTTCTTTAATGTTCTAATTTGTCAAATAACCGGTTAATAAATGTTCCTTATCTTTTTTGTTATAGATAGCCGGTTATGAAAACAAACACATGCAATATCATAACTCAAATTACAATATTAGCAAAACATAAGTACCTATCAGTTATTCTAAACCAACTAACAATAGACATAGCTATACAAAGAATATTGCTCTATAAAATATTTAATAGAGCATCTAATATACCAATGCAATGTATTTATTCGGCTACATTCTTTGTATACCAAACTTATAGTGTATCAATTATCCGGTTATCTCATAATGGTTTCTGGTTATTTAAGTTAGTGGTCGGTTATCTCAGATTGTTTATGGTTATTTAAATTAGTGGTCGGTTATCGTTTGTCTCTAATAATATAACACATATGTGTCTCTATTGATATATCTATAAATATATCAATTATTCGATTATTTCTAATAGTTGCTGGTTATTTAAGTTAGTGGTCGGTTTTTGTCTCTAATAATATAAGACATATGTGTCTCGACTGATATAAATATAAGCATACCAAATAGTCGGTTATTTGTAATAGTTGATGGTTGTTTAAATTAGTGGTTGGTTATCTTTTGTTTCTAATAATAGAACATATATGTGTCTCTATTGATATAACACGTTTCTAATGGTTGTAGTTATCTCTAATGATTATTGGTTATTATTCGGTTATCTCAGTTGACATATATATTATATTAGATGGTCAATATTCAATTATCCGAATATCATTACTAGGCCTGGGCATCCGGGTCTTCGCGTCGGGTTCGGGTCGGGTTTTGTCGGGTCCGGGTCCTTCGGGTCCTGGAAATTTAGACCCATTTAGGTACCCATAATTTTTCGGATCGGTTCCGGGTCGGGTCTTGTCGGGTCCGGGTCGGTTCGGGTAATACCCATAATTTTCGGATTCGGTTCGGATCCGGATCGGGTTCGGGTCGGGTTCGGGTATTTAGGATATAAAAAGGAAATAAAATATTCAAATTCCATCAAATTTAGTCAAAATTTATCATATATATCTAAAATTTTACAAAATAACTTAAAATAAACTATTAATAGTTAAAATAGAACATTTTTAATTCTATATTTTACATTTCAAACTTCATGTTACTTAGAAATGTTACAAAATAATGACAAAGATTGTTAATAAAAAGATATTTGAAAGTTTTAAAGTCGGGTTTGAATCGGGTCTATTCGGGTCGGGTCTATTCGGGTCGGGTCATTTTCGAGTCCGGTCTATTCGGTCGGTTCTTTTCGGTCCGGTCCATTCGGTAGAAAATTTTTGACCCAATAGGTACTTGTAAATTTTCGGTTCGGTTTCGGGTCGGGTATTTTCGGGTCGGTTCCGGGTCGGGTTTTCGGGTACAGGTTAAAATGCCCAGGCCTAATCATTACTGTTAGATGGAATTTTCGATTAGTGGTCGGCTAACTTAATTAATTATCAAGATATTATTATTGTTAGTTGGACTTTTTTTATCCCGCCCTCGCCGCCGGAGCCGCCGGGTGTTCCAAAGCAACTTGAGTCAGAGGCAAAGCGCTGTCAGACGAGACGTCCGTCTGCGCACGCTCACCACTGCCACCTGCCATGTAAAACAAATAACTGTATAAGCATCAACATATCCATCCACACAAATAAGTAGCTGGATAATAGTAATCTTGTTTCGTACAAGGGTTCTGTTATCCGTATACACTGCCAATTTAAGTCTTTCAATTGAAAAAACAAACACATCAGACGATAGCTGGGCAACAGTAAACTTGTGCAGTAATCTTTTTTTAATCAAAAAAAAAAGTTAAAACCGACGGTGATAGCCGGCAAATAGTAAACTTATGCCGTACTATGGTTCTACTTAGCCATCCACAATGCTAAATAAGTTTTTTAATAAAAAAATAAACACAGCGGATAATAGCTGGCTAATAGTAAACTTTGTGTCGTATCATGTTTTTACTTAGCCGTCTACACTGCTAAATAATTCTTTTCATTACTAGAAGGTGATATAAACCAACATATGATAGCCGGCTATTTATAAGTCTTGTGGCGCACGTTGTTTTACTTAGCCGTCTACAATCTTAAATAAGTCTTTTTTAACAAAAAAATAAATAAAGATAGCCAGGAAAACGCTCACCTCCTTGTGTATCTGTAGCGGTTGCATCAGCAGCAACCTGGTATTCAGCCATGGTATCGTACTCATCCTCTATCATTATTATTTCTCGTGCAATGGCTTCATATCGCTGATCAGCTTGTTCTTGTATTGTGTCGGCTAAGTCAATCTCGAGGTTAACTCGATGCAGCACCATCAGTTCTTGTTCATCGAATACATCCTCCATAATATCCATGCTGCATGTAATCCGTCTTCCAGAGACAAGCCCTGAAAACATCCGGAAATTGCGTTATCATATGCTAAAAAAATAAAAAAAATTTTATTAAAAACTCGTCTATATTTTTTTCCTCATCATTACCTTGCATGTCATGATTACGAAACCTTTGAGCTTCTAACGTAAAAGAGAGAGAGACCATATAGGGGCAGCGATGTATTTTCTCTCAGGCAAACGGGCCTGACGTCTGGGCCTCCTATTTTTCCATTCCTGCAAATATACTCATCATACACTATTTAGTATGCAAATGCCTCAATTCAAAATACATAAAAATCTGTTCAGAAAAATTCATAATACACGAAGTTGATAATTAGTTTTATTAACCGTAAATTAACAGACAATAATCTTACATAGAAGGCCATCACATTACAGATTTACTGGTTGAATGGGTAATAAGTTACGTTAGCTCATTCATATTTAGGCCAAGCCCACTCATTTACCAACAAATATATACATAATACATTGATAAGATTTGGCTAGAGAGAGAGAGCTGGATCTTTGAGAAAGGTTCTGCAAGAGCTTTTGCTTCAGCACTTCTCTCCATTATAAAATTTGACTTGACCATGGTTAAGGTTTGTTCCTTGAATTTAGAGCTAATTTTCTCTAGATTTTTTCTATGATTATATACTTAAAAATGGGACAAGAATATATATGATATATTGTGAAATGCTTTGGAGTTAAACTAAGCAAGTCTCTTATGTGATTCTTTTAATTATGAATAATTTCGAAGGTGTGGAGAATATTATTGATAATGAAGATTAATCTTCCTCATTTATGAATGTTTTCAAGTCAACTTTGAGGAAGGTTATACTTATACTATGGTTATGAATACCAGTTCTTCCTCAAAAGTTGATCCTGACAATATTATTGACGTATAATATATGCATATTATATATATAGAGAAGACGTTACGTTATATTGTAATAAGTTTAATGAGCGGACTTTGAAGTCATACTCAAATCCATTGCTGTCTTGATTAGGACATGTGTTTGAAAGTCTTACCAAGGAAAAGGCATTATGCCGTAAAGATTCTAAATCGTTCATCAATATTTAACTTTGATGTCATTCATCTTCAACGGGTCTACTACAACCATTTGGAGCAGAGAAAGCAAAAAAGGAAGAAACAAAAACTCTCTCTTGTTTCATTTTACCAATGATTCGAAGATTGGTTCTTGGAATCATCTTGATGTTATACTGTGTTTGCCCATCAATTCAACAAGACACAACGGCGTTTGTCTACAACGGCTTTGGCCAAGGAGATCATCGTCTTCATCTTGATGGTAGTGCAACAATCCTTCCAAAAAAACATGTCCTGCAACTGACAAATGCAACAAAAACACAAATAGGTCATGCTTTCTTCGAGGAGCCCATTGACTTCAAATCATCTGAACCAGTCTCTTTCTCCACGCATTTCGTGTGTGCGCTGCTCCCTGCAGGTGAGACCAGTGGCCACGGCATGGCGTTCTTTGTGTCTCACTCCACTGATTTCAAAGGCGCGGAACCTAGTCGATTCTTTGGTCTTTTCAACGCAAATGGATCTGATTCCACACGCGTGTTGGCTGTTGAGCTTGATATAGCTAAAGCTCCTGATGTGGGAGACATCAGTGACAATCATGTTGGGATTGATGTGAACAGTGCAAAGTCTGTGATCTCTGCTAACGCATCTTACTTTTCAGACAAGAAAGGTAGAAACATAGATATAAGACTATTAAGTGGAGATCCTATTCAGGTTTGGGTGGATTATGAAGGAACAACACTCAACGTTTCACTGGCTCTTCTCAGAAACAAGAAACCAAGCCGGCCTCTTTTGTCATCAACGTCCATCAATCTTACCGAGATTGTACAAGGTAGAAGAATGTTTGTGGGATTTTCTGGTGCAACCGGGTCGACCATGACCTACCAGTACATACTCGGGTGGAGTTTTAGCAAAAGCAGGTCGTCTCTTCAGAAGATTGACGTCTCAAAGCTTCCCAAAGTTCCTCATCCTCACAATAAAAACAAGTCTACAGCTCTGGTGCTTGATGCTCTTCTTGGTTTAGTAGCTTTCTTAGTTTTGGGTCTTCTTATTGGAGCAGCTTATATGTATAGGAAGAACTTGTACGCGGAAGTAAGAGAGGAATGGGAGAAGGAATATGGTCCGTTCAGGTATTCCTATAAGTCTCTGTACAAAGCAACTAAAGGATTCAGTAGAAATGAGTTTCTTGGGAGAGGAGGTTTTGGTGAAGTCTACAAAGGAACACTCTCTTGGAGAAGAGAACTGAGACAAGTGGCTGTGAAAAGAGTATCGCATGACGGTGAGGAAGGTATGAAGCAGTTTGTCGCTGAGATCGTTTGCATGAGGAGGTTAAAACACCGGAGTTTGGTGCCACTTCTTGGGTATTGTAGGAGGAAACATGAGTTGTTACTGGTCTCTGAGTACATGCCAAATGGTAGCCTTGACCATTACTTGTTTTATCCTGATAGGTCGACTCTCCCCTGGTGGAGAAGATTTGCCATCCTCAATGACATTGCGTTAGCTCTTAGCTACTTACATACAGAAGCTGATCAAGTTGTTATACACAGAGATATCAAAGCTTCTAACATTATGTTGGATGCCGAGTTTAATGGAAGGTTGGGAGATTTCGGTATGTCCAGGTTATATGACCGTGGGACTGATCCAACCACCACAACTGCTGCAGTTGGAACTGTTGGTTACATGGCACCTGAGCTTACAACAATGGGACCTTCCACTAGAACCGATGTATATGCCTTTGGTGTTTTCTTGCTTGAGGTAAGCTGTGGGAGGAGACCTGTGGAACCTGGCTTGTCGGCTGCAAAACGTTTTTTGATCAAATGGGTTTGTGATTGCTGGAAAAGATCTTCTTTGATTGATGCTATAGATCCAAGGTTGACAGAATTCTCATCAAAGGAAGTGGAGAGGGTTCTGAAAGTCGGTTTGCTTTGTGCAAACCTTGCTCCAGAAGCAAGACCGTCAATGGAACAAGTGGTGCAATACTTAAACGGAAACCTAGCTTTGCCTGACTTTTGGCCATATTCTCCCGGAATTGGAGTCCTCACCCCACCACCACAGCTCATGCTGCCTTCACTATCACTGTCTTCTTCATCATCCAACAACTCTATGTTTATGACCCACTCAGTCGTCTACGGGAGTGGACGATGAAAGTTTCTAACAACTTCTTTCATCTTTGGCCTCTTAATATCATACTTATTTTCAACCCTTTCAATTCTATTTTTCTTTCATGTCCAGTCTTGGCATTCTCCATCAATCTTGACTAGTAGAACGATGTAAAAAGACTGATGTATTGTTTAAATTCTTGCTATTACTTTGCTAAATATTTAATTTGTATGTTAGTTGGTATTTAACTTTCTATATGCGGATGTTTGAATAAGTGGTGGTTATTTTAGTTTATAAAGAGTTTCACCTAAAAGTATATTTACGTTTGACTAATCGACTTAAATATAGTTAGGGATAGTTAGCGTCCAACCAACAACGATGTAAATAGAATGTGCATGCAATGCAAGGACAAGTGTGGAGTATAGATAAGGGAAAACGCGTTCAAACTAATTGTTTCTAATTCACCTTATATACATAATACTCGAGGCTATATGTGGTTAGATCAGGAACACTTTAGCTTCCACAGTGGCAGAAAGTGTTGTCCTCGACGACCATCGCACTCAGTCCTATATCTCTATAGGTGGTCCGGTCTGGTTGTGTGTTCTCATATCCAATGAAGCCAGAAACCACAGTTCACAGTTGACATGTTCGCTTACTCTTAAGCTCTATGAGCTTTATCATGATCTGTTATTACAGTATCTGTTTTGTTATTTTTTTCTGCTTCTCTGTTTCGGAGTTACCTGATTGAACCGTCAAACTCTGTCCTTCTGGACCTCTTTTGAATGAATTCGGTGATTAAAAAAAATAAAAAGATTAGTCTAAACATCCGCGGAAATTCTAATATATTGGTCGTATAAATTGGAGTTATGAATGCCTTTTGGATTAACTCAAAGTTCAAACCTAAACCAGTTAAGCCCACTCATCTTAAATGATATGACCCTAATACCTACAAATTCTACACTAGTTGTGAATAACAGGCAAAGATCACCACTAGATATATAGATACATCCAACCATAATCTATTTTTGTATCGGGGGTCAAAATATATTTTTAAAACATAAATTATAAACCACCGAAAAACTATATTTTTGGTGGGGTCAAAATTTCTTTTTAGAGGGGTCAATACATTTTTATTAAAAGAAATAAAATATTTTTAAAAATAGTGGGGTCAATTGAGCAACTGTAAATATAATACATAATTAAAATATAAATAAATTTCAAATATAAAACATTATAAATATAAATTAATTTTATGTTTATATAGATGGTTTATAGATTTTTGATAGCTTTAGTTATTTTTATCAGTTTAATAACTTTGAAATCCAATTCGATTACGTGATCGAATCAGGTCTAACTATTGAATCAGTCCTGTTTTAAAAACACTGGTTTCGTCCCAGTGGTCACTCGAATTGGGAACCTCTAACACAATAACCAGAGTCCTTCCCAGTTGACTTTCATCAACTAATGACCTCCGGTAATTCTCTCTTCCCTAAATACAGCAAATATGAAACGCAAAAGCAATAATGATAGATAAACCCAATCTAGAAGCTCACCGAGAGTTCGGAGATCGGTGATCAGGTAGAAAGAAAGCCACCTTCGAAGATCCTAGATTCGTAATGATGATGAAGTTCATGATCGTTTTGTTTGATTAAAGTTCCCAAATGTTCAGAAGCACACATATTATAATGTGAGTGTAACCAATAAGCCGGTTTAAATAAACCAAACAAAACCAGAATTAATATATGAAATAACCACTACATAAACCATTAATACTAACCACCGCAAGTCTCTTGTGTGAATTCTAATTATGAGTAATTTTGTAGATGCAGAGAACATGATTTATTGAAGATTTATCTTCTTGATTTATTAATGTTCAGGTCAGGCTGTATAAATAATGAAAAAGGTGCTGACAAAAAAAAAAAGAAATGAGAAAGGTTTTTTTTTTTGGTCAACAATTTCATTTCATAACTCTCAAAACAGAGTATTCAGAGAACTTAGTTTGGATACAACACGCATTATGAAAGCACCAGCTAAACAACTTGCTGTGCATTGATTAAAACTACGAGATAGTGGAGTGAAAAGAGTGACAAGGTTTCTGCAAAGAAAACCTGTGATCTAATCAAATCCAGCCATGAACGCATGGCAGAGAAAGGGACATTAGAGTCCAAAAGTAACTGAAGACTTGAGAGTCTATGAATCTTTGCTGACTGAAGAGCTTCAAGCATTGTTAAATCTTCGTCAACAAGGGACGAGTCTACACACAAACTAATAGAGGAGCTTTGGGAGTCAGGGGCTCCACAGATAAACCACCCAAAACCTTCAATTTTTAAAGCTTGAAACCATGTTCCATTCACCGGACCAGTCGGCAAGATCTTAACATGAACGGTTGGGGATGTTACAGCTACAAACTCAGAGGCGACAAAGCAGGCGACAAAGCCCTGCTTTATGAAGTCTGAAAGCTGTGAAGAGGACCACCCCCGCCAAAATGAGAAAGGTTATACTCTGGTTAATATTATTCTTCCTTTTTTTTTTTTTTTTTTGAAACACATATTATTCTTCCTTAAAAGAATGATTTTATTTGACGTATAATAATCCCAATTATAGTATTCTTATATAGACGTGTTATCCGTGAACTTTGAAGGCACACGCCCAAACCCATGGCTGTTTTTTTTTTTCTTTGATCCATGGCTGTCTTGACGAGGACAGGTGTTCGAAGGTCTTACTAAGGGTAAGGGAAAAGCATAATACCTTAAAGATTCCAAGGCAGTCGTCAATAGTTAACTTTGATGTCATCTTCAATGAGTCTACTACAACCAGAGAGAAAGAAATCATTGTTAACCATTTGCTAACTATTTGGAGCAGAGTGCAGACAAAAATCAAAACAGAACTCCCTGTTTTATTACCAATGATTCGAGGATTGCTTCTTGGAATCATCTGGATGATATATTGTGTTTGTCCATCCTTTCAACAAAACACGACGTTTGTATACAACGGCTTCGGCCAAGGAGCTCATCGTCTTCATCTCGAGGGTAGTGCAAGAATCCTTCCAAAGAACCATGTCTTGCAACTGACAAATGCGACGACAACGCAAATAGGTCGGGTTTTCTTCCAGGAGCCTGTTGAGTTCAAACCATCTGAACCAGTTTCCTTCTCCACACATTTCGTGTGTGCGATGCTCCCTGTCGGTAAGATCAGTGGCCATGGCATTGCGTTTTTTGTGTCTCATTCCACTGACTTCTTAGGCGCTGAACCAACTCGGTTCTTCGGGCTTTTCTATGCAAATAGATCAGATTCCGCTCGTGTGTTGGCTGTTGAGCTTGATGTAGCTCCAGAAGCGGAAGACAACGATGGTAACCATGTTGGGATTGATGTGAACAGCGCAAAGGATGTGATATCTGCCGACGCTTCTTATTATTCAGACAAAGAAGGTAGAAAGATAGACATTAAACTATTAAGTGGAGATCCTATTCAGGTTTGGGTGGATTATGAAGGAACCACACTCAACGTTTCTTTGGCTCCTCTAAGAAACCACAAACCAAGCCGACCTCTTTTGTCATCAACATCCATCAATCTTACCGAGATTGTGCAAGGTAGACGAATGTTTGTTGGGTTTTCGGGTTCAACCGGGTCAATCATGAGCTACCTACATACTCGGGTGGAGTTTTAGCAAAAGCATGGCGTCACTACAAAAGATTGACGTCTCAAAACTTCCCAAAGTTCCTAATCCTAGGAATAAAAAGAAGTCTCCATCTCGGTTGCTTGATGCTCTGCTTGGTTTTATAGCTTTCTTACTTTTGGGGCTTCTTGTTAAAGCTTATATGTATAGGAGAAACTTGTACGCGGAAGTAAGAGAGGAATGGGAGAAGGAATATGGTCCACTCAGGTTTTCCTACAAATCTTTATACAAAGCAACAAAAGGGTTTAGTAAAAATGAGTTTCTTGGGAAAGGAGGTTTTGGTGAAGTCTACAAAGGAACATTCCCTCGGAGCAAAGAAGCCAGAGAAGTGGCTGTGAAGAAAGTATCACATGACGGTGAGGAAGGCATGAAGCAATTTGTCGCTGAGATCGTTTGCATGAGGAGTTCGAAACACCGAAGCTTGGTTCCACTTCTTGGGTACTGCAGGAGAAAACATGAGTTATTATTGGTATCTGAGTACATGCCAAATGGTAGCCTTGACCAGTACTTATTTGATAATGATAAACCGGCTCTCCCCTGGTGGAGAAGACTTGCCATTATCAAAGACATCGCGTCAGCTCTTAGTTACTTACACACAGAAGCTGACCACGTTGTTATACACAGAGATATCAAAGCGGCTAACGTTATGTTGGATGCAGAGTTTAATGGAAGGTTGGGAGATTTTGGCATGTCCAGGCTATATGACAGAGGGGCTGATCCAACAACAACAGCTGCAGTTGGAACTGTTGGTTACATGGCACCTGAGCTATCAACAATGGGACCTTCCACTGCAACTGATGTATATGCATTTGGTGTTTTCTTGCTTGAAGTAACTTGTGGGAGGAGACCTGTGGAACCTGGCTTGTCGGCTGAAAAACGTTTCTTGGTCAAATGGGTTTGTGAATGCTGGAGAAGGTTTTCTTTGGTTGATTCTATAGACTCAAAGTTGACAGACTTCTCATCTGAGGAAGTGGAGAGGGTTCTGAAGACCGGTTTGCTATGTGCAAACCTTGATCCAGATGCAAGACCGTCCATGGAACAAGTGGTGCAATACTTAAACGGAAACCAAACTTTACCCGAGTTTTGGCCATCTTCTCCAGGAATTGGAGTTCTCACTCCAACGGCGATTTCACCAGAACAACTCATGCTCCCTTCACTATCACTGTCTTCATCCTCATTCAACAACTCTTTTATGACTCACTCAATCATCTACGGGAGTGGACGATGAAAGTTTCTAACAACTTTTTTCTTCTTTGGCCTCTCATATCGACTGATTTTCCCTTTCCATCCGATTTTTGTTTCATTATATGCTCACACCATGTCCAATCTTGAAATTATCTATCAAACTTGACTGGTAGAACGATATAAACAAGGAATGATATTTTGTGTAAATTCTTGAGATTACTTTGCTAAATATTTACTCCCTCTGCTTCATAAAGAATGTCTTTTTTTTTCTGAGACACATACTTTCATTCCCTTAATTCAAGATAGAGTTAGAGGACAAAAGAGCCTCGTTTACAAACAAAACATGCTTAGCTAGAGTTTCAGCTTCTCTGTTTCTTTCTCTTGGAATCCACTCAAAAGAGATGGACTCAAAAAAGCTAGCAGAAAATAAAATGTCTGATACCATTCCGTTGATCTGAGGAGTGTTGTTTCCTTTCTTGATACTATTGATCAATTGCAAAGAATCAGATTCACACACGAGTTTCTTGACGTCCTTCCGGTGGCAATCCTCTAATGCTTCCCCTACTGCCAAAGCTTCTCCCACTAGCGGTGATGCTATCTGCAAATTCAGCGTTGATGCTACCTCTGTTTTGTTGCTCTGTGTTATTGTCCATCCGAGTCCGGTGCCAAGAGTTCCAGCTGACCAAGCTGCGTCTGATCTCAGAAGTGGGATGTCGTCGTGGTACGTTCTTGGTGGTTTAGGGTTCTTCTTTGTGGTTATCTTTGGAGGTTGTTGTCCTGATTGCCATTCCCGAGCCTGGGCAATTGCTTTAGTGAGGGTGTCTTCCACCGATATCAGCTGACCAGTGAAGATCAATTTATTTCGTACGTTCCAGATTTCTCACAGGATCCAAGTTTCCAAGTGTGTTGCGCTTTTTCCAGTTGGAGGGAGGCAGAGGCGAGTCTTCACTAAGCCTCAGAACTCAGTCAAATCTATCAGTCCTCTGAAATCCAAATCGCCTAGGAAGGGTGCATTTTGCCAAATGGTCTTTGCAAAATCGCATTGGAAAAACAGATGAGTGATAGATTCGGGATTCCTGATATCAAAATAGGTGTCATTTTATATTTCCAATGCAAATTTTCTTATTAAATTTCTTTCTTACCCTTTTAAATAACCAGTAGATATTTAGTTAATTCATTTTTATTTACTTAACTGTATAATAAATAGGGATATAATAGTATATTTTCATTTTCTAATTCACGTGAAATGTATCTAAGTGGCTCTCTTTATATACCAGAGCGAGTATAAAGTAAGTTGTTGTCACTCTTTCATTTAAGGCATGAGCCAGTTAGAGACTATAGATAGTCAAGCATCAGAGATTTTTTAGAAACTTGAACTTTGTTTGAGGTACATTCATCAGTTTGTTGTTCCTTTGATAATGAGTCAACCATTGTTGGCGGTTCTGTAGTGAGAGAGGTGATACATAATCTAGTTATGAAATTGTTAATTTTAAGTTTTAGCTCTTATGTTGGTGAGACTGACAAACTTGAAAGACACAAAATTTTAGGGGAAATTTGGCCACATGACTATATCAAACAACAAAATTAAGTTTATGCACATTACAATCAAATGGTTATGACATTTCTATAATATTTAGTATATTGTCCTTTCTAACTTTCCCATCTCTTTTTAATTAATATTATCAGTTTAAAAATTACATATTCAAATTTCTTATAAATCTATAAAAACAGTTTTTGTATATGAAATGTTTTGAATTTTGTAAAACTAACATATATTTATAAAATTGAATATATACAGTTATAATACGATTATGTTATATTCTACTTATGAAACGTAATATACAATTGTAATTATACAATCTTTCTTTCTTCCATCTCTCATGTCTCTCTCTACCCTATCTCCATCCCTATCTTTCTCCCTCTTTCCCTCTTTCCCTCTCTCCAGTCTCCTCTCTCTATCATTTCTCTTGCTCTTTTTTTTATCATATAATGTTCAAATAATATATTGTTGTATTCTATTCTATTTACAAAGCGTAGAATAGAATTGTAGTCTCTCTCTCTCTCTCTCTCTCTCTCTCTCTCTCTCTCTCTCTCTCTCTCTCTCTCTCTCTCTCTAAGAATTAAATTCTTCTCTATTGTTGCATTTTGTTTGAAATATCTATTCTATATAGAAAATATACATAGAATGGTATCTGCTATTATGCGTGGCATATAAACGCTCACACGCTAAAGAGGATTATAACTTTTGACTAACGATAGGACTAAAATGATATGGTCAATGAAAGTTTATAACTAAAATAGCTTGTCAATAAAAGTTGGTGTTTTAAATGGTCTAAGTGAAAGTTCGTGTTTTTTTTCAACCAAATTTGAAAGTTCGTGATTTAAATGACCATTTTTCCGTTTCTAATCTGTGCTGCCATGAGAAAAGAACACATCAACACCATGGGAGAAAGGAATGGACGGCCGCTGGACCTCTAAATGTCATCAGGATCATCACCGGATTCCATTCATCCTTCTGTAATTATCTCTTGGTTGATGGTGTGTTTCCTTGATATTCTAACTAAAAGAAAAATTAAAGGTTTTCAGAGAAAAATCATTTGGGTAAGAGGATGGATTGTGAATGAGTTAATGAGACGACGAAGAACAATTCTAGAGCCATATATATAATATCTATTTCCGATGGTGTAATCAATTGGTAGGTCATCGGAAACTCATTCACCCGGCAAATTCAAACAGTTTGGGAGCAGTGGGCGGCAAACGTTAAATTTAAGATGGTCGGAAAATCATCAGAATCTGGGATGGTTTCTGACAATCTACCGACGACCCGTCAATACCAACAAGATTCCGATGACTTTCTATTTCCATGAAGTTTCCGACAGAGGTATTAGAGTGATTTCCGACAAGTTCTCGACTATATGAATTTATTGCTAATTCTCGAGGATCTTCCGACAAAATTTCTGATTGATTTCCGAGAATATTTGACCCTTGGAAATTACTGATAACTTTCCGACAAGATATTGATTCGTCGAAAATTTCTCGGCACATAATTGGAATTTGATCGGAAAATTCTGACCATTCAAATCCTTGGAAATTATCATAGGAAGGTGAGATGTTTTCTTGTAGTGTAATATGCATATTATATAACATATAATAATAGCCAATCATATTGTTCTATATAGACGTGCTATCCGGTAACTTGAAAGTTTTAATGATTTAACTTTGAAGTCACCCCCAAATCCATGCCTGTCTTGACGAAAGTCTTGCTAAGTGAACAGCATTATACCTTAAAGATTCTAAAGCGTTCTTCAATATTTACTTTGGTGTCATATTCAGTGAGTCCATTACCAACCACAGAGAAAGACAAAACTGTTAACCATTTGTAGCAGAGAAAGGAAAGACAAAACTCTGTCTCCTTCATTACCAATGGTTCGAGAATTGCTTCTGGCAATCATTTGGATGATACACTATGTTTGCCCATCATTTCAACAAGACACGACGTTTGTCTTCAACGGCTTCAGCCAAGGAGATCATCATCTTCATCTTGACAGTAGTGCAATGATCCTTCCAAAGAACCATGTCTTGCAACTGACAAATGCGACGACAACACAAATAGGTCGGGCTTTCTTCGAGGATCTGGTTGAGTTTAAACCATCTGAACCAGTCTCCTTCTCGACACATTTTGTCTGTGCGCTGGTTCCTGCAAGTGAGATCAGTGGCCACGGCATTGCGTTTTTTGTATCTCATTCCACTGACTTCATAGGCGCGGAACCAACTCGGTTCTTAGGGCTTTTCAACGCTAATGGATCTGATTCCACACGTGTGTTGGCTGTTGAGCTTGATACATCTATAGCTCCAGATGTGGGAGACATCAGTGGTAATCATGTTGGGATTGATGTGAACAGCGCAAAGTCTGTGGTCTCTGCTAATGCTTCTTATTATTCAGACAAAGAAGGTAGAAAGATAGACATCAACCTATTAAGTGGAGATCCTATTCAGGTTTGGGTGGATTATGAAGGAACCACCCTCAACGTTTCTTTGGCTCCTCTTAGAAACCAGAAACCAAGCCGACCTCTTTTGTCCTCAACGTCCATCAATCTTACCGAGATCGTGCAAGGTAGAAGAGTGTTTGTCGGGTTTTCGGGTTCAACCGGGTCAATCATGAGCTACCAGTATATACTCGGGTGGAGTTTTAGCAAAAGCATGGCGTCACTACAACAGATTGACGTCTCAAAACTTCCCAAAGTTCCCAATCCTAGGAATAAAAAGAAATCTCCATCTCGGCTGCTTGATGCTCTTCTTGGTTTTATAGCTTTCTTACTTTTGGGGCTTCTTGTTAAAGCTTATATGTATAGGAGAAACTTGTACGCGGAAGTAAGAGAGGAATGGGAAAAGGAATATGGTCCACTCAGGTTTTCCTACAAATCTTTATACAAAGCAACAAAAGGGTTTAGTAAAAATGAGTTTCTTGGGAAAGGAGGTTTTGGTGAAGTCTACAAAGGAACATTCCCTCGGAGCAAAGAAGCCAGAGAAGTGGCAGTGAAGAAAGTATCACATGATGGTGAAGAAGGCATGAAGCAATTTGTAGCTGAGATCGTTTCCATGAGGAGTTCAAAACACCGGAGCTTGGTGCCACTTCTTGGGTACTGCAGGAGAAAACATGAGTTGTTACTTGTCTCTGAGTACATGCCAAAGGGTAGCCTTGACCAGTACTTGTTTGATAATAATGATAGACCGACTCTCCCCTGGTGGAGAAGACTTGCCATTATCAAAGACATCGCGTCAGCTCTTAGTTACTTACACACAGAAGCTGACCACGTTGTTATACACAGAGATATCAAGGCTGCTAACGTTATGTTGGATGCTGAGTTTAATGGAAGGTTGGGAGATTTTGGTATGTCCAGGCTATATGACCGAGGAGCTGATCCAACCACAACAGCTGCGGTTGGAACTATTGGTTACATGGCACCTGAGCTTACAACAATGGGACATTCCACCGGAACTGATGTATATGCCTTTGGTGTTTTCTTGCTTGAAGTAACTTGTGGGAGGAGACCAGTGGAACCTGGCTTGTCGGCTGAAAAACGTTTCCTGGTCAAATGGGTTTGTGAATGCTGGAGAAGGTTTTCTTTGGTTGATGCTATTGATACAAGGTTGACAGAATTCTCATCAGAAGAAGTCGAGAAGGTTCTGAAAGTCGGGTTGCTCTGTGCAAACCTTGCTCCAGATGCAAGACCGTCCATGGAACAAGTGGTGCAATATTTAAACGGAAACCTAGATTTACCTGAGTTTTGGCCATCTTCCCCTGGGATTGGAGTTCTCACTCCAACAGCGTTTTCACCAGCACAGCTCATGCTCCCTACACTATCACTGTCTTCTTCCTCATCCAACAACTCTACGTTTATGACTCACTCAATCAACTACGGGAGTGGACGATGAAAGTTTCTAAAAACTTCTCTCATCTTTGGCCTCTTAATATATCTACTGACTTTCAACCCTTTCCATTTGATTTTTGCTTCATCATATATATGCTCAGGCCATGTCTATTCTTGACATTCTCCATCAAGCTTGACTGGTAGAATGATATTAATAAGGACTGATATTTTGTGTAAATTCTTGAGATTACTTTACTAAATATTTATAAAACAAGTTGATGAGCCAATTATAGATTAAATATAGTCAAAGCATCAGACATTTTCCAAAAGCTTGAACTTTATCTGAGGTAACTTCCATCAGTTCTTTTTGTTCCTCTGACAATGACTCAAACATATTATCGTTTGTTCTGCAGTGAGAGAGCAATTTTGTTATGAAATTGTTTCTTTCAAGAGTTAGACTAGGTCGGAGAACTCACAAACATTAAAGAGACACGAGTTTAGTTGTGTTAGATCTAAAAGCATGCTTAGTGGGGAGTCTCTCAATGAAAATCTCTCAGAATGTTTTATCCCATATATTAAATATTATAATAGAAGAGTCTCTATAATTTGAGATTTTGATGAGACTTTCCATTATAATATAATATATTTGGTGAAAACACCCTTTTGAGCACTCTTTAATTTGGATGGCCATGAAAGCATCTTTAACTTCGTTCTATTTTTTTGTTTAAAATAAAATTTGGAATAAATATGCTTAAACTTTATTTTATTTTTCATTTTATAAAAAGAATAATTTATTTATTTTTTGTTCATCATTCTATTTTTTACTATAAAACAGATATCATTATACTATAACACAACTTCATTATAGAGTTACTCTATTTAAAAGAAAAAAAAAACTAAACCATCGGAGATGATTTTAAGTACTTTCAATATATTATTGCATAACAGAAAGCCTAGTAGACGCATGATCCAGGCCATGGCATGGATCACAGGGTACTGGATTATAAAGAGTTAAAATATTCAGAGCTAGTGACAGTTCAACTTTCTATATTGTTTCAGAAAATTAGGACTTGGTAGTTGGTATGATAATTAAGCTTGTCTTTTGATCAAAAACTTGGTCTTTGAATATTGTCAAACTACAAAGGAAATTCTATTATGTGGAATTTGCGTATTCTCGAAGCCAGTGCCGGTCTAACATTTAACAATACCCTAATCCAATTTTAAAACTATGTCTTTTAATATTTTGTATCGAAATTATAAAATAAAACTAATATAAAAGTAAATTAAAATTTGAATTAAAACAAGAACTCTAAAATATTAAAATATATTTTTTGCATTTTTCCATGTAAAAGCATTCATTAAATAAATATAGTCAAATCTTATAACAGTTTTAATCGATAATAAAATCAGTTTAGGTAATCTCTTAGATAACATGTTATACTACAAATAACTATTTATACTTTTTAAAAGCTTTTTATATGTGATGATCGATATTCTTATATTCAAAAATGCACACTTAACAATTTATGTTTATTAGATAACAATCATTCTTTAACAAACAAATATTATAGTAGGCTTTCTAATCTATTTTGACATTGATTCTTGTAGAGTATTAGTTCCATAAATAAAATACCATTAATTATGTTCGAATGAATATTATTTTAAAGAAATTTTCAGTATTTGAATTATGGTTTCAAATTATCATAAGTAAAAATGTCCAATAAGTATACTTTCAATTAAAAAATCTTATCAATTTCATTTTATCTATAAATATAGTAAAAAATATATATAAAAAATATGTCCATTAAAATTAGATGCCCTAATCGACGGTTTGGGTGACTTCACCTCTGGATCGGTCCTGCTCAAAGCACACAAGGTGCAAGCATCTGACCACCAACCTCTTATCTGACTTCCTTACATTAATGAATGTTCACTAAGATATGTAGGTAGCTAGTAATTAAGTTTATAAATTACACCTCTTCTGAAGCCAGGTAGTTCTAACAGAACTAAACCGTTTCAATCCAATCTTATACTGCTCTTCATGTGGTTACAACAGTGACATCACATAACCAAGAAAAATGAAAGAAGGCGCCCTAATAATTAATTCATAAATGTTTGTTACAGGCAATATACATCATTGCTACAATGCGCCCCCATGTAGCAGTTGCGTTGTCTATATGGATTGAAGTCGATATTATATAAAGTTAAAATATCGTCTGAAATGGAAAATTTTGAAAACCACGTTAAGCTTTGTTTTCTAGATTACTTCCTCCGTTCCAAAAAGATTCATGTTCTGGAAAAAAAATCGTTTCAAAAAGATACATCTTTTACATTTTCAATACTTATTAATGAAAAATTGTACATTTCAAAAATATAACTGTATTTATTAAAATTTTATTGGTTAAAATTTATGGAGAACAGTTAATTAAAGAAAACAATACATTAGTAACTAAAATTTTCTGGTTTTCTTAGTAAGTGTGAAAAATCTAAAACATATATCTTTTTAAAACTGAGAGAATATTTAATAACACCATGTTAATTGAGCCTTGGACCACTAAAACAGAACCTCACAGCCTAACTTGTTCATTTTTTTATGCAGCTTATGAGGTTTATGAGATGCATCTGCACATCAGATCTGAACTCTCTGTTTATCATCTACAATGGCTCGTGTGTTGCTTCAGATCCTGATCACCTTCTCTCTTCATCAGATTTCTGTACCAAGTCAACAAGAGTCAAGGTTTGTGTTAATTCTATAAGTGTCTTAAATTTCTGTGCACCAGTAAAATACTAAGGATGTAGACCTGTGGAACCGCAGTTGGGATCTGAGAAACAACATCAAATGCGTGTGTAAGTGCTGGAAAAAGATGCTTTGTTTGATGCCACAGACCCAAGATTGGGGAAATGGATTCTTACCAGAAGAAGTGGAGAATGGTTATGAAACTTGGCATGCTATGTTCAAATATAGTGCCAGAAACTAGACCTAGTATAGAACAAGTGGTCCTCTACCTAAACAAAAACTTACCATTGCCTGATTTTTCACCGTATACTTTGGGAATTGGCACTGCTCCGGTACTGGTCGATGCATCTTCTCTTGTAGTCTCATCCGCTACTTGGAGTTGGTCAGCTCCATCAATGTCTTCTTCCTCGGCTAACCACTCACCTTATGCCTGTCTGTCAACGAAGCAGCCATGGGGACAGACATTGGACACTAAGAACTCTTTTCACGTAGTTGCAGAACCGGAGAAGCCTAAGACGACTCTCCTACCCTCTGTCTAAACGGTCACATTGCATGCAAAAGATCTTAAGGCCATATTTTGATAGCTCTCAAGACCTTTCATCTGCCTCATTTTCCCAATTAAAATAGTTTGTTCCTTTGGAAATGTTAATCCACTCAAGATACGGAACTGAGATTTCTCCTCAGTGTGCTGGAACTATGTGTTATGTTATCGTAATGAACTGAATACACATTCGTAAGTGTGTACATGAGAGAATGTGTTAAACAACGTATGATGTGACTATCGGATAACAGTCACACCTACGAACGACAGATGTAGTTAGTAACTGAGCCTGGCATGTGATGTCAAACCTACGAGAGGGACGACAAATGTAGTAGTAACTGAGCCTGACATCCATGTGATGTGACACATGAATTTTAGTGCTATGTTGTCGTATGTATTATATGTCAGTGGTTGGTTTACATATATATGTAAACTTCACTCCGGATCCAAACGGTTATATTTTTTTTGATTATGTTATGTTCAAACTAGACAAGGTGCAGGTCTCTTATATGACCTTCATTTTACATTGATGAGTTTTCTCCTTAGTATCATTGTTTGCCGCATCACGAAAAGCCACTTTGTGGAATCTAAATAGGCTGCCTTTAACCTACATAATCAAAGAACGAAGTAGATGTTCTTTCTGGTATCTTCATTGCTTAACTGGCTCTATTGACTTTGCCAGGCTTTCCTAGCCTTGTTGTTTCTTTCACTCTAGGTCATATTTTATTTGTTCAAAGTCATTATATTAAAACATGGCTTTTTGTTTCTGTATCTGGAAGTGCCAACGTAATATTTAAAGTCTAAACTAGCTCCAAGTTGAACAAGTAGGAGTAAACTCCATTAAAAGTTAATGCACATCTAGTCTAAGACATACGCTAGTGATTTTTAAATTTTGTTTGACCTGCTGTTACCGTTTGTGGTGCATCACATGTAGCATTGCGTAGTCTCTTTTAAGTCATTTATGTTCAAATATTGTGTCAGATGAAGAAGCTTTATTGTTAATTTATCTAATACTATACTAGCATTAAAGAAGTCCAGATTGTAAAGGAGAATAAACGGCGAATGCTTTTGGTGCTAATATTCCCTTTTGGATATAAACAAACAATACTTTACACTTGCATCACTAAAACTCAAGCTCACATTCTTCTTTGCTACTTCAAAACAGATCCAGACTCTCTATTCATCATCAGCAATGACTTGTGTACTGCTTCAGATCCTGGTGATCTCTTGTTTTAGGCTGATTTATCTATCAATTCAACAAGAGGTCAAGTTTGTCTATAACAGTTTTGGCGGCCAAGATAATCTCTATCTTGATGGATCTGCAACAGTTCTTCCCAATGGATTACTGCAGCTTACAAACGCTTCAGACCATCAAATGGCTCATGTTTTCTACAAGAAACCAATCGGTCTCAGTTCCTCTAAACCACTCTCCTTCTCAACCCACTTCGTTTGTGCTCTGGTGCCTCGGACAGGCTTTGAAGGTGGCCATGGCATGGCCTTTGTAGTGTCTCCTTCTATGGATTTCTCACACGCTGAGTCAGATAGATACTTGGGGGTTTTCAACGTCTCGAAAAATGGATCTCCCTCTTCTGATGTGCTTGCTGTTGAGCTTGACACTATTTGGAATCCAGATTTTGAAGACATTGATAACAATCATGTGGGGATTGATGTGCACAGTCCTCTGTCTGTAGGAATAGCTTCAGCCTCTTACTATTCAGACAAAAAGGGTAAGAACGAAAGCATAAACCTTCTGAGTGGAAAACCATTACATGTCTGGGTGGATTATGAAGACACTATGCTTAATGTCTTCATGGCTCCTCTTGAATTTCAGAAGCCAAGTCAGCCTCTTTTGTCACAAGCCATCAATCTTACAGAAGTTTTTCCAAATAGTTCAAGACTTTTTGTTGGGTTCTCTGCAGCAACAGGGACAGCTACTAGTTATCAATACATTCTTTCATGGAGTTTTTGCACAAACAGAGGTTCTTTGCAGAGACTTGACATCTCAACACTCCCTGAAGTTCCTCAACCAAGAGCTGAACATAAGAAACATTCTCAACTTATCATTATCCTGCTTGGTTTTCTGGCTACCATGGGCTTGGGTGTTCTCATAGGAGTGTATCTTTTCAAGAAGTGTAAGTATGCAGAAGTAACTGAAGAATGGGAAAAGGAGTTTGGTGCACATAGATTCTCTTATGAGTCCTTATACAAAGCAACAAAAGGGTTCAACAAGGATGAGTTTCTTGGAAAAGGAGGTTTTGGAGAAGTGTACAGAGGAACTCTCCTTCTAAGCAGAGAAATAGCTGTGAAGAGAATGTTCCATAATGATGATCAAGGTGTGAAGCAGTTTGTGTCTGAAGTGGTGAGCATGAGATGTCTAAAACACAGGAATCTTGTTCCACTTCTTGGCTACTGCAGGAGAAAGCATGAGCTTCTTCTGGTCTCTGAGTACATGCCCAACGGTAGTCTTGACGAGCATTTGTTTGATGACCAGAAACCAGTCCTTTCTTGGCTTCAGAGACTTGTAATCGTCAAAGGAATAGCTTCTGCTCTATGTTACCTACATACAGGTGCTGACCAAGTTGTTCTGCACAGAGATATCAAAGCTTCGAACATCATGTTGGACGGTGAGTTCAACGGAAGGCTAGGAGATTTTGGAATGGCTAGGTTTCATGACCATGGAGAGTATGCATGCCCAACAGGAGCCGTTGGAACTATAGGGTACATGGCGCCTGAGATAATTGATATGGTAGCTTCCACTGGAACTGATGTGTATGCCTTTGGTGTTTTCATACTTGAAGTAGCATGTGGGAGGAGACCGGTGGAACCACAGTTACAGTGTGAGAAACGAGTTCTGGTGAAATGGGTTTGTGAGTGCTGGAAAAGGGATTCTTTGCTTGATGCTGTTGACCCTAGATTGGGAGATGAGTTCTTACCAGAGGAAGTTGAGATGGTTATGAAACTTGGTTTGCTATGTTCAAATATCGTGCCAGAATCAAGGCCTGCGATGGAACAAGTGGTTCTGTACTTAAACAACAGTCTACCTTTGCCAGATATCTCACCATATGCTGTGGGGTTTAGCAGTCATTATTCGGTTCTGATTGATGCAGCCTCTCTTGTAGCTTCAAGGAGCTGGTCAGCTTCCTCGGTATCTTCTTCCTCGGGCTAATAAATAACCCACCTTACAACGGATTAGCCATGGTGACACATAATGGAATCTAAGAACTCTCTTCATATAGTTGTGGAATAGAAAACCCTCAGATCGTCTCCCTGGCTTCAACAGCGTGTGGGAACCGAAATTCGCACCGTCAAATTAAGTTGATTTGGAGGAAAGCCAAGTGAACCAAGCTTTCCTGAAGGTCCGGATATCTGCTGGGCGCTACGACACAATCAGTTTGACAAAGAAAATATGAAAGCAAGTAAAAATCGTTAAGAAAAGGAATAGAGCAAAAGATTTTATTTCGAATCCGCGTTTGGCGTGAACAACAGGTAAGAGCCTTGGCTACGAGCTGTCGGCAAGTTAAGCTGTCTGATCGCCTAAGTCTATCTGGTTAGTCGCGGCTTCGCTAGTGAAAACAGAAAAGAATGCTAAGTTGCTCTAAGTGCTCTGGACGTTTTGTCATCTGGTTTGCTTCTTGCTCAAAGCTCTCCTTATATACTCCTCTATGGTCTATCTTCGCGGGCTGAGTTGGGCTTTTCCATTTTCGTCCATCTTTGTGTTTATCGGAAACTTGACATTTATCTTGAAATCTCGACATTTATCTTAAAACTTGATATTTATCTCTTATGGAAACTTGACATTTATCTCTTATGTGAGGATAAAGATAAACCGTCATAGTTATCCTTCTTTTCGGAAAAATGTCGCATGGGCGTTTGGCGGCGTTAGGCCGTTAGGTGTTTTACGGTTTTGAAAGGACAGTCTTTGAAGGTCTCGGTGTTTCGAAGGAACCTTAATTCCTTGTTTAGTGAAGTGAAGCGTTAAGTAACGTGATCATACCAAACCTCGTGATTGATCGAACAAGCTAAGATGGGATCGAACCGGACCGCGATAGGAACGAGACCGGGCGAGGCCGTGGACCGACATAGGCCGACCAGCCCAGCGATGGGTGCGCGGCATGGGCGGTGCAGCGGTATCAGGCGACCAGCGTGGCCGAATGCCGGCGCCGGGCCGAGTGCGCCCGTAGGCGGCCGTGGCAGATGCCGCCCGGCATGAGCGAATGCCGCCGGTGCCAGAGCCGCCCGCGTATTAGGTACCGCCCGGCGCCAGGCGAATTACCCGCGGCGCCAGGCAGCCAATGGCGAATATGCAGGCCCGGCGAATGCCGCCAGCGGGCCAGTGCCGCCGGCGCGGAGCCGGCCAGCGTGGAGTGCCGCCCGGTATAAGCCAGCCAGCGTCCAGCGTGCCGCCCGCGCCAGGCGAATGCCGCCAGTATGAGCCAGCCAGCGTCAGCGTGCCGCCCAGCGAATGACCAGCGTCAGCGTGCCCGGCCAGGCAGGTACGCCGGCGCCAGGCGAGAATGCCGCGGCCCAGGCCAGCCAGCGTCCAGCGTGCGCCGCCCAGGCGAAGTGCCGCCCGGCGCCAGGCGAAGTGCCGCCAGCCCAACCAGCGTCAGCGTGCCGGCCTTGAGCAGGTGCCGCCCGGCGCCAGAGCCAGCCCGCGTCAGCGTGCGCGGCATGAGCGAGGTGCCGGCGCCAGCCAGCGTCAGCGTGCGCTGGTGCCAGGCCGTCTTGCCGTCCGTGGGTTTGTTCGATCTTTCCCTCGTCGGTTGTTTTGCGGGAAATCTTTCGAGTTTTGGGAGGTCTGTCGTAGATCTCGAGATAATTGTTTCCCGAGATTCCGCGATATCGGGATTTTGAGATGGACTTAGATCTTCAGATTTTCGATCGTCGAGGATGAGAGCAATATGGCTCGAGTTTTAGATATGTAAAAGGCGAATCTTTTAAACAATCGGGAAGGTTTTCACGGAAGACTTATTGAGATCGGACAATCCAGACATGGATTTCAAGGGACCAGGATGCTGTCATTGCCGAGATCGTGAGACGATCGCATTGATGGGCGCAGGACCCTCGCCGTTGGCGCCATATGGGAGTGGGCGAGCCTTCGTGAGTTTTATCGGCGGCGACCCGTTTCTTGGATTTGATCGTCGCGGCTTTTCTTCGAGGACTTTGGTGGCGATTTGTCATTGACCGATTTTGACCCCAACAGTTAGCCCCAGCTAGCTAGGAACCGTAGAGCCTGTGGATCCAAGCTTGCGGTATAACCGTGGGAAGGTGTTGAGATGTAATCGTCTGCGAAAATCGGGGTAAATAGTGATTTTACCTCCTTTATATGGAGTAAAATCTCTTTCTTACTTCATCACAAGGTTTACTCTCTCTCTCAAGAATCCTTTCTCTCTCTTTAAGAACAATGTCTTCAAGATCCTCAAAGAAACTCTTCTTCCCATTCATCCTCGGATGACTCTCCTGCTCATGTAGCGGTAAAGCGGAGGAGGGTCGAGGAGGAAAAAAGAAGAATCGTATTACCGAGCCCTTGTAGGTTAAGCCCCTACCTGCCAGAGATCCTGTTCGAAGAGGCCTCTGAGGCAGCCCGGTGCTCCTTTGCGGAGCTCGGTTTCTCGTAAATATCTCAAGTTCTTGAGATTTTTACCAGGTTCTGAAGAGTCAAATTTCAGTTCCGTTGGTAGCGAGTGCAAGGAATCCTCCGCCAGATTTCTTTACATGTTCGAAGCTTTCTTTACGTACTGCCGTATGTGGTTCCCAATTCCTGGTGCCATTGTTGCGGCTTCACGCTTGAACTTTGATCAACCAACTCAGCGTTCCTGCCTTGGAGAGTTGGCTTGGTAATTGCTAGCTCTGAACTTCGGGATTGATCTTGGTCGATGATTTGAAGGTCTTTGGGGTACTCGGCCGACGAGGGAGTGGCGGTTACTATTCCATGCTGCCTAAGAAGGATATGGCCGTGATTCGGGGACTACTTGAATCCCAAATCGTGGCAGTTTCTTCTTTGTTGGATAGATGGCGAGTCTGTCGAGGAGAGCTGCCTCCATCTATTTCAGCGAGCATGGAACTTTAACGAGGTAATGTGATGAAAACTCTGTTGTCTATCTCACTTTTCGAAGTGCGTGTCTTTGACAAAATTTCCGTTTTGTAGGAACAACCCTACCCGCATTTGCTGTAGCGTTTTGTCAAGAGATCTTCTTCGTCAAAGGCCGTTTTCTGGAAATCCTTCACCCTCGAGCGGATCGAGATCGGTTAACCTTTATCGGTCGGGGTTCGTTCCGTCGTGCGGCATCGAACCTATACCGTGATTCCTTCTCGGAGAGACGAGAGGTCTCGTAAGGGAAGAAATCGATGATGGGAATCGGAAAACCCTTCACCGTTGGGAGAAAAACCTAGTTTTGTTCCAGCGGAAAAAGAACCAGCGGTTTCCACCTATCAACTTCTTTGATGGCCTTCCTCCGGAGTTTACTACTGATGAGTGTTGGAGGATGAGGAGAAACAACGGGTTTTGCGAGGGCTCCCAGCGTGTCAACGAGTTTTGCCCCGAACTTCTTTAACCTTGCGTTTGAATCCGTATATAAGCATGCTTGCTGATCTTGAGTTTCATCAGGGGACTAAGAGTGTTTAGCGGCTTGACTCGAGTTTCCGCAAATCCAGGATTGCTAACTTCAAGACCACAGAAGTGGGCGAGAGCTTTTCGGTTCCGTCAAGAGGTGAAGGCACAGAGCGAAGCAAGCTGAGCTTCGCTCCGGGCTCTCTGGAGCGGAAAGGAGAGGAAGAAGGATGGTGGCAGGTGGCAAGGCGAGGCGGAATCGTTTGCTGCTGAGTTTCAATGCTTTAAAAGCTCAGGAGTTTGTTGGTGATTTCAGCAGTGCGAGGGTTGATTGTAAAATCTTTACAAGTCTCAGAACCAGATTTCTCTTCGATTCGAGATGGCTGAAATGAAGGATTTCATGGCGAGTGTGCTCATGCTGAGTCCTTGGTTCCTCCGGTAGAAGAAGAGTCCGGAGACTATGGGAACTATCGAGGTTTCGAGGATCTGATGGAGGTCGAGCTGATGAAGCACCGAGAATGGTGAATGCTCGAGTGAATGAGGAAGTGGACCAGCCTGCTGGTTCATTTGGGATTTCTGCATCAGTTTCTCAGCGTTGACTTCCTTTGTGAATTGAATTTTCTGGCCGTGTGTGGCGTTTTAAATTTTATCCTGCGACCGTTGGAGGTTGCATTCTTATGTTTTGGGACTGGCGTTGGTGGCTTTGAATCCTGCCGTCTTTGCGGCTTTTATGAATATGAAAATTTGCGAGATTTAGTCTTTTGTTTTGATTTATACTTTCGTCAGTGTAGAGGGAAGGATCACGAGTAGTCGCCATTATCCTAACTCTTTTTTCGTAAGCAGTCGTATGCTACTTTTAGCGGCGTTTTAGGTGTAGCGATAAGAGACATGTTTTGGGATCATTATCACGATACTATGTCGTGAGATGTCAAGATCCAGCAAGACTGGGTTTAGGGCAAGACCTAGGTTTACTCTCAGCTTTGAGGCGCGATGACTGATCGGCTTTTCGTTTTGCCTGTTAGTGATTTCTTCCTGATTCTTCGTTTAAAGTCGCGACTATGCATCGGCTTATATGACTTGTGTTAAAAGAATCGAGCTATCTTGGAATATATCGAGGCGCTAAACCAAAATTTTGGGTTTCTTGTATAGCTATGATATCCTTGTCGGATGTAAGAGGACCTTTGGAGTCTGACTACGATTGGTGAAACGTTTCTTATGGCGTCGTCGGAATGTCGGCGAGTGAGAGTTTATTTTAAGTGGTGGACTGTCTTTTCGCGGATATCTGAGTTTTGTTATCTTTTAAGAAGTTCGGCGTCTGCGTTTCTTTTGAAGATATGATTTTCGTTTTCGAAGCGTTGATGCGTTTAAGTAAGTATAAAGATAGAAAGAATTTTATTAAAAATTTGAGAAGTTTAAAGTACATATGCGGATTTTTGGCGTTTTGTGGGAGTATAGGAGTATCGCGCAGTCCCCTTTTGGTGAGGGATAGCTGAACTTCGTCGGGTTTGACAGGCTGCCTCATACCTCTTTCGAGGATCAAGCCATCTCGTAGTTCTGATAGTTGCTTGGGCGTTTTACTCCCGTCGGCCGTTCGATCGTGCTGGTCGGATCAGTGGTGTGTCGCGGTCGAATATCGGTCCTCTGGCGGTGGATTCAGAGGCTTTGTCGCCTTCTTGAATCGTTGCCTGTTCGGATGATTCTGGATCATCTTTCCTCGAGTCTTCGGGAATGTTGTGTGATTCCTTTGCTCGTTTTGAGTTGACCGCGAGGGTTCGATCTTTTCGCGGTTTGAACTTCGGCTAGAGTAGCGAGAGTCATTGTTTCTGGCTACCCGGATGGCTGCGGTTCGGTCGGTCGGGAACTTGATACCGAGGTGATATGTGGGCGGTACTGCCTTCATGGAGTTGATCATGGGGTTCCCATGATGGCGTTGTAGATGGCGGGTTGTCGACTACTGCAAACTTCGGCGATCTTTGTAACTTCCTTATGGTGGAGTTTAATTTTCGAGGGTCATAGTGGCCGAAAACCCGTCAAAGGTTTTGGCTCGGGGCGACTTCCCCAGTGGGATCTTCATCCTGTAGAGGGTGTCGCGGAAGATGGCGTTGAGTGCTTCGGTATCGGCGAAATCGCGGCCGACTTGAGATCTGGATGACCAGGTCGATTACCAAAGAATCGCGGTGAGGTTTGTCGATTCCGGCGGTCTCGTGTTCCTCAGCGATTGTGTGGTTAGGAACATCGCTGTCGGGAACCAGTTGGAACTGTCTCGGCTTTTAGCCCGTAGGCTTTTATCGATGAGACGAGTCTGGTAGAACTGTGATCCTCCGATGATCATGTTTACCCTCTGGCGACTGCTGTTGTTCCCTTAGTGCGTCTGTCTTCTTCAGCGCTTTTCCCTGATTGGTTTCGATTGCGCGGTCTTGGAGGTAGTTTTGTTAGTCTTTGGGATTGAGTCGAGGCAAGTCCTTTATACTCTTGACCTTTGATAGCTTGCCCGGTGAGTTTTTCGCGGCGAGCGAGCGAACCTTGCAGTTCGCGATGGAGTGCCTCTGGTCGTGGAACTTCGCAGTAGGAGTTATCCTTGTACTGGTTCCTGGTCAGGTGTTTCGGAGGTTTTGCCCTGCTCGAGTTGATGCGTAGTTATGCTGCGCCTTGGGCGTCTTCCGCCGTGATGGGCGTATTTGTCGTTCGAGAGGTTTCTTCTTGGGCGCGGTTTTCTGCGGTCCGTGCTTCTGCGATGAAGCTTCATCTCTTCTTCCATGATGATGAAGTCTGTTGCCTTGTGGAAGTATCCTGGATTGTCAGCGGCTTTTCCAGTAGTATCCACTTCGGAACTTCGACTTGTACCGGAGAGTTTTCTCAGAGCGTCGATTGCGACATTATGGCTGATGCCGTTACTCTGGCCATCACCAGTTTGAACCTTCGCATGAAGTCGGCGGAGTGGCTTCGTCTTCCTTCGAGCTAGACTCCATAGATCCCGTCGGACGTTTCTCTATCCATGAACATGGATACTGTTTGAAAGCGCCGAGGCCAGTGGCGGAAGCTTCGATGGAGTTCCTTTTGAGCCGGAGAACCACTTTCGGCGCAGCACCTTTGAGGTGCTCGGCGAAGAAGACAATGACCTGCGTCCGTTCGCTCCGGAGTTTGCACCTACCCATTCGCGATCTGGAAGGACTGCAGGTGCGACTTAGGATCCGTCGTACCGTCATAGATCGGGATTTTGATCTTCCACTGGGTCTGAGATCGTGTTTCCGTGATCCAGTGGTGAGCGGTGTTTTCCGTGCTTCCTCGAGAAGTCTATCGATCTGGGGGCGGAACTGGTCGCTGATGGATCTCGCGATTTTACGCTTTCACTTCAGCCACGGTCTTTTGAGATTCCACGGAGATCATGGATCGCTATTGCGCCGGCGTTCCTCGAACCTGTCGGCGCTGGTCGCGATAGATCGAGTTTGATCTTCGCGAGTTCTTCCTGCTCCATCCATAGAGTTCTTCTTCCTCTTACGTCATGGGCCTGTCGAAGGATACCGTCTGCGGTGGCCGGAGTTCTCTCTGGGGTGGATGTCAGCGTCTTCATCGGAAGGATCGATCGATTAAGCTGACATCTAGATCGATCGCTTCGGCGTCGCTTTCCTTGTTTCCCGCGGCCGGGAGTGGAAGGTTCTGCGAGGTCGTTTGCTGTCCTCGGAGCCGTTTCACCGAGTGGGCTCTTCGGGGCATCTTTCTCGTGCCGGGAGATCGAAGTCGAGTCTCTATGGCGTGCCTTGGTGGATCCAGCGGCAACTTGCTCCTCGCAGTTAAGGTATCGACCTGTTTTGCGGCGAGGTTATCAGCTTGTCTGTTGTTCGCCAGCGCTTTGGTAAACATTCCTTCATCTGCTTGGCGCCTCGGTGTTTGCATCAGCGGTGACGTGGTGGCGTCTCCAGCTGGAGTCTTCTCAGCGTTGGCATCGGCGGGTGTTCCGTCTGGCTGGCTGATCCTTGGCGGCGTCGGCTGACATGATCGGCGTGTGCAGTTGCGAGATAGATAGATCCGTAACCCCTCCTTCTAAGCGTAAAGCTGTAGGAACGAAATTAGCACCGTCAAATTAAGTTGATTTGGAGAAAGCCAAGTGAACCAAGCTTTCCCTGAAGGTCGGATATCTGCTGGGCGCACGACACAATCAGTTTGACAAAGAAAATATAAGCGAAGTAAAAATCGTAAGAAAAAGGAATAGAGCAAAAGATTTTATTTCGAATCCGGCGTTTGGCGTGAACAACAGTAGAGCCTTGGCTCACGAGGCTGTCGGCAAGTTAAGCTAGTCTGATCGCCTAAGTCTATCCTGGTTGAGTCGCTGGCTTCGCTAGTGAAAACAGAAAAGAATGCTAAGTTGCTCTAAGTGCTCTACGGACGTTTTTGTCATCTGGTTTGCTTCTTGCTCAAATCTCCTTATATACTCCTCAATGGCGGTCTATCTTCGCGGGCTGAGTTGGGCTTTTCCATTTTCGTCCATCTTTGTGTTTATCGGAAACTTGACATTTATCTTGGAATCTTGACATTTATCTTCTGGAAACTTGATATTTATCTCTTATGGAAACTTGACATTTATCTCTTATGTGAGGATAAAGATAAACCGTCATAGTTATCCTTCTTTTCGGAAAATGCGATGCGTGGGCGTTTGGCGGCGTTAGGCCGTTAGGTGTTTTCACGGTTTTGAAGGGCAGTCTTTGAAGGTCTCGGTGTTTCGAAGGAACCTTAATTCCTTGTTTAGTCGAGGAAGTGGCGTTCTAGAGTAACGTGATCATACCAAACTGCGTGATTGATCGAACAAGCTAAGATGGGATCGAACCGGACGCGATAGGAGCGAGACGGGGCGAGGGCCGTGGACCCGGCGCCAGGCCGACCAGCGGCGGGTGCCGCCCGGCAGGGCGGTGCCGCGGCGCCAGGCGGCCAGCGTGGCGAATACCGCCGGTAGGCGAGTGCGCGGCGCCAGGCGGCCAGCGTGGCGATTACGCGTATGGGCAGACGCCCGGCATGAGCGGCCAGCGTGTAAGTGCGCGGTATGAGCGAATGCCGCCCGGCAAGGAGCGGCCCGTGGCGGGTGCGCCGGCGCCAGGCGAAGTGCCGCCCGGCATAGGCGGCCAGCGTGTGAGTGCGCGGCGCCGAGGCCAGCCAGCGTCCAGCGATGCGCGGCCTTGAGCGGATGCAGCCAGGCCAGCGTCCAGCGATACGCCCGGCGCCAGCCGACCAGCGTCCAGCGTGCGCCGGCGCCAGGCGAATACCGCCGGCATGCGCCAGCGTTCCAGCGTGCCGCCGGCGTAGCGAATGCGCCCGTAGGCGAAGTGCCGGCATCAGGCCAACCAGCGTCAGCGATGCCGCCGCGCAGGCGAGGTACGCCCGGCATGAGCCAACCAGCGTCGCGTGCCATGGCCAGGCCTGTGCCGCGGCGCCGAACCAGCCTGCGTCCATGCCCGGCGCTTGAGGAAGTGCCGCCGGCGCCATAGCGTCAGCGTGCGCTGGTGCCAGGCGTCTTCTTGCGTCCGTGAGTTTGTTCGATCTTTCCCTCGTCGGTTGTTTTGGAAATCTTTCGAGTTTTGGGAGGTCTCTAATCGTAGATCTCGAGATAATTGTTTCCCGAGATTCGAGTATCGGGATTTTGAGATGGACTTAGATCTTCAGATTTTCGTCGTCGAGGATGAGAGCAATATGGCTCCGAGTTTTAGATATGTAAAGAGCGAATCTTTTAAACAATCGGGGAAGGTTTCACGGAAGACTTATTGTAGATCTCGGACAATCGGACATGGATTTCAAGGGACCAGGATGCTGTCATTGCCGAGATCGTGAGGGCGATCGCATTGATGAAGCGCCGGGACCCTCGCCGTTGGCGCCAGATGGGAGTGGGCGAGCCTTCCGTGAGTTTTATCGAGCGACGACCCGTTTCTTGGATTTGATCGTCGCTTGGCTTTTCTTTCGAGGACTTTCGGGTGACGATTTCGTCATTGACCGATTTTGACCCCAACACAGCGTAGGTAGTCAGAGGTAAATAGCCAATGTACATAGTAGAAAGCAGATCTTCTTAGCTTTCAAGATTGTTTTATCTCTCTCACTTTGTCCCAGATCAATGAATTTTTCAGAATGTAACTTGTAGTCTTATTAGCACCTGCTGGCATAACCATTCATATTTTGAGTGTTCTTGTTCTCCGGTGAAATCTTTATTCAATGAAGATAGTGTCTAACAACCATCCAGCAGAACATTACGGCTTTAGGTAATGTATCTTACCATCTTTTTTATCTCATAGTGGCCATCCTCTTATATATGACTTGGTCTGATACCAAATGTATGTCTGGTTCAAGACAAGCTAAGCTGCTTATAATTTGTAAAAAAAAAGAGTTCCAAAGCTGTTTGGTTTAAGCTGAAACAGAGAGCAGAGGCTATTATGTTTGTAATAAAGAATGTGCAATATCATCAAATGTTATATTAGTTTGGCTTCATTCTCCAAGCCATGTGTGTATAAATGTCATTGTTAGAACCAGACAAGAGACCTTATAATTATTGTATGAACAACTTCTTAAAATACAGGCTTAAGGTAACTGTCATAGTAACATTGAATATCCATTTCATTTAGTAAATTCAACTCAGAAGACGTCCATTTGAAAAACTTTGCCAAAAGAATGTATAAAATTGGTATTGAGTTTATTCCTTGACGAAGTTTTTATCTTAAACTGAAACATACCATTCATTAGCAATTGATGCTCAAGGATTGCATCTCAGCTTCTTGATTTTCTTTAATCATCTTCTTTTCTTGTTAAGTCAACGAGAAGGAGCCAGTTTCATGTACATTGGCTTTGGCCAAGTTCAAGCTGATCTTCATCTAGATGGAGCTGCAAAAATCCTCTCTCGGATGGATTGTTGCAGCTAACTAACGCCTCCATTCGATTCATGGGAGAAAGATTTCTATTTCTCAACTCATTTTGTGTGTGCACTTGTGCCTAAACCAAGAGATGATGGTGGCCATGGAATTGCCTTTGTTGTATCTTCCTCCATAGATTTAAGACAAGCCAACTCAGTATTTGGGGAACTTCAACATCTCAACAAATGGATCTACCTATTCTCAGCGTCTAGATATTGAGCTAGATACTGTCCAAAGTACAGAGTTTGATGATATCAACAAGAATCATGTCGGTATAGACATCAACAGCCTGAATTCTATAGAGTCTGCTTCAGCTTCTTGCTTTTCAAAAACCAAAAGGAAGAATCAAAGCATGGAGCTCTTGAGTGAAGAATCTTTACAAGTGTGGGTGGATTATGAAATAAGTTTATACTCAATGTCACAGTAGCTCCTCTAAAAATTCAGAAGCTTCTAATGTCATGTTAGATTGTGATTTCACTGGAAGGTTATGAGATTTTGGAATAGCCAGGCCAGGTTTGATGATTATGGATATAGCTTACCAACAACGTCTGCTATAGGAACAATGGGTTACATCAATGGGAACCAATGGAAGGAGACCATTAGATCCAAAGATTCCAGCTGAGAAAAGGCATTCGATAAAATGGGGTTTGTGATTGCTGGAGAAGTGATTCTCTGCTTGATGCTATGGAGGTGAATACTAAGAAGAGGAGACTGATATGGTTCTGAAACTCGGATTGATATGCACAAACGTTGTGGCAGAATCAAGAACAACCATGGAAGAAGTGGTACAATACATAAACAAGAATCTCCCATTGCCTAACTTCTCACCAGATTCTCCAGGGATTGGTGTTTATACTCAGGTTTGCTGGAAACTTCACTTCAAGAATCTCTTTAGCACCATCAGCCTCTCCTCCTTCACCTCATAACTCCATGTTTGTTACTCACACAATCACATACGGAGATGGAAGGTGAGAATCTAAGAACAACTTTCTTACTTACTTCAATCTTATATGATTTCAGACAAAGAAGATGTAATCAGTGTGTATATTGGTTAGAGTTTTAAATGTGAATATGTGATAACATCATGAAAGGTTATATAATAGCAAACCTAATTAATTATTAATGAAACTTACAAAGTAGATCTCAAAAAACTTGTAAAGATGTTTCGGACCATAGTCTTCAAAGATAATATAAATGAAAGAACAAAAAGACAGAACAAGAACATACTAGTGACACACTTAAGCAACATGTGATACATTTGTAAGAAGTTTGGTGTTATTGCTTCCTTCAATCTGCAGATGAGTTGACATTGGACTTTTTGGAATCACAATTTTAATCTCGATCTCACCTGTGTCACCATTCTTCAGAGCTTCGCCAGAGGGAAGAGGAGATGATGAAGAAGATATAGTGATGATGTTTGTGAGATGATTCTCGTTGGATGGTTCTGGTGATCGAACAATCCACATGAGGTTGTAACCTCTAGTCTTATAAAGTAGTATGACAGCAGAAGTAACCAGAAGTTGGATCATCCAAGGTAAGGTTATGAGTAATGTTCCTGATATCGAAAAGAACTTGATATAACCGAAGTTGTGTCTCCCCGTGGTTGAGAGAGTGAAGAGAAGGATTCCAACTAGAGTTATCCAGAGAGAATGAGCTATGATGGTTCTGAGAGGGAGGCCTCTGTTTTCCATATTTACTGTCGTTTTCTTCAGTCTCATTGAAAAAATAAATCTTTTGAACAATATTAAGAGGTTGTTAGAGAGATTACAGCTGCTTAGTTTAGATTTTCTCTCAAAGTCAAATTTATTTTTCATTATTATAGGATTAAAATACTTTTTAAAAAAGGTTTTTGCACTACATATCAACGTTCTATGATTTAATTAGGCATTTGGTAACGAGACTGTACATAATTCGATAATCCCCGAAGAGTCCCTACTATCCCTAAGTTGTTGTATCCTAAATGATGGCCCGATCTGACATAAAGGCTTTTGGCGTGTTTGAACTGTTTGTAATAATGTCGAACCGTCTCAAACTCTTGAAAATCACATACCTTTTCTTGCAAAACCAAAAGAAAATAAGTTGCTTAAACTTCCCAATTTAGTCTACCATATCCATAACCTAAATTTTTCTCATCTGTAAATGACGACTAAGTTGCCGAAATGGTCTCATCTCGGATCAAGCGATTACGGGATGAAGATGAACTCGAGAAGTCGTTCGCGAGCCGATGACACTGTTCCCAATGTCGCGGAAGTGATCTCGCCATACGAGGAATGATGTTTGGGACGGTCAGAGCCAATGCGTTAGGGTTCTTACATACCAGTCATCTAGCGCCATCAACACCATACTCGATGCACTGTCGGAAGAAGATCCAGTTCCTTCGAATCCGCTTTGGTAAGCTGGTGGAGATAGCAGATAAACCCGCTTTTCGGTAGATTTGCGAATTTCTTCTTTCAAGACAGCTTAAGGTTGAGAAAAAACACGAAGCTTGGTTTCGTTTCGCCGGCAATCCCATTAGGTTTTCCCTACGCGAGTTTGCAATTGTCACCGGCCTCCCTTGTGGTGATTTTCCTAAGAAACCAAAGAAGAAAAGGAAGAAGGACATTAAAGAGAAACCATATTGGCCGGAGTTATTTGGAAGTGCAGAGGAGATGAGTGTTTCTAGGGCTGTGAAGATGCTGCGGAAAAAAACCGTTACAGATCCGGATAAAACTGGCGTGTCTAGCTATTGTCTCATCCGTTCTGTTGTCTACTAATCTAAAGGCTAAGATGCTCAAGGAACACGCGGAGCTTCTCGGTAACATAGACGACTTCTTTTCTTTCCCATGGGGCCGACTCGCTTTCGATATGCTTATGACTAGCATCAAGAAGAGGGATGAGATCTCACTGTCCCAAAATACGATTGCACTGAAAGGATTTGCTCTAGCGCTTCAGCTCATAATTGTCGAGGCCGTACCTTCTCTCACAGAAGTTGTGCAAGAAGAATGTTCATCTTCCGAATCCGATTCCGACGATGACGAGTCAGATAGCACGGTAAGGAAAACGAAGAAGCAGACTTTGAGTCCTTCGCACGCACGTGAGGTTGACAGAAAAGCTGAGGTTAGTACTCACTATTCTAATAGTTGGATTAGAAAAGCTTATTTTAAACAATATCTCATTCGAGTTTATTTGATGGGTTTCATTGTAGGCGCTGGTTAGGTGCATTATACCTCAGGATCCCTTAAGGCCAATCAATGAGTCAATACTAGTATGGGCAGATGAAGTAGTTGACATCAAAGTTAGTAACCTCCTCCAGGTTGATCTACGGTAATCATGTGTTTACCAAAGATATGTTCAAAGGTGGTGTTTCAAAATCCGATGTAGAAAAGATGCGTGAGAATTCAAAAGTTCCCATTAAAAAGAAGCCACAAAATATGAAGCAGACCAATATTGGAGATGTTGATGAAGGAAAAATAAGGTCGATTGTGTGTTCTATTCTTAAACCCGAGATTGAGAGGCTGGATCGGTATGTTTCATCTGCTGTTGCGTCCGATTAAAGACAATTCAGGTGTTATTGGGCAGTTGAGGCGATGTTAAAGTCCTTTAAAGCTGAAATATTTTCGTCTTTAGCGAATCCGGTCTGTTTCAGTCAGAGAACATACTTGCGTCTACGGTCAATCCTGTTTGTTGATGCAAATGAGAAGGGTCTCAATTGCAACAAGGTAGGCGTATCAGATGAAGCACCCCAACCTCATGTGGATTCAAATGCCAAGGTTATTTCAAACATCCTTGAAAACATCAGCCATTATTCAACACCTCCTTCTTCTGAAAACATTTAGTAAGTTATTACCTCTAACTACTTATTGGGGAGTATTCATTTATGTACACCTCCTTCTTCTCTATAATAATTTTTTTCTTCTCTTAGGTTTCTGAAGGTCTGCGTCCTCATCATCAAGTGTCTGTCCATGCTTCACCCGGCCATGTCGGAAATAACAACGTCAAACCTGTTTTGGATTCTGTTCTTTCCCAGAGTAATGGTCGTCCTGGGGTTGATGTATGTTTCTCTTTCCAAATTTTATTCACCAACATTTATAAACCTTGTTTGTTGAGTGTTGCATTCAATTTTGCAGTATTCTACCTTCGAGTTAGGTCTCACTCCGGAGATACCGCCAGCAACAGTTGGTGTGGATGAGGTGGGTGAGAATGAAACCGTAAAAAATGTAAGAAATCCGGCTTTTTACAATATATCTTAGAAATTTTACACTAAATCTGGATATTTACAAAATAATCCGGAAATTATGTGTCCCACCTTGTTACCCATTTCATGCATTCTCAGCCTACACCTAGCCCCGGATACAACCAGCATCTACTGCAAACATCATCTGGAAATGGGAGAGGAAATATGGAAGCACATCCCTCAATTTCCGCGCACAGCCAAACACACTCCCGCAAGGAAACACCGGTATGATTACTGACTCCTGCCAAATTATATTCATCTTCTCATCATCGACATCGTGCAATGATCGTACTTTGGAGCTACTATCTGAAATTCTATAATTTATGTATCGTTTTTATTTAGGCACAACATTTACCAACACAGTGTGTAGATTCTGAGATGCCGCCCACTGAATACGGAGTATTAGTAAGCGATCTCGTTCAGTATTGATTAATATATTATACACTCCGTTATTATACATATGTTCTGATTTCTTGTCTCTCAACAATGCAGTCTGTTGAACCCGTCAAAGAGAACCTGTCGAGAATTGAGACATCTTGTGGAGGTGGTGGAAGCAGGAACGAGAATCGTGCTTCCCACTCGGCGCAGAGAGAGACACACTCCGGGCCAGTGGTATCCCTATGTTTTAATAACAGTGTTCATTCTAGTCAGGTTGTTATCTTTGTGTCACACGGAAATATTTATTTGATAATTCAATTTCGGTTTCATCCAGGGTAATTTGCATTCAGTACCTGGTGTAGACGACGACATTGGCAAGAATGATAAAGAGTCCGGTGCGGAGTCTAATGATGATACTATGTTATGCCGTAAAAGCAAAAGGCTTCGGATTGTCCCTCCTTTTCTTCTAACGGGGTATCAGTGTGGGTCAGCCATTCTAAACCGTGCAAGAGGCCCTAATTATGTGGTGATAGCTACTACGAGATGTCTGTTATCCGAGAAGTATGTCCGCTTACCACAATCCTAAAGAAACGGTAATCCGCCTCTGAAGAACTCATACAATTTATTACACTATATTTGGTTATGCTAATTTGATAGTAAATCCTTACTCTTGCCCGTAGCAGTGTTATTAATGTCGCTGGTCTATCCGTTACATCAAAGACATTACAGATATTGCTGAGAACTTCGGTTATTGCCAGGAAAGGCAAGTTCCTTTATCTCGCAAATATAGAGTTATAGTACCCTTTGTATGGTTGCTTATTGTATGTCATGTATGTATATGCAGGTCATTGATATCCTCATCAAGCTGGTTATATCAACATTTGAGAATCAAGTGAATTCCAGAGAATACATGTGCATTCCTTGATAGCCGATTTGCTTCCCTGATGTGTAGGAACTACCTAAGTTGAAGAAGCCCAACTCTAAGGTTGGATTCACCTTACCAAAGAGTTTGGTGGAATGTCTGTCAAAATGCTCTGCGTCTTTGGGGTCCGTTACACGTTTCTATCTTCCCTTCAACATCTCGAAAATACATTGGATAGGCATATGTTTGGATTTCAGTGATTCCAAAGCCTACATACTTGACGCAATCCAGAGTTCTGACCCTTGCAGCACTCGCAAGAGCTTCTTCCCATTACCTACTTGTTTCCCCACCTTCTGAAACAATGTGGTGTTTCCGTTGAGGGCGTTGACAAACCTCTTGTTGTGGAAAGGATGGTTGGTGTTGCAACGAACACGAACCCTGGGGATGCAGGTATAACGGCCACTTTGTTGATTCAATCTCATGCTCTTTTTGGTCCTGAATCCTGTACCTCTATCACTCCGTCCGTAATAGCAGACGAAGCCCACAGAGCAGCTGTAATGATCTACGAGTTTCACGTTAAGCTGTAGACTGTATCGAATCGTCTATCACTTATCCTGTCACATGGTCTGATTTATCACGTCCTCATGCATTTTCTGTTTTATGTACTTCTTCTGAGTTGTAGACTTTCCTGTTTTCTTGGAGATTCCCCCTCTTGTGGCATGTTGAATTTGTACGAGTTGTTTTAAGATGTTTCATTTGTTTTAAAAGCATTGTAACTTTAATCTCTGATTTTAAATTCAGTTTCAAACTTTAGAATTTAATCTCTTTTTTAAATGCTAAGTAGAGATATGTTATTGTGGAATATGGGTTGGATAAAAACCGTACTTCGATATTTCTATCCAGTTAAAGTAGATTCATATTAGACATATCCGGATTTGTTTTTCAAAACACGTTTCATTACGCCTTAACCTCATACTTTTTGATATAGTGATTTTTTATTGACCCTTATTGTGAACGTTTATTTTTGAATTCTTATGTTCGAACAACGCACCCCGGTAAAACAAACCCATTGATTGTTTTTTAAAGTACTAACCGGTTATTTTTGGAGGATGCTCAAGTGCCTTATACATTTTTTTATTGACTACAATATTTAGATTGTTCAATGCATTTTTATAACTGAATAAATGGAACTTTATCAATATTATAATTTGTCCTATATTCTATGTGAAGAACGTCAACACATCCACACAAACTTTTCATGTATTATTACTTTGTTAACTATAAAAAATCCGGATAGATTTGACATCATATAGTTTCTCTTGTAATAACCAGTTATTTTTTAGTTGTCATCATGCTACTTCTTCGTAATCTTAGTTTTTCGAACTATGTTGAGATAGTTTGGTGGATGTTACAAACTTAGCACAGTGGTGTCATTTTACAATTAAGATCAGACCTATATATAAGGAAGAATTATTGTTATCTCAGTGCCAAATTATTTTATATTTTATTAAAATGTTTAGATTAGTAAATCCGGTTTTTTCCTACCACTTTGGTTATTTAAAAAAAAAACTGGTTACTTATCTGCATGACCCAAAGACATAACCAATTTTGAAACCCTAGCTACTATTCTTAACATTAACGCTTTGTCATTTCATACATAAATATTTTACATTAAACTTGCAACATATCTTACATGAATATTACACATAACATTCTTCTTCTTAGCTTATATAACAAGGTACTTGAAACTAAATCCACCGGATTGCGAAGGAAATATATTACATCCATAACTAGGCACAGCAGGCCCCAAAAAAACACCTTCACCCCGATCTTGAAATAGAAAGTACATCATAATAACCATCTTCCTTACCACACCGATATTATAGGACCTTCATACCATTAGTTGTGCCGACCAGTTCTCCCACCAACATCAGCTTCAGTGTTATCATTGTCACCAGGCGGCACTTCCTCAGTCGCTTCCTTGCTTTCCACCTTTATCTCCGAGTCAACCACCCTGAAGATTCTCCTTGACCAAGTATAAACATTAAATTTTTAATAATGAACGTCCATTATATTCTCATATAGAAAATTTAGGTTTCGTCATAGATCATACCTTTTTCATTTGAAATGGCCCCACATAAGTCCTTCATTTCTCCAAAGCCTCCAGACTCTGTGGAAGATCCACTGGAAGTAACAGCAAAATGGTTGTCATTGAGTCCCCTGATGGTGTGTCCGGAGCAGCCGATATTGAGATCAGTTGGGGGGTATCCGAGATTCTCGGACCCTGGAACACCATAGATCCTGCCAACCTGTAGTGCGTAATTGGATGCCATCAAGCTTTCCCAATATCCTGCCCTCATTTCCCAGTAGCGGTTATCGTCATGTGGGTTATAGGCGGCACTCGAACCCCCGTACATTGCAGGCGTCTGTGTGTTTCTCAACACAGACACCGGAGATACGGCTGTTAACCAATACTTTCATATGCTTAGTAGGTTGTTGTGAAGATATATTTATTATAAATATATGGTTACCGTTATCAGTAGTTGCGGCAAAGTCATTCATTGCATTTGTTGGAATCCCGTTGGTAATCTCCGGAGTCACCATCACCTGGTTGTCAACAGAAGGAACAATGTGATCACCCACATCAGCTTGAGCTCTCACATTAAGGTCGAGACAGTTTTTGGCCTTCTCAATCTCCATTGAGAATCAATACAGAAGAACGAGCTTCTCTTGTCCGAAGACTTCGCTCAGCACTTGTTCGCTGCATTGTATTTCCTGGCCCCTAATAATGTCTGCAAATTATTTTCATCATGACATATATATATATATATATAACGTATAAAAGTGTATGTTGATTATATTATCTTTTTATTAAGTAGTACATCTAACCAAGGCCATATGTTGTTCCTCAGTCACACCGTTTGCCAGGAAACTCCATCTTCCTATTTTAAAAGGAGTCCTGCAAACAAACTGGTACTTAGCTACATCCTCGGCTCCAAACATGACACAGAGTTTGGGCTCAGTGTTCCACTCGTGAACACTCATCAACATCTCAATGTCAGCACTTGAGACAATGTTGTGTGGTGGGCAAGTATAACCATCTGGTTCCAGCATCCATTGAGGGAGCTGAAATGTGACATGCATCGGAGTGTCTGATGGCAGGTGGAACACGCCGCGAAGAAGGCTTCTCACCACTTCAATTTCTTCCCTGTCTTCTAGCAGGAAGGTGCGTGCCATAACGGTTGGATCTTGGTCGAACCTCCACGCTCCTTGTTGAGACTTTGACCACTGCCCCTTAAAAACTCTTACCAGACGACCCATCTGCAAAATAAAAAAAATAGGGCAATAGCATCATTACCATAATATCTTGAAAATTAGAATTGTTTCCTGAAGATTGAGTGCTTATATAATTTTTGTAGTCAACTGTTAAATCAAAATACAAAGCATGAAACCAAAACGTGCCTTTCACCTCTCGTAGGCTTGCACAATTAGCGACCTTTGGAGGAATCTCCGGTTGGTAAATTCTTTTCAGGTATGTGTTTATGCTTTGCCGTTTCAATTCAATTAAGGGGAACTCCCTTTATATAGCCAAATACCCTAGGTTAGAACCGGTCATACCTGCTACGTTAAACCAAAGGAGAGAATCCTGCCCAAATCCCCCCAATTTAATGCCCGCAGCCAACCCTACGCCTATTACATCATCATTATGCTCCTCCTGACATGACAAAACAGTTACATCAGTCTCTTATATCCATAATTATCCATGAATCAGTTTTTTATTCACTAATATTCTAGAAATATCTTCAATAGTATCATCTTCTTGAAACGTGGCGTTTTACATACCGCTTGTCATAATTTTTTTTTCAATCGGCTCATTAACATCAAATATAAGCTAAAGCAGCTCCTTTTTATTAATTTCGATTGGACTTATAAATGCTATTATTTAGATGCACTTAAGGACAACTTTGCAGATGTCTTATACACTATCAAATATTTTAATGAGTTGTGTTTTTTGGATTGAGATGTGTCGATGTGTTTTATATCTTATCTGACTTTATGCAGACTCCATTCTTTAAAAAGACTATTAACTGGTTGTTTTCAGTCAAATACAGATACTGATTTTCCATAAATAACTATGTATTAATCTTCTTTTTCTGTTCGGTCCACCGCCTTCATTTACTACCTCTCTGTCCATTTTTTAAGTGTTTAGTTAGATTAGATGCCTAGTGTAATTTAGTTACTTTCTTCCCATTCTTCTTCTCAATCATTTTATTTGTTTTATATGATGAAAATTGTAGAAATGTTGAGTGGGTCTTAGTGACGATTTAAAAAGTTTAGTAAGCTAGTTGACTTTTTGTTCTGTTGCTATTTCCTCTACAGTGTAAGCATGTGTACTGACCCCATTATCAAAATGTCAACATCACGTTCCTGGTCTGATAATATCTCTCTGCAGAAATTAATGGCTGGATATATGTCACATTTCACCCACTTGTACTGGACAATTATAGTAATTTTTTAATACTCCCTATTCCCATTCATTGAACCGGATATATGTTAGATCCCTTGCTTTTTAGAGTATATATTATTAATATACATTAACTTCTTCAACGTAAGGTGGTGTCTACGTTGGATGTTGTGAATGTTATTTCACATGATATGACGGTTAAATCTGTTTCGGTATTTTTCTTTTCTCCTGGTTATTTGTAAACACGAACATTTTCTTCATTTCCTATGTTTGCCTTTATCTTTTCTCCCTTTATAATTTGTTAAATGTATGTATGAAGTAAATCTTCAAGTATACAAGAATGTTGATGTTATTTCGTCCGTTGACATTCTATCCATTTCTTACATCATCGGTTAACCTCAAATGGGTTGTTAGTTTTATGTTCTTAAATTAAAATCCGGATATTTATAGGTAATATCCGGTTTAATCATTGTCATATATTTATAAAGTTTACATCCGGTTATATGCTTCCAACTTAGAATTGGTACTTTTGGAATGGTTTCTTAAAAATCCAATTGTTATTTCTCGCAATCCGGAAATGGTGGCCATAACACAATATAACATAACATGAAAGTAGATGTTATTTTTATTACACCCTCGGGAAATTACATAATCCGTCCTCTACCCAGACCATGTTTTCTACAAGTTATACTAGAACTTGCATTAAGAACTCATGGATATACCAGCTTTTCTTACGTACACCTTCATCATCCGAGGTCATCTCTTTCTATAATACACACTCCCATCTTCTATATTGCAGCTTTGCAAGTTGCCCTGTTATGTCCAGAACACTTGCAACGAGTACACTGTGTGCGCTTTCTAGGTCCACGAGTCTGCGTTTGTGGTAATGTTAACAACATTAGTGTTAGTTGGAAAATTAGCTGTATATGGAATATATTAAGTTTAAGAAATACACCTTAATTTCTCCTCGAGACAAAATCCGGCTTTTTCGTGGTCTTCCCGGTGGTCTACGACTCGCCGGCGGATTATGTCAGTCCTAACTTCTGAACTGTTGCTTGAGAGGATTTCCACACTTTCGTGCTCAACAACAGGTGATATGGTATTTGCATATGCTGTTTGGTACGTTTTCAAACTATAACATTGACCAACCAAGCTATCAACTCTCACCTTATACCTTGTTGCAGCTGCAATTGCGTGGGTGCAAGGGATCTTTAGGGCTTGAAACTCATAGCATGTACATGTTTTCTTTTCCAAATTAACGTGATATGCCTCTCTCGTTTTGTCTCGGACTTCAAACTCACCAATGTTTATTAGGCTCACTCCAAAGACTCCACTCCTTTCGAAATTAGAGGTGATTATTTCTTGCACCCGAGGTGTGTGTATATTATTCCCTACTTCGTCAATGCGTCGTCGCGTGGAGAACCAGCTCATAAGCTTCCCTCGTATATACTCCACGAGCGATATTATTGGATATTCACGGGCTTCACGCAAAACGGAGTTCCACGTTTCAGCAACATTACTGGTCATTATATTGTAACGATCTCCCTCGAAATGTGATCTTGCCCAGTGTTGAAAACCAATTCCGATGAGATAGTACATTCTCCATTCACTCTTCTAATTTCGTTGAAGGTTGTGTAAAACTTCGGAAAGCCTAAATGCTCGTGCGGCTTTCCCGACCAAATACCCAAGGTGCTTGTCTTTGAAATAACTTCTGATATTTCGCTTGAGATGTAGAATGCAAGCGCAGTGCCTGGCCTGAGGATAAACCTTCAGTTTAAAGAATATCCGGTTGTTAGTTATATATAGCGCATTAAAAAAAAAATCGGATATTTTATACGTTGTATTTTTGTTTTTCGGTTTTAAAATTTAAGTTACCTTTGCGATTCCATAGTATATTGATGGATGCCGATCTGAAACAAATACCAAAGCTTGTTCATCTTTTATGAATTGGGTAAGTTTAATGAAAAACCATTCCCATGCTTTATCGGTCTCTCCATCAACCACCGCAATGGCAAGGGGAAATACTTGATAGTTCCCATCTTGAGCCGAAGCGGTGAGAAGGCATCCCGCATACTTCCCCCGTAAGTGTGTACCATCCACTATAATAACTTTTCTCATCGATTTGTAACCATCGATGCTTGCAGACAAAGCCATGAACATGTACTTAAATCTATGCCCCATACCTTCTGAATATTCAGTGTGGATGTCCGTAATGGTACCCGGGTTTGCATGAACAAGCTTCTCCAAGTACGCCGGCAACAGGTTGTAAGAAGCTCCGCATGACCCTTTTGCATAGTCCAAAGCCACTTCCCGAGACCGCCACGCCTTCCAGTAAGATATATGTACGTCATGATCCCCTTGCATAGCTTGCATAATGTCATTTGGACGTGGTCCTCCTCCTCTACCCTCAAACCTTGCCTTCATCATCCCTCCAATAACTGTATGCGTTGCTTGGGATTGATATCCGGATCGGTCGTCAACTGAACAGCTATGATAAGGGTCAACCGTCCTAATTTCATACAAAGTTGTATTTTTCAAGCTAACAGCATACACTCTCCAACTACAGGAGCTGGAATAGCATCTCAGGATCATTCCACCGGGAGAAGATCGAGAATGTCGAAATCTGAATTTATTTCGGATAGCATACAATGCCATATGTTGCTTGAATTCTTCTCTATTTTTGAAGACCATTCCAACATAAATTGCTTCAGGGTTGTTCTGCGTTGCCCTTCTTTCTAATATCAGAATTATAGGTGTTAGCTTCTTTAACTCTATAATACTGCCATCATGAAAATGTTGATTAATTGTTTTAAAATTGTGTTATCTCGTTATTCTTTATTCTTACATCACATATTACATATAACCTGATATGTTCATCATATTATAAAATGCATTCTTCAAAAGCGGGACCAACAACTTATTAAACATACGATGTGAGATAATTATTCATTATATAATCAACCCGAACGCACCATTGCAACCATTGATTTCGGAAGAGTCATCTACAATTACATGTGAGCCTTCATTGCGACGGTTATGATTGGTGCTTTCGTCAGCATCTTTTCTATGACCTCTTCGCGTTTGTGGGCCCACTAGCTGACTCATTCTTCCGTCCATCGTAGTTTCCCTATATATCTCTGCATATTTCGATGAAAATGTTAGGTCTCCCAAAGGTAAGATGTTTGATATTTGATCCTTTACTATGTAGTTTTTGTTACCTTCTCCCGTAGAGCCTATTGAAGACTCCCCAACCTCGACAACATTGTTCTTCTGCACCTCCAAAGTTGGAACATCCATGGTGATATCATTAGAGAGGCTTATTATGTTAGGACAACATGGCCGGTTTACACTTTCGCTCCCCTCGTGTTCGACATTAATTATATTCATCCACTCATCTACTTCGGCATCGCTACTTTTTTCCTCGTTGTTGAAGTGAAGAGATGTTGCACCGGGGTCATGATCGGTGTATGTTTTATCCACAGTTATAGCCCGATGTTTTCTATCTGGTGTCGATGGCAGCTCTACACAGAGAGAAGTTAACCAATTGCATTAATAGGATGAATTTTTTTTTGGTTTTCCAAAGTATCTTAAGATTTCACTTGCCTTTAGAATCCGGTTGTATAAATCTATATATGGATTTTACATACAATTTTACTAGTCTACATATTTTCAATGAACATGTTGTTTCGATATCCGGTTTTTATATTCATTCACCATAAATATTGTTTTCACGTTTTTGGGGATTTTGTCCACTTATATTTCCAAATTTAGGTTATCACTGTCTAACTACTAAATTGACATTGTTAAGTTTTTACCATTTCCAAGGAAGTCGAAATAACCAGAAGTCTGTGGTTTGTCGAGTTTGTTTTTTCCTTCGGTGCACAACTCTCGTTCGATCTCATCCATTTGAACATCATCTCCGTCTAAGTTAACAACACCTCTTCTCGTCTGCTCGAACATCTGTCTCGCCTTTTCTATCTCCAAGGAGAATCGGTATATAAGAACTAACTTGTCTTCGGTAAAAATTTCTGTCAGTATACGCCCACTGCAGCGTATCTCGTCTTCGCCCATCATATCTTTAAAATTCAAAAAACATGGGTTACGTTATAATAAGTCCAGTTTATGGTAATTAAGAGGTTTTATAACTGTTACCATATATGTCTGCAAGGTGGGCTTTCTCAGTTATTCCATCACCTAGGTAGGTAGTATCACCAATGGTGAAAGGTTCTCTAAACAGAAACTGAAACTTTGCAACATTGCGTGCCCCAGAAGTTACATAGATCTGGACCTCGTTTGTCCACTCGTGTACACTCATCATCACCTCAACGTCTCCTGAAGATAGTAGTCTAGTAGGTGCGGAGGTTGATTCCGAGGGCATTAGCATATGGAGTGGTAGGTGATATGACAAAACCACTGGAGTTTGAGGTGCAATACATAGCTCTTCTCGCACTAGACTCTTCAGTGACTCAAACTCTTCATTTGAAGCGGCAATTATAAATTGCTCCCCTTCGGATGGATCTTCGTTGAATGTCCAAACATCCTCGTCTGTTTTACACCAGTGTCCACTCCTAATACGAACGAGTTGTCCCATCTGCATGCATTATGTTATTGAATGAAAAAAAAAAATTCTTCGGTTAACAGAAATCAATCAACAACCCAACAGAAGTAAAAATATAATAACTGAATAATTGGTGATTGCTAACATAACCTCTTCTCTCCGTTTGCCAATCTGATATGGAACTCTGTGTATTAAGACTTGCCTCTAAAAACTTAGTACTTGTAATTAATTTTGAAGATTTTGTGACCTACCTTAATGTATTTGATGTCTTTATATAGGCAACTCGGACATATCATATAAATGATTAAGGGAATCATGATTGTATCTTCCCATTTAATGCTTGCAGGCTATGTACTTGTAGCCTTTCACCATCACAACTCCCCAGCCACATATTTTCCATATTTCTTTTATCATTCACATCAAACAGTTCTAAAGTCACTGCATCCACAGAATCGCAATGAATATCTTCTCATCAATTATGCTACCCTGTTTTATCCGTTTCTATTCTCGGTTACCAGTAATATTTTGAAACAGTAAGGTTAATCTATGCAATTACTTGAGGTAGTTACTGATTAATTGATCTATTAGTTATAATTCAGCTATGCTATACACTATAACCGGTTACTTATTGTTAATTGAGCAACTTAATTTTGTTATATTGTTAAATAACTCCCATATGTTTATGGAATCACGTGATACGTTGGCCGTTTAATGATGCTTTCTCCACCATCCATATATCAATACTGTTTCTATTAATGGTTGCGAGAAGTACCAAAACAATGTACAACTAGTCCCTGTCGAATAAGTGATTTTCTGCCGGAATCTTTATAAATTGACATAAAGATTTATGGCCAAGATTTATCATGTTTGACATAAAGATTTATCAAGATATCTTCCACAATGTCAACTATCCACTTTCACGTGAGAGCTACCTAGGCTTGTCTCCGTGATGTCGAGGATAGAAAGGTAAAACCATTGCATTCAATCTCCATGTTCTCCAATTAAAAAAAATAAAGCATGATTCTGCAATTTCCGTCGAGATTTTTTATTTTGACCTAAATAGGCCTTTAAAAAATCTCAAAAAATGAAAACAATATCACGGCAAAGAAGAACAAATATGATGATAAAACATTGATTTTCTTTTTCTTTTTCCAGTGGATCTGAGAAAAGAAAATATAGAGACTTACTAATGCCGGATCTGTTTCTTCATTATGGAATTGTTGTAGCCTCTCGAGGTTTAGTAAAGTTGCAGTAGCTTCAACATCAAGAACGACAAGTTAACTATGATTATTGAACCGGGCTTCTAGCTCTAGTGGTAAAGGGCTCACAGCTGTGAGTTCTGCCACCTGGGTTCGAATTCCGGCCACTAGGGAATTAACATTTCGGCATCGCCAGGGACAGAGGATCGACATGTGGCAACACGTGACTAGTCTGGATCACTTCTGTGGGGCTAGGATACCTCTGTATAATTCAAAAAGATGAGAATCTGACTCTAACAAAAAAAAACGAGGGTGTAGTTATGATAGAGACAAAATATTTAACTTTTGTATTTTAATAAACTAGCTTACTTGTACTTTTGTAATCTTGGTTTCTCTTGATCAAAAAAAAAAATCTTGGTTTCTCTTAAAGCTGTGGCTTGTACCAATCCAGAGAATTTCATTCCCTATGTACACTGGTGATCTAAAATGCCGAGTTCGAGATACATACACTGCTCCCGGCTGCAAAAGGACCAATCAAAAGATTCAGTCATGTTTATGTCACTATAAAAAGGTTTTACTTGATCTCTTTTATAGATTTGCATTAGTTATAAATTATATATAAATTTACTCACTTAATGAATTGAATCTTAAAGTGGTAATGCAAATATATTGGCATTATTAGAACATGTAAATGATTAATAAAATGGAAACTGAACTAGAGAGCTTACAAAATGGGCAGAGATGATACGAGACAAGCATTCCATGGACAGCGATTCTCAAATCAGGATTTACTGTCAGTTTCTTGATCGAGATGAAGTGGGATGCAGACGTTTGATTTTGAGTGGAGTTCAGAGCAGCAGCAGCAAGGGAATGGGTCGTTTATTTTGAGTCAAATAAGCAAATTGTTATTAACAATTATTTGTGTTTCATGACTCAATCCACTATTACGTTAATCTGTGGTCGCTCTTTTTATTGCGTTCGACAAAGCCAATATCGAATTTATTTGCCTCAGTCTCGAATAATTCCTTACCAAAGCCAACGGTCGGTCTTTCCATTCTAGTTCTAGTTAAATTGTTCATTTTAAGACATTCGTGAAATAGTATGAAGAAGCAAGTCTTTTTCTGTGTCCATGATCAAAATCGATAAAGTAAAACCAGAATTTTATTAGATTGGGTAAGACAAATACATGGACCGACCCTTAGAATTAAAGTCCTAAGTTTTTTTAAGTAAATCTTAGAAGCAAATAAATCTTTTGCCTGAAAACCGAGCCAGCACTGTAAGTAATTTAAAATCAAGTATCTTCTGTACCCCAGCTTAATTCTTTTCTGGAGGAGATCTGCAGGTTCACTACCACATTTAAACTCGATTTTTGATTCAAGTTCCTGTATTCTAATTCATCTAGATATATTTTTAAAAAATTCTATTATGATCCTATTTTTATAGAAAGATTTTGATCTTTGCTTTGGTTCTGGAAAGAGGGTATTCTTTGCTGACAGAGACTTGCATTTAACAAAAAAGGATACTGTACTGAACTAGGCCATAATCCACGGGATATTTTGCGATTTTTCTGTATAAAAAATCATGAAGCATATGATTGATATCTTGTTGGTTGGTATACAATGACATCAGGTTAACATCCCAAGTAAATAGGACAAGTAACGGTCCATTCAAAAACCACCACCTGTCCCAATCACGTTTTCATTTGTAGTCTCTCTCTCTCTTCCGTCTTCAAGTCAACTCACATTGCTCGAGCTAAACTCTGAAGAAGCCATGTCTGTGAGAGCAATCCTATCATCCGTGCTTCTGCTGATTCTCGTCGCCGCATCATCGGCAGAGAATATCAGATTCGATGAGTCAAACCCGATCCGGATGGTCTCAGACGGTCTCCGAGAGGTAGAGGAGTCCATTGTCCAGATCTTAGGACAATCCCGCCACGCTCTATCCTTCGCTCGCTTCACTCACCGGTAAGTCCCATTCTCCACCATGAGTGCCTTCGCCGTTGACTTTTTGTTTGATAGACAAACGCTTGTTCGTTTTGTGTGATTCATGAAGGTATGGGAAAAGGTATGAGAACGCGGAGGAGATAAAGCTCAGATTCTCGATCTTCAAGGAGAGTATTGACTTGATCAGATCCACCAACAAGAGAGGCTTGTCTTACAAACTCGGTCTCAATCGTAAGTCTTTCTCCGTTCTTGTATGGATTCTTGTTGGATCGGTTAACTGTTTGACCGAGTGTCGTTTCAACTGACACATGTATATATATATAACTAACTAACTTGTATATCCGTCTTGGGATCTTCGACGTGGAAATTTTCTAATTATTTTTTAACTCTTCTTTGATTCACGTGACTCAAGATTTGTTATTGGTCGAGACTAGTTTTTGAAATCAAATTTATTGTTCTGCGGCTGTAATAATTAGCTGTCCTGACTTCTTGTTCTTTGTGGGGTAAGGATGCTTTGTTTTTGTCATATAGCAGACATTACTAGTGGTTTGAGGGTGAGGATTGTGACCCATCTGATATATGGATTTTGCTAACTGTCTATTAAAACCCATACAGAGTTTGCTGATTTGACCTGGGAAGAGTTTCAAAGGACCAAGCTTGGTGCTGCTCAAAACTGCTCTGCCACTTTAAAAGGTAGCCACAAACTCACTGAAGAAGCTCCTCCGGAAACCGTAAGTCCATGACTCAAGTCTTCCTGTCCTTCAGCTTTAAGATAACATGTTTAGCTGCAGACTCTTTAAAAAAAAAAAATTGGTTTTGAGTCCTGAAACTGTTTAAACTGCAGAAAGATTGGAGATTAGATGGCATTGTTAGTCCAGTCAAAGAACAGGGGAAATGTGGATCTTGCTGGACTTTCAGGTAAAACAAAATGATTATGATGCTAATATCTTCATGTAAAATTAAAAGTCATGATTGCTGTGTGTCATATTAACCATTGCAGCACCACTGGAGCTCTTGAGTCAGCTTACCATCAAGCATTTGGAAAAGCAATATCTCTCTCGGAGCAACAGCTAGTGGATTGTGCTGGAGCTTTCAACAACTTTGGCTGTAATGGTGGCCTTCCTTCCCAAGCCTTTGAATACATCAAATTCAACGGTGGCCTCGACACAGAGGAAGCTTATCCTTACACCGCTAAAAACGGAACCTGCAAATATTCAGCTGCAAACGTCGGTGTCCAAGTCCTCGACTCTGTCAATATTACTCTGGTAAGTATCTCTCACGGATACTTCTTTAAACATTTTCGTTCTGTACTCTGTAATGAGGATTCAAACAACAACAACAACAGGGTGCTGAAGATGAACTGAAGCATGCAGTTGGTCTGGTACGACCAGTAAGCATAGCATTCCAGGTTATACACTCGTTCCGGCTTTACGAGAGCGGAGTTTATTCTGATAGCAACTGTAAAAATACACCAACGGTGAGACTTTCTTCTTCACGCTGTTTAAAAAATGCTAAATGAATCTTAGCACTCTGTTTAGCTTATTAGCTAGTAGTGCTCAATTCGTTTTTTAATGTGACCACCATTAGGACGTGAACCACGCGGTTTTGGCGGTTGGTTATGGAATTGAAAAAGGTGTTCCATATTGGCTTATAAAGAACTCATGGGGAGCGAGTTGGGGTGACAAAGGTTACTTCAAGATGGAGATGGGGAAGAACATGTGTGGTAAGTTCTTTAACTGTCAGTAAACCACAATTTCATATAATGCTCAGAGTCTGAGATGTTCAAAGTTAGTCTCTCTCTCTCTATCTTTTGTTGATACGTTCTTGAATTTGCAGGTATTGCGACATGTGCATCTTACCCGGTTGTGGCCTAAAGATGATCAGCGAATGTAGTCGCTCAATGACTAGATTACATTCACGTTTGCATGTTTTTATTGGATTAAGACATTACTTGAAAGTTGGGACTTGAGAGTGCATAGTGTTTGCTATGCTTGTTGTATGTAACATAAGGTCTGTTCATATGTACAATATATAATGGAACAAACTACATACGACAAATCAATAATATATCCCATGTTAAACTTACGGACATAAACTGATTTATATACCTTAACTAGGGATCTGCCCGCGCTTCGCGAGTGGTTTTGTTTCCAAATTTTGCTTTATTTATGTAATACATAGCAGTGACTTAATTGATTTGGTTATACTTGTTTTTCTTGTATTTCTTGATTTTCATATGCAGTTCTGGAGTTATAATACTTTGGATATGTAGAAGAGGAACCAATTGTTGTTCTATTAGTATAGTGGTCCTTATAATTAGTATCTGCTTTTGTTGTTTTTTATTATCTTTTATAAATTATTTGGACTTAACGTTTATCGTGTAAATAAATTCTAAATTTTCTTGACTGAATATATGATTGTTGCTGATCGAGGTGGGTGTTTTTTAATTGTGTTGATTTTTAATATCTGACTAAATTTTTGCTATTAATAAACAAAAAAAAAACTGAATATATGATATTTAACTAACCATCTAAACAGACAATCTTTAATATCTTGAGCTTGAAACACAGCAAGTTTGTGTCAGAGTCTGTAGCACTAAAAGTTCACCAAACGGAAGAGTTGAGAACGTTCAAAATGAGTGCTATGCTCACTCCACACGCAGCATAAAACAACGCTCTAAACACAACAAACTCACACTCACATATATAGAAAGGCGTCCTCAATAGCCAAAGAAAGAGTATCATGGAAGCTCATGTGGAAAACAAACCGTTTGAGCTCAGGCAGCTTTGCTTCGGCTTGCTTCCCAGCCTTCCCTTTGATATATTTTTCTGTAACGGCCCTTATTAACTGTTGGGTTTAGTTTAAGACCTCTGAAGACAGCCACAGCATGTTATTAACAGTTGTGCTTTGCAGTACAGACAATGTTTTCGATAACTATACAACAGAGTTGTTTTCTTAAAAAACAAAATGTTGACGCTGTGGAGTGGTCTGAACCATTTTCCACAAAGGTTTTCCATGTGGGTATATATTTTCATGACGATTTTGCCAAACACATTTTAATATTAATTCGTGGACCACGATAAAATTAATGCCTCTAGCAAAGGTAAGAACCCAAAACAAATAATTGATCTCCATCTTGTGATAGTCTTCATTTTTTAATTGATCTCTAGAACTGTCTCCACCTGAATTGCCACAAAAAAAAGGTTAACACAAACAATAAAAAAATGAAGAACAAATCCCAGTCTTCTGCTGATCTGAAATCACATTCAGGTGATACTCAATGTTGATCTGATAAAATAGAAGATGAAGGGTTTGATGATTTAGAATAACGTAGTGAAATTGTGGCCTTGGAAAACTTAATTACTTTGTGAATATAGAGCAGATGCGTAACAAAGGCGGTGGTTGTCAGAGTGTTCGAAAGGTTAGAAAGTGTTCAAATGGTGGGCGTTCACTGACTCTTAAATAAGCGTTTCCTATTCAAAATTAGGGAAATTTTATATTAGAGTGGCTACCAATCGTGAGAAGCTTCCCATTTCTGCATCACACAAACATATAAAGTAATTTGTTTTAGCTAAAATCAAATTAAAACAAAAGAACATCGAAAAATTAAAATTAATTTATAAAAAAAAACAGAAATTTAAAAAAGACAAATCAAGCAATAAGGATTTAGACACCTTAAGACAACATCATTTTCCAATGGGAGTGAGTAAAGGATTGAGAACAACTTTCCGTATGTCAAATTAATGGTCATATGCCTTACTTTTCTAGGAGAGCGATAGCCGTGAGGTTGCCATTTTCGGTAAAAGTTAGTGTCTGTGTGTTGACTGGAGAAGCCAAATGAATAAGATTTAAGAACCAAGGTGCCAAAGATGGCTTTTTAGTTTTTATAGGTGAGAGAGATTGCGGAGAAGGTGCCAAAGATGGCTTTGTTCTTGACCCTAATAAGTCAATTACGTATAATTAAAAATAAAATGTAATTGAATAAATAAATTGATTTACACATACCTTTGTTCTTGACCAAGTTCGAACGGTTAAATTATTTCTTAACTAGGAGTATTTTTTTTGAATCACAACTATATTTTTAGTGATATAAAACAATATTTTATTTTAAGTTTTTAACTCTTGGAGTTTTATATTTTTCAAATGGACACGAAAGGACAACACCCACACGTTCCTTCCGCCATTTAAAAAATAATGGCCGAGTCACACTCCGAGTCAACCTCCGAGTCGCTCACCACCACACCCGATCAATCCGCAACCATCGCTATTTCAACCCCAAGATCTCATCACCATGTCCCCGAGATCCCAATCGAGATCATCAGCGAAGAAGAAATGGCTATCCTCGACGCAGCGTTCGCCGCCACGCGCTCCTTCCTCCCTTCCGCGATCCGCTCGGCCGCTGCTTCTTCTCCGTCACGGATCATCGCCAAGACCGCCCGTTCGATAGCCATGTTATCCAAAAGGAAACTCTCCGCTTGCTCCTCGGATATCGAAGACTCTCTTCTGCATCGGTTTAGGAAGAATCAAGCTCTGGGTGTCACGGATCTCACCGGCACTGTACACGATTGAATCTCTTTTTTCCCCTTCATCGATTTTGACACCCATTTTGATTTGTTCTCGCTTTGTTTGGTGTTGGTAGGAATGGTGTGAGAAACAAATGGAGAATGTTCTTTGTTTAGGCAGGAGAAAAGTGAGCAAAGCTATGAAACTTGGCCAGGCTCGTCACTTGGAGCTTGAAGAAGAGGTAACTATATGATGCTTGTTTACTTCGGTGGTGGCTTTAAAATGCCATGTGTCTCATTTTATCTACTTTAAAATGCACCAGTATGCTGAAAGCCTGAAACCATCTAATCATTGTTCTGGTAATAATGGGTGGATAGGTAGTTAAAAGGGTCCGAGTAAAAGTTGAATCCAATGAAGATAAGTGGGCACTGAAGCTTCTGAGTTCCATTGCTGGCGTTAATCAGTTCTTGTTTGAAGGACGTACACGCGAATTGCTACTGTGAGTGAGTTCACCTCTACTTCTGTATAACTAGAATCCACCCTTTGTTAGTTGCTTAATATGTATTCTAGTTTACCTCAAATGAAAATTTTAAACTGTAAACTTTTGTACAGTTTAGTTATGTGCAGGATCGTTTTATAGGCACTTAAGCCTGACTTCCTGTATAACTCAGTTCTTTCTATTACTATGTATCACCAGCGTAGGATTTGTTGAAGGTCAATGGATTGTGGGAATTATTGATGAAGTTAGGAAGGCATCTGCAGAAGACTCTTCTGATACTGGACCTTTATTGTCCGATACCAAGACTCGAGTCCGTGACACACTCCCAGCTGAGCCACAAAGAAGAAACGGAAGGTAAGAGCTTGGTATACTAATAAAATACGTTTCAGCATGAGCTCCAATGTTAACCATCCTTGAATTAAACAGGCTACAGGTAATGCTTTACAAGCTTCTATGGGACACTGTTGTCAAAGAAGAGTTCCCGGCCACACGTTTTTTCAACTACTTCGCTTTAAACCGCCACGAGGTCTTGTCTCAAGATGTCAGAGATAACATTGCCGATGCAGGAATCCCAGCACAGGTATACTAATCTTTGACTCTGCACAATATTCTTTCCTTAGTCCTCATTTTTGATCGTATGAAAATATATATACTCACTTGAAAGTGAGGTTTATTGATATTCTTATAAGTTTTTTGCTCAATGCAGACTCTTGAAGAGATAGTTAGGTACTATGAAAGCACTTTTAAGATGCTTACTGTGGCGAATGATCAATTATTACTCCGGTAAGAAGAAGAACATTGATAGATTCTTATTGTAGCAAACCCTCTAGCTGATTGAGAAACTTTGACTCAGGTACGAGTTTCAGAAAGACCGATCTATAATAGCTGAGATTAGATTCACACATGATCCTGAGTGGGTGATGAGCAAATACAAAGAAGTCATTGAGTTTTGGAGAAGTGAAAGAGAAGCTGAGTACACTCCTGAAGAAGAACGTTGGAAATGTCGGTATTGCCAGTTTGCTAAGTCTTGCCCTGGCAACCCAAGTCTTGAATCTCCTGCTCCGAGCTCACCACAAAGAGAGCCTCGTCCTTTGGCAAGCTAACATGTGTTTCATCAAAAGCTTCCAAAGTTGCTAACATGTGTTTGTTTAGTGGTCAAACCGTGATTCGATTAGGATTGATTCTGCATACCGAGATTGATAATATGTTGTACACACAACTCGTATGTACCATTGTTGCCAGTTTCTAAAGTAATCATTATTCCATTAGTACCCATTTCATACCTATATTAATTACAGATATTTAATAAAGTTAGTCAATTCTTCTATTTGAACCATCTTAATTTTGATAACATGTCCTGAATAAATTCGTTATGAACGTTAATTGAGTTGTTCTTATTTAATTGAGGAGTTAATTTGCTATGGATAACAAATTAATTCAGCAGCGGCTAAAAATATGCTATAACTTAATAAGTTATAAGTTACCTTTCTAACAAATAAAATTAGAAAGTCCAAAACGGGTAAGGGCAAATTAGTAAAACTAAAACCCTAACGAAAATGCGAAAGCCCTTTAAAGCTCGCAGCTATAAATACTCTGTTTTGTTCCCAGGGTTCATTCTCATTTAGTTCTCTCTCTCAGTTTCTTAGCCGCAAGACTCCTTCCAGATTCTTAAGTTGCAGGTGAGCAAACCTCTCTCTCTTTAGGGTAAATCACCACCATCTTCTCATGAATCGCGATGCCGTTTCTGTATTATTGTTTACGCCTCCCTTGTTTAGATCTCTTATCGTAAGCTCAGCTTTGGCTCTGATTATCGCTTACTCGATGATGCTGTTATACTGTTTTGATTCTGGTGTCTTAGATCTGATTATCGATCTATTTGCTTGCTATGAATCTGATGAAATCTTATAGAGAATCGTCTTGTGTACTGTTATCGTTTACATTTTCATATCATCATATGCTTGTAATAGCCTCGCTTGTTGTTATCACTTAGAATCGTCGCGATCTAAAACTCTGGTGCTCGTTTCGTCTGGTTGTATTGAGTTTTGCTATGAAAGTGTTGATGATGATGCTTAGTGAGCTAGATTTACTGTATTGTTGTTACATCTTCGATTTCCAAAGATATATTGTCTATAAGGTCTCGTTTCTTTGGATCATCATGGTGTCGTGGCTTTATTTGATTCTGTTGGACATGGTTATTTTTTTTGATTCAAATAGTTTGTGTTGATTTGCAGATATGGGTAAAGAGAAGTTTCACATCAACATTGTGGTCATTGGCCATGTCGACTCTGGAAAATCGACCACCACTGGTCACTTGATCTACAAGCTTGGTGGTATTGACAAGCGTGTGATCGAGAGGTTCGAGAAGGAGGCTGCTGAGATGAACAAGAGGTCCTTCAAGTACGCGTGGGTTTTGGACAAACTTAAGGCCGAGCGTGAGCGTGGTATCACCATTGACATTGCTCTCTGGAAGTTCGAGACCACCAAGTACTACTGCACTGTCATTGATGCTCCTGGTCATCGTGATTTCATCAAGAACATGATTACTGGTACCTCCCAGGCTGATTGTGCTGTTCTTATCATTGACTCTACCACTGGTGGTTTTGAGGCTGGTATCTCCAAGGATGGTCAGACCCGTGAGCATGCTCTTCTTGCTTTCACCCTTGGTGTCAAGCAAATGATTTGCTGCTGTAACAAGGTGAGCTTACGTATTCTTGTTGTTTATTAATTGTCATTGTACACTTGCGATGTGATTCTGACATGTGTTTTTTTTTTTTTACTTTTCCTCGTACCAGATGGATGCCACTACCCCCAAGTACTCCAAGGCTAGGTACGATGAGATCATCAAGGAGGTGTCTTCCTACTTGAAGAAGGTCGGATACAACCCTGACAAAATCCCATTCGTCCCCATCTCCCGGTTTCGAGGGTGACAACATGATTGAGAGGTCCACCAACCTTGACTGGTACAAGGGACCAACTCTACTTGAGGCTCTTGACCAGATCAATGAGCCAAAGAGGCCATCAGACAAGCCCCTCCGTCTCCCACTCCAGGATGTCTACAAGATCGGTGGTATTGGAACGGTGCCAGTGGGTCGTGTTGAGACTGGTATGCTCAAACCTGGTATGGTTGTCACCTTTGCTCCTTCAGGGTTGACCACTGAGGTTAAGTCTGTTGAGATGCACCATGAGTCTCTTGTGGAAGCACTTCCAGGTGACAACGTTGGATTCAATGTCAAGAATGTTGCCGTCAAGGATCTCAAGCGTGGGTATGTTGCATCCAACTCCAAGGATGATCCTGCCAAGGGTGCCGCTAACTTCACATCACAGGTCATCATCATGAACCACCCTGGTCAGATCGGTAACGGTTACGCACCAGTCCTTGACTGCCACACTTCCCACATTGCAGTCAAGTTCTCTGAGATCCTGACCAAGATTGACAGGCGATCTGGTAAAGAGATTGAGAAGGAGCCCAAGTTTTTGAAGAATGGAGATGCCGGTATGGTGAAGATGACTCCGACCAAGCCAATGGTTGTTGAGACTTTCTCAGAGTACCCACCATTGGGACGTTTTGCTGTCAGAGACATGAGACAGACCGTGGCTGTTGGAGTTATCAAGAGTGTTGACAAGAAGGACCCAACCGGTGCCAAGGTCACCAAGGCTGCTGTCAAGAAGGGTGCCAAATGATGAGACTCTCTCCTTAAAAAAAACTTTGATTGTGTTTGAGCCTTTTTAATATTTTTCTGCGACTCTCTCTGCCTTTTTGGATAGCTCTGAGACATGGTTTCAATTATGCAGTTTGTGTATGATTTTGCCTAATGATTGTTAGTGTTTCTTGTTCTTGATTGTCCTTGTTTGCTATTACTCATCCAGAGTTTTAACCCAGGCTATTCAAGATTTTGTTGGGACGTAATGACAGACATGGTTTCAATAAGCGTTTGGTAATCACAAACAATAACCCTTGGTGTTCAAGCTTCACTTTTCAAGAGTTTTATTGTAAGGGTTGATAGATTGTGTGGTTTAAACGTTTCAGCACAAATCTAAGTTAAGATTGTTGATTTATATCGTGAGATTATCAAACAACTAATGAAAGCTCCGAACTATAAAACCAAAAACAATAGGATAAGGCCAAAAGAGGCAGCAAAACATCCACGCCAAGGACAAATAAACGTGTAAACAAACGACTGTGAAAACATTAGGAGTATTTTAAGGTTATTTTCCAGCTACAGATTCTTGATCTGCAGTTTTACAAGAAACATACACAACTTAAAAAAAGAAACATACATTACTTAAAAGATCTAAAGTGTTTTTTTTTTAGGTTTCTCAACACTAAGCAGCTTTAGCTGTGTGAGAAGAAAAGCTCCAAGTTACTAGATCTTGGAATATAGCAATTAGATCTCTGACATCGTCACTCTCTCTCATCTCTTGTAGCCATAATAGCTCATCGAGTCTCTCCACACCAACCATTTCTTCCTCACCATGGCTCCTGGACTCTTCTGATCTCCTTCTTTTCTTCAGCACCTTCCTTCTCTTGTCATGGTCTGCCATTCTTCAACATTAAGGGAGAGAGATACAAGTCAAAAATCAACAGAGGAGATCCTAATAAGAGACAGATAGAAGAGATGAACAGAAGAAACATATTCTACTCTTTGGAGAGAGAAAACTGCTGAGTGATCCCAGTGATGCAGAGAGGGAAGCCATAGTTGCCACTAAGAGTTGTTGACTGCATTTCTTTTCTCTGTAGATTCAGTTTTTAAAACCTTGAATTTTAAGTGAACTAAAGAAAGAAAACAGGACAAGATCTTGAACTGAGTAAGGATTCAGGAGGGTGTAGATTATTTACTTGTACTATGTAGTTAATACCAACTTTACTATCGCAAGCCACGAGATGAAAAACTTTTTGTCATGTTGATATGTGGAAAGAGAGAGTATAGTAGGTATGGTCTCTCTTTCTTCCTCACTTTAAAGAAAGTGAGAAAAAAAGAAAAAGTACTGCGTCAGTGACTGATCGGAAAAAATTCGTCTAAATAATTTATGATCAGTGAAAGTAAAATTATAGAAGAAATTACTTTGGTCAAGTGGTTGTAGCCTAAGTGTTTTATTGTCTAGGCGCAGGTTCTAACTCCCCAAGAAACGAATTTTTTGTTTCAAAAAAAAAAGAAATGACGTAAAATTACTAGTTTGACTTCACCTGTTTTCTCCAATTGACAAGTATGACAACTCTCGTTTGGTTTTTTAACTCGTTTGGATTTTGTTAAAAGTATGAGGAAGACAAAGAGAAAAACTTTTCAGTTTTCCTTTAGTTAGCGAGAATAAATGCAGCAATCACCTGTTAAATCATTCAAGTCTTCGACTGGTTTTCTAAACCAACTTGTTCAGTTAAGTAATTTCACTATATTAAACAGACTCTTAAACACAGTAATGTTAGTTTTTCTTTTGTGTAAATTTTAGGCAGTAATGTTGGTCTTGCCATCATTCTCACCATTTATTACACTGAAAGACATACTAGGCAGGTCATCAGACAAGATCATTTAATAAAAATGATGATTGGAGACAATCTTGTATTAATGTTTTGCAAAAAGCATATATATACATATATATACCAAAATAGTGTAATTACTCTCTGATCAAATTTTATCACTAGATTGTAGGACTATGTAAGGGATGTCTTACAATTTGTGTTTTGTTAAGATTATGTGTATGATTAGAATGTGTAAATCTTAGTGGGTATGGACGTCTCACAACGATACAAATATACAATAGCTCAACTTATGCTAGGAAGTGATAGTCCAGGAGCTATTCATAGTACATATAGTACCAACAATATACAAGGACTTGTTAAATGATAATTTTAATAGCTCAATTTGTGCTAGGAAGTGACAAACTAGGAGCTATTCATAGTATATATAGTACCAACGATAGACAAGGACTAGTTAAAGGATAAGGTAATAATTTTTTATCCTTACAATGGGACCTTCTGACCTAGTTGTGGCGTCTTCCCCTCCATATGCATGAAACATAACAAAAAAATTTCGCCACTGTCAATGAACTCTGTATATATGTTACAACCGTGAACAAATACAAAATCAAAATCAAGAGCTTAGATAAACTGAACAAATGCAAAATCAATGTAACACTAAAGGCAATGGCAAATCATTAGAGAGGACGTGTAGACAATGATGGTATTAGTTTAGTCGATACTTGTTAGACCCTATGGCCAAGAGAAACCACATTGCCTCAGTACTCAACTTTGAATTTCTGACAAAAATTAAGAAAATAATCTCTATAATATTATTTGAGAAGTCAGTTTCCTATGTGTCGCGCTCACGTTAACTCTCACGATGGTTGTTTACATTGATACCCTTAATGAATTAAAATATTATATTTAAATACTATTATTGAATTTTTATTTAGTTTCCTTTATAAAATTTTCCAAATAACATAGATAATAAAAAAGGAAATGTTTATAAAGTTAAAAACGAATTTAAAATGAAATTATATGTATGAATAATAAGATTTCATTAAAAGGAAAGTTCACAAAATAGTAATATTTCATTTTAAAAAAATTGATAACATAAAATATACTAATAAAATACTTTCTTTATAATTATATTTTCACACATAATCTTGATATTATAAAAGAAATAATATTCTTATAAAACACAATTTTAAACAGTACAACAATATATTTTCAAAGTAATATAAATTTTTTTATTTATCTATCTATTGTTTTAGATGATTACATAAAATAATTAAGTAACATAAACTGATATATGTTTAGTTGACTAAGAATAGTTTATAATTAGTATTATTGAAATGTTTTTTTCTTATATTTAGTTGATTGTAATATCTTTCATTTACAGCAAAAAATATAATTTAATAAATATTCATAAAATTATTTAGAAATTATAAAAATATTTTAATTATTGTAAATATTAATATGTCTTCATGAGCTTCCAAAAAAGTACAAGTTACTTATGTATGTAACTTTCTATAGATCATCGCTTTATTTTCTAATATCTTTAACAACATAACATTTAATTTGATATATATTATGAAAATTCATTCACACTTAATGATAAATAAAATTAATTTTACTTGGCTTAATTATAATAAAATAATTATACTTCTATTTGAATTTAAAAGAATATATGTAACTCAATATACTCATAATATGAGTGACTCGACTAATCCAACTTAGATCTAAAATCAAAGATTTAACTACAATAAGAAAATATATTTTTTTAATAATCATAATAGTTTATTTTATAAATATAAATTATAGGAAGACTCAAAACACATTAACAAATGAAAATAAAATATTAACTAACTGTTACAATTTAGTTCTTTTGTAAAATTTATATATATGCATGAGACTTCAGAATAATATCATTATACTAATTTACGTAATTTGGAATCAAACTTTTAGTTTATTTTTATTTTATTCTAAGCACAATATATCTTAAGTTATACATAATCTTCCTAATATACATTTACATATCTAAGAAAACAACCAACATAAATTCAAATAAGGAAATTAATCAAAATTAATAGATTTAGAATAAAAAAATATTATAGTTGAATTCAGATAAATAGATGCAATCCAATATACACAAATGATAGTTAAATCGACTAGATCTAATCTAACATATCTAAAATCATATATCTAATTAAAGTAATATAATATTATTAATATATATTATGCATAAAATTATAAATTAATTTAAAATCAAAACTAAATAGCAATAAATTATTATAATATATAATTACTTTATAAATATTTATACCCGTGCATGAGCCCGGGAAAATCACCTAGTAGTACTATAAAGATAAAGTCACAAAAGTGTTTGTGTATGCTCTGTTCTTTCTTAATAAAACGTCTGCTTTGTCTTATTAATCTCTCTTAACTTTCTTATAATTATCTTACATTAGATCCCTTTATATAGGTAATAGAAAACCTAGTCTATTACAACATGATCTAGGAAATCTTAGCTTAATCCTAAATCTATTAGTATTTGTTATCCAAATTACTTTAGGATAACTTGTTGTCTAAGCAATGAAGCTTATCCAACATTCACCCCCTTAAGATTTATGTTCTTTTGAGCTAGGTCTTGTACATGAATCTTCTCCCTCATCTCCTTGAATTGTGTCTTCGCCAAGGTCCTTGTAAGTACATCCGCGAGTTACTCCTTGCCAGGGACGTGTTCTACATCATGTTGATCATTCTCAATGCATTCCAGTATGAAGTGGAATCTCTTGTGGATGTGCTTGCTTGTGCGATGAAACACCGGATTCTTAGTTAGTGCAATAGCTGACTTATTGTCGATTCTAATCAGTGTCTTCTCATTCTTTCTTCCTGTGATCTCACTCAACAATTCTTGAAGCCAAATGGCTTGCTTAGCAACTTTTGTAGCGGCAACAAACTCTGATTCGCAAGATGAGAGAGCAACTATCTCTTACTTTTGTGAACACCAAGTTATAGGTGTATCTCCAAAACAAAACAAGTGACCGATAGTACTCTTACCATCGTCTATGTCGGTGTTGTGACTACTGTCGCTATAGCCGACAAGTTTCTTAGTTCCTCCTTTCTTGTAAACCAAGCCGAAACCTAGAGTACCTCGCAGATATCTTAAGACTTGCTTAAGAGCATTACCATGTGATTCTCACGGAGAGTGCATGTATCTGCTCAGTAGTCCAACCGAGAAGGCAAGGTTGGGTCTTGTATGGAGGAGATACCTGAGACAGCCAATCCTTCTTCTATAGACAGTTGCATCTATCTCTGGTTCTTCTGTTGCGTTGGATAACTTAAGACCAAACTCCATGGGTATTAATGTCGGGTTGCAAGTATCCAAACCTGCTTCCTCCACTATACGCTTTGCATACGCTTCCTGCTTTATCTCTATTCCATTTGGCACTTGTCTTACTTCAATGCCGAGATAGTAACTTAGCTTCCCAAGATCAGACATCTCAAATTTCTTTGACATTGATGCTTTGAACTCCTTGATCATTGTAAGCGAGTCTCCAGTGATGAAAAGATCGTCTACATATATGGCTACGATCAGAAGTGACTCTCTGTTTTGCTTACGGTACACGGAACTTTCCTTTGAGCACTTATTGAACTTCAAGCCTTTTAAGATCTGATCAAGCTTTGTGTTCCAGACTCTTGGAGCTTGTCTCAGACCGTATAATGCCTTTGATAATTTGAAAATTTTATGTTCTTCTCCCTTCTTTTCAAATCCTTCGGGCTGAGATACATAAACGTCTTCGTTTAATTCTCCGTGCAGAAACGCTGTCTTGCCGTCCAAGTGATGGATCTCCCATTGATTCACAGCAACTAGTCCGGTTAAGAGTCTGATAATCTCAAGTCGTGCTACTGGAGCGAATGCTTCTTCAAAGTCAATACCTAATTCTTGAACATACCCTTTTGCAACAAGCCTAGCCTTGAACTTGTTAATCGAGCCGTCTGCATTTCTATTGATTTTGAACACCCACCTAAGTCCAATGACTTTTACTCCTGGTGGCTTCTCGACCAATATCCATGTCTCATTCTTGTTAATAGAATCGATCTCGTCTGAGCAGGCATCTCTCCATCGTTTGCTTTTACTTGCTTCTTTGTAGTTGATTGGTTCGTCATTAAGGATGAGAAGTAGCATCTCACATTCAGTATCTGCAATCATGACATAGTCTTTGAGGTGAGTGGGAAGTCTCGTTTCACGAATTGATCGTCTTGGCTCTTGTGTGGTGACAGGCTCTGTTTCTTCTTCGACTGGTTCTGTTTCGTGAGGTTCTTCTTTAACTTGAACTTGCTTCCTTGTTGGTTATTAGCGGTGAACGGGCGATAACCTTCATCATTAGTAACTCCACATGATAAATTAAACATACAGAATCTCTGTCTTCAACCTGATTAGCTCCCTTCCAATTCCAACATGTGTTCTCGCTGAAAATCACATCTCTACTTACAATTATCCTTCTCATGCTTGGATTATAAAGCCTATAAGCTTTAGATCCTGGTTCTATGCCGAGATGAACAAGAGGTTGTGATCGATCATCAAGCTTCTTTAGATGAACAGAGTCAACTTTTGCGTGTGCAACGCAACCAAAGATCTTTATATGACCATCACTCGGCTTTCTTCCTCTCAAACTCTCGTATGGAGTCTGATCCTTTAAAGCTCGTGTAGGCACTCTGTTAATCAAGTATGTTGCGTGTCGGACTGCTTCACCCCACATATAGTTGGGTACACCTTTTGCTTTCAACATACTTCTCGTCATTTCCGTCAAGGTACGGTTTCTTCTCTCGACAACGCCATTTTGTTGCAGTGTATAAGGTGCTGTCAGATGACGCCTTATACCATTGTTGCTACATAACTCTTGAAAATCTTTTGAGGTGAACTCACCTCCCCTATCAGTTCGCAGAGTTCTTATCTTCTTGTTAACATCTTTCTCGACAAACAACTTGAAAGCTTTGAATTTTTCAAAAGCCTCTCTTTTATCTCTTAATAATATAGACCACATATACCTTGTGCAGTCATCTATTATTACAAATATGTACCTGTTGTTTGCGAGTGTAGCTGATGATATTGGGCCACATAGATCAGCATGAAGGAGTCCAAGATCTTGTGATGATCTAAAAGTCGTCGCTTGATGGAAAGATAATCTAGTTTGCTTGCCAACTAGACAAGAGTCGCAGAGTTGATTGTCTCCTTTAATCTCGGGTAAGCCGACTACCATCTCTTTTGTAGACATAGCTTTCATGCATGGTCTGGAAACTGATGTGAACAAGTCTCGCATGCCATCTCCATGGTACTTCTTCAAGCTTTGCGTGTAGACAGGTGGGTTTACCGACTTTAAGGCTTATCTTGTACAATCGGTTTGAGTCTCTTCGTACTCTTGCAAGTAACCTCCCATTATGATCTTTCGTAGTAAGATAATCATCCTTCATTCTCACATCGCAACCCTGCTCGGTGGCTTGACCTAAGCTTATTATGTTGCTTTTAAGCTCAGGAAGATAGTAGATGTCTGTGAGAAGCTTCTGTTCCCCTGTCTTTGCTTCGAACAAGATAGAACCTTTGCCATCGATGTTGATACAGGAACCATCTCCAAATCTAACCTTCCCCTTTATCTTCTCGTTGAGCTCTGAGAAGAACGATCTTTCACCAGTCATATGATTACTGGCACCGTTGTCTAGGTACCAAACTCCTTCTTCATTCCTGCTACTCTCAAGTGATTTGAGTGTGATCTTTTCTTCATTAAGGAAGACGATTTCATGCATAAGTAAAGCGATATCAGCTTTCTCTGTTTCTGCAATATTCAACTCTATCCTGTTTCTTTTCGGGACAAACAAAAGCAAAGTGACCCTTCTTCTTGCAGTTGAAGCACACAATATGAGAGTAATCTTGTTTCTCTTTGCTCCTCTCCTGTGAATTGCCTCTACCACGGCCTCTACCTCTGTTTCCACGTCCACGACTCTGATTCTGTCCTCTCCCTCTTCCTCTCGTATCATGTTGATAATACGAATTGGAACTTGAGTACAGAAGGTTTCCTTGATGATCTTGAGATTCTTGTTCTTCTTTAAGCTTTATACGTTCCTCAAAAGCTTTGAGTCTACCGATGATGTCTTCATATGAAACCGTATTCAAATCTAGCAATTGCTCAAGTGATGTTGTCGTGTGAATAAATTTCAATGGCAAGCTATCAAGAAACTTCTTCACTACTTTAGATTCTTCGATGCTCTGTCCTAATGAGGCCGTTTTAGAAGTAAGCTCCGTTATCTTACTAGAGAAGACATCAATCGTATCTGAATCATTCATTCTCAATCGATCGAATTCATTCATCAGAGTTTGTAGACGAGCTGTTCTTACACGTTCCGCTCCAAGATTTCTCGTTTTAATTGCTTCCCAGATATCCTTAGGTGAGTCGTCTTCTCCGATTTGTAAGACTAAGCTTTCAGGTAGTGATTGAAACAATAGTGCTGTTGCAACATCATCCCTCTCTTCATATTTGATTCCAGGATCGATTGATTCCCATACATTGTGGACACGTAAAAGCACCTTCATCCTCTTTGCCCAAACGGTGTAATTAGCTGAGTTCAGCATCGGACAGACAATCGAGTTGGAGACTCCTTCTTTTCGTCCCATTCCCTTCGTGTCTGTTAATGCTTTCAAATCAGCCATAGCTTCCTCGTATCAAGCTTGCAATCACATGATGAAAACCTGGCTCTAATACCAAATAAAGTCACAAAAGTGTTTGTGTATGCTCCGTTCTTTCTTAATAAAACGTTTGCTCTGTCTTATTAATCTTTCTTAACTTTCTTATAATCATCTTACATTAGATCCCTTTATATAGGTAATAGAAAACCTAGCTTTATCCTATTACAATATGATCTAGGAAATCTTAGCTTAATCCTAAATCTATTAGTATTTGTTATCCAATTTACTTCAGGATAACTTGTTGTCTAAGCAATGAAGCTTATCCAAAAGTATTCAAAATAAAATACTTTGAGATACTTTTGAATGAATATCTCATGTGTGATATCCATTCATTTAAATATCATTATTTTTCTTAAGTTTTGAAAAACAAAATTGATGACTTATACAATGTGGTGCTCTAATATATGTACAGATGAGATGAATTAGATAGTGTGATTACGCATACACAATTATCATATGAGCGTTCTTGCTTCTTCTATATTGTTTCAAAACTGCAAACAAAAGATTTCTTTCGCAAGAGAAATAGCGTCATCACCCTTTCTATGAGTTAGCTTATAATGACAATATTTTATTTAAAGAACATTTGGGTAAGTTTCTCAAATCTTGAGATATTCATTTTATACTTTATTGTTTTTTTAATATCTTTGTTGAGATATTTTTCTTCATATTCTCATTGAGGATACTCTCATATGCATCAATATTATTAAAACTGAAGTACAAATTAGGTTTATTTGGAAACTTGGATAGGAATTATAAAAAAGAGGTTTGTTTGGAAACATAGATACCACTTAAAAAAGATGTATGTTTGGAAACATAAATATTGTATATTAAGAAAAAAAAATAATAGGCATATGTTATTAAAAAAAATTGGAAATCAATTATATCGTGAGAAACTATCTATTTGAGCCACCTCTAAAATATATGAAAATGGAATAATCTAATTACCTAAAAAAATATTTGTCTAAAATAATCATAAAACAAAATTTAAAATTTTTATATATATTTAAATCGAAATAATAATTTGAAAGTTGATTTATATCAGAAATTGATTCAAAATATACATATATTGAAAATTTTATTTTTACTAAAATATTTTCTAATAACCATTATTAAAAACTATTTTCAATATACATAAGAAAAATACAATGCAAAGCTCAATTACATATACCAACTTAAATTATGGTTTTTATATTTCACATTATGTGATTATTAATATGATGGTACATATAAAATATTATTAACTATATGATAACAAATATGATGGTATGTATAAAATACTATTAATTATATGATGACACGTATATGATATATAATAGTGATTAGGGATGGGCGTTCGGGTACCCATTCGGGTTTGGTTTGGACCTATTTGGGTTTCGGGTTCAGTTCGGGTCTGTTTGGGTTTCGGGTTTCTAGGATTTAAGATTTCAGCCCCAATTTAATATTTCGAAATTTTGGTTTGGGTTTGATTTGGATCTTTACGGATTCGGATAACCCATTTATATTATTAAAATTGAAGTACAAATTAGGTTTGTTTGGAAACTTGGATAGAATTTTTTTTTAAAAAAGAGGTTTGTTTCGAAACATAGATAGCACTTAAAAGATGTATGTTTGGAAACATGGATAACAATATAAAAAAGAATATAATTTGTTTGGAAACATGGATATCAGTATATTAAGAAAAAATAATAATTGGCTTATGTTATTAAGAAAAATTGGAAGTCAATTATATTGTGAGAAACTATCTATTTGAGCCACCTCTAAAATATACGAAAAATGGAATAATCTAATTATCTAAAAATTAATTTATCTAAAATAATCATAAAACAAAATTTAAACTTTTTATATATATCTAAATCAAAAAAATAATTTAAAGTTGATTTATATCATAAATTGATTCAAAAATATACATATATTCAAATATTTATTTTTACTAAAATATTTTCTAATAACCATTATTAAAAATGTTTATAATATACATAAGAAAAATACAATGCAAAGCTCAATTTCATATACCAACTTAAATTATGGTTTTTATATTTCACATTATGTGATTAATAATATGAACGTACGTATAAAATATTATTAACTATATGATTACTAATATGATGGTATGTATAAAATACGATTAATTATATGATGACACGTATATGATATATAATAGTGATTAGGGATGGGCATTCGGATACCCATTCGAGTATGGTTAGGGCCTATTTGGGTTTTGGGTTCAGTTCGGATCTGTTTGGTTTCTCGGGTTAAAGATTTCAGCCACATTCGAATATTTCGAAATTTTGGTTTGGGTTTGATTCGGATCTTTGCGGGTTCGGATAACCCATCTATATTATTAAGAATGAAGTACAAATTAGGTTTGTTTGGAAACTTGGATAGGAATTTTAAAAAAGAGGTTTTTTTCGAAACATAGATATCACCTAAAAAAGAGGTATGTTTGGAAACATGGATATCAGTATAAAAAAAAATATAATTTGTTTGAAAACATGAATATCAGTATATTAAGAAAAAAAATAATGGACTTAAAAAAAATTGGAAGTCAATTATATTGTGAGAAACTATCTAGGCTTTTTGCAAAAGTAACTCAAAACTTGGAGTCAAACAGAAAACTAACCTTTTCTTTTGACTCTTTTTTTTTTGAGATTTTCACCCCACATCTGCATTTTATCTACGAAAATGCTATTAACTTTTTTTTTTAAAATGGCTTCTTTACTGTCTCAACCTCATCTTCTTCAATTATTTACAACAGTGCCACTACCATGAATAGTTCAACAACCTTGTACTAACTGTTTGGAGCTTTTAATGCCCTTTAATGCACGTAAATCTCTTTACACTCTCTCTGTTTCAATTGTTATGAACTAAAAACAACATTTCTTTCACTTTCTCTCCATATTCATCCAAAAACTCAAGCTTTTGATTCAAAATATTTTATGGTTGTGAGCCATATTTCTTTCGTTTTGACTTACGGTTGCTTTCGTTTGAGGTTCGGGTGGTTGGAGAAGACCCTATGTGCAAACGAAGTCATCTCACCTAGTTTAAGGTGCAATTTGAATTTTTCAAGATCTGTTCGTAGAAGACTTACTAGTAAGTCATCGTATGTAGAAGACTTCGATAAGTCTTACGGTCAAATGGACGACTTAAACTAAGTCGTCGGCTTTGTTTGTTAAAAAAAAACTCGGGCGACTTATATATAAGTAGTCTACGCAACAGGCTAGTTTTGCATTTGACCGAATCGTGTCAGATCTTTGACTATTTCGGGCGACTTATAATTCAGTCGTCTGCAGGAAAGTTAAAATTTCAATATTTTATTAAACTAGGCGACTTACGTGTAAGTCGTCTTGGTTAGTTTTGTAATTGAAAAATAAAACTTCATCGTTTAACTTTTACCAGGCGCCATAATATAAAGTCGTCTGTGAAGACTTAATTTAAAGTCGTCCGGAAAGCAAAGTCGTCGAATTTTTCCCAATTTTCTGGTCAAACCTTGCTTATCGGACGACCTTAAATTAGCTATTGGACGACTTTCAATTAAGTCGTGCGGAAAGTTAAATTTCAAGTTTTATTTTCAATTACAAAACTAACCTAAGACGACTTACGTAAAGTCGTCTAGTTTGAATAAAATATTGAAATTTTAACTTTCGAGACGACTGAATTATAAAGATCGAAATAATCAAAGATCTGACACAGGAATGCAAAACTAACCCGTTTCTAGCGACTTATATATAAATCGTCTGAGTTTTTAACAAACAAACGACGAATTAAGTCGTCCCATTTAATTTTAAATTGCAAAAGTGACCTCTTTAGGCGACTTACCTTTAAGTCTTACGGACGACTTATTTGAAATTATGCGGCAATGTTTATTGAACTTCTTCATTTTCTCTATATTTACTAATGTGTTTTATTTTGAATATTTGCAGATGATTTGTCAGTTACATGCAGTTTATGGAGAATGGTTGTTGAGAGATTGCTTTGGGATTTTGTGGTTGATGATCTCAAAGGAAGCAAAATTGTTTTATTGAATGAAGATTCAACACATGCTGAACTTGTTGCAATGGCTCGAAGATTATAACTGGACATGAGAACAGTGACTGTGGAGATTAGCTACTCATTACCAGCAGAAATGATGATGGCTCAGGCAGTCCTCCCATTCATGTTACAAGTGATAGACAAGTTCGAAACTTTCTCGAGATACTCAAAACGCATAGAGTATGTCTTTGTGTATCAAGCCGCAGCAAGGTGGAAACGGTTTCAGAGAAAAGGGATAATGATGAAGCTGGTGAATGGGAAGAAGATGTTGGTGATGATGAAGCTGGTGAATGGGAAGAAGATGTTGGTGATAATGATGAAGCTGATGAATGGGAAGAAGATGTTGGTGATAATGAGTTTGTTGAAGATGAAAATCAAGATGGGGAGGAGGAAAATGGGGAGGAGGATGCTGATAACTCTATTGTTGGTGAAAGCGGATCAGAATGGTGGGGATTACAGTCTTTATGGAAAGGTTCAAGATGAGGACGAGGAAGATGATGATAATATTTGTTTTGAAGAAATCGAAAAGACATATGCTAAGACAAATGCTATTGAAGGAGGAAAATCGGATGGTACCAGTATCTATGTCAACCAGAGTTTTGTTAGCAAGGATGCACTGCTTTCAGAGCTGCGGTTGGCAGCGATGAGGTAGGTTTTCTTTCGAATATACAAATCAACGAAAACTCTCCTTGTGGCAACATGTCGGGTTAGCGGTTGTGGATGGAAGATCAGAGCGAGTGTGAAACATGGGACAAACACGTTTTGGGTAACAAAGTATGTGGAAAAACATTTATGCTCAGTGGGAGACCGAATCGCTCAGCGGAGACACGTACTCGAAGTATGTTGGTAGTCTTTTCATTGATCGTGTTGGAATCATTGATGGGATAACTCCGCAGCATATCACTGATGCAATGAGGAACATGTTTGGCATGGAGCTTGATTACACCACTTCATACAGAGCACTGTTATATGCACAAACATTGGTGAGAGGATCAGCAGAAGAAGGGTATTAGCGTCGGCATCATATCTCGAGCAAATCTCCATTGCAAATCCTGATTCTATCACGGCTATAGAACTTGATTATATGAAAAGATTTAAGTATCTATTTCTCTCTTTTGGAGCTTCTATAAAGGTTTTAAGTATCAGAGAAGGGTCATTGTGGTGGATGGAACTCACCTAAGTGGAAAGTATGGAGGTGTTATGTTAGTTGCAGCGCGCTGAGATGGCAATTTTCAGATATTCCCATTGGCTTTGGGATCGTGGATGCTGAAGATGAACCATCTTGGGAATGGTTTTCACAAAATTGGCTAGTTGTATATCTCATGACAAGCCTCTGGTGATAGTCTCCGACCGACGCGGCCATTAAAAGTGCGTGTGATAAGGTGTTTCCTTGGGCAACTCGAGGAATATGTTATTATCACCTTCAAGATAACATTGTCAAAAAGTTTAAAGGAAACATCTCATGTACTTGGTGAAAGGGCTGCTTATGCTCACACGGTTTACGATTTTGACGGTACATGGCTGAGATCTGAGTGCAAACCGGAACTTACAGCGTATTTGGAGAATGCGGCGCCAGCCTATGGTCAAGGGTTTATTGTAAGGGAACAGGTACAACATAAAACAAGCAACATCGTTGAATCTATTAATTCCGCACTGAAGCGAGCAAGAGGATTTCGATTCGTTCTGCTGGAGTTCATAAGGCAGAAGTTAGGAAAATGGTATTGGAAAAGGAGACAAGATGCATTGAGTCTCACAACTCAACATAGCGGGGTGTTGAATACTTGCTTGCTGTTGAACAGAGATAGTGGATCGATGGCGGTCCAACCAATTGATGGATGGCGATTCTTTGTCAAAGGTGGCAAAATGGACTGTGTGGTTGATTTGGAACATGCAAAGTGTGATTGTGGTGTCTATGGAGTGGAGAAAATACCTTGCTCTCATGCTATAGCTGCTGGAACACATATTCGTTTGCATATCTCCACACTTGTATGTCGGTGTACTCAAAGAATTATTTGTATGCGAGGATACTCGAGAATATATATCCTATCGTGTCACAACATATTGAGGAGCGAGAATGCTTTCCTCAGGGCGTAAAGCGTGGTCGGGGAGGCAGAAGAAATCAAGATGGCAATCTTGGTTGGAGCTATCTAGGATGAGAGGACACAAACCCGGAAGAAACACGGGGCAAGGAGATGCTCAAACTGCAAGGAAACTGGCCATCTGAAACCACAATGTACACAACCAGTTGATTAGTTGTCGGACGACCTAAATTTAAGTCGTCCAGTCTTGATTACCCGTCAGGCGACTTATATATAAGTCGTCCGTGTTTCGTCTACGGATAACCTTCAAGTAAGTCGTCAGAAGACCTTCTACTAAGTTCTCCAGCGTATTTTATATTTAGACGACCTTCTACTAAGTCGTCCAGTGTATTTTATTTTTAGGCGACCTCTACTAAATTAGTCCAGTGTATTTTATTTTTAGGCGACCTTCTACTAAGTCGTCCGGTGTATTTATTTTTAGACTACCTTCTACGAGATAACATATTACTAGATTTTGACCCGTCGTCCACGGGTTCAAAATGTAGATCTTTGTTACGTTATTGTTCGGACGACTTATAATTGTTCGGACGACTTATAATTGTTACGGACGACTTATAATTGTTCTGGACGACTTATAATTGTTCGGACGACTTATAATTGTTACGGATGACTTATAATTGTTCGGGCGACTTATAATTGTTCGGACGACTTATAATTGATTCTGGACGACTTATAATTGTTCGGACGACTTATAATTGTTCGGGCGACTTATAATTCATATTCATTTCACCAAAACATGAAAGACAATTATAAGTTGTGACAATAAGAATCACATAATATAAAACCAAGATCAAAGGCTGGTTTGAAAAACCAGAAAATATGTTCAAAGACATAACCATAATATAAAAACATTAAATGTTTTAAACTTGAAGAGATTAAGAAAGCAAAGGCGTTAATCAAACATCGTGGCTCATTCAACTTGTACCAATCGATGTAAGGAATCTGAACATCAGCCACCTTGGCCTCTCGCACAAGTTCGAAATCTAGCTGCTTCTTTTTCTCTTTGCTAAATGGGTTCTTCTTGAAAAGTTCATTCATGAGTTCCAGCTTACCTTGTATCGCGAGACTTCAAGCTCTTCAACATGTTTCTTGGCGATGGCATCATTTAGTTGCTTGTAATTAAAGAGCTTGGCTCGGTAATGCTCGATGGTCGCCTCAACTCCCTTGTTGAATGCCTCTTCTAGAGAAGAACCATAATCTTCAACCATGGGAGCCTTGAGTTTAAGGTCTTTGTTGAATGCCATACTGAGATTTTGATCTGGATGTTAATAGATCGAAATTATTAGAACCCTAGCAAGATCAATATGGGTTATAAACCATTTGGTATCGGCTAGATCTAAATAAAGAAAATTTACATCAAATGGATAGATCTAAACAAAATTTACATAAAAGCGGATACAAAGAAAAGGATAGATCTACTTACTTAGCGGATATTGGGAGAGACTAAATTGGAGAAGAAGAGATGATAGTAAGAGATGAAATCTGTTAACTATACAGTTTATATAGAAGAGGATGTGATCGAAGAGTCATGTCTTTTCACATTCTAATAAACTTTTCAAATTACTAATCGAAATTAATATATTAAAAAGAATTTAAAATTAGATACAAATATTAGAAAATAAATTAGTCTACAAAGTCGTCCAAGTAGGCGACTTACAAATAAGTCGTCTGTAGCAGGCAAGCTGGAAGACCTTCAGGCGACTTATTTGTAAGTCGTCCACTGGAAGACCTTCAGACGACTTTATTTTCTAATATTTATGAACGATTCGTTAGTTTAATTCGGTAAGGTTTTGTTTGAACAAACTAACCAAAATCATAAAAGCTTTATCTCATCCCATGCTTTAAAAGCTTAGTCAAAATCATAAAAGCTTTAAAAGTTTAAATGTAATATCTTTTACACTAATCTGATTCAGCCACAACATAACAATACATTGCTTGATAAACACTACAATAACATACATGCCCACGAATCTAATCATACATGCCCACGAACATATCACCATCCACATTTTCTTTCAAATGCTGATCGAAGCTCCGTCCATATATCCACCGCCATTTTATCCCTCATATTCTTAGCGTTGGCCCTAGCAAAGTCTTTAGAGTTAAAGGGACCCAAGAGCATGACATTCAATGTACTTTAAATTACCATACAATCACCATTGTTGGCCGTGGGTACATCTTGTCTCATATGTGTATGGCTCCAACCCGTATTTGACCCGTATTTCGCGGTGGGCGCACTCAACAAGCAGATAAGGGACCATCTCGAGAAAAGGCTGCATTATCTCATCCCATGCTTCTGCGCGTAGCTGAAGGTATGCTGTCCCGACGACTATGTGCTTAGGGATCGATATCAAATAGCAACCCAATGGCGTTCTTCAAGTTCACTGGTGCATAGATATCATCAATGTCCTCCCCACACCTTGTTTGATTGGCAAAATGAAGGTATTGATCCGTCATAAAATTCCCGCCCACCGGTAGAGCTCTTCCTAAACCTTTGTGATGGTGCGGATAATTTTAAGAACTCATACTGGTCTCTCAAGACTGGGAAAAGTTGTGATCCAGGAAGCACATTCGCTCGCTCTGAAAGCTTGTGGGTTCTCGATACCTCTGCCTCAGCACATTAATCCAAGCATCTATATCTGCATATAAAATAATACAAGTTAGAAGATACCGGGCGACTTAAATATAAGTCGTGCGGAAAGTAATCTCGTGGGCGACTTTCAGACGACTTATCGATAAGTCGTCTACTTGACGACTTTGTAGACCACTTTCAGGCGACTTATCTTTAAAGTCGTGCGGTAAATATAAGTCGTGGAAAGTAGTCTACTTGGAAAACTTTGTAGGCGACTTTCGGGCGACTTATATTTAGACGACTTAAAGATAAGTCGTCTGAAAGATATCTACTGAACGACTTTGTAGGCGACTTTCGGACGACCTATATTTAAGTCAGGCGACAAAGATACAAGATAAGCGAAGACTTACGCGTCTTCCAGCCATTCTCGGCAGTCGGAGGATGTGATACCACCAAGTTAAGTGATATGCGTGGTTTTCATCATGCTTAGTGAAATAATGACTGCAAACAAAAAGCAATCACTACGGATCAGAAATAATCAGTTTTGGTAGACTAAATCAAGCTATTATGGGTAAAGCAATCACTTACGGATCAGTTTTCAACCAACCAGCGAGTTCCTTCAACTTAGGTTTGTTTACTGGCTGAAATGGATTATAGGCTGCCACTTTATCTTTATTTTTCTCTGCGTATAAGGAGATATCTGCGTGGGAGAAGGTTTCTTCGCTCGTTCCTCCTTACGAAGCATGGGAGCTATTTTGTCCAATACAACCAGGCTCGATTGTTTATGCGGTGGAGCGCGCTCGGTTGTTGTCGGTAAGCGGCTTCGGTTGTTGATCGGTGGAGCGGCCTTCGGTTGGTCAGTGGAAGTGACAGCAACAATCTCTTTGGAGGAGACACCATCTGCTTTATCCGGCAAGATCTTATTTCCCGCGTTCGCCTCATCGCGAATTTCTCTCTGCAATAAAAGTTGCACACTAGTTAACCACAGGGCGACTTAAATAAAAGTTTCGGGCGTCTAGTTGACCATGGGCGACTTAATTTTAAGTCGTCCATGAATCTAGTCGTCCAGGTCAACTAGTCGTCGACAACTTACATTTAAATCGTCGGAAAACTAGTTAACCACAGACGACTTAATTCTTGTTGGGAGAGGATTTGATACTAACCTCGGATTGTTTGGCTTGAGGGTAGGTTGTTTCTTTTGAAGAGTAGGCTTTTGGTTTGAGGAGTAGGCTTTTGGTTTGAGGAGCAGGCTTTTGGTTTGAGGAGTAGGCTGTTTCGTTGAGGAATAGGCTGTTTCTTTTGAGTAGGCTATTTACGTTGAGGAGTAGGCTGTTTGGTTTGAGGAGTAGGCTGTTTCTCTTGAGGAGTAGGCTGTTTCTCTTGAGGGTTGTCTGATTGGTTAGAGGTGTAGGCTGTTTGTTACTAACCCGGTTTGTTTGGCTTGAGGGTAGCCTGATTGGTGACACCAACCTTCTTCTCCCAGCTTCCACCACATCGGACAACTTCTAATCTCCTTGATGCACTTCCTAAACCCTTCTTTCATGCAGTCAACTAACCCTTCTTTCATGATGTCAACTACGTCCTTGAACATATTTTCCAACTCCTCTCTAGTCACCCAACTAGCCTCTTCTCTAGCCTCTTCACTAGCCTCTGTAGGAGCCTCTGTAGAGCCTCTTTCGAGCCTCTTTAGCAGCCTCTGTAGGAGCCTCTTTAGGAGCCTCTTTAGGAGCCCTTTCTGAGCTTTCTTCAGAGGTCTTGGATTGTCTTCCTCCTCCTCCACCACAACCATCTCTATCTCTTTGGTTTTCTTAGTACCAGTGACTTCCCAGCAATCCTTGGTCCACTTCCACGGTCTCCGATCATACATGACTTTAATGATGTTCTCCGGAGGGCGTCCTCAACCTCAGAGTCCCATTTTGGCCACATTTCACTAATGTCTTTCTCAGCAAAGTTGATCGCGGGTCTGCAGTAAATAGAAGAATCGAGTTAGATATTTGAAAAAGACTAAAGGCGACTTAATTATAAGTCGTCGGAAGGTCGTCAGTGGAAGACCTTCGGGCGACTTATATATAATCGTCTACTAAGTCGTCCAGCTGGAAGACCTTCGGGCGACTTATATATAGTCGTCTACTAAGTCGTAGCTGGAAGACCTTCCAGACGACTTAATTAAGTAGATACTGTCTCAAAATAGCTTCTTTCATTGATCTGCGGCCTCTGCTGCCCCGTAAGCCGTATCGGTGGAGGCGGACTGTTTCCTCTGGGACCACCAATACTAGCACCCAATTCGGCATAGCTGTGTACACCCGGACACTGAAGAACTTGTATAAACCCATCCACGGTGTAACAGCCAGTAATATCTTTGTTCCACAAAGAGTCCATCAGCACCTTAAGCGACTCTCCCCATGGATAATTCTCAAACCGTTCTAAATCCATCACTAGCCTTGCCAGACTAGATCGTGTAGCGGTTGAAAACTTTCTCCCTTCAATGAATCCAGTGAAGATGGAAAGATGCGAGCGCTGCGATCTTCCGTGACCGATCCTCGCATCTCTTGGTCTGCTATTATCTGATCGTAGTTGGCCCAGCTTCGGATGAACTCCCAGCATCGCCCGAAAGAAACCATCTCTTTGGTAACTTCACATTTTGGTGTCTCAAGGTCCTCGATGTACTCGCGGTTTAGACCGTGAGGTTTTCAAACTCTAACGGTGAAAACCTCAAAGGTTACGGACCAACGAGAGACCACATCTCATACTTCTTCTTAATGTCCAGCTTGAACTGGCATGTAGTGAACCAGCCTTGAAGCCCAACCAAATCCCTGCTCCTTGAACTTGATGAAAACTCCCAAACTCGACTCCTTGAGCTCTTCAAATTCTTCATCAGTAAGAGCTTCCCTAAGAGCAGTATGCAACTTGTTATTATCCGTATGATACGAAATGCTATTGTGGGCTTCTGGCTCTTCCCCTAATGTGTATAACCTACGGGGGAGTTCTGGAATATCCATCCTTTTTGTCTGCAAAATAATCAAAGACAACAATAGAGATAAGCTAAACAAGCTAAATCTAACAAGAACACCGGAAAAGTCGAACACAAGCTAAATCAATCCTTAATTGTAACTCCAGACGACTTAGTAGACGACTTAGATATAAGTCGTCTGGAAAGTCGTCCAACTGGACGACTTAGTAGACGACTTAGATTTAAGTCGTCTGGAAACACTACAAGAAAACTGCCTGATTCTGAGGGAAATTCCGAGGGACAAAGTGTCCGTCGGAAAATTCCCACGAAATTCCCAGGAAATTCCGAGGAAAAACAATTTTCGTATTTCCTCGGAATTTCCTCGGAATTTACCTAGGAAATTCCGAGGAACCTCAATTCCCTCGGAAATTTCCGACGAAATTCCGAGGGAGTAGAAAAAACCGAGGGAATTCGGACGATTAATTATAGCCGTTAGTTAGCCGTTGTGGGATTTTAAATATTCCGAGGAAATTCCGACGGCAACGGCTAGTTCGTCGGAATGTCCTGGGAATTTCGTGGGAATTGTCGATTTCATCTATAAATACAAGCACCCTCATCCTCTTCATTCACTCCATATCTTCATCCTCTCTCATTCTATTTTGCACACACGAATCTGATTGAAAAAAAACATGTCTTCTCATAATTATCATCGCTCATGGATAGATCGACCTCATATGGATCCGAACACGAGATTGCTTATGCGAGTTGAAAGTGGTCTAAAGGAATTCATGGGAAAGCTCTCAACCAACCGGAAGCTGAATCAGGTATGTTAAGATGTCCTTGCTCTACTTGTAAAAATAGGAAGGTTATAAAACAGTTAGATGTTTGGACTCATCTATATACTCGAGGGTTTACACGGAGTTACAAAATTTGGTATCATCATGGGGAAACTGATTATGAATATGGTAGTACTAGCGAACCTCAGCCTGCGGTTAGGTTAGAAGAACCAATTAGAATGGACGTAGATTATGGTGTAGGTACTTGAGCAGATGGTAAATGATCATTTTAGAGGGAAGATTTACCCAATCACGAAGCTAGGAGATTTTATGATATGTTGGATCTTTGGAAAGCAACCTTTGTCGAAGGTTGCAGAGATGGTCATTCAGCTTTATCATCTGCAACAAGACTGATGAGCATTAAATCCGATTATAATTTGGCTGAAGACTGTGTGGATCGATTGCTGATTTTGTAAAGGTGTTACACGAGGATAATGTTGCCCTGGTTCATACTACGAGGTTGAAACTGGTAGCTGGTCTTGGTTTATCGTACCAGGTAATAGATGTATGAGGATAAGCTGCATGATTTATTGGAGGCGGATGAGCAGCTGGATACATGCAAGTTTTGTGGGAAGGGTCGTTATAAAGATACGGGTGGAAGAGTTCAGTGCCATATAAAAGGATGTGGTATTTGCCTTTGTGGAAAGGTTGAAGAGGTTGTATCAGTCTGAGCACAGCAACCAATGAGATGGCATGCGGAGCATTCAGCGGATGGTGAGATTAGACATCCTTCAGATGCAAAAGCTTGGAAGCATTTCAATCGACTATCCGAATTTGCGTATGAGAGAAGAAATGTCTACCTTGGATTATGTACGGATGGTTTCAGCCCATTTGGGAAGCATGGGAGACAGTATTCTCTATGGCCAGTCATTCTCACACCATACAACTTACCGCCAAACTTGTGCTGCGTCGAGAGTTTTGTTTCTCTCCATTCTTGTTCGGGCCAGAGCATCCTAGAAGATCACTTGATGTGTTTCTACAGCCACTAATATATGAGTTGCAACAGCTATGGGGTCAAGGTGCTGAAGCGTCACGATGTTTAGTGTAAAGAAAACTTCAAATGCGGGCAGTACTTATGTGGACAATAAGTGATTTCCCAGCATATGGTATGTTATCTGGATGGACAACGCATGGAAGGCTATCATGTCCATATTGTCAAGATAACACTGATGCTTTCCAACTTAAACATGGAAGGAAAACGTGTTGGTTTGGTATCGCAGAGATTCCTACCACCGGATCATCCATATCGCGGGAGTAGGAATTTGTTCTGAAGAACAAGAGGGTGTTTGACGGTCCACCTCAGAAATCAGTGGGAGAGAAATGTTGACACAACTAAGAGATTTTGGTGCAGAAAGGACCCGGGCGTGGGTGGACATGTGCATTATCCGGTAGATGCTGTTGGAGATCTACATAACTGGCACAAAAAGAGTATTTTCTGGGATCTGCCATACTGGAAGGATCATCTGCTGAGGCATAATTTAGATGTCATGCATATTGAGAAGAACTTTTTCGACAATCTGATGAACACGATCCTTAACGTTCAAGGTAAAACGAAGGATAATTTGAAGTCAAGACTGGATTTAGTCGATATATGTGCTCGTGAAGAACTTCATGTTGATGAGAATGGCAGGGCTCCTTTTCCCATATACCGACTTGATGCAGCGGCGAAAGATGCGTTCTTTGATTGGATTTCAAAGGATGTGGAATTTCCAGACGGTTACGCATCTAATTTGCGTAACTGTGTCGACAGAAGGGAAGGAAAGTTTACCGGCTTAAAGAGTCACGATTGCCATGTAATGATGCAGCGCCTCCTTCCGTTTGCCTTCAAGGAACTATTACCAAGGAATGTTTATGAAGCAGTTGCAGGGATAAGTGCTTTCTTCGCGATTTATGCACGAGATCAGTGACTCTGAATGTATTGAAAACTTGAAGACTAACATAGCCGTAATTAAGTGCAACCTTGAGAAGATATTTCCTCCTTCCTTTTTTGATGTTATGGAGCATCTTGTTATTCACCTGCCAAGAGAACTGGAACTTGGTGGTCCTGTGCAGTATAGATGGATGTATCTGTATGAGCGGTATATGTTTCATCTGAAGAAGATGGTGAAAAATTTTAGTAGGGTGGAAGGTTCTATAGTGGCACAGTTTATCAGAGCAGAAACTTCAAACTTTGCGGAGCACTACTTTCCAGGAGAAGTGCAGACGAAAACCAGAAAACCCGCTCGGCATGATGATAGAGGCGAAAGGGCAACATATTATGTTACGGTTCCAGACATCTTCACGGATGTTGGGCGACTCAACGAAAAACAAAGAAGCGTCGACTTCGAGGAGGAGCACAGTCAATTGCAAATATATTTGCTCACCAACTGCGAAGATGTTTTTCAATACGAGAGGTAAAAATTTAGATCAAAATATTTATTTTAGCAAGTTCAAATTTTAATATTATCATAATATGTACAGGATTTTCATGGCGGAAAAGCGGTTCGAATATAGACCATACGAGGAGGAACTAGAAGCGAAGATGAGAGAATTTGCTGGATGGCTGCATACTTATGTGAGTGTTTTAAATAAATGTTTGCACTATTTACCAGATTTTTATACTTATGTGAATGTTTTAAATAATTTTTATACTATTTACCACTTTTTATACTTATGTGAGTGTTTTAAATAAATTTTATACTATATATTTACCATATGTTTTATTAATAGGTGTCTAAAGCTATGGCCAGAGGTGAAACAATTGACGATTGGCTCTGAGATGATTTGGGGCCCAAAGTCTGTTGTGAAGTCATATCCGAGATTTGCTTCGGGGATATGCATTCACAACTTCTAAGAGGAGACGTTGAGTCGACTTATAATGCTGGCGTTTGCTCTGCCTGGAGATGATGTATACTACGGAAACATCGCGAGATTTTGGAAATCGTGTATCGGGCATGGTTGGATTCGGTGCACTGTTTTCTATTGTGACTGGTGCGACAACACTCGGATCGAGGTGTCGAACAGATGCATTTGGTGTTACATCGGTACATTGGTGAAAGCTACCATATTTTGATCCTTTCATTCTTGCTTCTCGGCCGATCAGGTAATTAAAAATACATATGTCAATTATTTACAATATTTGCTTCATCATCATTCATCATTATTAATTAACAAATTTAAAATTTTACAGGTTTGTTATATCAAATACCCCCGGGTTACGAACAGAGATGATCCATGGGTCACTGTTACATCACTCAACCCGAGAGGCCGAGTTCAGGGAAGTTCTGAGCTTGAAGACCCACTCCAACCAAACACATCCGGCAACTTAAGTGCAGCAGGGGATGTAGCTGCAATTGATCTTGTTATCGATTTTACCGATTTTGGAGACGAAGCCGTCGTTCACGTCGAGGATGAACCAGAGATTGGAGAGTTTCACCAAGATTCAGATTCAGATTCAGATTCATCTGGTGGTGATGATGATGACTCGGGTTCAGAGGATGAACCAGAGATTGGAGAGTAGTATAAGTTTTTTTTTTTTTTTTTCCTCGAAATTCGAGGAAATTCCGAGGACCTTGAGGGTTTCCTCGGAATTTTGCCGCTTTAGGGATTTGATATTAGGGTTAAATTCCTCGAATTTCTGGGAATTTTCCAGGAAATTCGACAATGATGATATCCGTCGAATTTCTGGGAAAATTCGAAATTCGAGAATTAGGGATTTAGAATCGAAAACACTAATTTACAGTTCTTAGAAGACTTACATAAGCCTTATTAAGTGTCTTGAATTGATTATGGGACAAGACATTGGTGTTGTACCAATTAATGGGCAATTTTCCAATTGTCGCACCGACATCCCCAAACAACAACATGATAAACACTTATACACTTTAATGAACATAAACGACAATACTTATACTCGTTTCAATAATTTTGTAATTTGAATGTTTATTTGTCATGTACTATCAATGTAAGCCCTGGGAAAACTGCCAAATTGTTCAAGGAACGGTCTAAAGTTTTAATTTATTATTTTGAAACCCTAAACTATGGTTCCTAGGAATTTCCTGGGAAATTTCCTAGGAAATTCGAGAACCATAGAATTCGAGGGAATTCCGACGGAATTTTGTATTTCGTCGGAATTCCGTCGGAATTCTGTAAAACCAGGAAAGGGAACCGCCAAACTTTTCGGGAAATTCAAAACCAAAATTCCGACGGAATTCCGAGGGATTCATTTTCCGTCGGAATTCTCGGGGTACAACCAGATCCGTGAGTCTTCTTCCCCATTTCTCTCTTTTCTCTCTTTTCTCTCTTCTTCTCCTTGGCGATTCCGGCGATTCTCCTCCTCTCCCTCTCGATTTTCCGGCCAATCTCCTCCAAATCTCCCCTAATCTATCCCTAATCCATGTAAGTTCTCTTTCTCCCCTCTCTTATGAGTTCTAGGGTTTGATTAGGGTTAAATTAGGATTTTAGGAATTTGATGAGATTAGGTTTTGATTAGAATTAGGGTTTGATTAGGATATATGTTTAGGATTAGGGTTTGATTAGGATATATGATTAGGATTTAGGAATTTGATTATTAGGGTTTGAATTTTAAATTAGGGTTTAGATTAAATTTATAAAACGTTTTTGATATGTAAAATATATATTTCGATTTTTAGTAATTATTTTAGCTACTTTATAATTTATAAATAATATTAAAAGTTATTTAATAATTATTTTACCAAATTTTATAATTTATAAATAATTTTAAACGTTATTTAATAATTATTTTAGCAAATTTTAAAAGTTATAATTTATTAATAATTTCAAAAGTTATTTAATAATTATTTTAGCAAATTTTATAATTTATAAATAATTTGATAAGTCATTTAATAATTATTTAGCCATTTTATAATTTATAAATAAGTTTAGCTATTTTAATAATTTTAAATAATTTTAAAACTAATTTTAAATCTTTATTTTAAATAAATTATAGGGATTACGTGAGCAGAGTACGAGGGCTCGATCTCGTCGGGCCGCCTGAGCCGTGCTCATTCGGCGACCCGGGTTCTCGGGTTTCGTCTAGCGGTCTCGGGTTCCTCGTCCTCATCGCGAGCGCCCATCCCGCCGGTTCACCAGCGGCTCCTCCTCCCGCTGCGGCGCCTCTTCCCGCTGCGGCGCCTCCTCTTCCTCACGACTTTCCAGACATTCCCGAGCCTCCCGTCGCTCCAGGAGTGATGTGCATTGGCTGGTGCAGCAGGCGGTCGTGACCATCTCCCTTATCTCACTCGCATCCTAGGGAGTCGGACAGACTTGGTAAGTGAAAGTTTATTTTTCTTTATTTGAAAAATTAGATTCATTTTAATAAGTTGTTTCTATATATTAGGTTCGACCGATCCCATAACGGGATCACCGCTTGGATCAACAGGATGATGTATTCCGACCTCAAGACGGGATACCCAACCTTCTCAGCGATGCCTCCCCCTGAGAAGGAGCTCTGGTTTCGTCAGTTTGCTGTAAGTATTCTAACTTTTAAATTTTTTTATTTTTTTCCTTTGAAATTTTATTTCTATTAATCATGTTTTTTTTTCAGCAAGAGTTCAACTGGCATCCGGATAACACGACGTTCATCCGGAACGCCTTCGTCCACAAGTGTATGGAGTCCTATTCGGGGCAAATCTATGAATGGAAGCAGAAGTGGCTAGTGGATAAGGTACTATTTTTTTAACTTTATTAATATATTTTTTCATTCTATTTAACTTTATAATATTTTTTTCATTATAAGGTCCCAAAGTGGATCAACATGACCACTTGGGAGGAGTTATGTGTCCATTGGGACAAGGACGAGACGAAGGTGGTCTCTAACACCAACTCCGCCAACCGAAGCGATCGTGGCGGGAAGGGCATCTACAAGCACAATTTGGGTGCTCGGTCTATTCCCACTCGAGACAAGATGGTAAGTTCAAAATCCTTTTCTTTTTAATTGTAAATATCTTTAATTTTTCTGCTTTCTAATGTTTTTTTTTAACTTATGTGTTTTCCTAGGCGCAAGAAAATGATGGCGAGCCCGTGGGTGATTTTCCTTTGTACAAGAGGATCCACACCAACAAGACCACGGGCGGATTGATGACGGTCTTCGGAGGTTGTCTCCCGGTGGATAGTATGGCGAAGGCGAGGAGGCCCGTCTCTCGAGATCGAGCCGATCTCGATCTTGACTCCACATCCACCGAGTCCATCGCCCTCTCCAAAGTCCGAATCAACGAGCTTGAGTGGTAAGATATTTTCTAAATATCAATTCATTTATTTATTTTAAATTTTTTTCTTATGATTAAGATTTAAAATTTTCCTTTTCGGCGATTCCAAAGAAGAAGGGACGTTTGGTCGGTTTGGGTCGTCGATCCAAATCGGTTCCTCCGGCGTCTCGTGCCATTGATCCTATACATTGGATCAATCGAAGGATAAGGATGAACATCCGTATGTTGGAGGAGAAGATGGTGGCTCAAGAGGAAGCTAGAGGCAGACGAGGCGGAGTGAGAAGATGATGGCGGCCTTCATGAAGCAATTCCGCACGAACCGGCGTCGGCGAGGGCGTAGTTCTTATTTTAGTTCTGTTTTAAACTTTATTTTTATTTTCTGTTTTGAATGAATATTACATTTGAATTATTTATATTATGTTTTTATTTTAATTTTCAATTTTTATTTAATAATTAATTTTCGAATTTAATTAATAAGAAATAAAATAATATTTATTAATTAAAATTATATTTTACGAAAATTCCGAGGAAAGTAATCCTCGGAATTTTCCGACGGAGGCTTCCTCGGAAAATTCTGACGGACGCTCCGTCGAAAAATTCCGAGGGAAGGCTCCGTCGGAAAATTCCGAGGGATTACTTTCCTCGGAATTTTCCGACGGAGCATCCGTCAGAATTTTCCGAGGGAAGCCTCCGTCGGAAAATTCCGAGGGAATTTCGACAAATTTTGTTAATTGTTATCTCCCTCGGAATTCCCTCGGAATTTGATTCCGTCGGAATTCCGTCCGAATATTCCGAGGAAATTCCGACGATTTCTGTTATTCCGACGAAAAAATTCCGAGGGACTGTTTTCTGGGTATGTCGTCGGAATTGCCTTATTCCGACGACATTCCGAGGATATACTCCCTGGGAATCGGGCAGTTTTCTTGTAGTGAAAGTCTTCCAACTGGACGACTTATATTTAGGTCGTCTACTAAGTCGTCCAGTTGGAAGACTTTCCAGACAACTTAAATTACAAGTCTTCCAGTAGAAAAATTAAGCGGACTGATTAGTAGCAGAAGGAGTACTCGTCATTGCGGTTATAGATCTGAAAAAATAAACGTGAAACGGTGAGAATGAGTAAATTGATAGAGACAACGTTTTATGTTCATCTTTTCCTCGAGATTGATGACTTACCGGCGTTAGGGTTTACAGAGAAACGGCTACGGTTCGAGAAGCGGTAGGGTTTAGAAGAAGCGGCTAGGGTTTAGAAGAAGCGGCGGCGCTAGTGTTTAGAGGAAGCGGCGGTGAGATAGTGTTGGTGAGCACGGTGGAGAGGGACGGTTTGTTCGGAAATAGTGGAAGCGGCGGCTAGGGTTTAGAAGCGGGTTAGGAGGCGAGAACGGTGAGAATGAAGTGAGATAGATAGCAGCGTTGAGGCGGCGGTTTGTTGGAAATAGTGAAGCGCTAGGGTTTAGAGGCGCGCTAGGGTTAAGAAAAGCGGCGAACGGTGAGAATGAAGTGAGATAGATAGCCGACGTTGAGGACGATGGTTTGTTCGGAAATAGTGGGAATTCAAATCGCCTTTGATATCGCGGTGAGAGAAGCTTAGGTTAGGGTTTCTAAATTTCGCGAAAAATGAACAAAAAAAAAATCACCTTATATATTGGGTAAATATTTTTTACAAAATTTTTAAATTATGTTTAAGAATAACTGTCCAGACGACTTTCGAGGGGTAGAAACGTAAAACAAATACCGTTTTTTTGTTTGTTCACAAGGGGATAGTTGTAATTTCAATAGCCTTTTAGGTTACTTATGCCTTTGACCCAAGTTGGGGTATTCTTTTGGGTTTGACTCCAAGTTTTGAGTCACACTTGGCAATTCTCCCAACTATCTATTTGAACCACCTCTAAAATATACGAAAATGGAATAATCTAATTATATAGAAAAATATTTTGTCTAAAATAATCATAAAACAAAATTTAAACTTTTTATATTTATTTAAATCAAAATAATAATTTAAAGTAGATTTATATCGAAAATTGATTCAAAAATATACACATATTCAAAAATTATTTTACTAAAATATTTTCTAATAACCATTATTAAAAAATGTTTTCAACATACATAAGGAAAATACAATGCAAAGCTCAATTTTTCATATACCAACTTAAATTATGGGTTTTATATTTCACATTATGTGATTATTAATCGATGGAATGATAAAATATTATTAACTATATGATAACCAATATGATGGTATGTATAAAATACGATTAATTATATGATGACACGTATATGATATATAATAGTGATTAGGGATGGGCGTTCGGGTATGGTTCGGGCCTATTTGGGTTTCAGGTTCAGTTCGGGTGTGTTTGGCTTTCGGGTTTCTGGGGTTAAATATTTCAGCCCCATTCGAATATTTCAAAATTTTTGTTTGGGTTTGATTCGGATCTTTTTGGGTTCGGATAACCCATTTAAATTATTTTAAAGATTTTAGAATTCATTATATACTTTCAATTTCTCAAAATCTATAAATAAAGTAATATATTAAATATAAATTTGAATAACATATGTTTGAATACCTAAACTTAACATATAAATTGGTTTGGTTTAAATATTTGGATAGCGAATCAATAATTATTTTAAGTATTTTGGTGTCTCGAGTATACTTTAACTATTTTAGATATTTACTTTTGACTATTTGTATATATTTTCAAGTATTTTAACCAACTTATAAGTATCATATATATTCTGGATATTTTTATATATATCAAATCTATAAATAGTTAATATATATATAAGTATATAACTCTATTTTGGATACATTTTGAGTATCTGAAATATTTCGGTTCGGATCAGATTCGGTTTCGGTTCTCTAAATACCAAATTTTTGAATAGTTTGGATATTTAATCAATTTTGGTTATGAATATCCGAAATATTTTGGTTCGGATCGGATTCGGTTTCGGTCCTCTAAATACCAAAATTTTGAATAACTTGGATATTTAATCAATTTTGGTTCGGATTTGGTACTACTTTTTTGGATCGGAATCGATTCGGTTCTTCGGATTCAGGTTTTTTGCTTAGCCATAATATTGACATGAGAAACAAATAGAAGCATATTTTTTAAAAAATATACCCGCGCGGGTGCACGGATCAAAATCTAGTAGATCTTTATAGTTTGTATTGAAAATATTATATAAATGGTTAGATATTGAATATATCTGACATCAAAACCACATATTCAGGTGTTCTTAAGATTTTAATACGGGCTCTTCTACTTATCATTCTTTGTCAAAAAGAAAAAAAAAATCAAACTAGCTGAATCTAGGGAAATTGGCACAGATAACCATAGAAAAAATAATAATTAGGGAACTAACCATATGGGATAGGTGTTAGAATATAATACATATTAGTAGGAGAAAGAGACATAAATACCCTCCAAAGAAAACAAAGCTTCACTCGCTGACTCTACGACAAAATAAAAGCAAGCGTGGTGGAGAGCTATCATCATCTTCCTCCATGACGGCAATCAGACCAGTAGAAATAAAGATCGTGGTGAAGAGATTCAGTTGAAACACGATGATGAGAGGATAATCAAGTAAGCAGAATCATCTAGGGAGATTGATGTTGTCGTTAATAGATATATGTAGAGCATGAGGTGAATCGCGCAAGCCTGTTCGTGGTTAAGGATTTGGTTATTCATCAATCAACAATAAAGATGAATTTCAGAGTTGGGGAAGATGAACAGTTCGCGTTGTGTTATACTATTCCATTTGCGAAATATAGAATAGAAGTAGTTTCATGAATATTACAAAAGAATACAAATATGATAAGGTAAATGTGTTTGGTTTTCTTATCCTTCTCCTCTTCATCTTCCTCATTTTCTTTCTCCATCCTTCTACTACTCTCTCGCCACTTTCTCTTTATCTCCTCTTCATCCTCTCTCCTTTCTTCTTCCTACTCTTTTTTGTGTAGAATATATTATATTCTATTTTATAATAATAGTATAGTACCGCAATTCTCATCTCTTTCTCCTTTGTTTCTTTTTATTTTTATTTCTTCATCTTCACTATCCTCAGTCTTCTTCCCATTCTTCCCGTCTCCTCCTTTCTCATGTCTTCAGTCCTTTCTCTCCTTTCCTCGCTCTTTTGAAAAGTTATTAAATGATCGGTCTATGTCATATATTTAATTAATATAGTATATTTAAATCAAAATAATAATTTAAAGTTGATTTATATCAAAAATTGATTCAAAAATATACACATATTCAAAAAATATTTTTACTAAAATATTTTATAATAACCATTATTAAAAAATGTTTTCAACATATATAAGGAAAATACAATGCAAAGCTCAATTTTTCATATACCAAATTAAATTATGGTTTTTATATTTCACATTATGTGATTATTAATATGATGGTACGTATAAAATATTATTACCTATATGATTACTAATATGATGATATGTATAAAATATGATTAATTATATGATGACACGTATATCATATATAATAGTGATTAGGATGGGCGTTCGGGTACCCATTCGGGTATGGTTCGGGCCTATTTGGGTTTCGGGTTCAGTTCGGGTCTATTTGGGTTTCGGGTTTCTGGGGTTAAAGATTTCAGCCTCATTCGAATATTTCGAAATTTTGGTTTGGGTTTGATTAAAATCTTTGTGGGTTCGGATAACCCATTTAAATTATTTTAAAGATTTTAAAATTCATTATATACTTTAAATTTCCCAAAATCTATAAATAAAGTAATATATTACATATAAATTTGAATAGCATATGTTCGAATACCTAAACTTAACATATAAATTGGTTTAGTTTAAATATTTGGATAGCGAATCAATAATTATTTTAAGTATTTTTGGTTTCTTGAGTATACTTTAACTATTTTAGATATTTACTTTTGACTATTTGCATATATTTTCAAGTATTTAAACCAACTTAAAAGTATCATATATATTCTGGATGTTTTTATATATATCAAATCTATAAATAGTTAATATATATAAGTATATAACTCTATTTTGGATACATTTTGAGTATCCAAAATATTTCGGTCGGAGCAGATTCGGTTTCGGTTCTCTAAATACCAAAATTTTGAATAATTTGGATATTTAATCAATTTTGGTTATGAATATCCGAAATATTTCGGTTCGGATCGGATTCGTTTCGGTCCTTTAAATACCAAAATTTTGAATAACTTGGATATTTAATCAATTTTGGTTCGGGTTTGGTACTACTTTTTGGATCGAATCGATTCGGTTCTTCGGATTCAGGTTTTTGCTTAGCCATAATATTGACATGAAAAAAATAGAAACATATTTTTTAAATATATATATATAAGTATATAACTCTATTTTGGATACATTTTGAGTATCCAAAATATTTTGGTCGGACCAGATTCGGTTTCGGTTCTCTAAATACCAAAATTTTGAATAATTTGGATATTTAATCAATTTTGGTTATGAATATCCGAAATATTTCGGTTCGGATCGGATTCGGTTTTCGTCCTTTAAATACCAAAATTTTGAATAACTTGGATATTTAATCAATTTTGGTTCGGGTTTGGTACTACTTTTTTGGATTGGAATCGATTCGGTTCTTCGGATTCAGGTTTTTTGCTTAGCCATAATATTGACATGAGAAACAAATAGAAGCATATTTTTAAAATATACCGCTGGTGTGGATCAAAATCTAGTAGATCTTTATAGTTTGTATTGAAAATATTATATAAATGGGTAAATATTGAATATATCTGACATCAAAACCACATATTCAGGTGTTCTTAAGATTTTAATACGGGCTCTTCTACTTATCATTCTTTGTCAAAAAGAAAAAAAAATCAAACTAACTGAATCTAACTGCGGTAGCAAAAGACAGTATAACTATTAAAAAAAAGAGTCCAAACTTTTAATGACAAATATAAATATTGAAAATAAAAAGACATGAGAATCAATGATAAATAGAGATTTAAAATTTATTAGAAAATAGAGATTCAACACTTAAAAAGAAGATTCAACGCTTAAACAAGCTCTGGGATTAATAATAACAGAAGCCGCACAATCAAGACAAATCAAAATTTGAAGAAAAAAGATTAAGTTTCCATGATCAAGATTGAGTATATCAATTCACACTCGTGAGACTAAAGCAAGTTGCCGCCCTCCTCAACTCCTTCTCCCCTATTTCCTTTATAGGTTCCTTCAAAGATTCACCAAAGCTGCAACCAATCCAAAAAAGAGGTTTGTTTGGAAACATAGATAGCACTTAAAAAAGATGTATGTTTAGAAACATGGATAGCAATATAAAAAAAGAATATAATTTGTTTGGAAACATGGATATCAGTATATTAAGAAAAAAAAATAATAGGCTTAAGTTATTAAGAAAAATTGGAAGTCAATTATATTAAGAGAGAAACTATCTATTTAAGCCACCTCTAAAATATACGAAAAATGGAATAATCTAATTATCTAAAAAATTATTTTATCTAAAATAATCATAAAACAAAATTTAAAATTTTATATATATTTAAATCAAAATAACAATTTAAAGTTGATTTATATCATAAATTGAATCAAAATATACATATATTCAAATATTTATTTTACTAAAATATTTTCTAATAACCATTATTAAAAATGTTTATAATATACATAAGAAAAAATACAATGCAAAGCTCAATTTCATATACCAACTTAACTTATGGTTTTTATATTTCACATTATGTGATTAATAATATGATGGTACGTATAAAATATTATTAACTATATGATTACCAATATGATGGTATGTATAAAATACGATTAATTATATGATGACATGTATATGATATATAATAGTGATTAGGGATGGGCATTCGGATACCCATTCGGGTATGGTTCGGGCCTATTTGGGTTTTTGGTTTAGTTTGGATCTGTTTGGGTTTCGGGTTTCTGGGGTTAAAGATTTCAATCCCATTCGAATATTTCGAAATTTTGGTTTGGGTTTGATTCCGATCTTTGTGGGTTCGGATAAACCATCTATATTATTAAGAATGAAGTACCAATTAGGTTTGTTTGGAAACTTGGATAGGAATTTTAAAAAAGAGGTTTGTTTCGAAACATAGATAGCACCTAAAAAAGAGGTATGTTTGGAAACATAGATAAAAGTATAAAAAGAATATAATTTGTTTGGAAACATGAATATAAGTATATTAAGAAAAAAAATAATGGACTTATGTTATTAAGAAAAATTGGAAGTCAATTATATTGTGAGAAACTATCTATTTGAGCCACCTCTAAAATATACGAAAATGGAATAATCTAATTATCTAAAAAATATTTTGTCTAAAATAATCATAAAACAAAATTTAAACTTTTATATATATTTAAATCAAAATAATAATTTAAAGTTGATTTATATCAAAATTGATTCAAAATATACACATATTAAAAATTATTTTACTAAAATATTTTCTAATAACCATTATTAAAAAATGTTTTCAACATATATAAGGAAAATACAATGCAAAGCTCAATTTTTCATATACCAACTTATATTATGGTTTTTATTTTTAACATTATTAATACGATGGTACGTATAAAATATTATTACCTATATGATTACCAATATGATGGTATGTACAAAATATGATTAATTATATGATGACACGTATATGATATATAATAGTGATTAGGGATGGGCGTTTGGGTATCCATTCAGGTATGGTTCGGGCCTAATTGGGTTTCGGGTTCAGTTCGAGTCTGTTTGGGTTTCGGGTTTCTTGGGTTAAAGATTTCAGTCTCATTCGAGTATTTCGAAATTTTGGTTTGGGTTTGATTCAGATCTTTGTGGGTTCGGATAACCCATTTAAATTATTTTAAAGATTTTAAAATTCATTATATACTTTCAATTTCTCAAAATCTATAAATAAAGTAATATATTACATATTCAACATATGTTCAAATACCTAAACTTAACATATAAATTGGTTTGGTTTTAAATATTTGGATAGCGAATCAATAATTATTTTAAGTATTTTTGGTGTCTTGAGTATACTTTAACTACTTTAGATATTTACTTTTGACTATTTGTATATATTTTCAAGTATTTAAACCAACTTAAGAGTATCATATATATTCTGGATGTTTTTATATATATCAAATCTACAAATAGTTAATATATATATATAAGTATATAACTCTCTTTGGATACATTTTGAGTATCCCAAATATTTCGTTCGGATCAGATTCGGTTTCGGTTCTCTAAATACCAAATTTTTTAATAATTTGGATATTTAATCAATTTTGGTTATGAATATCCTAAATATTTTGGTTCGGATCGGATTCGGTTTCGGTCCTCTAAATACCAAAATTTTGAATAACTAGGATATTTAATCAATTTTGGTTCGGGTTTGGTACTACTTTTTTGGATCGGAATCGATTCGGTTCTTCGGATTCAGGTTTTTTCCTTAGCCATAATATTGACATGAGAAACAAATAGAAGCATATTTTTTAAAATATACCGCTGGTGCTGGATCAAAATCTAGTAGATCTTTATAGTTTGTTTAGAAAATATTATATACATGGGTAAATATTGAATATATATGATATCAAACCCACATATTCAGGTGTTCTTAAGATTTTAATACGGGTTCTTCTACTTATCATTCTTTGTCAAAAAGAAAAAAAAAAATCAAACTAACTGAATCTAACTGCAGTAGCAAAAGAAAGTATAACTATTAAAAAAGAGTCCAAACTTTTAATGATAACTAGATTTTAACCACTTTCGATGGATATTTTCATTTTATAAATATATTTTATATTATTACAAATTTTAAATACATAATTTTCATTTTAGTATATATATTGTGTAACTCTATAATATTATTTTTATATTTTTATTCGAATTATTAATATATACTGATTTGTTTAATATATTTACTTTTATTAATTTTTATTATTTACTAATTTATTTTAAAATTAAGTATAATAAATTTTGAAAAATTACACAACTAATTTTGAGTTTGGAGGATTACATGAATTTTAAATTATTTTTATTACATTAATACATTATTTTATAAAACAAATATTTGAATTTTGGTAATATTTTTATTTGTTTCTTAATAGATTTTGTTATACATTATTTTCTATTTGATTTGTCATTAATATTTTAAATGAATTACTGAAATTTCAATAACATATTTTTAAATAGAGTATGAACTAAATGTTGTTATATACGACTATATTCTTGTATATTCTATATTTTAAACAATATATTGTTGAGAGTTTTAAAAAATAGATGAGTGATAATTTATTTAAATGAAACAATTTCAAAATTTCTTTTTGTTAATTTACCTATTTAATATATTTTATATTTAAGTAATATATCACTTATATTTTTATATAATATAGAATATAATTATACAATTTATAAAAAAAAATAGTATCTAATTTTATTTTCTTCTTTATAATAAAATTTTAGCTAAATTTGATTTATAATAATATTATATTACTAATTACGAAATTAATTAATGTGTTATTTTTTATAAACTATTTAAAATTTTAAGTAAAATTTTGTTAGATTCTTTCTCAACAGATTTTGTTATAATTAAAAAATTCAAATTTATAGTTGCTTTATTATTAATGTAAATAATCAAATATGTCATATCTACTAATTATTTAAATGGTCCTACTATGACTTGCTAATGGTAGATAAAAACCAATCCCTAAATTAATAGATTAGATATAAATATTGAAAATAAAAATACATGAGAATCAATGATTAATAGAGATTTAGAATTTATTAGAAAATGGAGATTCAACACTTAAAAAGAAGATTCAACGCTTAAACAAGCTCTGGGATTAATAATAATGTTTAATCAAGACAAATCAAAATTTGAAGAAAAAGATTAAGTTTCCATGATCAAGATTGAGTATATCAATTCACACTCGTGAGACTAAAGCAAGTTCAGCCTCCTCAACTCCTTCTCCCCTATTTCATCTATAGGTTCCTTCAAAGATTCACCAGAGCTGCAACCAATCCAAAAAAAGATGTTTGTTTGGAAACATAGATAGCACTTAAAAAAAATGTATGTTTAGAAACATGGATAGCAATATAAAAAAAGAATATAATTTGTTTGGAAACATGGATATCAGTATATTAAGAAAAAAAAATAATAGCTTAAGTTATTAAGAAAATTGGAAGTCAATTATATTGTGAGAAACTATCTATTTGAGCCACCTCTAAAATATACGAAAAATTGAATAATCTAATTATCTAAAAAATTATTTTATCTAAAATAATCATAAAACAAAATTTAAAATTTTATATATATATTTAAATCAAAATAATAATTTAAAGTTGATTTATATCATAAATTGATTCAAAATATACACATATTCAAAAATTTATTTTTACTAAAGTATTTTCTAATAGCCATTATTAAAAAATGTTTTCAACATACATAAGAAAAATACAATGCAAAGCTCAATTTCATATACCAACTTAAATTTTGGTTTTTATATTTCACATTATGTGATTATTAATACGATGGTACGTATAAAATATTATTAACTATATGATTACTAATATGATGGTATGTATAAAATATGATTAATTATATGATTACACGTATATGATATATAATAGTGAATAGGGATGGGCGTTTGGGTACCCATTCGGGTATGGTTCGGGCCTATTTGGGTTTCGGGTTCAGTTCGGATCTGTTTGGGTTTCGGGTTTCTGGGGTTAAAGATTTATGCCTCATTCGAATATTTCGAAATTTTGGTTCTGGTTTGATTCGGATCTTTGTGGGTTCGGATAACCCATTTAAATTATTTTAAAGATTTTAAAATTCATTATATACTTTAAATTTCTTAAAATCTATAAATAGAGTAATATATTACATATAAATTTGAATAACATATGTTCAATACCTAAACTTAACATATAAATTGGTTTGGTTTAAATATTTGGATAGCGAATCAATAATTATTTCAAGTATTTTTGGTGTCTTGAGTATACTTTAACTATTTTAGATATTTACTTTTGACTATTTGTATATATTTTCAAGTATTTAAATCAACTTAAAAGTATTGTATATATTATGGATGTTTTATATATAAAAATCTATAAATAGTTAATATATATATATAAGTATATAACTCTATTTTGGATACATTTTGAGTATCCGAAATATTTCGGTTCAGATCAGATTCGGTTTCGGTTCTCTAAATAACAAAATTTTGAATAATTTGGATATTTAATCATTTTTAATTATGAATATCCGAAATATTTTGGTTCGGATCGGATTCTCCTCTAAATACCAAAATTTTGAATAATTTGGATATTTAATCAATTTTGGTTCGGGTTTGGTACTACTTTTTTGGATCGGAAATTATTCGGTTCTTCGGATTCAAGTTTTTTATTAGCCATAATATTGACATGAGAAACAAATAGAAGCATATTTTTTTAAAAATATACCTGCACTGGTGCACGGGTCAAAATCTAGTCTATATTAAAAGAGATGCAGTCTGCAGTATTAAGGTATTTCGATTTTATTATGTTGTAGTTTTCTATTATCTAACTACATTTCCCCTCTAATAAAATGTTGCAAGCCATTTCAAGTCATAATTCTTTTTATTTCCTTTCAAGTATCAGGGTCATCCATTGTCTATTCTCTCTGTACTTATACATTGCAATACATTTAAAGCATATAATTGGTCATTAAATCGTCACCTTGGTTTGAACCTGAAATGACAATCAGTTCCAAGCAAGGTTCTTGCTCTTTGCTCAGAGATGTTTCGGTCTTTGTGAACTTCTCTTATCTTTGAGCTCTCGAAGATGAGCACATCCTCAGCCTGAAAATTACAAAAACGAGCTGCGTGCAAAATACACAAAATTTTATTTTGATTCCTACCCACAAGAGAAAATGTATGAAAACTATCAAACTATCATATCTATGAAAACTATCAAACTATCAAAGATCTCACTGTTAATTAGTTTCCATTGGAAGCAAAAAAGATCAACTCAATGAGACCATCTCTCAAGACTCAAGAATTTAACTAAGCAACCAACGAACTATTGGTCCAGTGGTAAGTGAGTGTTTAGTAGGCAATCCACCACTTAGGTTCCACTCTTATTGGGTGAGAAACCACTTTTTTTTTAACTAAGCAGATGCATTCTTTTTTACCATCATTTATTTATTTAAATGAGGTGACCATGCTCAAAGTTGCCATACATGTGGAACTATAGTATTTTCTTAATGTTTAAGATCCGAGTAAACTCCAACGTTGGAGATGTCGGTATTGCCAATTTGCCAAGTCTTGCCCTGCAGGAAACCCAAATCTCTAATCTCCTGGTCCGAGCTCACCACCAAGAGAGCCTCGTCCTTTTAGAAAGCTAAATCGTTTCATCAAGTGCTAACATGTGTTTGTTTAAGCCTTTGCACATTTGTTTCCCTCTTCATTTAGTTCTTGCATAGAGGTTAAAACCGTGATTCGATTAGAATTGGTTCTGCATACCAAGATTGATTCTATTATGTTTGTACACTCACAACTCGTACGTACCATTGTTGCCAGTTTCTGAAGTAATCCATTCCATAGTACCATTTCAATATGTATATTAATTTTTAAAAAGGTTTAATAAGGTTAGTCAATTTTTTATAAGAAATTAAATCGTCTTAATTTCAGTCGACTATTGATAGCATGTCCTAAATAAATTCCTTATGAAAATTAATTGTTATTATTTAATTGAGGAATCAGTAGGGTTCATGTTTGTTGAATAACTTATGGTCAGTTTGTTAAAAGTTGCAGGTATAATCGCCTACCTACTAGATAAGATTCGATTAAGCACAGACCACCAATTCGATTAAGCACACAATTAACGAGAAAATAATATTTAAAAAATATTAGAAAGGCCAAAGTGGCTAAGGGTAAATTGGTAAAACCAGTCCCAGAAATGAAAATGCGAAAGCCCTAAGAGTATGTAGCTATAAATACTCTGTTTTGTTCTTAGGGTACACCCTCCTTTAGTTCTCTCTCGCTTAGTTTCGTAGCCGCAAAGACTCCTCTCAGATTCTTAACTTGCAGGTGAGCAAAGCTCTATCTCTTTATGTTTATCATCACGATCTTCTCATGATTCTCTATGCAGTATCTGCATTGTTGATTTTCTCTCCCTTGCTTAGATTTCTTGTCGTAGTCTTGATTTAGACTTTGATTATCGCCTGATTTTAACATCTCATTGTTCGCCGATCTATTCGCTTAGCATGATTCTGATGAAATCGTGTAGAGAACCGTCTTGTTTAACATCTGATTGTTCGCCGATCTATTCGCTTAGCATCTTTCGTGTATAGAATCGTCTTTGTTTATTGTTAGCGTTTACATTTTTCGTATCCTCCATAGATTTTTTGATAATCTGATATGATGATAGTAGCTTCGCTTGTGATTCTGACTTATAATCATCGGGATCTATAGGTTTGTTCGTTTCGTCTATATGTAATTAGTTTTGCTATGTTGGCGTTCATGCTGGTGCATACGTGAGGTAGGTTTATCGCATTGATGTTAGATCTTTCTTAGATCTTTGATTTTAAGGAATATTCGTATTGATGTCCCCTTAGGTATCGTATCTATGGATCATCGTTTGGTTTGGTTATGTTGAATTTATGCATGCGGTTATTGGTTTTGATTCTAATGATTTGATTTCTTTTGTTATGTTTGAAGCTATGGGTAAAGAGAAGTTTCACATCAACATTGTGGTCATTGGCCATGTCGACTCTGGAAAATCGACCACAACTGGTCACTTGATCTACAAGCTTGGTGGTATTGACAAGCGTGTGATCGAGAGGTTCGAGAAGGAGGCTGCTGAGATGAACAAGAGGTCCTTCAAGTACGCGTGGGTTTTGGACAAACTTAAGGCCGAGCGTGAGCGTGGTATCACCATTGACATTGCTCTCTGGAAGTTCGAGACCACCAAGTACTACTGCACTGTCATTGATGCTCCTGGTCATCGTGATTTCATCAAGAACATGATTACTGGTACCTCCCAGGCTGATTGTGCTGTTCTTATCATTGACTCTACCACTGGTGGTTTTGAGGCTGGTATCTCCAAGGATGGTCAGACCCGTGAGCATGCTCTTCTTGCTTTCACCCTTGGTGTCAAGCAAATGATTTGCTGCTGTAACAAGGTGAGCTTACGTATTCTTGTTGTTTATTAATTGTCATTGTACACTTGCGATGTGATTCTGACATGTGTTTTTTTTTTACTTTTCCTCGTACCAGATGGATGCCACTACCCCCAAGTACTCCAAGGCTAGGTACGATGAGATCATCAAGGAGGTGTCTTCCTACTTGAAGAAGGTCGGATACAACCCTGACAAAATCCCATTCGTCCCCATCTCCGGTTTCGAGGGTGACAACATGATTGAGAGGTCCACCAACCTTGACTGGTACAAGGGACCAACTCTACTTGAGGCTCTTGACCAGATCAATGAGCCAAAGAGGCCATCAGACAAGCCCCTCCGTCTCCCACTCCAGGATGTCTACAAGATCGGTGGTATTGGAACGGTGCCAGTGGGTCGTGTTGAGACTGGTATGCTCAAACCTGGTATGGTTGTCACCTTTGCTCCTTCAGGGTTGACCACTGAGGTTAAGTCTGTTGAGATGCACCATGAGTCTCTTGTGGAAGCACTTCCAGGTGACAACGTTGGATTCAATGTCAAGAATGTTGCCGTCAAGGATCTCAAGCGTGGGTATGTTGCATCCAACTCCAAGGATGATCCTGCCAAGGGTGCCGCTAACTTCACATCACAGGTCATCATCATGAACCACCCTGGTCAGATCGGTAACGGTTACGCACCAGTCCTTGACTGCCACACTTCCCACATTGCAGTCAAGTTCTCTGAGATCCTGACCAAGATTGACAGGCGATCTGGTAAGGAGATTGAGAAGGAGCCCAAGTTTTTGAAGAATGGTGATGCCGGTATGGTGAAGATGACTCCGACCAAGCCAATGGTTGTTGAGACTTTCTCAGAGTACCCACCATTGGGACGTTTTGCTGTCAGAGACATGAGACAGACCGTGGCTGTTGGAGTTATCAAGAGTGTTGACAAGAAGGACCCAACCGGTGCCAAGGTCACCAAGGCTGCTGTCAAGAAGGGTGCCAAATGATGAGATTTTTCTCGTCTTCGGTTCTTCTTTTCTTTTAAAAAAAAGAAAACTTCGGTGGTGTTTGAGCTTTTTTTTTTCTTTTACTTCGACTCTCATCTCTCTAGCTTTTTTGATATCTCTGTGACTTATGGTTTCAGTTATGCAGTTTCTGGATGATTTTGCCTATTGCTTTTTAGTGTTCCTTCTTTAATGTTTTTAAAGTTGCGTTTGCTTATCTTAAGGTTTTATAACCAGGCTGTTTAAGATGTTAGAAAGTAGTTGAATCAATTTTCAAGAATTTCATGCTAATAGTAATTGATTGTCAAGTTTGAACGTTTCTGCAAGAATCTACGTTTACGATAGATTATTACATCGTTTCGGTGGCGATCGACAGGAAACCCAGCAAAATACTAATCTTTACGAAGATTAGCAAACGACAAATAAGCTTTGGTTAGATAAAGTTTGTAGAGCAGTTATCCAACAAAAAAAAGCTGAGAACTAAAAACCAAACAATAGGATAAGGCCAAAGGAACATCCACGCCAACGACAAATAAACGTGTAAACAAAGGACTGTAATAACATTAGGAATATTTTAAAGGTTTTTTCCAGCTAAAGATTCTTGATCTGCAGTTTTACAAGAAACATTGCATAACTCACTGAGATCTGAACACTAAGCAGCTTTAGCTGTGTGAGAAGAAAAATCCCATGACTCTAGATCTTGTAATAAAGCAACTAGATCTCTAACATCTTCACTCTCTCTCATCTCTCGAAGCCATAGCTCATGGTATCTCTCAACACCCACCATTTCTTCTTCGCCATGGCTCCTGAACTCTTCTGATCTCCTTCTCCTCTTCATCACCTTCCTTCTCTTGTCATGATCTGCCATTCTTCAACACAAAGGGAGAGTGATACAAGTCAAAATAAACTGAGGAGACCTCAAGAGAGATAGAAGAGACCAAAGTGAGAAGCATATGTTACTCTTTGGAGAGAGACAGCTGCTGAGCGATCCCAGAGATGCAGAGAGGGAAGCCATAGTTGCCACTAAGAGTTGTTGACTGCATTTCTTTTTCTTTCAAGAATCAGAAATTGTGATCTTGTTTTTAAGACACCTAAAGAAAGAGAAAACGACAAGTTCTTGAATTGAGTAAAAGATTAAGGAGGGTGTAGTTTATATACTAGTTCTGTATAGTTAATACCAACTTTACTATCTGCAAGCCACGAGATGAAAGACTTTTTGTCTTGTTGATATGTGGAAAGAGAGTCTAATAGGTGTGGTCTCTTCCTGTGACTGAATCGAAATGATTCATCTTTATGATTTACTAGCGGTGAAAGTAAAAAATAAATAAAAATTATTGGTTTCACTTTGCCTCTCTTTTCTCATTTGTATTTGGTAAAAAGTATGAGGAGGAGGACAATAAGGCTTTTCAGTTTCTCTTTTTCAGCGAGAATAAATGCACCACTCACCTGTTAAATCATCCAAGTCTTTAACTTGTTTTCTAAAACCAACTTGTTCAATAAATTAATTTTACCTAAGCTCAGACTCTTCAAAACTGTAATTTTAGTTTTGGCATCATCACTATCACCATTTATTACACAGGAAGAAGACATATCAAGCAAGTTATCAGACAATAGCATTTAATAAAAAGGCTGATTGGAATCAGTTTTGCAATGTTTTTTTCAAAAAAAAAAATATATCAAAATAACTACACTTTGATCAGTTGTTATCACTAGATTGCAGTTAGAGAACCTATATAAGGGATGTCTTACAATATGTGGTTTGTTAAAAGATTATGTGTATAATTAGAATGTATAGATCTTAGTTGTTAACTTGTTATGGATAAGTTTCACAACGATACAATGGCTCAACTTGTGCTATGAAGGGACAATCTAGGAGCTATTCATAGTAAATGTAGTACCAACAATATACAAGGACTATTTAATAGCTCTAATTGTGTTAGGAAGTGACAATCCAGGAGCTATTCATAGTACATACGGTACCAATAATATACAAGGACTCATTAAAGGATACATTAGTACTTTTTGTGCATGGGGGACCTCTGGTGTCGCGTCTTGCCCTCCATATGCATGAAACTTAACAAAATTTTCGCCACTGTCGATGAACTTTGTACATATGTTACATTTGAGAACAAATGCAAAATCAAGAGCTCAGATTAACTGAACAAACCTACACACAGACGAATTTTCTCAACACGATGACATAAACACGATGACATCACTTGGGATAAGCGTTCTTTTGATTATAGCCACATAGAAAGCGGTAGATTAAGTGATGGTATTAATTTAGCCCATTCTTGTTAGACCCTTTTGGTAAGAACAACCACATTGTATGAGTTTTCAACTTAAATCTCTCACAAACAAAAAATATTCATCCAAAAAATCCTTAAAAGAAATATTTTGAAATACTTTTAGATGAGCATCTCAACATATGAAATACCCATTCATATAAATACTAGTTTTTAGAGACTCAAAGTTGAGAGCTATATATCAATGTGGTTGCTCTAATATATATATACACAATCAACTATATTTATGGGTGTTCTTGCTTCTTCTATGGTTTCAAAACTGAAACCCAAGGTTTGCTTCCCAAAAAAAGAGATAGCATCATCACCCCTTATATGAGTGTAGCTTATGGTGACAATATTTCTTTAAAAAACTTTTGGGTAAGTTTCTCAAGTTTTGAGATACTCACTCTAGATTTTATTGTTATTTCTTTTTATATATTTTTGAGATACTATTCATCATAATCTCAATGAGGGTACTATTATATGTGCATCTACATTAAGAGAGTTGAAGTCCAAAGTATGAAGGCATTTTGGTTAAGTCTTGCTGTAGTTTTCTATTCTCTTATTACCTTTCCCCTCTAACAAAATGATGCAAGCCACTTCAACCCATAATTCTTATTATTACATTCAAGTAACAAAGTCATCCATTCTCTATTCTCCTTGTACTTTTAAACTGCAAGACCATGGAATTGGTCATTACATCGTCGCCTTGGTTTGAGGCTGAAATGATAATCTGTTCCAAGACAGGCTCTTGCACTTTTCTCAAAGATGTTTTGGTCTTTTTGAAGTTCTCTTATCATTGAGCTCTCAAAGATTAGCACATCCTCATCCTGAAAATTACAAGAAATGAGCTGTGTTGCTTCTTACGCAAAAGAGAAAATGTATTTTCTTTCTGTTTTGTTTTGTTGGTCCTGGCCACCTATTTAAAAGGTTGACAAAACTATGAAAACTAGCAACACCATGAACTCAAAGATCTCCCTGTTAGTTATTTGCCTCCATTAGAAGCAAAAAAGGATCATCAGTGAGACCATCTCCCACGACTTAAGAATCTAACTAAACAGGTCAGTTCTTTCTAAAATATTTAGGATTCACACCATCATTTTTTTCGTTGAAATCAAACTTCCTTATCTTCAACATCGTCATTCGTCTGTGACAACTATGACATGTGAGTATGTGACCATACTGGAAGTTAATATAGATGTGGAAGTAAATATTTCTCTCTTTTATTTATATATATGAAAGTTTAGCCCAAAAGCTACATATTTCAAGAGTTTCCAAATACCAACATTAAGACCCGAAACATATATCTTGTGGAACTTCCTTTCACGATTGACGCACCTTCTTGCATCACGTTGGAGAAAGAGTGAAGCAAAATGAGAGCTAGAGAAACTAAACAACTTGCTTGATCCTGACCCATAATACGACTAAAACACTATGTTTGTTTGTTTATTTGTAGTTTTTGAGAAGCGAACTTATGTTCCTGTTATCTGACGACTATGGCTTCCGTAATTCATTTGCAAAAAGTTGGACCCCGATAAAAATTGTAGTTACTATTCATCTAGCAAAAAACCACAAAGATCTACACATGCCATTAGATATACATAAAACAAATAGTTCTTAAATCATGGCTGAACATAAAGATACGATCAACTCATACATATTTATTTTAACAACGTTTTAGAGAGTATTGTTTTTCTGGATTGAAGGCTTATTGTTTTTAATAAATAATTGTATAAGTTAAAATACAGATGGCGAATAAAGAGTAATCCGAGAATAAATAATTCTACCCGCCAAATTAGACCGAGTATCCCAACTTTTTTAGATGATGCGCAATTCTAACATATCTTCAACAGTATACTCTATTTTTTTTAAAAAAGTAAATAGCTTAATAACGAAAATATTTATAGAACAATAGAATAATGAATAAAACAAATAAATTGTTTTATTTATAGAATAGAATCATTTTTTACTCTATTATAAAATAAAAATAGAGTACCATTTGAAATTTTTTTATTTTGAATTTTATTTTAGATTGAAAAATAAAATGTAGTCAGAGATGTTCTAAGAAAAAAAAATTGTATTTACATCCAAAATTGGTTTGGGAAAATTATAAACCGGCCCGGTTGAGCCAACGGGTGGTGTCATCTAATCTAACACGTGGGGACGGTCGGACTATTCGATTCATTAGTTTTACACAAGATCAACGAAACGGCACCGTTACAGTAGTAAATCTAAAGATAGTAGTAGTGGGTGGAGAGAAGGAGAAAGTCAAATAAAACACGTCAAGTTTTTTGGATTATTGCGGAGAGGACTTTGGATTAGACCAGTGCACGTGACCGCACAGAAACTAAACCCGGACGTGTTGCTCGTCACTAAACCGGATTAGATAATCGGCGACTGGTCCGGCTACCCTTGTTTTTTGTTTTTCCGGATCGTTTTTTTTTCTTCTTTCCCCGTCTAGTTTGGTGGCTGCCTTCCTCACTTTTTTTTTTCTTCCTTCCTTCCTGTGGGGGAAAAAAATCTTATCGAGAGCTGTGAAAACCCTAGCTTCCTAATCTCTGCTCTGATGCAGTCTCCGATCCCTTTGGTTTGTGTTTAATTTGTGAAAACTTTGCTTTTTCTCCTTTGGATTCAAGACATGGATGTGGAAGCTCGTTGTAAGGTAATTTTATTCTCTGAAAGATCTGTGCTTTTTTCTTTTTTTTTATATATGCGTGTGTTGGTTTTGAACTTGTTAGAACGTTTGATTCTGTTGATTTTTGTTGTTAGTGGAATTTTCACATTGCTTTAAGTTTAGTTTGTTGTTGTGTGTTGTGTTTACAGGATAAGCTTTTACATTTTCGGATAAAAGAGCTAAAGGATGTGCTCACTCAGCTCGGGCTTTCGAAACAGGGAAAGAAGCAGGTGACTGTTGTTGTTTTAAATGATTGAGTGTTTAGCATCATAGTGTTATCTGTTACGTGGTTTCTTTCTTTTCAACTATTTGTGTTGGGTAGATTTAAAGTGTTATGTGGGAATGTAACTGTTTAGATATATGAGATTAAGCTTCATTGTTCTCATAGGCTACTGTTGAATACATATCTCTGTGTGTTCTAACTCTTTTTTTTTTTGAAATCTTTTTGTTCAGGAACTTGTCGAGCGGATCCTGACCGTTCTTTCTGATGGAAAAGGTTAGTTGAACCCTTTCTCTTTGTTTATTCACGTTACTGTCATCTTTCTCATAAGCATTTGTCTTCCTTTCCTACTGACAGCTGCAAGGTTGTGGTCTAAAAGGAATACAGTGCCGAAGGAAGAAGTTGCAAGACTAGTGGATGATACTTATAGGTGTGGAATCATTTTCTTTACTGAGATGCCATGCTTTTCTTGTGCGATTCTGTGTTAACACAGTAGTTTTTATTTATTTGGTGGTCAATAGGAAAATCAAAGTATCTGGGGCAAGTGATTTAGCGTCAAAAGGACAAGTAAGTTCAGATACCAGTAATCTGAAAGTCAAGGGGGAGCCTGAAGCTTCCTTTCGACCAGAGATGAAAGTTCGATGTGTTTGTGGAAGTTCACTGGAGACAGAGTCAATGATACAGGTAATCTTGGACATGCTCGGCGTGTCTATTCCTGTTTGACCTGGCTGCGGAGCTTCTCGTGGTGTATTTGTTATTGATTCCATTTGTGAAGTTACATGATGCTTTTTGTTTGTAATTTTTATTTTGGTTTCAGTGTGATGATCCAAGATGCCATGTTTGGGAGCATGTTGGGTGTGTTATTCTCCCGGAAAAGCCCATGGATGGAAATCCACCCCTTCCTGAATCATTTTATTGCGAAGTCTGCCGACTCACTCGAGCTGACCCGTAAGATTTTCAAGACTTTTATTTCCCGTGTCTGTGTTTGAGCTGTGAACAATTGTTCATCCGAGTTACTCCCCTACTGCATGATAATTGTATCCCGTTAGATCTGAAAAGAAAGTCGTATTCGTTTCATTTGAGATGCTTTCCATTCTAGTTTTTATATCTCCTCGCATTTGTAGTTGTCCTGCTTCTAGTACTTGTTTTCACAGTAATTAGAATGTTAATGTGAAATTCTATTGTTATTTTTACATTAAGCAACTTTCGTTATCCATTACTATTGTGATTCATGGTTTTTCTTGTGCAGGTTTTGGGTTACAGTGGCACATCCACTTTATCCAGTGAGGTTGACTTCAACGGCCATCCCAACCGATGGGTGAGAACTTCATATTTTCTTTGTTACTGTCGTTATCGAACTTGTATATTCTACTCCCATCTTTGAAAGTTACATTTTTTACTTTAGAAAGCTTAAGTACTCAATGGGCTATCCTAGATGATACATCACCATCTGTTTTATCCTGCAATTAATACGTTCACGTTTTTGTTTCGTCTACTGGTCTGCAATTAAGCGCTCTCACTAATGAATCATCTGCATTGTGTAAATTAGTACTATATATTTCTGTCTTTTCCTCTCTTTGGGAATGGGTATTTAATAGTGGTGGATCCAAATCACAATCCTGCTAGTCAGTTGAATTTTCAACTGGAAACTGCAATAAGACAATCTTTCTAGTGTCTAGAGAACAAGAATCACTATTATTCGTAGCTAGATGCACCCCTACTGAAAAAATCCTGTTATTAGCTGTTATTCATTCTAATACTCCGATCAAAATCTTTCCAGTACAAGCACGATGCATAGTGTTGAGAGAACATTTCAAATCACAAGGGCAGACAAGGACTTATTGGCCAAACAAGAGTACGATGTTCAGGTTGGGTTTTGCAAAGTACTTTAATATGTACCACTATCTATTATGCGTTTCTAACGGGAATTTACTTTTTGTTTAGGCTTGGTGTATGCTTTTGAATGACAAAGTTCTCTTTAGGATGCAGTGGCCTCAGCATGCTGATCTGCAGATCAATGGTATGACAGTGACATCCTTTGAAATCGGGAATGTGTTATCTTGCATAGTCATAAGGTCCCTTGGGGGCATTGCATTCACATACGTCTTAGTTTTCCTGTTATTCTGACTATGCTCAGTAAGACGGCGTTATGTTTTCTGAAATGCGATTCATGATACCTTATCATTTCATAGGTATGCCTGTACGTGCAATTTATCGACCTGGATCACAGCTTTTGGGGGCCAACGGCCGCGACGATGGACCTATTGTATGTTTTTCATCCCTTTTCAAACATTAACCCTTTTGACTTTATTATAAAGTCGATCTCTCATACATTGAAAGTCTTGCAATCGGTGGTTTTATTTGATACCACCTCATTCAACTATTTTGGCAGATCACACCTTATGTTAGAGATGGAATTAACAGAATATCCTTGAGTAGAGGTGACAGTCGAAGCTTTTGTTTCGGAGTTAGACTTGTGAAGCGCAGGACTCTACAACAGGTACTGATCACTAACATATTTGCATGAGAAACATTCAATTCGCATTCAAAGAAAGTAATCTGTGAGAGTTACCTGGGCTACAAACTTACATTAACTTTCCCCTTATTTATTTCCAACTCCCACCATATATGCATATTAGATTTCAATTATTTTATGGACTTTTATGTATTTTCCCTCTGTTTCACTCAGATAAGTAACTAAACTTGGTCTTGTATGATACATGGTGTGTAAGATAAAGCTTCGTTGGATTGCAACTATTTACTTATGTGTCATCCGCATGTCGTGCTGCAACATTTTATATCTCTTTTTTCACTATAGTTAATGTTCTTGATAGCTCAGGCAATCAGTTATGCTGATGTAAGTTGCTTCAATATTTACTCGTTTTTCCCATCTAGGTTCTAAATTTGATTCCAGAAGAGACGAAAGGGGAGAGTTTTGAAGATGCGCTTGCACGTGTTCGACGATGCATTGGAGGTGGAGGTGGAGATGATAATGCCGACAGTGATAGTGACATTGAAGTTGTTGCTGATTTCTTCGGTGTCAATCTTCGTTGTCCTGTAAGTTACCAATAGTTTCGTTCTCCTAGGGTTATCTGATGCTGTGCATTTCCTTGCAGCTGAAATATAACTGTCTTTTTTACTTTGTAGATGAGCGGTTCTAGGATAAAAGTTGCTGGGAGATTTTTACCCTGTGTGCACATGGGCGGTTTTGACCTCGAGGTGTTTGTTGAGTTGAATCAACGTTCTAGAAAGGCAAGTCCCCTATCATTGTCCAAAAAATTGGGTTATTCCTCTTCTTTTCTGACTTTTTGTGTTCTGTGGCTTGGTTACATGCAGTGGCAGTGCCCTATTTGTCTGAAGAACTACTCAGTGGAGCATGTAATCGTGGATCCTTATTTTAACCGTATCACGTCAAAGGTATACCTGTGGGGATACTATAATTCTTGAATCTTTGTACCTACGTTATTTATTAAAATGCTTTCTTCCTGCACGACAGATGATGCATTGTGATGAAGAGGTGACTGAAATTGAAGTGAAACCTGACGGCTCTTGGCGTGTTAAATCCAAAAAAGAGAGCGAGCGTAGGGAATTGGGGGAACTCTCACAGTGGCACGCACCCGACGGTACTCTTTGCCCCTCTGCGGATGAGATTAAACGGAAGATGGAAATGATGATCCCTGTTAAACAAGAAGGTTTCTCAGATGGTAGCCCAACACCTCTGAAACTTGGCATAAGGAAGAATCGCAATGGCGTTTGGGAAGTTAGCAAACCTAATACAAATGGAATGTCTTCCAGTAATAGGCAAGAGAAGAATATTATACCAATGAGTAGTAGTGCTACTGGAAGTGGTAGGGATGGTGATGATACAAGCGTCAACCAGGGTGCCATTGGAACCTTCGACTTTGGAACAAACGGCATTGAACTTGATTCCATCTCCATGAACGTCGATTCAGGTTATAACTTTCCTGATGGAAACCAAGCTGGAGAGGATAGAAATAATGAAGTTATTGTCCTGAGTGATTCTGATGAAGATAATGATATAGTAATCACCCCTGGACCTGCATACAGTGATTCTCGAACCAATGGTGGGGTAAATTTTCCGTTGAACCCTTCTGGAATGATCAACTCTTATAACGAGGACTCACACACCATAGCTGGGGGAAGTTCACGCTTAGGTCTTTTCAATGATGATGATGAATTTGATACGCCCCTTTGGTCATTTCCTTCTGAAACTCCAGAAGCCTCTGGGTTCCAACTATTTGCATCTGATGCTGACGTTTCAGAAGGTTTGGTTGGTTTGCATCATCAGGGTTCATTGAACTGTGCTCCTGAAATGAATGGAGACTACACAATGGCTCCTGAGACATCAATGGCATCTATTCCTCCAGTAGTTCCGTGCTCGGATGGAAGATCTGAAGCCGTCGCAAATGATGGCCTAGTTGACAATCCTCTTGCCTTTGGTAGAGACGACCCCTCACTTCAAATATTTTTGCCAACGAAACCGGATGGTTCAGCTCAGTCAGGTTTCCGAAACCAAGCTGATATGTCGAATGGTATCCGCAGTGATGACTGGATCTCGCTTAGGCTGGGCGATAGCGCCTGTGGGGATCACGGAGAGCCTGCTACTGCAAACGGGCTCAACTCAAGCCAGCATATGTCCACAAGGGAAGGTTCTTTGGATGATACGACAGAGAATGGTTCGTTCCCTGTCTGAGACAAATTAAATATATAATTAATGTGGATCCTGCTTGTGTTTCATTTTCTTTCACGTTATTAGCTGTAAGCAACTGAAGGAGAAAGATCTATTTTAGGTTTTTGTAATCAGTCATCTTTGTAACTGTCTTTTCATATACATAGTCCATGTAGTACAGTTACTGACTGGTTAGTGTTCTTTCTTTGCAGATTCGTTGCTTCTGGGTATGAATGAGAGTAGACAAGACAAGGCAAAGAGGCAAAGATCAGACAACCCATTTTCATTTCCTCGCCAGAAGCGTTCTGTAAGACCTCGGATGTTCCTCTCCATTGACTCGGATTCTGATGAGTGATATTTGTTCCTGTTTTGATCTGGGATGATTCGGTGTTCCTTTTGATTCTTAACGCTATGCACAGAACAATCAACAGGGATCATCAGACAGCATACCGAAGTTAGCCAAAGATTTGAACCGGTATTGATTATTAATATTGTTGTTATGTTTTTTAAGATGTTGACTCTCTGTTCAATATCGGTTCAGAATCATGGCCCTTGTCTGTCTACAGGGTTGTATTTTGCAAAGAAAAGCACAGGCTGATTTAGTTTTACTGAGTAGGCAGAAAAGTGGGCACAGGTGGTTCCGGTTTAATTTGTTTACTCGGATGCCCAGGAGCCATAGAAGTCATGTAGCATTGTAAATTGTTGGCTCCAACTTTTATTTATATATTATAAAAAGTCAGCTCCTTTTCTCCATTGCAAGTTACGTGCATTTAGTTTTCATCGTGTTTCTGGCCCAAATATACTTCTCTACCAGCCAAAATATCACTGTGCGTGAACATGAGGCAACTTTCTGGAAATGCTTTTTGGGCTTTCCCATGTGTTTAGGAGCCTTTTTTTTATCAACAATGCAATCTAAGGCCATCTGCAATGGGGGATTATACCGAATTTTTAACACATAATCCTTAATTATTACGAATATAATATTAATATAACACGTTAATAAGCTAAGGAGCAGTCCGTAAAAAAAGATTAAAATGGGTCGGTCCTTGGTGACGTGGCAACGTGGTTCGGTTCGGTTGAGTTAGGGGTTTCACGACTTCGGAAAAAAGGCGTCTCATTTCGACTCAACAGAAGAAAAGAAAGTTTGTGTCGGCGAAAAGGCGCTTTTGCTGTCGAGGATAAACAAAGTTGATCGAAGGGTTCTCTTGTTGATTTATGCATTTAGATTAGGTTTCATGTTGTTTTCTTCGCAAATTAGGGTTCGGATTTTGGGTTTTCAATCGATTTGGTGAACTTTTCGTTTGAAGTTAGGGTTTGAAAACGATTTGTGTTTTAATCGATTTGGGGATTCTTTCATTTGTAGTTAGGTTTTCAAAACGATTAGGGTTATCTTCTTCTCTTATGTGCTCTGAGTCTGTTGAGCTTAGGGTTTCCGATTCTTATACAAATGATTAGGGTTATAGTCTGTTGAGCTTAGGCTTTCAATCGATTAGGGTTATCTTCTTCTCTTATGTGCTCTGAGTCTGTTGAGCTTATACAAATGTTGTCATTAACAAGTCTGTAGAGTTATCTTATGAGTCAATGTTATCATTAACGAGTCTGTAGAGTTATTCTGAGTCTGTGGAGTCATTAACGAGTCTGTAGAGTTATCTTCTGAGTCTGTGGAGTTATCTTCTTCTCTTATTCTTCACTTTGATTCTGTGAATTGTACTAACGATTATGTTACTCTTCTTTGAGGTTAAGGAAACATGGGACAATATAGCTACAGCCAGCCTTCTTCATCAGAGGACAATGATATATATTTAACTTGGCTTCTTCAAGAAGAAGCTGATATCTACGCGGATGAAGCTGAGAGTAGCCAGAATATAGTAGAGCCGGTTCAGTACCCTTCTCAAGAAGAAGCTGATATCTACGCGGATGAGGCTGATGATGGAATCCCGAAGAGCTGCTACTGTGGTGCTGAGCCTGTTGTTGCAACAACTTACACAAGCAAAGATCCAGGCAGAAGGTACTTCACCTGTGAGAACATGGATGATGGAGACTGCCATGTTTGGAAATGGTGGGATGTGGCGGTAATGGAGGAGTTGAGTGACTTTCAGAGACAACTTAGGCAGCTAAGGATCATGGTAATGAGAGTGAGCAGAAGCTGGTTAAGCTAGAGAAGACAGTGGGGGAGTTAGCTAAGAAGAAATCAGGGGTTTCAAATGGCTATTCATGGGTTGTTTGTGTGATGGTTAGTGTATTACTTTTAATATGTATGGTGGTCATGTTCAAGTGGGTTGAAGAGAAGGACAACGTCATAACAGAGAGCCTGGTTAGTTTCTTTCCTTCTGCTTCTGATTGTTGTTTATGTTATTTTTAAAAACTTTTGACTCTTTTAAGTTTTATCTCATGTGTGTTCAGGAAGAGCTTTAGAGGCTGAAGATGCGACTGTCTGACCTTTAGAAGGTAATGTACAAACAACTTCCTACTCTCTTTTCTTTGAATAATTAAAACGTAGAGTAGTGGTATGTATAACTATATTGAACATAGAGTAGCTAAAATGTTTAAAAATGAAAGTGAAAATATTATAGAAGCTAAAACTCAGATTTGATTGGTGTTAAATGCTACTTAATTGCTTTCTACCTTCCTAACTCCTCTGAGTTGATTGGTTTAAATGTATGTGCATTGCTTTCTACCTTCCTAACTCCTCTGAGTTGATTGGTTTTAAATGGAACTACATTGATTTCTACCTTCCTAACTCCTCTGAGTTGGCTGGTTTTAAATGTAACTTAGTTAAAAATCGCTTACTTAAGGCTCTGTGATGCTAGTAGAGTAACACAGAGCATTCTATAACCATGGAAACCACCCCTGGTTTTGTTAACCTACACAATACCCAATCGTCATTTGACCTTGATTCACCCGAACCTGCTTGGTTTAGTAGCCAAGCTCCTGATCAGTCTGCTGTCAAGGAGAGGAGGAAATGGTCTCCCAAAGAGGATAAAATCCTTATTGGTGCTTGGCTTAACACGAGTAAAGACCCGGTGGTGAGCAACGAGCAGAAAATGGGTGCTTTCTGGCAGAGGATTGTAGACTACTACAACTCAAGCCCTCACCTGGTTGGGACAACACCTAGAGAGCTTGGTCAGTGCAAGCAGAGGTGGGCTAGGATTAACAAGCAAGTATGCAAGTTTGTTGGATGCTTTGAAGCGGCTCTGAGGGTGCAGAGAAGTGGTCAAAATGATGATGATGTGATGAAAGCAGCCCTAGATATCTTCTTCAATGACTACTCCATCAAGTTTAACCTGGAACATGCGTGGAGGGAGCTGAGGCATGACAAGAAATAGTGCTCCACCTTTCTTACTAAGGACAGTGTGAAGGAAAAGCGCAAACAAGCGTTGGAGGTTGATGGAGAAGAGGAAGTGGGAGCAGGAGAGGGTAGACCTATTGGGATCAAGGCTGCTAAAGCTGCTAGTAAGAGGAAAAAGAGTGGGAGAGAAGAGGAGTTGGAAAAGTTACACGGCATTTTGGAAATGAAAGACAAAATCTCTAAACAGAAACTGCTTGATCGTTTACTTGCCAAAAATAATCCACTCTCTGAGATGGAAACATCTCTTAAACTCAAACTTATGTCTGAGATGTTATGATGTTAAGGTATTAATGTTGTTTTGAGTAGTAATCTTTTGTTCAAACTATTATACTTTGCTAACTCTTGTCTTATTTGTTGTTGCAGGTTCAGTACAAGGTCATGTGAAGGAAGTCACGGGAGAAAGTGTTTTGCTGTTTAGGACATGTGAAGGAAGTCACGGGAGGAAGTGTTCTGTTTCCAAGTCACGGATGGAAGTGTTCTGTTTTCCAAGTCACGGATTGTTGTGTTTCACTTTTGCTTCTATAAGTGAAAGTGTTTTGTTGTTTTAGCTAGCTATCTCCTTTTGAACTTGTAATCTTCTTTTGCTACTTGTTTTCTCGGCCTTTAATGACAAGTAGATTCTGTTTAACTCCAAACATGTTGCATCTATTTAACCTGCTTGGTTCACTCCAAAGATCACAATTAAAAGATCACAAGCTAGGAGAAGGTAAAATTCGTATATATCTTGCTTGTTTAGTAAGTGAATTCTAAAAGCTCGTATATATATAGTTCACCTTTCTCATCTATTTAATGTTTTAAAAGTTGCATCTCTTTAAAATTGTAGTCATATATAAATAATTTTTTTTGTCACGATCTTGCAAGCTGATATATCCTTTGCTTTCCATTATGTATGATCATGAATATATATCCTTTGCTTTCCATTAATATATCTTGCTTGAATTAAAATGTTGCTTGATATTTTTTTTGGTATCCATGAGGGATTAGTAAGTGAACACACAAAATGTCATCATCTTCATCCGATGAAGTGGAAGAAAGATTGGACGAAATTATCGACGATATCTTTGAAGACACCTACAACAACATAGTGGAAGCTCAACCCAATAAGCAAAGGAAACGTGCTTATAGAACGAGACCGCGAAACAGGACACAATCGATTATGGAATGATTACTTCAGCGAAAATCTGACATTTCTGCGACATTTATTCAGACGCCGTTTCCGTATGAACAAGGAATTATTCTTGCTTATTGTCCATCGCCTCTCAGAAGACGTTCCATTCTTTTAACAAAGAAGAGATGCAACCGGGAGGTTTGGTCTTTCTCCACTACAAAAATGTACGGCAGCAATTCGTCTCCTTGCTTATGGTTCTGCAGCTGACGCGGTTGATGAATATATCCGAATTGGTGAAAGCACGGCAATTTCGTGTTTACAACATTTTAATGAAGGAATAATCCAGTTATTTGGCGATGAGTATCTACGAAGACCCACACCAGAGGATCTTCAACGACTACTCCATATTGGAGAGATACGCGGGTTTCCTAGGATGGTAAGAAGCATTGACTGTATGCATTGGGAGTGGAAAAATTGCCCAACCTCTTGGAAAGGACAGTTCACCCCGTGATCAACAAAACCGTATATTGTTTTAGAGGCTGTAGCTTCACAAGATCTTTGGATATGGCACGCTTTCTTTGGTCTTCCAGGTACCTTAAACGATATTAATGTCCTCGATCGGTCTCCGGTTTTTGATGACATTATACAAGGTCGAACTCCGAGGGTAGAGTACGTGGTCAACGGACACATGTATAATTTGGCGTACTACCTCACAGACGGTATCTATCCAAACTGGTCAACATTAATCCAATCTATCTCACTCCCTCAAGGTCCTAAAGCAGAGTTATTTGCTAAATTTCAAGAATCAACCGAAAAGATGTGGAGCGGGCTTTTGGAGTTTTGTAAGCTCGATTTGCGATTGTGAAAATCCCGGCTCTTTCATGTGACTTGGAAAAGATAGGAAAGACTATGAGAGCATGTATCATACTACACAATATGATAATCGAAAATGAACGAGATGGATACAACACTCACTACGATACATCTGAATTTGAAGAAGGACATGTAACCGGAAATTCACGGGTGGATAGCTATCCGGGTACGGACATGCCTCCAAGTGTCAATTTCATGAACACCACTCGGATTCATATTCGCGATAGGCGTTTACATGAACAATTGAAGAATGATTTGATTGAAAATATTTGGAACAAATTTGGTGATGAAGATTTATAATTATTGTATCTTTATATTTAATGTTGAAATAAATAAAAATTTTAATTTCACATGTTTTAAAATTTAGTATTTTTTTATTCTTAAGAATTTCAAATTGGAGAATACCATTGGACTTACTATTTTGCTTAGAGTCCTTAACTATTCAAACAAAAAAAATTAAAAAAATAGTTTAATATTGCTAAGGATTCCAATGGTGGTAACACCATTGGAGATGCCCTAAGTCCAATATTGAAAGATGTAAGATCACCACCAAAATACTTAGGAATTACTGTGCAAAATTGTCACTGATTGCAATAGTAAGTAGAAAACCAAAAATAGTAAAAAAGTTGCATGTTGCTTGAAAACTTACCAACCACAATGTGGAAGTCAAGATAAGTATTCCAAATTCGTTTAAAGTGGGTAAGCTTGATCGGTGCGATGTTTTTTTTACTTCATGTATCAAAATTTATGTTTGACCATGTTTTTACTTGTTTGTAATTTGTGTTGGTTGATGATACGGGGTTTAGATGTTGAAAAAATATACCATTTTTCAAATGTAACTGTTTATAACGCATACCATTTTAGTATGTTTGTATATATTAATACATCTGTTTTAATAAAGTACACATTTCATAGCATAGGATTTTCTATGTTTTTCAGTTTTATATGGACCATAATTTACTCTCTTTTTTTTTGACGACGGACCATAATTTACTTTATATCCTAAATAATTCTAACACTTACAACACTCTAATTTAAAATCTGAATTAATTGAGGACGACGAAACAATATAATGCTATATTTTAAATTGGTTTTAAACATTATCTGTGCTAAAGTTATAAGGGTCTATCTATCAAAAGCTATTGGGATAAATTGTGTATATGAATTTAATTAGGTGATCCTTTTTCTTTGGCGTAAACGTCAACTAACTTTTTTTTTTTTAACTAAATGGTGTTCTAAACTTGATATTTTTCAAGGAACTTTTTCCAGAGATTAAACTGTCTCAACAAATTCAATCTGCTTTTTGGATTATGCAGAGGTATTCTTCAGACAATTAATTAGAAGGTGTTTCTCTGCATATTTGAAATAGGAAATTTTCAGAGTTGTTAAAATATATTCGACTCCTTGTTTCAATCTAACTATACACCATATGTAATAGAGAATTCATTGTTAATATAATTTTTTAATTTTTTACTGATACTATAAAATTTCATGTATAAATTATTATTTCATAAATTCCTTTATGATAAAGACTAAACTATCCTTCATAAATCATTTATAAATGCTTAAAATAGTTTATATAAGTTTATAAACCCAACACCCACCTAAATACTCAATCCAAAACAATAAACACAAAACCCTTAACCCAAATGTTAAGATATTTTTGATTGAGTGTATTTTGAAATTTAGTAACCAACTTATGGTACTTCAACCAATTTCTCTTTCCCAAATTTTCTTTTTGAAACTTTTTTTTCTAAATTATATTTAGAAACAATTTTTTTATAAAAAATTTTAGAAAAATTCGATGAATATGTATTATATTTAATGAATTTGAGTTTATAAAGACATTCATGAAAATTTAGGATACGTTTCTTGAATTTGAGTTTAAGAAGACTTTTCTCAATACATATAATATCTTCAAAAAATTTAGAAATTTTTTCACAAATGTGTATTTAAAAATATATTCTTAAATATATATTTAGGAAAACTTTCATGAGTAGATATTTATGAATATCTTACTGAATTTGAATTACATGTATATTTAATAATGTATTCATAAATACACATAAAATCTTTCTGAAGTTCTCAAAATATCTTTAAGAATTTGATATCTAAATTTTCTAAGAATATAATATGTATTTAAAAATATCTTCCTAAATTTTCGAAAGATGTTGTATATTTCATAAATATACATATAAATCAAATTCAGGAAGTTGACATATAAATTTAGGAAGAACTTTTTAAATATACATACAAGTTACATTTAAAAAAACAATTTAGACATTTATAAAAGCATTTCTAAAGTTGAGAGAAAACTTTACAAATTCAAGAAGATGTCATACACGCAAAACATCAATTTTTTTTTTGCCGTATTTCATTTCTTATACAAATGTAATGCATACCATTGAGGATTCTTTGTATAGATGATCATAAACCATGAAATAACAAAATTTCAAAAATAATGGTAAGTATTCCCTTTAACGTTTATTAAAGTGTATAAGTGTTTCTCTTATGTTGTGTGGTTTTCGTTCATGCAATCGTAAAAGTGTTTGTTATCGTGTAAAACACCAAAGTTTGACTTCATAATCTGGTTAAGACACTTAATGAAGGTTATATACGTGTTATTCAATCCGCAAAATGTTGTTTTCGGTTTAAAATCCCTAGTTCCTCGGAATTTCCTCAGAATATTCCGAGGGAATTCCGAGGAAAAACTGAAAACCAGTACCTTCCTCAGAATTTCCTCGAATATTCTGAGGAAATTCCGAGGAACCAGAGGTTTTAAACCGAAAACCAGTACCTTCCTCGGAATTTCCTCAGAATATTCCGAGGGAATTCCGAGGAAACATGGTTTGGGGTTTCAAAACATCAATTTTTTTGCCGTATTTCATTTCTGATACAAATGTAATGCATACCATTGAGGATTATTTGTATAGATGATCATAAACCATGAAATAACAAAATTTCAAAAATAATGGTAAGTATTCCCTTTAACGTTTATTAAAGTGTATAAGTGTTTCTCTTATGATGTGTGGTTTTCGTTCATGCAATCGTAAAAGTGTATGTTATCGTGTAAAACACCATAGTTTGACTTCATAATCTGGTTAAGACACTTAATGAAGGTTATATACGTGTTATTCAATCCGCAAAACGTTGTTTTCGGTTTAAAATCCCTAGTTCCTCGGAATTTTCTCAGAATATTCCGAGGGAATTCCGAGGAAATACTGAAAACCAGTACCTTCCTCGGAATTTCCTCGAATATTCTTCGAAACTCAGGGTTTTAAACAAAAAACCAGTACCTTCCTCGGAATTTCCTCAGAATATTCCGAAGAAATTCCGAGGAAACATGGTTTGGGGTTTCAAAACATCAAATTTTTTTGCGGTATTTCATTTCTTATACAAATGTAATGCATACCATTGAGGATTCTTTGTATAGATGATCATAAACCATGAAATAACAAAATTTCAAAATAATGGTAAGTATTCACTTTAACGTTTATTAAAGTGTATAAGTGTTTCTCTTATGTTGTGTGGTTTTCGTTCATGCAATCGTAAAAGTGTTTGTTATCGTGTAAAACACCAAAATTTGACTTCATAATCTGGTTAAGACACTTAATGAAGGTTATATACGTGTTATTCAATCCATAGCGTTGTTTCGGTTTAAAATCCCTAGTTCCTCGAATTTCCTCAGAATATTCGAGGGAATTCGAGGAAATACTGAAAACCAGTACCTTTCTCAGAATTTCCTCGAATATTCTGAGGAAATTCGAGGAACCAGGGTTTTAAACCGAAAACCAGTACTCTCGAATTTCCTCAGAATATTCGAGGAATTCGAAACATGGTTTGGGGTTTCAAAACATCAATTTTTTTTTGCCGTATTTCATTTCTTATACAAATGTAATGCATACCATTGAGGATTCTTTGTATAGATGATCATAAACCATGAAATAACAAAATTTCAAAAATAATGGTAAGTATTCCCTTTAACGTTTATTAAAGTGTATAAGTGTTTCTCTTATGATGTGTGGTTTTCGTTCATGCAATCGTAAAAGTGTTTGTTATCGTGTAAAACACCAAAGTTTGACTTCATAATCTGGTTAAGACACTTAATGAAGGTTATATACGGGTTATTCAATCCGCAAAACGTTGTTTTCGAGGAAATTCCGACATACTGAGGAAATTTCGAGGAAAACCTACGGCTCTCCAACGGCTCTCCAACGGCTATAAAATGTCCTCGGAATTTTTAAAATCCCCGTCGGTTTTTTCCGACGAACATGGTTTTCTCTGTAGTCCCTCTGAATATACCGAGGAAATATGTCTTCTTCGGAATTTCCTCGGAAAATTCCGAGGAAATTCCGAGGAAACCATATTTCTCGGTTTCCTCGGTATTTCCTCGGTTTTTGGTCAGAAAATTCTGAGGAACTCATTTTTCCTCGGTATGTCCCTCAGAATAACGATGTTTTCTTGTAGTGGACGAAACAATATAATGCTATATTTTAAATTGGTTTTAAACATAATCTGTGCTAAAGTTATAAGGTCTATCTATCAAAAGCTATTGGGATAAATTGTGTATATGAATTTAATTAGGTGATCCTTTTTCTTTGGCGTAAACGTCAACTAACTTTTTTATTTTAACTAAATGGTGTTCTAAACTTGATATTTTTCAAGGAACTTTTTCCAGAGATTAAACTGTCTCAACAAATTCAATCTGCTTTTTGGATTATGCAGAGGTATTCTTCAGACAATTAATTAGAAGGTGTTTCTCTGCATATTTGAAATAGGAAATTTTCAGAGTTGTTAAAATATATTCGACTCCTTGTTTCAATCTAACTATACACCATATGTAATAGAGAATTCATTGTTAATATAATTTTTTAATTTTTTACTGATACTATAAAATTTCATGTATAAATTATTATTTCATAAATTCCTTTATGATAAAGACTAAACTATCCTTCATAAATCATTTATAAATGCTTAAAATAGTTTATATAAGTTTATAAACCCAACACCCACCTAAATACTCAATCCAAAACAATAAACACAAAACCCTTAACCCAAATGTTAAGATATTTTTGATTGAGTGTATTTTGAAATTTAGTAACCAACTTATGGTACTTCAACCAATTTCTCTTTCCCAAATTTTCTTTTGAAACTTTTTTTCTAAATTATATTTAGAAACAATTTTTTTTTATAAAAAAATTTTAGAAAAAATTCGATGAATATGTATTATATTTAATGAATTTGAGTTTATAAAGACATTCATGAAAATTTAGGATACGTTTCTTGAATTTGAGTTTAAGAAGACTTTTCTCAATACATATAATATCTTCAAAAAATTTAGAAATTTTTTCACAAATGTGTATTTAAAAATATATTCTTAAATATATATTTAGGAAAACTTTCATGAGTAGATATTTATGAATATCTTACTGAATTTGAATTACATGTATATTTAATAATGTATTCATAAATACACATAAAATCTTTCTGAAGTTCTCAAAATATCTTTAAGAATTTGATATCTAAATTTTCTAAGAATATAATATGTATTTAAAAATATCTTCCTAAATTTTCGAAAGATGTTGTATATTTCATAAATATACATATAAATCAAATTCAGGAAGTTGACATATAAATTTAGGAAGAAATTTTTAAATATACATACAAGTTACATTTAAAAAAACAATTTAGACATTTATAAAAGCATTTCTAAAGTTGAGAGAAAACTTTACAAATTCAAGAAGATGTCATACACGCAAAAAGGTTCTCCTGAAAGAATTTTAAAGAAAAAATTGTTTCCCAAAAAAAACTGAAAAGTTTTTCAAAAACTAAAAACACTTTCGATTTTAAAATATTTATTTATTTATATATATTTAATAAATAATCAATTAAGATTAGAAATGATGATATAATTGTCATTTAACCATTTATTGAAACCTGTTTTGGTCACTTTGATTTTAGGATGCTATTTTAGAAATGAAAAAAGCTATCTAAGAGATTTGCCCTTGTTATTTTTATGTAAATAATTTCTATTTTAATATTTGATCAGACATGAGTTCATATTTAACTAATCTAGTACTTGTTCTTCATTACATAATAGATATACACACACATATATAAATCATAGCATATATGCCATCCGTTTCTTAAAGAGTAATAGCGAATTTGCCATAATTACTCTATTAAATAAACAAAATATCTTAAAAACTTTTAGTTATGTGATTAATCCTATCGTACCTATATTTTTTATAGTAGTTTCACATTTAACATATTCTATAATTACGTACATTATCTTTTTTTCTTATCACCAAATTCTTATAGCTGATACTGCAGATCATATTACTAGATTTCAGTCTTATTTGGCTAGGGGATATCCTAGATGGTTGTCTCATGTTTTTGGTAGTGGCCTTGATCCTTTGAGGTAGTGCTCCTGTTTTAGGGATCTACTTTGGTCATGATTTTGTATGTCATCCTTGTTTTAATGGAAATTTTTCAGATGGCAGAAAAAAAGAATGATTACAAATGCATTCAGCGACAAGACCATAAACGAAAAAACACTCAAACATGATAAAATATTTAAGTGACAAAAGAAAAAAAAAGAGAATTCGGATTCAAGTTCAAGATCGATGTTGAAATATACAACCAACTAGTATTCTACCCCTACTTCGTAGGGGAAAAGAAAATGATTAACTTATTATGTTAAAATGATGTATTTTGCTATTCAGATAGCATTTAAACATAAATCACAAGAAGTATTATAAGATGTTATCATCATAACTTTTATTTATTTTTTGCCAAAACAAAAATAAATAAAAATCAATCTGAACAAACAAAAGTGCATGACAGTGTAAACATGATGGCTTCGTAAAAGAACTCTTTTTTTTGCTAAGTTTCGTAAAAGAACTCTGATGCAGAGAAAATCTACCAATGAGAATACAATATATCTTACCCCGTAAAACTTCAGCAGCTCTCCATATGTACGTGTACACATTGTATTAATGACTCATGCATCGTGTCCCTAGCTAAGTCATATATTCATAGAGCTGTAATTACCTGGTAGTTTGGTAAAGAAAACGATACCATAAGACGTAAGCCCCAGGAACCCCCAAAATGAAGTAGATGATTGACATAAGCCATATAGTGGGACCTGAATGCATCAAAATCAGATGAGAGAACATGATCAGGGGAAATAACAAAAATCTGATCATTTGGGCAAAAACAGTAACCTCGTATCTTGATCCAAGCTACAGTTACTGCCACTCATTCCAGAGGCATGCTATCACCGTCCCTGCATACTTCAATAGTTTAGTCTGTTAACATTTGACTGGATTAAAGCAAAAAAAAAAAAACATTTGACTGGATTCTTCGCAGATCCAATATTTGTTGCTGAGGTATTATATAAAACCAAATTACTTCTTTCTCATACATGTCTGCAGCAAACTAAAATAACTTCAAAACTAAACGATACAAATGTTTATGCTATATTTTTACGCTGCCTTTTTCCAAAAAGTTTCATATGAACGTATTACACAGACTACCATTAATACCTGCAAATTCTGGAAGCCCTTCAACAAAATCTTGTTCTCCGAGTCTCTTCAAAATCACCGTAGCAGTGTCAATCTCTTTCCGACGTGATTTTAAACTCCACAGCCACAAACCATATTAATCTAAAAACTTGTATGTGCTGAATATGAAGGAATCGAGATCAAAATTGAAATTTATGAGCTATGAAAGTTCTGTTGTTTTGCTTCTTTCAAGATAGAGAAAACAAAAAGAAAAAACTTAGCATAAATTTGTAGATAAAAATCATATAAAAAAACAAACAGTTTGAGATCGCGATCAGTTTCCTTGGAACGTGGATGAAATATTTCTGAAAAAGTTGAAAATTTGGGATCAAAATATTGTTTGTTCTTCAATTAATTATTTTCTGGTTTTTCAAAAACATTTTCCACATGGCAGTTTCTGATTTGTCAGGCGAATTGCGCTTTAGTATATAGGGGATGCGATTTGAGAGCGATTGAATAATGCGTCTGATGATGTTCGAATATTAGCCGGCAAGAAATGCGAGACTTTAGAACCGTAGCCAAGAGTGATACCATGATACCTTAGTTGTCCAAATTAAAAAATAAGATTCCGGTGTACTGTAGTAGAAGATAAGGATAGGAGACCCTGAACACAATGAGCCCACTTGAATTTGGGAGTAAGGCTAAAGTCTATATCCATTAAAAGCCCCATGCCCATGTGAATTCAAATGAACGCATGATTACGGTTAGGACAGAGACGATGCGCATGTGGAGTGTTGTGTCAACGGAAGTGGTGGAGCTGCAGCAGACAGTCAGAAAGGATACAATTGCATAAAGAGAGGTATCCAATGCACTCACACACGGATTGAATAGATCCGGACAATCTACTAATAGATCCGGCATATCGGCTTGCGCTAAGAGAAGCGGTAGGGCACAATGACTGTAGGTGTTAAGAGGCGTGATGGAGCTCCTCAGAAGGTGTCGAGCCAGATCCGTAGAACGACCACCAAACACTTCGAGGGTGGAGCACATATGTAACGTCAGAGGCAGAGAAAGTGGAGACACATCGGGACTAGAGTAGAAAGCGAGACAGACGAGTTATGGTTTGACGCCGGCACGTCTTATCAAGAGACATCAGTGACGGTGGAACTTTGAATTTCAGGCCCGAGAGAAAGGGAGAGATTAGGGCGAACACTCTAAATTATGAAACACATCTATGATATCTTCATAAAATAATACTATATAATGCATCTGGCTCAATAAATAATTTTTTAAAGTGTAGTTTTTTTTTTCATTCAATCTAATCTTTTTAAATTTACTTTCTGGAAACACAAACATATTATTGTGGGATGATACTATACATATTATATCTCTCTGTATATACCAGTCACAAGATGGAGCTATGTACAAAATCGAAACGTATAAAAAGAGATTCATTGCTTTTTAGGTTCATTCACACATAACAATTGGATTAAAAATGAGTTTTTCTCTCTCTTGTGATTCTCCCTTTCTAGGCGATTAGGGTTCCGTTCCAACGTGTCGCCGCCTTCTGGCCTTACGCTGGCCGGTGGGTGAGAACTCTCCCTCTTTTCTTTCTGTGCCCCTATGTCTCCGGCTTCTCTCCCTCTGCAGGTAGCCTCCTCCTCGTCGATGTCCAAGCTTACCTTCTGTTTGTGAAATCAATCTGGGTATTGAGACGAAGCTATATAGCTCCTCTATCCCGAAAATATCCCCTTTGCTCAAGTTCCTTTGTATGCTGAAAGATTCAAGTCTTCGCTCCGAAATCTAAGAAAAATCCATGCTCCTTCAACTATTGACGATGGTATTCTAGTGATTCAAGGACCAGCTGAAGTTTTACTCAAGACAACAATTTTGTGGAAGGATCATACAATTTCCCAGTTCCATGGAAGGATATTCCTTCTCCGGAGAAGATATTCAATGATATGAATCCGGTTTGGGGAAAATTTGGCAGCATTACTGTCCGTTATCTTTGTTCCCTCCATTCAATATTGTGAATGAGTTTTGCAAGTTGGATATTGGCAAGTAGATAACTGTGCTTTCTCTGTATTTCCGTGGATGCCGGAAGGAAATCTAGCTGCTTGAGAGCTTCGATCAGCTCCAACATGGGTTATCTTGCGTAATGTTCCGCCTCAATTAAAATTTATTGATGGCATCAATATAGTTGCAAGTGCCATTGGATATCTGTTGCATACGGGGAAATCTAAGACTTGACCCCTACCATTTCGGAGACAGTAAGGTTAAGATTGAAATCACTTTGGTCCCTTCTACCTAGAGCTGTCAAATGGGAAAGACCATGTATTATATTAAAGTGCCTCCAAACTTTAGAGTGTCTGCGCCTACCTCCTCTTTTGACGTGGTTTTCAGCCGTGCTCATGAGAGAATCCTCTGCTGCTGCTGCTTCATCATCATCTCCATCTGAATTCAGCTTGTCCCCACTCATGTAATCCTCCTCGTTCAAGTTCATTGTCTCCTCGTTATCCATCCTGAAACAAGAAAAATCGTTTCTTATGAACAGAGAAAGAATAAGCAATGATTAAAGAGTACTAACTACATAAAGAATAAGCAAAGAATAAGCAATGAAGTAATCCATCAAACAGAAGGTAACCCATCAAACAGTTCATCTCAGACAGCATACACAAGTATATTATGAATAGACAGATACATTTTAGCAAGACATAACAAGCTACAATGATGAACAACCATAGCAAGTAAACTACAATGATGAACAAGTAGCAAGTAAACTACAATGATGAACAACCATAGCAAGTAAACTACAATGATGAACAAGTAGCAAGTAAACTACAATGATGAACACGTAGCAAGTAAACTTAAATCATATTGCAAATCTTTGTTCTGTATCCACAATGTTATCAAGACCAAACAAACAAGGCTAATGCTATTGAGAAACTTACAGCCTAGTGAGAAGCTTACAGTCTAGTGAGAAGATCAATCAGAAAGATCAAAAGCAAAATAGCTCAGTCAAGCGCTGGAGAGAGGAACCTGAAAATAGATCAATATCGCAAATAAGTACCACTAAAACATCTCATGAACACAACCCATCTCATGACTTATCACAAGCAATCAAATCATATCGCAAATAAACTCATAACTTATCACAGTCTAGTGAAGCTTACAGTCTAGTGAAGCTTACAGTCTAGTGAGATCCAGAAGGTTGAATCCAGAAAGAACAGTTGGGTCAGAAGGTTGAATCAATGAAAACCATATCTAATAGATCAGAAGCAAACCCATTTCAAACCCATCAAAGCAAATAACAACAAACACACAAAGCACAACCCATCGCATGAACACAACCCATCAATGAAAACCATATCTAATATATCAGAAGCAAACCCATTTCAAACCCATCAAAGCAAATAACAACGAACACAACGCACAACCCATCGCATGAACACAACCCATCAATGAAAACCATATCTAATAGATCAGAAGCAAACCCATTTCAAACCCATCAAAGCAAATAACAACGAATACACAAAGAAACAACGATCTGATCAGACCTTTGAACAGAGATGGTCTGAGCCGAGAGAGAGGCTTCGACGGTTGATGAGACGAAGAGACGGAGAGTCAGAAGCAAAACCCTCCTGAAACACAAAAACACAAACAAATTGAAACGCCTTTGAACAACATCAAAGAGATGGAGATCGATGGATGAGTGAAACCCAAAACCCATCAAAGCAAATAACGAACAGAGAGACGAATACCTTTGAACGAGAGAGAAACGGTCAGATTTACGGAGACGACGTCGCAAAGGAGAACGCCAGAATCTTCGGGTTGGAGTCACAGACGGAATCGCCGAAAGAAGAGAGCTCGAGCGCCTGAGAGGAGAGAAAGTGAAATGAAATGATATTTTTTCCCCCAAATCAAAACGACATAACCCTAGAAATTTTAGGTGAGTGGACAGCCCACGACAAAAATGACCAAACCCATAATTACCCATCGGACAATTGGGTTTTTATTTCTTTCCACTTAAGTCCATATGGATAAACGGGTTTGACCACTTAGAGCCCATTTATATATGGATGTGGGTTACCATTGGACGTCCGGTCCATTTGACAGCTACACTTCTACCAAGAGCTTTGTGGTTCTTCGCTGGTGTGGACGCCTCATTTCTGCGTGTTTAGTTTGTGAGGTACTTCTTACTTCTTAGCCGGTGATTGTGCTTTCGGTGCTTTAGACATGTGTCTTCTTACTTTGTGGTGACTTTGGCCTTCCGGTTATTTTTTCCTGGTTATTTGCGTTGGTGCCTGATCGCGTTCCTTTGTGTTTGAGGGATTGCTATGTCTTTTGTCCTTTTTTGTTATTTGTTTAATTATCCTAAATTTCTGATTTTTGCATTATCCTAAATTTATTAATTTTTGTCTTATTCATGTTCCATCGATAATTTTTTGATTTAACAAAGCTGTGAATTTTCAAGAGAAATAGATGAAGACACATGGCAGCAAACTCCTTACCACTTGTCAATAGAAGAGAAAAAACTAACTTTATATATATATAAGTACTTTTCTCGGAAATAAAAAGAGGTTCATTGATATCAGTCAAATTACTCTATTGAGCAACTTTACTATCTCAAACAAGAGGTTCAGTTATAGTACTTAGGGATCAAATCTATATGAAACATGAGAACACAATAAATTCAAAGCATTCGCGATTAAGCTAGGCAAATAGATTTAAGACAGTAAACAAGTAAAACAGTTTGATTGGTTGATTGGTTTGTAAGCAATATGAGAATATAACTAGATCTAGGCAATCATGATTATAGAAATATATAATGCTGAGGGTATGTGAATGTAATTCCTAGAATTCGATGTCTAATGCAAAAATATACAACTTTCGCTATGAGTCTATTAGTTATAATGAAATATAAATATAAAATATCGCTATTAGTTATAATGAAATATAAATATAAAATATCATAAATAGTTAAAGATTTAGTGCAGATTATGATAGATTGTAACAAACAAAATGAAAATATTATAGTCAAATAAATATATATTTCATACCTTTTATTGATGGAATATAAAGATATTGAAATGTATCAGAATGGTAAAATTTATATTCAAATATAAGACCTAGCAAATTCAAATTGACCTTAAATTTGAATTGACCTTACTTTTAGATAACTCAAAATATTAATGGCTGGTATCTCATATTTAGCTATAAATACACAAAGTTTCATCCTAAAAACACCAACCAATATTTTATTGTTCCAGTTATCCCTAGAGAAATGATGAGAAAAAGTAAAGGTCGTCAAAAAACCAAAATGGTTAAAATGGAAAAGGAAAATAACCTTCAAGTTACGTTTTCTAAAAGAAAAAATGGTCTTTTCAAAAAGGCTAGTGAGCTTTGCACACTTTGTGATGTTCATGTCGCTGTTATTGTGTTTTCACCTAGTAGAAAAGTCTATTCTTTTGGTCATCAAGATGTAGAAACTATAATAGATCGATTCAATCCACCTCTCAACCCACAACCCAACATTCAACTTGATGAAATCCATCGTAACTCTACGATTCGAAATATGAATAATGATCTTACTGAGGTAAATTTATTGTGTTATTTATACATATTAATATGTTTGAGCAAATTATAAAAACCCTTGATCTACAGAGTTGTAATCATTTTTCAATATTTATGAATATCGTGTAGAATCATATGGCATGGATATTGATACCATAAGTGATATTCTTATTGTATTATTTTAAATACCCAGTGTAGGTATATATCTTTATGTATTGAAAAATGATTTGAGATTACCAAGTAGATTTTATACATAAATGGTTAGAATAATTTTTTACATTTTCAGTTGATGAGCCAACTAGAATTAGAGCAAAAAAAGAGTGAAGAGTTGAAGGAAACAAGAACAAATTCCAAAATCCCTGAGATTTGGTTGAAAGAATCCATTGGAGGACTTGACTTAGGCCAAGCCAAAGAATTCAAAGGTAAACTTGAAAATCTGAAGAAGCAATTGACATATGAAGCTTTCAGAATCTTACAAGATCCAAGTTTCTATGTGGGAAGCTCTAGTAATTCTCTTGTTGGGGTTGATGGTGGTATTAATTTCAACCCAAATATGAACCTGGTTGATCAAAGAAGAATGCTGAACGTGAACAATTTCTACAACAATAACATGACTCTCCCCAATCATCCATCACCATTTGGAAACTGCAGTCATGCTGAGGGATTTTTTTCAGGATACAATTACGTACCAGAGCCTAATCAGAATGAAAACCAAAATCCGAGTTCCGAAGAAGAGAATGAAGCTGGAAATGAACATCATCATGATGGCCATCCTCCTCACCCTAGATCTGATTAATATTAATAATTTCTGATGTGATGCTTTGAAGACAAAATCATGTTTTAGGTTTACTCATCTCTTCAAAGCATGTTGTGTTTATCTTCTTTTACAGAATTCCTCATTTCTCCTTGTTATGTTGTGTTTCTCTTTCTTACGCTTATTCAGAATTATGTTATTATTATATTTTCCTCATTTTTCTCTGAAATGTTTTTTCTTAAAGATTGTAACATTCTCTATTTTATAAATGGATTTCAATATTCGATTATGCGCACTTTTTCTATTATCGTCTTGTAAGGAGCCATGTCAGTTTGATGAATCATGGATATGAGATGATTGGATTAATGGAGAAGGTTGAGTTTTAACTTCCGATCAAAATCGTTGTCGCAGGTCTTAATGATTGTAGACATTGTTTATATCTTTTTCATGTGAAAACTTACCGATAAGAAGAGTTCTTGCTGAGAAATGTTCTGGAGTATTACGTATATTGAAGAATATTACGTATACGGTATACTGAATTAATAAAATACTTTCGAGGATCAAATATCTAATATGTTACATACTGTTAAGTAAAAATAAAATCTCTATAATATTATTTGAGAAGTCAGTTTCCATGTAACGTTACGTTAACTCACCATGGTTGTTTACATTGATACCCTTAATGAATTAAAAATATTACATTTAAATACTATTATTGATATATATATATATATATTATATATACATATATTGTTTATATTTTCATTATTTTTTAACTTTATAAATTTTTCCTTTTTTATGAAATATAACATAAATTGAAATCAAATTCTCTCCTTTCTCTAAAACCAAAGGTATACATTCTCACTTTTATTCGTTCAAATCTGGTTCTCAGGCCTACATTGGTGGGCCCTCAAAGCCTTGACGTCTGGTCGGATTTGTTCTACTACACCATTTGTCTCTCTTTTCTGGCTTTATAGCTTTTTGGTGTTTCAGCTAATTTTTTTTCTTCGGATATATATATCCAAAATATATGAAGTTTCTTTTTTTTGGTCGTGGGACTGGGTGCATGTCCTTTCGATTTTTTCTGATCCTCGTTGTTATTGTGGTTTGTTGGTTTATAAGCCTTTGGTTCTGGATCGTCTCTGTTTCTTGGTCTTTGCCTCAAGCTCATAGAAGTTCTTTTAGATCCTTGTGGTTTAATTGGTCGTCTGTGGTGGTGACACTGTTGGAAATGCTCATCCTTGAATCGCTGCAACGGTTACGTGATCTTGGTGGCCGACTCACTACAAGAAAACATCGTTATTCTGAGGGACATACCGAGGAAAAATGAGTTCCTCAGAATTTTCTGACCAAAAACCGAGGAAATACCGAGGAAACCGAGAAATGTGGTTTCCTCGGAATTTTCCGAGGAAATTCCGAAGAAGACATATTTCCTCGGTATATTCAGAGGGAATACAGAGAAAACCATGTTCGTCGGAAAAAACCGACGGGGATTTTAAAAATTCCGAGGACATTTTATAGCCGTTGGAGAGCCGTTGGAGAGCCGTAGGTTTTCCTCGGAATTTCCTCAATATGTCGGAATTTCCTCGAAAACAACATTTTGCGGATTGAATAACACGTATATAACCTTCATTAAGTGTCTTAACCAGATTATGAAGTCAAACTTTGGTGTTTTACACGACAACAAACACTTTTACGATTGCATGAACGAAAACCACACATCATAAGAGAAACACTTATACACTTTAATAAACGTTAAAGGGAATACTTACCATTATTTTTGAAATTTTGTTATTTCATGGTTTATGATCATCTATACAAAGAATCCTCAATGGTATGCATTACATTTGTATAAGAAATGAAATACGGCAAAAAAAATTGATGTTTTGAAACCCCAAACCATGTTTCCTCGGAATTCCCTCGGAATATTCGAGGAAATTCGAGGAAGGTACTGGTTTTGGTTTAAAACCCTGGTTCCTCGAATTTCCTCAGAATTATTCGAGGAAATTCTGAAGGTACTGGTTTTCAGTATTTCCTCGGAATTCCCTCGGAATATTCTGAGGAAATTCCTAGGGATTTTAAACCGAAAACAACGTTTTGCGGATTGAATAACACGTATATAACCTTCATTAAGTGTCTTAACCAGATTATGAAGTCAAACTTTGGTGTTTTACACGATAACAAACACTTTTACGATTGCATGAGCGAAAACCACACAACATAAGAGAAACACTTATACACTTTAATAAGCGTTAAAGGAAATACTTACCATTATTTTTGAAATTTTATTATTTCATGGTTTATGATCATCTATACAAAGAATCCTCAATGGTATGCATTACATTTGTATAAGAAATGAAATCGGCAAAAAAAATTGATGTTTTGAAACCCCAAACCATGTTTCCTCGAATTCCCTCGAATATTGAGGAAATTCGAGAAGGTACTGGTTTTGGTTTAAAACCCTGGTTCTCGAATTTCCTCAGAATATTCGAGGAAATTCTGAGGAAGGTACTGGTTTTCAGTATTTCCTCGAATTCGAATATTCTGAAGAAATTCGAGGAACTAGGATTTTAAACGAAAACAACGTTCGGATTGAATAACACGTATATAACCTTCATTAAGTGTCTTAACCAGATTATGAAGTCAAACTTTGGTGTTTTACACGATAACAAACACTTTTACGATTGCATGAGCGAAAACCACACAACATAAGAGAAACACTTATACACTTTAATAAGCGTTAAAGGGAATACTTACCATTATTTTTGAAATTTTGTTATTTCATGGTTTATGATCATCTATACAAAGAATCCTCAATAGTATGCATTACATTTGTATAAGAAATAAAATACGGCAAAAAAATTGATGTTTTGAAACCCCAAACCATGTTTCTCGAATTTCCTCGGAATATTCTGAGGAAATTCGAAGGTACTGGTTTGTTGTTTAAAACCCTGGTTCCTCGAATTTCCTCAGAATATTCGAGGAAATTCGAGGAAGGTACTGGTTTTCAGTATTTCCTCGAATTCCCTGGAATATTCTGAGGAAATTCGAGGAACTAGGGTTTTAAACCGAAAACAACGTTTTGGATTGAATAACACGTATATAACCTTCATTAAGTGTCTTAACCAGATTATGAAGTCAAACTTTGGTGTTTTACGATAACAAACACTTTTACGATTGCATGAGCGAAAACCACACATCATAAGAGAAACACTTATACACTTTAATAAGCGTTAAAGGGAATACTTACCATTATTTTGAAATTTTGTTATTTCATGGTTTATGATCATCTATACAAAGAATCCTCAATGGTATGCATTACATTTGTATAAGAAATGAAATACGGCAAAAAAATTGATGTTTTGAAACCCCAAACCATGTTTCCTCGAATTCGGAATATTCGAGGAAATTCGAAAGGTACTGGTTTTGGTTTAAAACCCTGGTTCCTCTGAATTTCCTCAGAATATTCGAGAAAATTCTGAGGAAGGTACTGGTTTTCAGTATTTCCTCGAATTCCCTCGAATATTCTGAAGAAATTCGAGGAACTAGGATTTTAAACCGAAAACAACGTTTGGATTGAATAACACGTATATAACCTTCATTAAGTGTCTTAACCAGATTATGAAGTCAAACTTTGGTGTTTTACACGATAACAAACACTTTTACGATTGCATGAGCGAAAACCACACAACATAAGAGAAACACTTATACACTTTAATAAGCGTTAAAGGGAATACTTACCATTATTTTGAAATTTTGTTATTTCATGGTTTATGATCATCTATACAAAGAATCCTCAATAGTATGCATTACATTTGTATAAGAAATAAAATCGGCAAAAAATTGATGTTTTGAAACCCCAAACCATGTTTCCTCGAATTTCCTCGGAATATTCTGAGGAAATTCGAAGGTACTGGTTTGTTGTTTAAAACCCTGGTTCCTCGAATTTCCTCAGAATATTCGAGGAAATTCGAGGAAGGTACTGGTTTTCAGTATTTCCTCGAATTCCCTTGGAATATTCTGAGGAAATTCGAGGAACTAGGGTTTTAAACCGAAAACAACGTTTATGGATTGAATAACACGTATATAACTTCATTAAGTGTCTTAACCAGATTATGAAGTCAAACTTTGGTGTTTTACACGATAACAAACACTTTTACGATTGCATGAACGAAAACCACACATCATAAGAGAAACACTTATACACTTTAATAAACGTTAAAGGGAATACTTACCATTATTTTTGAAATTTTGTTATTTCATGGTTTATGATCATCTATACAAAGAATCCTCAATGGTATGCATTACATTTGTATAAGAAATGAAATACGGCAAAAAAAAATTGATGTTTTGAAACCCCAAACCATGTTTCCTCGGAATTTCCTCAGAATAAATTCCGAGGAAATTCCGAGGAACCAGGGGTTTTAAACCGAAAACCAGTACCTTCCTCGGAATTCCCTCGGAATATTCTGAGGAAATTCCTAGGAACTAGGGATTTTAAACCGAAAACAACGTTTTGCGGATTGAATAACACGTATATAACCTTCATTAAGTGTCTTAACCAGATTATGAAGTCAAACTTCGGTGTTTTACACGATAACAAACACTTTTACGATTGCATGAACGAAAACCAAAACCACACAACATAAGAGAAACACTTATACACTTTAATAAACGTTAAAGGGAATACTTACCATTATTTTTGAAATTTTGTTATTTCATGGTTTATGATCATCTATACAAAGAATCCTCAATGGTATGCATTACATTTGTATAAGAAATGAAATACGGCAAAAAAAAATTGATGTTTTGAAACCCCAAACCATGTTTCCTCGGAATTCCCTCGGAATATTCTGAGGAAATTCCAAGGAAGATACTTTCCTCGGAATATTTTCATTTACCCGGCAATCCAAACCGCCAAATATTTCGCGAAAATTAAATTAATGATTTCCGAGGAAATTCCGAGGAACCTATTAAATTATACCGAGGAAATTCCGACGGACATTTGCCGTCGGAATTTTCATTTTATAATTAGGTCGAGCAGACCTTTCTTCCCCATTTCTCTCTTCCTCTTCCTCGCGAACTCCGCCTCTCCCTCTCCTCCTTCGACGATTTCCGGCGATTCAAGTGGATTTCTCCTCAATTCCACTCTCAAATCATGTAAGGATACTATCCCTCTCTCTTAGATTCGAAAATCGAGTTTGATTATGGTGTTAGGGTGATTTTTATAGATTTTTGTTAGGTTGAATGGTGTGATTGTGTAGTGATAGTTTGATTATGGTTTTTTTGTGAGGATTGTGATTATTTGTTGTTATTGAGAGTTTGATTATGGTATGGAATTTTTTTTTAAGTTTTTATTAATTTTGTGGTTATAAAAATCTAATTGATAATTATGTATATATAATATGAAAACGTTTTTTGTATATCAAAACTATTTTTTAATTATTAAACTATTTTCTATATATTAAAACTATTTTTTAATTATTAAACTATTTTTTATATATTAAAACTATTTTTGTAATAATTAAACTATGTTTTACATATTAAAACTATATTTTTAATTATTAAACTATTTTCTATATTATAACTATTTTTTGTAATTATTAAACTATTTTTATATTAAAACTATTTTTGCAATTATTGAACTATTTTTATATATTAAAACTATTTTTGTAATTATTAAACTATTTTTTATATATTAAAACTATTTTGTAATTATTAAACTATTTTTATATATTAAAACTATTTTGTAATTATTTTTGTGGTTATGAAAACGTTTTTTGTATATAAAATCTATTTTTTATATTATAAAATCATTTATATATTTATTAAATATTTTTATATTTTCGAATTTAAATTTCAAAAATTAACTTATTTTTTTTTTAATATTTTTTTTGGATATTCCGAGGAATAGCTTCCTCGGAATTTTCCGAGGGCAGCTTCTTCAGAATTTTCCGAGGGCATTGTTCCTCGGAATTTTCGAGGCGTGTTCCTCGGAATTTTCCGAGGGCAGGCTTTGTCGGAATTTTCCGAGGACGTTTCCGACGAACCATGGTCCTCACAGTTTTCTCGGAATTCCGTCAGAAAATTCCGAAGAAATTCCGAGGAAAAATGAAATTCCGAGGAGTTTTTTCCGAGGACATATTTTCTCGGTATGTCGTCGGAATACGGTTATTCCGACGACATACCGACGATTTTGTCCCTCGGTATTAGCATGTTTTCTTGTAGTGACTCTACTTTTTGTTGCTTGGTAGAAAAATATCTTCTTGTTTCGAAGGATCTGGAGCTTCGGCTTAATTATCATGAAGTTGTCAGAAGTCGTCAGGTGAACCAATTACTTCACTGCATCTTCCTTCGTTGTGTCAATGCGGTCCTGCTTGTGGCTCCTCGGGTGTTTTGGAGCAATAAAGTGAGTGACATATTTGATCTCCTTCAGTAAAGTTAGACTGTAGTGTTGTTTTCCTTCAAATCCTTCTTTGATCGTTCTTCGCTTTCTTCAAAAGTTGTAATTAGTTGGATATGTTATGTTCTGCTATGTTTAGATTCTTAGCGTGTAATTCTTGTTTATGGTTTCGGGACATACAACTCGTCCGCTGGATTTATACTTTAGAAAAATTATCTTTATTCCACTAGCTTTTATTTCTAGGGTTGCTCGCCTGCCTTGGATTACTGATGTGTAATGTTTGGATTAATATCAATTTAACCTTCTTCAGATGAGAAAAAAACATACATCACTTATAATGTCATAAAATACTTTCAATCTAATAAATATATTGTAATTATTATATTGAAAACCTAAACCCAATGCACACCATCTCAATAGCAAATTCACGACCTCAATCCAACCAAACTCATACGGTCCACAAAAGTAACGATGCTTCTTTCTGGTTTGTTAATATCAAACCCTAGGGACCGTTGAAAAGAATCAGGCTGGCTCACAGAAGGCGACTTTGAAGTTTCTATCACTGCTTGTTTTAAGCAATTCTTGTTATCATCATTCGCATTCTCCACTTCCTCTTCCGTGTAGAACAGTATAAATGTATCTTCAACACCACAATGCAGAAATCACAGTCAGCAGCAAAACATGAATTGTAAAGTTACCATGGAAAAACTTACTGCCATGGATCATTGCTAACGATCATCCTATCGTTCTCACTGTGTACGAGATCCTCCATCCTTTTTAGGGTTCCCTGAGAAGCCCTTCCATGTTGAACAGGCATTCAATCTCGGATAGGAGATCATTCTACATCATTTACAAAATACTAGGTAAATACCCGGGCTAAGCAGCGGAAGATTTTTATGCGAATTTTTATTAAATTATATTTTTATATTATTTTAAAATTGGATATTATTAAATTTATTCGGAAAGTTTTGATTAGTAATAGCAATTGACGTCGGGTTCTACTACAAGATATTTTTAATTTAAAAAACTAAAGCATTTTCAACTGTTTTAATTTTTAATGCATATTTTTGTTTTTGTATAACATTATGTTTGGTGATATTAGTTTTCTTATTTTAAAATTTAATTGTTAATTTGTTTGAATAAAAATCATTTTTCTAGGGAAATGTAATTTTGCTTAAGAATCTAATTAGAAGTAACCTCTTATTAATAGCTATAGAGGTAAGTCTAAATTTAGATTATTATTTTTGTCATATTTTATTTTGTCATCTTTTAGGAACACATAATTAGACATTCTATAAAAACATTGGACTACTAAATATCAGAAAAAAAAACAATGACATATTGACATTCACCTATTAAAGAAGCAAAAGTCGATCACGTTTGGAGGTTTTTGATCGTCCACAACATTATTTAGGTCATTCATGTCACCCTGTTTGTTCTTGCTTTAATCTCATGTTTGTCTGTTTATTAGTTATGTTACTTTGTAAAAATGCAATTGTTATAGAAGGGTATGATACGAACATGTTTTTTTTTTTTGGTAACTGATATAAACAAATTTCTCTGTATTAAAGATTGTTGAAAAAACTTTCTATAAACAACATTCTTAGCAGTTGCCGTTCAAGAATATAACAACATGACTGAATTAGATTCTTACCCACATAACCAAAATATAGGATTAGTAAAGGGAAACAATTTTGAAATTTTTCTTTTTTGACATTTAAAACAATACAGATGCAAAATAAGCAGGAGGCAGCAGTGGCGGATCCAGGCCTAGATTTTACCTGGGTCAAATTATAAAAAAAAATTAAAAAGTGTCAATTGTGGGTTTTGAAGCAGGGTTTAGGGGTGTCACTAGGGTTATTTTACCTATGGAACTAGTGGAATTTCATTGTATTTACATACAAAACAAAATTTTATCTAGATTTAAGGGGTGTCATGTGACACCCCATCCTCTCAAGTGGATCCGCCACTGGGAGGCAGTGTTAACGAAACAAAGAGCACCCTAGAACTTAAGGCTGATGTTTCTTGGAAATTCAGAACGCATATGATTTTGAAATGCTAAAGAAATTTAAAAAAAAAAATAGCAAAATAGAATAACCATGCTAGAGTTTGTATCCTGCTCCACAAAATATGTCAAGTTACAGAGAGATAAACTGATATACACCTGCAGTGAATGTAAACCGTCACCAGCAAATTTAAAAGTTTAAACAGTAGGGCACTCGCAAAATCTTCTCCTAAATGCATCCTAAAATGCCAATTCAGATCAAATAGAGAGTAATCAGTCTTAGTGGCAACAAAATGTAGCAAAAAGTAGCATATAGGAAGAGGTAAAGCATTTAATGACTGATGCATTAACTTTATGACTGCTGCTGCTTCAGGGACAGAAGAGACATCGCCAGATCCATAGTTATGTGCAAGAAATTTTGCAGATCACCTCCCATCCATTTGTTTCCTATATTACAAATATCAATCACAAAAACATAATCATGTAGATGATCTCGGGTTACTTTATTCTTCAGACCCGTTATTACATTACCTGTCCCTGAAGCAATAAATGTGTCTTTATTCGATGGAAACTCACATAACATGAGTAGGGAAGTTGTTGAAGATAACTGATACCATGGCCTATCATCAGCCATTTGATCAGTGATTGTAACATGACCTACACATGATCCAAATCAGGAAAAAAACACAAACATATGATTTTTTAAACTTGGTAGTTCAGTAATGTATAAAAGGACCAAGACTTACTCATATCATCTTACCAAAGTCCTTCCGATGCTTGCAGATGAAGAACTTCCTCGTAAGGACTTTAACCTTGAAGGTCTGATTACAAAAGATGTTGAATGATCAAAGTGATAACCTGTCGGGGGTCAATCCTTTTCCAACAAATGCAAGTTTGGTCTTAACAGAGCCACTGGGAGTTTTATAGAAAGGAGAATGAAGAAAGGAGGATTAGCTGAAGCAGTAGCAACAGCTAGAAAAGAACCTATATTCAACTCTCTGCATTGCTCCTCGTTCAAGATGTTTACAGTGGATACATCACTCTAGGTAGAAGCCACTTTCGCCACTTCCTCAGCTAGCACAGCTGAAACGACACAAAACCATAGCAGATTATAACAACCACACTACATGAAGAATGACACTGATATACACAGAACCATACCGGGAGTGAGCACATTGGCAGGAGACTTAATGAGTTCTCTCCCGAAAATCATGTTGGACCAATTTCATTTGGTAAATGGGTGAAAAGAAAGGGGCCAATGGGCTTGTATAATTAAAGCCTTAATGGCATGTTTAAATGAGGAAGTGTGGAACTTGTCCCACATCGACAAGAAGAAACAAGATTGAATTGTATATATATGCTCATGTTATATGAGCTTGTAAACAGCTCAGAGAGAGGAGAACGCACACACGCGCGCGCGTCCGTCCGTCCGGCCGGCCGGCTCGGCTCGGCGCGTGGGCTTGGGTCTTGGGTCTTGGTGGAGGGCCTCCGGCCCAATAAGATTCTTTTTGGGACCAATTAAGCCCAACGTTTTGCCCATTTAATTCTTAAAAAACAGCATGACGTTCGTGTGTAAACAACACGTTGTTCGTTCAAAAACGACACGAAGTTTATCTGTTCGAAATGGATTAGAACGAGTCAAAGTGGAGAGATCTTGCGGAAAAAGTTTCTCAACGCATAACTTCCGAGATCTCCGAGATATTTTCGTTTCGATTTCGAAAAACCGCTCCACGACTTTTCTTTAAATAATCCGTCTATTCCTCTCTCATTTTCTTAAGTTTTCACGCAAACAAAACCAGCAAATCTCACAGTGTAAGTCGAGAGAGTGTTTCGTAGAATTTTCGTTCGTTAGGGCGTTCACGAATGAAGCGTGATCGTCTCCCATGGTTGTATCCTGGGACTCTATATTCGTACAGTCCCGTCTCACTACGGAGCGAATATTTAGAGTTAAGGAAAGAGATCAGATCTCGCCTCCATGTTCGTTTATGAAACGTTTTTCCATTTCGTCTTTTGATCCGTTATTTCCTTAACATCGCTTTGTTATTATCGTTTGTATCGATTCGGTTTTTTGGCTTCTACATTCTTAACTCTAAATCGCTTTCTGTCTAAAGCTTTATCGGATTGATCTTACGGTTTTAAAAACGATTTACAAGGATTTGCGAACGTTTTTGGTATCATTTGAAACGGTGTTTGCGATTTGCGATTAGCTTATCCGCGAAACGTTTCTACTCTCTGATCTAAACGGGTTTGCGATTTGCTTTAAGCTTATCCGCGATACGTTTTTGATCCTTACGGAAAAAAACGTTCATACGGATCGTGTTCATAACTGCTTTCTAAAGCGAGTCTATGAAACATAAAAGTCTATTAAAAATGGTTTCTGCGAACGCTTTTAAGCGAGTTTGCAAGACGTTTTCTCAGACTTGTATCGATTTGATTTGGTTCAAACACCAAAAATGAAAATCGATTTTAAACTATTATTTTTGCTTTAAAATAATATGTTACATGTTGTATATTGAATGGAGTACTAATCCGCTTTCATATTTTCTTTGCAAACAGAAAAATGACGGATCCTAGCAACACCACCCCCATTGACGCTTCCATCACTCAAACTCCACTCAATGTGTCAGCAACTGATGCAACGTTGACAAACGTTGGAACCATTGCTGCAACAACAACAACTACCCTACCAGTGGGTAATAGAAGTAACCTCTTATTAATAGCTATAGAGGTAAGTCTAAATTTAGATTATTATTTTTGTCATATTTTATTTTGTCATCTTTTAGGAACACATAATTAGACATTCTATAAAAACATTGGACTACTAAATATCAGAAAAAAAAACAATGACATATTGACATTCACCTATTAAAGAAGCAAAAGTCGATCACGTTTGGAGGTTTTTGATCGTCCACAACATTATTTAGGTCATTCATGTCACCCTGTTTGTTCTTGCTTTAATCTCATGTTTGTCTGTTTATTAGTTATGTTACTTTGTAAAAATGCAATTGTTATAGAAGGGTATGATACGAACATGTTTTTTTTTGGTAACTGATATAAACAAATTTCTCTGTATTAAAGATTGTTGAAAAAACTTTCTATAAACAACATTCTTAGCAGTTGCCGTTCAAGAATATAACAACATGACTGAATTAGATTCTTACCCACATAACCAAAATATAGGATTAGTAAAGGAAACAATTTTGAAATTTTTCTTTTTTGACATTTAAAACAATACAGATGCAAAATAAGCAGGAGGCAGCAGTGGCGGATCCAGGCCTAGATTTTACCTGGGTCAAATTATAAAAAAAAATTAAAAAGTGTCAATTGTGGGTTTTGAAGCAGGGTTTAGGGGTGTCACTAGGGTTATTTTACCTATGGAACTAGTGGAATTTCATTGTATTTACATACAAAACAAAATTTTATCTAGATTTAAGGGTGTCATGTGACACCCCATCCTCTCAAGTGGATCCGCCACTGGGAGGCAGTGTTAACGAAACAAAGAGCACCCTAGAACTTAAGGCTGATGTTTCTTGGAAATTCAGAACGCATATGATTTTGAAATGCTAAAGAAATTTAAAAAAAAAAATAGCAAAATAGAATAACCATGCTAGAGTTTGTATCCTGCTCCACAAAATATGTCAAGTTACAGAGAGATAAACTGATATACACCTGCAGTGAATGTAAACCGTCACCAGCAAATTTAAAAGTTTAAACAGTAGGGCACTCGCAAAATCTTCTCCTAAATGCATCCTAAAATGCCAATTCAGATCAAATAGAGAGTAATCAGTCTTAGTGGCAACAAAATGTAGCAAAAAAGTAGCATATAGGAAGAGGTAAAGCATTTAATGACTGATGCATTAACTTTATGACTGCTGCTGCTTCAGGGACAGAAGAGACATCGCCAGATCCATAGTTATGTGCAAGAAATTTTGCAGATCACCTCCCATCCATTTGTTTCCTATATTACAAATATCAATCACAAAAACATAATCATGTAGATGATCTCGGGTTACTTTATTCTTCAGACCCGTTATTACATTACCTGTCCCTGAAGCAATAAATGTGTCTTTATTCGATGGAAACTCACATAACATGAGTAGGGAAGTTGTTGAAGATAACTGATACCATGGCCTATCATCAGCCATTTGATCAGTGATTGTAACATGACCTACACATGATCCAAATCAGGAAAAAAACACAAACATATGATTTTTTTTAAACTTGGTAGTTCAGTAATGTATAAAAGGACCAAGACTTACTCATATCATCTTACCAAAGTCCTTCCGATGCTTGCAGATGAAGAACTTCCTCGTAAGGACTTTAACCTTGAAGGTCTGATTACAAAAGATGTTGAATGATCAAAGTGATAACCTGTCGGGGGGTCAATCCTTTTCCAACAAATGCAAGTTTGGTCTTAACAGAGCCACTGGGAGTTTTATAGAAAGGAGAATGAAGAAAGGAGGATTAGCTGAAGCAGTAGCAACAGCTAGAAAAGAACCTATATTCAACTCTCTGCATTGCTCCTCGTTCAAGATGTTTACAGTGGATACATCACTCTAGGTAGAAGCCACTTTCGCCACTTCCTCAGCTAGCACAGCTGAAACGACACAAAACCATAGCAGATTATAACAACCACACTACATGAAGAATGACACTGATATACACAGAACCATACCGGGAGTGAGCACATTGGCAGGAGACTTAATGAGTTCTCTCCCGAAAATCATGTTGGACCAATTTCATTTGGTAAATGGGTGAAAAGAAAGGGCCAATGGGCTTGTATAATTAAAGCCTTAATGGCATGTTTAAATGAGGAAGTGTGGAACTTGTCCCACATCGACAAGAAGAAACAAGATTGAATTGTATATATATGCTCATGTTATATGAGCTTGTAAACAGCTCAGAGAGGAGAACGCACACTGCAGCGTCCGTCCGTCCGGCCGGCCGGCTCTCGGCTCGGCGCGTGGGCTTGGGTCTTGGGTCTTGGTGGAGGGCCTCCGGCCCAATAAGATTCTTTTTGGGACCAATTAAGCCCAACGTTTTGCCCATTTAATTCTTAAAAACAGCATGGCGTTAGGTGTAAACAACACGTTGTTCGTTCAAAAACGACACGAAGTTTATCTGTTCGAAATGGATTAGAACGAGTCAAAGTGGAGAGATCTTGCGGAAAAAGTTTCTCAGCGATAACTTCCGAGATCTCCGAGATATTTTCGTTTCGATTTCGAAAAACCGCTCCACGACTTTTCTTTAAATAATCCGTCTATTCCTCTCTCATTTTCTTAAGTTTTCACGCAAACAAAACCAGCAAATCTCACAGTGTAAGTCGAGAGAGTGTTTCGTAGAATTTTCGTTCGTTAGGGCGTTCACGAGTGAAGCGTGATCGTCTCCCATGGTTGTATCCTGGGACTCTATATTCGTACAGTCCCGTCTCACTACGGAGCGAATATTTAGAGTTAAGGAAAGAGATCAGATCTCGCCTCCATGTTCGTTTATGAAACGTTTTTCCATTTCGTCTTTTGATCCGTTATTTCCTTAACATCGCTTTGTTATTATCGTTTGTATCGATTCGGTTTTTTGGCTTCTACATTCTTAACTCTAAATCGCTTTCTGTCTAAAGCTTTATCGGATTGATCTTACGGTTTTAAAAACGATTTACAAGGATTTGCGAATGTTTTTTGGTATCATTTGAAACGGTGTTTGCGATTTGCGATTACCTTATCCGCGAAACGTTTCTACTCTCTGATCTAAACGGGTTTGCGATTTGCTTTAAGCTTATCCGCGATACGTTTTTGATCCTTACGGAAAAAAAAAACGTTCATACGGATCGTGTTCATAACTGCTTTCTAAAGCGAGTCTATGAAACATAAAAAGTCCATAAAAACGGTTTCTGCGAACGCTTTTAAGCGAGTTTGCAAGACGTTTTCTCAGACTTGTATCGATTTGATTTGGTTCAAACACCAAAAATGAAAATCGATTTTAAACTATTATTTTTGCTTTAAAATAATATGTTACATGTTGTATATTGAATGGAGTACTAATCCGCTTTCATATTTTCTTTGCAAACAGAAAAATGACGGATCCTAGCAACACCACCCCCATTGACGCTTCCATCACTCAAACTCCACTCAATGTGTCAGCAACTGATGCAACGTTGACAAACGTTGGAACCATTGCTGCAACAACAACAACTACCCTACCAGTGGGTAATAGTGCTGATGAAACCACTCGCCGTAGCCTTTTCGGTGCTGGTCTTTATCAAACGGCTTCAATTGAAGGAACCTCAAATGCTCGGTTGCAGTTTCAACTCCTCCGACAGTACCTAGTGTGTTCACTCAAGGATTGATGCCCGACAAATTTGATGGCAAAGGCTTCAAAACGTGGCAGAAGAAGATGTTGTTCTTTCGACAACATTGAAGCTGGACAAGTTCATCCAGGAGGACAAGCCCTGATCCCTTACGGGATTGATGATGTGCACACTCGCAAGTGTTGACATATGGGTGCATTCCGACTTCATCTGCAAAGGGTACATTTTGGGTCGCCTCATTGATCCATTGTACCGGGTCTATTGTGATATCCCCACTGAAGGAGCTATGGAGATCACTGGACAAGAAGTACAGAGGTGAGGACGCTGGCTGCCAAGTATGTGGTTGCAAAATTTCATGACTTCAAAATGGTGGATTCAAAGCCCATCATGGATCAGGTGGAAGCGTTTCAGCTCATTTGCCATGAAATCGCTGCTGAAGGGATGTCCATCTGCGAGACATTCACAACTCTCAGCTTCATTCAAAAGCTTCCTCCAAGCTATGCGGTTTCAAGAACTACCTGAAACACAAGAAGAAGAAGATGGGGCTCGAGGAGCTCATCATGAGGCTTCAGATGGAATCCAGGAACCGACTTGCTGAAACTGCAAATGCTAAGGAGCACAGTGTCAACATGGCTGAGCACAAAGGCAAAGGAAAGGCACATGCTCAATCTCTGCTAAGCCTTCCAAAGCAGCTGCAGCCTGAAGGCTACTGGAAAAACTTCAAGAACAAAGGCATTGAAATCAATGCGAATGTGGAGAAATTCAAGGGAAATGTCACTACTGCCACAAAGTGGGGCACAAGACTGCAGAGTGTCGCAGCAAGATCAAGCATGAGAAGGCTCAGGCAAATCTCACTGAGGAAGATCTCGTTGCTGTGGTGACTGAGGCCAATATGGTTGAAAGCAACAACCCCAAGGAATGGTGGTATGACACTGGTGCAACCACCCACATTTGCACCGATAGGGCGATGTTCAGCACCTATCAGAAAAGCAAGACAGAGGAGAAGCTCAAAATGGGGAACACTGCAGTCTCCAAGATTGAAGGACGCGGCAATGTGATTTTGAAGATGACATCTGGACGTGAGGTCACTCTGACGAATGTGAAGCATGTGTCTGACATGAGGAAGAATCTGGTCTCGGGAACCTTGCTCAGCAAGAATGGATTCGCCACAAGTTTTGAGGCGGACAAGCTCGTGATTAGGAAGAATGGGACGCATTTGGGAAAGGGATATGTTAAGGGTGGACTGGTCAAGTTGAATGTAATGACAGTCCTTCCGAAAGTTGTAGCTCCAAAAGTTTCAATCAATAAGAAAGAGCCAGTTGCTTATTTGGTTGAGTCTTTTAATATATGGCATGAAAGATTAGGCCATGTAAACAACAAATCTATACAAAGATTAATGAACTTAAATCTAATTCCTAAATATAAAACAAGTAAACAAAAATGTGAAGTATGCGTACAGGCTAAGCTCACAAAAACGCCCTCACCTCGTGTTGAAAGAACTAATAAACCTCTAGATTTAATTCACACCGATTTATGTGATTTAAAATACATGCCAACTAGAGGTGGGAAGAAGTACTTTGTGACCTTCATAGATGACTGCACAAAATATTGTTATGTATATCTATTACATAGCAAAGATGAAACCTTAGAAAAATTCAAAGAATTTAAACTCGAGGTAGAAAATCAGCTTAAAACAACTATTAAAGTAGTTAGAAGCGATAGAGGAGGTGAGTATGATGGACCGTTCAATGCATTCTGTAAAGAACATGGAATTATTCATCAAACTACAGCTCCTATTCACCAGAATCTAATGGAGTTGCTGAGCGTAAAATCGAACTCTTAAAGAGATGATGAATGCAATGTTGCAGGAATCTGGGTCACCCAGAACATGTGGGGCGTTGCTTACCACTAATTATATCCTCAACAAAATTCCACACAAAGTAACGGCAAAACTCCATATGAATTATGGAAAGGTATTTTACCTTATAAATACCTCAAAGTGTGGGGTGCTTGGCAAAAGTTGCTGTACCACCACCAAAGAAGGTCACTATTGGACCTAAAACAGTGGATTGCATTTTCATCGGATATGCACATAAGATCTTGCTTATCGATTTCTGGTACATAAATCTGAAATATCAGATATCCATGAAAATACAGTCATGGAATCAAGAAATGCATCTTTCTTGAAAATATTTTTCCATACAAGGAAAACAAGGTTCTAAACGAACTCGAGAAGAAAGAGACAACTATAATGACTCATAATTGAGACAAGCGTCGATAATTCAGAAAATGAAAAGAAGATGAACCTAGAAGGAGCAAAAGAGCACGAAAGGAAAAATCTTTTGGTGAAGATTTCATTATGGCATTTTAGTAGAAAATGTTCCAAAACTTTGGCGAAGCCATGTCTTCACCAGGCGCTCCGTTTTGGAACGAAGCTGTTAGAAGTGAATTCGATTCTATCATGCAAAATTATACATGGTACATTACGGATTTACCACCTGGCTGCAAAGCATTAGGGAATAGATGGATTATGACACGAAAATCAAACCCGATGGAACACCTGGTGGAAAACACAAAGTTAGGCTTATAGTTCAAGGATTCCGACAAAAGGAAGGCTTTGACTATTTTGATACATATTCTCCAGTAACAAGAATAACATCAATAAGGCTGATGATAGCAATCGCAGCTTTAAGAGACCTAGAAATTCATCAAATGGATGTAAAAACCGCTTTTCTAAATGGTGATTTAGAAGAAGAAATTTACATGAAACAGCCTGAGGGTTTTGTCATTCCAGACAGGAAGACAAAGTCTGCCGACTTGTAAAGTCACTTTATGGGCTTAAACAAGCCCCTAAACAATGGCATGAAAAGTTTGACAGCACAATGATATCAAATGGGTTCAAAATTAATGAATGTGATAAATGCATATACTACAAAACTACCAAAAATGCGTATGTTTTGCTATGTCTATATGTAGATGATATGCTCATTATTGGAAGCAATAAAGACATAATCAATCAAACAAAGAACATGCTCAAAGGAAATTTGAGATGAAGGACTTGGGATTAGCAAATGTTATTCTCGGGGTTAAAGTCACAAGAAATTCAAATGGAATTATCTTAACCCAATCTCATTATGCTCAAACAATATTAGAGAGATTTAAAAATTACTCTAATAGTACGGCAAAAACTCCGTTAGATCCCCAAATGCACTTGACAAAGAATTCAGGTGAAGCGGTGTCACAAAACGAGTATGCACGTGTGATTGGAAGTCTTATGTACTTGACCAATTGCACCAGACCAGATCTAACGCATGCAGTAAACGTCTGAGTCGATATACTAGTAATCCAGGTCATACACTGGAAAGCTATAACGAGTACTCAATTACTTGCTACACCAAAGATGTTGGGCTTCACTATGGTAAAGAACCAGCAGTTTTAGAAGGATACAGCGATGCTAACTGGATATCAGATTCTAAAAACTCAAAATCCACAAGTGGATATGTCTTTACACTAGGAGGAGCAGCAATATCATGGAAATCTACCAAACAAACAGTGTTAGCCAGATCCACAATGGAGTCTGAGTTCATAGCCTTAGCACAAAGCGAAGCGAAGAAGCGAGAATGGCTTAGAAATTTTTGGAAGATATTCCTATGTGGGAGAAACCTGTGCCAGCTATAAGAATACATTGCGATAGTCAATCAGCTATAGCTCGGGCTCAGAATAATCTCTACAATGGTAAATCTCGTCACATCAGAAGACGACATAAAACCATTAGACAACTTATCTCAAATGGTGTAATCACAATAGACTACATCAAATCGGCTGACAACCTAGCGGATCCATTTACTAAAGGTTTGCCATGAGATGTTGTTGCTAAATCATCAAAAGGAATGGGTTTAAAGCCTATAACAAATGAGGATGCTTGATTGCAACCCTACCTATCATGACTGGAGATCCCAAGACGTAGGTTCAAAGGGAAAACAAAATCAAACAGAATCTAACCAAAGCACTTTGAGACATAGTAGTCTCATCCCAGCTCTAAGATGATAAAAGTGCTAACAAGTGTGAGAAGGATAAGCATCAGCTTTTAATGATTCCATAGCTTTCTGAAGCGGAGTATTACTCAATACTTTTCATGGTCAATCACCTAATGAGTGTGAAATGGGGCCGTTTCTAGGAGAATGAATGCAAGGCTATATTCTCTAAGTTCACTCATGAAAACCAGGAATAGTTCAGGGCCACAATGAACACAATAGAGAACTAAGTTCTACGAGAAAATGAAGCTGCGTTATGCCTGTTGTCTCGGTCTACATAAAACACCGGTTGGTTCAAGACATCATGTTCACCTTCTGGTAAAGTAAACCCGACAGATATTAACTATGAGTGGTTCAAGGCTTAAAAGTGCCACCTACTCAAACACAGCGAATTTTTCGCAAACACTCTCGATAAGTCTGTCTGTCTAGTCAGTAGTATAAGTCTAGTCAGTAAAGTTTATTTTTTTAGAGTCTATCGAGTCTGCATATAGTCTGCATATGTTTAGAGTCATTTCTATTCATGTGGGGGATTGTTTGACCAATTTCATTTGGTAAATGGGTGAAAAGAAATGGGCCAATGGGCTTGTATGATTAAAGCCTTAATGGCATGTTTAAATGAGGAAGTGTGGAACTTGTCCCACATCGACAAGAAGAAACAAGATTGAGTTGTATATATATGCTCATGTTATATGAGCTTGTAAACAGCTCAGAGAGGAGAACGGCAGCGCTCCGTCCGTCCGTCCGGCCGGCCGGCTCGGCTCGGCTCGGCTCGGCGTGGCGTGGGCGTGGGCTTGGGCTTGGGCTTGGGCTTGGGCTTGGGCTTGGGCTTGGGCTTGGGCTTGGGCTTGGGTCTTGGGTCTTGGGTCTTGGGTCTTGGTGGAGGGCCTCCGGCCCAATAAGATTCTTTTTGGGACCAATTAAGCCCAACGTTTTGCCCATTTAATTCTTAAAAAACAGCATGACGTTCGTGTGTAAACAACACGTTGTTCGTTCAAAAACGACACGAAGTTTATCTGTTCGAAATGGATTAGAACGAGTCAAGGTGGAGAGATCTTGCGGAGAAAGTTTCTCAACGCATAACTTCCGAGATCTCCGAGATATTTTCGTTTCGATTTCGAAAAACCGCTCCACGACTTTTCTTTAAATAATCCGTCTCTTCCTCTCTCATTTTCTTAAGTTTTCACGCAAACAAAACCAGCAAATCTCACAGTGTAAGTCGAGAGAGTGTTTCGTAGAATTTTCGTTCGTTAGGGCGTTCACGAGTGAAGCGTGATCGTCTCCCATGGTTGTATCCTGGGACTCTATATTCGTACAGTCCCGTCTCACTACGGAGCGAATATTTAGAGTTAAGGAAAGAGATCAGATCTCGCCTCCATGTTCGTTTATGAAACGTTTTTCCATTTCGTCTTTTGATCCGTTATTTCCTTAACATCGCTTTGTTATTATCGTTTGTATCGATTCGGTTTTTTGGCTTCTACAAATCACACCGTAAGAAACATCTTCAGCATTCTTGAGCTTTTTTTCTCAAGCTCAGGTCCAGTTCCAAATCCAATGATATCAACAGAGCTCTTCTGTGACTCAGATTTATACCTACCGTCTCCGAACAATCCAAGCACCATGCCTATCCTCAAGCAAACAACAATGAGTTTCCAAAGACTTGAACTTGCGTTATACTTAAGGATACAAAGTTACCTGAGGAAATAACTGATGAAGAGCTAAGCTTGGATTCATTATCAGGGGAGGCAAGAGCAACAGAAACGCTGCTAGACTATGAAGCTTTTGACAATGTAGCAACAGCTTCACCAAGACCCTGCCACTGGAAACAGCTTCATCTTACATCTTTAATTTGTAATCAAACCTTCAAGGTTCAAGTCCATTTGTGGGTTCACAGTTGCAAGCTTCATCGATAAGAAAAGTAAACACCTTCATGACCAGCTATAAGTCCCTTAGCAGAGATCAATTCCAACAAAACCCTAATTTATTTAAACCACATAAGTTAATCTAACAATGAATATAGTGTATGCCCAAGAATGAACTTGAAAAAAAAAGAAAGTAAAGGCGGAGTCTGTGCCAGATGATCCCAGCCGTGTCTGCAATCTCTCTCGGATCAGGACCGTAACCAAACCCTCCCGAAGAGTCAGGCGAAAAAAGAATATGAGCTATATTGATGAGAAACATCCCACATCGGGAATATAAGAATTAATCTACTACTATATAAAGGGTTAGGGCCAATCCACTAATCACCAATTGGTTTTAAGTTGGAAGCCCATAATAAACCCGAATCTAACATGGTATCAGAGCGATAAGATCCTTTGACCTAATTTACTACAACTACTACTATTATACCGATGTTGGGCCCTCTGTGGATGTTATTCCCACATTGTCCACGCTTCAGACCTAGATGTCTGAGCGTGAGGGAGGGTATTGATGAGAAACATCCCACATCGGGAATATAAGAATTAATCTACTACTATATAAAGGGTTAGGGCCAATCCACTAATCACCAATTGGTTTTAAGTTGGAAGCCCATAATAAACCCGAATCTAACAAGCTAGGGCTAGAGGTTCGAATAGGAGAGGAGTGATAGACAAACGAAGAAGAATCTCGGATCAGGACTTGGATTAGGCTTTATCTATCTATCACTTCTCTTTGTCGCAGAGACGCAGACCATAAGCGCCGATGTCGAGTTTGTACGTCAAACTAAAAAAAAATAAGATAAATGATGTGGAAGTATTAAATGTTTTTATTGGGTTTTCAACTTTTTTTCACTTAAATGACATGTCAGTCTCTCGAGCTTTTAAAAATCTGATGTGTCAGATGCTTGCTGGAAAGTTACTTGTGCTTTTATTGTGGGGACTAGGATTAAACCCGCCCTACAGGCGGATAAAAAGTTTCAAAAACAGTTACAAATATTTAAAATTTTAGTTTATATTTAAGAATAGGTTTTTATATAAGTGTTATAATTTTTGCATTAATATTTAATAGTGCAGAATATTATAATACTTAGATATTATGTTTTATATAAATATACAATATAAAAATTAAGAGTATCAACAAAACTCCAAACAAAACATAATATTGTATATTTTTAATTGTTTGGAGTTTTGTATAAAAATATTTGTTTGGAGTTTTTCTATTTCTTATATTGTATATTTTTAATTGTTTTTATTTTATATCTAAATTTAATATTACGATAAATTTTTAATGTAGTATTTCTATTTCTTAAATTGTATATTTATTTATTATTTATTTTATTATATATTTTTCAAACAGATATTTAATGTTGGTTTTTATTACTTATATTGTATAGTTATTTATTATTTATTATTTATTTTTCTTATTTTTATATTTATTTATTCTAATATTATGATAGTGTTTGATGTAATATTTTTATTTTTATGGTACATTTATTTTACCACACATTTTCGGATAGATGTTTAATTTTGTTTTTCTATTTTATATTATATATTTACTTCTTTTAATATTTTATATTTAATTATTCTATTTTTATTTTTATATCAAATAATAATATTAGAATATATGTTTATGTAATGTTTTTATTTCTTATTTTTATATTTTCTTATTGTTTAATGTAATATTTATATTTCTTATATTATATATTACTTATTATTTATTTTGTATACATTTTCAAACAGATGTTTAATATTTTATATTTACTTATTTAATATTTCATAGATGTATAATGGAATATTTTTATTTTTATATTGTATATTTAATTATTTTTTATATTTATTTATTTATTTTTGTTTTGTTTTTTTTGGTTTTTACATCAAATGATAATATTATGATAAATTCGTAATGTAATATTTTTCTTTCTTTTATGGTATATTTATTTATTATTTATTATTTATTTTACTTTAATATTTGTATATATTTTTCAAACAGATGTTTAATATTTTATATTTACTTATTTAATATTTCATAGATGTATAATGGAATATTTTTATTTTTATATTGTATATTTAATTATTTTTATATTTATTTATTTATTTTTGTTTTTTTTTTGGTTTTACATCAAATGATAATATTATGATAAATTCGTAATGTAATATTTTTCTTTCTTTTATGGTATATTTATTTATTATTTATTTTACTTTAATTTTCAGATAGATGTTTAATTTGGTTTGTTTATTTATTATATTTTATATTTACTTCTTTTTATATTTATATAAATTTTTCAGATAGATGTTTAATTTAGTTTGTCTATTTATTATATTGTATATTTACTTCTTTTTATATTTTATATTTTCTTATTCTATTTTTTGTTTTATATCAAATGATAATATTAGAATACATGTTTAATGTAATATATTTATTTCTTATTTTAATGTAATATATTTATTTCTTATATTAGATATATTTTTATTTAATGTAGAGATTTTTAATGTACTTTTCCTATTTCTCATATTATATATATATTTATTTTTCTACATTATATATTTACTAATTCTAATATTGTGCTAAATTTTAATGTAATATTGTATAATGTTTAATAATGTATAATCCATTAAATTTTAATAATTTCATTAAAAATTAATGAAATGTTTACAATGAGAAGATGATTATTTAAGTTTAACATTCTTTTGGATTCTTATTATTGATAGATTAATTTATACCAACTCTATTTTGACTATGTAGCATTTACATTTTATGTTGTATATTACTTTTTAGTGTAGTATTTTTATTTTTAAATTGTGTACTTACTTATTATTACTTTTGTATATTATATATTTACATAGTTAATTGTATATTTACATGTATTTAATTTTACATTTTAAGATGATGTCTAATGTAGTATTTCCATTTTTTATTTACATTTTAAGATAGATTTTAAATGTTTAATGTACTTTTCCATTTTTTTATATTATGTATTTACTTATTATAATTATTTTCGTATATTATATATTTACTTAATATCTATATTTTTACATTTTAAGATAGATGTCTAATGTAGTACAATATTTCTATTTTTTTAATTTTTAATTTACATTTTAAGATAGATGTTTAAATCTTAATGTACTTTTTATTTTTATATTATATATTTTCTTAATATCTATAATTTACATTTTAATAGTATTTCTATTATGTATTTACTTAAAATCTATACCTTGCATTTTAAGAAAGATGTTTAAGGATCATTGTTTCTTTCTACTTTTTTTAAATTGTGTATTTACTTTTAAGATAAATTTTAATGTTTAATGTATTTTTATTTTATTTATATTATGTATTTAATTGTTAATATTATTTTCATACATTATATAATTTTTAAATTATATGTTAATGTACTTTTCTATTGTTTATATTATATATTTACTAAATATCTATAATCTTATATTTTAAGATAGATGTTTAAGGATTAATGTATTTTTCTATATTTTAAATTGTGTCTTTACTTTTAAGATAAATGTTAAATGTTTAATGTATTTTTCTATTTTTCTATTATATATTTACTTATTAATATTATTTTTGTGTATTATTTATTTTAAAATTATATCTTAATTTATTATTGTATATATAATTCGTATATTAAATATTTACATATTTAAATGTATATTTATTTATATTTTCGTATGATTTAGTGTATTATAGAAATAATGTGTAGTATGATAATGTAATTTAATGTAATAAGGTAATAATAGTAGTCATGTCACATGACTCTTTTCGAAGAGGGTTTCTAAAACGATGTGTAGTATAATAATGTAATTTATTGTAATAAAAATATTTTTATTTTTTTAAATTGTGTACTTACTTATCATTACTTTTGTATATTATATATTTACACACTTAATATATTTACGTGTATTTAATTTTTACATTTTAAAATGATGTCTAATGTAGTATTTCTATTTTTTATTTACATTTTAAGATAGATGTTTAATGTTTAATGTACTTTTCTTTTTTTTTTTTATATTTTGTATTTACTTATTAATATTATTTTCATATATTATATATTTACTTAATATCTATATTTTACATTTTAAGATAGATGTTTAATGCTTAATTTATTTTTCTATTTTTATATTATGTATTTACTTATTAATAATATTTTTATATTTTATATTTACTTAATATCTATACCTTATATTTTAAGATAGATGTTTAAGGATTATGTACTTTTCTATTTTTTTAAATTGTGTATTTACATTTTAAGATAAATTTTAATGTTTAATGTATTTTTTTATATTATGTATTATTAATATTATTTTCGTTATTATATATTTTAAAATATATTTTTACTTATTATTGTATATATAATTCGTATATTAAATATTTAAATATTTAAATGTATATTTATTTATATTTCTGTATGATTTAGTGTGTATATATATATATATATATAGTAACAATGTGTAATATGATAATGTAATTTAATGTAATAAGGTAATAATAGTAGTCATGCCACGTGACATTTTTATGAGAGAATATTTTCTGGTGATGTGGACGTTCTCTGGAGCCTCGAAAGGTTCCTTTTATTAGTATAGATTTCAACTTTTTTCAGTTAATGACATGTCAGTCTCTCAAGCTTTTAAAAATCTGATGTGTCAGATGCTGGAGAGTTACTTGTGTTTTTATTGTGGGGATTTCACTACATTATTTTATAACATTATCGTTAGAACATATATAGATATATAGTTTAATTGGTATGTAGATCAAATTTTTCGTCCATAAAAATTATTAAAATCCAAAAACATGAACTCATGTGAAATATAGATCCACATTTGCAACTAAAATATAAAACACAAAAATTATTAAGAGGAAACATAACTATATATATGTGAATTCTATTAATTTAATAAAAAGGTTAAGAATATAATTTTTTTTAGAAATTTAGAAATATACTTTTATTCATAATATTATTTGGATTGTTTTATGACTGATGTAATATTGTGGTTCTTTTGCTTTTAGATAAAATCAAAACGTTTTTTTTTTTGTTTTTGGAATTTTTTTTGAAAATGACGAACTTGTGAAGAAAATAAAACTTTTACGACTGTTTATAATAGAAAAATAAAACTAGTACATTAGTTTTATTAACTACTTTTTAACAATAAACTTCATATAATTTATAAATAGATCTTTATAACATTTTTTATAGATCTTTAGATATTGATCTGTAAACTCTTATTAATTATACAATAATCATTATTTATATTTAAAACATAAAATGGGTTACCAAATATTTATATAATTAGAAACTATTATATATCTTTGATAAACCATTAGAAATGAATCAATATAAATGATTTTAAATTTTCTTACAAAATATATTAATCACCACAAATGATTTTAAACTAATGTAAATAATTTATAAACTCTTTATATGATGCAATAATAGTTATTATAAATTTTTATTATTAAAATTATATGTTACATATATTTATATATTATGACTTATATAGGAAAATAAAAATTTTTATGATTGTTCATGATAGAAAAATAAAGCTAGTATATTAGTTTTATTAACTACTTTTTAACAACATATTTCATATTATTTATAAATATACTATTAGTGAAAATAAATAAATGATGAAGTATTATATCGAATTTCCATAATTTCTATTATTAGATCCTATAAATGATTGTGCACATGATTATATAAATTGTCTGGAAACTATCATTAATTGGTTCTAGGATTTACCTTTTTAGATTTGATTAAAATAAATAAAAACTAAAAATTATTGACCAATAACATTATAAGAATTTTTGTTAAGTTGCATATATGAGTGACACGTCAGCAGAAGTCACTAAAGTGACTTCTCAATTAAAATATAGGAAAATTAAAATAAATAAAAACTAAAAATCATTGACCAATAAAATTATAAGAGTTTTTGCTAAGTTGCATATATGAGTGACTCGTCAGCAGAAGTCACTAAAGTGATTTCTCAATTAATATATAGGAATATATCATAAATAGTCAAATATAGCTGATTATGATACATTGTAACAAACTAAATGAAAATATTACATATAGTCAAATAAATATGAACTGCGTAACTTATACTGATGGAATTTAAAGATATTGTATCAAAATAGTGAATTAATGTTCAAATATAAAACATAACAAATGTAAATTGAAATGATTTTAAGATAACTTCAAACATTGACCATTTGTATATAGTATTTACAAAAAGTCTCACCATACAAACACCAAAAATTATTTTATATTTCCAATTGTTAAAAGAGAAAAGATGAGAAAAAGTAAAGGTTGTCAAAAAATAAAAATTTCCAAAATGGAGTAAAAAAATATTTTTTTCAAGTACATTTTCTAGGAGAAAATTGTGTTTAAAAAAAAAAGATAGTGAAATTTGCACGCTTTGTGATATTCATAACATTGTTATTGTGTTTTCATCAAGTGAAAAAGTCTAGATTCTTTTTTTTTTTGTTAGTAACAAAACATAATCATATAGACTTTGCAAACCAAACTGGGAGCTCCGTATCCATATAGACGACAAACGACAGTTACTTCCTTGCACTGCGTGCGAGACTGTCCGCCTTTGAATTATGTGTCCGTGATATATGAATGAGTTCTGAGCTGTTGAAACTTCTCTTTAAGATCTTTATATCTTCTAAATAACTTGCAAAGGCTGACCATTCTTCTGGTTCCGAAACCATCTTCACCAACTGAGAACAATCTGTTGCAAATGTAACTGTAAAATGTCTTAGATTCCTCATGCACTCCATTGCTCAAATGAGAGCCTCTATCCCCGAGTGTAGTACGACTGACTCGCTCTTGTATTTCTCGCTCCCATTAAGCCATCAAAATTTTCTAATATGCTATACCACTCTTGTCTCAAAAAGTTTTCCTGGTTCTTTTGGTCATCAAAAGATGGAAACTACAACAAATCATTCGAAAACAATAACCACCTCTAAACACATTGCTTTACATGCAACTTGATAAAATACAATAAAAATTCTACAATTTGAAAGACGAACAACCATCTTACATAGATAATTTATAGTGTTATTCAGAAATATTGTTATGTTTTAGAAAACTATAAAAGACATAATATACACTGTTTTATTCATTTTCAATATTTATGATTATATTAGCCATCATAATTAATGTATCTATACTATTAAATAAGAATCCTTCTTAGGATTATGCCCCTGAATTTTCCAGTTAATTACAAAACTTGCCAGTGACATTTAATTTTAATATAAATATTATTTATTTAAATAAACAACTAAATATTTCATATATTTATGGTAACTAATCTTTCCATATTTTTTTAATGATAATAATTCTAATTTCTATGCGATCTATACTTTCCATTTAATTTAAACATTTAATACTCAAACCATTGGTTATACTAGAATAAGTTTTATCTTCTATTTTTTAAAATTAAATGTAATTCTTTTCTAAATTGATATTACGTAAATTTCCTAAATGTACGTGTTTACAAAACTATAATTTTACATAAATCCTAATTAACAATTTCTAATTATTTTTAAATTAATATTTAAAAACTTAAAATAAAATTGATCTTCGAAACCAACCTATAATAAAGAGTTGACATTTTTACAATTACTCTTTTCCAGGTTAATTCATCGAATAGACAAAATATTTATCAAGTGGAAACGGGTTGAACATTTAGATTTTTATGAACTAACAAACAGATTAACAATTTTATCAACAAAACTAATCCTGCGCTTTGAAAGCGCGGGTTAAAATCTAGTATACTATATAAAATACATATTTCTTCAAATTTAGAGTAGATATAGTCAATAATATGGAAAATAATGCTAATAATATGGTGTAGAATTTGATGCCATAAGTGATATTCTTGTTGATATATTTGTGTTGTATTATTTTAAATCCTCTCAGTGTAGGTATATATATATATATATTTATGTGTATTGAAAAAATAAGTCAAGATATTACCAACTAGAATCAAAGGAAAAACGAATGAAGAATTGAAGAAATTAAGGAAAAAATCCAAAATGTCTGAGAATTGATTAAAAGAATCCAATGGGAACTTAGGTCAAGCCAAAGAATTCAAAGGTAAACATGAAAATTTGAAGAAACAAGTGACAAATGAAGCTTTTAAAGTCTTCCAAACATGCTTTTTCATCCAAGCTTTTATGTTCGTAGCTCTTGTAATGCTCCTTCTCGGGTTGATGGTGCTATTAATATCAACCCCAAATTGAACCTGTTTGACCAAAGAAGAATGGTATACATGAATGCTTTCTACAACCATAACATGGCTCTCCCCAGTCTTCCATTACCATTTGGAAACTATAGTCATGCTGAGGGATTTGTTCCAAAATACAATTACATTCTAGGGCCTAATCCAAATGAAAAAAATCCAAGTTCCCAAGAAGAAAATGAATATGGATTTGAACATCATGATGGCCATCCTCCTCACCCTGATCTGATTAAAAATTAATCTGATGTGATATAAGTGGAGTTTTATTAAATATCCTGTTTAAGTTATCTCTTCTGTGTATTATGTTGTGTCTATCATCTTTTGCAAATTTCCTCGTTTCTTGTTGTTAGATGTTGTGTTTTTTCTTCTTATTTTGCTTAGTTAAAAAATTATGTTATTATTATATTTTCCTCATTCTTCTCTGTAGTTTTTTTTAAGAATGCATGATATTTTAACATTTTCTATCATAAAAATGGATTTTAATATAAGAGTATGTAATTTAAGGCTAAAGAGCAATTTATAAACGTGATATCTCTATTAGCAAAATTATAATAACATATAATACGTAGCATAAATACTTATTCTTAATATTATTTATAAAAATGTATTGGAGAAAATAATCAAGTATCTTTTTAGATTAATATTTTCTTTAAATGCTAAAGCTTTTGCCAATTTGTACACAAATATGGTTTCATATTTTGTAAAGTATTATAATTTTTCATAATAACATTTTATACACTGTGATATACATAGTTATTTGTTATGATGACACAGTATATCTTCAGATAAATATAAATTAGGGGAGATCTGCGCTTCACCCGGGGCATGAAAATGTGTTAAGGTATATGTTAGGAAGTGTCCTTTTTTTATCTGACATACAATTCATATGTATTTTCCACATGTTGAACATATAAGTATATTCCAGTGTTAAGATGGGGTGATTTGAAGTGTTTAGTTAAATACATGCTTTAGGGGGAAGCAAGCTGCCTCAGTTGACGCTGAATGTATCTATCATCAACTTTATCTATAACCACTTAAAATCGAAGTCTTTCAGTTTATCAAATTTTTTTTTGCCTCAATAACAAGCGTAAGAATTACTCTGAAACACCTTCGGAATAACTGACTTCGTCGGCTCCGCACCTAGACATACAACATTTGTTGGTTATGTGGGCCGTTCATTTAAAACTTAGCCCACACATCATGTAACTCAGCTAATAAAATGTTACATGATTCAATTTTAGAATGCTTACTTGTCAACATGAAGGATACCCTATCTGAGGTGGCTTCCTTAATACCATCTAGGGCAGATATTTTATCCGTTTAATTTGATTCGATTCGTTATTCGGTTCGATTCGATCCGAAAATTCCGAATATCCGTAAACTTTTGAAGCAAAGCAAATACTAAAAATCAATATCCGTTAAAATCGAAGCAAATCAAAAAGATTAAAATTTTAGAAAGCGAATATCCGATCCGATCCGGAAATATATAAATACATGTATATCTTGATTATATTTTAAAGTTTTAAATGTATAAAAGTATATAATTATTATTCTAACATATGATTTGACAAATTATTACTTATATAAAAGTATTACATAAAAGGAAGAGAAAATTTTTATGATAATTATAATTTTTTTCTTAAGTTTTGTGTTATTATAATTGTTAATTAAGTTTAATTTTTTTTTTAAATATGTAGATTCACTACTTCTTTTAATTTTTATTTTATATATCATGCAAAAAAATATTTTATAAAACAAACTTGTATCGAATTTTTAAGATTATTCGTATTAATCAAAACAGATTAGATATCCGTAAGTATTCGTAAATATTCGCAAATATTTATTTATTTTCCGAATATCCGTTTTTCCGAATATCCGTATTTTTCCGAAGCAAAGCAAATCGAAAAATTAGATATTCGTGGCATTCGAAGCAAATCACAAATACCTCCAAAAACCCGAATATCCGATCCGGGCCCAGGCCTAATACCATCTACAATCCTTTTAAGATTCAAACACTCTATTTTCATCTCTTAGCATTCCACATCATTTTCCATCTAGTAATTAAACACACATTCAATTTGTAACAACCAAATTGTTTTGTTAATAAAATTAAACATTCTATTTTACTATTTAATTATTATTGTTTTCTGTCTTCAAATAAATAAACCTTATCTCTTTTATAAAATAATAAAAATAAATTATTAATCAATGGTCAGATAATTGATTTTTAATAACTAGGATGACATGAAAAATTTCAAAATCTTTGAAGATAACGTGTTGTGTCGAGGTCTCCGCTTTTTCTTATTTAACTTGTTAAATGTTTCACCAAAATAATCTACATCATCACATTTCATTATTCAGCATGCTAATTTTGATTATTCAACAGTTGAATCTTTTATTCAACACCTCTATTCTAAATGGTCTAAAAGAAAAAAAAATTATTTTATTAGTATATATATCATAATAGTCAAAGATAGAAGAAAATGATACATTGTATTTAAATATCATTTTACTATTTTTATACATGTCAATATCTTTTTATTACATCAATATAAGGTATGAAAATCTTACTCATTTGACTATAATATTTTCATCACTGAAAAAATTAAAATATTATTGTAGTCAAATAAATAAGAATTTCATACCTTATATTGTTGGAATATAAAGATATTAAAATGTATCAAAATGGTAAATTGATATTCAAATATAAAACCTAACAAATGTAAAACAAAATTTATTTTAAGATAACTATAAACATTGACTGCTCGTATGTGATATTTGCTATAAATACACAAACTCTCATCATCGTACAAACACCAACCAATATTTTGTTTTTCCAGCTATCAATATAGAAACAATGAGAAAAAGTAAAGGTCGTCAAAAAACAAAAATGGAGAAAATAGACAAAGAAAATAACCTTCAGGTTACGTTTTCCAAAAGAAAAAATGGTCTTTTCAAAAAGGCTAGTGAGCTTTGCACACTTTGTCATGCTCGTATCGCTGTTATGGTGTTTTCATCTAGTGGAAAAGTTTATTCTTTTGGTCATACAAAGGTGGAAGCTATAATAAACCAGTTTGAACATCCACACATAACAACCCACAACCCAATATGCAAGTTGGTGAAATCCATCATAATTCTAGAATTCGAGGTAGGTCTGAACAATCGTCTTACTGAGGTAAATTTATTGTGTTATACAGAAATATTATTATGTTTGATAAAACTATAAAAGCTGTAATCTACGCAGTTGTATTTTTTTTAAATATTTATTCTTATATTAGCTCTCATAAATAATGTATATTCTATAGAAAAATACACATTTCTCTATTTTTAGAGTAGATATACTCATAATATTGAAAATAAATGCTAATAATATTCTGTAGAATTTGATGTCATAAGCCATATTCTTGTTGATATATTTCTTCTGTATTATTTTAGTGTAGGTATATATGTTTATGTTAATTGAAAAAATAATTAGAGATATCACCAATTAGGGTTTTACAAAAAAAAAATTAAAATAATAGGTTTTATATATGCAGGTGATGAACCAACTAGAATCTGAGCAAAAAACAAGTGAAGAGTGGAAGAAACTAAGAAAAAAATCCAAAATACCTGAGATTTGGCTGAAAGAATCCATTGGAGGACTTGACTTAGGTCAAGCCAAAGAATTCAAAGGTAAACTTGAAAATTTGAAGAAACAGTTGACATATGAAGTTTTTAAAATCATAGCAACAACATTCCCTCATCCAGGCTTCTATGGGGGAAGCTCTAGCAATTCTTTTTTTTTTTAATGAAATGTTAAATTTATTAATCATCAGCAAAAAGAATAGTTATGTACAAAGAGGATCTTTATTCTATAACCTAAGTTAGTGTTCTAAACCAGAGTTGCATCAGTCCTCTCAAGCGAGGCTTATCCGAGTAGTTGGTTGATAGAATCCGATTCCTTATTGTCTTCCCAATTACTTTGGCCAGCTGTTTACTTGACGAGGTTTTTTCTGATGTCGCCTATCATTTCTCTCCCTCCAAACTAGATAAACTGTAGTCTGAAACACAAGCCGAAAGAGGATGTAGGTGAGATGATCAAAACGCTGATTAGTAAGGTAAGCAAGCGTCTCTTCCCAGTCCGGATCAGGGGGACGACCCAGAAGCGTTCCCACAACCTCAATCCAAAGTGTGTAAGTGTAAGGGCAAGCGAAGAAAAGATGGTCCCTTGACTCATTAGGCTCACCACAGAATAAGCAGCCTTGCACTTGACTCCAAGCTCGCATCGATCACCCGTAGATAGTCTGTTTCTTATGGCAAGTCAGGTAATAAAAGCAAACCTTGGCACCCCCAGTTGGAACCAAACCACTTTACTCCAAGGGATAGTTGGATGGCGAGCTCGAACCTGCTGCCAAGTCTCAAAGGTGTTGAAATCTGTACCAAAATCATTTTCGTTTCTTCTCCATAGAACAACTTCGGGACTAGTCCGATCTGAGCCCATGTTATGGTCACGAATGGCCTGGACCAGAGTTACATTCGTCTGTCGCGACACCTGCGAAATTCCCAGTCACCATCTCTTCTGACTTCATTGATTAAGGCCGCGTTCTTGCTATACCCAGTTTTTGGGTCCCAATTTCACCAGCCACTTCAATCAATCTACCCATTGGAGGCCATATATCTGTCCAAAACCTCACTGTCATACCATTGTGTACTTCCATACGGGGAAACTGCTTAGCGATAGGCCACAGCTGCAGGAGTTTACGCCAGACCCAGGAGCATAGTCCTGTGTCTCTAATATCCCTGAAAGACTGCTGGCGCACTAGGTGTTGCCTTACCCAATCATCCCAAAGAGAGTTTTGTCCCGTGAAGATTCTCCATATTAGCTTAAGAGAGCAAACCATTGTCACATCATTTATACTCCTGACTCCGAGCCCTCCCTCCGCCAACGGCCTGCATACATCACTCCAAGACACTTTCGCTTTGGTGGTGTCATTTGGCGAGCCACTCCAGAGAAAGGCAGAACACAAGCTATCAATTTCATCCATACAAGCTTTTGGTAAACAAAAATCTGAGCACCAAAAGTTTGTTGTACTAGCAATCACCGATTTGATAAGCATGAGTCGACCAGCGAATGAGAGAGACTTGCTCGTCCAACTATGGAAACACGGTCTGATCTTTGCTAAGAGAGGCTCATAGTCACTCTGAGACATTATTTTTGTTGTAAGGGGAAGCCCAAGATACTTAACTGGGAGACCTGAGATTGAGAAACCCGCATTCACAGCCGCCTCTTGTAGCCTTGGCTTGTCTATCCCTGCCGCAAACACAGTAGACTTAGCAATGTTGATGCACAACCCTGAGGCTCTTGCGAACTCATCGAACACTTAAATGGTGCTTCCCAGCGATGTACAAGACCCGTTCGTGAATACCATTATGTCATCTGCAAAACTCAAGTGTGTCAGCTTGATCGTAGCACAGTGAGGATGATAGCTTATGCGTCCATTAAGAACTGCCGAGTTTAGGAGCCTGGAGAGGACGTTGCTAACAATGACAAAGAGGTATGGGGACAGGGAACATCCTTGTCTTATACCTCTGGAGCTAGAGAAAAAACCTTCCAATTCAGCATTAACCGAAACTGAGAAAGCCGTTGTGTCAATACAACGAATGATCCAAGTAACAAACAGACCCGGGTAACCCATAGCACGAAGAGTATTCTCAATGAAGGACCATTGCACAGTATCGAAAGCCTTGGAAATGTCCATTTTGATGGCTGAACGAGAAGAGACACCCGGCTTGAAATAGTCCTTCACTAATGCTGTGGCCAACAAGACATTTTCAAGGAGGAGACGCCTTTTAACAAATGCACACTGATTTAATTCCACTCCAGATGGAAGAGTGGCCTTGAGTCGTCGAGCCAGAATTTTTGATATGATTTTGTAGACAACATTGCAGCATGCAATAGGCCTATAGTCAGTCATACGCTCAGCATCTGGTGATTTCGGAATCAAGGAGAGCAGTGTTGCGTTAGTGCTACGGGGTAAGAAACTGAAGAGAAAGAAAGACTGGACCGCCGCTATCAGTTCCTTGCCAACCACCGACCAGGCTGCTTTATAGAACTCTACCGGGTACCCATCAAGACCGGGCGCCTTATTTGTGGGCATTGAGAACAGAATCTGTTTAATTTCTTCACCCTGCACTGGTCTCACAAGCGCAGCTGCTACATCCGTAGGGCACCTATAGTCAACCACCTCCCGTAGGCATTCTATCGAAGCACCCTCGTAATTACTCGCCTGGCCATTAAGAAATGTTTCAAAATGCTGAGCAGCTTCTGCCTTAATCTGTTTCAGATCAGTAAGGATCCTGCCATCACTCGCAACTATCCTTCTGATCGCGTTCTTTGAGTTCCGAGCTTGACAGACATTATGGTAAAAACAGTTGTTTCGATCCCCTAACCCCAACCATTTTACCCTCGATTTCTAGCAATGCTTCTTATGGTGAATGTGAATGCTTTCAACAACCATAATATGGTTCTCCCTAATCATCCATCACCATTTGGAAACTATGGTCATGTTGAGGGATTTGTCCCCGGATTCAACCCTAACATGGCTCCCCCCAGTATCCTAATCCAAATGAATCTGGAAATTACATCCTCATGATGGCCATCCTCCTCAGCCTTGATCCGATAAATATTAATCATTTCTAATGTGATGCAGTTGAAGTCTTTGACAAAATCATGTTCTAGTTTATCCTCATCTCTCCTAAGTATGTTGTGTTTATCTTCTTTAGCAGAATTCTTCATTTCTTCTTGTATGCTGTTGTGTTTTAAAAAAAAAATCCAATGTTGTTGTTTTTTCCCTTTCTTTTCTTATTCCGAATTGTGTTGTTGTTATCCTCATTTTTACCTAAAGTATTTCGTAGTTTTTTTTTTAAATAGTGTTGTAGCATTTTCTTTTAAAAATTAAAGCAATTTAATAAAAACTTATATTTATAAACTGATTTTACTGAAAACTTCAAGCCATGCACACCATCTCAATAGCAAATTCAAGACCTTAATCCAACCGAACTCATACAGTCCACACATCCCATAAACTCACAAACTCTCTAAGAGTAAAACGATTGAGTACATGAAGACCAGAAATAACAGAAACAAACAAAGAGAAAGACGAAGATCAAGGTGAAATATTTTATGTCTTCGTAAGCAAAACACACTTGAAAGCACAAAAGAAAAAAAAAACGCTTCTTTTGGTTTGTTAATATCAAACTCTAGTGACCGTTGGAGAAGAATGAGGCTGGCTCACAGAAGATGACTTTGATGTTTCTATCATGAGAGCTGCTTGTTCTAAACAACTCTTGTTGTCATCATTCACATTCTCAACTTCCTCTTTCGTGTATAAATGTATCTTCAACACCACATTGCAGAAATCACTGTCCACATAAAAAAAAAATCATTTTCAAGTTAGCAGTTAACAAGTCATGACTGAGATTTTTAAGACATGGACAAACTTACTGCCACGGATCATCACCAACGACCATCATATCGTTCTCATCACTATCGGTGTACAATAATCCTCCATCCTTTCTCGGGCTCCCTGAGAAGTCCTTCCATGTTAAACAGGCGTTCAAGATCGGTAAGGATAGATTAATAGTTCTCCCCACAAGGCTTCCTTGCTTGTGAACCATTTGAACACAAGAAATCCGAAAAGTCTTCAGCCTCCTGTTGAAGCATTCATATTAAGGTCGCCGCCACCTTTCTGATTTCCCATCATATCAATCTGGAATGGCAAATCAGAAGTAACATTCATCGGTAAGCCACCTTCCTTTTGTGCATCAAAGTTTCTAGCCACCCCACCAATGTGATGTACTTCTCATATGGAATCACAAACTCCGCGTGCGTCGCTCTGTATATGAATCAACATTAGAGTGCTTCTTTTTTCCTTATAAAGAAACTCAAGAATCATCATAAACCACTAGTAAAAATCTACCGCATAGCCACTGACATGCCACTACAAAATCGTGGCTAAAACATAAAAGCCACGAATTGGCTACGTTACTGACACAAAAACAAATAAGCCACGGTAAATCTAAAACCGCCACGGTCTAGTCACGAAAAACAACGTGGCAATATACAGCCACGAATAAAGCAACGAAAAGCGCGTGGCAAATAAGCTAGCCACGACAAAACCACTAAGAACATAGTGGCAATGTTTTGTTTTTTGTGCCGACATCGAAAAGGAAATGTTACGTCTAATCGTTTGACGAAAGGCGACAAAGCCACGGTTCTTTCATGGCTGTTTCGTGGCAATGTGTACTTTATTCAGTCTGTGGCAGAGAAATATTCGATGGGGTGTATTATTTTAAAATGGCCACGAATTTTTCGTGGCTTTATAGTGGCTATGTTGTAACATAAATTCGCTTCACAACCGTAACATTCAGAACTTTTGTTCTTCACTCAAATTTTCTAAACAAAATACAAAATGTCTTTCTACTTTCAGTCTAGAGAATGGATGGATCAAAGGATTGATCCTGGGAGTAATCACGTTTCAGAAACATTTATCGGAGGTATTGACGCATTTATTCAATTTGCTTGTAATCAAGCAGATTACAAAGAAAGAAAAACTTTATTGTGTCCGTGTGCTCGATGTAAAAATGTGAAGCAACGAGAAGCAAATGTTGTCGCAAGACATCTATTCTTATACGGTTTTAAGGGAAATTATTATGGCTGGACGAGTCATGGAGAAAAATTCTACGATGTTGGTGAGAGTTCCAGGGCGATTAATTCAACGGGTGAAGAAGAAATGTGGGAAAATCCTACTTGGAATGCTTATGAAGATCACCAGCAGAATATTCCCAATCACCAGCAGAATATTCCCGAAGTACAAGAAGACATTGCACCACCTTACATGCCTGAACCTATAGAAGAGACGGACATAGCGGAGCCATATCACGATAGTGTTTTTGAAGCATTTGAAGCAGCCACTCAACCTCTCTACGAAGGATGTGCAGATGGAATATCTAAGTTGTCTCTTGCTTCAAGAATGATGAAAGTGAAGACAGATTATAATCTACCAGAAGCTTGTGTAGATGAGATATCTGAAGTATTTAAAAACATACTTCCGCAGCCAAATAAAGCTCCAACAACATATTACGAGACAAAGAAACTGACACGGCCGCTTGGGTTACCGTTACAAAAGATTGACGTTTGCGTGAAGAATTGTATGTTATTTTGGAAAGGAGAAGATGCAAAATTGGTCAATTGTCGGTTTTGTGGAGAAGATCGGTACTACCCGAATAATGGAAAAGGTAAAAACAAACCGAAACAGAGAATGTTTTACCTGCCAATTGCAGATCGTCTGAAACGTCTATACCAACTCGAGGCGACAGCTTCCAATATGCGGTGGCATAAGGAACATGTGACTCCGGAAGGAGAAATACATCACCCATCTGATGCCATAGCGTGGAAACACTTTAATGAGTTATATCCTGGATTTGCTGCTGAAAGTCGGAACATTTATCTATGCTTATCAACAGATGGGTTTAATCCGATTGGTATGAATGGAAGCACATTCCCTTTGGCCCGTTATTGTATCTCCATACAATTTGCCTCCAGGAATGTGTATGAAAAGAGAATTCCTCTACCTTTCAGTATTAATTCCTGGGCCCAAACATCCAAGAAAAAGCTTAGATATTTACCTTCAGCCGCTGATTGAAGAATTACAGTGTTTATGGAAGGATGGTGTGGAGGCATATGATATTTCACGGAAAGAAAGATTCATAATGCGGCAGTGTTGATGTGGACGATAAGCGATTTTCCAGCATATGGGATGCTTTCAGGTTGGACGACGCATGGTCGGTTATCGTGCCCATATTGTCAAGATGAGACAGGTGCGTTCTGGTTACGTGAATGGAAGGAAACATAGTTGGTTTGATTGCCACAGGAGGTTTTAGATGAAGATCATCCTTACAGGAAAAACACTCAAGCTTTTACACGGGGAAAAACAGTTCTAGATCCTCCTCCACCATGGTTGAATGGAGAAGAAATATTGCATGAAAGGATAAACAATATAGAAGGTTTATCAAAGTCCGTTGAATGTGGAGGGAATGGACATGATAATCCATCGAAGACAATATCTGAATACGGAGTTACTCACAATTGGGTAAAGAAGAGTATTTTCGGGAGTTACCGATTGGGAAACTCATCTTCTTCGCATAACCTTGATTTCATGCACATTGAGAAAAACTTCTTCGATAACCTCACAAACACATTGTTAAATGCTCCTGGAAAGACAAAAGACAACATCAAAAGCAGATTGGATCTTCCAGGACTATGCAAACGGCGTGATTTAGAGATGAAGGAGGATGGAACGATGCCCGTGCCAATATTCAGGCTGTCAAATGCGGCAAAGCGAGAATTTCTTCTGTGGCTGAAAAATGACATAAAATTTCCCGATGGATACGCCTCCAAATTTAGTCGATGTATTGACGAAAACAATTTAAAGCTACATGGACTGAAAAGTCATGATTGTCATGTCATAATGGAACGACTATATCCATTTGCGTTTGCTGAGCTCCTTCCAAAAAATGTTCATACGGCAATTAGAGGTATTTATTTTTATATCATTTTAAAATTTACTATAATTGATGTTATAACTTTAATGTTTTGTTTACAGATATTGCCCTCTTTTTCCGAGATATCTCTTCGGAAGATTTTGAAAGAATCAGATGTTGGTCTTTTAAAGGCAAATATCAGTGTGAAGCTTTGTAACTTGGAAAAGATATTTCCTCCATCGTTCTTCGATGTTATGCAACATCTTCTTGTGCACCTTCCGGATGAATTAGCCTTAGGTGGCCCCGTCCATTTTAGGTGGATGTATGTATTTGAAAGATACATGTACCACTTGAAGAAGATGGTCAAAAACAAAGCACGCATTGCAGGTTCGATAGTTTCACAATGGATAAACGAGGAGATTTCAAGAGCATCCTCAAATTTCTTTGGGAATCCTGAAATCATGAGCATTACAGAAGGTCCAAATGATATTCGTTTCTCATACAATTATCCCGGATGTACCACATTTGTTTTACCATGAAGGTAGAATCAGTGGTCAATGCTCAAATGGTTGGTTAAATGATGACGATAACACCGTCCTTCAGACATTTATGGTGCTCAACTGTGAAACATTTGCTCCATATGAAAGGTACTTTAATATTATGAAATATAATATAAATACATATATCAAGTTACATGATTAATATTTTAAATGTGTGCAGGATGTTTGAAGAATATATGACGAAGTATTCCCGATATTACTCCAGCTGCAATGCAAAAGCGAAAGACACCAAGTTTGCTGAGTGGTGCAAAGACTATGTGAATTTCTGTTTTTATATTATCAAGTTTCATAATTATTTAATTAAACTTGTATTTTATAACAATGTTATTCTATTGCAGATTAATGATGCGACTCAGTTTTACACATTTCCTATGTGGATGTTGGATTTTGTACAAGGTCCTAGGCAATTATAGGTCTTGGCCAATCTACCACACACGGGATACACTTTCCACACACATAACCATGGTCAAAATAGTAAAACTCAACATTATGGTGTTTGTGTTCCTGGAACCAATCAGACAGACTACTATGGCCTCATACAGGAGATTATGATGGTGGAATATCATGGTGATGTTGGCTTGAAAGTCATGTTATTTAAATGTTCGTGGTTTGACACCACGGAAAATCGTGGTATGAGAATACATCCATCTGGTCTTGTTGATGTCTCACCACGAAGACAATATGCTAAATATGATCCTTTTGTATTACCTGGTAAGTGAAATATATATGTATATATATATATGTATAGTTAGGTGCTTGAGATTTGATGTATTACCTGCTAAATATGATCCTTTTGTATTACATGATTTGAAACTATGATGTTGTTGTATCATGAACAGGTAATTGTGATCAAGCATGTTTTATTTCATATCCACGGGTACGTCGACATTCAGCCGATGATTGGTGGGCATGTGCAAAAATTATTCCTCGAGGAATCCGAGAAACGTCAGAAATTGCTTTAACTGCGTGGCAGGATGATAGACGTGATCAAGTTGCGGAAAGTTCATTGTTGCGGGTGGAGACACATGTTGTTGACGATGTGTCTGATTATGATATTGCCCCGGTGAATCCTCCAAACGATGAATATGTATCAGATGTTGAGGTACAATCAGACGGTGATTCGGAATAGTCAAATATATTCTAAGATTGTAAAATATGATGTAAGGTTGTAAAATATGTTGTGAGATTGTAAAATTTTTTGTGAGATGTAAAATATATGGAATATGTATGAAATGTTTGGATTATGGTTGTTATTTGAGTATTAGGTTGATGGAAAAGGGTTTGAGGTTTGAGGATTGTAGTTTAGGGGTTGCGGGTTTGTGGTTTCGCGTTTTTAAAACTGGCCACGATAACTTAGTGGCCGTATAGTGGCTATGTGGAAAAGGTGAAAAACCAATTGGTTTGGCTCTAATTAATTTGGTTTTGGCTCCAATGGTTTTTAATTTCGCGGTTCTTGTTAAAACGTAGCCACTGTTGTGTCGTGGGTATTTCGTGGCTGGGCTCAAATTTTGGTAAACCAATTGGTTTGGCTCCAATTTATTTGGTTTTGGCTCCAATGGTTTTTAATTTCGCGGTTCTTGTTAAAACTTAGCCACTGTTATGTCGTGGGTATTTCGTGGCTATGCTGGAAAGGGTTTTAACTTTCGGTTTCGTCTTTCTTCTCAACACTTAGAGAAAAAAATAGAAAGTAGAAACTCTCGCGACTCTCGACCGACGAACCGAATCGTCTTCTCCGATTGTAGTCTCGGCGTCTCCGATTTCAACCCTCGCCGTCTCTCGTCTCCCGTCTCAATCTCACACCTCTCAAGGTAACCCTCTCTCTCTTCCCCTGACTTGAATCTGAAACCCTTCGATTCTCGATTCGAGATTATGTTTTGGGGTTTCCGATTCAAGGTAGCCTCGCCATCTCTCTTCTTCACTTGTTGCATGTTTATTTCTTGTTTCCGATCTAGGGTTTCTCTAAACGTTTGTTAGATTTGTCTATTTCTCTCTGTTTGTTAGATTTGTCTATTTCTCTTTGGTTTCTCTGTTGTGTTCTTGTGTTCTTGTCTGTTGATATCGTCTCTTGTCATTGTATACTAATGTGTCTTTTACTTTGGTTGTGAACAGATGAACTCAACAAGAGTACCTGGAACACATGATGGGTTTCCTCCTATGCCTCCTGGTGCTAATGGATTCGCTTTAAACCATGGTGGGTCTCCTCCTGGTGCTGGAGGCTCAAAACCATACTGCTTCCTCATCTCGTTCCAACAGCTACCCAAATGACTCTTAATGCAATGCTCAACTCACCTGCTAGGCTCTCACAGCCGCATCTCCATCCCGATAAGCTGAATGGAGCTTTATGGTAAGATCACTTCCTCATCTTGGAATTTTTTGTTATTTGAATTGTGTCTGCGATTGCTTAGGATTCTTTCTGTTAGGTTTGGTATTGACCCATGTATCGGAGCTTTCATCCGTGCAACTTGGCAAGGATATTACATGGGTCCTTGGAAGAGTTGGAGGAAGGTTCCTGAAGAAAGGAAGGATTCATGGTGGCAAACGTTTGTGGTAAGTGACTAGTATACATTATATATATGCGTCTTACATGTTTTAAAATCCCTTACTGTTTTGTTTTCTTTTGTAGCAAAATTTCTACTGGGAGTCTCAGTTTAATGACTTGGTCTACGGTCTGTGGAAGAAAGAGACTTGGACAACCATTGGTGAAAGGATTAGCAAGAAGAAGAGGCAACACAAGAAGCCAAAGTACATCAATGATAACGACTGGACACTACTTCAGGAGTATTGGGTGACTGATGCAGCTAAAAAGAAAAGCAAGCAGGCTGCTACAAGCCGCAAGTCTGATCCTGTGGGTAAAGGGTGCCACAAGCATAATGCAGGACCTAGGCCTTTTATAAGGATAGCGTATAACATGGTATCTTCCATGTCTATACTCTGATTTCTTTTTTTTCTAATCTGTTTTCCTAATTCTTTTTTTTTTGCAGAAGTCTAGTTCAGGAGAACCACCATCCTACACTGCCCTTGTCAGGGAGACACACTGCCGACCAGATGGGACTTTGTGGACTACCGTGCAAGAACTGGTAACTCAGGCCGAGATGGAAGCCACACAGCTCTCTAACACTGAAGGATCACCTGGGAGTCCAAGTGCATCATCTGCTCCTTCTCGCCATTTGTTAAACCAAGCTTATCTGAAGGTATGATCACTTAACATTTTCATTCTCGGGAATTTTTTATTCTGTTCTGTGATCAATTTATTTATAATGTTGATTGTGTTAATTGAGTTCACCAAATTGCCTTATGTTGATGTCTGTTTGGTCTTGCTTGGTTTTGAATATTTTTCCATTTCTCTTACAGAATGCTAAGAGTAAGAGGGGATATGTTTACGGACTGGGCAGTGAACAATACAGGGAGCATGCGCCTTCTTCACGCGTCCCCAATGGTCTTGCCCGCAACCTGGAGCTGGAGATGCGTGTGGGCGGTCTTGAGACAGCCCTCCAAAGTGTCACTACTGATGTTGCTGGGGTGAAGCAGGATGTTGCTGGGGTGAAGCAGGACGTCTCAGACATGAGGCAGGACTTTGCAGCAACAAGGGAAGCAATCAATCAGTTCATCCTATCCTTTAGGCCCCCACAAGCACCCACTGGACAGACTTCTGATCAGCCTCAAGCATCAACTGCTCAGCCTAATCCTCCCAATGGCTTTTAGAAGTTGTTTGTTGATCTTATAACCTCTTTTGTATCAAGGTCTTTTGGTAGTCTTCTTAGACTAAAAACTCTTAACCTTGTCTAAGTATCTTTTTATGAATGTTGAACCTTTTATTTATATATGAAGTTTTATGTTTATTGAATGTGCAATTTAATAATTTGAATGGATATCTAATATGAAAAATTGGCTAATTAAAACTAATCAAACAAAACAAAAAAATCAAACAAAATGCTTTAAAAATCGTGGCTCCTCTAAAGCCACTGAAGGACAGTGGCAAAAATAGTGGCAAATAATAGCCACTTAAGAACAGTGGCCAAACCGTGACAGGTTAAACCGTGGCTAAATTCGCCACGATAATTAAAGTGACAGTATCGTGGCAAAATAGCCACTACGCATAGCCACGCGTTTTTATTATTATCGTGGCTATAATAGCAACGAAAACGCGCGTGGTAAAAGCGTGGCTAAAAGCCACGAATAGCCACGTTATTTTACAGCCACGAGGCTATAGCCACTGTTATTTTTGGACAAATAAGCGTGGCTATTTTTATAATAGCCACGAATATATACTCTATAGCCACGGTATTGCAGTGGCTATGCGGTGAATTTTTACTAGTGAACGGCAGTTTTTTACACATTTTTTGTTTGTTACCGTGGGCTGTAAAACACATGAAACGTGCTCTTTGTTGTTACATCATTAGCCACAAGAGACAGAATGTTGGAACATGGGTTCTTCTCAATGACAGACTGAGTCAGGAAGTTCGTTTCTTGGCCGCGCAGATCTTCTGACTCCTAACCTCAGCTCTCCATCTTCGTCTCTAGAAACGCAAATGTTAGAAATGAGTTTAGCATTACTTGATCAAGAATCTCAAACCACCAAAAGAAGAGGGAAACACCACCGTTCTACATCAGAATCAGATAAACTGAAAGACCACATAACATAAGAGGAAAGGTCAACATACACTAATCCATAGCATATTTCATATTATAATTTGGCCCTAAAATCTATTCAGCCCTAATTAACTAACCATTATATCTTTTTAAAGTCTCAATATGATCTTGCGCTGGATGTAGCCGGAAGCTAGACAAATATGTTCAAGCTCTGTTTAGGTGGAGAAGAGGAGGAAAATAAATCATTTGGACCAAAGACATTCGAAAATGGAACAGCCAAAAGTATAGCAGTAAACAAAAATGATTTTTAAAACTATAATTAAGAGGGAGAGGGGAAATAAGGATTGATGCTATACTACAAGGAAATCCGCACAAATATGAACCCGCCGAATACTATAAAAAAAATAAAGATACAAAATAATCAACACAATAATGAAACAAGTGTCTCTCCTGGTGTTGACACATCAGACTTTTAGAGTCTTGAGAGATTAACATGTCAATAGATGAAAAAAGTGAGTAACCAACAGAAACAAAACAAATTTACACATCAATGCCACATATACTAATGAAAACCCTGTAATTACTATTCAATCGTTCCAACTTCGGCTTAAACAGAGTGCATGTAATGCCGATCTCCATGTTCTACAAACGTTTCTCCTTTTCTCATCACAACCTGTGAGTTCTCTTTGTATAGCTTTGATTGGTTGTCCAAAAACTGCTTTTATGTTTTTCTGTTTTTGTTTTAGGTGGTTGACAGTTTCACAATACAGCTGAATCCGCATTTTTTAAGTATTGATCTGAGGTTATCCATCTTTCTTTTTTTTTTTCTATTGTAATCTCGGTCTGCATTTGTGCTTCAGTTTGCATAATAAACAAATCGAGTAGTGTTTTAATGCTTCTATTTACAGGTACACATGTTTGTAATCTTCAAAGTTATAATTAGTATAGGTTTTCCTTTGCCAGAGCCCAGATGATGGGATGGTTGATCTCTCTATTCTTAGAAAAAGTTTGCGGGATAGTCCTTTGATAGTTGATGATTTTTTAGATTTTCTCTCCGGCACGTTTGGCTTACTCCCAACTCCTTCTTGAAGTTCTCTGATCATCTGTGTTTTGTGAGTTGATTGATTTAATAATGCATCTAAATATATTGGACTACTTTGTTCATGAAGAATATATGACGTACGTCCACGTAAGTCCCGTCTTCTCTAAGGTTTGCATCTGCCTCCAAGCCTTTGTACCTCTCACCATGCATCCCCACGGTAAGTTATAACCTATCCCTCCTTAAATATATTGATCCATGCATGACACAATAGATGCAAGACCCATCATCTGGTTTGAAAAGGAGTTTATTAGTCATGTACCATGTAGAGATGTTTAATCATGAAAGCAATGGAACTGAAGCATAAACAATTCTCTTAGTAAACTATTTCCTATATTGTTTCTCTTACCATTTAATGTTCAGTTCTTAGATCTTTTACGCCTTTTATTATATTCTTCAGTGTCTTATGAATGTTTATGTTCTCCTCCATATTAAGATATTGGTACAATCGGTATAAGTAAAATATATAAACTATAAATGCATTTGTCAACTTACTGATTAGTTATTCCAGATTACGTAGTATACACTGAATATCTCTACACATATAGGAGTAGGACTATACAATTTGTTTTCTCTTAATGGGCTCTCGGATGTCATGCTCTCAGCTATTCGAGATTACTTGTTGGCTTTTTCAGTTGAATTCAGGTATATACGACTCATAGTTACAATAGTTTGAAGATCCGTACATTGAGTTAATGGCCAAAAGATTGAGTTAGTGGCCAAAAGACTAATCATATCTACATAGTTGTTAAAAGTTAACAGAAGTCAGTAAAGACCAAAGAGATGAAGAAAAAAAGAGAAACATAGGTAGAACAGAGGAGAGGAACATAGTTCAAAAAAAGAGGAGAGGAACAAAATCAAAAACAAAACAATAAGAAAACAAAATTTTCTCTTACTTTCAGTAGTTTTCAAAACACGAGAACTTGTTCTGGAAAATGAATTTACTCATTTGCAGTACAGCTCATCTCACAATGAATTTTTGCGTTCCAATATTTGCTTGTGTTGGATAATTCCAAGCTTGTGTAAACTTAACATATTATTAGATGTTTAATATATTAAGGATAAACACAAAAAGTAAATCTAGAAATAGGAAAATGAAGTTTTCTATTAGATTAGGTTTGTGTTTTCCATATCCCACATGTTAAAGGGAATTGTCTTTCATATAAATATAGACCTAATGGAGAGGTGTTCCATAAGATTTAAGAGAGAAACATTGAGAACTTTAGTTTTGAGTAGTTTCTAAAGCTAATAAGAAAAGTTGTTCTTATAATTCTTTGTGTCTCTAGAGATTTGAATTGGTATCAGAACCCTCAGGTTGGAGACTCGATCTAAGCTTAAGTTGAAGCTTAAGATCCTGGTGCTTGTGAACAAGAGATCACGCGAGCAAGATGGCGGACGTGACTAGAGCTCCACGCAAGAAGGACTTTGGATCTACATCCATCCAATGTCCTATGTTATCATCGACAAACTACACAGTTTGGGCGATGAGGATGAAGACGTTTATTCTCCAGGTGGGAGAACAAACCGCATCAAAATACATCTGGAACACCAACAAGTCACGACAACTTGGAGCTGATCGTGTAAGGGAGGTGAGAATTCAGAAGTTGATGCCGAGTGTAACACACGAAGAAAGCGTGGGTAACACATGTCTAGCAGGGAAGCAAATTAAACATTCGTTCCCAGCTATACTATTGAAGAAGAAGCATGAGGTATTCTATCGGTTCAAAAGGTTGGAGGAACTCATCAAAACCTTCCTCACCGATAGAGGGGGAGAGTTTACCTCAGCTTGGTTCAATCTACTTTGTGAAGAAAGTGGATTTAAAGCTATTGTGGCCGAGATGGAGTCTATCACAAGAAACAAGATGTGGGAGCTTGTGGATAGATCGGCTGGTGTTGAACATACAGAGGTATGTAACACAAACGTAAAAGCGTGTAACACTACTCATGCAGGAGTATGCGACACACAGCTGGAAGCGTGTAACACAACACACGTACCAATGGAGTTAAGGTTAAAGATCTCAAAGGCTGAAGACGAACCAGAGGTTGTTTTTTAACATTTGTCAGATCGTAAAGTATTATGAAGATCATAAAGTATTATGGAGATCATAAAGTTTCCTTTTTAACATTTGTCAGATCGTTAAGTTGTTTTTTATAACTCAGGTTGATGTTTGATCCATATGCCAAAGTTGTTTATGATCATCTCATGGGACTTAATACATAATAAAAACGAAAGTGTAAATGTATAAGTTATACTTTTTCGTGCGAAATTCCTTAAATATTTTCTTTCAGTATGGTTCTTTGCTCATCATAGGTACGTTTTATGCTCGCAAATTGTTTTAAGAGGGTTTTGGTGAGCTTCCTATAAAACATCATGTGTAACATGTCTAGCTCGGATTCTTCTAAAGACAACTTAGTTGGCATAGAAAAACAAATTCACTCCTTTAAATGAAACCTTATCAGCGCTTATCATTATGGGACAATTTATTATTATATCTATACTTTTGAAAAGTTTTAAGCAAAAATTGATATACGATCAAGAATTGTAGAAATTACGTTATCTAAACTAGCTTTATACTAATTCAGTAAAATACAAAATTTAAATAAAATCTCCGCGGCGTAGCGCGGGTATTTACCTAGTATGAACTAAAAATGCAAACAAACCCCTGTAAGAGAGATACATCATATCATTCTCATATCTTATGTATATCAATCATATATTCTCTGTAGTTATTACTTACTCTATTATATCTTCTCGTTATTGTTTATATATAACCTTATTCTATAAATGATAATCATCCTTCCAATCTCATATGGTATCAGAGCCCGATCCACGCAGTCCAATACGATCCATATCGATCTAGCCCAAAGTCATCATCTCGATGGGGTGTATTAGACTCAAAATGTTTTTGGAAAGGATCCTAAACAATATATAAGATAGATGTGTCAATCTAGTTATTACCATTTGATTTTAGGTTTGAAACCTATCTAGCTTAATATGATAATCATCCTTCAAATCTTATAGCCCCGTGTGTGCGCGGAGGCGTACAACCCCTAGATCGAATTTGACAATTATATGTTTAAATATATTAACTATTTTAGTCATAAGGGAAAACGAATTTCATGATTTGAGGTTGTAAAATATGGATTTAAGAGGTTTTACTTTATTTATTGACACGATTGATAAACAAACTTTAAAACATGTATTTGCCTCAAACAATGGTGCACGCAGTGGCAAAGCTAGATAGAGAAGAGTGCGTGCTGATGCATCCATAATATTTTCAAAATTTAGTATATTTCAAAAGAAATTAGATATATACACCTATAGTTAATTATATGTAAGTTTACACCTATTTAGTACTTGTGCACTCACTGAAAAAGACTTTTGGATTCGCCCCTTGGTGCACGTGAATGCTTTCTATAACCATAACATGGTTCTCCCCCATTACATCCCCGAGTCTAATCCAAATAAAAACCAAATCCGAGTTCACAAAGAAGAAAATGAATCTGGAAATGAACATCATAGCAATGGCCATCCTCCTCACCCTAGATCTGATTAAATATTAATCATTTCTGATTTGACACCAGTGAAGTCTTTAGACAATATCATGTTTTAAGTTATCATCATATCTTCTAAGTATGTTGTGTTTATCTTCTTTATGCACAATTCCTCATTTCTTCTTTCTGTGTTGTTGTGTTTTCTTTTCTTTTGCTTATTCAGAATTATTCTATTCTTATATTTTCCCATTTTTCTCTGTAGTATTTTTTAAAAGAATGAAGTTGTATCATTGTCTAATACATAAATGGATTTTAATAAAAAGATTATATTCACTTTTTCGATTATTGTTTGTCATTGTAAGGTTAAGGAGCTATTTATAAACAGTGATATCAGCATTAGAAAAAATATCATAACATATAATACATAGTTGACATAATTATCCTTAATAGTATCAGAGAATATAATCGCATACTTTTTAGTTTAGTATCTATATTATTAAATATGAAGTACCTTTTGGTACTGTTTAGAAACATGGATAACAAGATAAATAAAAATTGTATTTACAACCAATTAAGTACTTTCTTTTTCTATTTTTTATTTATTTACACATTCCGTCACTGTATTTAATATCAATTTCAATTACTTAATTACAATGGTTGTTGTTTCTTTGTGGTGAAAATAAAAACACAAACTGAACTACAAATTGTATATATTATATAAAACAATTATAAATACACTATTACCTTATTTAATTTAGTCAAATATAAAAATTTCGAGAGTTCAATTTTCAAGAAAACAAAATATCATAAAATTGATAATAATTCATAGATAACTAATGCAAAAAATAAAATAAAAAGTTAGTATGTTGTTTCATTTTAAAAATAAATTAACAAAAAACGACAGATTAATATATGAATAGTACAATTACATCAAACTGCATCAAATTATAAATTTTTTATTATAATATTATGTACAAATATAATATATTATTAGCAAATAAAATAATATATTCTACTCTGCATGTAAATTACAAAACATAAAAATATACATGAGACTTTATAAAACCAGTGGTTTATGAGTTTACGTTGAACACAAATTAAATCAAACATCCGTGCGGAAGTGCGGGTCAAAATCTAGTTTTTTCTTAAAACTAAAGCTTTTGGATCAATTGGTACACATGTCTGGTTTAATTTTTGTCAAGTATTATAATTTTTCTCAGTAACATTTATACACTGTGATATCTTTATTAGTTATGATGAGATAGCATATCTTTATTTAAATATAAACTAGGGGAGAACTGCGTTTGTGCAGGGTATGCAAATGTGTTAACGTTTATATTAGGATGTGTCGACAAAAAAAGAAGAAGAAGAAGAAGTGTTGTTACTTGACATAGACTTCATAATCCCTCCGTTTATTATTGTAAGTAGTTTTAGCAAAAAAAAATTGTTTCACAATATAAATAATTTTAACATTTCAATGTAATTTTTGTGTTTATTAAATAGTGTGTGATCAATTAAGTTATATTGACTATTTCATAATTGGTTGAAATTATATATTAAATGATACTTTTTGACAAATAATCACTTTTTTAATATTAGTGCTTTTAGTCAAAACTACAACAATTTAAAACAGAGGAAGTATTTATTTTCCAAAAACAGTGTCTTTCTTCCTCTTGGGAGTGACACGTCACTAAGTTGGTTAATATAGTGCTGACACGTGTCCCTCGCCGTGAAACGCATCGTTTCATTAAAAGGATGGTTTATTGGGTTTCCCTTTCGTCATCGTAAATGGGCTTTGTGTCTTAAACAATGACGACTCTTCATTATTAGGGTTCTTCGCCTCTGTCTGTGTCGTTTTGTTTCAGGTTTTTCACCTTACGTGATAAATTGATTCATCGCCATTAACAATTTTCTTAAATCCGCCGACTTAATCCAAGCACAATTCATCATTTAGTGCATCTTCCCTCTCTACAAGGCGGTCGATTTCCAGCTATATGAAGTGAGTGTTTGTCCTGGTAACATCATTCTCGCAAATCTTAATCATCTTTTTAATCATCTGTGTTTCTAACTTTTACTCTCTCTCAAAGCTTCATAATTTTTTGCCAAAATCTTTTAATCATTGAGATATTATGAGTTCTGGCACCGATAGATTTGGCAATCATAGATTAGTTATTTTTATCTCGGATGTGAAATAGACTGCGGGAGCAGTGTAGATGTTAATGCAGAGAGGCGAGATATGGCCCAAATAGATTGCAGGATCGATGTGCTCATGGTAAGACAAGCGAAGAACGAGCCAGAGACAGAGGCGGTTGTGATGTTTGTGTTTGGTGACATTAAGCTTATCTTGGATAACTGGAAGGAGAGGTGGAGCAGTGAAAGAGGAATCGAAGCAACATAAGAACTGAAAGCATGAAAGATCGAAAGCTTTCATGACAGAGAATAGTCAGAAAGTTGTGGATTCATTAACAGATTCTTTCAGCAGCAGCTCCTCCTCTTGGACCTCCACCGGCGGCATGCAAGATTATGGTTAGCGACTGAAAGCTAGGTTGCACGGGTACGCCAAGTTGGTGGCGTCTCACGTATCGGGTTCGTCGGGGGGACGGGGACGTCTCGGGTACGCCTAGGAAACGTCCCCAATATGTGTGAGGTGAACCCGGGACGTCAAGACTCATCGGGTACAGGCTTGTTCAGAGAAGGAGACGTTTCGGAAACGTTTCTGCAGAAAATAGGCGTATCCATTTGACTTTTTGTGTTAAGAAGTGTAAAAATTAAACCATATATGTTTTTAACTTCTAATGTGTTTATTTATTAATTTTGAAAAGATCAAAAGTTGTAATTTAAAAAAATAAAAATGTCTCTGTCTCTTCGATTCATCCACTCTCACTTTAGTCTCTTGCACTTCCATCTTCTTCTTTCTCTTTGACACTCAAGTCTCGACCATCTCTCTCTGTGATATATCAGCAAGCAGAACACATATGCACTTTCCTTCCCTTCTTGTCTCTTTGTTGTTTATATCACAAGCAAAACACGTAAGCATTTTCTTTACCTTCGAAAATGAGCTACTAGGAGATTTGTTTAGTATTTTGATCAAGTGTGTTTGCTGCTGTTTTTATTGCTGTCTAGTATTTTGATCAAGTGTGTTTGTTGCTGTTTCTGTTGATGTTAGTATTTTGATCAAATGTGTTTGTTGCTGTTAAAACTTATGTTTTAGATTTTAATATTTTAACTTATGGATATATTTATATTTTCTTATAATTTGGTCGCCGAATCTATGCCGTACCTATATCTACAAATTTTAAGTTTGCCGTTTCCCGTACCCGTTCCCGTCCCCGTTTCCTGTACCCGTTCCCGTCCCAGGGCTGCTTAGACTGAAAGTGAAGCGAGTGTGAGGTAAGTACACTCTATCCTTTTTCCTCTTACACATTTTTTGTAAGCTCAGTAGAAACGGAGTTTTTTTTATGTTGGAATTTAATGAGTTTGTTTTGTTGCTCATATGTGTAATATGTTCTTAAAGTTTTTCCAGAATCCAAATTAGATTTTTCCTGTTTGTCGTGTGATCTGTAATTGCAGTTTGCGTCAGAGTCGTAAAGGTTGGGTTCGAACTGACCCGGTTTACCGAAAAGTGTGGTATGATCATCTTACCTACCATATTAACTTGGTCAGGAAAGTCAAAAAACAAAAGAAAACAATCAAATTTGTTTGGACAGACTTGAACCTTGCCTGAGAACAAAGTTTTTTTTTTCTCACTCATATTCTTATGCTGCAGACAGTCTGTTCATACTTGGGAAAAAGATTTATGTGCGAAGGTTGGTTCAGTTCCATGGTCCAAAGTTGTAGAGGAAGAGCAGTATATGCTTCTATACGTTAAGATTTGGTCCAGTGGGAGGATTCAGTGTGAGAAAACGCATTCCTAAACACTTAATCGCTGTAGTGCGCAGAGATAAATGGAGCTTCATATTTTGCATTTTCCTGATCCTGATGTCTACGTTGATGATGTTAATTAGTTCTGTGTTGAATCTCAACAGTAATCCTGAATAATATTATTTTACTTCTTATCTACTAATAATAAGAATCTCATTTAATTCCAAAGGTTGTGTTTTTCATTCTAAAAGGTTGTGAATATCACAAAAAGTTACATCCTTCTATTTGTATCTACCTGATTAACTTATAAAAAGTTGGATACTTTACTACTCGACGTACTCGTACATTTTCAATTCGATTAGTTGTAAAAGTCCTATGGTTGCAACTTTCTATTATTGTTATATGTACCTATTCATTTCTAACCGTTTAACTTTGCATACTTTTACCGTCGTACCTTTTCAATTCTATTTAAACAATTTTGAGTCAAAATTGTATACACAAAAAGTTTTAATGCTCGATAACACACGACGTGATCAAAGAGTTGTCTCCTACACTGTTATGAATCTCGCTGATAATAAAGTTAAAGCTAACGCACGAAACCATATCTTCCCAAAGAAAGCCCTACCTCCAAAGAATTTTATTTTTATTTTTTACTGATCCTCTCTCTCTTTTTCTCTTTGTCGAAGGTCATGAATGCTAGAAAAGTGAATGCAGGCATCTAAATATCTCTCTTTGTATAATATGCATGTGTATAGAACAATTATTTTTGTTATGAATTGGGTATGTAAAAAAATCTCTTTGTTCTTATTTTTTGTTTCCTGTTAGATCAGATTTAACAAAAAAAAAACAGTAACTGTTTCAAAACCTTATTACCTTTATGTATTTCTGTTGTGTCATATAAATCTATCTATAATAGCAAACCCAATTTGTTATCAGATGAAATAATCACTTTTATTAAAAAATAGTATTTAAATCTACCAGTTGAGTTTATCATATAATTTGTAATCTAACACGACACTTTCTCTCTTATAAGCCGAACGTCATCAAGCTCTTTCAGCAGAAAACGTCTTCTTCTCTTCTTCACCTTAATCAACGGTTCTCTGAACACATATCTTTGCAAAAGATATCTCATTTGCTTCCTTCCGGTCTGAAAATGTCTCAGCAATTACACGCTTTTGAAGTAACTATCTTTAAATAAATTTATATAAGGAAGTTTCATGTATCTTATCCCTTTATAAATTCCATCATCGTCATCTAATTTTTATGTATTAATTTTCCTCTCATACAGTTTACCATCATCTTCTTTCTTCTTTTGTATCTGTATTTGTCTCTGCCATTCTTACCCCAGTTTCACCCTTGTTTCATTAATTACAGGAAAACAAATCAAACCAGTGGTTGTTTACTTATTTGAAGGACAAATCGCTTTTTAAAAAAAGTAAATATGACTTTTCGTTGTGAATGAAGGGTATAGATCATGGGTTTCTAAAATGTGCATGTATCATACATTTTATGTTAGAATCCAAAATCGAGAAAAAATATGTTTGGTTTGAGAGAGAGGCAGAGAAACAAATAACTGACGACTTCGACGATAGTAAAACCTACGAGAACATGAATGTAGAGATGATGAATGATGATGATGTCCATGGATAGATGCGAAAATAGAAGACTATAACTTTCAATGTATGAATTTGTTAATAGATACAACTTGTTAAAAGTGGCGACTGTAAAAGATTTGCGGTCTAAGAGAAGTTTGGGGAAAATCAACAACGGAAGCATTGGTGGGCAAAATAAATTGCTGACGTAAGACTATTATATAAACACAACTAGGGCCGGTCCGTGCTACGCGCGGATATGCTTTATGTGTGATGTATATAACTACATTATTGTATGTTTTATCTTAACATTTTCAAGAAAAATGTATGGTAACATATATGGGTTTTTTTGAGAATGTTAAGGTGTGGAGGAATTATGTATTTACGAATAATTATGTTTGATTTTGATGTTTGTGTCTACATAAATAGGTTGCAGCGTATAACATATTATATAGGTTGGATGAGGTATATATGATCTTTTGTTTGTATGTTTTTGATAATTCTGAATCCATAATTGGATGGTTAATTATGGTTTGCTATATTTTTGAGCTCTCAAGAATGGAATTGTGACTCTCATGATTATCATTTGTTTGAATGGATTGGGCTTTATATGATTGTATTTACGTAACGGTTTATGTTAGGCTGACTATGGTATTGAAAAACCGATAAAAATAATGAAAGTGTAACTTAAAATAAGTAATTTTTATTGAAGTTAACAAAGAGTTGCATAGGATGTGTAACCTTACCAAAATAACTTGTGTTATAAGAAAATGTGTATATGAGTACTGTTGGAGTGTGAGTAAATTTTATTTGTTATGTCCCAGAGGACTTCTCACCCATATGATGTGTCATTTAATTTCTTATGATTAAGTTAACTAAGATGAATGCATGTATTTTTAGACGGTCACTGACCGAGATATGAATTTTTTAGGTCATTTAATTTTTGTTTGTTTATAATCTTATTCTTTCAACATTTCGATCAAGTTGACTTGTTTATACAATCATAGAGTTCAAGTTAAAATACTGACTTTGCATTTCTAAATTAAAAGCAATGGAAACAATGAATGTGATGAGATTAGCAAAGCAGAATTACTAAAGATTAAAAACACTGAAATGAAAAAGTAAGAAGAACGGAAATGGGTCCATAAATAGAGACTGTTGTAGGGTTAACTATCTCCAAGGACGTCTTCATTTCGTTGTAATAGATACAATTAGTGCAGATACTTTGAAGATCATTGAGCATACAACTTCTTGGTGGCATTGTGAAAATCATATTAGTTCCATAAAACTTGTTCTTCATGATAGGGATATCGCGGAAGGAATGTTTGATTTTCTATCAAATTGATATCCTAACATTGTTTCATTTGTAATTATTATAATTCATTAGTATTGTGTTGATTTGATTAACAGAAAGATAACTTCATGTGTGGTTGATTATTTTCCGTATGTTAAGTAAAAATAGAGTAGTGTGTATTTTGTTAAAACAATTCTCTTTAGACTTATCTAAAATACTTTCATTCTTTTATTTTCATGTAGTTTTTTTATCGTGTTTGTTTTCAAAATGTTAGATATCTAAGTTTGATTTAACACGTCATTTTCTTTATTCGTTCGGTAATGTGTTTCCGATTTGATAGGATACAATAGTCTTAAAATTGTGCTTGGTATCATACCTTGTTCTAAAGTTTTTATGCTCTTAACAGAATTTTTTTATTGCTGGTTTTTTCTACTATTTTTTTAACTCTTGGTTTTGATTATGTAGAGATTATTGGTTGTGGTCTTCCAAGAGTTTTTTTTTTAATTTCCTTTGTCTTGAATTTTTCCACCATAAAAGACAGAAAATTCTATAAGATCCATAATTTTCTTTTAAACTTTTGTCCCGCTTGGTTAGATTCAACGTAAAAAAAACAATATCATAAATAATGTTTTCTTTTTGGTTTGATGAGTTTTTCCTATGTATCTTGAAAGTTATTTATGTTGGTTTAGATTGTGCATTTTTATTAAATTATGTATTTTCAATAATTTTTAATTGTTTAATCCTTTATCTGTCATTTTTATTATTAATTTATAGGAACTTTAGCTTGGTTACTAAAAATAGCAAAAGGTCATGTGAAATTCACTCCTTTTTTATTTTTTGTTGTCTTTGGTTTTGGTTTGATAAACGTAAAAAAAAATATCATAAATGGATTTTCCCTTTTAATTCTTTTTATTTTCTCTATGTATGCTTGAAATTTATGTATTTAAAATGATATTATGTATTTTTACTAAATTGCTAATCGTTGACTAATTTTAAAAATTCAAGTTATATTGTATATTTTTAATAAAAAAATTATTGTTTCATTTTTATATGTTCTCATTTTTGTTTTTCCAAACTCTTTTATTGGATTTAGGTTTCGCTTATATGTCAATCATTAGTTATGTTTTCCATTTATTGTTAAGTATGCTTGAGTTTGGGGAACACAAAATGATTTTTATGTAAGAAGCCTTTTTATTTTGTTTAGGTGGATTTGATTAAACATGAAAATATCGCAAATGACATTTACATCTTTTATTCTTAATATTTTATTTTTCACAAGATCTACATATTCTGAATTATATTACGTATTTACTATATTATTATTTTATGTTCAAAGAAAGTTTGGTAAAAAGAATTTGGTTAGATTTAAAATAAATTGTTGGTTAGAAATAATTATCTGTTAATAAATGTGTTGTTAATAGATTTGATCTAAATAATAAAAAGAAAACACAGATTAATCTTCAATTTTTTAAAGTTACTTGAAATTACAGTTGAAATTCAATATGTAATTATATATTATTTATCCTTTTTATACATTTGTTTTTGAACATTTTGATATTTCTATTTTCTCTGATACGTTCTTGAACTTATTACGTTCTTGAACTTATTAATGTTGTTAGATAATGCAAAAATTCAATTGATTTAAAGTTAGTTAAATAGCATAACAATGTATTGTTTAACAATATACATACTAATTAAAAAATTACCAAATAACCATACCATAAAAATGATTAAGCATTTAAAAAAATTTTTTGTTAATTTTTAGGGTATAATTGGTTATTGTTTTCTTTCCTTTACTCAAATTTACCATAATTTTTTGTTTCTTTTGTTTGACATGGTTGTGGAGCCCTCTAGATATGGTAAAGATGGTCTCAACCAAATAAAGCTTTAGTTTTCCTTTTTGCGGATCTTGTTATACCAAATAAAGCATGCTGCGATAATAGGAGATATATAGGAGCCTTTAACATGTCTTCCTTTGCAGAAACCGTTCTTGGACAGGCATCAATATATGTCTTTTGGGATGCAATTAATTCAACAGAATTTGCCAATAAAATCGTAGCTCAAAATACCATCAGCAACTACGCTATATACGAAAGGTCAGACATTAGGAAAGCCATTCAACATAAAACAACATACAAATGAAAATAGAGAGAACATAATTTACCTTTTTTTAACTAAGATAACCATATCTTCAAAGTGTACGCATGTATTTGAAGAGGTTCATGACCTTTGTAATGTTAATCCCATGTGGCATTATTCCCTTCACATGTCATGAGCTAAAAAAATTATTATACCAATACTGTAGATAGTTTTATACAATTAAGTGTTGGAAACATAATTTTTTCAAAAGAATAATATGCAAGCCTCGTGAAACTTTTTTGAATATTAAAACACTTCAAACATCAAAATGTTTATCTTATATATACTTATTTCTTAAAGACTAAAAAATACGTTTATATGTATCATATCAGCAATACGTGTTAATATCTATAATATTATGATGTGTACTTCTCCTCCTCTCTTCCATCAACATCGCCGGCTCAATGTACTTTGACGGTGGTGATTTCTTAACGTTCCCTACTCATGCATTGAAATATAAAACCTTTTTCCAGCCACCAAAATACATGCCGCTTGCAATGGCTTCAGAGTTCAGAATCCCTATGATCTTACTTAAAGTCTCTACAAATGCAGCAAAACTGGCTGCATCAGTATTGTCTGTAACCGCCATTTGCACCCGACATCTGCAACAAAAATGTGATATTCACCCACTGATTTCCCAACATATAGTTTGATGTGTAAAACAAAAACTGAAAAAACTTATTGTGGGGATCTTAACCAGTCTCTTAATGGTACAGTTGCATCGAGAGAAAAGCCTCTAACTTTCTCATCCTCATCATCTATCGATCTCTACAAAGACATTTCAAAAACGTGTATTAGCACAGAACAAAAACAGAACAGAATCAAGAAGTGTGAGGTTAAGTTACATGAATGCTTTCTTCAAAATGAGGTGGAAGCTCTTTAAATAACTATCCAAAACTTTACGGTATAGAAAAAGCTCAATCCTTCTCCATCAGTTTCACCTTAAAATATTGCAGCTGGGTATATAGGAATTTACGGGAGGCGTTGACGGTGGCTTGCAAGAGAGTCGCCTGAAATACGACAACGTACAAAACAAAAATTAACAAACAAAACCAAATAACATCTCCCAAACAGATAAACTCAATCTTTTCAAGAATATAGTTTGATGATTAAGAGTTTCTGGCCGGAATCACTTTCACATCCAGGAGGAGCATATCTACATCCATAACCTCTCCACCGCGCTTAAAATTTATTGCCTCCCAAACGTAAGCAATCGAACCTCGATGGTGGAGGCACAACAGCCAGCCTTCAAATCCGCGAGGAGGTGAGCACATTTAGCCATTCTTAACTCTGGAAACTTATAAATCTAACTATTGAGAAGATGGAACTTATGAACTTCAGGAGATGAGACTTACATATTTATTATGGGAGATTCACACAGTAGACTTAATAGGGGTGTATTCAATGACAAATCGTGTGAGGAGTGGGGTTCTGCTGTTAATGAGTGGTTTAAAGGAGACACTTGGACTCAACCGAGTTGCGTAACGTTCGTGAATTGCTTTCATCGGTAGGTAATAACAATTCGAAAAGTCACTGGTGCTATGTTTGACAGGATATGTCGAAATTCAATAACACCGACTGCGATTTCATGGCTGGCGTATTGTTAGGAGGAAGATGAAACAACGCTATCGAAACCCTGGGTTGTGATTAGATCTCGAATGGCGGAGATGGAGAACGGGTTCAACCCTGAAATCGAAAACGCGGCGTTTCGAGACACTTTGAGCTGCTCTTCATTGGTGATAAAAAAGCCTGAAGACAAAGAGAAGCCCATATGTCTTGCATACTAAATTTAATGATACGCTGCGGTTTGCTTAATGGGACAGGTGTCGCCATGAGAATCATTGAATTGATGACGTGGCAGCTTCTGGTGGGAGTAAACTGTACTTTATAATAATAGATATTCTAACCATTAGATCATCAAAACTAAAACAAACTCAACCATTTGATTAGAATCTTTTTTTCCTAAAAAAATTGATGATGTCCAATCACAAAAAATGAGTTTTTAGTTATCAACAACTGCACCTTTAAGCATCTATTTAATAAGGAGCTGTGGAATTAACAAATCACAATCAGAAAATCATAACAATCAAAAATAGAATAGTAAATGTAGAGATTCACTGTTAAACGATTTTTCAAAGATTTTTGAAGGAACATATATAAATTAACATGGAAAACTTTATTTTTGTATTTTTGTATCTTATCCTAGATTTCAACATTCTGTTTGAAAAATCGATAAAATTCCAGATTATTTATATCCAGTACCACCTTGATTTCAAAAATGATATTTATTGATCCAACAAAAAATCATCATAATTTCAAAAATTTGATGATTTATGAAAACGCTCCAGAAATTTAAGATAATATTATAAATGAAAAGGGTCATATTAACATAAGTCGACATATATTTCTTATGATATACAATTTCTTTAATATTATATCTCGAGAAATAAAATAAGTAAATAAATATATAAAATAATAACTGCTTTAACTTTTAACCAACATAGAAATAATGTTGTTTAAAAAGAAAACAATCTAATAATTTTAATATTATCTCTTAAATAAAACAATTATTTAAATGTCATACAAAAATAATTGAAATTTGTTCAAGAATTGGTTGTAAATGTATCATATAAAAGTTATAATAAGAAACTTTAAAAAATAGAAACTATGAAATATTTGTTCTGATAAAAGTATTACAGAAATATTAAGATTTATATAAAATAATATATAAATATTTGTAAATAATGTTTTAATCATTAAAATTAAGTTTAATTTTTTTATTAGGCATATAATATTATAAAATATATATAATGATAAATTTTTATTTAAAATGAGTTTCCGATGCGAAGACGGGTTCCTTGCCTAGTTATAATAGAGGCAAAACCAGTATTGCAAAATGCGAAATAATTACATATTAAAAAAGAAAATTTTCTGAGTAGTTAGATAAACATATAATTTTAAATAAAAATAATAAAAACAAATGGTGAACATAAATCAAAATTACTTTCAGTTGAGAATAATCTTTATATAGATATAGATTGTTTAGTTATGTTTTGCTTCATTGTAATCTTCTTTGAATAAATTATTTGATATGAAATGGTAGAAAGTAAAAATCTACTATAGAAGTATATTCTTTTATTAGCTTATGGAATACTATTTAAAACAATAATTTAAAATAGCAAGAGAAAATTTCATAATGAATAATTTTGTCATTAAACAAAGTTAAACAAAAGCTATAATAAGTTACAAAAACATAACCAGAAATGAACTAAAATATAATCAATATTTGATTTCAGATATAATTATTAACCGAAACAAATATATTTTAAAACATCGTTTCCTATTAAATTAGAAAATATTACTTATTATTTATACAATTATTAAAATATATGTATAGTATTTCAAAATTGAGCTTTAATTATTTTATCAAATTGTATTGTATTTTAACTGATTTATCTTGGAGGTAGACTAATTTATTATCTTGAAAGAAATATTTTTTGTAAATGTTTTTTAAAACTTGAATCTTCTTGAAATAAACATAATATTATTTCTTTAAAATTTAGATTTTTTATTATGTCAAATTGAATTAAATATTAATAAGAATATATATCATTATATTTCTGATTTTTTTTGCTAATTTTGTATTCTCTACAAATTAGAGAATAATGAAGGTTTCTGTCATTTAAATTAAAAAATATATTTATTAAAAATAATAATATCATCTTAGAATTCTTTAATTGTTTGTTTGTTTCGTTTTCAATCTGTAATGATTTTAAATATTTTCTAAAATAAATAAATATTTATATGAAATAACTTTTATTGGGCGGGCCAACCCTAGTATGAGTATATTTTAGGGTTTAGATGGGGTGATTTTGAGTGTTTAGTGGTGTAGACTTTTGTGGATGTTGTAATGGTGGTTTATTTGGACCTGAGGCAGCTTATATATGTGAAGATTGTAACTATAAATAGTTCTATGAGCTGTGTTTATGAAAACAATGGGAAGAGGCTGACGCCATGCTCTATGCCTGCATTCCATTCCATGGACCATAAATATGATCTTAGTAAGGCTAGAACACAACTAATATCTGTACCAAAGTGTTTCTGGTTTCACTGGAGCGCTGACATTGTTCGAGTTTTGCTTTTCTCCTCCCCAGACATTTTTTTTCCGTATATGTCTTGCCCTCTTTGCAGAAGCGTCTTTATTTTGAAGCATTATGTCCACGACAAAAGAAGTGTCAGGAAATGTATTTTATACATAATATGAACTAGTTGCTCAAAAAAAAAAACATAATATGAACAAAGAATATATTAAATATGTAGCCTACCACTACTGTAGGTGAAATATCTGTTACATAACCATGGTACTGCAGGTTTACATTGAAAACTGTCAGTTCCAGCATGCAATCAAGGCTTTGTAGGCCGGAATATTTTACTGCGTACCTTTACGTTTCTTGTGAGACCGTGACCTAGAGAAGGAACCCGGCAGATTCTTGGATTTTCCTTCTGGAGCTAGCATATAAGAAGTGGTGGTCGGGACTTTCTGTTTCTTAGAGAAGATTTTCTTCACCATTTTAACAGAATCAGAGGTGATGCTGGTAGCAGATGGTGTAAAATGATGCAGGTGTTAATATCGGCTTCTCGTAGAGGAATGTTTTCCTGGAATAAAACTATTGGTCTGAATCCTAGATTCCTCCTAAATATGCCAATTACTGTAGAAATTTAGATCAAATCTTCTCAGGTTTTTATCGTCTATGATGTGAGATTGATGTTAATCGATTTGTCTTTTACTTTTCAGGTTATGGATTAAAGAAGCAATAAGAAGAACAGAGCACACAGGATTTTGTTCACCCGGTGTTCGCAGAGCTACTCACCGGGGAGGGAATCAGAATCCCTTAACTGATTCACTATCGGATAGTATCGAGATTACAAGATCACACCAGCTATGGATCTATACAACAGTGTAAAAGATTGAGATCGAATAGCTCACTTTATCGTTTCCTCTGTGAGATCGGAAAGTCACCGCCGGGATGGTATTCCGAAACGTGTACCGCTTTCGCAACTCCTTCGACTCTCACCCTCACGACTTTAGCTAAGTCTCTGCTCTCTTTCTCTCTGTTGTTCTCTTCAACTCGATAACTTTCTCTCTCCTTATGATCGTGACGATGTCAGCTCATGAGTTTGTTATAACAAACTCGTCCACTTGCATCTTCTTCTAAAACGCTGCGTTTTAGTAACATAAGGAAGTTGGACTGAGACTTGGCTTGTTGATTTTGCAGGCTGATGGTGAGATGGGCCGCGGAACGCGAAGCCCACATTGAGTTTTGACGGAACTAAACCCACAATCTCCACCTTTCAGACAAAACATCAAAGTGATGTCGTTCTCTTTCGAAGCCCTAATCACCGAGTCTCTCTCTCTCCCATTCTCCTCATGCGATTGTTCGCCTCTTCCATTCTACACCTCTTTCAGACGACTCACGGAGTGTCCAGGGTGCTTCTTTGATACCTGAGAGCCACTATCATTAAGGTACTCTCTGTATCTCCTCCTCTTCCTTTTCCTTTTCCTTGTTCTTTCTTTGTCTTCCAAAGACTGACCATTTCTCTGACAGTTCTTGCAGATCTGTGACGAGACCAGCTCAACCCCTGACCAGGACGCTTTGCATGACCCAGAAGATGAACCGTCGAACCTCTACAGTCTCTGCATGTACCCGATCAGAGTCTGACAACCTCCGAAACAATCATCTGATCATAAAGCTTCAGACTTTCTTCAACTTCAACCCAGATAAGTAACTCCTGACCTTTCTGACTTTTGATGAATACTGAACTTTTTCGATAACTGATGATGAGCGAGGGAACCTTTACTGACTCTGATCCTTACTTTATTTCAGGGACCTGAAGAAGACTCCACCTGAAACTGAACTCCTCTAGAAAAAAAAACTCCACCTCGCTTCCAATACTCGGGTAACGGATTCTTCTTTTTCACTTTAAGTTGGTTCGAGAATAATAAGGCTTGATAAATCTAACCTCATTCTTCTCTTGTTGTTTTTGCGAGGTAACCAACAACGGAGACACACCGTTACCCGAAGCCACTTCTTGCTCAGAACAAGTTCACCAGCCCAGAACAAAGTCTGAACTTCGGACCAGGTAACACTTTAGTTAGGAAATCAGCTGGATTCTTGCTAGTATGAACCTTGTGTAGAATAATATCACCCTGAGCAACAATATCATGGATGAAGTGATACTTGTTTGCAACCTATTTAGTTCTTTCGTGAAATACTCTGTTCTTTGCTAGAGCTAGGGCACTCTGTGAATCACAATGCATCTTCACGCCTCCTGTTTGTAGACCTAGTTCTTCACAGATTGCTTTTAACCAAATCGCTTCTTTGGTTGCTGTGGAGAGTGCCATATACTCTGCCTCAGTGGTCGATAAAGCAACAACAGACTCTAGATTAGACCTCCACGAAATTGTATTACCCCACACTTTGAACACATAACCAGTAACTGAACGCCGTCTGCCTAAATCAGCTGAGTAATCTGAATCTGAGAACCCATTAATTGAACACACTGAACTCTTAACAAACGTTAAACTGGTTTTAGTTTCTCCACGTAAATACTTCAGAATCCACTTAACTGCTTGCCAGTGATCCATTCCTGGTTTGGACATGAATCTACTCACAACTCCCACTGCGTGAGCTAAGTCTGGTCGGGAGCCTATCATGGCATACATTAGGCTCCCCACAGCACTCGCGTAAGGTATACTATCCATCTTCGCAGCTTGTTCTAATGCTTCTGCCTTGGTTAGACTCTTCAATTTGAATTGAGGCGCCAAAGAAGTTGTGACTGGCTTAGAATTTTCCATTCCAAAAGTCTTAAGAACTTTCTCAATGTAGGCTTCCTGAGATAGCACCAGTGTTCCTTTCTTTCTGTCACGGACTATGTCCATTCCGAGAATTCTAGAAGCTTTTCCAAAATCTTTCATTTCGAACTAACGGCTTAAACAATCTTTCATCTTCTGAATTTCTGTTAAATCACCAGAAGCAATCAACATGTCATCCATGTACAGAAGTAGATTGATTGCTTTAGGAGTATTCACATTCCTCATGTAGACACACGAATCATAATCACTCTGGTTGAATTTTTCTTTCTTCATAAAGCTGTCAAACCGAAGATTCCACTGTCTAGGAGACTGTTTCAAACCGTATAAGGATTTTCTTAGCAGACACACTTTGTTCTCATCTCCGGGTTTTACATAACCTTCGGGTTGATCCATCAAGATCCTTTCTTCTAGGTTTCCATGTAGAAAAGCTGTCTTGACATCTAGCTGCTCCAATTCATAATCTCGATTCACCACTATTGAAAGCATCAGTCTTATGGAGACATGCTTGACAACTGGTGAAAAGATTTCATTGTAGTCAATGCCTTCTTTCTGTGAAAACCCTTTAGCTACTAATTTTCCCTTGTAACGTGGTTCCTCTACACCTGGTATGCCGGGCTTAAACTTGAACAACCACTTACAACCCACGGTCTTCTGATCTTTCGGGTTTTCAACTAAATCCCAAGTGTGATTTCTTTTAAGTGAATCGAACTCCTCATCTGCAGCATTGGACCAGAACTTCCGTTCTTTACTCTGCATAGCTTCTTTGTAAGACTTAGGTTCATCTATCTCGATATCATCTGCCACTGCTAAAGCATATGCAACCAAGTTCGCATCCTCATACTTTGATGGTGGTCTCACATTTGTTCTTCGAACTCTGTCTCTTGCAAGCATGTAGTTATCTAAAGAGCTCGTAGACTCACTGTCCTCAACAAACGTCAAACCCTCTGTCTCATCTTGACTTTCTGATTCCTCTGAACTCCCTGAACCCTCTGAGTCTTGTTGAGATACACCTGTGTTTCCAGATTCTGAGGTTTCACCATGTTCATAGTCAGGGCCACTAGGCCCACGAATCAAATTTGGACTGAATGAAACTCTCTTCTTTGTTTTCTTAGTCTGCTTTTCCGGATCAGTAGAATCTTCTTCATTCTCTATAACTTTCTGAGTTTGCGTGTCCTTGTATATTTCATCTTCTCTGAACACAACATTTCTGCTTGTAGTGCACTTAAGGTCCTCTGGAATCCACACTCTATAACCTTTAACTCCAAACGGATAACCCACGAAAACTCCCTTCACAGCTCTCGGTTTAGTCTTCTCTTGAGTAACATGAACATAGGCAGTACACCCAAACCTTCTCAAGTGAGATAAATCAGGCCTGTTCCCTGACCAAACTTCTTCTGGAAGCTTGAAGTCTATGGTTGAATTCGGTGTCCTGTTTATCAAGTAGACTGCTGTAGAAGTAGCTTCTGCCCAAAACTCTTGTCCCAGTCCTGTTTCAGCAAGCATACTTCTCACTTTATCCATAATGGTGCGGTTCATACGTTCTGAAACCCCATTTTGTTGAGGAGTGTAGGTACAAATGCGATGCCTCTTAACCCCTGAAACTCTGCACAACTCATCAAACTGATTGTTGCAATATTCAAGACCATTGTCGGTTCGTAAACACTTTATCTTCTTCTCTGTATAGCTCTCAACTGCCTCTTTCCACTCTCTGAACGTCGCAAAAGCTTCATCCTTAGTTCTTAGGAAACAGACCCAAACTTTCTTAGAGAAATCATCAATGAAACTGATAAAGTACTTGCAACCTCCAAGACTTTCAGGAGTTGATGGAGAACCCCAAAGATCTGAATGAACATACTCTAGGATGCCTTTAGTAGTATGCTTTGCCGTAGGAAAACTCTGCTTGTGTGACTTTCCCAGCACGCAACCTTCACAAAACTCAAGTTTCCCCACTTCAGTCTTTGGTAGAAAACCTTCTTTTACAAGCAGTTCCATGTTTTTAGAACTCATGTGACCCAGTCGAGAATGCCACATTTTAGTCTTGTTATCAACAGAAGCACTGATATTGACTTCACCATGAGACACGGTTCCTTGTAGATAATACAATCCGTTGTCATACTTCCCTGTGATCACCTTCTGTCCATCTTTATAGAATGTTATTCTGAAATCTCCACCTTGATATTTGCATCCTGACTTCTCTAACATTCCATAAGATATTAAGTTTCTGCTCATGTTTGGCATATAGCGAACATCTTTAAGAATTATCACTGAACAATCTTCGTTTGTAATTCTGATTTTGCCAATGCCTTTTACTTCACACTGTGTGTTGTTTGCCATGAGCACTTTACTTCCATCACCTTCTTGAAAATCAAATAGGACATCTTTGTCTGGTGTTATGTGGAACGTACAGCCTGAATCTAAGACCCACTCCTTTCTCGAATCATGAATGCTTATTGTTAGAACTAGTGGTTGCTTGATTTCAGTTGATGTATTCACTTCCTGTTCACCATTGTCGTTGTCCTCGGTTTTGACACTCACGTTTCCAGTGGCCTTCTTTTCCACATGAGAAACATGTTCCTTTCTTGCCTTTATTTGATTTGCCTCTGGACTTAGATCGATCACTTCTGCTTCTTGATCTGCCATTCTTCTTGTTGTTACCATTGTCTGATCGCTTAGATGATCTTCCTCTTGACTCAACATATAAGCCTTCTGAGGTAGACTTCTTTTTACTCAATAATCCCTTCTGTCTAAGCTCTGCTTCTTTTGAATATGCTGAGGTAACAACTTCTGAGACAGTGAGAGTGTCTCTACCCGTTCCATACTGAAGAGTGTGGACCAGTTGCTCATACGCAGCAGGAAGACCAGAGAGCAACTGGATAGCTTGATCCTCGTCAGTGATGGTAACTTTCAAGCTCTCTAGATCAGCTATAAGCTTTAAGAATATGTCCACATTCTCCTCAATTGACTTGCCTTCTTCCATTTTGTAACAGGAGAACTGGCGCTTCAGATATATCATGTTTGGAAGAGACTTGAGCTGGTACAACTTTTCCAGAGATTTCCACATGCCAAGAGCAGTCTGCTCATGCATAATCTTCCTCAAGATAGAGTCACTCAAGCAGGTGCATAGCAGACTCCTGACTCGTAAGTCCTTATCTGCTTTCTTCTGATCAACCTTTGGTTTCTCACCTTCTTCTTGTTTTTCAGATGTTGAGGTAACCACAAAGTCATCTTGAATCACTGCTAGAAGACCTTGAATCTCGAGTTGTGCCATCATCTTATACTTCCACATCCCAAAGTCTCCTTTACCATCAAACTTATCCATCTCGAACTTTCCATGAGTTCGTTCCATCTTGAGTTCGCAAAGATCTCAAGATTCTCTGCACACAAAAGATGAAGAAACCGCAACAACCACAGCAACACAAGCACGAATCTCAAATCTCAAACTGAAAGCAAGCTGCAAACTCAGATAAGTGAAGCTCTCTCCCTTCACCTATCAGATCTGATCTTCCTCTAGACCTAGCACCCAACCTTGTGCTCTGATACCACTTGTAGAGATTTAGATCAAATCTTCTCAGGTTTTTATCGTCTATGATGTGAGATTGATGTTAATCGATTTGTCTTTTACTTTTCAGGTTATGTATTAAAGAAGCAATAAGAAGAACAGAGCACACATGATTTGTTCACCCGGTGTTTGCAGAGCTACTCACCGGGGAGGGAATCAGAATCCCTCAACTGATTCACTATCGGATAGTATCGAGATTACAAGATCACACAAGCTATGGATCTATACAGCAGTGTACAAGATTGAGATCGAATAGCTCACTTTGTCGTTTCCTCTGTGAGATCGGAAAGTCGCCGCCGGGATGGTATTCCGAAACGTGTACCGCTTTCGCAATTCCTTCGACTCTCACCCTCACGACTCTAGCTAAGTCTCTGCTCTCTTTCTCTCTGTTGTTCTCTTCAACTTGATAATTTTCTCTTTCCTTATGATCGTGACGATGCCAGCTCATGAGTTTGTTATAACAAACTCGTCCACTTGCATCTTCTTCTAAAACGCTGCGTTTTAGTAACATAAGGAAGTTGGGCTGAGACTTGGCTTGTTGATTTTGCAGGCTGATGGCGAGATGGACCGCGGAACGCGAAGCCCACTTTGAGTTTTGACGGAACTAAACCCACAATTACAAATTAAATACATGCTTTAGGGGGAACCAAGCTGCCTCATTTGAGGCTGAACGTATCTATCATTAACTGATTATCTATGAGCCACTTAAAATCTAAGTCTTTCACTTTATCAATTTTTTTTTGCCTCAATAACAAGCGTAAGCATTACTCTGAAACACTATAGGTTATGATAGTTGGAGGGTTTGTAACGCCTTCAAAATCACTGACTTCGTCGGTCATCGCCTACACATACATCATTTAAGCATTTGTTGGTTACGTGGGCCGTTCATTTAAAACGTAGCCTACACAACATGTAAACTCAGCCGAAAGACAATGTTACATGATTAAAGTTTAGAATGCTTACTTGTCAGTATGAGGGATTCCCTAGCTGAGGTGGCTTCCTTAATACTATCGACAATTGTTTTAAGATTTGAACATCCTATTTTCATCTTATAGCACTACACATCATTTTTTTTACCTAATAGTTGAACACACATTCAATTTGTATCCACTAATTGTTTTGTTAATAAAACTAAACACTCTATTTTACTAATTAATTATTATTATTTTCTGTCTTCAAATAAATAAACCTTATCTCTTTTTATGAAATAATAAAAATATATTATTAATCTATAATCATATAAATGATTTTCAATATCTAGGATGACATAAAAAATTTCAAAATCTTTAGAAGATGACATGTGATGTCGGTAGTCTCTACTTTTTTTTTTTTGTATTTAACTTGTCAAATGTGATCACCTAAATAATCTACATCATCAAATTTCATTATTCAGTATGTTCATTTTCATAATTCAACAGCTGAATCTTTTATTCGACACCTCTATTATAAATTGTCTAAAAGAAAAAAAGAATATTTTATTAGTATATATATCATAAATAGTCAAAGATAGAAGATAATGATACATTGTCTTTGAATATCAATTTACTATTTTGATACATTTCAATATCTTTTTATTACATCAATATAAGGTATGCAAATCTTACATATTTGACTATAATATTTTCATCACTGAAAAAATATTAAAATATTATTGTAGTCAAATAAATAAGAAGTTCATACCTTATATTGTTGGAATATAAAGATATTGAAATTTATCAAAATGGTAAATTGATATTCAAATATAAAACCTAACAAATGTAAAACAAAATTTATTTTAAGATAACTACAAGCATTGACTGCTCGTAAGTGATATTTGCTATAAATACACAAAGTCTCATCATCATACAAGCACCAAACAAAATTTTATTTTCGAGAAACAATGAGAAAAAGTAAAGGTCGTCAAAAAATAAAAATGGCCAAAATTGAAAAAGAAAACAACCTTCAAGTTACTTTTTCCAAAAGAAAAAATGGTCTTTTCAAAAAGGCTAGTGAGCTTTGCACACTTTGTGATGCTCGCATAGCTGTTATTTTGTTTTCACCTAGTGGAAAAGTTTATTCTTTTGGTCATACAAAGGTGGAAACTATAATAAATAAGTTCGAACATCCACATAACAACCCACAACCCAATATGCTTGGTGAAATCCATCAAAATTCTACAATTCGAGATCTGAACAATCGTCTTACTGAGGTAAATTTATTGTGTTATACAGAAATATTATTATGTCTGATAAAACTATAAAAGCTGTAATCTACGCAGTTGTATTTATTTTTCAATATTTATTCTTATATTACCTTTCAAAAAAATGTATATTCTATATAAAAATACATATTTCTCTATTTTTAGAGTAGATATACTCATAATATTGAAAACAAATGCTAATAATATTCTCAAGAATTTAATGTCATAAGCCATATTCTTTTTGATATATTTCTTCTGTATTATTTTAGTGTAGGTATATATGTTTATGTTCATTTGAAAAACAAAACAATTCGAGATATCACCAATTAGGGTTTTACAAAATAAAATTAAAATAACAGGTTTTATATATGCAGGTGATGAACCAACTAGAATCTGAGCAGAAAACGAGTGAAGAGTGGGAGAAACTAAGAAAAAAATCCAAGATACCTGAGATTTGGCTGAAAGAATCCATTGGAGGACTTGACTTAGGTCAAGCCAAAGAATTCAAAGATAAAATTGAAAATTTGAAGAAACAGTTGACATATGAAGCTTTTAAAATCTTCCTAGCAACAGCATTCCCTTATCCAGGCTTCTATGGGGGAAGCTCTAGTAATGCTTCTTTTGGGGTTGATGGTGGTATTAATAACAACCCGAATTTGAACCCGTTTGAGCAAAGAAGAATGGCGAACGTGAATGCTTTCAACAACCATAACATGGTTCTCCCCAATCATCCATCACCATTTGGAAATTATGGTCATGTTGAGGGATTTAACCATGACATGGCTCTCCCCAGTCATCCTAATCCAAATGAATCTGGAAATGAACTTCCTCATGATGGCCATCCTCCTCAGCCTAGATCGGATTAATATTAATCATTTCTGATGTGATGCAGTTGAAATTTTTAGACAAAATCATGTTCTAGTTTATCCTCATCACTCCTAAGTATGTTGTGTTTTTTTTTTCTTTCTTTTGCTTATTCAAAATTATGTTGTTGTTATATCTTCCTCATTTTTCTCTGAAGTATTTAGTAAAGAATGTTGTTGTGGGATTTTCTTTTAAAAAGCAATTTAATAAAAACATATAATTATAAATTTATTTTACTGAAAACTTCAAGCCATGCACACAAACTAAATAGCAAATTCAAGACCTCAACCCAACCAAACTCATACCGTCTGCACATCCCATAAACTCACAGAACTCTCACGAGTAAAACGATTGATGTGAACGAAGACCATAAATAACACAAACAAAGAGAGACAAAGGTGAAACTTTTTATGTCTTTTGTAAGCAAAACACACTTAAAGCACAAAAGATAAAAAAAACGCTGCTTTCTGGTTTGTTAATATCAAACTCTAGTGACCGTTGGAGAAGAATCAGGCTGGCTCACAGAAGATAACTTTGATGTTTCCATCATGAGAGCTGCTTGTTCTAAACAACTCTTGTTATCATCATTCGCATTCTCAACTTCCTCTTTCGTGTATAAATGTATCTGCAACACCACCTTGCAGAAATCACTGTCCACACAGCACAAATAAAATCATTTTCAAGCTAGCAGCTGACAAGTCATGACTGAGCTAAGAAGATATGGACAAACTTACTGCCACGGATCATCATCAAGGACCATCATATCATTCTCACTATCGGTATACAAGATCCACTGATCCAGGCGTGTTCAAGCTCTGTAAGGAGATTATTGTATCCGTTTATTCTGGATAGATCAATAGCTCTCCCCACAAGGCAAGGCTTCCTTGCTTGTGAACCTGTTGAACACAAGAAAGCATAAAACGAGATATCAAGAAACCAGAGATATGATAAATAATAGGTTTTACCTTTGTGCAGATCTTTTTGCTCAGGTTAGATGCAGGTGTCTCCACAGGTAAGGAGAACCCGAAAAGTCTACAGCCTCCTGTTGAAGCATTCATATTAAGGTCGCCGCCACCTTTCTGTTTTTCCATCATATGTAACTCATCTTCTTACAACACCCTGAGAGTCACCAAACTGAAGCTTGTAAACAAAAGAATGTCCGGTAAGTTGTCTGAATCTCTTGGAAGACTGCATCATCTTAGAGTTCTTAATCTCTCCCGCAACTTCATCTCAGGCTCCATCCCTCCGTAGATCTTCCATCTGACAAACTTAGAAGCTCTGGATTTGAGCTCTAATGCCTTCACTGGCTTAATCCCCGAGAGCTTGAATCTTCCTTCACTGATAAGTTTCAGCTTTTCCTCAAACATGTTGAACGGTCCGCTTCCGGTGCATATTTGTCACAACTCCACCGAGCTTAAGCTGATCAGACTCGAGTCCAACAGATTCTCCGGAGAGTTTCCATCTCTTTCTTAGCGGGAACATACTCACTTGTAACATACCTGAAGATCTCTTTCACCTTCAAAGGTTGAGTCTTTTGGAGATTCAGGAGAAGTGGAGAACAGTCCTGCTCTTAGTAACCGCGTTTGTGAGTCTTGAGTTAATTCTCCTGTCCTTTGGTTGAAGGAAAAATGGTGGGAATACAATCTCGCAGTGTCGAAGAGGTGTTTAGCGACTTTAGGGGTCGAAGAGCTGGTCTCCTCAAGGCTGTCTCTACAGGTTCCACTTCCCATCTCTCTACTCTGTTTCCTTTTTTGTGCTAATTGATTTCTCTAGAGATTAAAGCAATCAACAGTTTTGTGTGCATGTTCAATTGTTGATTTTCTTTATGCAGATGTACGCAAGTTTTACCATGAGTGTGACCCTGGTGAGTTATTTCATCACCCTTCTTGTTTAACTTCTCTGGTTGAATTTTCAATAATTTTTTATTGTTCAAGTAGCCTCTTGGTCTTGAATTAGAGATAATATGTGATGTTAAATGTATCTTTTGCTTCATGAGTTTGTTTACAGTGTGTTTTAGAGTTTCTCATTTCTATTTGTTAGATCTACAGTGTTTTTTTCAGGGTTCTAGTTCTTCTCTCCTCCGACCTTAGTTTTTAGTTTTATTTTTCATTATCTTCCTCCTCAGAGTAGGTTTAGTTTCCTGGAGACCTTAAGTTAGTGCTCTGTGGGTTCTCTTCTTCTGCAGACACGGAAAACTTGTGTCTAAATGTTTGTGAGTTCTTGAACAGCAGAACAGAGCTCTGATTTTTGTGTCTAAAGGAAAAATTGTGTCTCTAAAATGTTTTTGAACAGAAGAATAGAGACTCTTAATTGTTCGTGAGTTTCTTCAGGTTTGTACTAAGGTGAAGTTAGTGCTCTGCGTGGTTTTCTCTTCTTTTGGTGATTCTGTTTTTTTACTTGTGCACACAAGGAAAACTAGTGTCTTTATGGACTTCCAAATGAGACATGGGAAGTGGATCTTCCTGTCGACGAGGTTCCTCCCGAACTCCCTGAGCCAGCTCTAGGCATTAACTTTGCAAGGGACGGGATGCCAGAAAAAGACTGGATATCTTTGGTTGCTGTCCACAGTGACTCATGGCTCATCTCTGTTGCCTTCTACTTTGGCGCACGTTTCGGATTTGGGAAGAATGAGAGGTAAGATGCCTTCCTCTTCTCAGTGTTCCTTGTTCTTTTACACGTGTTTGTTATAGTTACAGTGACCATTATTAGTAGCTGCAGCGTACTAGAACAGTGTTTGTTTTCGGATACTAAACAGCCAAAAAATTTATAGTTATCTTTGCCTCTAAGCTTGTTAAATTTGGTTCAGGAAGAAGCTTTTCAATATGAGAAATGATCTCCCAATCATTTTCGAGGTTATAACTATTGGAACTCGTTTTTGACGAAGTGGTTTTAGACCATTTTTCGGTAAGGTTCCGGACGAAGACATTCGTCGGAATAACCAAATGTTTGACACTATAGTGTAATCATATGTCAAAAAACAAAATTCGTTTGAATGAGAAATGAAAGTCTAATGTGGATTATTTGTAAAATATATCACATTATATATATATAAGGTTTAATTCCTCTTTTATTTAAAGTGGAGAAAATACATTAAAGTTTAAGACTTTGATTGTATAAGAAAACATATTTGGACCATACATAAATTTCATGTTTTGAAATTTAGTAAATGGGTCAACAGAATAAAAGAATTTATCTTTTATATTGAAATGGTCAACATGAGTTATAGAATGAATGCAAAGTTAATTTTGTATTTGTAACATTTCCATGAATGGACGTCTATGTTGTAATGAGAAAATAATTCTCAATCTCCACATTGAATACCATACGTTTTGGTCGGAGGCAAACGTAGGGTTTAGTCAGTGGACTATATAATAGTCACTGTTCTTCTCATTCAGATATACACGACAATAACAAAACTAAGATCCTCTCACTTGAATATTTCTTTTATTTTGTTTTTTTTTTTGTGTCCGAGAATACATCACAAAATTAGGTTCGTTAGGCTTCTGATAGAGTGACGCATCTCAGAAGATTTGTGCAGTTGTATCCTTGGAATCTGAGCGCTATGAAACCGTCGCACTACGGGGCGTTTAAAGATTTAAAGAAAGAGATTAACTATCTCGACTCTGCAATTCCTCTTTATTCGTTTGTTTCGGTATTGTGTTTTTTTAATTATTTAAAAAAATGCCACATAGCATTTTTTCCCCCAAGGAGATAAAAAAGCCTACTTTATTAGTATAGATATTTTAATAAATATCAGTTATCTTATTGTAGTAAAATAAAGTTCCTACACTCTTAAATCTTTAAATATTGTTTATACTTTGCACCAACAATACTGATATTTGTTAAAAGTTTTTATTTTAAGAACAGGTGAACATGTAATCCGAAAAGAATTTGGATCCGTGCTCCATTCATCCAGCCAGTTTTTGGTCTTGAGTAAAGTTTATGTTCTCGCGCTAACATTTTTTTTTTTGCAGGATTGGTTGAATTATTTAAACTTGTGTTCCTGCATTTTCGTGATTTTTGCTTGTGATTTGATTATTAGCATTAGGGCTGGGCAAAAAATCTGGATCCGAAAAACCGAACCGAACCCGATCCGAAAAAGTAGCACCGAATCCGAACCGAAATTCATTAAATATCCAAACGGGTTCAAAATTTTGGTATTTATATAACCGAAACCGAAACCGAAACCAACCCGAACCGAAATATTTTGGATACCCGAATGTATCCGAAATAAATTTATATACCTAAATATATTAATTATTTTTAGATTTAATGTATATTAAAAACATCCAAAATATATAAGATACTTTTAAGTTTTCCAAATACTTGAAAATATATACAAATAGTCAAAAGTAAATGTCTAAAATAGCTAAAATATACTCAAAATACCAAAAATACTTAAACAATCTATTGATTCTCTATCCAAATGTTCAAACCAAACTAGTTTGTATGCTAAGTTTAGGTATTTTGACATATGTTATTCAAATTTGTTTATAATATATTATTTTACTTATAGATTTTGAGAAATTTAAAGTATATAATGAATTTTAAAAATTTTAAAATAATTTAAATGGGTTGTCCGAACCCGAACCGAAATTTAGAAATACCCGAATGTGACTGAAATCTTTGACCCCGGAAATCCGAAACCCGAATAGACTTGAACCGAACCCGAATGGATATCCGAACACCCATCCCTAATTAGCATTAATCGCTTATAGTCATGTCTCGTAATAAGACTAGACTGTTTATATTATTGGTTAAAAACTTGATTTGTCTGGTAGTCAATTTCTTTTGATTAACCGGATTAAAAAAATTGGCTCTTTTGATTCCATTTCAAGCAATCAAACGTTTAAAATGTTAGAGATTCTGTTGTCATATCTTAAATTTTGTTATTAAATAGTTAAAAACGTTTCCTTTAATCAGTCAAAAATGTGTTATCGTTTTGACTTGGTTAAAATGATTATTTGATTTAATTATCAAGAATGAGTAACATTTTTGTTTGAGTATTACAGATTTTCTTTTTACGGTGCAAATTAATTTGATTATTAAGTGCTTGATCATGAAGAAAGAAAAATGATTAAAATTCTAAGTATGGCAAAATGTTCAATGTTATAAACAACACTTTGGTTCTTAAGGGATCATGTTGTATGAATGGAAATTGATTCGTGAGTAGACGCCGCAAATTAAGTTTGGGAGAGGTCTGCCACATAAGAATCATTTGTCATTAGAAAGTATAATGTTGTTGATAATGATCAAAACATTTATATTTTGCCATTGCTTAAATGCAAGTTATAAAAAGATTGACACTACAAGAAAACATATTTTTTACGAGGGCGGTATTCCATGTTAATTCGTCGTAATAGGGGCTTTACGACGAATTAACGTGGAAACGCGTTTCGTTGTTAAACGCTCGTCGTAACGGAGGATTCGTCGTAAAGTCCACGTAACGTTTACGAGGAAAGAATTTCCTCGTAAAACGGAAGGAAAGTTTTCGTCGTAATGCACTCGTAAATTACGACGTAAATACCTCGTAGTATTTCGTTGTAAAAGACATGTAATACTTCCACGTAAAGTCGATGTAAAGTTTACGAGGAGTTTACATCAACGCCATGTAAATTCCGTAAAGTTTACGAGGATTTTACGTGGAAGCTACAACAATTTACAATTCGAAAGATATAATATTAATTAATTATAATTATATTAATTTATAATATTTGAAATAAAATTAAATATGAAACCAAAATCAAATTTTTTAAAAATTATAAATTCATAAAATAATATTTAAATTTATAATACAAAACAATGTCTAAATAAAAAAAATAAAGTACTAAAGGCCAACATCGTCGAAGTAGTTGGCCGAGGCGTTCGGGTCTGAAGAAGTTCCTGCTTCGGGATCCGGCTGTTGCATCCTCAGAGCTGCTCGTCTGTCCGCCAAAGCGGCCTGCATGGTCGGGTTTCCCACCGCCATAATATCCAGCAAACTCTCGAGAGAGTCCAAACGCTCCTGCTGGGTATCCAAGCGAGCCTGCATCCGCTCGTTGTCCTGGTCCCGTCTCGAATGGTATGACAAAGTCGCCCTTGCAACTTCGTTAACGGAACCTATTCCAACCGTCCGTCCCTTCTTTCTAGGAGCCACCTATATATAAAGAACGTATTTAGAGTTAATAATATATATACTCAAACAATAAAAATTAAATTTTTAAAAATTATAAAATTTTACCTCCTCGAAGATCCGGTCGATCTCTTCGGTTGACAACTTGACGGGTAACCCATCTGCAGACTGTTGGGAAAGTTGCGTCTCTTGCTCTACAATCCGAGTAGCCACCGCGTTGAAGAGTTTCTCGGATGCATGATCAACAAAACCCTCCGTGAGGCGTGAGTCATCTTGAATAGGTCGAGAGAGATGGCGAACTCTGTCTTCTCCAGCTAATAAACAAAATAATAAATAAATTTAATTAATAAATATAAATTTAAAAGAATTTAAATTTTAATTTTAATTAAAACTTACAACTTCAAGACGAATCGGCATGTGGTTTTGGCGGTTCTATGAACCATGGGCAAATTGTCATCCTTATCCTTCGTTCTTCGGGAAGCGGAGCAGGAGTTGGCTTTACGGATGGAGCTGGGTAGTTGCCAAAAGGCAATGAGACCATCCCATGCTTCCTTTGTGACCCCGTTCGGCTTCCCCTCATAGCCGTAAATCTCCCACTTGTCCTTCCAGTCCGATCACGGTGTTGCAAAGACGAGGCTTTGCCTTTGCAATGAACTCCCTCTTCACCCTCTCGGTGATTCCTACGGACCAGTTCCACTTTTGCTGAAAAAAACAAATTTTAAAAAGATTAGAAAAATAATTAATTATTTAAAAAATATAAATATGAATAATTATATGTAAATATTACCGCAAATTGCTTAAACCACGTCGTCTTGACGTGTTCGGGAGTCGAGCTCCAGTTGGGATAAGGGCCGTCGTAATATCCCTTCATCGTCTCCGAAACGCTCCGGCCAACACGGTTGTTAGCCCCAAACCTGCAAATATAACAGGTTATTAATGTACTTACCAATAAGTACCCGGGGGTCTATCGGGGTCCAGAACGTCTAAACCCTCTCGTCCAGGCTGGGCAAGCAAATCCTCGACGGTGTATCTCGCGAATGGTGCATAAGCAGGCACCCGCAAATCGGGATGAACTGCGGCCGGTGGAGCAGGCTGATCCGGGGCGACAGGTGGAGCTGGTGGGGGAGGCATCTGAGGTGGAATAGGAGGAGGGGTCGAAGAAACTCCCCGAGATGCCTGAGAGTCCGGAACAGTCCCCGAAGAAGACGACGGACCGGTAGATGAAGATGTGCCATCGCCAAACAAGTCGGCATACGTCGGTGCATCAGAAACTGGTTTCCTCTTCCTAGGAGCCATCTATAAAAAAATTTTAAAAAATTAATATCCTTAAAAAATTCTTTAATCTAATTTCCTAAACTAAACACCTAAACTAATCCCTAAACTAATAACCTAAAACTAATTCTCTAAACTAACCACCTAAACTTAAAAAAAAAAGTTAGAGAGAGGAAGTACCTTTGTACAAGGGGGGAGGATTTTGAGAGGAAGTTACGAGCAAAGCTCGTAACAAATGAGCTCTGCTATATATATAGAAACGTTGTCCTCGTAATTTCGTCGTAACGTTACGATGAATTTACCAGGCCCGCTTTTTTGTATTACAACGAATTTACGAGAAAAAGTATGAAACCCCGAAAATCAAATCCCTAAACCCCAAACTTACTCATCCTTACCATTATCACTCTTTCTATCTTTTATCCTCTTTATCCAACTAAAACCCTTAACTTTAACAAATTAAAATTTTAACCCCAAATAAATAGATATTATAGAAGACAATATATAGTACACATACATTAAGTATCTCATTTAAGTAATAAAAAACAACATTCGTTACATATATTACATCATTCTGAATTGTTTGAGTTCTCATCAACATCAGAACAATCATCGTCGTCACTACACTCGAACTCGTCTTCACATGCTTCATCTGTCGCATCTTCGGGAAGATCTTCATATTGATGGTTATTTGGGTCGATCAAAAGAATTTCATCAGTTTGTTGATCAGGAACCTCAACTTCATTAATAGCATCTTCTTCTTGCAATGGTGGTTCTTCTCCAGCAACAATTCGTCCACGAGGTGTAATTTTGATAGTAGCCAACTAATTAATCCCAGAACTTCGAAGGCGAGGGTATGGAAGAAAACTAACTTGTACGGCCTGGAAAGCTAGGATGAAAGGCTCAAATTTGTTGTATCTTCTCCCAGAGTTGACATCCACAACACCAAATTTGTTAAACCGAACACCTCGATTCTCAACAGAATCGAACCACTCACATTTGAAGAGGACACATTTTAGCTTCAATAACCCTGGAAATTCCACTTCAATAATCTCCTGCAAGATCCCGTAAAAGTCTGTTTCGCCTTTCACACATATTCCATAGTTACTTGTTGCCCGATGACTTCCATACTCGTATGTGTGAAAGGTAAAACCTCGTGTGAAGTACATATGTGATGTGGTGACCTTTGCTACTGAACCTTGGACCAATTCGTGAAACCATACAGGGTAATATGGATCATCATACTCAACCTACAAAATACATCACCGTTAGAATAGTACCAAAGATTGCTTAATTTTAATCAAATATAATACCTGTGATTTTAACCACTTGACAAAGTGCTTTTCTTTTCTTCCTTCAACTTCAGTTTCAGATATTCCCGGTATTGCTTCTTCAACTTGAGATACAAACATGCTGCAAATTAAACAAATGTATCATATCATATAATTAACAACAATAAATATAATTAACAACAATAAAGATAATTTTACCTTTCAAACGAAGACGTGATTGCATCCCCACAGTTCAGCATAATATATGTGTGGGCACTATGCTTGTCCTCTTCACTAGACCACCAGACTTCTTTCAGCTTACCACCAAATCGTCCAATTTGACAAAAAATGTCAGGAACACCGTCTATGGCATATGACGAAGGTACTCCACCATCATCATATCTTCTAGGAACTCTTTTCCTTGTACGGACGGTTGGAGCAAAGTAGTAAGACGTGAAGTTAGAAGTTTCTGCTGTCAAACTCCCAGCAATGATCGAACCTTCCACCTTTGCTAAATTTTTTGCTTTCCCCTTCAAATGTTTCATGTACCTCTCATATGGATACATCCATCCGTTGTGAACAGGTCCACAGTAATGCTTCGTACGGGAGGTGAACGACTAGATGCTGCATCACATCAAAAAATGATGGAGGAAATATCTTCTCCAGGTTGCACAATATGATGGGAATGTTCTCATGAAGTTGTTCGATGACTTCTTCCTTGAACGTACGTGTGCTAAGATCTCTGAAGAATGCTCCAATTGCTGTATGTTGCAAAAATAACCCAATTAATAACATTTTATAAACATATGGAATATACTATTAATTAATATTTACCTGCAAGTGCTTCATGTACATTTGTTGGAAGGAGCTCAGCAAAAGCGAATGGAAGTAGTCGTTGCATAAACACATGACAATCATGACTCTTCATTCCGGAGAACTTTTGACCCTTTTCAACACATCTTGACAGATTTGAAACATAACCATCAGGGAACTTAACTTCTGATGAGACCCAGTTAAACAAAGTTGTTTTCGCTTCTGATGACAACCGGAAGATGGGAACAGGAACGCTGCCATTGCTCTTGATATGTAACTCACTTCTCCAGCAAATAGAAGGTAAGTCCATCCTTGACTTTTTGTTATCTTTTGTCTTTCCTGGGACGTTCAATATTGTATTCATGATGTTGTCAAAAAAGTTCTTCTCTATGTGCATCACATCCAAGTTGTGGCGTAAAAGAAGATCCTTCCAGTAAGGCAGCTCCCAAAATATACTCTTCTTATGACAATTGTGAGAGACTCCATACCCTTCAGGCATATTTCCCGGAACGTGCCAGTTTCCTCCACGTGGCACAGTTTCCAGAGCGCCATAATAATCAATTTCTGCTAGGGTCTGTTGCCCGGTGAGATATGGAGGAGGACTATCTCTGACAACTTTTTTGTATCTAAACAATGTCTTATTTCTTGATACGGATGGGAAATGGGAAGAAATCGACGATGACAATCAAACCAACAACTCTTTCTGCCATTCTTCAGTTGAAAAGCATCTGTCGATCCACGACAAATTGGACAAGATAATCTTCCATGAGTTGTCCACCCAGACAGCATCCCATAAGCAGGAAAGTCACTAATCGTCCACGTAGAACTGCTCGCATCGTAAAATTGTTTTCATGGAACAATCATACGTTTCACCCCTTCGACCACAACGATTGTAGCTCTTGTATCAATGGTTGGAGAAAAACATCAGCGACCGTTTTGGATGCTTCGCCCAGGAATTAATATGGTTAAGAATAAAATTCTTGTTCCATACACATGTCGGGCAGGTTATCTGGAGTAAGAATGACTGGCCACAAAGAATATTGTCTCCCAGACATTCCGAATGGACTAAATCCATCAGTTCTTAACCCAAGATAAACATTCCGAATATTGTTAGCGAAATCTGGGTATACCTTGTTGAAATGTTTCCACGCTCTTGCATCTGATGGATGAGCAATCTCGCCATCCTTCTGTCCATGTTCAGCATGCCACCTCATCGATGCAGCAGTCCTCTCAGATTGATATAATCTTTTAACCTGTCTTTAATTGGTAGCTACCACATCCTTTGATGCGGTACCTATTCCTTCCACGTCCTTGCGGTTTGAATCGTGGTTTCTTGCAGAATCGACACTCTTCCAGGTTCTCATCGTCCTTCCAGTAGATCATGCAGTTGTCGATGCAAACATCTATCATCTCCGAAGGCAACCCCATACTATAAACCAATTTCTGAATCTCATAATAAGATTCAGCCGACAAATTGTCTTCTGGCAAGTACTCTTTCAACAACTCCGCCCAAGAATCCATGCAATTCTCAGATAAATTATGATTCGTTTTAATATTCATCATCCTAGCTGCTAGAGACAATTTAGAGAGACCTTCTCTACAACCAGTGTAGATTGGTTGATTTGCAGCATCTAGCATTTCATAAAACCTTTTTGCATCCAAATTAGGTTCTTCTACATTTTCAGTTTCATGAGCTATTGTTGTAGTTGTTTCTAAAAATGCATCAGTAATCATGTCTTGAATCCTATCATGATCTACCATCTGCTTATTCTGATTCGGTTCTTCATTATTACCATGATCCTCAAAATGATTATTACTACTACTAGCTTCATATCCACAATAACCCTCTCCATGTTGATACCAAATATAGTAATGCGGTGTGAATCCTCTATTTACTAAGTTCTTCCATAGAGTTTCACTAAGTGCAAATTTTGAATTTTTGCATTTCCGACAAGGGCAGAATATCTTACCGCTTTCCTGTGTGAGCGGTGTAGAGCCTGCTTGCTGCATGAATGTCTCTAGCCCCCTCAGAAAGGTCTCCGTCACTCTACCGGCGGAATCTTTATGTGAATACATCCAACTCCGTATCTCGTAGATATTGTATCCATCAGCCTTTTTTTTTTGAAATTGTGTGTTTTCAGTTTTTTTTTCTTAGATTTGTTGGTGTGTTTTTAGCATTGAGAAATGACATATATATAGAAGATTTTCGAGTTTGGTAGGTAAAGGTATAACAAGTATTTTACAACGAAATGTTTTACTACGGATTTACAACTCTTTTATATCGAGTGTACATCAACTTTACAACGAATTCAGTTAGGTATAAAGCACACTAAATACACGTTTGGACCAAGTATAACTGTAACAAGGTTCGTCGTAAAGTAGTTGTAAAATTACAACTGCTTTACGAGGAATGGTAATTAGCAGGTTTCGTCGTAAAGTAGTTGTAAAGTTACAACGCTTTTACGTGGTAGATAATATTCCTCGTAAAGCCGTTGTAACTTTACAACTACTTTACGACGAAACATGTTCGATGTATTATTACCTCCGCTTTACGACGAAACAACATTTCGTCGTAAAGTTCTCGTAATGGACTCGTAATTTTACGAGGAAATAATTTCGTCGTAACTTTTCGTTGTAATGCCCGCGTTTTCTTGTAGTGTGAGTATGCAAAAACAATGAGAATTTTCAGACCAATGTGACTGAAACTGATATGTATATTGGTAGTTTCTAATGTCAATATGGTTGAAAATAATCAAATAGATTGTTGGTTTTAATGCCACAAATAATATCTTCTAATGATATGTATATTTGCTATAAAAAAGCAAAATATGTTTTGAAAAAAATTCAAAATATATACAAGTTGGATTTATAAATCAACTTGAGAGAACTATGAAAATAGTTGTTTGTAAAATGTGATTTCTAAGAATAAAATACATTAAAAAGAAAATTGTAATATTTTCTGAAATTGCTTTTTATTCATTTAAATCTAAAGGAGTTGTATATCAACTTTCTAAACTCTTAAGAGATATTAAGTGTAAATATGACTGTTTTTGAGCTATCTTAAGAAATGTAGGGAAAGCTTTGCTTACCATATAAAGTCATTGGCAAGAGACCAAAATAAACCTTGTGATAATGATCAAAAATATGATTTAAACAAAAAAACTAGTATCATACACTGAGTTTTGTGTAAATGATTAGTTGTATCTTGAAAAAAGATGGCAAAAATCATTAGACAATTTATCTCGACTAATCTCAAGAGATTATGTTCATTATGATGACAACCTAGGATCCTTAGATTAAAGGTGTGTTATGAGATCAAATTGTTATATCATCAAGAGGAATGGGTAAGCCTGTGAATTAAGATGAGGTTTGGCGGTAACTCTACCTAACTGACTGGAGATCCCAAGAAATAGGTTCAAGGAGATAACTAAGTCAAACTAAATCTGCCCAAAGCACTGTAAGATTTCGGTCTATACCCAGTTCCTAGGATGATTAAACAGTGCTACATGTAAGGAATAGAGGATAAGCATTTACTTTTCATGATTTGTGTCCATAGCTTTGAGATATGAATGGAGTAGTACATGATATTCCTCTAAACAAAGCTAATGGCAAATCACCTAGTAAGTGTGAAATGAGGCCGTTTCTAGGAGAATGAAGGAAAGGCTGTATTCTCCAAGTTCACTCATGATTAACCAGGCATGTTCACGGCCAAAATGAACACAACAGAGAACCTAGTTCTGTGAGAGAATGAAGCTGTGTTATAGCTATTGTCTCGGTTTACATCAAAATCTGGGGGGTTCAAGACATCATGGCCGCCTCCTGTTCGAGTAAATCCGATATTAACAATGACTGGCTCAAGGCTGAAAAATTGCTACCAACTCATCATGCAGTGGATTTTTCGTTTGTACTCTCAAAAGTCCTTTTTTCTTGAGTCATGTGTCTAGAGTCATTTCTATTCATGTGGGGGATTGTTGGAACTCGTTTTTAACGAAATGGTGTTAGACCATTTTTCGGTAAGGTTCCGGACGAAGACATTCGTCGGAATAACCAAATGTTTGACACTATAGTGTAATCATATGTCAAAAAACAAAATTCGTTTGAATGAGAAATGAAAGTCTAATGTGGATTATTTGTAAAATATATCACATTATATATATATAAGGTTTAATTCCTCTTTTATTTAAAGTGGAGAAAATACATTAAAGTTTTAGACTTTGATTGTATAAGAAAACATATTTGGACCATACATAAATTTCATGTTTTGAAATTTAGTAAATGGGTCAACAGAATAAAAGAATTTATCTTTTATATTGAAATGGTCAACCTGAGTTATAGAATGAATGCAAAGTTAATTTTGTATTTGTAACATTTCCATGAATGGACGTCTATGTTGTAATGAGAAAATAATTCTCAATCTCCACATTGAATACCATACGTTTTGGTCGGAGGCAAACGTAGGGTTTGGTCAGTGGACTATATAATAGTCACTGTTCTTCTCATTCAGATGTACACAACAATAACAAAAATAAATATCAGTTGTCTCATTGTAGTAAAATAAAGTTTCTACAATAACTGGCAATGTAAAGCAATCCAAGGATCAATCTGCTAACCACAACAGCAACAGAAGCAAGGTATATAAAAGCCTTATGTTTTCACCATTTTGTTCTTTTCCTCTGTCTCTGCTAACTTTTTCCTCCGCATGCAGCCTCGACAATCTGAATCTCACACTAAGGCTTCAAAGATGTCTCCACCACCAAGAGAAGATGATGATAGCGGAGATGATGAGGAAGATGATGAACAAGGTGCGGTCTGTGGTGCTTGTGGGGACAACCATGATGATTTCTGGATATGTTGTGATGCTTGTGAGAAATGGTTCCATGGAAAATGCGTGAAGATCACACCTGCAAAGGCTGAGCACATCAAACATTACAAGTTCCCTACTTGCAATACCAACAAGAAGATCAAAGCTTGAAAGGTGATAATAGCTAGTGAACAAAAAGACAGAACCAAAAGGCTTTTGATTGTATAATCTTATTGAGATTGAAACAGCTTTGCAGTTAGTGATGTCTTTCTTTTTTGTTGTTGGTTTTGCTGTTAATGTCTAAATGCTATAACTAATTAGTCTTTTATGTTTCTGAGAAAATTGCCTCATCATGCATAGTCTTTTTAAGCTTTTGATTGTCTCTGTTTCAATAGCGTTACAAACATTCTAGTCACTGTAGCCTTTCAGCCTCATCATGCATAGTCTCTAAAGAAACAAAAATAAAGAAACCAAATTTCATCTAAACAATATAATTTGGGTCCATATATTTTTTGGAAACATAAGATGAAAGTATATGTAATTTTAACAACTTTTTACATGGCGTCCAAGACGATCGAAAAGCTCATTTGAAAACTTCGACATGCTCCATCCGCGCTGAAGAACAAAGATGCGCTTTACCATTTAGCTATCTTAGGTAAATGGGAATTACCATCACATGCTTGTATAGCCTCTTTTATGCAATGCAGCTGCACACAACAAATCTGTTTTCATGGCCAGATCCGAATATGTCCAATAGATCTTCAATGTGTCTGCAAGCACATTCAAGGTATGTGTCAAAAGAAGTTGTACGATAAAACAAAGTTGTTGAGTTTCCATTGGATGTGTTTAAAAAAAAGAGAGTTTCCATTGGATACATCAAAGTTTCTTTACCGAGATGGCTTTTTTAACTGCGACGTGGAGGGATCAAAACCGTTTTTAGCTGCAATTGATGCGGATTCAAGGTCCATAATCTATATGCTTCAACATCTCTGGAATAACTTATGAATGCCAATTTTCTGCTGTACTCTGGATCAAGCATTCATCATTCTCAGCTGTAGGCATTACTAATCTTTTCAGATGTTCGTTTGGAGTAGTACTTACTGACTGCAACCAAATAGGTATTCCCCAATCGCCGCGGCCAGCGCTTGTAATCTTGTCTGCTTAATAATGCAAACAAAATAAGCATTCTGGGAATAAAATAAATATTATGAATCAGTATTTCAAACAACTCACACATTTGTGGATTATGTAGTGAATGGAGAACCGTGAGACATCTTCGAAGCTGTAGCACCCCAGCGAAGAAGGAGGTCTTCGGCGGTCTGCTCCAAATTCTACACAACCGCTTCAGGACGACAGTCATGCAACCTCTTTAATACATACTGCACCGTCCGGGAAAGAAATAAACAGAAAAGGAAGTCTCCGAAAGAGATCTTGAAAACCAGATTTACATTAGAGATAAATAAAAACTCAACGAACGTGGAACCTGAGCAAGCCTTTCCCTGGAGCTATTCGTGTGATAATATTACATCGAAGATTTCATTATTAAGAATACGACTTGACAACGGGAGCTATTCCTGTGATATTATCATGCTTAGAATCGCTATTGCCAGACTCTTATCCTCTTATCTACTTTTATATCTCTCTTGTTGCTAGACGTGATCTCTTGCTCTGACTCTTCAATGTATAACTCAACAATTTTGGATATCGCTCTTTATGCTCCTGCCGATCTCTCATCGTCACCACCTCATGATGCATCTGTCTACGAATACTCTCTTACTCATAGGAACAAAGCAAATAAGAAATCATCAGATAAGCTTAAATTATTCGTTGGCAAAAGAATAAAAGCTTTAAACTATTGAAGGAGGAGGTCGAAGCAATCAATACCTGAGAATTCATGTCTCTGTTTTGTAACTCCATCTGAAGAAGGCAATGGTGGTTGATGATCTTCGAGCTTCCCTGGTTCAACAAACAACATGCATGAAAATCACTTTTTCTTTTCTCTCTCTGGCATGTGTTATTTTGTCAGAAACAAAGATAAGTTATCATCACCCGAATTCTATCTTCCCAACTACGAGAAATTTCGCTACTTCTCACCAAATATTTTTAATCTTAAGATATTTTTTTTTGAGTATCCTTAGGCTTGAATTTGCCATTTGAACAGTTGTATTGCTGCATACATCAAATTTTTTAAAAAAAAATCAATTCTCAGGAAAATAAGAACTAAAACTCAGACGTTCCTATTTAATCAGAAATAACATAAGCTGAAGAAGTGAAATCGGGAAAATACCCTTGATAGAATTACCAATCAGCGGGGTGTAAGTCTTTGTGAATCACCTTTTGCAGGGAAGACTGTACAGGTTTCAAATCGGCGAGAAGAGTAAATGAATTCGCCATGATGAATTTGCTGCTTCACATAATTTTTGGGTATGACTGTTCATCCCAAGCAACGACGATATACATACAGCATCAACGGTTTACAGAGAAGGTGGAGAATCTCAATCGAAGAGCACTTAGTGGATGGAATTGATTGTAAGGCACTAGTGAGATGAGTTAAAGAGTACAATGAATGAGGAGGAAGCAGAGCCGGCCACGGTTATGCAAAAAATTTGTTGGGGACTTATATCTATGTAGTTTTCTTTTAAAAATTTGGGGACTTGTTGCAAATGTTTCACCACGCATGGCCCAAGGCCGGCCCTGCTTGTATCGTCACTTAGGGTTCTGAATATGGGGCAAAAGAATATCTGAAGGCCTGGTTAGTAAAAACTAACATATTTACGATTGACAAAAATGATACGGTATGTTTAAAGTAAAGTACATGTGGCATGCTATTCTTACATTTTTTCTTAGGTGGCAAGAGGAGAAAAGAGTTAAACTCTTCTTTGTAGTAAGACTAGTGGTGTTCCAGCACTACGCGCCCGGTTTATATGTTTTATTAATCATTTTGACAGATGTTTGCAGTGTTGTGGAGGAAGTATGGTGACATATTGGTGTTGTAGATGCATATCATCATAGAGAAAGAGTTGTTTCTCTTTTTAGTAGATATATAATATGTGGATCTCAATGATTTTCGTATTGAAGATAAAAAATGCACTTCCTTTTTGATTATCTTTACTGGCAGATAAGCAAATTAAAAAATATATTTTTAAAATATTTTATTTCTTAACTAAAAATGACAATTGTTTCGCTTCTTTTTATTTGTTATTCCGTAAAAATTCATGTTTTTATCTATTTGATAGTGGTTAATGATAATAGTGTATAATTTTGTTTTGAAGTTGCTTAGATTAAAAATGAATAGCATAAGTGGTTTTTGTACTGAAATGTTGCATGTTGTATGTAGGGTGACTGTTATAGTTGGTTTAAGATTTTGTTGATTTCTATATACAAAACTGACGTCAATGGATATTTTTAGAAATTGTTTTTATGTAATTTTATTGTTTTATGTAATTTTTATTTTATTTTTTGGTTGTATTGGGTTTCTATTTATTTTAATTTTTGTTTTGATTATGTGTAAATTTATTGTTGCAATTTCCCTTAGCATCTTATTAATTTTCATTAACTTGAGTTTAATAACAAAAGGGAAAAAACTCTGATATTTGCTCTTTTAAACTTTTGGTTGAACTTATTTTGATTGAACATGAAAGAACAATAAATTTACCAAATTATGCATTCTTATATTTTTTCTCCTTAATATTTTTGATTATGTATTTTGTTTATATTTATTTTATTTCACTAAATTTTAATTGTTCTTTTCTGTTTATATTTCATTTTTCAACACTTTCTAGAAAGATCTCTATTTTGGTATATAATTTGGAAGTGAGTATTATATATTTAATCAAGGAAAAATATATTTTTGGAAGTGAGAAAGATCTCTCTCTCTCTCTCTCTCTCTCTCTCTCTCTCTCTCTCTCTCTCTCTCTCTCTTCAATGTTATGTTTTTTCTGGATTTTGAATTTATGTTTTTATTCTTGTGTTCTGAGTTTTATGATAAAACTCTTGGTTGTCCAAAGTGAAAATCAACTTTAGTAATATCTTATTCCATAAATTAGATATTAATCCAAGGCCTCGGTTTCCTGTCCACCTAAACCATTGATCATGGTTTGGTTTTCCAGCTTATCAAATCTCTTTCTCGGCTTCCAAATCTATATATTTTGGCAAACGCAGCTTCCAACATTTTAGTTGCACTTCCCCAAATCGTGCTTTCTGTTTGTAATGCATTTGAAGCGTTCTAAAGTCGGGCAGGGGAAAACGACTTTAGGTGCACTTGGTGTGTGAGAACTCGGCACTTATAGATTTCCAGTGTTTGATATCTTCTAGCAAATTGTGAATTGAAACATTAGACCCTTTTCTATTAATGGCACAAACCAAAATCAATCTCCAAATCCCATTTAAAATGAACATTTGAAAATCCCGTCGCCAACACATTTTGCGTTGCAATGATTAACTGAACATTTTTGTCTCTGCTTCAAATTGGAAGTTGTGTTACTTAGAATAGCATAACCCTCACAGTTCAATGTCTCCTATTCTCGAATAATCCATTCTCTCTTAAACCTGACCAGTATTTAAATCAAACGCAACATCGTGGCTACATCTTAAAGTACCATTCTCCGAGCCCAGGATGACAATCTAATTGGCCATCCACCTATTCAAGGCATTGACTATTAAATAGACTTTGTACCAAGAGCCCCACAGCCAAACTGGCCACCCTACCGCACAATTCCTGATGAGGCCAAAGAGCTAACTGCAAAAGCAAGAATTTTACTCTTTCTATTTCAACCCTTTAGGTCACAATGAAACCTTTTCCTTAAATTCAACCGACTGTTTTAAATTTTAAAGTCACCATACCAATTGATTGGACCTGTCGTTGTTCTTTTTTTTCAAGTTTACATTTGTCAAATTTTACATACAATTCATTCATGATTACATTTTCAGATCTTATGCAAGAAAAAAAAAGTACCTCGAGGAATCTTGCAAACCTAAATGTGTAAAGCACTAAAGCCACTACTCGAGTATCAGGTGAACTGACCATGAAACTGTTTGTTTTGACAATTATATAAATCATGTAATATAAGCTTGACATAGTGCCGTCTGTGTGTGTGGATATGATTGTTTACTGATACATAAGTCTTTTTTATCTCTTCGCTCTTTACATCATCATCTTCTTCTACATTATGCATACTGTGATGAAAACTAGATTTTGGATCTTCAGGTTGCACCATTGCGAAACTAAAATGATTACAAAGCAAAGGTGGAGACGATGTAGTCTTATCTGCTTCATGTGGTTTGAAAGATGTATAAAATGCAGTTGATGTTCAACTTTCTTTCATAACTGCCAATCTGAATTATGCCAAAGGGATCTGCGCAGTTTTCGGTTACTATACCATAGACATTGTTACTGTACTCTCATCCCTAGTAACTACAAAAAATTTCTTTTCTTTGAACAAATTATTACGCTTCGCCTTTCAGCAAAGATAGATGAATTATCTGCATAAACTTATGCTTGTTTCTTTTTTTTTCATTTCCATCTAGATGAGTTTAGTAAACAAATTACTAATATATCCTTGTTTTGATTTAATCATATTTTATTTTTGTTTCACTATATTAATTTTTATTAATTATCTAAAATATAATTATTTTAAACTATGGTTTTGCGGAAAATATAACTTCGCAGTTTTTGCGGAAAAATAAATCTTCACACCAGTTTTGGTGAGAAATTTGATTTTGCGATTTTAACGAGAAAATGTGTTTTTGCAGTTTTGGCGAAAATACGTTTTAGCGTTTTTTGGTTTTGGGGGAAAATGTGTTTTTGCGGTTTTGGCGAGAAAATGCGTTTTTATAGTCTCGACGATAAAACACATATTTGTGGTTTTTTACTGGTTTAGCGGCAAATGGCATTTTGCAGCTTTAGCGGGAAAACACATTTTTTGCGGCTTTGATGGAAAACGCGTTTTTGCTGTTTTGGCAGGAAAACGCATTTTGCTGTTTTGGCAGGAAAACGCATTTTGCTGTTTTGGTATGAAAACACATTTTGCTGTTTTGAAGGAAAACACGTTTTTGCGGTTTTAGCGGGAAAACACATTTTATGGTTTTAGTGAAACTTTGAGAAACTTCTACATAATGGATTCACTGTAATCAAAGTGGTTACAAGAGGTTTTCTACACAAGCTTCTCAAAGTTTCACTATTCACCTAGTTAAAACTTTCACCATAAGCTAATAAATCTTAAGCTTATTAATCTTGTGTAATTAGGAGATGAAACCCTCCCAACAAAGAAGGAGCTGCTATAGACTCTTGACTGAATTTCCTTTCTTCTTCTTTTCAATCTTGTGTAGAGTCTTCTTCAATATCCTCTTTTCTCTTGTTCTTGCCTCTTTTCTCTCCAATAGTGTTTTTGGTGATTTTAGTGATAGAAGACAAGAAATTAGGTTTAGGAGCTTATATAGTGACTCCCTAAACTTTTAAGCTTCACCCAATCCACTTTACTTTCATTTCTGACCCAAAAAATCATGCCTAGAAAACTGGTTTCGCAACAGCACCTGACCATGAGCACCTGACCATGAATAGATACTGCACATAATTCGCCTGACCATCATTCTCCAGACCATGTCACCTGGTCATGAATGCCTGACCATATATGCCCCTGACCATAGATCCCCTAACCATATTACCTGGTCATGAATACCTGCCACCTGGCCATATATGAGTTTGACCATAATTCTCATGACGATATTACCTGGTCATTAATATCCGACCATATATGCGCCTGACCACTGTTCACCTGACCATATTACCTGGTCATGAATACTGTCCATATGTGAATCTGACCATAATCCCAACGACCATATCGCCTGATCATAAATACTGACCATGTGCACATAATTCACATTTATGTATGCTCTCGATTCACAGGAAAATTTTAGAGAATGGGAATCATCCGGTGTCAAAATTGTACCGGTATTATCACAACCAGATAGATGATGGGTGGAAAGGGGAGACCGGATATGTGCAGGTAAGTTTGAGAAACATCAATATAAATGTTGTACTCAACTCAAGGTGGATCGTCAAACTAGTCATGTGTGTTTTGTATAGGCTGCTTTTGCAAGGGCCAAACATGTTTCAGATCTTGCCTCCACAGGAGTGGTGCTGTGCGGACAGAGATAAATGGCTGAGGGATGCACTGGTAACCTAAATGCTTATGTAAAATATGGTATGTATCGTTATCCTTATCGTTTGTTTGGTATGTGTTGCAGGAGATCTGCTATGGTTGACTTGGTTTATTGGTTTGTTTTTCTTAAACTGGTTTAATATTTAATAACTTCGTAGTCTTTAATAATGATATTTCTCTAATATCATAAATTTATAATAGTAAATGTTGATGGTACTAACAAAAAGGCCATATTTCTATGAACAAACTTTTGATTATTTATAAAAGACAAATTTTATAAGAAGTGTGTTTCCAACACCATCACCATGGCAGATCTCCAATCGTCAGTTCACTTCTCCCTTGAGATAAGTATTATTTATAGATTCATAGTCAATTAAAATTTGACTATGTGAATTAATCTATGTCATCTGATTTTCATTTGAATTCTTAGTTTAAAACTAGTCAATATAGAGATGACTAATCGTATGATAGTAGGAAAAAAATAGTGATTGAAGATTATTATTTATTTTGTAATATAGTAAAATAATTATGATAATTCATATCTCTCTATAATTTGATATATATATATATATTATAATGTATTACCATTTTATATATGAGAATTTAAGTTGACTTGACCTTAAAAGATCCATAAGATTTAGAGAATAATTCAAAAAAATGTATAATCACCTATGTGATTACCTAAAGCTCATTATGTATTTTGCATCAAAAGATTACAAGATTTGAAGTCTCTAACTATAGATTGTCTATTTGAGACTGAGAAAAACAATGGGCTATCAATGTGAATATGAAAAGGTCAAAGTCAAGACTGAAGAGTTTCGTTTTAGAACTCATATTCTCATGCAAGAAGTGAGAATAGTAGAAAATATGAGATATTTCTCTTATCTTATGAAGAAAGAAACTAGCGTGAGTACAATGTATTCTATTATCACGATTAATGGTAGCTCTAGGGGAGCATATACATGTTTGCCATTGGGACCATGACTTGAAATTATTGATATGTTATACTTTCCCAAGTCTCAAAAGATCAAAAGGATCTAAGATATAACACATGACCTTAACATGGGTATGTTGTTGATTCTAAATTGGGATTTAATTCTAGATATATGAATTTGAAGTGTCATTATCTCGAGGGAGAGAATTAGAGAATCCCACATCCCTAAGTGGAATATACAGAAGTATGTTCACATTGAAAATACACTTATGGAATCATTTATAAAACCAGGAGATTTCGAATCTAATTATGTTGAGACAATAAGTAAAGGGAATTTTGAATACCTTCAATCGATCATAAGTATTATCCAATGCATTATTGTATTGTACTACGCACTGATTAGAAAATAGAGATAAATGTAATAGTAAACCAGAAGTTTTCTGAAAGTGTAATATTTGGTAAACCGGTTGTGCCATCCTGGTTTAATAATGATGCGATAGATAATCATATGGACATTGTTGAAGAACCAGAAGATTCTTACGAATGATCTGTTATATGTTGCTTGCTTACAAGACAATATAATAATACGGTTTTCACCAGTCAAATAGATTTGAAATCTATTTATGCAAGGAGATGTTTGTGGGCTTTATCACCCACTGGTGGACTGATCATTCACCATATGTTTATAATTAATGCATTGACAAAAATATCATACGTATCCTTGTCATAGATTCGCAACTTGATGTTTGCGAGACTAATTGGTAATACTGGCGAATTCACAAGCCTTTGATGATTATTTTATGCATGTGAGGATACATGATAAACATTTTTTAACAGATATTTATACGTAAGATGCAACAGTATTGATTCGCATAATGCCAAAGAGTAATTAAGAACTCTCCCTATCAAATTGGTTTTGGGTCAGGAACCAAAGATCCCCATCTAGAACTTTTTGATAAGTTGTAGTTGCTCCACCACACCGCTAAAATATGAGACCTCAAAGGAGGTTATGAATATGTTGGATATGATCTCCGTTGATGATAAAATCGAGAAGATTTATTTAAAGACTCAAAGTTAGTCTATCCAACATTATGGGACAAACATCAAAGGTAGACTCAAAGATCCCCATCTAGAAATTTTGGATAAATTGTAGTTGCTCCACCACCCCGCTAAATATGGGACCTCAAAGGAGGTTATGAATATGTTGGATATGATCTCCATTGATGATAAAATCTAGAAGATTTATTTAAAGACTCAAAGTTAGTCTATCCAACATTAGGGGGAGAAAATAAACAGCTGGAGAATGAATGAGTTAAAATGAATTATCATTGATCCTTGGACTACAGAGCGTGAATAGAAATCCAAAATGAATGTACGAAGATAATTCTATTACAAAGATTAACATATGAGTTGCCAGACTCATTTACTGACCCTAAGGAAATGATAAAGTCACAAGTAGCAGCTGTAAATACTCCAGTTAAAATGGATGTCCCAGAAGGACTATATCAAACTGCTAATGAGTCTATAGAGAACCTAAAGTGTGCTAGAATTACCGGTTCCAAATATAAAAGTCCTCGGAAAAGAAACGGAGCATGAATGAGAATGGCAGAATCGAGGAATGAAACATTAAGGATCTCGAGAAGAGATAGAAAAACATGACAAGAAAGAAATTCAGGTACCTGAGAATAAAGAGATCTCAAATAGCTATGCCATGTCTAGAACAATATGGAAACGATATCAAATTGACGTCGTGAATACTTATGCATGCAATGTAGTAGTTGATGAAAATGAGGATCATGAACCATCTATTGAAATGTGTACACAAAGAAATGATTGGCCAAAATGGAAATAAGCAATAGATGTGGGACTAAATCTCTTGAAATTTGGACCCTTAGTCCGTACACCTAATGGTATAAAATAAGTGGCACATAAATGGGTCTTTATGGAAAGAATGAATGAGATTATGAAAAAAAATTGTGAGATGCAAAGTATTAGTTGCACAAGGGCTCTCACAAAGACCTGAAATTGTTATAAGAAACACTTCATTATGTGGTGAAAGCATCATTTCAAGTTTCTTTACTCTGGCAACTATTATGTGTATGTCCATGTAGGCCCATAAACCCACTTTCTAGAAGGTTCTAAATCATAATTGTATTCCTATATATATGTATCGTTATCTTGAACCAGAGAATCTTCATGATGATTCGTCTCACTCAACCTTCAGAAACTCCATTGTTAGTTTAGATCGTCAGATATCGAAGAAGATGAACCCTAATTTTTGATACGTTTACAAAGAAGACATTGGTCTCTCTCTATAGGACTAAAACTATGACTGTCAAAAATAATAATGTAATAAGAGTCCAATAAGTATACGACAAAATCCATTCAGATTAATTGTAAACCAAACAAAACAAAACTTCGTACAGAGAAGATATGTGTCATTCTCTCCTTATTTTATTCAGTGACGTGTCTCAACCAGAAGGGAGAGAACACAACTTTATAGATAGATAGATATATTTATGCTCAGAGATTTGTTCTGCCATACAATTACATTCTAGAGTCTAATCCAAATAAAAACCAAAAACCGAGTTCCAAAGAAGAAAATGAATCTGGAAATGAACATCATCACGATGGCCATCCTCCTCACCCTAGATCTGATTAAATATTAATCATTTCTGATTTGATACAAGTGAAGTCTTTAGACAGTATCATGTTTTAAGTTATCATCATCATATCTTCTAAGTATGTTGTGTTTATCTTCTTTTTGCAGAATTCCTCATTTCTTCTTCTTGTGTTGTTGTGTTTTGTTTTCTTTTGCTTATTCAGAATTATTCTATTCTTATATTTTCTCTGTAGTTTTTTTTATAATAATGTTGTTGTAACATTGTCTATTATATAAATGGATTTTAATGTAATATTATACTCACTTTTTCGATTATTGTTTGTCATCGTAAGGATAAGGAGCTTTTTATAAACGCTGATATCACTATTAGAAAAAAAATACAATAACATATAATACATAGCATATATACTGGCAGAATATGATACTGCTCCTTAATAGTATTGGAGATGATACTGCTCCTTAATAGTGTTGGAGAATATAGTCACGTACTTTTTAGTTTATTTTTTCTTTAAAGCTAAAGCTTTTGGATCAATTGGTACACATGTCTGGTTTCATATTTTGTCAAGTATTATAATTTTTCTTAATAACATTTATACACTGTGATATCTTTATCAGTTATGATGACACAGCATATCTTTATATAAATATAAACTAGGGGAGATCTGCGTTTGCATGGGGAATGCAAATGTGTTAATGTTTATGTTAGGAAATGTTGACAAAAAAAGAAGAAGAAATGTTGTTATCTACACAGACTTCATATTTTTTTTCCAAATGTTGAACATATGAGTATATTTTAGTGTTTAGATGGGGTGATTTGAGTGTATAGTGGTGCAGACTTTTGTGGATGTTGTAATGGTGGTTTATTTGGACCTGAGGCCGCATATATATGTGAAGATTGTAACTAGAAATAGTACTATGAGCTGTGTTTATGAAAACAATGGGAAGAGGCTGGACGCCATGCTCTACGCCTGCTTTCGATGGACCATAAAACAATGGGCCTGACTCCTAGATTCCTCCTAAATATGTCAGTTACAACTTGAGAACTTTGTTGTGCATAGCATTAAATACGTGCATTAGGAGGAACCAAGCTGCCTTAGTTGACGCTGAACGTATCTATCATTAACTGATTATCTATGAGCCACTTAAAATCGAAGTATTTCAATTTATCATTTTTTGCCCCAATAACAAGCGTAAGCATTACTCTGAAACACTATAGGTTATGATAGTTCGAGGGTTTGTAACACCTTCGGAATCACTGACTTTGTCGGCTCATCGCCTACACATACAACATTTGTTGGTTATGTGGGCCGTTCATCATCGCCTACACATACATCATTTGTTGGTTATGTGGGCTGTTCATTTAAAACTTAACCCACACAACATGTAAACTCTGTTAAAAATCAACGTTAGATGATTAAAGTTTAGAATGCTTACTTGTCCAAATGAGGATGCCCTAGCCGAGGTGGCTTTCTTAATAATATCAACAATGCTTTTAATATTCGAACACCCTATTTCCACCTTTTAGCAATTCACATTATTTTCTCACCTAATAATTGAAGACACATTCAATTTTTTTCCACTAAATGATTTTGTTAATAAAATTAAACACTCTATTTTACTAATTAATTATTGTTATTTTATTTGTTCAAATAAATAAACCTTATCTTTTTTTTATAAAATAATAAAATTAAATTATTAGTCTATAATAAGATAACTGATTTTAAATAACTAGGATGACATGAAAATTTTAATATCTTTAGAAGATGACATGTTGTGTCGGTGTTCTCCGCTTTTTGTATTATTTTACTTCTTAAATGTTTTCACTAAATAATCTACATCATCACATTTTATTATTCAGCATGTTCATTTTCATGGTCTAAAAGAAAAAATATACTATATTTTATTAGTATATATATCATAAATAGTCAAAGATAGAAGATTATGATACATCGTATTTGAATATCAATTTACTATTTGATACATTTCAGTATCTTTTTATTACATCAATATAAGGTATGCAATTCTTACTTATTTGACTATAATATTTTCATAACTGGCAAAAATATTAAAAATATTGTAGTCAAATAAATAAGAATTGCATACCTTATATTGACGGAATATAAAGATATTGAAATGTATCAAAATGGTAAATTTATATTCAAATATAAAACCTTACAAATGTGAAACAAAATTTATTTTAAGATTACTTCAAATATCGACTGCTCGTATGTAATATTAGCTATAAATACACAAAGTCTCATCATCATACAAGCACCAAACAATATTTTATTTTTCCAGTTATCAACAGAGAAACAATGAGAAAAAGTAAAGGTCGTCAAAAAACAAAAATGGCCAAAATTGAAAAAGAAAACAACCTTCAAGTTACTTTTTCCAAAAGAAAAAATGGTCTTTTCAAAAAGGCTAGTGAGCTTTGCACACTTTGTGATGTTCGTATCGCTGTTATTGTGTTTTCACCTAGTGGAAAAGTTTATTCTTTTGGTCATACAAAGGTGGAAACGGTAATAAATCGGTTCGAAAATAATGACCATCCACAACCCAATATGCAACTTGGTGAAATCCTTCAAAATTCTACAATTCGAGGTCTGAACAATCGTCTTACTGAGGTAATTTTTTTGTGTTATTCAGAAATATTAATATGTTTGAGAAAATTATAAAACCCATAATATACGCAATTATATTTATTTTCAATGTTAATTTGTATATCAGCTGTCGAATAATGTATATACTATATAAAATAAAAAAAATCTCCATATTTAGAGTAGATATACTCATAATATGGAAATTAAATGCTAATAATGTGTTGTAGAATTTGATGCATGCCATAAGCGATAGTCTTGTTGATATATTTCTGCTGTATTATTTTAGTGTAGGGATATATGTTTATGTTCGTTGAAAAATTAATTTGAGATATTACCAATTAGGGTTTTACCAAAAAAAAAAATAATAAGAGTTTTTATGTATGCAGTTGACGAACCAACTAGAATCTGAGCAAAAAACTAGTGAAGAGTGGAAGAACCTAAGACAAAAATCCAAAGTACCTGATATCTGGTTGAAAGAATCCATTGGAGAACTTGACTTAGGCCAAGCCAAAGAATTCAAAGGTAAACTTGAAAATTTGAAGAGACAGTTGATATATGAAGCTTTTAAAATCTTCCTAGCAACATCATTCCCTCATCCAGGCGTCAGAATTTAAAATCTTTGAAGAAACAAAATCATTTCTGATGTGATGCAGTTGAAGTCTTTAGACAAAATCATGTTCTAGTTTATCCTCATCTCTCCTAAGCATGTTGTGTTTTTCTTCTTTAGCAAAATTCCTCATTTCTTCTCGGTATGTTGTGTTTTTTTTCTTTCTTTTGCTTATTCAGAATTATGTTGTTATATTTTCCTCATTTTTCTCTTAAGTATTTCGTTTTTTAATAAAGAATGTTGTTTAATAAAAACATATAATCATAAATTTACTTTACTGAAAACTTCAAGCCATGCACACCAACTAAATAGCAAATTCAAGACCTCAAACCAACCAAACTCATACGGTCTGCACATCCCATAAACTCACGAAACTCTCAAGAGTAAAGCGATTGAAGTGCACGAAGACCATAAATAACACAAACAAAGAGAGACAAAGGTGAAATATTTTACGTCTTTTGTAAGCAAAACACACTTGAAAGCACAAAGAAAGAAACGCTTCTTTCTGGTTTGTTAATATCAAATTCTAGTGACCGTTTGAGAAGAATCAGGCTGGCTCACAGAAGATGACTTTGATGTTTCCATCATGAGAGCTGCTTGTTCTAAACAACTCTTGTTATCATCATTCGCATTCTCAACTTCCTCTTTCGTGTATAAATGTATCTTCAACACCACACTGCAGAAATCACTGTCCACACAGCACCATAAAATCATTTTCAAGTTAGCAGCTTATAAGCCATGACTAAGATTTATAAGATTTTGACAAACTTGCTTGCTTGTGAACCTTTTGAACACAAAAAACCATAAGACGAGATATCAAGAAATGCAGCTACAGGAAACCAAAGATATGATAAAGAATAGGGTTTACCTTTGTGCAGATCTTTTTGCTCAAGTTAGATGCAGGTGTCTCGACAGGTAAGGAGAACCCGAAAAGTCTACAGCCTCCTGTTGAAGCATTCATATTAAGGTCGCCGCCGCCTTTCTGTTTTTCCATCACATCAATCTTGAATGGCAAATCAGCTTTCTTCGGTAAGCCACCTATAGATTTATTTCCTGCTTTGTATGAATTCTGATATGGAATATGCATGCTTCTCATCCCTTGTGACGCTAACGGATAGAAACTTGACTTGTTGGCTTCATAAGCAAATGGAGCAGTGAATCCAATATAAGATTTTCCTGAAGCAGCAGCAAGTTGCGGGAATGATGATAACAAGACCCTAGGGAACCTATCCATGTCTACAAACTCACCAAACCTTTCCTTCACTCTACACGGTAAAAGAACTGGATTTGCGTGGGACTGCATCTCCAGTACCCGGCGGTTCATAACATCAAATCCCTGAAAGGGTGATGATGCAGAACCTATATTAATTTTCTTGACCTTGCAAGACCGTAGAGGGTCTAACCGACTCCTCAAAGTCCAAATTTTCACCCCTTTCTGCTTCGAATCAAGAACAGTTATCAGTCATCTGCATCACTGAAGAATGTTTAAGAACTACTTGCAAAAGCATATCTTATAAAGAGAAGAGATGTGCATTTAGTTCAACCTCTTCCAAAAAGAGAAAAGCAAGGCAGCAGTAATACCTTCTCTCAAGAGAATCATCCATTTCAAATCTCATTCTGAATCTTGAAATTGGTTTCCTGATGCTTGTGATGTACTTCTCATAAGGTATCACAAACTCTGCGTGTGTCGCTCTGTATATGAACCCATGAATGAACACTGGAGTTCTTCTATTTTTTTTCCTTTTAAAGCAAATAAAGAATAACTATAAACGGCAGCTTGTTTTCATTTCATGTTACCTTGGGCTGTAAACACACATGAAACATGCTTTTTGTATTTACAGCATTAGCCACAAGAGACAAAATGTTGGAACATGAGTTCTTCTCAATGACTGAAACTAGGAAGTCCGCTTCTTGGCCGTGCATATCTTCTGATTCCTAACCTCAGCTCTCCATCTTCATCTCTAGAAACGCAAATGTTAGAAATGAAAAGAAGAAGGAAACAGCACCCAGAAACCTTAAGCTTACCTCAGAAAGAGGACCGCATCATCAGAGACAAGATTCTTTTGACTGACAAAGATACTCGAACCAGTTATCAGCAGATGCCTCCTTGGTTGACCTATATTACAAAGCATTTGTGTTACATTGACAAGAAAGAAAGAAACAATAGGAAACTCATCCAAGCTACTTCTATAGACATGCCGAAACTTCCACTCTACTCCATGGAGGTCCTTTGCAATGAGCTCTTGAGATGGCCGGCTCTGTTGTTTGTAGTCCTAACATCCATGGCATCCCCCTGAGATGTTGTAGGCCCTAAACATTTTAGTAAGGTTTTATTAAAAAAATTTTTTTTACAAATTTGGAGGCATTTTTAATGTAGTTTTTTAAAAAAAAAAATTGAAGGCCAGAAAGCCAATGTTTCATCTCGCTGTGCTTAGGACCGCCCCTGCATCCATGAGATATTCGCAAATAAGACTTACAACAAGAAAACTCAAACCTCTCCTCTGAAAAAATAGAAAGCTAGAGAACCATACAAGAGGAGGGAAACAATCTTCAGCGGCTATTCTAGGTACAGAGAAGCCTCCATGAGTGCTTGTGTCAGAAGCTGTTAAGGTTTTGCAGAACATATGAGGTGTTCTTTTGACAGATGTGCTTCCATTTCTCTCTTCTTCCCCTGCTAACTCCCTGACCTATTTCCCCTCCTCATTTAGCATCGAAAACTGCAGAAAGAAAAATATAATTCATTCGATATATCATCATCTTCACTGAGATTACAATGCTTTAGCTCCCTATGTTTCTTTCAAGTAACATGATGATTTTGAGTCGCCTCAAACAAACTCATTCACAAACTCGTCTTCCTTAGCGTCTAAAATCTCACCTAGAATCTGAAAATTACACTTAGCAGTATAACATTACTCCACTTAGAATGGGATATGATGCTTTGTTTATACACAATATATGCTTTGACACAGAACCAACAATACCTCTTGCAGTGGAAGTAAAGTGACTTGAGTATATATAGACCTCATCAGTTTCCTTATTAGCCTTTTCCCCCACAAAAGGAAAACAAAATTTGCAAATAATTACGACAATTAGAAAAGACAAGAACGTTGAATAGTAACACAAAAGGAATGTTTCTAGGTAATGATTCAGACAAGACTTACAAGCAACTGAACATCAACCACACTGCAGAAGATTTGGGGACTGAAGTCAAATTTGGGGGTTTCAAGAGGAGATGAATACGAAACCATAGCATCATCTTGCTCCAAATTACCTTGTGGGAAATACACAACTACATTGCCTTTCTTGGGCAGAGAAGCGAGAGGGCCAGCATAAGCATGCCATAGCTCAGAGTATATGGAAGACGCAGAAGCTGTAGAAGATGATGATGATGATGATGATGATGATGATGATGATGATGATGATGATGACGACGGTGAGACTCCAAGCCTACCCTTTATTCTCCCTTCACCGTTCTCCTCTTCCTCCACCTCCGCAATTTCAGTGTTCAAGTCAAACTCCATGGAAGAGAGCTTGCTTTGAGCAAAGAGACAAGTAAAAAAGGTTGTTTTTTCGCTTTTATAACCAAAGATTTCAATGCTTTATAGTTCCCTATGTTTCTTTCAAGTAAGATCCTTGTTCCTCCATTAGCAGGTACTGAGAAGAGGGAGCAGAAGGAAGAGACATAGAGACAGGGGCGGATCTATAGCCAAGGTGGGTGGGGCACGTGCCCCATACTATGTTAGAAAGTTTATAACTGGTTGATGTTTTATCGATTCTTTTGTTGAGTTTTCTATAGATTGTGCCCCATGCAATGTAGAAATCAATTGTTATTGTTTTTACTGATGTATTTGTTGAGTTGCGTGTGTTTATATGTAAATATATTGAATTTCGTGTATATATATACTTAATAATAATTCTTATGATAATGTTCTTGATGTTCTCTGCACCTTCCTTTTCATTTTAACTTTATTTTCAAAGTTTATTTCTTTTTCAAAATATATCATTTTCCTTTTTACTTTTCTATGTAACGTTGTGTATTTGGTTTCTCTTATGACCGATTATAGTTTGTATGTTATGCGTCTGTAATTTTATTCAATTACTTTTTACCTTTTTGTAGAATAGAGCCACAAACAAATTTAGAGTTAACAAATAATGAGATAAAAATCAAAATAATAACTAAAAATATTTTAATTCTTGAATGAAAACCATATTTGAACAATATTAGCAGTAGACTAACAAAAACAAATTCAAAAAAAAAAACAAATAATACCTAGGGATAGTTCCTAAATCCATACTTTTTTGTGCTTGAGCTCAAAACAGGCATTGTTCCATATTCAAATTCTAAAACATATTTTTTTTCTTTCAAAAAAATTCTATAGCATATTACAACTATTAATTAAAAAAGTTTTTCATAAGAAATTTTATTTGTGCCACATACAAATTTTTTTTTCTGGGTCCGCCCCTGCATAGAGATTAGAATAGGTTGTTTATTTTTATTTATTTTTACAGTCAAGTAAAAGACAATTTGGTGGAGAAGAGACAGAGAGAGATAAGCGGGGGGAGGGAGACAATGCCAAGACAGAACAGAACCCACACAACACCTACACTCACTTTCTCCTTCGTCCTTTTTTTTTGGGTTTTCCCAATAAAGAATTATTTATTCACGTAAATAGATACCAAAAAGCTTTACTTATTACCATACACCATGTTACATGGAAATGAAAACGGATACACGGAATAGAAATCATATGAAAGCGTAGAACGGAACTTTTTTAAAATTAGGAAGCGAGAACGTGTCTGAAACGTATATTTATATATTTATATACATATTAAAATATAAAAAATACAAATATGACTAAAAATTATATGATTCAAATTAAAAATAAAATATTTATTCATTTATAATAATTTTAACTGATTAATGTTAAAACCGTAAAATATACATAAATTAAGTTTATAAGATATTATTATATTAATTATTTTTAATATCTCGTAAATAACTAACACAATATATTTGAATATATACGATATATCTCTAACACTCTCAAATTGATAATATTAGTTTTAATTTTTGTAATTTTATATTCTTTATTTCACTATTATATAAAAACAAAAACAATGTTTCTTATATTTTTATTTACTTATGACATTGTATTTTTTTAAAACGGAAGCGTGATTCCGAAACAGAATTGTAAACTTCTAACGTATTTTTAAAGAAGTATTTTTGGAAGTGCATTGGATGCGATATTCCGAGAGCTTCCACAAGCTAACGATTCCGATTCCGCTTCCGAAGCGGGAAGCGGACGTATGACAAAGCTTCCATGCAACCTAGATCATACATACGTTTGCACTCAAATACATTTCTTTGCTAGTTACTTCCTTTTTTTGATAACTGTGGTGTGATCCCAAAGAATTTTTAGTCCTAAAGACTAATCACCACAAGGTCTGCAGAATCCACGTTTTCTTACCACTGAAATAGAGTTGAACAGAGTTGATGACCTTTTCTCAAAAAAGAGGTAAATAAAAAAAAGAGGTAAATATTTTCCAACATGATAATTTTATTTTATGGAAAATATTTAGATTGATATTTTATTTACTCAATAAAAACTATAAATTTTTATTTCATATTTATGAGTATATTATTTAATATATGTATATAGTACTAATCTACAACTGATTTATACCATCCAAGCTTTAAAAATATATATACAGCTAAATCTAACCACCTGAATTCTACGGTTCAAATTCTAGAGAAAAAAAAAACTTAAACCAACAGCATCTATCAATGAGGTGGCTGAGTCATGAGATGGGGAGAGGAGGTCAGTTGCCCCACATGACTTTTATAAATAATGAGTTTAGTTTATGTACGATTGATTTTGGCTGGAACATTTGGTTAAAATCTTTTAGCTTGATCCCCATGACCTTAATTAGAACCTTTACTTTGACCCATCTTATATATCTTTTAGTATTATTATATAATTATTTTAATAAATGACCCTAATGAGAGATGATGTTGGCTCCGTCACTGGTCTAGATTGAGTAATATTTGAATGTTAAAAAAAATGATGAGTGATATTTGTTGGTATGTTATAAATAATACATTTAATACTTTTTAAGGAATTATCTTGTAAAATTACATATGAAAAGTTATGTTATTCCATTTTAATACAATATATAATTTTACATGATATCCATCTTGTATCAATTTTCTAAGGTCTTATGCCAGAAATTAAAGAAAGTGATACCAGGTTTCATATCGGAAACCAAGTCAGCTTTTGTTGCTGGAAGACAGATTTCAGACAACATTATGATTGTTCAAGAAATCTTCCACGCTCTGAGAACTAAACCAAGTGGACGCAGTAAAAGGATGGCCATTAAGACGGACATGAGCAAAGCATATGACAGAATAGAAAAGTCGTTTATTGAAGCTGCCATGCGGAAGATGGGTTCTTAAGAAATATGGATCACCTGGATAATGCGATGCATTACATCGGTGAAATACAAGGTACTCATGAACGGACAGCCAAGAGGAAATATTGTTCCAGGTAGAGGCTTACGCCAAGGAGATCCTTTGTCTCCTTTCATTTTTATTCTATGCACGGAAGCGCTCGTTAGCTTTCTCAATCATGCAGAGAACCAAGGGAAGATAACGGGGATGTGCGTCACATGCGCGTGTCTTTCGGTATCCCACCTTCTCTTTGTTGATGATAGTCTTTTCTTCTGTAAGGCGGAGCCCCGTGAATGTGATGAAGTAATGAAAGTAGTCAGGAAATATGGTAAAGCATTAGGTCAATGTATCAACTTTGATAAATCGTCCTTACTCTTTGGTAAGCCTATTAGACAAGAGATTAAAGATGGGAATACAGAAGGAGGAATGGGAACTTACTTAGGTATCCCAGAAGACATAAGTGGTTCCAAGTGCAAACTTTTTGCATTTCTAAAGGATAAGTTGATGCATAGAATGAATGGATGGACATGTAGATGGCTCTCAAAAGGAGGGAAGGAAGTGTTGATTAAATCCATTCTGCTCGCTCTCCCGACATACATTATGTCTACTTTTCAGCTCCCATTGGAGATATGTGAAAACCTAGCAAGTGCCATTGCTCAATTCTGGTGGAGTTCAAATACACCAAAAAGAGGAATACACCGGGCGAAATGGGAAAAAGTCTGTTTACCAAGAGAGGAGGGTGGGATTGGTTTCCGTATGATCCATGAGTTCAATCTGGCACTATTGGCAAAAGAATTATGGAGGCTAGTTCAATTTCCTGATTCTTTGGTTGCCCGGGTCTTGAGGAGAAGATACTATAGATTGAGTTCACCACTAAGAGTAAACTCTGCTAGCAGTCCATCCTATGTGTGGACTAACATTTCTGCTGCAATGAAGTTGTTATTACTGGGAATCAGACATAAGATACACATTCAGGTTATGAAGTCAAGGTGTGGGAGGATCCGTGGATTCCAACGGATACAATAAGCAAGACGCAATATGAGGTGTGATAACTACTGTCCAAGATGTGGAGAACTAGAAGAATTTGTAATCCATACTATATTCGAATGTCCGCCAGCTCTACAAGCTTGGTCCTTATCATCGACTCCAACAAGCCCAGATATATTTCCAGTACCAACTGTCTACAAAAATATGGACTATCTATTCTGGAGGAAAAATAGCATTATCGAGCCAGAACAAGACAGAGATCCTTATCCCTGGATAAACTGGTATATTTAGAAGGTTAGGAATGACAAACTTTTCAGGGGGATAGACAAAGATCCTTTGGAGCTAGTTCGACATGCAGAAAGTAAATGCCAAGCATGGTTTGATGCGAACGAAGTGGTACAACCAGTGGTACAAGATATATAACAATACTGAGGAACCTCAAGTCATAAGTTTGTGTAATATTTGCTTGTTAGATGGATCTTGGACATCCTCTGCTCACTTTAGTGGATGTGGATGGGTCTGGATGGACAGTGGTGGGAACATTCAATTTATGGGGACAAGAAATTTCACTCGACGTGAATCAGCCTTGCATTCCGAAGTAGAAGCACTGTGATGGGAGATGGAGAATGTGTTTCAACATTCAAAATGCCAGAGCTTTGGGACAGACTATAAGGAGCTGATTGCAATGATAAATAAACCTCATGCTTGGTCAACTTTTACGACGGAATTAGAGAGGATAAAGACGCTACATATATGCTTTATGGACTTCAACATCACTCATGTTCCACGAGCGCACAATCAGATTTCAGATTTTTTAGCTAAGATTGCTAGATCCTTCCATAGGGAGTTACATTTTATTGATTATTCTATTCCGGTCTGGTTACCCAGACCACCTCAAGTTTGAGTAATATAATGACCTTTCGACGTCAAAAAAAAAAATCAATCTTCTAACTTACATCGCATTACTTTTTTTTCCAAAAGTATAATAATTACAAAGCTTATAGAGTATCCAAATAGATAACAAATAATTTCTTCAAAACAATCTATAACAAAGAAAACACGCATAATGTATTTTGTTTTCCAGAAGTATAACAATTTATTAGAAATTTTAGAAGAAAAAGATTTACTCTGGAAACTAATTTGATACAAGGAAAATATTTCAACGCTTTCTCGTTCTAAAAACCTCTCAATCTTATATATTAAAAGAAAAGTGACAACTTTGATTCATGTGTGATATTTTTAAAAATGGATTTTCCCTAGAGAATCATATTTCATTTATTTCTAACTAATATTTTGGCATATCACATCTTAAATAATTGACATCTATAACAACTTCACCTATAAAATTGTTTTATTTTTTCTTAATTATAAAAGTCTATATTCAAAAAAATATAACCAAATATAATTAAAATTTTTAAATATTTTTATAAAATGATTCATTAATTAATTTCATAATTAGTAATATAAATTATTATAAATTAATGTGAATTAAGATTTTATTAAAACTAAAAATAAAATTTTATATTATTTTCTTAAACTTTCTAATTATAATCTATATTTTGAAAAATTCTAACAAATCTGTTTAAAATATTTTAACAAGATCTTAATTAAAAAATTAGTTATGAAATATTATTATATATTTATAAAATTAAAAATATAAACTCTATCCTATTTTATCTATTATATAATCATAATCAATCATTTTAAGAGAAAATTATTATATTGAACTAAATATAATAAAATTATATTAAGTTGTTAAATTTCTATATTTTATTTTCTTAAGTATATGTTTAAAATATAATACGTAGGTAACACGTGTTAACATTAGTAAACTATATAATACATGTAAAATAATTAACATGTATTTCATTAAATCTAATAATATAAAATCTTTTAATCACGATATCTATTCATTTTAAATATATATATAATTTTTAAAAATATGTTAAAAATATTTTAACAATTTCTTAATTTTCAAAACATTTATGCTAATATTTCAACTTAATTAGCAATGAAATATTATTATGCATTAATATATATTATGTTATCATTTATAAAATAAAATAAAGGTTTTTATCTGATTTTATCCATTTTATATAATAATAATTCATATTAAATGAAATTTTTATATTGAACTAAATATGATAATGTTACATTAAATTTATAAAAAATCATAAATATAAAATATTTATGCTAAAAATATAATATGATGACTTTACGGCTTAACATTCACAAAATATATAATACATGTATAAAAATTAACATATGTTAGAATTTTTTATATAAAAAGTATATTATCTGAATGAAAAAAACATAAAAAATATTGTTAATTGGAAATTCGGCTTTGAAGGTTGGTTGGTTAAAATTGAGCATACATTTAATACAAAATAATTTTTAATATGTTGTTTAGTGCATATATTAATTTGTTCAATAAAGAAATACAAATACAATATGATAAATATTTAATAAGAAACGAAAAATATATATGACAGTTTTAAACAATTGATTAATTACAACATATAAACTTTAAAATTATTATATTTGAAATAGTTATATAAACATTTAAATTATGATTAACATTAAAAATTTATGATCTAAAATAAATAACTATATATATGTATATAACTGAAAACAAACAAGAGCTTGCTGAATCAAGATCTAGTTATATATATATATATATATATATATATATTTTTTTTTTTTTTTAAACAAAAAAAACCGTTGTAACCTATTTCTGCTCCTCCGGCTTTGACGTCAGTTTTCCTTTTTTACCAGTGCTTCATATATCAAGGGCACAAGTAATCTTAAGATTTCATGAATACTATGAAATGCGCACAACTTTTTTTTTCTGAATGATAATGCGCACAACTTGATCAATAGCTTGAATCGTAACATCCACTGGAGCCGGAGCCTCGTCATGCCGGCGAGAGTTCGTTTCTTTCCACAGAATAGATATAGCCATCTGTAACAGTTACTAAGGAGACATTTACTAAGAAACAAGTAATTGTGTCAGTCCAATCTGTAGCATCCCCAATCCTGAATAGGATTGTCGGAACGGACCATGGTTCGAGGAAAGCGAGCTGCTGATCAATCTGATCATAAGGCAAGCATTCCATGGTCTAAACAAGGTTAAGTACATCAAGACTTAACCATATGGGGATGTGAAACAAGTTAAAGGAGCTAGTCGAGTTAAACAGTAGCTGGACGACAAGTATGGATAGCTCGATCAAGCTAAACAAAGCTCAGTCTAGCTCACTCCAGCTCGGTCCAAACTATGTCAGCTCCACTAGCTGAGCTACTAGCTCACTCAGCTGGGTCAGCTGGGAGCCAGCTCATCTCAGCTAGACCGAGTGTTCGGGTCTCGGGTCGATGGTCCGGGTCCGGGCCGGTGGCGGGCCGGTTGGTCCGGCCATGTGGCCTATGAGCCATTGGGCTCTTGTGGGAAAGTCATGGGCTTGGTAATCAGGCCTGGGCTTGTGTTGGACGTGCCTAGATGGGTCTGGAACCTTCTATGGCGAATGGGTACAATCTGGTCCGTTGGTTATAATCAATGGCCAAGATCTGTCCCAAATGGATGCAAGCAAAGGATGTGTCCCTTGCAGGTGGCTCTTGGTTTCCTATATAAAGGGGACCACGACCATGGCTCAATTCATTCAGTCATTTCTCATTTCCAGAGAGAAAAACCGTGAGAGAAAGAGAGAAAGAAAGAGAGAGAGTTTCCGGTCAAGAGCAAGGCCGTTTGTGGTGGTCTGCGGTGGTTTCCGGCGAGTCTGATCGTTTGGGAATTAACTCCGGTCAAGCATGACTAGACCAGGCAAGGAGAAGGACGTGGAGCAACCTGAGATTGTCTCCAAGGTACGTGGTGAACCCTAGTCCCTTCGGTTCTAGACGGGCGGCCCTAGCGGTCTAGTCTAAGTTCGGTTGGTTCGATGGTTCCATCCTCTTCTCTTATTCTGTTTCTGATCATTCTTCTTCTCTTTCCACACGATGTGGTATGATGGTTAAGGCCAAAGGCGTGGCCTAAGGCTTAGTCAAATCATAACCAAACCACAAACCAGACCAGGGGGTCGGTTATGTGGCCAGTCCGAATCGTTCCAGCAATGGGCGGTTGGTCTGAACGGGTGGGAATGTCCCAAAGGGTACGAATTGCCAAGAGGCATGAATCACCAAGGGTTGTGAGTTACCAAAGGGTGCAAGTGACCAAAAGGTACTAGTTGCCAAGGGTTGCAAGTACCAAAGGGTACGAGTAACCAAAAGGTACCAGTTGCCAAGGGTTGCAAGTATCAAAGGGTACGAGGACCAAAAGGTGTGATCGACCCAAAGGGTGCATGTTCCAAACGGATGATCATTGGATGCAGGTTCTGTCCGATCCATATGGTTCAGTCCATGACTCTATAAGTCAGGACATAAGCTCGGTTCGTCTAAGTCGGGCATGAGTCAAGGCCAATCGGTTGGTAAACCTACCGGATGGGCTTGGGCCATACTTGGGCTGTGTGTATCCAGGCCTGGGCCGGATCAGGTAAGGAAGTCCATTGGGCCAATGGGCTGGACTTCAAAGTGGCCGATTGAACCTAGACCTTGTCCGACGGACGAATTGGTCTCAAGGCGAGACGGTTCTGTTTATGTTTCTGTTATTTCTGGACTGTCTATCTATTCTAAGTCATGTGGGGTGGTTGGTTGATTGACTTGGGATATGGTGGACAGTGTTGGATTATTTATGTGTTTGTCTTATCTGAGGTTTATCATAGTTCTAGGAGCCAAGCCAAGCATTGTAGAATCTAACTATTCTGTCTTCGGTGTGATTAATGCTTATCTGGTTATGGTTTCAGGAACTAAGGATGGTGGTGGTCAAACCCAGGAGCCGTGAGGACTCCATCAGTGAGAAGCTGTGCAGTGTGTGGCTAGATAATATTAGGGAGGAGCTTGTTATTGTTTATGAGACTGTTAATAAGTTATGTATTGGATCACATGTTTCTAAGTAATACAATTGAACTACATTATTATTCCGCTGTGCTATCTGGTTGATTGTTTATGAACCTCATATCTGAATATGACTTAGTAAATAAAAGACTTAAAAAGAATCAAATTCGCAAGGAAAATTTATAAAGTAAGCCGCGGGTCCAGTCGGGTCGAGAGACCAGGATCGGGTCTTACAAGTTGGTATCAGAGCGGAGTTGATTCTAGGATAGTCGGGTTATGGTAGTCTACACACACGCGCAGCCAGCTGATTAGGTCTCACGGTGAGGTCATTGATTGCTTAGCCTAGGGATTGTTTTGTTTTAATTCTGGTTAGTTTTTGTGTACTAACATGTCTGGAATCCTTAGGTTGGAAAAAGCAAGAGTAAGAAGTCCCGAAAGAGTAAGGAACCGGCTGAGCAGTCTGGCCAAGTGGTGGACCATGATGTCAACCTGACCGGGTTACCAACCGATCCGGTTGTAGCTAACACTGGTGCAGGATTACCTGAGGATCCAGCCAACCTTACTGGGGGACAAGGTGATGGTACGAACAGGGAGCATGAAAAGGAGCAGGAAGAGGAGGCAGAATCCTCAAATGCTAACCGTCATGTTGACCCGCGTACGGGAGCGGTCGATGGTACAGCAAACCAGGCCGCAGGACCATCCATGAAGGATGTGTTGGAAGCCATGAAGCTTATGGGCAATCAGATGGTTGCTATGACTCAGATGGTCACCCCTCTGGTGAACTCATCTGTGGGTCAAGCTACACCTAAGGCTACGGCCACGCCCATAGCAAATGGTGTGATTCAGGATACAGCCGAGGTGATCAAGATTGATCCACCTGTAAGGGCTGAGAGAAAGATGGACTACCTGAAATTGTTGGAACACATATCCCGTTTGGGTACCCGACATTTCTCAGGTAGTACCGATCCCATAGTGGCAGACGAGTGGAGGAGTAGGCTGGTCCGAAACTTCAGTTCTACTCGTTGCCCCGAGGATTACAAGAGAGACATTGCGATCCACTTCCTGGAAGGGGATGCGCATAATTGGTGGTTGGCTGTAGATAAGCGCACCAATGGAAGTCTCCAGAGTTTTGCGGAATTTGAAGTGGAATTCAACCGCAAATACTTTCCTGCAGAGGCATGGGACCGTCTGGAAGCCAAGTTCCTAGACCTGGTCCAAGGCGCAGGACCGTACGGGAGTACGAAGAGGAGTTCAACCGGCTCAGACGGTTTGTTGGAAGGGAGCTTGAGGACGAGGCAGTCCAGGTTCGTAGGTTCATCCGAGGCTTAAGGCCTGAACTGAAAACCCACTGCTCGATCCGCACCTTCAGCACCGTGTCTGAGTTAGTCGAACGGATGGCTCTTTTGGAGTCTAACTTGGCTGAGGAAGCTAAGCTTAAGACTCGGTCGCAGTCTGCCCTGTCCGGTAAGACAAACGACCGGAAGAGGAAATGGGACCAGGTGGACGGAGGTAAAGCCTCTGGTGACCGACCTGCGTGCCCTAAGTGTGGCAAACACCATCCAGGTGAATGCTGGAAAGCCATGGGAGCCTGTGTGCGTTGTGGCAGCATGGATCATTCAATCCGGGACTGCACTCGACCAGGTCGGACTCAGGGCCAATCTGGTGGAAGCGGCTCTCCTACTTGTTTCCATTGCGGCAAGAGTGGACATTACGTGAAGGATTGTCCCAAGCTGCAAGGAGGACAAGGGAAGGGACGTGGTGACACAGGCAAGCCGACCCTGAGCAGGCCGACCACTACACCGAGGGTGTACGAGCTGTCTCGGGACGACGGTGCTTCTGGATCGTTTGAATCGATCACTGGTAATTTCTGAACTTATCTTTTTAAATACAAGTAGAAATGCTTGGTCTGGAACCTAGAATGGCTAGGGGATTCTGATGTGGGACTCTTTTAGGGACCCTCATGATTGGTGGTGTGGAAACACACGTGCTTTTCGACACAGGGGCTACACATAGTTTTGTGAGTCCAGATCTGGTCGGAAAGGGTCTGTTCTGTCTGGAATCTGGGGATAATTCGAGACTAGTGAGGGCAGCCGGAGGGCAAGTCATGCACTCACTAGGGCTCATAAAGAATATCCCGGTGACGATCCAGGAGAGAAATCTGCCTGTAGATCTGATCGTTTCATGCTCTAGAATCACGGCGATCCTAGGCATGGACTGGTTGGGAAAGTATCGGGCCACTCTCGATTGTCACAAGGGTTGTGTGCAATTGGAGGGATGGGGTCGACCGATCCAGTACCAAAGTCCGAATCTGAGTCCGGCTCACCAGAAAGTAGTGGTATCAGCCCCGCGAACGGATGCTAAGTGAAGCCCCGCCACAATCACCACTATGGAGCGCAATTCTATTGATCCGGTGATCTGTCTGCTCGATCCAAGGGATCTGTCTGCTCTGCCTCGATCCAAGGGATCTGCTCTGTCGATCCAAGGGATCTGCATGCCTGCGATCCAAGGGATCTGCTCTGTTCGGATCCAAGGGATCTCTGTCGATCCAAGGGATCTCTCTCGATCCAAGGGATCTGCTTGCCTGATCCAAGGGATCTGTCTGTTCTGATCCAATGGATCTGTCTGCTCTGTCGAGGACTCGTTGGTGTCCGAGTTCCCGGATGTGTTCGACAGGTGTCCCCCCCGGTCGGATCCATTCACGATCGACTGGAGGACAGCTCCGCTGTCCAAGAGTCCGATCGAATGGCTCCAGCCGAGATGGCTGAGTTAAAGAAGCAATTGGAAGAATTGCTTGACAAGGGGTTCATACGTCCGAGTAGTTCTCCTTGGGTGCACCAGTCCTCTTGTGAAAAGAAGGATGGTAGCATGCCCTGTATCGACTATCGTGGGTTGAACAGGTTACCGTGAAGAACAAGTACCGTTGCCAGGATAGACGAGTTGTTGGATCAACTCAAAGGAGCTAAGTGGTTTTCTAAGATCGATTTGGCCTCGGGGTATCATCAGATTCCCATAGAGCCAAACGATATTAAGAAGACAACATTTAGGACCAGGTACGGCCATTACGAGTTTGTGGTTATGCCTTTCGGTCTGACCAATGCACCTGCTGCATTCATGAAAATGATGAACAGCGTGTTCCGAGATTTCTTGGACGAATCAGTTATTATCTTCATAGATGATATACTAATTTACTCCAAGGATGAGGAATCTCATCGAAACATCCGAGGGCTGTGCTGGAACGGTTACGAGAACACAAGCTTTATGCTAAACTCAGCAAGTGCAGTTTTTGGCAAAAGAGCATTGGGTTCCTCGGTCATATCGTGTCCGACCAGGGCGTCTCAGTGGATCCAGAGAAGATCAGGGCAATCAAGGATTGGCCCCGACCACGCAATGCCTCAGAAGTTAGGAGCTTCTTAGGGCTGGCAGGTTACTACAGGAAGTTTGTGAAAGGATTCGCAAGCTTGGCTCAGCCTATGACCAGGTTGACGGAAAGACGCGTTAAGTTCACATGGTCCGAGGAGTGTGAGAGATGTTTCTCCGCACTTAAAGACATGCTGACTAGCGCACCTATCCTGGTTCTTCCGGAAGCTGATCAACCTTATGTGGTCTACACGGACGCGTCCATAACTGGTCTTGGTTGCGTGTTAACTCAACATGGGAAGGTCATCGCTTATGCGTCAAGGCAGCTGAAGAAACATGAGGGAAACTACCCCACCCATGATCTCGAAATGGCTGCGGTATTCGCTTTAAAGATTTGGCGCTCATATTTGTATGGAGCCAAGGTTCAGATACTTACAGACCATAAAAGTCTTAAGTATATATTCACCCAGCCTGAGCTAAATCTAAGGCAAAGGAGGTGGATGGAATTTGTAGCTGACTACGATCTCGACATTGCCTATCATCCGGGCAAGGCCAACCTAGTGGCTCACGCCTTGAGCCGGAGGCGTGCAGATGTAGCAGTTGGAATGGAGACGGACGGCCAGGAAGGTTCGGTCCGTACTCTAGAGTTGTATGCTACGACCCAAGAGAGTGAAACGCCGGGCTAGAGGCGGTAAACCAAGCCGACCTGCTTACTCGAATTCGGATAGCTCAGGGTCAAGATGAGAACTTGAAAACAGTTGCTCAGAATGATAGGACGGAGTATCAAACCGCAAAGGACGGTACCATCCTAGTCAATGAACGGATCAGCGTTCCTAATGATAAGAACCTAAAGGAGGAGATTTTGAGAGAAGCTCATAAGTCTAGATTCTCGATTCATCCTGGTGCAACCAAGATGTATCAGAACCTCAAAAGGTATTATCATTGGATCCGTATGAAAGTCGATGTTGCAGAATGGGTGGCCAAGTGTCCAACTTGCCAGCTCATCAAAGCTGAACATCAAGTTCCTAGTGGGCTATTACAGAGCTTGCCTATTCCGGAGTGGAAGTGGGATCACATTGCAATGGACTTTGTAACTGGTTTTCCCACAACCAGGAATAAGAAAGATGCAGTTTGGGTGGTTGTGGATCGCCTCACCAAATCAGCACACTTTCTGGCCATCAAGAAAACGGATGGGGTCGAATCAATTGTAAGGATATATATTGATGAGATCGTCCGGCTTCATGGTGTGCCGGCCAGCATTGTATCAGATAGGGATCCGAGGTATACTTCTAGATTCTGGAGAGCTTTTCAAAAGGCTCTAGGAACAAGGGTAACCATGAGTACCGCCTATCACCCACAGACAGACGGACAGTCGGAACGGACGATCCGGACGCTAGAAGATATGTTGCGAGCATGTGTCCTAGACTGGGGTGACTCCTGGGAGAGACATCTACCCTTGGTAGAATTTGCTTACAACAATAGCTTCCACAGGAGCATTGGCTTGTCGCCAAATGAAGCTCTATATGGGCGTCCCTGTAGGACACCCTTGTGCTGGACCCAAGTGGGGGAGCGCAGCATGATTGGTCCTGAGATTGTCGAGGAGACAACCAAAAGATCAAGCTAGTAAGGGATAAGATGAGAGAAGCCCAGGATCGCCAAAAGAACTATGCAGATAAACGTAGAAAGGATCTCGAGTTCGAAGTAGGTGACTTGGTTTATCTCAAAATGATTACCTTCAAGGGAAGGGTAAGAATTTCCGGAAGAAGGAAATTAGATCCAAGGTACTTGGGTCCGTTTAAGATAATAGAAAGAGTGGGTATGGTGGCTTACAAGCTAGACTTGCCAGCCAAGATGGATGCATACCATAATGTGTTCCATGTCTCCCAACTCAAGAAATGTCTAGCGGACCAAGACATTGTTCTTCCTGTTATTCCTGATAATCTAGGAAAGAATCTAACCTTGGAAACGAGGCCAGTTCGAATAGTAGATAGGATGGAAAAAGCAACAAGGAAGAAGACAGTTCAGATGATCAAGGTCGTCTGGGACTGCAATGGAAAGGATATCATCACTTGGGAAACTGAAGCTAGGATGAAAGCTGAGTACCCAGAGTGGTTTCAAGAGTTTGTTTCAGCAGAAACAAATGATTCGGATTCGAGGACGAATCCATTCCAAGTGGGGGAGACTTGTAGCATCCCCAATCCTGAATAGGATTGTCGGAACGACCATGGTTCGAGGAAAGCGAGCTGCTGATCAATCTGATCATAAGGCAAGCGTTCCATGGTCTAAACAAGGTTAAGTACATCAAGACTTAACCATATGGGGATGTGAAACAAGTTAAAGGAGCTAGTCGAGTTAAACAGTAGCTTGACGACAAGTATGGATAGCTCGATCAAGCTAAACAAAGCTCAGTCTAGCTCACTCCAGCTCGGTCCAAACTATGTCAGCTCCACTAGCTGAGCTACTAGCTCACTCAGCTGGGTCAGCTGGGAGCCAGCTCATCTCAGCTAGACCGAGTGTTCGGGTCTCGGGTCGATGGTCCGGGTCCGGCCGGTGGCGGGCCGGTTGGTCCGGCCATGTGGCCTATGAGCCATTGGGCTCTTGTGGGCAAGTCATGGGCTTGGTAATCAGGCCTGGGCTTGTGTTGGACGTGCCTAGATGGGTCTGGAACCTTCTATGGCGAATGGGTACAATCTGGTCCGTTGGTTATAATCAATGGCCAAGATCTGTCCCAAATGGATGCAAGCAAAGGATGTGTCCTTGCAGGTGGCTCTTGGTTTCCTATATAAAGGGACCACGACCATGGCTCAATTCATTCAGTCATTTCTCATTCCAGAGAGAAAACCGTGAGAGAAAGAGAGAAAGAAAAGAGAGAGTTTCCGGTCAAGAGCAAGGCCGCTTGTGGTGGTCTCATGTGGTTTCCGCGAAGTCTGATCGCTTGGGAATTAACTCCGGTCAAGCATGACTAGACCAGGCAAGGAGAAGGACGTGGAGCAACCTGAGATTGTCTCCAAGGTACGTGGTGAACCCTAGTCCCTTCGGTTCTAGACGGGCTGCCCTAGCGGTCTAGTCTAAGTTCGTTGGTTCGATGGTTCCATCCTCTTCTTTATTCTGTTTCTGATCATTCTTCTTCTCTTTCCACACGATGTGGTATGATGGTTAAGGCCAAAGGCGTGGCCTAAGGCTTAGTCAAATCATAACCAAACCACAAACCAGACCAGGGTCGGTTATGTGGCCAGTCCAATCGCTCCAGCAATGGGCGGTTGGTCTGAACGGGTGGGAATGTCCCAAAGGGTACGAATTGCCAAGAGGCATGAATCACCAAGGGTTGTGAGTTACCAAAGGGTGCAAGTGACCAAAAGGTACTAGTTGCCAAGGGTTGCAAGTACCAAAGGGTACGAGTAACCAAAAGGTACCAGTTGCCAAGGGTTGCAAGTATCAAAGGGTACGAGGACCAAAAGGTGTGATCGACCCAAAGGGTGCATGTTCCAAACGGATGATCATTGGATGCAGGTTCTGTCCGATCCATATGGTTCAGTCCATGACTCTATAAGTCAGGACATAAGCACGGTTCGTCTAAGTCGGGGCATGAGTCGCAAGGCCAATCGGTTGGTAAGCCTACCGGATGGGCTTGGGCCATACTTGGGCTGTGTGTATCCAGGCCTGGGCCGGATCAGGTAAGGAAGTCCATTGGGCCAATGGGCTGGACTTCAAAAGTGGCCGATTGAACCTAGACCTTGTCCGGACGGACGAATTGGTCTCAAGGCGAGACGGTTCTTTATGTTTCTATTTCTCTGGACTGTCTATCTATTCTAAGTCATGTGGGGTGGTTGGTTGATTGACTTGGGATATGGTGGACAGTGTTGGATTATTTATGTGTTTGTCTTATCTGAGGTTTATCATAGTTCTAGGAGCCAAGCCAAGCATTGTAGAATCTAACTATTCTGTCTTCGGTGTGATTAATGCTTATCTGGTTATGGTTTCAGGAACTAAGGATGGTGGTGGTCAAACCCAGGAGCCGTGAGGACTCCATCAGTGAGAAGCTGTGCAGTGTGTGGCTAGATAATATTAGGGAGGAGCTTGTTATTGTTTATGAGACTGTTAATAAGTTATGTATTGGATCACATGTTTCTAAGTAATACAATTGAACTACATTATTATTCCGCTGTGCTATCTGGTTGATTGTTTATGAACCTCATATCTGAATATGACTTAGTAAATAAAGACTTAAAAGAATCAAATTCGCAAGGAAAATTTATAAAGTAAGCCGCTGGTCCAGTCGGGTCGAGAGACCAGGATCGGTCTTACAAGTTGGTATCGAGCGGAGTTGATTCTAGGATAGTCGGGTTATGGTAGTCTACACACACGCGCAGCCAGCTGATTAGGTCTCACGGTGAGGTTATTGATTGCTTAGCCTAGGGATTGTTTTGTTTTATTTCTGGTTAGTTTTTGTGTACTAACGGGTCTGGAATCCTTAGGTTGAAAAAGCAAGAGTAAGAAGTCCCGAAGAGTAAGGAACCGGCTGAGCAGTCTGGCCAAGTGGTGGACCATGATGTCAACCTGACCGGGTTACCAACCGATCCGGTTGTAGCTAACACTGGTGCAGGATTACCTGAGGATCCAGCCAACCTTACTGGGGACAAGGTGATGGTACGAACAGGGAGCATGAAAAGGAGCAGGAAGAGGAGGCAGAATCCTCAAATGCTAACCGTCATGTTGACCCGCGTACGGGAGCGGTCGATGGTACAGCAAACCAGGCCGCAGGACCATCCATGAAGGATGTGTTGGAAGCCAGGAAGCTTATGGGCAATCAGATGGTTGCTATGACTCAGATGGTCACCCCTCTGGTGAACTCATCTGTGGGTCAAGCTACACCTAAGGCTACGGCCACGCCCATAGCAAATGGTGTGATTCAGGATACAGCCGAGGTGATCAAGATTGATCCACCTGTAAGGGCTGAGAGAAAGATGGACTACCTGAAATTGTTGGAACACATATCCCGTTTGGGTACCCGACATTTCTCAGGTAGTACCGATCCCATAGTGGCAGACGAGTGGAGGAGTAGGCTGGTCCGAAACTTCAGTTCTACTCGTTACCCCGAGGATTACAAGAGAGACATTGCGATCCACTTCCTGGAAGGGGATGCGCATAATTGGTGGTTGGCTGTAGATAAGCGCACCAATGGAAGTCTCCAGAGTTTTGCGGAATTTGAAGTGGAATTCAACCGCAAATACTTTCCTGCAGAGGCATGGGACCGTCTGGAAGCCAAGTTCCTAGACCTGGTCCAAGGCCGCAGGACCGTACGGGAGTACGAAGAGGAGTTCAACCGGCTCAGACGGTTTGTTGGAAGGGAGCTTGAGGACGAGGCAGTCCAGGTTCGTAGGTTCATCCGAGGCTTAAGGCCTGAACTGAAAACCCACTGCTCGATCTGCACCTTCAGCACCGTGTCTGAGTTAGTCGAACGGATGGCTCTTTTGGAGTCTAACTTGGCTGAGGAAGCTAAGCTTAAGACTCGGTCGCAGTCTGCCCTGTCCGGTAAGACAAACGACCGGAAGAGGAAATGGGACCAGGTGGACGGAGGTAAAGCCTCTGGTGACCGACCTGCGTGCCCTAAGTGTGGCAAACACCATCCAGGTGAATGCTGGAAAGCCATGGGAGCCTGTGTGCGTTGTGGCAGCATGGATCATTCAATCCGGGACTGCACTCGACCAGGTCGGACTCAGGGCCAATCTGGTGGAAGCGGCTCTCCTACTTGTTTCCATTGCGGCAAGAGTGGACATTACGTGAAGGATTGTCCCAAGCTGCAAGGAGGACAAGGGAAGGGACGTGGTGACACAGGCAAGCCGACCCGAGCAGGCCGACCACTACACCGAGGGTGTACGAGCTGTCTCGGGACGACGGTGCTTCTGGATCGTTTGAATCGATCACTGGTAATTTCTGAACTTATCTTTTTAAATACAAGTAGAAATGCTTGGTCTGGAACCTAGAATGGCTAGGGGATTCTGATGTGGGACTCTTTTAGGGACCCTCATGATTGGTGGTGTGGAAACACACGCTCTTTTCGACACGGGGCTACACATAGTTTTGTGAGTCCAGATCTGGTCGGAAAGGGTCTGTTCTGTGGAATCGGGATAATTCGAGACTAGTGAGGGCAGCCGGAGGGCAAGTCATGCACTCACTAGGGCTCATAAAGAATATCCCGTGACGATCCGGAGAGAAATCTGCCTGTAGATCTGATCGTTCGCCTACGAATCACGGTGATCCTAGGCATGGACTGGTTGGGAAAGTATCGGGCCACTCTCGATTGTCACAAGGGTTGTGTGCAATTGAGGGATCGGGTCGACCGATCCAGTACCAAAGTCTGAATCTGAGTCCGCTCACCGAAGTAGTGGTATCAGCAGTCCGTGCGTAACGGATGCTAAGACAGGTTGTGAAGCCCTTCCGCCACAATCACCACTATGGAGCTGCAATTCTGTTGATCCGAGTGATCTGTCTGTTCTGTCTGATCCAAGGGATCTGTCTGTTCTGTCTGATCCAAGGGATCTGTCTGTTCTGTCTGATCCAAGGGATCTTCATTCGATCCAAGGGATCTGCTCGTCGATCCAAGGGATCTGTCTCTCTCGATCCAAGGGATCTGCCTGTTCTGCGATCCAAGGGATCTGTCTGATCCAAGGGATCTGTCTGTTCTGTCTGATCCAATGGATCTGTCTGTTCTGTCTGAGGACTCGTTGGTGTCTGAGTTCCCGGATGTGTTCTGTTCGGACAATGGTGTCCCCCCTGATAGGTCGGATCCATTCACGATCGAACTGGAACCAGGGACAGCTCCGCTGTCCAAGAGTCCGTATCGAATGGCTCCAGCCGAGATGGCTGAGTTAAAGAAGCAATTGGAAGAATTGCTTGACAAGGGGTTCATACGTCCGAGTAGTTCTCCTTGGGGTGCACCAGTCCTCTTTGTGAAAAAGAAGGATGGTAGCATGCGTCTGTGTATCGACTATCGTGGGTTGAACAGGGTTACTGTGAAGAACAAGTACCCGTTGCCCAGGATAGACGAGTTGTTGGATCAACTCAAAGGAGCTAAGTGGTTTTCTAAGATCGATTTGGCCTCGGGGTATCATCAGATTCCCATAGAGCCAAACGATATTAAGAAGACAACATTTAGGACCAGGTACGGCCATTACGAGTTTGTGGTTATGCCTTTCGGTCTGACCAATGCACCTGCTGCATTCATGAAAATGATGAACAGCGTGTTCCGAGATTTCTTGGACGAATCAGTTATTATCTTCATAGATGATATACTAATTTACTCCAAGGATGAGGAATCTCATCGGAAACATCTGAGGGCTGTGCTGGAACGGTTACGAGAACACAAGCTTTATGCTAAACTCAGCAAGTGCAGTTTTTGGCAAAAGAGCATTGGGTTCCTCGGTCATATCGCGGTCCCACCAGGCGGTGGATCCAGAGAAGATCAGGGCAATCAAGGATTGGCCCCGACCACGCAATGCCTCAGAAGTTAGGAGCTTCTTAGGGCTGGCAGGTTACTACAGGAAGTTTGTGAAAGGATTCGCAAGCTTGGCTCAGCCTATGACCAGGTTGACCGGAAAAGACGTTAAGTTCACATGGTTCGAGGAGTGTGAGAGATGTTTCTCCGCACTTAAAGACATGCTGACTAGCGCACCTATCCTGGTTCTTCCGGAAGCTGATCAACCTTATGTGGTCTACACGGACGCGTCCATAACTGGTCTTGGTTGCGTGTTAACTCAACATGGGAAGGTCATCGCTTATGCGTCAAGGCTGCTGAAGAAACATGAGGGAAACTACCCCACCCATGATCTCGAAATGGCTGCGGTAGTATTCGCCTTAAAGATTTGGCGTTCATATTTGTATGGAGCCAAGGTTCAGATACTTACAGACCATAAAAGTCTTAAGTATATATTCACCCAGCCTGAGCTAAATCTAAGGCAAAGGAGGTGGATGGAATTTGTAGCTGACTACGATCTCGACATTGCCTATCATCCGGGCAAGGCCAACCTAGTGGCTGACGCCTTGAGCCGGAGGCGTGCAGATGTAGCAGTTGGAATGGAGACGGACGGCCAGGAAGGTTCGGTCCGTACTCTAGAGTTGTATGCTACGACCCAAGAGAGTGAAACGCCGGGCTAGAGGCGGTAAACCAAGCCGACCTGCTTACTCAATTCGGATAGCTCAGGGTCAAGATGAGAACTTGAAAACAGTTGCTCAGAATGATAGGACGGAGTATCAAACCGCAGGACGGTACCATCCTAGTCAATGAACGGATCAGCTTCCTAATGATAAGAACCTAAAGGAGGAGATTTTGAGAGAAGCTCATAAGTCTAGATTCTCGATTCATCCTGGTGCAACCAAGATGTATCAGAACCTCAAAAGGTATTATCATTGATCCGTATGAAAGTCGATGTTGCAGAATGGGTGGCCAAGTGTCCAACTTGCCAGCTCATCAAAGCTGAACATCAAGTTCCTAGTGGGCTATTACAGAGCTTGCCTATTCCGAGTGGAAGTGGGATCACATTGCAATGGACTTTGTAACTGGTTTTCCCACAACCAGGAATAAGAAAGATGCAGTTTGGGTGGTTGTGGATCGCCTCACCAAATCAGCACACTTTCTGGCCATCAAGAAAACGGATGGGGTCGAATCAATTGTAAGGATATATATTGATGAGATCGTCCGGCTTCATGGTGTGCCGGCCAGCATTGTATCAGATAGGGATCCGAGGTATACTTCTAGATTCTGGAGAGCTTTTCAAAAGGCTCTAGGAACAAGGGTAACCATGAGTACCGCCTATCACCCACAGACAGACGGACAGTCGGAACGGACGATCCGGACGCTAGAAGATATGTTGCGAGCATGTGTCCTAGACTGGGGTGACTCCTAGGAGAGACATCTACCCTTGGTAGAATTTGCTTACAACAATAGCTTCCACAGGAGCATTGGCATGTCGCCATATGAAGCTCTATATGGGCGTCCCTGTAGGACACCCTTGTGCTGGACCCAAGTGGGGGAGCGCAGCATGATTGGTCCTGAGATTGTCGAGGAGACAACCGAAAAGATCAAGCTAGTAAGGGATAAGATGAGAGAAGCCCAGGATCGCCAAAAGAACTATGCAAATAAACGTAGAAAGGATCTCGAGTTCGAAGTAGGTGACTTGGTTTATCTCAAAATGATTACCTTCAAGGGAAGGGTAAGAATTTCCGGAAGAAGGAAATTAGATCCAAGGTACTTGGGTCCGTTTAAGATAATAGAAAGAGTGGGTATGGTGGCTTACAAGCTAGACTTGCCAGCCAAGATGGATGCATACCATAATGTGTTCCATGTCTCCCAACTCAAGAAATGTCTAGCGGACCAAGACATTGTTCTTCCTGTTATTCCTGATAATCTAGGAAAGAATCTAACCTTGGAAACGAGGCCAGTTCGAATAGTAGATAGGATGGAAAAAGCAACAAGGAAGAAGACAGTTCAGATGATCAAGGTCGTCTGGGACTGCAATGGAAAGGATATCATCACTTGGGAAACTGAAGCTAGGATGAAAGCTGAGTACCCAGAGTGGTTTGAACAGTTTGTTTCAGCAGAAACAAATGATTCGGATTCGAGGACGAATCCATTCCAAGTGGGGGAGACTTGTAGCATCCCCAATCCTGAATAGGATTGTCGGAACGGACCATGGTTCGAGGAAAGCGAGCTGCTGATCAATCTGATCATAAGGCAAGCGTTCCATGGTCTAAACAAGGTTAAGTACATCAAGACTTAACCATATGGGGATGTGAAACAAGTTAAAGGAGCTAGTCGAGTTAAACAGTAGCTTGACGACAAGTATGGATAGCTCGATCAAGCTAAACAAAGCTCAGTCTAGCTCACTCCAGCTCGGTCCAAACTATGTCAGCTCCACTAGCTGAGCTACTAGCTCACTCAGCTGGGTCAGCTGGGAGCCAGCTCATCTCAGCTAGACCGAGTGTTCGGGTCTCGGGTCGATGGTCCGGGTCCGGGCCGGTGGCGGGCCGGTTGGTCCGGCCATGTGGCCTATGAGCCATTGGGCTCTTGTGGGCAAGTCATGGGCTTGGTAATCAGGCCTGGGCTTGTGTTGGACGTGCCTAGATGGGTCTGGAACCTTCTATGGCGAATGGGTACAATCTGGTCCGTTGGTTATAATCAATGGCCAAGATCTGTCCCAAATGGATGCAAGCAAAGGATGTGTCCTTGCAGGTGGCTCTTGGTTTCCTATATAAAGGGACCACGACCATGGCTCAATTCATTCAGTCATTTCTCATTTCCAGAGAGAAAACCGTGAGAGAAAGAGAGAAAGAAAGAGAGAGAGTTTCGGTCAAGAGCAAGGCCGTTTGTGGTGGTCTCGGTGGTTTCCGCGAGTCTGATCGTTTGGGAATTAACTCGGTCAAGCATGACTAGACCAGGCAAGGAGAAGGACGTGGAGCAACCTGAGATTGTCTCCAAGGTACGTGGTGAACCCTAGTCCCTTCGGTTCTAGACGGGCGGCCCTAGCGGTCTAGTCTAAGTTCGGTTGGTTCGATGGTTCCATCCTCTTCTCTTATTCTGTTTCTGATCATTCTTCTCTTTCCACACGATGTGGTATGATGGTTAAGGCCAAAGGCGTGGCCTAAGGCTTAGTCAAATCATAACCAAACCACAAACCAGACCAGGGGTCGGTTATGTGGCCAGTCCGAATCGTTCCAGCAATGGGCGGTTGGTCTGAACGGGTGGGAATGTCCCAAAGGGTACGAATTGCCAAGAGGCATGAATCACCAAGGGTTGTGAGTTACCAAAGGGTGCAAGTGACCAAAAGGTACTAGTTGCCAAGGGTTGCAAGTACCAAAGGGTACGAGTAACCAAAAGGTACCAGTTGCCAAGGGTTGCAAGTATCAAAGGGTACGAGGACCAAAGGTGTGATCGACCCAAAGGGTGCATGTTCCAAACGGATGATCATTGGATGCAGGTTCTGTCCGATCCATATGGTTCAGTCCATGACTCTATAAGTCAGGACATAAGCACGGTTCGTCTAAGTCGGGGCATGAGTCGCAAGGCCAATCGGTTGGTAAGCCTACCGGATGGGCTTGGGCCATACTTGGGCTGTGTGTATCCAGGCCTGGGCCGGATCAGGTAAGGAAGTCCATTGGGCCAATGGGCTGGACTTCAAAAGTGGCCGATTGAACCTAGACCTTGTCCGGACGGACGAATTGGTCTCAAGGCGAGACGGTTCTGTTTATGTTTCTGTTATTTCTCTGGACTGTCTATCTATTCTAAGTCATGTGGGGTGGTTGGTTGATTGACTTGGGATATGGTGGACAGTGTTGGATTATTTATGTGTTTGTTTTATCTGAGGTTTATCATAGTTCTAGGAGCCAAGCCAAGCATTGTAGAATCTAACCGTTCTGTCTTCGGTGTGATTAATGCTTATCTGGTTATGATTTCAGGAACTAAGGATGGTGGTGGTCAAACCCAGGAGCCGTGAGGACTCCATCAGTGAGAATCTGTGCAGTGTGTGGCTAGATAATATTAGGGAGGAGCTTGTTATTGTTTATGAGACTGTTAACAAGTTATGTATTGGATCACATGTTTCTAAGTAATACAATTGAACTACATTATTATTCCGCTGTGCTATCTGGTTGATTGTTTATGAACCTCATATCTGAATATGACTTAGTAAATAAAAGACTTAAAAAGAATCAAATTCGCAAGGAAAATTTATAAAGTAAGCCGCGGGTCCAGTCGGGTCGAGAGACCAGGATCGGGTCTTACACAATCCGTCTTAAGCCAAAAACTCTGTTTTGAAATTGTCATGATCATGCCTCTGTAGGACCCTATCACAACCGGAGGAGGGGATCAGGTTTCGGCAAGGCCACAATTTTCTAATAGAAATGGGGAAACATTCGCTTCCCGCGACTTTGAAGGTTCCAGCAAGACCCTTCGACCACATTAGCAAGAGTGTCAGACACTACAGGAAATATGGGTATTAATAGCAGAAGATGATAGCGTTTTTCTGTATTATGCTATGCTTGATATACCTCTTACTTTTAGATAGCATTTGTGAAAATGCAAATGCTATAACTGGTTTGTCTGCTTTTATTTCTGTAAAACAGGAAACTGATGACAAAAAAAATGAAAATAATGCGGGAAAATGATTGATTTTCCCTCTCATCCTTTTTCATTTTCTCTCTCACTCCATTTTATTTGCCTACACCCTAAAACCAAAATTTTATAAACAACCTCTAAACTCTAAACAAAATCTTTAAACTCTAATATTTTTACATCAAATCTTAAATTAATTTCAAATCTTAAATATAAAGTCAATATTAATATTCTCAAAAATTATTCTCAAATCTTAAATTAATACTCCTAAACTCTAAACGCAAACTTCAAACTCAAATATTTTAACAACAAAACTTAAATTTAACCTAAAATATTAAAAATTTACTCAAAAATTATTTCTTTTTCAAAATTAATTTTAATACCCTAAACCTTTTAACCCTATACTTAAACTTCTTTTCTAAACTCATGACACGTTTATGTTTATCTGTTGAATCCCTAAACTCTAACAAATTTTAACCCTAAACTATAAACACAAACTTTAAACTCTAATATTCTAACATCAAATCTTTAATTAACTTCAAACTTAAATATAAAATCAAATATTAATATTCTCAAAAATTAATCTCAAATCTTAAATTAATACTCCTAAACTCTAAACATAAACCTCAAATTCTAGTATTTTAACAACAAATCTTAAATTTAACTTAAAATATTAAAAATAAACTCAAAAATTATTTCTTTTTCAAAAATTAATCTCAATATCCTAAACCTTTAACCCTATACTCAGACCTCTTTTCTAAACTCATAACACCTTTATGATTATCTGTTGAATCCCTAAACCCTAAACAAGTTTTTAAACCTTAAACTATAAACACAAACTTTAAACTCTAATATTTTAACATCAAATCTTAAATTAACTTCAGATCTTAAATATAAACTCAAATATTAATATTCTCAAAAATTAATCTCAAATCTTAATTATGTTCTTTATTTTTAAATAATTAACAAGAATAATAAAAAATTAAAATAAAAATTTAAAAATAAATAATTTTAATGTACATAATAACAAAAGATAGCAGCGTAAAAAACGCTACTAAAAGTGTCGGACCTATTATAACAGGCGCTGTCAGAGCGACTAAGGAAGCGCTATTATACAGAAATCATAGCGTTTTATGGCTGCTACTAATACCCATATTTCCTATAGTGTGGGTATCGTTGTCCATTCCTAACCAATTAGAAATAAAATGATCGTCGATCATTGACTTCTACGCATGCAATCATTGGCTATGGGCGAAGTTTTAACAGCTTGCATGGATATATATTTACTATTTGTACTGGTAGTACATTTCCAAGATTTTCTACAACTTAAGAGTTTTGGCTTCTATAGTTATAGTGGACAACACTAATTTGCAAGTTTACTTTAGTTGATGTTATCTTATGGGTTTACCTTACTTTTCTACACCGAATGCACCTCTCCGACCGTTAGTTTCATTGGTTAATATTTGTGACCAGATTTAGCTATTAAATTATTTATCACAAAGGAAACTGTAAATACTACACTTTATATCTTTGACATCTTAAGATCAAAAATGAATCATTTCAATATTCTTATGTTAGTTATTGTTATGTATTTTAGTTTGAAAGAATGTTCCGGATGCGCTCTAAACACTTTGGAATTTAGAAACAACCTTGGACCCGGTCACATTCTCAAAGTCAACTGCACATCCAACAGAAACGAAATCAAAGGTATTCAAGAATAAAATTCAAAGAATTTTACAACTTTCCGGTTAATGAGAGAGGGAAAAAGAGAATAGTATGGCGTTGTCACTTAAGGCAGGGAATTTAATCAATTATGGAGAGCATATAGAGGAGGCTACATGGCTCGAGGTGGTCAGAAACGTGAATATGTTGCTCGACCTGATTGCATTTTCATAGTTAAAAACAATTTTCTGAACACCAAACAAATACTTCTTTGGGACGTTATTAAATAATGTGTTATCTTTCTTCTTCTTAAGGTAATATTTATGAAGCTGAGTTTTTCGGTGCCTTGTACCCTAAGTCATTTCTTTTTTTAATTAGGGTTATAATATACAAAAAGTACAATTATATTATATTGTATCAAATTCTAAATTATATCCCTTAATTTTTTTTCTTTTACTTGTATATGAATTTTCTCTTCGATAAACATATTTCCACTCGTATATTCTTTCAATTTTTGTGAATTCTATTATTGCAAATCACTTAACCCTTTTTCATCTTATATCCTTAATTAGTTTCTGTAGAAAATAATTTTTTCGTTACAACGACTAAATTTTTTAAAGATGTAGCAAGTTTATGTAATATGTGGAAAATCTTAAGAGAGTTGATTTAGCTACATATATTATCAAAGTGCGCTTTCCTTTTCCGGTACATATTTGTTTTGAACTCTAGAGTTAAGCGTGTTTGAGTTGGAGTAGTGGAAGGATGGATGATCTATTAGAAAATGATTTGCAATAGCGTGCAAGTGAGGACAAAGCACAGAGAACGGTCATGTGGTAATTGCAGGACAGTAAACAATGATTTCGAAAAAATTAACGCTCGCACGTCGGAGCCATGGGAGTCAGGGCGTTATAGTTTAAGAGATGAAAGAAGACAATTTCCACCACATGGTTTTAGCTCATTGTTTTTACCTTCTATAAAGAAGACGATGAGAATTCTTATACTTGAAGAGAAATATCTACGATATGCTTATTCTAGGAGGAAAAGAAAACGTTATTTTTAACTAGTATTTCCAGTTCATTGTTATAACCCATTTATAATATCTAAATCTCATCATCTTATTATTTTACAAAAAAGATTCGGCTCATGTAGTTTGACCCTATCTGTTATATTGAAAAAAGATTTATGTACAAAGGTTATTCATCATGTATATGTTATTTTGGTTTGTAGATGTTATGTTGGTGTTAAGAATTATCGGAATGTTGGGAGTGGGAGTGATTTCGATCTCTCACCGGCCTGCTGTTTTTACTAGGCCAGGAATGTTGGGAGTGGGAGTGATTTCGATCTCTCACCAGCCTGCTGTTTTTACTAGGCCAGATGTTGGACTGAAATTCTTTATTGCAAACCTTACTTGGACCATTCCACTCGATCACGATGATACTATGTTTGGTCAACTCAACACGCTCATACATAATAGGCTTATATTTTAATTACATTTATTTCTATTTTACATGCTAAGAGACTTAGATCCGGATGTATGCTTGGATCCGGATTTGAGAAGGTAAAGTGATCCGAGGGAAATCTCGTTCTATTTTTGCTCTGATTGCAGACAAGGAACATCCGGTTATTATCAAACATATTGACTAGATCACAGGAATAGGAAAACGCGTACATCACTTATGTATAAAAATCTTGTAGTGTAGTGGTATGTGCAACTTTATTGTTGTTTCAGTCAAATTTTTTTTTTTTTGTCTAAATTAATTAGGGTTCAAGACAAACATAATGTATATATATGGGGAACCAATTTATTCTTACTTTAGGCAGTCGTATACATGAGACTAGACCTAAGAAATTAAAAGCATGGGAGAATGTCCTATATAGCGGATAATTGTGAGTTTGAGTGTTTGCGATGTGAGTTTATAAGAAAAGTAAGAGTTATATTAGTTAAATTGAAATCAAGTTTTATATAATAGGTAGAGATATCAAATTGTTTACTACTAAGACGATGTCTAACAATCAATGGTGATTTTTTTGTGTAGTGAAATTTCCATGATATATTTTAAGATGTTTTGTATGGGACTCTAAGTTAGCCGATCAACTTCTACATTTATAGATTAGATTGAAAGCTCAAAAAAATGTTATCAATTAAGTTTTTTTTTTGGGTGATACAGGAAAAGATCCAAATATATAACAAGAAAACACGCATAATGGATTTTGTTCTTCAAAAATATAATTAATAATTTTACAATATATTTGCAATTTTTTAATAGAGAGAAAATTGATAATATAGTTGAAGTTTATTCCAATGTATTTGTCTAAAATAGTAATCTTTTATTATAGAGTAAAAACATAAAATAATATTTATGTCCCTGTTTGTAGAGGAAATACAGTAATGTTTATTTTAGGAAAAAATATAGGGATGGTGTAATGATTTGACTCTAAATACAATTATAAAGACAAATATAGAGCTAGGTTAGAAATGTTCATTGATAAAGATTTACTTTGAAAACTAATTCGATATAATATGTTATAAAATACTGTATGTACTCTATTGATATATATATATATATATATATATATATATATATATATATATACTATTTTCCTAACAATATTACACTTCCAAAAAAATTTCTACAATCTTAGAATTTTGATTTCTTTAGTTATAGTGGTCAACTTTAATTTATTTGATCTGATTTTATGGATTTACCTTACTTTTCGACACAGAATGCTCCTTCAACCATAAGTTCAGTTGGTCAATTTTTTGTCTATATTTAGCTATTAACTTAAGATATTTATCACAACAGAAACTATAAATACACCTTTGAGTCTTTAGCGTCTTCAGAACTGAAAATGAATCATCTCATTATATTTATGTTAGTTATTCTTATGTGTTTAGGTTTGAACAAAAGTAAATCCGGATGCTTTCCAAACACTGTAGAGTTTAAAAACCAGCTTGGACCTGGCAGTATACTCAAAGTCAACTGCACGTCCAACACAAATGAAAACAAAGGTATCCGTGATGTCAAATTCAATGAAAAATACCAAATTTCATTTAATGAGGCAGGGAAGGAGAGAATAGTATGGCGTTGTCATTTGAGGCAGGGAAAGAAAATGGAGCATTTTCAAGAAGTATGGAGACTTTATGTAACAGCGCGTTCAAAATGTGGTCAGATGCGCTTATACACTGCTAAACTTGATGGAATTTACTTAGTGACAAATAATCAACCCATCAACCCAAAACTTCCTTGGAAGTAATGTGTTTTTTTTTCTTCTTAAGAACTAGTCATTTATGAAGCTGAGCCTTTTTTTGTGTCATGTGCGCTAGTCGTTTTTTTCTGTTTGGGTTAAAATATACAATGTATAATAAAATATGGGTTTACCTGATTCATATTAAATAAATCTTATAATTTACATGCTTTAATTTTGTTTTCCAGAAGTATAATACTCCCTCTGTTTCAAAAAGATTCATATTCTAGGAAAAAATTTTGTTTCAAAAAGATCAATATTTTACATTTTCAATGCATATAATAATGATAAATAGTAAATTTCAAGAAAATTAATTGTGTTTATTGAATTTTGATTGGTTACTACTTATGGGAAATTATTCAACACAAAAAATAATGTATTTTTCAAAATTTAAGATGTTTTCTTAATATGTGTGATTTTCTTAAAATATGTATCTTATTGAAACAGATGGAGTAATTACAACGCTTATGGATTATCCAAAAACAAAGAAAATACGCTTTTGTTTTCCAAAACTATAATAAAGATTTATTCTGAATACCAATTTGATACAAAAAAAATATAACCTTTTTCTCTTTCTAATAACCTCCTCTTTTTCTCTAATATATTTAAGTTCATCTAGCTTTTGGCGTTTCTTTTTCCGTTTTGTCTGGCGCTTCATATGCGGTTAAGAGATATATTTAGTGAAGACTATGTAAGAATCCGCGCTACGCAGCGGGATGTTATAACACAAAATGTATTTTTAAATAATTTTATAATATTTAGATTATGAAATCATTAAATGATTTATTTTTATTAAAATAATATATGGTAATCTTGATCTACAGTCGTGGCCTATAAAAATGTAGGAAATGCTGATTACTAATACTGTAGATATGTTACTGTATTATCGATATTAATATTATATTGGTTTTATAATTTATGATATGTTTAAAAGAGTTTTTCATTTTTCAGTATATAAGATATTTTTGTATTTCTATGTACATTTTAAATTTATTAACACATTTGTAACCACTAATATTTTATACTTTATTCTGTATTTACATGAATAATTTTTATTTATTTTTGTGATTTTTTGCAGGTGAAAATGACTTACTTGATGGTTGTACATTGATTAAAACATCATTAAATTAAAACAGATGGGGTATTTGATTGTGTTGTACTGATCATCTTAAACTTGACCATCCAAAATTTTTAAAATGTTGAATGTTTTAAGGGTGTCTTTGTTTTTGCGCAGCGACAGAAAGATTTTTTTTTGGTAATGTTAAAAAGTAACTGAAAGATTGGAAACACTCAAACCCCAATATTAACGTCTTTTATTATATGGAACTTCGTCTGTATACAACTTTTGAGTTATACCTTTCAATTTTCTTTATAATTACCCCAATTAAACATTTCTAAACATGTTATTTAAGAGCGCTTAAACATACTACTCCAAAAGATGTCACATAGTCCAGACGATTAAATAGAATGCTAAATTAAACAATCACTATACATTAGACAATTGGCATCAATGGTGTAGATTACTTGAGAATTAGGATACTTGATACATCCTGTAATGGTTTATTAAGTTTTTTTTGCTTGCTAAACCATACCAAACAAATCGAGTTTTTGAGCTTCTTGTCTGCTTCACACCTGATACCAACGATTCAATGACTTCACACTTCGCAACAAACATATCTCTTTGTGACCATCTCTTTACGTTTTGAATCTTGTGATAACTGTCAGAAAGACATCTTTAAACTTTACACATTTACATGCAAATAAACTAATTAAGAACAGCTTCTCTATAAAATATAATGAGAGACATAAACTAAGAACACCTCCTTATCAGGGTCGACCATGATATAGAAATCACTTTTATGAGTTTAGCATAAGATTCTTTTTGATTAATGTATAAAAAATTACATTCAGATAGGGAATTGAAAACCGATAATGGAATTTAAATTGGATAAAATAACATGATATCAACGAAGATCACTAATTCTGAGTTTTGACAGAGACACCCTCTATCTCAGCTGCCGGGTTCACTAAGCCTTCACCTCATCATCAAGATCTCTCCAACGGAGTTGGATCATCCTTCGATCTGGTCTAAGGAAGAGTTTGTGGTAAAGATGGCACATGAAAGAGGACGAGGGAACCAATCCTCACTGCCATAAACGTCACGACTTGCGTACATCTCAACAAAATCACCCCATTTATCGATCAAGGTTTTGGTTTGCTCGTAGAACTACCACTGACTGATCTTTAAGTTGTTTACCTTAACGGGATCACAAATATATATGACCAGTCTCTAATATCTCGTCCGAACCACCGCTTTATCTCTCAAGCCTTAGATTGAAATGTGAGCACCACCTGAACCTCTCATGGGGTAGATCCTCATCCTAACCACCGTGAATCTTCCTCAACTTGCGGAACCACCCTCCAGCTTTATTAGACGAGTTTCACAATATATCCAAGCAATAATCAACATCAGTTCGATTTATACAGAGGGCTGGTGTTTAGAATGCTGATTTTATAAATTAATGATGAATGTAGATGGCTGAAGTTGGAACGATTTCGTGAAGATGATGATGTGAATAAATCTGAGAGATCCGAAGAGATTTGCATGAGAAGAAATAAAATTGTGCATTATAAAAAAACGTTGACGATTGACGACAAAAGTTATAGAGGGGCGAAAACATTAACGGACATAAAGATGAGGGTTTATTTCACAGGATTTTTAGTTGAGGGTTTGTTTTACGATTTATCTTTTGTTGAGGGTTTAAATTACTAATAATCTTTTTTGAGCAAATCCTATAAGTATTGATTATTTAGTAATTATTTCAAGCTTCATATATTTCAGGACTGGCTCTACTGTTAATACAAACTCACTTTTCTTTGTCAATGAGATCTCATACTCCTTTGGTGAATCTAGCACGTAGCTATTCTTCTTTTCCTGCTTGCTCTCTCACAAAAGAACTTGTTTTTGAGATTAGTGTTTGGTTTGGGTTTTGCATTAGTCAATTCTTACAAAGGAACAACCTAAGACCGGAGTTCAAACTTCAGGTTTCCGATCCTCATTCGGTAAGGAATCCACATTAGCTCAGACAAAAAACCAAGTGGACCAATCTCCATCAGCTCGTTCTTTCTTTTCTAACAAATCATCTCAGTCTCTCAATACTATGGTAAAACCTTCCTCAGCACGTTCATCTTTCAGTGGTCGTCCTATAAGGACAGTGCCTTTAATGCTATTTTAGTGGCTACATCACTCAAACCAGTTACTCCTGCATTTCCATCCGACATACCAACCAATCTTAGAAAGATAAAAGGTAACTAAAGGATAGCTTGTCTTAACTTATGTTATAGATATGTTAGAGGATGCTCACTGAACCACCATTCTACACATTAAGTGTGGTCTTATTTATGTATGTGTTTATCTTAAAATTAGTAGGTTCTCCATTGATTTGGAAATTTCAGACAACTTAAGAGAATTAGGTAGTCAACATTCCACTTCAGATTTACAACATAAGGTTTAACATGTTCAGAAATTTCATGAAATTAATGCATTCTATGATTGGTTTAACTATGAGTTTATTCACTGTTTTGTTTTTCATTGTAGGTTTAAATTACTAAATTTTTTAGTAATTTAAACCCTCAACTAAAGATAAATCATAAAACAAACTATCAACTAAAAATCCTGTAAAATAAACCCTCATCTTTATACCCGTTAATGTTTTGCCCCTTTGTAACCTTTGTCGTCAACTGTTAACGTTTCTCCGTCGATAGTTGACGACAAAGGTTACAGAGGGACGAAAATATTAACAGAGATAAAGATAAAGGTTTATTTCACAGAATTTTTAGTTGAGGGTTTGTTTTATGATTGATCTTTAGTTGAGGGTTTAAATTACTAAAAATCCCGTAAACAAAAGTAGATCCATTTGCCCTCTCTAACACTTTAACTAATTTAAAACCAAAATGAATATCTCCAGACGTATATGGTGTTGAGGAACTGATCAATGGATCAACATGGGTAACACATATAAGCTAATGAACCAGATACTCGACCTGAAATTCCAGGTGTCTCCAAAGGCAATCAAGGAAGTGCGAGAAGGCAGAGAAACTCAAGGTGAAGAAAGGGATCGAGAAAGGGAACATAAACGGTGCTCGGATCCTACGCCGAGAATCCAATTCGTAAACGCAGCGAGCAGATGAACTACCCCCGTCTCGACGCAGTTGTTGATCGCTTAGACACTCAGGCCAAGATGGCCACCATCACCAAATCTATGACTAACATCGTCAATTCCTTTGAGTCTTACCTTGCCACAGGTATATCCATTGTCATTAGGGGCTTTTGTATGTCGATCATTAATTAGTGTTTAGCTAAGCTAATGTGGAGTTTATGCTTATTGGGTAGCGAGAAAGATTTTGTTTTTATGGAAACGCACAAGAAAGGTGCATCCTTTAGTCTCAATTGCATACTACTTACTCATAAGAGGAAGCTTGATTGAATAGTATGTAGATTCATTGAGTTGTATACAACTTTGGGTTCTTATAATTTAATGATCAGTTTTGACTTTCACTACAAGAAAACAGGGCGATACCGACGGACGAATTCGTCAGAATGTCGTCGGAATAAGCATATTTTGACGAAATTATGACGAAAAAGGTCGTCGGTATCATTTCGTCGGAATTTAAAGATTCGTCGGAATTTCGTCAGAGTCTCCGACGACATTCTGACGAATACCGAGAAACCACATTCTGACGAACTTCCGACGAAAGTCCGACAACATTTTCCGAGACCAGAGTTCATCGGAAACACAAGATACCGACGAACCAAAGTCGTCGGAATATTCCGACGAACCAAAGTCGTCGGAATATTCCGACGAACCAAAGTCGTCGGAAAATTCTGACGAACCAAAGTCGTTGAATATTCGACGAACCGAGTCGTCGAATTCTTCATTTTTTAAAATATTAAATTTTATTTTTTATTTATTTTTAATATTAAATATTAATAAATAAATAAAATCCGAAATTAAAATTTAATAATATTATAAATTTAAAATTTCATACAAACTGAAATAGAAAAAAACATTCAGAAAGTTTTAAAATTCAAAAAAAACTAGGGACCGGAAGGAAATAAACGATCAAGCTTCTCCAATATCTCCGTTGGCCCTCCTTGAATCCGCTAACTCAGCAAGAATTGTGGCATTCTGCTCCTCCAATGCCACAATCCGTTCATCTCTGCTGTGTAGTTGCTCGAATCATGGGATCGGCATATGGAGCTTCATGAAGAAGAAGTCGGATACTGAAGAAGCACGGCGGCCAACCCAACTAAATAGCCTCCTTTCCTTTTAGGAACCGCTACAAGAATATTTAAAGTTAGTAAACAGTATTATAAAAGAAATATATATTTATTTTAAAATTTACCTTTTCGACCATCTCGTTGATTTGCAGTCGGGACATGGTGGTTGAAGCACCCGTAGAATTGCCGTCATCGAGAGGCTGAGAAGCTTGATAAGCTTCTTCTCGAGATTCCACCAACTCAACGACCTCTCGATCGGGGATCCTGAACTTTTCCGGTCTTCTTATTAGTGTGAGCCTCTTTAATGAGCTCGAGGCGATCTACGGGATTACCGTCGTTTGCTTCAATCTAAAAAAAACATTAGTTAAGGAATATATAAAATAATTTAAATAAATGTAAAGATAAATAAATATAAAAAAAGAATCACTTACAAGTTGATCCTCCTTAGAGGACATAGAGCAAGCGCCGAGGTTGTGCACATACATTCCTTTCCCGCCACGATCGCTCTTCCGATTCTACGAGTTCTTACGAGACGTCGTTACAGTGTCGTCCTTCTCCCAATGGACTATCAACTGCTCCCACACCGTCCCATTAATGAACTGTGGCTTCTTGTTTTTCAGCCATACTGTCTTCCACGAGTTGATCTGCTTCGTATAAGAGTCCATGGCCTTCTCGTTGAATTTTTGACAGACTGTTTCCGTCAGACCGGACTCCCAAGTGAATTCTTGCTACAAAACACACATATATTTAATTAGTAATGCAAACATACATTAAAATATTAAAATACATTAAAAAAACTAAAAAGTTACCGCAAATTGACGAAACCACAACTCCCGCTCCTCGGAAGGGATCACACTCCACTTCGGATATCCGGTACGGAGCATGGAATACATCATCTGGTTGATGCTCCTGCTAATGCCATTGCTGGACTTTTGGAACCTTTAAAAAAATTTCATGTTAGAAAGTTAATTAAGGGAAAAAACATAATGCTTGAATAAAGTAAAAATACTAACCAAGTTGTATATCCCGGTCGTGGGTTGGGATGGAGAACCGGGAGATGCTCTCGACCTGGTTGTTGAACCAATAGTTCAACTGACATGACCCGTTCCTGCTGAGCATGAGCGGGATCGACACTGAGCGGGAACATAAGCGGGAACATAAGCGGAACCGAGTTTTGTTCTGAGACGATCCTGATGCACGGAAGTACTCACCGAACTACCTCCGCCACGGGTGCTGAACGACGAGCGGTGGAACAGCGTGCCTCGTCGGACCTAAATTTTTTAAAAAAATTAATACATCGAAACCTTTTCAAAGATTTATATATATATATATATATAAAAGATTATAAATATTTGTAAAATGTTTATAAATATTTATAAATGTTTATATATATTTATAAAAGTTTAAAATATTTACAAATATATTAAAATTAATATTACAAGTTTAAATATATTTATAATTATAAAAATGTTTTAAAATGTTTATAATTATAAAAATGTTTTAAAACGTTTATAAATATAGAAAAATGTTTATAAATATTTAAAAATGTTTATAATTATAAAAATGTTTTAAAATTATAAAAAAATTAAAACGTTTTATTATATATTATATATTACTGGAAACCCCAAAACGTTTTAAAATCAATAATACATTTAAAAATACAAAAATATTGAATTTCAACAAACAGAAATTATTAAACCCAAAAAAAAAATTAAAACAAGTTTGTAAACAACAATCCCTAACTAATAGATCCTAACTATCCATTCAATCCTAAAGTTTTCAATCAAACAACCTATAATCCCAAGATCTAACTTTCTAGATCTTAAAATTGAAAAAGTTAAGAAAATTACATGGTTTATGGTGTGTGGGAGGGAGATGTCGGAGAGGGAGCACACGTCCGAGAGAGGAGGAGGGACGTCGCCGGAGTCGCCGGAGTCGCCGGAGAGGGAGGAGCCTCGAAATCACCGGAGAGGAAGAAGAAATGAGATGGGGCGGAAATGACAAGGAAGAAGAAAGCTAGGGTTTTAAGTTTAATGATTCCGACGGACCGTGTTCGTCGGTATTCGTCGGAATCATTAAACTTAAACCAATTACGGTTCACGAAAATTTTCACGCGGTTTAATTTCCCGGGTAATTTGGAATTCACGAATTTTGACGGAATTAGGAAAGTCATCGAATTCCGTCGGTATATTACGGATTCACGACATTATGTTTAGGTCTTTAAAACAAGTTTGTAAATGCAAAATCCAAATCTTTGATAATATTTATAGTATTTGCATAAAGATTTAACTATGAAAATGTTTTCATAACAAAATTTCACACAAAAAAATTTGTAGTGTAAGATTAGATGAATATGATTGTATAAGTATATGTGTGTGAAGATAAGATGTTAAGAAAATAATGATATACATACATAAATATTTTAATGAGTTGTTATATTAGAACGGTTGTGATCTAATATTATACTAAACACTTAATATGTGTTATTTTCAAAGTTTTGTGTCCGAATATATTTATTTTTTGATGTAGAAAATGTTCAAAATATATGTCGTCGGAAATTCCTCGGACAATTCTGACGACATTCCGACGAACCTGAGAGGTTAGAATTCGTCGGTATATTCTGACGGATTTCTGACGACATTGTGTTTAGGTCTTTAAAACAAGTTTGTAAATGCAAAATCCAAATCTTTGATAATATTTATAGTATTTGCATAAAGATTTAACTATGAAAATGTTTTCGTAACAAAATTTCACACAAAAAAAATTTGTAGTGTAAGATTAGATGAATATGATTGTATAAGTATATGTGTGTGAAGATAATATGTTAAGAAAACAATGATATACATACATAAATATTTTAATGAGTTGTTATATTGGAACGGTTGTGATCTAATATTATACTAAACACTTAATATGTGTTATTTTCAAAGTTTTGTGTCCGAATATATTTATTTTTTGATGTAGAAAATGTTAAAAACATCAGGTTCGTCGGAATGTCATCAGAATTTTCCGAGGAATTTCTGACGACTATTGTAAATCATGAATAAACCACATTCCGTCGGTATGTCGTCAGTAGTTTCCGACGACATACCGACGGAATCTAAAAAAAAAAAAGAAAAAAATTACAACTTATGTAGCTCTCCAACCGCATCGACTCGAATGTTTTCATGTCCACCTACGTCTGGCGTTCTATCTGCACCAAAATCCCTCAACTGTTTCCACAAATCTTCCCCACTAACTTCCTCAGGTGGACCATCAAACATCTGCTTGTTCTTTGTAAACAAAGTCTTACTCCTTCGGTATGGATGATCAGGTGGTAGAAATCTTCTGTGACAGTCAAACCAACACGTTTTCCTTCCGTGCTTTAGTTGGAAAGCATATGTGTCATCTTGACAATATGGACATGATAGCCTCCCATGTGTTGTCCATCCGGATAACATACCATATGCTGGAAAGTCACTTATTGTCCACATAAGTACTGCCCGCATATGAAAATTTTCTTTGCACGAAACATCGTATGTCTCAAAACCATGCGCCCATAGTTGTTGCAACTCATATATCAGTGGTTGAAGAAACACATCTAGTGATCTCTTAGGATGCTCTGGCCCAGGGACGAGAATTGAGAGGAACAAAAACTCTCGTCGCATGCACAAGCTCGGGGTTGTCGGTGTCACAATAACTAGCCATAGAGAATACTGTCTTCCATGCTTTCCAAATGGGCTGAAACCATCAGTACATAATCCAAGATAAACATTTCTTCTCTCTTCCGCAAATTCTGGATATGTTGATGGAAATGTTTCTAAGCCTCGCATCGAAGGATGTCTAATCTCACCATTTGTGGAATGCTCTGCATGCCATCTCATTGCTTTTGTTGTGCGCTCACACTGATACAACCTCTTCAATCTTTCCGTCAAAGGCAAATACCACATCCTTTTGAACGGGACCGGAACTCTTCCCCTCGTCTCCTGATAACGAGGTTTCCTACAAAATTTGCATTTAACCCGTTCCTTATCAGCTCCCCAGTAGATCATGCAGTTGTCAATACATACATCTATCACTTCATGCGGTAGTTGAAGACCCGCAACAAGTTTCTGAACCTCGTAGTATGAACCCGGTGCAAGATTATCCTCAGGTAGAATACCTTTGACAAAATCAGTAATCTCGTCCACACATTCTTCAGCCAAATTATAGTCTGTCTTAATACCCATCAATCTAATTGCAGACGATAAGGGTGAATGACCATCTCTACAACCTTTATATAAAGGCTGTTTTCCTGCATCCAACATGTCAAAAATCTCCTAGATTCGGGTTTGGTTCTTCCCTCGATAATGATCATGTACCATCTGCTCAGTACCTACACCATAATCTATATCCGTTCTAGGTTCTTCTAACCTAATATCAGGCTGAGGTTCGCTAACAGACTGAGGTTCGCTAGTACTACCATATTCATAACCAGTTTCCCCATGAAGATACCAAACTTTATAATTACGTGAAAACCCTCTCATATACAAATGAGACCAAACATCAAATTCTTTTATAACTCTATTATTATTGCAAGTAGAGCAGGGACATCTTAACATACCGGTTTTTTGATTCGGTTGCTGTTGAACAAGCCTCATGAATTCTCCAATCCCTTGAACGTATTCATCTGTAAGCAAATTGGTGTTGGGATCCATATGAGGTTTATCCATCCACGAACGATAATAAACTCCTGAAGACATGATTTTCTCGGAATTATTGTGATTAGAGAGAGTGAAGAGTGAATGAGGAGTGAATGAGTTGAATGAGGAGAGGTTGCATTTATAGGAAATTGGTTCGGGCAATCCGACGACATTCTGACGGAATTCCGACGACCAACGGTCATATTCGTCGGAATTCCGTCGGTGTTTTCCAATCTCAAACGGCTATAAAACAGTCATATCTAATTGTCATAAAGTTCGTCAGAATTTCGTCAGTATATAGTGACGAAATTCCGACGAACACAACGGTTATATATATGATCGGAAAGTCGTCGGAATTTCATCAGTATATAGTGACGAAATTCCGACGACCTCAACGGTTATATATATGATCGGAAAGTCGTCGGAATTTTGTCAGTATATAGTGACGAAATTCCGACGACCTCAACGGTTATATATATGATCGGTATGTCGTCGGAATTCCGTCACTATATTCCGACGGACACATATTTCTCCGAAAGTCGTCAGAATTTTCCGACGACTTCGTTTTTTTAAATTTCGTCGGTATGTCGTCGGTATGTCGTCAATAAATTCCGACGACCCTCCATCCGTCGGAAGGTTCGTTGGAATATGCCGTGTTTTCTTGTAGTGTTTTGAGTATTGGCTAATCATTGATTAGGGTTTAGTTTATGCGTGTTGGTTAAGATTTAGTTATGACATTTTTGGCTAATGTATAGTTGCATGATTCTTATTGGCTAGAAAGAAAAGTTTCGTTTTTATATGAAAACACACAATAAAGGGGCATCCTTTAGTCTTGGTTGCATACTTCTTCTCATCAGTGGAAACTAGCATGAACAGTAGATGTCAGAACTCTGGCAATCTACAAAAAATGTCAGTGACAGATGGATTTGTTTGACGCATTTGTGTATACTTCTCACTTTGAGACATGTTTTGTTTACTACCATTATATAAAACCTTAGTGTGTATTGTTTTGCTTTACCATTTCAGTGATATGAGTGTGCAACAAAAAGTAACATTCTTTATTCGTGCTTCAACATTACTCTATCATATGCCACGAAATTATCTGTAAATATACATTCATGATCTTCAGATTGGTTCAGTCTCACTGGATATGACTAACTCTCGTCTACATCCTTCATTTCAAATCACTGACGTCTATGTCACGGCATATGCAACCTTTGACGATATCCTATACTCTAAATCAGAACTTAAACCTAAACACGATCATAAAAACCGTAAATGATATCATAGATAATTGTCATGAGATTTGTGACAACTCGTTCCGCAGACCCAGGCTGGAGTCAATTGGTGACAACTTGTCATATGGGAGGGTTATTAAAGGGTGTAATCTTAGTTTTGAGGACGCCAAGCGCACCAATAACCTACCTAGTGAGTGACTGAGGAGACATTCATGTGAAGGGTTAGGATCGGTGCTCTGCAGTGCCAACCTAGATCCACGGGATAATTGTTACAAGATTTTCCATGAAGAATTTCAATCACTTTTCACCTTTTTGTAATGATATTCATGAATTTTTATGTCTTATAAAAAACTATGAATTTATTTAGTTAGTTTATGTGTTCGTAAACGTTATTTTGGAAATGAAATTTATCAAACCACAATCTTAAAAATCTTTCTTTTTCAAGTGTGGTTTAATGCGCTAAACATTATTTTGGAAATGAAATTTATCAGGCCATAATATTAAAAGTCTTTCTTTTTCAACTGTGGTTTAACGCCCTAAATACAATACCGTGTTTCAACAAAATTTTCAAACTGAAACAATATGCTAAACCCAACCTGAATAAAACCCACTTCTCCAAATTGAAACACTAAACACAACATCGTAGAGTGAAATAAAAAATGATTTTTCATTTAACTAAATTAGAAAGAAAAACTGTTAGATTGGGCTTTCAAACTCAGATTGGGGCGTTATCAGAACATAAACCAACCATTGGACTACTGAATCTTTCATGTCTTCTTTGGTAGTGAGTCAAAATTAAATATATATTGTCTAAAAACAAATTAGTTTTTTTAATATGGAAACAAAATATTTGCAAATATTTCATAAATATATTTTCCATAATTTTTGGAACTATTTATACTTATCTGTAGAAACTGCATTCTACTATATGTAGAATAGAGTAACAATGTTTGAACTTAATTTCTACCGATTTTAGATTTCTAGTAATTTGTAGATTATGTGTTCTACACGTTTTAGAGCGACAAGTTAAGCGCAGAATGTGTGTTCCAAATATTTTTTGATTGCTATTTTTTAGGTAGATGACATATTCTAATCCTAGTTGATTCAATGAAAAATATTGATTTCATTTTCCACTTCGTACAATGCCAATTCCGCTATCCGTAGAACGAAATCTGAAATTTTGATTTAAATATTTTTATAACTAAAAAAATAAATCTAATTTGATATATGTATTTTATCAGTAGTTCCTATTTTTCTAAAAGAAATTGTTTATAAAATTATTTGAAATCAATCTAGTGGGACAATGTAAGTGTTTTTTGGGGCAAGATCTCTTTATTTTTTAAAATTATACTAATCATTTTTCAGCTAATAGTGATCATTAAAATAAAAGTAAAATCCCATTAAAAATCTAAAGTTGTAGTTACTTCCGCTTTAAACTTTTTTTTCATGATTAACCTTGAAAATAAAAACACTCACAATAAGAACTCTGAAAGTGGCTCCCCTGTTTCTTTAATAGTTTGGTGGACAGAATTATAAACTGGCGTAATGATGGTTTTTTTTTAATATATATATACACGTGATGATAGTTCCATTTGTTTTGCTAAATATATACTTAACTAGTGGAAATTCTATTGGTCAAGTTGTTTGATTAAGGGTTCATTAATGTTTTTACACCAGGAGGTCTAGGTTTCTAGCCCCAGATGAGAAAACTGAATTATGCAAATTAAGGGAGGAAAGACTTACAAGAGATATGCAGCATGGCGCAAGGAGTACCGGTCAAACAAAGATCCATATGACGGCTTAGGTGATGTAGTCAGATGGGAATCCTCATAAGGCAGGTAGAATTGTCGACTATAGAATCATATGTAATATTTCTCATAATTTGTAATAGCATAATTATCCAGCGTTAAAAAATATATATACTTAACTAAACTTGTTTTTTAATAAACCATTTTTTTCTTTTGTATACAGATATTATGCACAGTTGAGGTGAATTATAACCAGAGCTCTGCAAACTCGGGAAATAAACAGAGACAACCAAGATGAATACAAATTACCAAATAAGCATTACTCAACGCCTCTACCGCTCACCATAAGACATCAGTCTCAAGTCATATTTGCCACTGAGTTTGTTCGCCATTTCTAGATTTGTGATCGATCTCAGATTCATGTTCGTCATCTTCCTGTTTGTCCACCATCAGAATTAGTCGAGTCATTCACCTCAAGCGCCTCAGGTGACTTCTGGAATCTCGTCCTTTCCTCCACCAGCTACCACTACATAGTCACTTCCGAGAAAGACGAATAGTGAAATCAACAGAAGAATATTCTGACCTAAAATCGCAACTCTTCTCACTTGCAATCATTGACGAAAGTGAAGGAAATATGCTAGCGAGAAAAAGCACGCTGACTTTTTGAGTGGTGTGTCTGGTGTTGGGGCAAAGCTAGAAGTTTTTGGTATGGATGCACTATTAATAAAAAAAAAACATAAGGGGTAATCGAACTTGAGTAAGTGTGGGTGCACAACTTGCCTTTTAACCGTTTAACCTAACAAATCTTAATGATTTTAAGCTTAAAATTTTAAAGTTTATTATTTTTATGGATGCACATGCACCCTCTACTCATAACCTGTCTTCACTCCTGGTCTGATGAGAGCAAAGAAACCGAGGAAGAAGATGATGATGTGTGTTTGAGAGAATATATCACATTGGATATATGTAAGGGACTTAAGTGTATATATAAGGGACTTGAGACACTACACTTGTTTTTTACCCCAAGAAACTTATCTATGTGACTTGTGGGTTTGAAACAGGTTATTAGGTTAGGTTTAGTTAATCTTTGTTTATTATGTGTTACTCAGTCGTTCTAGGTTTAATTTGGTTGTTGATTGGTTATTTTCAAATTGAAAATAATGATCTGATGTAAGTCAGCCTCTATGTCGGTTTTAGTTTCGACATATCATGTGGTTTTACGGTTTGAAAATTTGCATTGGAAAAAATGGGTTGAGTATCTTTAAATAAGTGGAACTAAGATACGATTGAAAGTTTGTTTGTATTTGTAACTGTACGATTACTTTGAATGGTAAATTAAACAAGTCTCTTACCCCAGTAAATATGATCTAAATCGGTTATTTTATCCAAAAGTAATCAAATATACAATTTGATTTGAGTATTTTGTACCCAAAACATCCGTTCTTTTATTAAATACATAAAATAATTAATATACTTAATTTATAGTTTTAATTTAAGTATTAATATTAATATAAGTATAATTATAACTAATATTTCTATATATAAATATGGTTATATGTTCGGATACTTATTTAGGTCTCGGTGCGGATCTGATTTGATATCAATTTTGGAGTTTTGGAAAAAATACACATTCAAATATTTAGGTTGTTTCAAAACGAGTTTGGTATTCTGATTTTCGTATCGGTTCCATGTTGGTTTTATGGGTGCAATATTATGTCTAGCCCTAGTATCTAGGATAAGAAATTTACAATTGGTAAAAAAAGATGAGAAATAAAAAAAATTATGATTATTAAATTGATATTGTGTAGAATATATCTATGTTAATGATGCTTTTAGCTAGGGTGAGCAGCTAGGGTGAGCACAAAGCAAATGATACCAAAATTTTCTGTATGTATGATTTGTTTCATGTTTAAGCATATATAATTTTTTATTTGATTTGCTCTGGAAATACACGTATATCCAGGAAATTTGAGAATATTTAAGATATTTGCGGGTATCTCATCCATTTTTAATACAAATAAATCTAGAAAAATAACATAATTTTTTTCAAACATATGTTTATATAATATAAGATCATAAGTAAAAATTAGTGAAAGTATATGTTCTGTGAATTTTTCAAATTTATTACTTGTTTATAAGAACACAAAATTTAAGAAAAGAAATGTAGGTTTTATAGAGATTATCTATTGTTTTTTTAAAAAAATTTATAATTCTATAATTAATTTGTGAATAAAATTATATTAGAATAATAAGTATATAAAATTAGACATTTAAAACTCTTTATCTGATTATAGATATACAATCTATTAGTATATAAGCCGAGCGGGAATCCGCTTTCTAAAATTTAATATTTGTGATTTTCTCTATTTTAGCGGATATTTATTTTTAATATTTGCTTTGCTACAAAAAAATTCGGATATCCATATTTTTCGAATCGAAGCGAATAACAGATCCAATAAAAAAAATTGGATAAAATGTACATCCCTATTTTTAGAATTTTTTTTCTTTAGTTATAGTGGTCAATATTAATTTACAATTTAAATTTATTTGATCGTATCTTATGGGTTTACCTTACTTTTAGACACCGAATGCCCCTCCAACCATAACTTTATTCGATTAATATGTGTGTCTAGATTTAGCCTATTGCCTTATTTATCATAAAAAGAAACTATAAATACACTACGCTTTGGGTCTTTGAGATCTTCAAAACCTAAAAAAAATGAATAATCTCACTATTTTTATCTTAATAATTGTTATATGTTTTAGTTTGAAAGAAAGTTCCGGATGCAACATGGTGGAATTTAAAAACCTACTTGAACCTCATCGTATTCTAAGAGTCAACTGCACATCCAACAGAAAAGAAGTTTTAAGTGTTCAGGAATTAAAATTCAATGGTATATACAACTTTCCGGTTAAGGAGAAAGGAAGCAAGAGAATAGTATGGCATTGTTATTTAAGGGATGGCAAGCATTTTATTGACATATGGAGAGCATACAGAGGAGCAGCCAGAGCTCGATGTAATCAGAAACGCGCATATCTTGTTAAATCTGATGCCGTCTACTTGGTGAGAAATGATAAACCGACCAAGCAAACTTTTGTGTGGCTGTTGGCACGTTCCTAAATAATTTGGTTTTTTCTTACCATCTTGAAGCTGTGTTTTTTGGTGCCTTGTGCTAAGTCCTTTTTCATATTCGGGGTTATAAATAAAAAGAGAATAATAAAGTATTATAGTTAACCAAAAAAAAAGAATAATAAAGTATTGTATAAATCTTCTAAAAAAGAATAACAAAGTATGAGGTTTTTGATATATGTATTGTATCCATCTTTCAGATTTTTTGTCCAACAATATATTTTTTTGTTATAGCAAAATTTTAAACGAAAGTGATGATGGTTCATATTGATTTTGGGTATGCGATAATTTTTAAACCAAAACACATTTACTTAAAATGATAAAAGTCTACTATGTACGTGACTCATTTAATTAATCATTAAAAATTGTTTAAAACTCATTTAAAAAAATGATGGGCTGAACTTAAAAACATTACCATTAATCATAAAATTTTCAATATAAGACTTTTATCATTTTAAGTAATTTATAGTCGTTTTAAGAAATTCAAAATATAATATATAAGAAAAAATCCAACTTTTTTATTATATTCTTAATGTGATTGTTTAATTTCTTTAATAATATAATATTAAACAAAAAGTATAGAGGATAAAATAAATTGTTATCAAATATTTATTATTCATAATTATTAATTTTGATATATATGATAATCATATTAAGTAATTCTGTAGCTTTTATTTAAGGAATGAATTGAGAATGTTCTTTTGTACACTACTAATTAATTTGATGATTAATTTAATAAAAAAACATAATATATGTTTAGATGGACCAACCTATTTCTCTAAGAATTTTGAGAATCATTCTCATGAAGACACGTGGCTATAAGAAAATATTGAGGTTGATTGTTTGCAGTTTTTCAAATGGTTTTTGGTTTTTGATTTTCTAAAAAACTATTTTTTAACCAATCAGGATTTTTGAAAACTAGATTTCCTAAATTTTAGGGAAACCAGATTTTGAAAAAACTACTTACTTCTTAGCAAAAACTAAAAACTAAAAACCACATTTTTTTTGGTTTCCTTAAGCAATGTAGTGTACGTGACTTTTTTTCTCTTTGTTGAACTATTTATATTTCTATATTTATGCATTAATATAGTATAAATAAATTAAAACAGATTAGTGGTATACAGCAATCTGTTTAATTTATTTATACTATTTTACTAAAACTATTACTGCTGAGTAATATTTTATATAATAATGAACATATGGCCACACTTTTAATTTAATTTATTAACTACCAAAATAACTCATTAAAAAAACTGATTCATAAAAATAAATTTAGTTTTTTAAATTTAGACAATACAAAGAATTATGTATAAATTTAATTGTATTGATGTACCTTTTAATAACTTTAGCTAGATTAGTAGTAAATAATTGTTTATTACACTACTATATTTGTACTATATTAGCTAGACAATACACAGAATTTTTTATTACACATTTATTCGTGTGTAATTTATTGTGTGTATTTTGAAATTTTGCTATTAGTATTTTATGGTATTTAAATTATATTTGAGTTTTATAAAACGTTTATGTGTTTTTGGTGATATTATTTTGTGTTATACTATTTCCAAAATAATTATTGTTAGTTTTAATAATATTTCATGTTATTAGTTTAAAAAAAATCAAAAACTAAAAACTGAAATCTAGAATTACCATTCGAGTTTTTCAAAAAAATAACTAAAATCTACACCAAAATGAAAAACCGATATTTCAGAAATTGTTTTATTAAATATCTTAAAATTGTATAATAAAAAACAAAATCTATATCATTCTTGTTTCTCAGAAAACTAAAACCATAATATCATTATTTTAACTTGTATTTGCAGTTTAAAAAAAAAATTAAATAAGCTTATTTGTGTTTTGATAGTAGTATTCTATATATTTTGCAGAATAAACAATTTACTATTAATCATATTTTTCATTTTATTAATTTTGATAACAAAAACTAAAAACCAAAATCTACAACCATTCATGTTTTTGAAAAAACTAGTATCTATTGCAAAATCAAAAACCAAAATTAAGAGGTTGATTGTTTTATAGATTCTGCGAAAAACTATTTTTTACCCAATCATGATTTTAGTCAAATAGATTCCCTATTTTTTAGGGAAACTAGTTTTTACTTTCTCTTACTAGTTTCTTCTTAAAAACCAAAATCCCTATTCTACTAGTTTCTTTCTAAACCTACGACCAAAAACAAAATAAAATTGCTTTCTTTCTCTTTTTTATAAAATTGTTAATTCTATTAAATAACCAACTCTACAAACACACACACAAAAAGTAAACATGAACCTCAAAAATCAAAACTATTAAATAATTTTATTTGTGTTACTACAATGCTATTTTAGTTTATATTTTTCTAAAGTAAATATTTTACTATTAATAATATTTATCAAAATCCATTTTTTACCCAATAAAATTAATTTTTAGTTTTATGAAGAAATATAAATATTGTTGTGTACTATACCATATTCATAGACTTGTGTTTTTCCCAATTTTAGAAATCTTGGTTAACTTTTAAAATTTAAATTTGTAAATAAAAGTTATCAACAATCATTAAATTTTTTAACATAAAAATTAATGCACAAATAGTTAAATTCTACACATGTAATTAATTTTTTGTAGTTAACCGCTAATGGATATATATATATATATATATATTATAATTATGGAAAATATTATTAAAAGTTATATCTGTCAGATCCGTGATTTTAGTATCCAATTTCGGACCCGTTCTCAGGTTTACAGTTTCAGATATCCATCTAAACATTATGATACAGCAAGTATCCGGATCCAGATTCGGATCCATAAATATAAGTTTAAAAAATAAAAATATTTTTAAAATACAAAAATAAATCTAAAAATATTTCACAAATTAAATATTTTACAAAATTTATGAATATATTTTGTATTTTAAAACACAGATCCTAATCCAGATATTTAATATCTGGATTCGGATCCGACACTCGGATATCCTATTTTCGAGCGGATCTCAGATCGGATCAGAATCCCAGATAATAAATCAGACCTACGGGTATATGCATATATTATATGTACAAATTATAATATAAAGTATACACCCACACACACATATATATATATATAAGTGTATGTTTGACATAAAATTAATTTTAAGTTTATGTTTAAACATAGAATTATATTATTTGTGTTTGCTTTAAAAAAGCTTATGTGTGTCTTGATAATAATATTTTATATTCTATTTTTCCATAATACATATTTTACTATTAATACAAAATTTATTTTTTTTACTTTAAAAACAAAAATAAAAAACCAGAAACCAAAATCTAAAATCACCATTCATGATTTTTCAAAAACTAAAATCTACTGCAGAATCAAAAACCAGAAATCAAAATCTAAAATCTAAAAACCAAAAACTAAAAACTAAAAACCAAAATCTAAAATCTAGAAACCAAACAAACAATCATCACCTAAAAACTAAAATCTAAAAACTAAAATCCAAAATCTAAAAACTAAAATCCAAAATCTAAAAACCAGAAACCAGAATCTAAAAACTAGAAAAACAATCATCACCATTATAATGCTCCAGGATTAATATATAGGGGATTATATCAATCTTCTAAAAAAGAATAATAAAGTATAAGGCTTTTGATATATGTATTGTATCCATCTTTCAAAGCATTACTTTTCCCCTACTCGTGTATATGAATTTCCTCTTCAAAAGACATTTATATATCCTCTTTTCAGTATTCTGTTTGAAGAAAAAAAAACAAAATCACTCCTCGAAAAATGGGAAAACCCCCCCGTCGCAAATTCCATGGAAAAGGGTCAAATAACTCCACAAAATAACCAGATGGAAGAAAAATCACGAGTAGTGACAAACCAACTTATCATAATTATTGTTAGAACATTAGGTGACTTTCTCCCTCCTCTCTCTCTCTCTCTCTTATCCTCTCATCTCCCTCATCTTGTTCCTGCAACTACCGACGTCATTTATAGCTCTGGCGGACCGTTGGAGGCGTTCTCCCCTTTCACTCCTCTTTGTTCTTTGCTTCGATTTGCCCTCTTCTGACCTGTCGTCGATAAGCGTGGTGTTGTGGCCGTAGATCCGTCGCGGGCATCTCTACATTCGCTCCGGGGGAGTGTATATCCGAGGTCTGTTGCTTCTGTGCTGGAGGATCAGCGAGGCGGGGGGGGTTTGTGGTGGTCGGAGTCGGCGTTTGGGTGTTGAATCTGTGGATCTCTTTTTTCCCATTGTAGATCTCGCAGGCTGAACGGAGTTAGTGGCGTTTGGTGGTTGACGAACTCGTTCCTCTAGTTTCTCTTCGTCGTGGAACGGGATTTACAGCTTCTCTTTTGACGGCGACTTGGCGTCTCGTCGTCGCTTTCAAGGTTTTGTCTTGAGTCCAAGGAAGACGTCGGTTTTGTATCGTCGGAGTGTGCACGACGGTTGATGTGGCTGTGTGGTTGTATCGTCCTCGTGGTTCCGCACTTGTAATCGAAGTCCAGAGTTTCAAGAGCTGTCGTCTATGGCTGCTCTTCCTCTTCATGGGTATTCCTCTTCCTTTGTTCGTCAACGCCATTGCAGGGTCGTGCTCTGTGCTTTATGTTCAGAGCTTTCTCAGTTACGCATAGTGTGTTGGTTTCCGTCTCTCCGATGGTGTTCCTGCGACTGTGCACAGTAAGACCGAGGCAGTTCTGTGTCTTTGGAGTAGGGATTCGATGCGGGTCTGATGGGGTCTGTCAGGTTCCGCCTCTATGTGGAGACCTTCTTGAGTTCTCAGCCATCCCAGTGCGAGGTGGTTCACTTGAGCTTCCTCGTAGGCTGTTCTCTTCTTATTGCAGGTACTGAAGATAGCGTTTTCTTGCTGCCTCTCTCTCAACCACTTTTAGTAAGTGTCTGCCGGGTTCCTGAGGTCTGGAAGCTGCTCTTCGGGTACACTTTCTCTATCCTCATCTCCTTATCGGCAAATAGAGCTTAACGTCAGTGGAGGCGATAAGTTTGGGGAGATCATCATGAACCAGCTATACTGATGATGGCATGGGATGTTCCGGCAACCGAAGAAATGAGGTGAACGCCACCCTCTTGTGGATACCAACATCGGTTGAGAACGGGAATTGATAGTTTAAGATTCTTGGAACTGTCTAACGGAACGCGCCGGTGTGTTGGTTGAGCGAAGCTAGTTAGATTTCAGGTTGATTTATACTGTTTTGTTCGAACCTGTAACCGAAACTTGAATTCCCGATTCTTCGAACTTTTTAATAAAATATATAAATAAATAAATTAAAAAAAAAACTTATCATTACAAATAAAGCCATGCGAGCGACATGCAAGTGACACAAAACAACACAGGGCATTACGAACAGAACCAACTTTACCTAAAGCCAATGAAGCCGCTCTTCTTCTTCTTCTTCTACTACTTTGATACTGTCAGAACCGGAACCAGCACACAGAAATAAGAAGGTCGAAGACTTACTGAGGAATCAAAACCTAACCGACCTGATATACAGCGAGCTGTCCATCGCTGTAGACATTACCGGAGACGATGGTGTTGGTTACACCGGAGGTGATGATATTTACAGTGTGTTTGCACTTGTTGTAGTGTTGCGGGGGAAGTGTCCTTCGGCGGAGTCACCGACCTGAGTCCGAAGAGGGTTACTGACCGTTTGGAAGTTTGAGGAAGAGACACAACTTGGTATGACATGAAACTGAATTAGTTTTACCTGTTGCTCGTCGGTTAAGGAGTTTAATTAGGTTTCCGCCTTTGAGACTGGAGAAGGAGAAACCTCTCGCGGAGATAGTGATTCCGTTGTCGGAGTTGTTGAGCTGGCCATGGAGTTGGTTAGCAACGCCGGTCAATCTGATGAAAACAGTGAACTGACTATTAGAGTTAATTATCAAACCGGAAATGTAGTTATGATTAAACCGGTACTAGATGTGTATATAAATAGTTGTACAGTATTACAGTTTGTTATACCATAGCTTTCACTCTCTCTCCCTCTCTCGCCACCAACTTCTCTGCTCACATATCATCGTTTTTCATCAAATTGTTTCTCGATTCATCTTTCTCTTTTTGATTTCCTACCTTCACTGATCTCAAGTTGTGTTCCTTTCACCACAATCCGTTCTTCTTGTTCTTCATTCTTCATCTTCTTGGACTACTGAGGGCTTGCACCGGCTCGTTCTCCCACTGCACCGTCTCTTTCCGATCCTCACTCCAATCCACTATGTGTTCATAGTGCAGATTATGCGGATATATTCTCTCGTCTCTGTAAATTTTAGTGGTCTTGGGAATTTCAATACATGGAGTAGATCGATACTATAATGGCTTTAGGTGCTAGAAATAAAGTGGTATTTGTTGATGGAACATATCCCTTTTCTTTCCATTATGCCCGTATTGTATCAAGAGAAATAACTAATTAGAGTTTTAAAAATAATAGTTATATGTAATACTTTGTAGATTAATATATGCGTGTTGCATGGATATGCATTTACTATTGTTCGGATAGTACAAATCTAAGATTTTCCTACAATCATTAAACATTTTGGTTTCTTTTATGGGAAAATTGCCAATTGTGACTCAAAACATGATTTCAAATCCAATAGTAAACCCAAACTTGAATCAAATGCAAAAGTAACCTAAAAGGCTATTGAAATTACAACTAACCGCTTGTGAACAAACAAAAAAAACCAAATTTTTGTTACGCTTCTACCCCACGTAAGTCGTCTGGACAGACGATTTAACAGAAGATCGTCTGGACAGACGACTTTATACCAAGTCGTCTGGTTTTGTTGAGGTTAAAAATAATTTATAAATTAAAAAAAAATATTTGGACAAGTGAAAAATAAAAATCATGTAATTATAAACAGTTTTAAATGATGTAAATTAACATATAATAAAAATGAATAGTTTTCAACATAGATGAGTGAAAGTAGTTAATCATGATATTCTTTGGTTTTGAGGGTTTGAAAACATATGTGGTAGTATTGTATGTATTCTTAGGGTTATATTTTGGAAACCTTGGATATTTTTTTAAAATTTTTTTTTACTTATATGTCTTTATTTCTGTGTATAGTTAACACTTTTTAAGTTTAATTTGATTTTTAAGTGTCTAGTTAGTTAATTAAGTTTAGGGTTATGTTTAGGTCGAGGCGACTTAATTATAAGTCGTCTGTTGAATAATTAAGCTAGCGACTTAAATTTAAGTCGTCCAAACCGGACCGAAGCTCGAAATTTAACAAAGTAATTTAAGCCTAACCGAATAATATACGGACATATAAATACATTTTTTCCTTTTCACAAATTTTGGAAACCCTAGCCGTTTCCTTAGCGACACAAGGCGAAATCCATCTTCTCGATTCTTCCCTTCTTCTTTTCTCGTCGATATTTGCAGATCTGTAACCGCTGGTGTCGTTATCTTCTCTTACCGTAAGTCATTCATCCATCCATCTTGTAATAAGAGTCCTTAGAAGACTTACTGGAAGTCATCCAGAAGAATTACGAAGTCTTCGGATGACTTCCAGTATTGTCGTGACGACTTAAGACTTCGTAGAAGACGTCTTCGAAGTCGTCTGAGTAGTCTTCTCACTATATTTTACAAGCAGTATTTGTATTTAGAATAGTTTGCTTGTTCTGATGCTTGTATTTGATTGTATTTAATTGTTTTGCAAGGAAAAATGGATTTACCAGAACTCCCGCGGAGGATATATACGTTTGAGAAAGAGCCCACTGCAACGAAGAGCATTTCGTATCATATTGATAACTCGAAGTTGTTTGCTGCTCTAAGTGAAGGTCTAACAGCTGACGAATACGAGGAGCTGAAGGAGTCGAAGTTGGGAGTGTTCATCAAGTTCAAGGAGCTGAATTTTAGTTGGGCTTCAAGGCTGGTGCATTATATACTCGGTTTCCAGCTTAAGATCAAGAAGAAATATGAGCTCTGGTCTCTCGTTGGTCCACAACCGATGAGGTTTTCACTGATAGAGTTTGAACACCTCACTGGTTTGAACTGTGTGGACATGAAGGACCTCGAAAATCCAAGGTGTGAGGTTACGAAGGAGATGGCTGCTTTCCGAGAGAAGATGGGTGTTGATATCGAGGCTGGGCCAAATGTTGATCAGATAATAGCAGCATTTAAGAGATGCCAAGAGTGGTCGCGGGAAGATCACATACGGCTCGGATACCTTGCTATCTTAGCTGGATTCATTGAAGGGAGAAAGTTCTCAACCCCTATACGTGCTAGTCTTGCAAAGCTAGTGATGGATTTAGAAAAATTTGAGAATTATCCTTGGGGGAGAGTGGCGTTCAAGGTGCTGATAGATTCTGTGAAGGCAGCAAATTTGGAAGCAAATTCATACACTGTTGATGGCTTTATTCAAGTTCTTCAGGTGTGGGTGTACAACTTCCTGCCAGAATTGGGTGCAAATTTTGGGAATCCCCAACCAAACAGGCCGACTCCACCGTTGCTGGCTTACAAGGGTGGCAAAGGACGCTGATGTTTTAAAGAGGCCATCTTGAGCCAGATATATAAACTTCAGTCCCTAATACTTCGCAGACGACTTAAATTTAAGTCGGCTGGAAAGTCGTCCAGAAAATGCTTCACAGACGACTTAAAATTAAGTCGTCTGTGAAGTCTTCTCTGGACGACTTTCCAGACGACTTAAATTTAAGTCGTCTGCGAAGTCTTTTCTGGACGACTTTCCAGACGACTTAATTTTAAGTCATCTGTGAAGCTTTAGGGACTGAAGTTTATGCATTTTTGCAGACTAACGTGATCAACTTTATTGAGAAGGACTTTGGTGAAATGTTTCCACGTTGGGAGTTTGATGCAGAGGACTGGGCCGCGGATAACATAATCAAAGTTATGTATAATTCGAATCCTAAATGGAAGTGGACCATGGATTGCTGGGAAGTCAATCATATGAATGAAGTGATTGCAGCGGAGACTTTGAGTGGTTTGAAGGAAGATAGTGGAAGGCCTCGGAAAAAAGCTCGTAAAGGGGGTCTCAAGGAGGCTCGCAAGGAGGCTCGCAAGGAGGCTCCTGTAGAGGCACCTAAAGATGAGATTGAAAAAAGCTTCAACGCCTTAGCTGCAGCCATGAGGGATGGTTTTGAGATGTGCCTTAAGGAGATTAAGTTGGTGGGGGATAGGTTGGAAGCTGTAGAGAAGAAGGTGGGAATCACCAAAAACCGAACTTCTGGCTCGCCGAAACCACCTGTGCACGAACAAGGGGTTACCATAACCTCTCCCAAAATCACAGAGCAGAGAGTCACTAAGAGAGTCACTAGGCAAAGTGATAGGAATAAGAACTGATGTGCTTTGTTTGTTTTGTGTGCTTGGTTGAACCTTTGTTGATTTGTTTCTTTTTTTATGTATGTATGGATTTTGTTTGATTTGTTTGATTTGTATGTATGGATTTGGTTAATGATTTTAAACCCGTCTTGTACATCCAAATTTCAGAGTGAAAGTGTGAATGGAGCGAACGAGTCAACCCGTCTTGAGGCTCCAAAGGCGAAAGCTCCACAGAAGTATGCGATTCCACAGCTGCATGATTCTCCAGAACGAGTCAACTTAGCGTTCTTGTATTGGACAAATGAGTACCCACTGCTTCAGACATACGGCAGGGTGATCTCGAAGGCAGACAAAGAAGGATAAAATGATTGCACAGGTCCATGAAAAGATTGAGTGAAAGAGGAAACTTGCTCCTTCACAGCAAACTCCTTTAAGGGAAACAGACTGTCAAACATATCATTCCAAACAAAAGGTTGGACAAGCCTATGATCCTTTGCCTTCGCTAACAAGAAGATGTTGGAGGTGCTCACAGCCTGGTTGAAACTTGATCCGTAAGTGAGAGAATGTCCCATAATAGCTTGCTTTGTGGTATAAAATGATTGCTTATCTACATTATGTGTGTGCAGTTATTTCAAAACACCTATGGATAAGAAACCACATCTATGTCCAAGTCGGTTCTATTTCAAACTCGAACCTCCTTAGCATGGTTGAACGACAGAGTAAGTTTTCTGCTATTTACTTTAGAGAGCTAATGGACAACTTAAAGACGACTAAAAGATAAGTCGTCCTATAAGTCATCTGTATAGATGACCTAACAGACGACTTAAAGATAAGTCGTCCTATAAGTCATCTAAACAGATGACCTAACAGACGACTTAAAGATAAGTCGTCCTATAAGTCATCTGTATAGATGACCTAACAGACGACTTAAAGATAAGTCGTCCTATAAGTCGTCTGTTAGGTCATCTGTGTAGATGACCTAACAGACGACTTATCTTTAAGTCGTCCGTAATGTTTTCTATCACTGACTTGTCTTGTTTTATATGCAGCATATGGATGCTTTTATTTATTTACTGAGGCAACGGTACCAAAAGAATCCATCGCATTTCAGGAGTGACAGAATGTGCTTTCTTGACCATAACTTTGCTCAGCATTGGACCTACAAGTACCTGGAATTTAAGGCAGGCAAGCCCAATGTCAATGGTTTAGGAAGAAAACTTCCTGGTGGGGCGTGGAATTATTATGGAGGTAACTTACCATCATTTTGCAAATCTGGGAAGATTTGGGGGACTGATGTGGATGATATTTATGCGCCACTCAACTACAAAAACAACCATTGGGTTGCTATGTGGATATCGATCCCAAAGAGGCACATAGTCGTGTGGGACAGCATTGTCGGACATATCAAAGATCGAGAACTCGCAGTGTTAGTGGAGCCTTTTGTCAACATGATCCCTTATCTGCTTGTTGAGTACGCTGCCTCAGATGAAGAACGTGTCAAGTTGTCTCTGGAGCCATACACATATGAGAGACCAACCGTTGGAGTACCTCAGTGTCGAGGTTGTGATTGTGGTGTGTTCACTCTCAAGTACATTGAATGTAATGCTCTTGGGTTTCAATTTCTTCCAGATTTGTTGTGTCATAAGAACTCAAAGCCGATCAGGGAGAAGATGGCGGTGGAGATATTTAAGGAGCTTCCTAATTTCCATTCTACAAGAACGAAGACATTTTCCACTGTTGATGTTCGTGGATGATGATGTACTTGACTCAGGATAAGATGTAGTATTTTGTCAACTATCCAAACAATTATGCTTTTGTATAAGGAAGCGTAAGGGTCAGGATAGGAGGTAGTATTTTTTGTAACCTATCCTCCTACCAAACTAACAGTGTAGGAAATGTTAGTTTGGTAGTGCAGTAACCTAATATAACCTAGCCTTTTTCATGCTTGTCCTTTTCATACCAAACATAACATAACATAACACATAAAGTCATAACATAAAGTTCCTAGGACACATAACAAAAGGTCGTCGGACTCGGCGACTTAACGAAGGTCATCACGGACTTCGGGCGACTTAACGAAAATGCGGATGACGACTTTATACTAAGTCGTCTGGTTTTGTTGAGGTTAAAAATAATTTATAAATTAAAAATAAAATATTTGGACAAGTGAAAAATAAAAATCATGTAATTATAAACAGTTTTAAATTATGTAAATTAACATATAATAAAATGAATAGTTTTCAACATAGATGAGTGAAAGTAGTTAATCATGATATTCTTTGGTTTTGAGGGTTTGAAAACATATGTTGTAGTATTGTATGTATTCTTAGGGTTAGATTTTGGAAACCTTGGATATTTTTAAAATTTTTTACTTATATGTCTTTATTTCTGTGTATAGTTAACACTTTTTAAGTTTAATTTGATTTTTTAAAGTGTCTTGTTAGTTAATTAAGTTTAGGGGTTATGTTTAGGGTCGAGACGACTTAACTATAAGTCGTCTGTTGAATAATTAAGCTAGACGACTTAAATTTAAGTCGTCCAAACCGGACCGAAGCTCGAAATTTACAATGTCCTTTTAACCTAACCGGATTATTTACCGGACGTATATAATGTCTTTTTTTTTACTCACTTTTTGGCGGAATTCAAAACCCAAACGTCGTTTCTCTCAAAGGCGATTTCGAAGGCGATTTCCGTCGATTCTCTCCAATCCATCGTTCTCACCGTCGATTCTCTCTAATCCGACGTTATCACCGTCGTTCTCAACACCTTTCTCACAGCCGCTTCCTCTATTTAAGTTCTGAGAGGAAACCCTAGCCGCGCATTCTCAGCCGTCTCGTTGAACTCCGCCGCCGTTAAGTTATACATAACCGCCGCTGTGTCGAAGGCGACTATATCTTCTCCGAATTTTCAGGTCTGCTATAAAATGTTGTAATTTAGGGTCTGGGAAGACTTATAATTAAGTCGTCTGGAAAGTAATCCATCTGGACGACTTTACGGACGACTTACTTATAAGAATTTCAGCTGGGATGTTATACTGGATGTTTGTGTGTTGGATGTTTGTGTGTTTGACATTGTTGTCTTTGATTGTTTTGCAGAAAAATGGATTTACCAGAACTGCCGCGTAGGATACATACATTAGGTCAAGAGCCCCTCCCAAAGAATAGCATTTCGTATCATCCAACTGGAAGGTGCATACTGCTTCATCTGCTCTTCATAATGACGAATATGAAGAGCTGAAGGAGTCGAAGTTGGGAGTTTTCATCAGGTTTGGAGAGCTGGAATTTGAATGGGCTTCAAGGCTGGTTCACTTCATGCTCAGTTTCCAGCTGGACATAAAGAAGAAGTATGAGCTTTGGAGTCTCGTTGGTCAGAACCTGTGAGGTTTTCACTGTTAGAGTTTGAAAACCTCACTAGGCTAAACTGCGAGTACATTGAGGACCTTGAGAGACCTCAATGTGTTGTTACAGAGGAGATGACTTCTTTCGGGGTTGTTGGGAGTTCATGTCGAAGCTGGGCCAACTACTCAGCAGATAATAGAAGCACTTCAGAGATGCGAAGGGTGGTCTCCGGATGATCGCAAGCGGCTCGCGTACCTTGCCATCTTCACTGGATACATTGAAGGGAGAAAGTTTTCAACCCCTACACGGGTTAGTCTGGCAAGGCTAGTGATGGACCTAGAACGGTTCGAGAATTATCCATGGGGGAGAGTCGCGTTTAAGGTGTTGATGGACTCTGTGAAGGGCAGAGATATTTCAGGTTGTTACACAATTCATGGGTTTGCGGCAGCTCTCCAGGTCTGGGTGTACACAGCTCTGCCGGAATTGGGTGCTACTTATGGTCAACCTCTCCCAAACAATCCGTCTCCACCGATACTGGCTTTCAAGGGTGGCAAGGAACGCAGATTGTTTAAAGAGGCTATCCTCAGACAGGTAAAAAACTTATAATTAAGTCGTCTAGAAAGTAATCCAGCTGGACGACTTAATAGACGACTTATAAGTAAGTCGTTTGGAAAACTTTCCAGACGACTTAATTATAAGTCTTCTGCGAACTTTTTATTTTTTTTTACATCTTTCTTAATCCATCTAACTTCATATCTTCTATTTACTGCAAACTAGGGTGATCAACTTTGTTCAGAAGGACACCGTTAAAGAAATGATTCCAAAATGGGAGTCTGATGTTGAGGATGTCGCCGCGGACAACATTATAAAAATCATGTTTGTGAAGAAAAAGTGGAAGTGGACCAAGGATTGCTGGGAAGTCACTGGTACTCAAGTCAAGAGACAGCCAGCGAGGAAGAAAGATACCGTGAAGAATGACAGTCCAAGACCTCGGAAGAAAGCTAGACTAGAGGCACGTGCAGAGGCTAGTGAAGAGGCACCTGCAGAGGCTAGTGAAGAGGCACCTGCAAAGGCTAGTGAAGAGGCAGCTAAAGAGGCGAGTGAAAACGGACCTGCAGAGGCGATTGAAGAGGCACCTGCAGAGGCTCGTTCAAAAGTGACTATCGTTGATGGGTTGAGAGAGGAAATTGAAGCCATGTTCAAGGACATAGTTGATTCCATGAGGGAAGGGTTTGGGACGTGCCTTGGAGAGATCAAGTATCTCTCGAAAAGGGTGGAAGCTTTGGAGAAGAAGGTTGGTCTCATCACAAAACGGAAAGGGACACCAACTCAAAAAACAGGGAGAGGGACAAAGGCACCAGATGTGCCTGGAGATGGTAGTTCCTCGCCGGAGGATAAAGGGCCTGAGGTGCCTACATATGCTAGTTCCTTGCCGGAGGATAAAGGGCCTGAGGTGTCTACAGATGCTAGTTCCTTGCCGGAGGATAAAGGGCCTGATGTGCCTACAGATGGTAGTTCCTTGCCGGAGGATAAAGGGCCTGATGTGCCTACAGATGGTAGTTCCTTGCCAGAGGAGAAAGGTCCTGATGTGCGTAGAGATGCTAGTTCCTCGCAAGAACTGAACGTTGTTGTATTGAACAAAACTCAACCCAGTGTTGACGATATACAAATTGGGCAAACTAGACCTAAAGAAAGGAGTGACGCTGCTATGGCCATTGGCCGTGCAAAGAGTGATCGAAGAAGGAAACATGCTGCTTCACAGCAATCTCCTTATGCGGGCAACACGACGGCCAAGGCGATCATTCCAAACACGAAGCAGCATCCAGGCTATAATCCTTTTGCACCAAATGACAAGGATAAATTGAAAGAGCTCGCTACTTGGTTGCAAGCCTGTCTGTAAGTGTTTGCTTTTCTCAAAATAGCTTGCTTTAGTCTACAAAAACTGATCGCTTTTAAACATTTTGTGTTTGCAGTGAATATAAAACACCCTACGACCAAAAACCACGGAATAGTCGCACTTGGTGGTATCAGACCCTCCGGAGAGACTTAGAATGGCTGGAGGACTGTGTAAGTCTTCTGCTTGACTTAGTTCAATTACTTGTAAGTCGTCTGGACAGTCGTCTACGTAGACGACTTACCAGATGACTTACCAATAAATCGTCTGATAAGTCGTCTGGTTCGTAGATGACTGTCCAGACGACTTACCCTTAAGTCGTCTGGTTCGTAGATGACTGTCCAGACGACTTACCCTTAAGTCGTCTGGTTCGTAGATGACTTTCATTACTAACTTACAGTTACTAACTAAATCGTCTGATATCTTATATGCAGCATATTGATGCTTGGATTAATGTGCTGAGGAAGAGGTACACGGATAACCCACATCATTTCAGGAGCGACAAAGTTATGCTTCCTTGATCATCTCTTTGCTCATCATTGGAGTTTTAACTATAAGGAGTTTAAGGATTCCGAGCCCGATATGAATGGTTTAGGAAGAAGACTACCTGGTGGGGTGTTGAATTATTATAGCGGCAGTGTACCATCATTTTGCAGATCAAACAGGATTTGGGGCGTTAATATCACAGATGTCTATGCGCCAGTGAACCACAAGGACAGTCATTGGATTGCTATGTGGATCCAAATCCCTAAGAGGCACATTGTCGTCTTTGACAGCATCATTGGAAGTATCTCCCCAGAAACACTCGATGTGGTAATGGAGCCTTTTCTCCACATGATCCCTTATATGCTTGTTGAATGTGCTCCCAATGACGTGGTATGTGCCGAATACAGCCTGGAGCCATTCACTTATGAGAGACTAAAGGATTTACCTCAGGATATATCTGGCGATTGTGGTGTGTACGCTCTAAAGTACATTGAATATCATGCTCTTGGGATGCCATTTAATAAAAAAGACTTTGCTAAGAGCAAGGGGAAGGCTATTAGGGATAAGATGGCGGTGGATATATTTGAAGAGTTTCCTGACGTGCATCTGTGGAAAAACAGGGATGGCGATGAAAACTATGGTGCGTATGGTGATAACAGATAGATCAGGCTGTAACCTTTTGTATTTGTAACCTTTTTGTATATAAACTTGATATTTTGTGCAGTAGTATTTGTAACCTTTTGTAATCTTATGTGCAGTTCCTTTTGTTATCATTTGTTTCATTTCGTCTGTTTAATCCACAACCATCTCAACAAATATAAAACACTAATAATAGACTTTTAACACATAAGTTCATTACATGAAGACCTTACGGACGACCTTCGACGACTTAAATGAAGGTCGCGGAAGACTAAACACTGGACGACTAACTTGAAGGTCTTCTTGAATAAAAACTCGACGACTAAATGGGACGACCTTTGGGACGACTTAAATGAAGGTCGTCTGGAAGACTAAACACTGGACGACTAACTTGAAGGTCTTCTTGAATAAAAAACTCTGGACGACTAAATGGACGACCTTCGGGACGACTTAAATGAAGGTCGTCTGAAGACTAAACCTCGTCATTCTTACATTGTGGTTTTATGGCCAGGTTCCTTGCACCGAGCATCTATAAGCTCTGTGTTGCTTCCTGGGTTTGCGTCCTCTCATCCTGGATAGCTCCAACCAGGATTGCCATCTTGATTTCTTCTTTTTTCCCCGACCACGCTTTACTTCCAGAGGAAAGCATGTGCGTTCCTCAACTTGTTGTCCATTACAAGGATATATATTCTCTGAGTATCCTGCAAACAGAAAATCCTTTGAGTACACTGGAGATACAAGTGTGTTGATATGCAAACCAACAGAATCTCCAGCAGCTATAGCATGAGAGCAAGGTATTTTCTCCACTGCATAGACACCACAATCACACTTTCCATGTTCCAAATCAACCACACAGTCTATTTTGCCACCTTTCACAAAGAATTGCCATCCGCTAATTGGTTGTACCGTCATCATATCTGCTATCTCCGATCGAACAGCAAGCAAGTATTCAACACCCCGACTATGTTGAGTAGTGAGACTCAAAGCATCTTATCTCCTTTTCCAAAACCACTTTCCTAGCTTCTCCCTTATGAACTCCAACAGGAAATGAATCGGAAATCCTCTAGCTCGCTTCAGTGCGGAATTAATAGATTCAGCGATGTTGCTTGTTTTTATGTTGTACATGTCCCCCTGGCAATAAACCCTTGACCATAGGCTGACGTCGGCATCCTCCAAATACGTTTCAAGGTCCGGATTTGCACTCCGTATCTCAGCCATGTACCGGTCAAAATCTGAAACCGTATGAGCATAAGCAGCACCTTTCACCAAGTACAAGAGATGTTTTCCTTTAAAATTTTTGACAATGTTTTCTTGAAGGTGATAATAACATATTCCTCGGGTTGCCCAAGGAAACACCTTATCACATGCACTTTTAATGGTCAAGTGCCGGTCGGAGACTATCATTAGAGGCTGGTCATCAGATACACAACTAGCCAATTTGGTGAAAAACCATTCCCAAGAAGGTGCATCTTCAGCATCTACGATCCCAAAAGCCAATGGAAATATCTGAAAATTCCCATCTTGTGCGGCTGCAACTAGCATAACACCTCCATACTTCCCACTTAGGTGAGTCCCATCCACCACAATGACCCTTCTATGATATCTAAAACATTTGATAGAAGCTCCAAAAGAGAGAAATAAATACTTAAATCTATTCATAGAATCAAGTTCTATAGCCGTGATAGAATCGGGATTTACTTAGAAGATTTGCTCGAGATATGATGGCAGACACGAATACCCATCTTCTGCTGTTCCTCTCACCAATGTTTGTGCATATAAAAGTGCTCTGTATGAAGTGGTGTAATCCAGATTCATGCCAACCATGTTCCTCATTGCAACAGTGATATGCTGCGGATTCAACCCATCAATGATTCCAACACGATCAATGAAAAGCCTACCAACATACTTAGGAGTACAGTGTCTCCGCTGAGCGTTTCGGTCTCCCACTGAGCATGTATGTTTTTCCACATACTTTGTTACCCAAAACGTTTTTGTCCCATGTTTCACACTTGCTCTGACCTTCCATTCACAACCACTAACCGGACATGTTGTCACAAGGAGAGTTTTTGTTGACTTGTATATTCAGAAGGTGAACTTAAGCCTCACTGATGTACCCGCAGCTCTGAAAGCAGTGCATCCTTGCTACCAAAACTCTGGTTGACATAGATATTGTTACCATTCGATCTATTACCTTCAATCTATTTTAATTCTTCAAAACATATATCATCATCTTCTTCATCCTCATCTTCAACCTTTCCATAAACACTGTAATCCTCACCATTCTCGTCTGCTTCAGCAACAATAGAGATATCAGCATCCTCCTCCCCATCATCCTCCTCCTCCCCATCATCCTCCCCATCATCCTCCTCCCCATCATGATTTTCATCTTCAACCAAATTATCATCATCCTCTTCAAAACATTCATCAGCTTCATCATCTGAAACCGTTTGCACCTTGCTACGGCTTGATACACAAAGCCGTACACCATGCGTTTTGGTTATCTCGAGCAAGTTTCTAACTTGTCTATCACTTGTAACATGAATAGGAAGGGTGTCTGGAGCCATCATCATTTCTGCTGGTAATGAGTAGGTTATCTCCACAGATTCTGTGCTCATGTCCAGGTTATAATCTTCTAGAGCCATTGCAAGAAGTTCCGCATCGTCCTTCACTCAAAAAACACTCTCGCTCCTTTGGCATTATCAACCACAAAATCCCAACAGCAATCTTTTAATAACCATTCCCCATACACTGCATGTAACGGCATCATCTGCAAAATTCAAAATAAAACACATTAGTAAACATAGAAAATGAAAGTTTACTAAACATTAAGGCAGACGACATACTAGGAAGTCGTCTAGACGACTAAACAGTAAGTCGTCTAGACGACTAAACAGTAAGTCGTCCAAATAGGTCATTTTTGCAATTGAATTTTAATTAGGACGACTTACCATTAAGTCGTCCGGCTTGTTTGTTAAAAAATACTCTAGCGACTTCCAAGTCGCAGAAAACGAGTTAGTTTTGCATTTGACCTAATTGTGTCAGATATTTGACTTTTCCTGGACGACTTACGGGGAAGTCGTCTCTGGGTAAACAAAAATTACAATATTTAATTGAAGCTAGACGACTTATCTGTAGGTCTTCTAAGGTTAGTTTGCAATTCGAAAAACAAACTTAATTATTTAACTTATCTCAGATAACTTACGGGGAAGTCGTCCATGAAGATGACTTAGGAGAAAGTCGTCCAAGATAAGCAAGGTTTGACCAGAATCTATGAAGTAAATCTGGACGACTTTGCTTATCTTGGAAGACTTTCAACTAAGTCATCTTCCTGGACGACTTCCCCGTAAATCGTCTGAGATAAGTTGAATATTTAAGTTTTATTTTCCAATTGCAAAAGTAACCTGGGACGACATACATATAAGTCGTCTAGATTTAATAAAATTTGAAATTTTTGTTTTCCTTGGGACGACTTACCAGTAAGCCGTCCAGAAAAAGTCAAATATCTGACACAATTCGGTCAAATGCAAAACTAACCCGTTTATCCTAGACGACTGGTAAGTCGTCTAGGGTATTCTCACGATTTTTTTAAAGAACAAAGACGGACGACTTTAGTTAAGTAGTCCGTTGGACTAGAAGACTTACGGGTAAGTCTTCTACGCGAACAGTTCTGGAAAAAATTCAATTTCCTACCTTAAACTAGTGAGATGACTTCCTTAGCACACAGAGTCTTCTCCAACCACCCAGAACCTCAAACGAAAGTAACCCACGATGAATTGTATGCTTCAATAGCTCTATCAACCATAAAAAAAAATTGAATCAAAAGCTTGAGTTTTTGGGATGAATATTGAGGCAAAGTGAGAGAGAAGTTGTTTTAGTTCATAACAATTGAAAGAGAGAGTGTAAATCGTCGAGGTGCATTAAGAGCTCCAAATTGGTAGTTCGTTGTGGTTGGTGTATTGATGGCAATGGCAATCTTGTAAATTTGTGAAGGTGATGAGGTTGAGAGAGTAAAAGAGTCATTTTCGGAAAAAAAATACAAAAATTAATGGTATTTTCGTGAATAATATGAATAAGTGGGGGTGAATAGAGCTAATGATTGTGCTTCATGAAGGAGAGGTTAGTTTTGTGGTTGACTTTGAGTTGTGAATTACTTTGCAACAACCCTTCTTTTCTTGTAGTGATCATTTGTTTGATGTGAGCTTCAAAGGAACAAAATGGAAAATCGAAGAGAAAACAGAGAAGAAGATAACAAAAATTGATGAATAAGAGGAGAAAATCAAAACAGAAAAAGGACAAAGGAACACAACAGAAGAAGAAAAATAATGAAGATGATCAAAGAGAAAAAAATTGGAAGACTAAAAAAATGAAAATGAAAGAAAAAAAATTTAAAAAGGGTGAAACAGAGTAAAGTTAGAAGAAAGTAGTTAAGTTTAAAGGCACAGTCTATAAATAATTAATTTATTAAAATTTAACAAAGTTTTTCTTTTTTCGTGTTAAAAAGTAAAGTTAAATAAATTTCAGAAAAAGTAATTATTACCATAACTTTTTGAAACCAAATGCTTATCTGACCACAAGTTTAGTTGGTTAATATTTGTTACAAATTTAGCTATGACCTTATTTACACAGTTGTTCAATTTGAATGTCATTCTCGACTTTATCCCTTCTCTAATCTAATATCTAACAGGGTTGGGTGTTTGATTTCAGGCCCTTTCGAGGAGGGTATCTGATTGGTTAATGTCAGCCCGGCTCGCATGGACTTCCAGTGTTTCTTAGTTGACAACTGCATTGAAATTAGAAGTTCTCCAGTTACTCCTGCACAAGCAACAGCAGTTATGGATCTGATTGAGGAGCGCTAGGAAGAATGGATCGAACGAGAAGGATTAGAGCAAGTTCCGTTCTGGGTGAATCAAGAAAGGAAGTTCCGGGAGTTCTGTATCCCGAAGAGAGAAAGGGCATCCCTTTCACAAAAGAAATTATAAATACTACACTTTGGATCTTTGACTTCTTAAAAAGCTAAAATCCAAAAATGAATAACCTCACTATCTTTATGTTAATTATTGTTATGGGTTTTGTTTCGAAAGAAAGTTATGGATGCGCTCCAAACATTTTCTAATTTGTAAACAAAATTAACACTCGTCATGCCGTCCTAGTAAACTGCACGTCCAACAGAAACGAAATCAAAGGTATTCAGAAAATAGGATACAATCAATACAGCTTTCCGGTTAGTGAGAAAGGAAAAGGGAGAATAGTATGGCGTTGTCATGTAAGATGGACTAAGCAGTTTACTACTATATGGAGAGCATACAGAGGAGCAGCCAGAACCCGATGTGGTCAGATACGATCTTATTTTGTAACACTTGCACGCATTTACTTATGGAGAAATAATCAACTGACCAACCAATTCTTCGATTGGCATGAATAATTTGTTTTTTTTTCTTCTTCTTCTTAAGAGTGATCATTTATGAAGCTGAACTTTTTGGTGCCTTGTGCGCTAAGTCATTTATTTTTAAAATTTGTGGTTATAATATACATGCAAAAGAATAATAAGTATTGTATCAATTATCTAAAAACAATAATAATAAAGTATGAGTTTGTTTGAAATATGTTTTGTTTTGACCAAAAACAAATATACCTTTTTTACTTGTATATGAATTATCTGTTCAAAAGACAAATTTCCACTCGAACGAAATTTTGATTTTAAAAAAATTAGTTTGGGATTAATCATCGCAAATTTCATGAAAATCAACATGGAAATAACACCACAAAATCATCACATGGAAGAAAGATCATGAGTAGTAATAATAAAAACCAACTGATCATCACAAATGAAAGGGAAAATTTCATAATATTACACGGACTAATTTCAATTTTCTAATAAAATACACGAACTATTTTGGATCCCCGTTTAATATACGAACTAATTATTGTTGCCAATAAAATACAAAAACTTTCGAAATTCGTAGATTTTACACATTATTTTAGACGGTGTTAACTATGTTTAACGGAAGTGATGGCGATGTTAATGTTTAATTAAACACGTGTTTAAGTTTTGAAAAAAAAATTCCTTTAAAATACACGAACTAATTTTCATTTGGTAATAAAATACACAAATTATTTTGGATCCCCATTTAATACATAAACTTTTTTTTGTTTCCTGTTAAACACACAAACTTTTGAAATTTGCAGATCAATTTATACGATCAACTATGTTTAACATGATTTAGACGATGCCAACTATGTTTAACAGAAGTGAAAACGATGTTAATGTTTAATTAAACATGTGGTTAAACTGTGATTGAAAAATTCCTTTAAAATCCTCCTGATAGATTATATTGTTAGCTTTCTTCTTCGTTACACTTCCATAGTGTAAATTAATCTTGATTGATCATTATCATTGCAATCAAAACGAAGAATAAGAATCAGAAACACAAAAAAAAAAACTAAACTAATTCCAGAATCATAAACTCTTTTAAAATTACCTAGTTTTCTTCATTTTTTTCATGACATGGAAATCAACTCCAATTCGAAGCGAGATAAAGGAAATCAAAGCGAAGAAGAAGAAAATGAACATAGTTACTCAAATTGAAACTAATTTGAATTAGGCTTCAATCGATTTGAGAGATTTTAACTGAGGGTGAGCGTGCTTTTCAAACTTTAACCACATGTTTAATTAAAACTATTGTCATCTTCTGTTAAACATAGTTGACGTCGTCTAGATCAATGTGTATTAAATGGGAAACAAAAAATATTGTCATCTTCTGTTAAATGGGAAATGTATTTAATGAAAACTATTGTCATTTTCTGTTAAAATCTGCAAATTTTAAAAGTTTTTGTATTAAATGGGAAACAAAAAATAGTTCGTGTATTAAAACGGGATCCAAAATGGTGTGTGTATTTTATTAGCAAATGAAAATTAGTTCTTGTATTTTAAAGGAATTTTCTTTTCACAATTTAAACATGTATTTACTTAAGCATGCACTAACGTCATCATCACTTTCGTTAAACATAGTTAACGCCGTCTAAAATAATTTGTAAAATCTACGAATTTCGAAAGTTTGTGTATTTCATTGGCAACGAAAATTAGTTCGTGTATTAAACGGGGATCCAAAATAGTTTGTGTAATTTATTAGAAAATGAAAATTAGTCCATGTATTTTTAAGGAATTTCCCCCAAATAAAACCACGCGACTGACATGCAAGTGACGTAAACGATACGGCATTACGAACAAAACCAACTTTACGTAAAGCAAACGAAGCATGCGCCGAAGAATCATCATCGGAAATATCACTATCCTCCTCTTCCCTCTTCTTCTTTGATTTTTGATACCCTCGGAACCGGAGCGGAAGACTTGCTGAGAAAGCAAAACCTTACCGACTTGATAAACACCGAGCTGTTCATCGCTGTAGACATTACCGGAGATGGTGATCTTGGTTACACCCAGGGTCAGATCTGAGATTTTGCAGGCTGGAAACATTTCTTACGAGTTTTATTAATTTTGGGGGGCGAAACTAATTTTTTGGTGGGCAAGGCTAATGTTTCCTTGGGCTGTACCCATATTCGACATTGTTACACCAGAGGTGATATTTACGGTGTTTTCACTGGTTGTAATGTTAGGAGGGAAATGTCCTTCGGCGGTGTCTATAATTCTCTTCTAAATGTTTTTAAATTATTTATAAGAAATAAAAGATTATTATAATGGTTTATAAAACAATTAATAAGTATAAAATCATTTGTAAGAGTTTATAATTTTAATCAAATTATTTATAACAGTTTAGAAATACTTATATAATTATTTATAAGAGTATATTAAATCATTAATAATATTTATAAAGGTTTATAAAACAAATTATAATGATTTATAAAATTATTTATAGAGATTTACAAAGTCATTTTATTACCAAAAGAATCATGGATTTATGTGCAATTATAAAATTTATAAATCATCTTGAAAAGATTTAAATCATCTTATAAGGGTTTATAAGAGCTTTTTTTTTGTTGCTGGGTTTATAATGAGTTTATTGGAATTGATAAGTCAGATGTGGAAATTTAAAAATCATTCTATAAAGTTTTATATATCAATTATAAAAAAGTGTATAAATCTCTTTTAAGGATTTCTATTTTTTATAAATCATTTATAAAAATTTAAACTGATTTATAAGAGTTTATAAGTTGATTTTAAGTGATTTTTTGTCAACTGGTTGTTAAGTGTTTAAGAAATAAGAACAGCTTTATAAATGTCTATAAACTGATTTTATAATGGCTTATAAGTTGACTGTTTTAAAATCGCTCAAAAGACAATCAACATAAAAGAGCTTTGCAAAACATATACTTTTGCATCAACCATGAGGTTAATTAAAGGACTAACACATATGCACTTTCTATTTTCTCTAGCCTTAGTGCAAGCCAGTCTGAGCACACGACAGGATCCATTAATTGCCTTGAAAGAAAGTTAATTTTCATTTGAAAGCTTCAACGAGCATAACCGTCACATTGAAATTCCATTTACGATCATGGATGTAGATATAAACTTTTCAAGAGCGTCTAAAAGAACATATACACTGCAATCACAAAACAATTTCTAGTTCATAAAACCCTGATCAATAGAATAATTCAAGTACAAATGAAACAAAAAAAAAACAGTTTCTGAATCATATAGTAGACACTATCAAAAGTTTATTTGGGCTGTCAACATAGCTTCGATGGAGTTTCCTCAATGCACTTCTAGTGTTCTTCGAATCATATACGTTTCTAAATCATCATATTCACGCACTACTTAAAATATCAAAAAGCATGCTCTTTGGCATATCATCAAAGGTCCTAAGATCATGGTATATGTAACTGCAAGAGCAAATATACACAGATCAAGTTGCAACTTGACCTTAAATCACAAGATATTCACCAAATTAACCAACTTTCTTCATTTCTTTTCTTATTAAGGAAGTTAAATGGATAAATTGAAGCAAAAGACACATCCTAAACTAAGAATCCATAAGCAACCGATAGATAAAAGCATCTCACACTAAGACAATTACCAAACAAGCGAATATATCTCATTTAGACTAACAAGTGGATTAGGAAGGGTCTTTAGACCAATTAAGCATCAAATTTTGAACCACCTTGTGACCCAAGAGAGAGTCTTCTCTTCTTATTAATTACTCTAAGCATTAATAATGGTGTTGTAAGCGTAAGCTTCATGTTTTATGATTCCTTTACAAGAGAACTAATTTAATAGTTTCCTACTCTTCTCAAATTCACCTCTTACGATAATCCTTCGACAGCAATCTTCAACGAATTAACAATAATTCTCAATCCAAGATCAACCATCTGCATAAAATGTCCAAACAGAGATCAAATATATGGCGTTTCTTCGTCACCACCAGAAACACAATGCATGAGCTCTCTTTGATATTCAATCCATTTTTCACCACATAATCGGAAAACTCTTAGACCCTCTTAAAACTTTCTGGTATGACGAAAGCAATCACACATTTTGCGCAAACAAATATTAAAACGCTAAAGCATAAACACCATGTTCTTCATGGATAAATATATATAAGGTCTTATAAATTTGAGAATGCAAAATTTCCTCATAAAACTTCGTCCCCCTTCCCAGAATCAGGTTGATTATGAGAAGTCAAGTTATAATTAAAGAAACATGACAAAACCCAGTATCAAATGTAACATTCTTACGCGTTCGTGAGAGATTTCGTTCGGTTCGTTGAAACTTGTTGAGTTTTTTAGGTTCGTCGGAGAGCTCGTTAGAGAGTTCGTCGGATTGCTCGTCAGGTTCATCAGAGAGCTCGTTCTTCCGAGCGTCTAATTTGAAATTGGAGAGATTGTGGGACTTTTTAGGTTCGTAAGAGAGTTCTTCGAATTGCTCATCAGGTTCATCAGAGAGCTCGTTCGTCGAAGCATCTAATTTGAAATTGGAGAGGTCGTGGGAGAGAATAGATTAGGTATAGATTTAATTAATTAGGGTATAAAAAGTATAAAAGTATTTTTGCTATTAAAAAATTAAAGGCAAAGATGGTTGAGGTAAAAATGGAAAGTGGTAGTTTAGACAATTTTCATAATATATGTTAACTTTTATACTTTGTTGTATAGTTTAAATGCTCTAAATATTCTGAACATTTAATATGAATTGATATATGTCTTTAATAATATTTTATGATATTTTTTATATTTCTATACTATTAAAATAGAAGTTATGAATTCATTCATGTGTTATTATTTAATTTGGACATTTCCTTATAATTTTATCAAATTTTACATGTTTTAATTATAACAATTTATTTTTATCTTTTTATTTGAAATACAATAAATATTTTTAAAAAAATTCTAACAAAATCTTTTCAGAATCATTTTAATTTTTTTTCCAAAAGTACTTAATTCAAATTTTAATTATCATAAACTATAATTAGAAATTATAATTTTAAAATTTGTTGAACTTTGCATATATAGTTTTTCAAATAATCAAAGAAAAATCTAACAATATATATAAAATAAGAAGCAACAAATACATGTGAGTTTGTAATAACTAATTGAATAAACAAAAAACTATACAACTTATTGTATTTGAAAATAATATAAATAATTAAATATGGATATACAAATGAAAAAATATCCGCACGGTTATGCGGATCAAGATCTAATTTATATTAAAACATGAACTTTCTACTTTGGAAGAGAAAACAAATTCTCTATATCGACAACATATGTTTTGAGAGCTTGGCCATGATTTACATTTTCCGAAGTAGAAATGGTCGAACAGACAAATTATAGTAATGGATTAGGTATCAAAAGTTTTTTCTTCCATAAAAATCAAATACGGTCAGATAAAGATATTCTTCAGAAAAAAGTTTTTTTTTATCAAAACTTGGTTTAAAAATGAACACATAAAAAAAAAAGCAAACCTAGAAGATATATTTTGTATATGTATTTAGAACAGGTGATTTTTATATATATTCTTAAGGGAAAATTTCTTTAAAATACACAGACTAATTTTCATTTGCTAATAAAATACACTAACTATTTTGGATTCCCGTTTACTACACTAACTAATTTCCGTTGCCTATTAAATACACAAACTTTTGAAATTCGCAGATCTTACACATCGTTTAGACGGAGTTAACTATGTTAGCGGAAGTCAAAACGGTGTTAGTGTTTAATTATAATTTATGAAAAGAAAATTCTTTTAAAATACACGAACTAATTTTCATTTGTTAATAAAATACACGAACTATTTTGGATCCCCGTTTAATACACGGACTAATTTTTATTTCCTATTTAATACACGAACTTTTAAAATTTGCAGATTTTACACATTGATTTAGACGACATCAACTACGTTTAACAGAAGATGACGTTAGGTTTAACTAAATATATGGTTAATATGTTAAAAGCACGCTCACCCTCAACCAAATTAAAACCTCTCAAATCGATTGAGCATTATATTCAAGTTAGTTTCAATTCGAGTTTGGCAGTCTAATCTATTCCAACCTCTTTTATTCTCCAAATTATGTTCCTTTTCTTTTTCTTCGCTTTGATTTCCTTTTATATTGCTTCGAAATAGAGTCGATTTCTATATCATGAAAAATGATGAAGAAAACTAGGTAATTTTAAACGAGTTTCTGATTTTGGAATTAGTTTAGTGTTATGTCTTTGTTTGTTTTGATTGCAGTGATAATGATTCAATCAAGGTTGATTTATACTATGGAAGCGTAATGGAGAAGAAAACTACCAATATAATCTATCGGAAAGATTTTTAGAGAATTTTTCCTTCAAAGCTTAACCACATGTTTAAGTAAACACTAACATTTTCTTCACTTCTGTTAAACATATTTGATATCATCTAAATCATGTTAAACATAGTTGAAGTAGTCTAAATCGATGTGTAAAATCTGTAAATTTTAAAAGTTTGTGTATTAAATGTGAAACAAAAATTAATTCGTGTATTAAACAGGAATCCAAAGTAGTTTGTGTATTTTATTAACAAATAAAAATTAGTCCGTATATTTTTAAAGAATTTTACCTATTCTTAATATTGAAAGTAGCCCCTTTTTAAAAAAAAAAAGGGAAGAAAATAAAAACATATTTTAAACAAAAAGGAAACAAAAGGGCAGAGAATCAAAGGAAGGCCTCTTCTTCTTTTTGTGTCTAACGCACGACTCTCAGAGAAAAGAGTCCATCGTCTTCCGTCTTCTCCGATCGAAATGTAAGCTTCCCTCTTTATTCGCATTGGGTTCTTTTTCTGCTCCATCAATTTCGAAATTAGGGTTCTTTGTCAGTTTTTTTTAAGGAGATTCGGGATTGAAAAAGTGGAACCCTTTTCGTCACAATGGATTTCGATTCACTAATCAAAACACACAAAGCTATTAACTGTAGTGAAATCATCCGTCGTTGTCAGCGAATTAATAGAGAAATTTTATTATCTGCAGAAGCCTCCTCCTTTCTATTCAATCGTGAGACCTTATTGGCGGTTGTTGAAGCTCTTTGCAATTGAGGGCTATGCAGTTAACTACCCCTGAAGAAGGGAGAACTGAGATCAAAGTTTTATATAAATGAGAGACATGTTGTGTTTAGAATGCAGTAGTTATGATATCTCAACTAGTTTTGTTCATCTCGCTGAGTGGCATCCTTTGGAATCGTTAATCTTCTCCTAAACCCTCATTTTTACTCCAGGGGTAAGGTTTTGGAGTTGTGTTTGATTATTTGGTATGCTTAAGATGTTGTGTTTGATGTCACTTTTTGTTTTCTTTACAGGTTCTTCAGTTTTTTTTTTTTTTTAATTTCAACTGTTTTTTTTTTCTGGGAGAAGTAGTAAGTAGATCATGTTTCGTGATAGTCTTTGGTTTTCTCGTACCATTGGTTGCTTTGGATGCTTTGGCACTTCTTCTACTAGAACCTCACAATCGCCTGAGCGGCCACTCAAACCTGATACACCTTCATCTAGTACTGAGGCAACTAGCAGTTCCAGAAGCGAAGATGAAGAAGAAGAGGACGAAGAAGAAGAAGTAGAGCAGAAGAGCCGCTCTAAACGATCTGACGAAATTCTCAAATTTAGATTAGATCATGGATTGATCTGCAGGCAGGTTCCTGTGAAAGTCACTAATCAACTTATCCGCGGAGAGGTAGTAAACTCACTTCTTTCTCTGCCTAGCAAGTGTACGCATTTGCAGAATTTCTCATTCTGCTGTCTGATTTTCAGGATGAAGATGGTAACAAGATGATCAATGAGTATGTCCGCGAGTGTAAAATTGGATCTGGTAGCTATGGCAAAGTGGTAAGTGTGCAAACTCATTTACAATACACCATCAGAAGCATCACATGACATTGTTCATTTGCATTTACAACAGGTTTTATATCGAAGCTCTGTTGACGGCCAGTCTTATGCTATTAAGGTAAAGCTATTGTTTGCTTTACCTCACTAAGCCTTTTTTTTTTGTTTAGTTGATTGTTATTCATTTGAAATACTATCCTTCAAATATACTATAAGTTAATTTGTTTATTCATAGGGCTTACTTAAAGATCTCTGACATATTTTGATACTTGGGTTTGTTTCTAGGCGTTTCACAAGTCGCAATTATTAAGGCTAAGGGTTGCACCTTCAGAGACTGCTATGAGTGATGTTCTTCGTGAGGTATCATTCCTTTTTCTGCACTGGTTTCATTTCATTGTACACAAGTTGTGTTTTACGCTCCTTTATCTTCACCACTTCCAGGTTATGATCATGAAAATTCTGGAGCATCCTAACATTGTTAATCTCATTGAGGTGATAGATGACCCAGAAACTGATCATTTTTACATGGGTAACTCAATTCTCATCTTCTCGTTTCTGCTGCTTCTATACTTACTCTCTATGGAAAAGAGCCTCTTATCTGATAATGTTTGTCTTTCCGGTTTCACCTCAGTTCTCGAATACATCGATGGAAAATGGGTTTACGACGGTTCTGGACCGCCCGGGGCTCTCGGGGAGAAAACCGCTCGAAAGTATCTGCGGGATATAGTTGCTGGCCTCATGTACCTTCATGCTCATGTATGATCCTCTTTGTTACGTGTGCTTCTCTTGCTTCATGGTTCATTACCTAATATACTGTCTTGATTTATTTAAAATAAAACAGAATGTAATTCACGGGGACATTAAACCTGACAATCTGATGGTTACTAGTAGCGGTACAGTGAAAATAGGAGACTTCAGTGTCAGCCAAGTGTTCAAGGTAATCATCACTTCTTGAATATGTATCTTGTGACCACCTGAGTGTTGGCAACTCAATTGGTTGTGTTATTACAGGATGATGATGATCAGCTGCGTCGATCTCCAGGGACTCCAGTTTTCACTGCTCCAGAATGTTGTTTAGGTCAGCTTCCTTTTCTAATATCGTTAAGATTGGTTCTAGCTCATTAACTGTGTAGAGAAGAGAATAAGCGAATATATTTTGTCTTTTGGGTTCTGGAATCAGTATCTGGTGTAACGTATAGTGGTAGAGCTGCTGATACATGGGCAGTGGGAGTTACGTTGTATTATATGATACTGGGACAATACCCGTTTCTTGCTGATACTCTTCAGGACACCTACGACAAGGTAGGGTTTTGGTTTTGATCAATGCTTTTTCTTGGGGCTCAAGAAAGCTCTTTGAGTAACCCTATGCCTCTGACTATTTATATCTTAACAGATTGTTAACAACTCTTTGATACTCCCGGATGGATTGGATCCTCTTTTAAGAGATTTGATGGAAGGTCTCCTTTGCAAAAGTGAGTTTCATGTTTTCGTTATTTTGGTGTAGTAAACTACTTGGCTGAGTCATGCTATAGTGGGCTAATGGTGGAACTCACCTGTTGTTGTTGTTGTAGATCCGAGCGAGAGAATGACACTGAAGAAGGTGTCGGAGCATCCTTGGTTCCTCGGAGAAGATGGGCATGTTCATGAGTATTTTTGTTGCTGCAAACGCAAGTCTGCCTTAATGATTGAACATGAAGAAGTTAATGGGATGTTGAAGTCTCAGATTACTAGCTAAGAACTCTGGAAGCTTTTTGATCGTTTTAAAAATGTATAAGCTTGAAGAACATAGATGCAGGAAAACGTTAACATCAGGCTATAGCATCTCCTTAACCGTACAAGTTTGCAAATTTGCTGTCATTGTTATTTCCTTTTATTTGATTTATACTAAGTTGTGTTGTTTTATATGTTTTCAAATAAATATGACTGAAAATGATTTTTGATTTTATGGCTCTTCTTCTTTTTATGTTCGTGGATGAGGTTTAATATAAGTTCAAAATACTTCTCAAGCTACAACTCAGTTGAAGTCAAAATCACTGCAAACCTATCTATCAAACTTCTGAAATCGTTGGAGCTTGGAAATGAGGATGGCTTCTCAAACTAACAGTCCTCCAAGTAAAGTATCCTTCTTTAATAGGCGGAAGAATATTCTCATGAGAGAAAGGAAGGATATACTAGTGATGTGTCTCTATTCCTTTACAAAGAATTGTATTGTTGTGAATAGTGAAATATATAGTTTGTGTTTCTGTGGTTATGAAAGTGAAAATATGTAATTTACGTTGCATGTTTATTTAGAAATAATGTCAACGTATTTTTGGTAAAAAATATATACAAATTGCAAACGACAAAAAAAAACATATGAACTAGTAACTACCTCTCAAGTCTACGAATGTTGTAGATTCGTGATGCATATGATTAGCCCGTTAAAAAGAAAATGGGCTTTTCGGGTTGTCTAAATCATCAGCCTATGGACGTAGGATCTTGTAAATTTTAGTTTCATCATCTGAAATGTATACGAACGATGTAAATATAGTTTTTTTTTTCTTTCTTGCCGGCAGTATAAACAATATACTTTACATTTTTAAATTTTATACCATTTAAAAACTTGTTACTCGACGGTCAGTAGAAGTACAAGAGCCCAAAGTATGTATATCCGCCTGTCGTCACCTATTATTTTTTATGTCTGAACTTCTCGGTAGTCCCGAAGATCAGATAACGACCTGTTGGATCTAATGAATTTGATTTTCGTGTTTACACTTTACATACATGCCTTGTATTTGCAATTTTTCTTTTTGCAAACGTGAGAAATTTTACAAACGAGCTTGTACATCAGTACATGCAAGTAATTATAATGGAGAGCATCGTTTTACGTATATTAATCGGTGAATATCAAATCTTACGTATGGGATTTTTGCTAAATAAAAGGGAACCAAATCTTTTTTTTCTATAAAGTAGCTTTAAATTAGTTGATGGAAGCTATCATTTTACCAAATAAATTATAGGCGAAGGTCAAAAAAAAAAAATACTTGGTGATGTTAAAACACTACTATACTCATCTTATTCTTAGAACTCTAGTTAAGAACCAAAATGCTAGAGCATAGTCTAGTAAAATTACTTTTGAATTTAATTAAATTTTGTCAAGAGATTTGATCTTTAAGAATGTATATTTAAGATTTTCCTAAAGAACAGACAAAAAATCGTGGCTACGTCAGAAAGAAAAAAAATCCCACTAAGGTCACTGTAATACAGGTTTATTAAGAGGTTGATTGTTTGTGGTTTTTGAAATAGTTTTTGGTTTTTGTTTTTTAAAAAACCATTTTTTTACCAATCAAGATTCTGAGAAAGTAGATTTTCTAAAATATAGGAAAACTAGATTTTGTGAATAACTACCCATTTTCAAGCAAAAACCAAAAACCATATTTTTTTGGTTTTCCAAGATTGTACGTGGGTTTTGCATATATTTTTGCTTTTCCCAAAAAAAACTAATATATACATTGCTGGATTTTTGGCAACAAACATTATATTCACGTGGTTTTGTAGTACAAAATCGATAATATATACATACCTCACATTGATGAAAAATTCATGAATGTACAATCATTATATTATTCAATCAACATTCCAAAAAACAAAAACCATATGTTTGTATATTTATGTATTAATATATTAAAATTAATAAAAGATGAAAGTGATAGAATATTAAGTATTCGAAATCACTAAAATTAAATGATATGTTTTACATCTAAAACCTAATATTTTGATTTATTGATTCAGTGATGTCACATTTATTAAAAGTAATTTACTTATAAATCATATTTAAGAAAACAATAATTAGATAAACAAAAAATCCAAATTTAGAAGAACCAAATATTTTATAACAGTTTATTTTTGTTGTTTATTTATATATATAATAATTTATTTTTAGTGATAATAGTTATTGTTTCATTAAAACTTTTATTTATTAATTATTTATTTACTTTGGAAACAAAAACTAAAATCTAAAACCATCATTCAAGCTTTTCAAAAAACCAAAACCTACTGCAAAATCAAAAACCATAAACTAAAACTAAAACCAAAGCCAAAAACCAAAAATTAAAATCTAAAAACTAACTAGACAATCATCACCTAAGTCTACTTATTCTAAATAATCTTCTAGTTGATTCTTTATCCCCCAACAATGTGGGTCTTCTAGCTTGATGCTCACGTTTATTTACATGGTCTATACATTGTTACGTATAGTCACACACACATGTACCCATACACTTTGTTTATATTATTATTATTATTATTTATTATTATTATTATTATTATTATTATTATTATTATTATTATTATTATTATTATTATTATTATTTATAACTACATATTGTATATGGTCAGTTCATGATTACTAGCCTGCCATAAGTGCAAAACTGTAAACCCTACATGGCTACATCTATTCATCATAAACCTAAAATTTGGAAAATCTTAATGATCAACAATTCTACGGAAGTACTAATAATAAAATTTGGATAATATGTATTATCTAACTTTTTATGAACTCACCTAACCTGCTCACATAAAAAAAAAAACTTTTTTTTATCAAAGCTTATCCATGAAATAACTTCCAATCTAGGTTTAAGATTTGTTAAAAAAAAAGTTTCACTGACTGACAAATAAAAGTTCAAATATATATATACCAAAGTTAGATCAAATAAGTATGTGTGTGAACATTTGATCAACTAACTATAGAAAACGTATGGGTTTCAATTTAGTGGATCGTCAATATAAAACTATAGATTCTAACTTCTAATACATGCCAAGAGAAGCTTATTATGATACATGTAAACATAATTATATATACAATCATTACAAAAAGAAACAAATCCTTGTAGTGCTGTACATATATATATATATATATATATATATATATATATATATATATATATATATATATATATATATATATATATATATATGTAGAGAGAGCGAGAGAATGCTTGCCTACGAATATGCTTTTAGTCTTTCGTTTGTCGGCCAGTTCTGGTATTTGGTTTGGATAACTTTTACTTTCACGTAATAGGTAGGTAATTTGGCCATTCAGATATCAAAACATTTCAATCCAAATATATGCTTTGTTGTCATTAAATCTATTTTCTGAATTGTATTTTTTAACACAATTTCTGAATTTTATGTAAATGTTAATTTACCAAGTTAAAAGTAAATAAAGATACCTTGCCATCTACCAAACTACTCCACTTCTTATGAACAACTCACACACATGTATGGACACAATAACAATACCAATATAAACCTTTCAAATATATTCCCAAACCCTTATTTTCAACTTTCTTCTTTCTTGTTTCTGGTATATAATATGTTGAGATAACAACCACACAATAGCAAAATAGTTTGACCTTAAACCAGAATCAAACACACAATTTCGCTGAGACACTCTCTGACACACTCGCCGATGTAAGAGAAAGAATGAGTTTGCAGAATTATAGAGATTAGAAGAAGAACACAGAAAATATAGAAGATAAACACAAGAAATTGTTTACCCAGGGTTCACCTAGAATAGCTACGTCTCTGGAGCCTAGCAAGGAGGCAATTCACTATAATCTTAAGAACAAAGATATAGAACCTCTCTCTCTCTCACACAACCAAAGCTTACAAACTAAGCTAGGTCTTTTCTTGGACTTAAAGAGAGGAAAACACATGAACTCCCCTTATATAGTAGGAGTCAATTATATTAACCTAGTTGGATTAGGACATTCGCCCCTTTCCATAAACCTATTAGGAAATATTCCAAAATACTTGCAACTTCCATAACTCCACGAAAGTAATATTTCCAGGATCCTATCAACTTCTATATCTCCATAAAAGTGATATTTCTTCTCCTAATATGACGTCCTTGTCTTGGTTTAAGTTATTCGATCTTGTTTGATTTCCATCACTAAATCTTGATGCAGTCCCTGATGGATTCTCTGACATAGTCCCGACGAATCCCAACAAACTCCACCTTTATGGTCGAGTTATATATAAGCTGGACGAGTTTATCTAAAAGCAGGACGAGAACTAATGGATGGAAAATATTTGATCGAAAACTGGTCTGGAATACTTTCAGCTGCTTGTCAGTCATGTGCATGTCATGTGCTGCCTGGCTGCTTGCTTCCTTTCTGACCAGGACATGTGACTTGCACCTTCCTGCCTGCTTGCTACATTAAAAGCCATGTGAGTTGCACACCTGCTTGAAGTTTCTTCATGGGAAGGAAATGACATTACTTCATGGGAAGGAAAGTGTGATTCAGCTCACCACATGTCTCATTTTGTACTGAAACTTTTATCCTTCTTGCTGAGTCTTCTCCTGCTGTTTCCCATGTCATTTATTACCTTGTCCTCTTCCTGTTCGATCTCATTCATCTCAGAAACAAGACATAAAAATTCAGAAAGAAAGAGAGAAAAATCTGATAGGAAAATCCATGAAAAATTCAGAGAAAATTCAGAGAATAGAAGTGAGCTTGGACGACCTTTTCTCACCCTCTTCTGACTTTAATCAGTGTGTTTTGGTGGGTTTAAGAGTTGAAGGTTTGGCTTCCTGAAGTGGAGAAACACCCATGTTCTTCAGCCTTTGATTTTATTGTAGGTCGGAAGGACTGTGAAGATCAGTTCAGGCAACCTTATGGACGTTCTGAAGTAGAAGTGAAGGGGACTGTGATTAGCTTGACCTCAAGTCTAGTCTTTCTTAGCCAATCTCATAGATCAAAGATGAGTCTAGATAGATACTTGATGAGTTTATTAATGAGTGTTGCTTGATTAAAATTACTGATTATGTTTGATTGATAAGCAAGTCTCCTAATCAATAATTATTGTGATGTGTTTACTTGTATAAACACTTAAGCATTATTAAGAATTACTCTTTGAGGTTTATCTTAAGCCTTAGTACTTGTTCTCAAGTACTAATATATAAGTATATGGTTAAGTATATAAGTATGAATCTTGTAAAGTCTTATTGTATACTCACTCTCCCGAAAGTTTCCGCATTACCGTGAATTGGTCATGCGATATGGAACAAGGTCACGAAGACACGATGATGGGGTCGCACCCTGGAGGCCGTGTAACTGCATGCAGCGTTAGATGTTCAATCTTGGAATATCTGATGGAGATGATGGTTATATATATTTTCCCGCTAGACTCAGTTAACCTTGGTGGTTTTCCGGATTTAGTAAATATATAGATATAGTATAAGTATGAGTGAATGGCGGGTGTCGTGGAGGTGATGTTTAAAATAAAGATTCACATCGATGGAATGATAGGCCGTATATATATATATTTTATTATTTATTTAATATATTTCCACTGCATAGAAATGGAGTTCAGTGTTCGGGATATTTTAATATGTGTTGGGGTGCGGGATTAGACTCACTGAGTAAACTAGTTACTCATGACTCGTTTGTTATGCAGGTAACCAGTAGGCGGGTGACCTTACTCTAGGACGGGAAGAAACAACATTAGCCAGCGGCAGTTTTATTATCCTTGCAAAGACGTTTTGATACATCTTATATTTAAAGTTTGTTGATCGAAAACCTCGGAGATAATCTATAACATTTGTATAAGATGTTTTGAAAGAATTAAGTATGTAATGTATAAATATTGTTTTTAAAATACGGGTTCCATATGATATTAGTCCTTGTCTGGGACAAACTAACTATCAAGTATTGCTTGGTCGGGTTGAAAAGCCTTGAGTGATATTTGATAGGAGCGTCAATGTTCTCAGATTGCTAGTCCAAGAAACTTGGAAGTATTTGGGAACCTCGGGTAGGCTATCAAGGAGCACCGACCGTGTCATTTCCGGTCATCTACGATCGAGGGTGTCACAATGCTCCCGATAACATCAGCATATGGAATATCATCCATACTTTTCTCTGCTTCAGAATCAACTACGGCAGACAACTTGAAATGTGCACCAACAGGCGTTGATACACTCTTTGACTCATCCATGTCGAATACCCTGAGAACCTTCCTGATATAACCAGATTGAGATAGTGTCAGAATCCCCTTTTCACGATCTCTCTCAATATCCATTCTCAAAATTCGTCTTGTTGGACCCAAGTCTTTCATCTCAAATCTGCTGCTGAGTAGCTGCTTCACTTTTCTGATCTCTGTCGCACCCGCTGACGCAACCAACATATCATCCACTTATCATGATGCCACGTATCTCCTACCGACAATGCATCATTCTCTAGATCACGATCTATCACAACCGCTGCCTCAGTCTCGTCTTCTCCTCTGCCATACTTCTTCTTGTAGGCAAAACACTCTCTCTTGGTGTATCCCTGTTTCTTGCAGAACCAGCAAGTTATCCTAGACCCTGAGATTGAGCTAGACTTGCCCTTATTATTCCTCACAGGATCCTTCTTCTCAGTCCTTCCTCTAGCATAGCATCCTTCACCAATATCATGTGAAGCCGTAGAGGACTTCAAACCATGATCTTTAGACCTTGCTGCGCTTGTCACCTCTTCCAACGACAATGTATCCTTGTTAAGCGTTTCCTTGAGAGAGTTGAACCGTGAAGGAAGCGAATTCATGAGCAGAATCACTTGTACCTCCTCTGACACAGTTACATTCACGCTTGACAGGTAAGAGACAATCTTCAAGAAGTCATGGATATTCTCATCCATATTCTGAGTATCAACCATCTTGAAGGTATAGAATTTGTGCTGCAAGTGAATTTTATTCGGTAAAGTCTTTGAAAGATATAACCTCTCCAGTGTAGACCCTGTAGAAGCGGCTGAAGTACACAACTCGATCTTCCTTAACACATGATCCCCAACATTGAGAATGATCAGATTCATCGCCTTCTCTGATCTTTCAAGATTTTCAGCTTCCTCTTTCACCAACTGCTCCCTGTAAACATCCTCATCTTCATCCTTCTTCCTCGCTGAAGCAGAAGGTGACTCGGACTCTTCTAATACATCCTTTAAACCAAGGACAGATAGATGCGCTAGCATCCTCTTCTTCCACAATGAGAAATCTCCCTTCCCATCAAAACGCTCCATCTCAATTTTTGATTTCGCCATTGAGATCAACACCAACCTGGCTCTTATACCACTTTGTTGAAATAACAACCACACAATAGCAAAATAGTTTGACTTTAAACCAAAATCAAACACACAAACTCGTTGAGACACTCTCTGACACACTCGCCGATGTAAGTAAGAAAAAATGAGTTTGCAGAATTATGGAGATTATAAGAAGAACACGGAAAATATAGAAGATAAACACAAGAAATTGTTTACCCAGGGTTCACCTAGAATGGCTACGTCTCTGGGGCCTGGCAAGGAGACAATTTACTATAATCTTAAGAACAAAGATATAGAACCCCTCTCTCTCACAACCAAAGCTTACAAACCAAGCTAGGTCTTTTCTTTGACTTAAAGAGAGGAAAACACATGAGCTCCCTTTATATAGTAGGAGTCAATTACATTAACCTAGTTGGATTAGGGCATTCACCCCTTTCTATAAACCTATTAGAAAATATTCCAAAATACTTGCAACTTCCATAACTGCATAAAAGTAATATTTCCAAGATTCTATCAACTTCCATATCTTTATAAAAGTAATATTTCTTTTTTCTAATATGACATCTTTGTCTTGGTTTAAGTTATTCGATCTTATTTGATTTTCATCACCAAATCTTGATGCAGTCTCCGATGAATTCTCCGGCGTAGTTCCGATGGAATCCCAACATACTATTATAGAGTATTATTTTGTTGATCGTAATTATTAGAGCAGCGAAAATATGATTTACACACATAGGGAGACACAAATCTTCAATAAAGAACGTATAAAAAACTTCAGCTTAACATCTCCGATCAAGATTGGCTGTTTTTGAAATCAAGTCAAAAGTAGCTTTATTCATGTAAGTGATTACTCCTACAATGTTTTAAAAAGCTGAGATTTCTTCTTCGTAAGAAGCAAAACATTTAAATTAAAGTCACTTTAATCTTGGGCGTTATTCCAACTCGAATTCAAATAAAAATATTAAAACGACTTTTTATCTTTCATGAAACCAACATTTATAAAGATGTGTGTAGAAACACACAAATTACATGACTAACTTTTTAAGGTCCGAATGTTTGTTCTCAGCTTTTATTTTTAACTAATAACATATAATATATGAATTTTAACTTATTTGACGTGATCACACACTAAAAAATATTATCATAAACTACTAGTGTCCTTTTTATAGTATGAGGGTTAGCTTATAAACAAATAAAAACATAGAAAGTGGCAAATCACATCATATTATATCATTTTCATAGTTGTCGTATAGAATAATTATTTAATGAGATAATTACGCCACCTAAATAAGCACAAACTTCTTCACTCATGAGTCATGATCGTGATATAGGAAACTTGGGTCATATCAAAAGCATAATCAGTAAGATATAATTAAAATAAGAAAGAAAAATCCACTATAACACTCCACATGTCATAATTTCACACAAAATGTAACTAAGACAACAATTATTAAGTCTTATTGATGAGTCGTGTGGCACCGCAACAGAGTAGCCACTACCAGAAAAATGAGTTTTACTATCGGAATAGCGTTTTTTACTGTTATGCTATGGTTGATATTTCTCTTACTTTTAGATAGTGTTTGCGAAAATGCAAACACTATGTTTAGTTGGTCCGATTTTAATTTATAAAATAATTTTAATCTATAAATTAATCTTAATTAAATTGCAATTTCGATAATATAAATTTTTTTCTTTTTTTAATTTTTAACCATGCAAATAATAACAAAAATTATACGCTATTAAATAATATTTAATTGCATATAAAAATGCTATATTATATCAAAATACAATAGCAACGAAAAACCCGCTATCTAATGTGTTTGACCTATTATGACGGGCGATGATACAGCGTTCGTAAAACCGCTATCGTATCATTAGATAACGTTATTCAGCCGCTAAAAAATCGTTTTTTCTTATAGTGAGCACACAATAGTTTTTGTGGGATAGAAACACAATAAAGATTTTCTTTTTTTTCTTCCAAAACATTTGTAGATTTCTACCGGCTTCTATTGTTAGGATTGTGTGGGTATCTAAAAATTGTTGATGTAATAAATTAATACATTGCCAAATTAAAATGTAAGTCCACGTTAACAAATTAACTAGAAATCTATCCGCGCGCTCGCGCGGACATTAGTTAACTTGATAAGGAACTCTAACCACGGCCATAAAAATTAAGTTTGTTCATCTTTCTTCTTCCTTTTCTTTTTTTTTTTTTGAATGAATGTTAAATTTATTCAAAAACCCTTGTTACATTTACAATGCTTCCTTGTTTAAATCAAATGAAAAAAGCTTTTCCTAATGTAACTTTCTATACTCATATTGTGGGCCTTGTTGAAAACCAAAATTGTAATCCTCCTTTCATCCTGTTATCTCCTGTCCGTAAGATGGATGAGAGTCTATTTCTGACCCTGATCAATCATTCTAATCATCCTGTTTGGTGGTAAGGAAGCCTCCCATGTCTTCTTCCATTTCTCTCCAACCACAACCCATGTATCGTTGCTTGAAAAACATACCTCAATACAAAGATCTTAATAGTTTTTGACTGTGGAAATCATCAAAACTATGTTCGACCAAGTATTAGTATAGTCTTCTCCCATGAGGCCTCGAGTAAGATTATTCCAAACCTCTGCTGAATATCTGCACTCAAAGAACAGATGATCCCTTGTTTCTATATTCTCATCACAAAGAGAGCAAACTGCATTTACATTTCCACTCCAGCTCAGCATTCGATCACTGTAGCAAGTCTATTTTGTATAGCAAGCCAGGTGAGAAAAGCAAACTTCGGGGTAGCATAGTGGAACCATACTCCATTACTCCACTCACAATGATCTCCTCGAACCCGTAGTAAGTCCCATGTTGACTTTGAAGAGAATTTCCTTTTGAAAGTGTTTTCCTTCTCCTTCCATAAGCCAATGTCATCTTCTCTTGCAGCTTTCTCTTTATATTTCATTATCTCGTCTTCTAGCAGATTAAAAATCTGATCTCTGTGCCTTCTTCTTCTATGATTTCTCATCGCATCTTCAACTGTAGCCTCCCTATTTATACCCATATCAATGAATCCTCTTGTTCCAATGATATCAATAAGGCATCCCAACTCCGACCAAGACTCATACCAAAATGATGTTTGCTTCCCATTATTTACTGTCACTCTGTATAAATCTTTAGCTTTTTGTCGATATTTCAGAATCTTTCCCCACATCCAAGACCCTGATTGTGTAGCTTCTCTAACCGTCCAAAAGGAGTTCTTGCGAATCAAGTAGACTTTGATCCACTGCACCCATAAAGAATTCTTCGCAGTAAGAATCCTCCAAATAAGCTTAAGACAGCTCACAGTATTTACCTCTTTCAAAGGCCTTATACCCAAACCCCCTTCATTCTTTGGTTGACACACTAATGACCAAGCCACTTTTGCCTTCCTCGTATCAAGTGTTGGCCCTGACCATAAAAAAGCAGAACAGAGTTTCTCGATTTCTCTAAGACATGAAGCAGGAAGCCTGAATGCAGCTAACCAGAAATTAGCTAAACTTGAAATCACAGATTGTATAAGCTGTAATCTTCCCCCAAAGGATAAGAATCTTCCTGTCCATGAGCTAATTCTGGTTCTGATTTTTTCCACAAGCGGTAAGAAATCACTCACTGTCATTCTTTTAGTTAGAAGAGGCAAGCCAAGATACCTAACCGGGAGAGTTCCTTTTTCAAACGGAAAATCCAGGATATCTTCATGAAAGGACCCCGCCATATAGAGCGTAGATTTCTCCAAATTTATTTTTAATCCTGAAAACTTCTCAAAATCTTCAAACACCTTAAGGATTCCCTCAATAGATCTCTTAGAACCATCAGAGAAAACCATGAGGTCATCTGCAAAACACAGATGAGTCAAACTGATGTTCTTGCACCTTGGATGAAACCCAACATTCTGCTTCACCGCTGCTTCATCAATAAGCTTCGAAAGTACGTTCATACAGATCACAAATAAGTATGGTGACAATGAACACCCTTGTCGAAGTCCTCTTGAGCTCTGGAAATAGCCAGCCAATTCTCCATTTACTTGAACAGAAAACGAAGCTGTACTAATGCAGAGATTAATCCAGTGCAGAAACTTTCCAGGGAATCCTAAAGCCTTCAAAGTGTTTAGCAGAAATGGCCATTGAACTGAGTCAAAGGCTTTTGAGATGTCAATTTTCATACAGCATCTTGACGAAATCTCCTCCTTGTGGTAGTCCTTAACCAGTTCCGTAGCAAGCAACAAATTTTCCATTAAGAGACGGTCGCTGATAAAGGCAGATTGATTCAACGCAATAAACTTCGGAAGAACACTCTTTAGCCTATTAGCCAGAATCTTCGAAATAGCTTTATACAGGACATTGCAACACGAGATGGGGCGGTAGTCCTTCATCTCCTCAGCCTTTTCTTTCTTTGGGATCAATGCTAAAATAGTTGAGTTCACACCCTTCGGGAGAAAACCTTTTTCAAAGAAAGACTGGATAGCCACAGTTACATCACTTCCAATAATCCCCCAAGCAGCTCTGAAAAATTCACTCGTGTACCCATCAGGACCCGGCGATTTATCTGTAGGCATACTGAAAATTACCTTCTTGACTTCTTCCTCTGTTATCTCCCGTTGTAACTGCATTTTCTCCGTATCACTACACGTAAACCCCAAGATCTCTTGCAGTCTCTCAACAGAAACCCCTTCAAACTCCTGAGGCTTATGAGATAGAAACTCAGTAAAATATCTCTCAGCTTCCTTTTTAATATCTTCCCCAATAATACGAGTACCATCTTGACCTCTTAACTCGTTTATAGCATTCCGAACCTCTCTTAACTTCACTGCATTGTGAAAGACTTTCGTATTTTGATCTCCCACGTTTAGCCAATGTAACTTCGAACGTTGCTTTAAAAAATCTTCTTCTAAATCCGCAAGCCTCTGCCATTTCCTTAGTGCTTCCGTTTCAGCTTGTATAGCTTCTACCGTAGGATTTTCCATAGTACTCCTTTGCTTTTCACATAGAGTCAAGTGAGCTTCCTTAACTCTTCTCGGCAAATCTCCCAACTTCAACTTACTAAGCTGTCTCAAAGGAAATTTCAAAGCCTTTAGTTTCTTTGTAAGCATGAACATAGCTGATGTGGAAGCAAATAAAGGAATTGTTTCTCTCCAAGAATCTTCAATAAGCTTGATAAATTCAGGCATCCTTCCAATAGCATTTGTGAATTTGAATGGTCTTCGCTTGCGTTCTTCAGTTTTCTTGAGTTGCGTTCGACATCTGAGATGATCCGAACAACCCCCCGGCTCAAAAACACTGTAAACTTGCGTATACTTATGTATCCAAACGTCATTCACTAATACCCGATCTAACTTCTTGCATATAAGACCAGTTTCCCTTTTATTGCACCAGGTAAATAGTGGTCCCTGATAGCTATTATCAGATAAACAACAATGCCTTGCCACTTCTTGAAAATCCCTCATACCTCCTGAAAAGCTTGGAGCGACATCATAACCCGAATGCTCTTTCCCTTCTAATACTTCGTTGAAATCTCCCATTACAATCCATGGTTTATTCCGAAACATGGGTGAATCATGATGGTTAGTCATATCCGCCCACAACTCTTTTCTTTCTTCTATCGTGTTCCGAGCATAAACAAAAGAGCAAAAGAACTCTTCCTCCATGCCTTGAAGCTTCACCGAGACTGTAATAATCTGATCGCTTTTGAAAACCGGAGATAAACGAACGTTCGGCTTCCACAACACCCAAATCCTTCCCAAAGAGTTATACTCATAATTTGACATGAACTCCCAACCTCCAAAAACTTTTGAAACAATTTTTTCCACCTTCCTTTCCTTAACTCTGGTCTCAAGGAGACAACCAAAACTCAGATCACTACTTTGCCACCATCTACTCATCACAGAATGCTTTGTTTGTTTGTTAAAACCTCTTACATTCCAAGAAAAACTAGCCATTAATGGAGATTTTTGCGAGCGCCTTTCTTACTCATATTGCTTGGTCCAGGAACCTTTGCAACTTGAATATCCGAAAGCACTCTATGCCTAGTTTTTGACTCCCGTGGTAATATTTGTCGTTGAGCCTTGTTTCCCTCCTCGTCTTTGTCATTTGAAAGAGTATTATTTCCTTCATCTCCACTTTCTATCTCCTTCTGACTTGTTTCCTCTACTTGTATTCCTTCTTTACTAACATCCATATTATCATCTTTTTCCTCCTCCTCTGGAATACTCAAAGCCAAGTAGCGTGAAGGAGTAATTATTTTAACTTCCCCATACTTCAGAACTTGATTACTCGAGCTTCTCCCTATCTTTCCTGGTGTTAACCATTCATCAACAATCTGCCCTTCTTCAACTTCTTTCTCAGAATCCTCAATCCTTACCTCTTTTTCCTTTTCCTTTTTATTACTCATCTGACTGTTTTCTTCTGTCCCTTTCTTTACAGTTTCCTGTTTCTGCTCCAATATTTCAGTCCCGTTTTTCAAACCACACTTCGCTACTTCATGCCCCCACTTCCCACAGCCATTGCATCGATTCGGTAACCATGGATATTTGAATTCAACTGTGACCTCTTCTCCATTTATTTTGTAGTCTATCTCCGTCGGCAGTGGTTTAGTCAGATCAGTTTTTACACATATCTTAGCAATCTCAAAGTTGGTACAGGCTATTGTTTCCGGATGCAGATGATCTGGAATACCCGCAGCACTTGCTATGAAGCTTAGACCCTCCCATGAGTACATACTCATCGGAACCTTCTTCAAAAACACCCACAGGGGAGTTAGCTTACTTTCTCCATCATCAATCGGAGACCATTTTGAAGCTACCATTGGAATCCCTGCTATATTCCACATACCCCTTCGAATCACCTTATCTCTTATTCCAGCGCTTGGGATCCTTACTCTCATTGTTGTCTCATCCATTTCAATCACATCCAGTTTCTGATCTTTGTTTCCAAAAGCCCAGATTTTGTTTAAAATCACGTGAACCTTCGCTACATGAGGAGCAGTCTCCAGAAACTTCACAATCACGAAATCTTCCCACAACAGATTAGCCTTCTCCACAATCGCCGACGGAACTGTGATTGACTTCTTCCCTTCAGAAATTGAAACATCGAACTCGTATTTTTTAAGAACCTTCTTATCTTTCGCAGCTGCAACCCATGACTTCGTAGTCGAGATGATCGGGGGAGGAGGATCCTCCTGAACCTCTCGAGAGCTCATCCCACCGCCGTAGAAAGCAGCCGGAGATCGATCGGAAGAGAAACCCAAAATCGCTTTCTTAGTCGCCTTTTTCCTTTGTTAGCAAAACGGTGCGTATTGATTATTTTGGTGCAAAAAGTTCGGTTCTTCTTCCTTTTCTATTTCGATGCTTATTTTTCGTTTTAGACTAAACTCTTTTTTCTTTTTGTTCTGTTCTATATCCATTTTTTCTGGACAATCTATTGTCCCTTTATTCTTGCAGAGCTTTAGTGGTGACAGGTGACACAACGCTGTGTTTTCTCGCATCACCAATATCATCTTCTTTCACAATAAGCAATAAGTGAGCAAAAACTACTTGTACAAATACATATGTTAAATCTTCTGAATAATAAGTGGGATTCTGAAAAAATTATGTTACCAACAGAAAGTAGGTAAGTTTCGTGATGGTCTAAATAAATAAAAGGGCAGAGAACATTGTCGAGATTCATAATAACATAACACAAACGTTAGTGTTCATGTCCAGATTCATGTGATTCTTACTGTTGTTTGAATCAACAGCAAGCCCATCAAGCCTCTGTGCATTAGTTCCATACATCACACATGGAGCCACACTTCCAAGAAAACTTAATGAAGAAAGTCAGTAAATGGTTTCATCTTGATTAAGGGTTATATTCTGACACAAGCCAAAAAGAAAAGCACCTGATTGTCTATAAAGCAACTGAAAGCCTAAAAATTGCGCACATATAAGAACTAAAAATTGAATCTTCAACAATGCCCACCAAACCCATAATGTTTTACAGTTCAAAATTGTCGAATCAAGTCAAATCCAATTCAATTAATTACAAAAGGTACTTACATACATCTAGATAGCTACTGAATTCATCTTTTCAGCCAGATAGGAGAAGGAAACAAAGAGCAAGGAACACTATCTTCCACCACAATTGCATATCACCGCAACTTTATTTCACAAGCTTATATATACCTTATATCCAATTCGACACCAATCTTCCTCGTTAACTCGTCGTTTTTATTGGAGAGTAGCATCACCTCGTCGTTAACATACCTAGATACAATTCTCGCTAAGATGCACAACCTCGAGAGAGACAGAGATTTAAATGGAGAGGAACAATAAGAAAAGGTTATTTGAGATATTATTAGGTTAATATGAAATACATCGTTATATAAGTGGCGTGTTTTTATAATTAGTCACAACTTGTCCAATAAGTCCAAATTTAAAATATACCACGGTACTTTGAAACAGGACTTAATAGAGTAGATGTTTTAGCAAAAAAAGAACAAAAATTAAATAAGTTTGTAAAACAATAAATAAGTTCCATGTTAGTGGCGGAGCTAACTTTTTATGTGGATGATCATAGATTCTTAATTATGACACCTGAATTATCAAAAAGAAAATTTGTAATTTGAAGAAAAAGATAACTAGAAATTATATATATTGACCCAATGTAAACTGTGCAATTTATATGGGTCAATACAATTTTAATCTATTCACATATAACATAACATATGTGCAATTAATATATGTTATAGACTTACAGTTGATTGAAATCCCCTCGATATAAATAGAACCCAACTAATATAAAAATACAAATCAAGGGATATTAATCATAAGTCTAAAGTAGCATCTAAAAACTGGTAGTTGCATTTTTCATGCATTATTATTTTTAATGCATTATTATTACACTAATGAACATATTTGTTCTTTCTATAATATCGCATACTAGATGGTAGGATCACATTTTATAAGATTCATAAGCACAACACTCGTGACTTATCCAGAATCCAATTTGAGAATTTACATCAGAATGGTAAAAACTAAATAGAACTTACTTTAGGAAGAAAAATAGTATGAAAATGAGAAGTTGGCAAATCTTAGAGAACAGCGGAGAGAGAGAGAGAGAGGTAGGCCCGTTACTCTCTCTCTACATAACATGAGAACCATGCTTTTTCTCTCTCCTCCCTCATTTCTTCTTCTCATTTTCCACTATCTCTAGTCTTGCCCATGATTATAAGCACCAATCTCGAGAAGATTAAAAAAAAAAAAAAGAAACAGCTCCTCTCTCTGTCTCTCTTGTTTCAAAGTCTCTTCCTTTTTTTGGGCGGGTCTTCAGGAAAGTTTGGATTTTTCTGTTTTAGGGACGTTTCTTTGTTTCTTGTACTTGTGGGTTTTGTTTCTACTTGCTGCTGCTGGTAGTGTGTCTACTCACGCTTTTTCTTCTAACTAACTGTGAAAGCTTGTGACGACTTGTATCATAATAAAAAAAGTCTCTGTTCTGTTCTGTTGTTTAAGGTTTCTCTTCCTCACTCTCTCTCTCTCTCTCTCTTGTGCTTTTGTTTGGTTGGAGAATAGTTTTTCTGTAAGGATATTAAAAGGTTTGTCTGAAAGCAATCTCTGGTTGTTTGTTATAGTGATGGCTACTGAGGAGAAGCCTCTTGATTCAAGCCATGGTGATTCTGCCACTTATTCAGTTCAGGTACCTACAGACATACAACATATGTATATGTATGCAAGTATGAATATTTAAATTAATTAGACATGTCTATAAGAAGAATTGTGGTTTTGATGATGTGGTTCTTGAACTGAAAAGATGAAAGCTTATTTGGTTCTAATTGCATGATATGTATAAGAGTTCATGCTTTTGGAGCAGATCAAGTTGTTCTGGTGACATTAATATTTGATTTGTTTCATCCAAGGGAGTACTTTTCTTGTGGAACTAATGTTTTGTTTAAGTTCTCAATAACTTACTTTCGTCTTTGTTCTTAACAAGAAGGCAGAAGGATCATCTGCTGTAACAGAAGAGACTTCTGCAAATGTTCAACAATGGAGGAAGAAGAACCTATCTTTGCAGATACCCTCAAGAGCAACGGGTCTCTCTCCTGAAGACTCAGTTGTTATCAAAATGCCTCCAACGCCTAGTCCAACTCCAAGAAGAGTGAACTTCTCTTTGACTTCAACTTCTCCTGGTCCTGCTTCTGTTACTCTGCGAGGAAAATCATCCCTGAAGAATCTAATCCCAAAAGTTGGCTTCAAACCAAAAACCTCTAGTACCGATATCGAAAAGGGACAAGGAGATGTTTCCTCTCCTTCTTCATTGCAAGAGAAGGCTTCGATATCGAGGTCATTATCACTCTCAAAGCTGTTTACCCCCAGGATCAAGAGAACTTCATCTCTACCTGTGACTCCCATTGTTCTTTCAAACTCAGAGTCAGCTCATGGCGGAAGCAATGCTGCTCCTCAAACTCCAAGTGTAAGCAAGCTTTCTTTTATGGTGTCAGTTAGAGTATCTTACAACGGTTTAGGTAACTTATACTTGGTATTGCAGAGCAAAGGGAGAATGCAGATAGCTAGATCTCTCTCTGTGCCTGTTAATGACAAGGAAGCAAGCTTAAAGAGAATGGATTCTTTCTTCAGAGTGATTCCTTCTACACCTCGCGTAAAGGAAGGAGACGTTTGCTCAAATGCATCAGAGGCTGGTAATACTGGTAAGTCCATGGTTCTATCGGTTATATATTTATCCACTGTAAATCGATCTTAATGTGTTGAACAGAAACATGTGATGCTGATGGAGAAGACATACCTGAGGATGAAGCAGTTTGTAGGATCTGTTTGGTAGAGCTTTGTGAAGGAGGAGAAACTTTAAAAATGGAGTGTAGTTGCAAAGGAGAACTTGCGCTTGCCCATAAAGACTGTGCTCTTAAATGGTTCACCATAAAGGGTAACAAAACCTGTGAGGTGTGTAAACAAGAAGTTAAGAACTTACCTGTAACACTCCTAAGGATCCAAAGCATTCGAAATTATGGTGTCAATCAGCTTGATGTCACTGGTTACAGGTAAAAAAATATTATCATTCTTGTACAACGTTTCTGCAAGAAGTTAGAACTTAACAGAATGTTTCGAACATTCTAAACTTCCTTTTTGGTTAAATGGTTATTTCTCTGCAGAGTTTGGCAGGAGATCCCGGTTCTAGTAATCATCAGCATGCTCGCTTACTTCTGCTTCCTTGAGCAGCTCCTGGTAATCCATCTCTACTGTTTATATAAACAACAAGAATCATCAGGATTTAGACATTCATACACAGATAAATATATCTAGTATTAACAGTAAGTTTCATTTTTGCAGGTTGAGAAAATGGGTACGAGTGCAATAGCGATATCACTGCCATTTTCTTGTATTCTTGGTCTTCTTGCATCCATGACCGCATCAACCATGGGTATGTATGTACTCGTTTTGAAAACCATATTCTAGTGTGCTTCCTCCTGTTATCTGATATGTTTTTTTTTGTGCAGTGATGAGAAGATTTGTCTGGATTTACGCATCAGTCCAGTTTGCTTTGGTGGTTCTCTTCGCCCATGTGTTTTATTCCGTGGTTAGTACTCTCTTCAACGTATCTTTTCTATAGACTCAAAATTTGTTGTTGTTGTGTCAAAATCGGATCTCTTGGTTTTTGACAGGTGGAGTTGCAACCGGTGCTGTCAGTTCTTCTGTCAACGTTTGCTGGATTTGGCGTCTGCATATGCGGAAGCTCAGTGATGGTTGAGTTTGTGAGATGGAAACGTAGATGGCGAGCCAGAAGCCTAGAGCAGCAGCTGAACCATTCTCAAACGCTGGATGCAACAACCTCTCAGCATCATCCAAATGCCTCGTAGTGGAAAGATGAATCTTAATTTATACAGTAGTTGGTTAATGTTGTGTATGGTTTGTATAAGAAAAAGAAAAGTGGAAAGACTCTTCTTTTGTTTTGTCTTGCTTTCTTTGCTTACAACCATTGTATTGTTTGTATATTTGCACTTTCCCAATCTCTACAAATGTAGGCTTTATAGTTTTCATGTATCATTCTTCTTCTCTGTTCCCTGACTTTGGCAAACTCTTTTCCCTTCTTCTCCATGACAGTGAACGTTAGAGTGAAAGGATTACAGTGATGAAAGATACACGGCAAGATGTTTATTAAGTTGGTTTGTGTTACCATACTTTCAGTGTGTGACAGTTCTACAAGCTGGCTTTTGAAACCAGATTCAAGAGTTCAATTTGTCTTTTTTTTCTCAAACTAATATAACTTGATCATACAATATAACTTAAGGTGGCGTATTTCTATAACTCATACCCTTTTGCTTAGCTTGGGATCACAATTCGTCCTTGGAATCACTTTCATTACTCTTTGTGGTGCTCTCAGTAGTTTCTACTTTTGGTGTGGACTCGGTGGTTGTAGGAGATTCAGTTGATGCAGGCTTCTCAAGTTTGAATGGAATCGTTGCGTGTTTCCTCATAAACTTGTAAAATGCAACCACAGTGCGGTCTGTATCTACAGTTATCTGCTCCACATACAAACAAAGGAAGACCAGTCTCGGTTTTAGAGGGAATTTAAGAATACAGAACCGTTGCAGACAAGAAGCAGAACTTACCGGTTCTGAGGTCTTGTTTCCTGCAGGGAAGAAGAGAATTGTAGGGAATCCTTCAGCCTGCATATAATAATTTCATGTCAAAACCACAAAAAAAAAAAAAAACAATCAACTCTTGAAGGCTTACCTTTGCCTTGGGGTGTTCATTGGTTGTTCCATCTATCTTGGCTATAACAAGAGAATCAATGCTTCTTAAATGTTTGGCAAGCTTGTTATACATTGGCTCAAGGGCTTGGCAATGGCCACACCATGGTGCATAGACCTTAGTTTTTCATGTTAAACAACAAAGAATTTGAGTCCATTCGGTTTATTAACGGACTAAGGGTACACGCAATAGTACCTCGAGAAGCACATCCTTAGACTCGTCCAGGACAATTTCATCAAAGTTGTCTCCAACCACAATCTTCACATCTCCATCATTCTGTAGGCACCAAATAGTTAAGTCCATTGTTACATGAATGATCAGAAAGAGACAGCTTTCTTTCTTTCTTTACCTTTTCAGGAATGGGGTCTGACTTATAGAAAGGCTTTAGCTTGTCGCTCAAGAAATCTTCCCCAAATGTCTGCCAAAAGAACTTACATTTTAAACAAACAATCTAGACAGTAAAAAGAAACTTCAAAGAAGTACCTTAATTTTATCTGACTTGATCTCGCCATCGAAGTAGTGTTTTTTAGGATCTTCATTTCCTGTGAAGGCAACAAGCTAGACACACCAAACAAAAGGATATTCATAAATGTCAAATGTGAAACGCTTTCAAACCTATAAAGAAACAGAAACGGACTTAACTTTAGGACCACTGCTACTAGACGCACCAAAGTATTCAGCAACTGGCTCCCCATACTCCTCGTTATCCACATCCACATATACAAAGATGAGCTGTTGCAAGAAAAACAAAGGCTTCTTAGACGTAACCTTATCCGTCGTTACCCCTAAAGATCATATCTTCATGTACTTTTCTTGATTTGAAAGAAAGCATATCAAAATAAATCGGAGTTCCTACCTTTCCTTTAAACGATTTGGCTGCTTCTTCAAACTCTGGAAGAACCTTTTCAGAGTCGTTTTTGGTTGCAAACAACAACAACTGCAAAAGAGAACATATATACGTTCGTGTTAGTAATTTTAATAAAACACACGACACTAAAAAATTAGACGCACCTGCTTCTTGATTTCACTCTCAAAAATTTCTTGGGAGACCTCTGGGGTGAAAACAGAGACCAAAGGAAGCTTGTTGGCGGACACAAAACTAACTAGAGCAGACTTCACAAACTCCCCATCTGCAGATTCATAATCACCCCAAAACATAATAAGCAAAACAACACTGCTAAATCAAAAGGGCATAGTAAAGATTAAAAAGAACCAACCAAAATGGCTAATCTTCTCCTCTTCTCTCTTAACTAAGACAAGAGCAGGCCGTTTAGTCTCCGGATCAATATGAAACATCTTGGCGACATCAGGGTTCACGGTTTGATAGAAGTTGACATCGTCTTCAGCTTTGGAAGCAGCAGCAAGTTGATCGTGCTCAACACCCACCAAAGCGTTCAAGTAACCCAAGACGAACTTGTTCCCAGAAGTCAACACTTTCTCGGCATCATCTACCGTCGTCAAGTTATACACACTAGGACCTATCTTCTTCTTCACCCACGTCACTATTGTGTCCCTAAAAATCACACAGCAGTAAGCTTTATCAGTACCCCTACCTTTACTCACATCCAACAGCAATACAACTCACACTAAAGATTCAAACTTTCAACACAAATCACATTAAAGATTCAAACTTTCAATACAATTCACATTAAAGATTTGAACTTTAGTTTCACTTACTTGGTCCTGCCTCCGGTGTAAGGCTTGTGCTCGCCATCTACGAAGAAGAGAATAGTGGGGAAGCCCTGAACACTATACTGATGAGCCAGCTCATTCTCCACCGTAGCATCGATTTTAGCCAAAACGACGCCGTCTCCCTTAAGCTCCGTCGCGGCTGCTGCGTACTCGGGAGCAAGAGACTGGCAGTGACCACACCACGGGGCGTAGAACTCGAGCATGACGTATTCGTTGTTCTCGATCACGTCTGTGAAGTTACGCTCCTTGACGACCACAACGTCTTTCTCGTCGACTTCCGGCGCCGGGATGGGATCGGATTCTGGGTTTCCTAGATCGGAGAAATCTCCTCCGTCTTCTTCCTCGTCGTCTTCGTAAGCCTCCGGATCTTCTTCGTCCTCTCCTCCTCCGTTGAGATTGTTGGTAAGTGGCTTAGCGGGAGCTTGGTCTTCATCTTCGAGGAAGCTGAGATCCTCGTCGTCGTCTACGTTGGAGGCGAAGGAAGTGGAAGCGGCGGAGAAAATGAGAAGAGCGGTGAGTGAGAGGAGGAGGAGAAAAACGCGGGACGCCATTTTTTAGTGCGAAACTCTGATCAAACACTGAGAAGGTTGAGATCTAACGACTAAACAACACGAAGCTGGTTTGTTATAGTTCCCTGAAACGCCGTCGTTTTGCTTGGATTTTTTGAGTATATTACGGCAAGTACTTATTTCGTTTGACTGAAATACGACCACATTTAATGGGCTCTCACCAGAATTTAGTAACTGAATCCAAACTCAATAAAGTTTTCTTTTTCTGACAAGCAACCTAATTTTTATTCAAGAGCATTTACAATACATGCAAGATTGTCAGGGCAGCAATGTTTTTAAACCGAACCAGACTCTGAACCGGATGACCTCCTAGATCATCGGGTCATTGGGTCGACCGTGGGTGAACACAGGTTAATAAATGAATTAATTTTACTATGTAATAATATATTAGCTATGAAAAATATAGAAACTAAAGTTAAGTATTTTGTGAATATTCTAAAATATAAAATATAGTTTGGATATGTATATATTTCATGTTTATGAACAGTTAGAAAATATTTAGCTTTAATTTCTATATTTTTATTTTCATTTTGCATAGTTTATATTTAAAAAAATTGTAAGAAATTAAAAGTTATGACATCTAACAAAAAAATATCAAGATCTAAAATTTATAAATATTTGAATGTCTAATGTGAATGATAAAATTAAGCTTCAAATCCAAAATATATATAATTAAAAATTTAGAATATATATAAAACAGATTCTAAAACATAATCAAAAATTAAAACAAATTATATATTGGTTCAACCAGTGGTTCAATCTGTGTTCAACCAGTGGTTCAACCTGTGTTTAACCAGTGGTTCAACCGGTATCGGATTCCAGGTTTTAGTGGGTTTTTACGGGTTTTATTGGGTTTTTAAATATTGGTTTTTTTAACAAAACCCGAACCGGATTTATTTTGATTCACCGGATTTATCGGTTCAACCGCGGATCCGGATCGGGTTTCAAAACACTGCAGGGCAGGGCAGTGTTGTTCAACATGATTGATGCCAAAAAAAAAGTGATCAACATGATTTAATGGGCCCACATTTTTGTGTTCGTCTGATATGAAACTTTACTTCCTTGTGTATCTGATTCTACGTTAGATGTCTTTAAAGGGTGAAGAAAAACGAAGTCCAAGAAGGCGAGTTGTTTGGTGGTTTATTGTCTGCGTGATGGGTTCGATAAGCTACATTGTTTATATTTGGTCTATAGATGGAATGATTTTAGAAGTTAATTATAAATTTATGACGTTCTTCTTGTATTTGTATACTTTATTGTAGACATACGTCACATCTATATATTCCCAAGGGAAATAGAATCAAATAAAATTTAACGTTGACTATACGAAAAGAGAAAGAAAAGAGAAAAAGCAAAATCGAGATTTATCTTAAAGCAACACTAATCAAAACCACGTTTACAACCAATGAGAAATTCCAAGAAATTATAAAAACATAACATATATGTAAATAAATAAATAAATAAATAAAAGATACATGTAGCTTCCGCTTGATACATGTAATCATCATTTTCGATTCAAGATTAACTTGTAGCTTAATTCAAACAATTTAAAATTAAGCAGAGCTCCTAAAGGAGCCAAGAGATTTAATTCCAGCCGCTCTTAGAACAAACTGATGGTATAACGCAGCAGCAGCAGCTCCGAGCATCGGTCCCACCCAAAATATCCACTGCTCAAATTATCAAAATAATATAATTAAACATCATTATAGTTTCATTTCATATATATATTAACTAATATATGAATGTGTCCGTGTAAAAGTTAATGGCGTACTTGGTCGTCCCAGGCCTTTTCTTGGTTGTAGATAACTGCGGCTCCGAAGCTACGGGCCGGGTTGATCCCAGTTCCGGTGATGGGAATGGTGGCTAAGTGAACCATGAAGACAGCAAAACCAATGGGAAGTGGCGCCAAAACAGGAATGTGAGAGTCACGTGCACTTCGCTTGGGGTCGGTGGCCGAGAAGACGGTGTAGACAAGGACAAATGTTCCGATGATCTCGGCACCTAGTCCGGTACCTTTGTTGTAGCCTTCCGCAAGCTGGTTGGCTCCACCTCCATATCTTATGTTACCGACAAAATTGTTAGTTAATAAAAAATCGGTAATCATATATTATTCCTAGTTAGTTAATCTATTGAGTCAAAATCTGGACGCATTAGTGTTGAGACATGATGGAACCTGGTGTAATAAGAACTTTGGAATGCTTTGACCAGACCACAACCGCAGATGGCACCAAGGCACTGAGCCACAATGTATAACACTGTCCTCACCAATGACACTTTTCTAGCTAAGAACAGTCCGAACGTCACAGCCGGATTTATATGACCACCTGTAAAACACCAACAGCACAAATAAATTAACTAATCAACTTAAACCGTAAGATTGTATCTTAAATTAGATAAGCCAAACAAAAGTTATTAATACCGAACTTAGCTAAACTAAACTAATTCTATCTGAACAGGAAAATTAAATATGAAAACCAACATTGTTTATAAATTAAACATGATAACCGAAAGTTGATATTTATTCGAGAACATTGAAATTAAAACCGTACGTACCGAAGAGATCTACATAAAATTATTATATGTATTACTGTACGTAAAATGTTTTGATCTGTTTGCTTAATAAACTATATAAAGCATTTCTCTTTATTGTTATGTGAAATCTATGTACCGTGACTGGAACGTTAGTATACGTACCGGAGATACCGGCGGTACAGTAAACGAGAACAAAGATCATTCCACCGAAAGCCCACGCAATCCCCAGGATCCCAACGCCGCCACAATCAACTCCTCCGGCGTTTGCGTCGGTCTGAGCTTTGTAGCCGATGACGGTGAGGATCGAGACGTAAAGGAAGAGAAGTGTAGCCACAAACTCAGCTATGACCGCTCTATAAAGCGACCACTTCCCAAGCTCCTCCATGTCAAACAATGGGGCCGGAGGTGGATCCTGGTAGTCCCTCGCCGCTCTGCCCTCTTGCACCTCCAAGTCCTTTTCCATGGCCAAAGATGATGATGAGAAGGAGAGAAAAAGATAGATGAGTTTGTATTCGGTGTAGCTCTTGGGTTTAATTGTGCGTATATATATAGTGCTGGGCATTTTATCCGTTAAATTTTATTTGATTCGTTATTCGTTTCGGTTCGAACCGAAAATTCCGGATATCCGTAAACTTTCGAAGCAAAGCGAATACTAAAAATCAATATCCGTTAAATTCGAAGCAAATTACAAATATTAAAATTTTGGAAAACGAATATCCGATCCGGCAATATATAAATACATGTATATCTTGATTATATTTAAAATTTTAAATGTATAAATTATATAATTATTATTCTAACATATGATTTAATAAATTCTATTCACATTATTACTTATATAAAAGTATTACATAAAAGGAAGAAAAAAAATTGTGACAATTATAACCTTTTTTTAAGTTTGTGTTATTATAATTGTTAACTAAGTTTAAAAAATTTACAAGATATATAGATTCACTACTTCTTTTAATTTTTATCTTATATATCATGCAAAAAATATTTTTCAAAACAAATTTGTATCAAATTTTTAAGATTATTTGTATTAATCAAAACATATGAGATATCCGTAAATATTTATAAATATCCGTTTTTCCGAATATCCTTATTTTTCCGAAGCAAAGCAAATCGAAAAATTAGATATCCATTACATTCGAAGCAAATCACAAATACCTTCAAAAACCCGGATATCCGATCCGTGATCAGACATATATATATACTCAGTCTGTGTGAAGGTTCAGTTTAAGTACAATATAAGACAGATCATTTTGTGGTTATTTAATCATGTGTACAGTTAAGTATATATATATAAGAAATAATTATGAAAGGAATCATATCAAATCCGTATATGCCTCAAATGAGCTGGTGGTTTTGTGAGAAACATCTCAAATTTGCTATTACGATTGTAAATGTTATGAAGGAGTGATTTGCATAACTTACAATCAGTATTATGTTTTAATTTCCTGAGTGTTGATATTGGTTTAAATATCAACATTCGTGGTAGCATTTCATGGCTAAACCTCCTATTTGAATAACATATAACAAAAACCAATGTTTTTAAAAACCATTCTGAAACTTGGATAATCTTATACCAAGACTTCCGTATCATTTTTATTAGCAATTGTTGACTTTTATCTTTTCCATTTGCAATCAACTTGTCACATCTTTGTAATGAAATCTTCTCTAGAGCATTGGTTCTTTAGTGGTTTCCATGGATGTCTAGGTATTGACAGCAAATTCTTATAATTTGTATAAAGCTATAATGATTGACTGATACAATCATAATGACCAATGCACACTATACCAAAACTAACCATAGAAGTTAGAATGAACAAAAAACTGGCTGTGAATATCAAACGACCACCAGCATATTGCTGGAAGTTACATTTTGATGAAACCGGCAACAATACATCCGAAAGTGACTTAAGTAGCAGCTGAACTGAAGCAAACATAGTTTTAAAAACAAAGAATAATGACGTTGAATTACATAAACGCTGGATTACCACGAGGGCACCATTGCCGAAGAGAGACTACCTTTGATAATGACAAGTTGCTAACATAACCATTGTTATTATTTTTACTAACTCAAATAATTACATAACCAAGATGTTCGAAATCAATAAAATATGTCTTACAAAACGACTGATAATTAAAATCCAGTGAAAACCATAAATAAAATTTTGTGAGATTTTTGTTGATCTTTTATCTATTATTATCACACGAACTCTCGTTAGCGAAACATCATCACATTCTTTTATTTTTCGAAGTTAAGATTTTCCTATGTTGTGTAACTTACACAATTTATATTTCTTCGTTTTTCCTTTTTCTAAGCTTCTGATTTCATTAATACATACTAAAGAATAATGGAAACAAAATGTTTCGTTCAAAAAAATAGTTCAGACTGTACAAATACACTCGTATCGCAATCCTATGTATCCAGAGTCTCCACTAATCTATGTAGAGATATAGAAGTTTGCTTAAATTCAACATTATGTATATGTTTTAAATATTTTTATTTGAAACAGATCACATCATAAAACATAAACAAAAAGAGAAATTCCAAGTTTTCCACATCAAAAATTAAGTGAAGACGAACATTTTAAATAACACATTTGTCATACAAGCGCCGGTCTAACGTTTAACAATGCCCTAATCCAATTTTAAAATTATGTCCTTTTATATTTTGTATCTAAATTATTAAAAACTAATATAAAAGTAAATTAAAATTTGAATTAAAACAGTAAATCTAAAATATTAAAATATTTTTTTGCATTTTTCCATGTAAAAGCATTCATTAAATAAATATAATCAAATCTTATAACAGTTTTGATTGATAACAAAATCAATTTAGTTAATTTTTTAAATAACATGTTAGCTACAAATAACTATTTATACCTTTTAAAAGTTTTTTTATATGTGATGATCGATATTCTTATATTTAAAAATGCACACTAAACAATTCATGGTTGTCAGATAACAATCATTTTTTAACAAACAAATATTATAGTAGATTTTCTAATCTATTTTGACATTGATTCTTGTAGAGTATTAGTTCCATAAATAAAATACCATTAATTATGTTCGAATAAATATCATTTTAAGAAAATTTTCAGTATTTGAAATATGTCTTCAAATTATCATTACTAAAAATGTCCAATAAGTATACTTTCAACTAAAAATCTTATCAAATTCTTTTTATCTATAAATATTAGTAAAAACAATTTTATAAAAAATATGCCCCTTTAAATTGGATGCCCTAATCGATGGTTTGGGTGGCTTCCCCTCTGGGCCGGCCCTGCTGATACAATCTATAGTCCTTTTCAAAACGGAGGTATCTATATTATTAAAACTGAAGTACACATTGAGATTATTTGGAAACTTAAATAGTAGTCTTAATAAAATTTGTTTGGAAATATGGATAGCATTTAAAAAAAAAAGTTTGTTTGGAAACATGAATTGTAGTATAAAAAAAATATAATATTTTTTGGAAACATAGATAGTAGTATATTAAGAAAAAAAAATAATAGACTTATGTTAATAATGAAAATTGGAAGTCCATTATATTATCAAAAACTTTCTATTTGGGCCAACTTTAAAATCTATGAAAATGGACTAATCTAATTACCTAAAATCATTTTTTGTATAAAATAATCATAAAATAAAATTTAAACTTTATATACATATTTCAAATCAAAATAATAATTTAAAGTTGATTTCTATCAAAATTGATTTAAAATATACATATATTCAAAAATTATTTTACTAAAATATTTTCCAATAACAATTATTAAAATAATTTTTCAATATATATAAAAATACAATAAAAGCCCAATTTCATATACCAACTTAAATTATGGTTTTATTTTCACATTAAATTTTAAAATATTATATATTATTATTTATATGGTGGTACATATAAAATAGTATTAATTATATGATTACTTATATGATAGTACGTATAAAATATGATTATTTATACGATGACATATATATGATATATAATAGTGACTAGGGGTCGGCTTTCGGGTATCCATTCAGGTTCGATTCGGATCTGTTTGGATTTTGAGTTTCCGGAGTCAAAGATTTCAGATCCATTCAGATATTTCTAAATTTTGATTCGAATTCTTTTCGGATCTTTGCGGATTTGGGTTCGGGTTCGGATAACCTATTTAAATTATTTTAAAAAAATTTAAGTTCATTATATACTTTAAATTTCTCAAAATCTATAAACAAAATAATGTATTACATATAAATTTGAATAACATATGTTAGAATACCTAAATTTAACTTATAAATTGGTTTGGTTTAAATATTTGGATCGAGAATCAATAATTATTTTAAGTATTTTTGATGTTTTGATTAAACTTCAACTATTTTATATATTTATTTTTGACTATTTGTATATATTTTCAAGTATTTAAACCAACTTAAAAGTATCAAATGTATTTTTGATGTTTTTATATACATTAAATCTAAAAATAACTAATATGTATAAGTATATAAATCTTTTTCGGATACATTTGAGTATCCGAAATAATTTGGTTCGGATCAGATTCGGTTTCGGTTCTTTAAATATCAAAATTTTGAATAATTTATATATTTAATCAATTTCAGTTCGGTTTTGGTACTATTCTTTTTGATTGGAATCGGTTCGGTTCTTCAGATTTGGATTTTTTATCCAGCCCAAATATTGACATGAAAAACAAATAGCAACGTATTTTTGAAAAACACATCCGTGCGAGCGCGCGGATCAAAATCTAGTATGGGGATGATTGGTAGTTGCTGTAGGTGCCGTCCACAGCCCTATTTATTTCTACAATACTATATTCAGAGCAATCAAGCTTTAATTTTTTTTCGAAACCACAGTTCTTTACAAGTGCTCTGCAGAGCCAAATATCCAAAATAATTTTTTAGTGTTTTCCATAAAATCTACAGCAATAAAATCTAAAGCTACAGCAAAAAGTCTATAGATTTTTTTCTACATCAAAAATTTTAAAGCTACGGCCATTACCAATCGGACCCTATATAGTTAAGCTTTTTGTATCCACAATACCAAACGGACATTTATTACATTTTAAAATTATCGTAGGACAGTTTTCATAATTTAAATAAGCTTCTTTTTAGTTACCTTTGTCGATATTATCCCAAATTAGTTTTAGTGAAACTTATTGAATAATCTTGAACTGCAAAACATGAAGCACATAGATAGCCAATATTAAACATCCAATTAAAAATATTTTTATCTTGCATAAGATAAACTAATCTCTACTATAAACTTCAAACCAAGCAACATTTTGTATATTATGGGTACATTTTCCGAATAACATACAGGTGGGAGACTCAGAGCTGTCTTTAAAATTTTCTGATTTGTGGAAGATAAAATTGTTTTAAGCCGTCCCAACTAACCTTCGATTAGACATTTTTGTGTTTACATAAACTAAGACCTTAATTTATATATTTTTCAACTGTTGTTGCAATGTCAAATTTCATTTCCTTATTTATTTTTCTTTATCCATATTTTCAAAACTTGTCCAACATGTTCTATTCAATGGATATTATCTAGAAATAATTGAATTAACGTCTACCAAGATCATCAAACTATATATTATGGCTAGTGTCATTAATTAATTACGTGGCCCAACTAAGATGACTTGGATGTATGGATATTAAACTCAAACATAATTTAAGATCTATTTATATATGCACGTTTTTGTGCTTACATATATAGAAATCATTCCGGAAATGTCAACGTCCTCACAACTTAAATTTACAAGGTCGGAGAATCAAGCAGCAACCCTTCGGGATCTATTTCGGAATGATCAATGGCGCTTACCACATCCAAGGTCGGAGAATCAACTGTCTCTTCATGTATACCTTTCTACCATCACACTATCAGGAGAAAGCGATGTATATGAATGGACTCCTCAAGGATCATCTCAGCTGTCTTACTCGACAGGCATGGTCTATGATCTAATCAAGGACCACCGACCTCTAGTTCCTTGGAAAGCAGCAGTCTGGTCCTCTAGGGGAATCCCTCGCCACAACTTCCTCACTTGGCTCATGGTACTGGACAGATGCCCTACAAAAGATCGAATGCTGAATTGGAGGATTCAAACTAACGCAAGCTGTATCCTTTGTAATGCTCCGATGGAATCAAGAGACCACTTGTACTTTGAATGTCCCTTCTCCTGGAGTCTTTGGAGGGAATTAGCTCGACAGGCTCACTGGCTCCCTTCTCGGAACTGGTCGACAGAATTAGGTTGCATGCAGGCGCTGTCTATCCCAAAGCACGATCGACTCCTGGTTCTTCTAGCTTGGCAAGCGGCAATTTATCTTCTATGGACGGAACGGAACAATAGGCACCACCGGCATCAATTTCGATCTTCCTCTTCCTTGTATAAGCAAGCTGATCTTCTCATCAGGAACAGAATCTCAGGCATCAGAGAAGGAAATCCCTCCCTCTCTTCAAAAATGCTTCAGCGATGGTTCCAAAACTGATCGTCATCTCCCGACTCTTCATACTTTCTCTATGGGTTCAATTATATTTCCTTTAGGGCTAGGCCCATCCTTGTTTTATTGGTAAGTTGATGTAATGGGCTAGCCCAAACTCATTGCCTTCTGGGCCGTTTAAGTTTATAGTAAAGCCCTCTTTCAAAAAAAAAAACTTAAATTTACAAGTTATACTAATCTTGTATTCCTATATTACACTAATTAATGTGGAAAGAGCTATCTTAGCATATATTTACTATATACTGTAAAGGTTATGTATAGTGGAATCTTGTATTCATATACATGTATATTCCACACAAAAAATATGAAAGAAATAGAAATATTTTTTTGGTGAAAAGGAAATAGAAATATTGTAAAGGTTATGTAATAAGCAAATGAAGAAAAAAATGCATTTTTAGCGTACAAGCATTTTCTGCATTTAAGGTTTTGTTCGGTGAACAAACAAAAGTCTCATCCCACCCACGTTGGCACGTTTAAAAGTTGATGTCGAAATATAAGGTTTCATGTTTAAAATGTAAGGAAAACAAAACAAAAAGGACAATTATGGACGCTCCCACGTGCTTTTTGAGAGATTTGTAGACTTGTAGTATTATAATTTGTCACTCGTTTGCAAAAGCTTTTTATTTCACTATTGAATAATGGTTTTCGATTCAGATTCTGAATAAATATAAAAGAAGTTAGTACTTTAAGTTTTTTCTTTCATTAGTTTTCCAGTTTCAGATCAAGGGAAATTTAAAAACCATGTACTGTTTTTCCTAGTTTGGTTTTAGTCGGGCCGTTTCACTTAAATAGAGCTGATGTCCTGAAAGAAAAAAAAAAGCCCTGATTTGGTTAATTCCCTAAGCAAACTTAACATGTATGCGCTTTTATATACTTAAACCAATATCAAAAACAATAGTGATATAAAATGTATCTAAGTTTCTGATAATTTTTGCTTCCCCAAAACTTATCTTCCAATATTTTTGCAAAAAAATACCCAAATCTTTTTAGTTGGTGAATTACTACAACACTGATATTAACGATTTCTGATTGGAAACTCTTATTTATTGTGTTGATAACAAAAGGAATTATATATTTTTCTAATATAAAAAGTCCAAGATATCATATTAATTAATTTAACGTACAAAATTTATCATAAAATAGTTTCCAAATGTCAATATGATCAATAAATTTCATTAAAATAGTAAATTAAAATTCTATTCCTAACCTACAAATATATTAAAAATTGAATACAATTAAAAAATTGCAACATTTTCGATTTTGTTCAAATTTTTATTTATCAATTTATTTTATTTTGATTTTTTGAAAAGAATTTTTTGTAAAAGAATTTTAGGAAAACCTTTTTAAATGTGTATAATATTTTCTTAGATTTGAGTCTAGGAAAATCTTTATGAGTATGTATTATATCTTCCTAAAATTTAGAAAATATTGATAAATATGTATAATATCTTCATAAATTTAGGAAACATTTTCATAGATATGTATTTAAAATTAAGTTCTTAAATGTGTATTCATGAAAACCTTTTTGGATATATATATATATATATATAATTTATTTATTTATGAATACTTTTACTGAATTTGGATTAACTGAATAATTATTAAATATGTATAACATCTATTTAAATTTTGGAAGATTTTTCTGAATTTGATGTCTAGATTTTATAAAGATATTATATTTATTTAATGATCATTTTGTAAATTTTAAAAATATGTTATATATTAAATAAATTTTTTTTCAATATGCATATAAATCAAATTCATGAAGTGGACATACCCATACAATATATATTCAAGAAGTATATTTACACATTTATGAATTCCAAAAAAATTATAAATCCAGAAATATATCAAATATGTTCATGAAGGTCTTCCTAAATTTCTTTATGAGAAATCATTTTCCCAAACAAATAAATATAATAAAATAGAAAAGATTCAAAATTTTAAATATTTATTTATATATCTAAAAATAAATAATTAAAATATAAATAAGGATAAATCTATCATTTTATCTTTTAATTAAATATTTTTTGGTCATTTTGAATTTTGAGTGCTAGTTAGAGAACAAAAACTGAAAACAAGCTATTTAGAATATTTGCCATTTTCTTATTTATAACATCAATAAAGAATATAAACTAAAACGCTCCTTAAATTAGTTAGATGTCTTAATCAGTGATTTTAGTAGCTTATCTTCTAAATCAGGTTTATCTGTAGTTGTAAAATTGACAAACCTATAAGATGATCTATTAAAAGAATTTTTTTTTTCTAATTTGTTGGGCCGGGGTTTTATTCTAATTTCTAATTTGATAGAAGATTTCACTAGAATTTGTTAGCTTAATTGAAAATGATTTTTGTCATTGTGTTAAAGGTCTCTGATTTGAGGGACCGTTGGAAGGAAACTAATATAACATTGTATAGTTTGGATTTAGGATAGTTACGGGTTTTGGGTTCTAAGCCTTCTATCCTTAAAAACAAAATCGTCAACTATAACAGAAAATCATTAGAAACTAATGTAAATATTTGAAATTAATAAATTAGTAAATAAAACCTCAATTTAACACACCAATTATTAAAATCTGAAATTAAAATTGAGGAAAACGTAAAACAAAATAATAAGAATTGAGATCCCGTGACATGCAACATGCGGACAACGTTGATCCCTTATTATAGTGCCAACGTTGAACCCTTATTATAGTGCCAACGGTGAACCTGTTATTATATGTTTTTTTAATGAATACTAAATTTATTTCATCCAAAAAAACTTCTGTTACATCTAGTGCATCACTGTTTAAAGAATTAAATTAGTGTTACCTCTGCCAGACAATTTCTTCTGTGCATCGGAACATCCGAACATTATCTCCCATTGATTTTCTCCTAATATTCAATTAGTGTTGGACTTACATGCTTGATCCATGCACATATTATATATTGAACTAAAATATATAAATGTGTTTTTTGGAAAAAATATAAAATATATAAATATGTTCTATTGTATAAATCTAACTGTACCAAAATAAAATACCAAGGGTAGAGTATGTCAACGTTAGTAAGCTTGATACCGACATCCAGTAAATTATACTTTCTTGGATACAAATGTTTGATATTTTGACTATTCACACTTATTAATAAATATATATATATATATATATTATATTTTTTGTTTATCAGTTTTGGTTTTACCAATAAGTTTCACCACTTATATTTTTACATTTTATTTAATGCTTTAGCAAACATAAATGCATCAACTATATTATAAAATATTAATTTTTAAATATAATAACAAAATCTAAAACATCAATCATCCGTATACAGAATGAGTATTAGAAAGATCAAAACCATGCTTGAAATTTGATAGGGACATATATAGGTAATGATTGATTGGATGTATTTTTAAAATTTGTTTTAAAATTAATCTGTATGATTTTGGAAAAATTGTAGTTTTTTTGGAAAAGAAAAATAATTTTTACTGTAAATGTATCTATTATAAACGTAAAATTTAGATAAAAAATTAAAGGTGATAGAAATATATTTCTACAGTCATATATTTTTGTAGCACAGAAAATATTATTTTAGTAAATAAAAAATTTACAATTTTGTTTATATTTTTAGAGATTGACTTAAATCATGATAGAAAAATTGCAGATAAAAAGATTAAAAGTATAGAATGTTTTTAAGGTCCAACCAATCACTTCCATAATATTTGAAGCATAAGAAATTTACAACGCTGGTTTTGGTAAATCAACGATTATATTAGCAATAACATTTGAAGTACCGAGAGAAAGAAAATTTTAGTTTTAGCAAAAAAAAAAAAAAGATTTCACTCAATAGACGGTTTCAGTTTTTTCTTTCTTTTTTTTATTAGATACATCATTGCTAATATAATCGCAGTGTGCAAACGCTAATAGTTTTATTTGAAAGAAATTCGCAATAGCAGTGTCCAGTGTGCAAAGGCTAATAGCGACTTTGCGTTCGAACAACAGCTATTAGTCAAGATAGAAGACCAATCTCAGAACTAACACAACGAAGTAACAAAAGAATAGTCTAATTATAATAACCAGACCCAAAAACACTTAACACAATAAAGCGAACTACCATGTTAGTGTTAATGAAAGATAAGCGAGCTATACGATATAGAACACACAGTAGTATATGGTTAATCAATTTCAAGAAATACGACTATATTTATTCTTTTAAAAGTTCATACACATTCTTCTTAAAAGCAATAAATCAAACAAACTCAAGACAAACCTCGACTTGTTTGCTAGTCTTACACGTTCAGAGACCTAAGATAAACTCTGAACCATCTAAGCCCTTAATCCCTAGATGCTTTACTTCTCCTTCTTCCGACGTACAAAAATCTCTATTGCTAAAAGTTCTCTCTGTGTATTAACCGGCAACACAGTGCCAAAGTCTCTTTATATATCGCAGAGACAAAACCCTAGACCTAACGATCTACCAAATGGAAACTTTCCATTTTTCCTACTTCAGCGAATAAGTCAATCTCTCTTTTTCTCTTTGGTCGATTACTTCTTCTTCAAGACTTCCATCTTCTCACACTTTAGTAAAACTTTCTTTATTGATTCTTCCTTGACACGTGCTCCTCACGTTTGACACGTCTCTCGAGGTAGTTCATGTCGTACTTCATGAACTACTTCAACTCTGCTACACGTCCGTCTTGACCATACATCTTCAATCTCCCCCTTTTTAATTCGTCGTCTCACAAGTACCTGAGATGAGAGCACAGACAAAAACCGCACATACAAATATTTCTACATAAGAGAAACTGACTTGATCAAAGCAACCAATAACATACTTATATTATCCTAAACTTGGGTTCATGCATTTAGTACATCTAAATCAGAAACAAGCAAAACAAATGCTCCCCTATAAACCGAAATTGTCTGAAAATAAGAAAAACAGATTGCAGCAAGTGGTGCAATCGGAAATAAATAACAAAAGAAAAACATGGTTGCTCCCCCACAAACTAAGCCCTCCATCTCATTCCTCATCCTCCCCCCTGCTTGTGAGTACACGGATTAAAAACCACAAGAAAATATAAACAAGAGTTATGATTTTGAATAAAAATCACTAACCTGTCACCGAACGCTGGATCTCCTGAACTATCTCAGCAAGTGCTTGAAGAGCTCGAGTTGTGTCCTCCAGAGCCACTTGTAAATCGATCTTTGAAAGTGGACACTGTGGAAATGCAACTGATCCAAGCTCATAAACATATACTTTACGAGGGCCGGTTCTGTGGAGTTAGGTGTAGCAGTTGATGGTACAGGAGATGTCAGACGCGTTTTCCTAGCAGAGCTTCTTTTTGGATCAGCTTTGGCTTGTGCCTTTCCTTTAGCTACTCGCTGCTCATAGATCTCACCCACTCGTTTATCCTTCTTGTACGCAACAGGACGCTCAAGCTTGTCGCTGGTGTAGGATGGAACTGCATGCTGCTCTTGGAGAAGTCCCATGATTAACCGAGGAAAGATCAACCAACGTGCATCATTGCGCTGAGTAACTCCAAGGTTGATGATCTGTTTGAACATCATCTTGCCCAAGTCAACACGAATTCCATGAGCCATCTTGTAGATCAACCTTGCCCTCTCAAGAGATACGTGAGTCTTGTGAGTAGAGGGGATCCAGTTGTGAGCAGCTATAATCATCAGGGCTCCATAACACGGTGTGAGATCTGCTGTGGTAAGACCATCCCATTCTTTCCTTGTGTCTCCAGTGAGAAACGATGCCAGGTCAGTTACTGAAGCTTCGTCCAAAGCCGTCTCTGCCTCCTCTTCTTCATCTGTGAGTGGCTCCCAGTCTAAGGCACTGTTGATGATGGAAGGTGAGAACTTGTACTCATGCCCTCTTACTGAGACAAACACTTCCTCAGCATCTGCTTCGATTTTGGTACTAGGCAATCCATCGTAAAACTCAGCTACGACTTGCTCAACATATACACCAAGAGAAGAAACAGTGGATTCCATTGAGCCCTTCTTAATGACCGCTAAGTACCCCCACTGATCAGCTTCCTTCATATCTACCAATCATTCAGCTATTACTTTATGCTTTAAGAACTGATCATACCTCTTCTTGAGAGGACTTGGCATTGCTTCAGCACTCTGGTCATCAGACTTCTTTGATCTCACCCGAGCTGAGACTCCTGCTTCCTTAGACAAATATGGAGACTTGGCCGCATCTTCAGGCTGAAGAAAGTGAGACTGAGCTGGTGTACTCGAAGCACCTGTCTTTAGCTTCTTGGACGAACGGAGTCCTAATCGCTTCAACACCCATTTCTTTCTTCCTTCTTTAACAGCAGCAGCTTCAGATGATGAAGTTACAGCTACAATCTCTTGATTTGGCTCGCTTTCATCCACCTTCCGAGCTTATTCAGATTTAGCCTCACTATCATTCTCTTCATCAGCATTCTTCTCGGCTTGAGTCGCAACCACCAGAGACAGAGGAGATTCATCGAATGTCTCTTGATTATTGGCTTCCAGTTGAGTCGATGGTGATGAGCGAGGAGACGAGTCCATCAAGTCTTTCGGATCTGCTTCGGCTGGTTTATCCTCTGTTCAGCAACTTCCTTTGGCAGATCTGGCTCGCGAATCGAAGTTTCATAGCGCTCATCACTTTCCTCCGAAGGCGCTGTCTCCTGAGCTGTATTGAATGACGCGATCTCTTCAGTAAAAGTAGGAAGAGCAGCAGATGGTGAAGGATTGTTCATCGGCGGCGGTGGTTCGGTTTCTCCGTCAAAGAGTGTCATCCTACTTGCTTCAGTACTTGCATGCGTCTCTTTCTTGGAGGTTTTGGCATTGGTGTGCTTCATCTTGGACATAAATAGCTTCGATTTCGTGTTGAGAGATGTGATTGACAGGAACAGAGAAGAGGCTGCGGTTTTAAGCTCCTCTAGACACGACTTGAGTAATTTTAGGGTTTGTGACCCACGACTTTCCTTAACTGATGCAGCACAATCAACTGTTACGTTATTGCATTTCTGGTCCTCCTCCTTCTTTATCCTCTCGTTTTTGTACCTACAACTTTTGATTTCTCTCATCTAAGCCAATTAATATCAACCACATTCGTGAATTAATGATGTATCATTAGACTCTCAGAATAGTAATAAAACACGAGTTACTCTTCACAGATGGTTTTGGATTTTATCAGTACGGGGAAAATAGATTTATAATACCGGTTTTGGATGTACGACAGAAAGTAGTTCAGCACATGATTCAGATTGCACATATGACTCTTGTAGATTCTACGATCTAGTGCACCCAAATATCTTTTTATGGCTAGCTTTCACATTGACATGCCTTCATCAATTCTGTGGGTTTTCAACTTTTATTCGCGCGCTGTGAAACCCATCTTTTTACCCCCCCCCCTTTTTTCTTTTCTTGTCTTTTCTTTGACATTGATGGAGCATCTTTCTGAAACGTAACTGGCTCTTTTGGGTGTGAGCCACAGATTGACGCAAAACCTGTACCTTTCACAGTATTGACGGCACATCAAGCAGCTCTTTTCCACAGCGTTCTCGGGTTCCAAACACAATCTGAATCATATGTACATCCCGAATCAGCACCTGTACTACTCTCTGCACAACTTGACTCAACAATCAAGGTTACACACACCAATTGCATTTCTAAGTGTGATAAAGCGATTAAACTCAAGAGATTTAGTAAATATATCAGCCAACTGCAAATCAGTAACTACATGTTCGATTACTACCTGATTATCTTCAACTAATTCTCTGATGAAGTGGTGCCTGATGTCAATGTGCTTCGTCCTTGAATGTTGGACCGGATCCCTTGAGATATCAATTGCACTTTTGTTGTCACAGTACACAAGAAAGGGACCTAAATGCATTCCATAATCAACTGACATCTGCTTCATCCAGATAAGTTGTGAGCAGCAGCTACCCATGGCAATGTATTCTGCTTCTGCCGTAGAGAGTGATACAGAGTTTTGCTTCTTGCTCAGCCACGTGATAAGATTGTTTCCAAGAAAGAAACATCCTCCACTGGTGCTCTTCCTATCATCAGCACACCCTGTCCAATCCGCATCACAATATCCTACCAAGTTTTTGTTAGAGTTCTTTGATTAGTATACTCCCAAGCTCTCCGTACCCTTGACGTACTTGATGATTCGCTTCACTGCATTCAAGTGTGACACCTTAGGCTTGGCTTGATATCTCGCACACACACCAACACTGAATGATAGATCTGGTCGACTAGCAGTCAAATATAACAGACTACCAATCATCCCTCGATAGAGCTTAGCATCAACATCTTCTCCAGCTTCATCTCATGCAAGTTTCAGTGATGTACTCATAGGTGTCTTTGATACCTTGGAGTTCTCCAGAACAAAACCGTTTTACCAAGCTGTTAGCATACGCACTCTGAGAGATGAAAACACCTTTCTCTGACTGAGATATTTGAAGTCCAAGAAAATACTTCAATTCACTACACATACTCATTTCAAACTCCTGGGTCATATTCTGAACAAACTCATCAACCAGCTTCTGTGACGTTCCTCCAAAGATAATGTCATCCACATAGATTTGGACAATGATTATATCCTTCTCCACTTCCTTGAAGAATAGCGCCTTGTCTATACTTCCTCTGATGTACTCAGCTTCCAACAAAAATCATGTGCTTTCATACCATGCACGAGGTGCTTGCTTCAATCCATACAAAGCTTTCTTCAACCGGTAGACATGGTCTTGATGCACTGGATCCTCAAATCCCTTCGGTTGCTCAACATAGACTTCCTCCTGAAGTACTCCATTGAGAAACGCACTTTTCACATCCATTTGATACACTTTGAAGTTCAGTATGCACGCCATTCCTAGAAACAACCGAATGGATTCCAATCTTGCAACCGGAGAAAATGTCTCTTCAAAGTTTACTCCTTCAATCTGTGAGTGTCCCTGAGCCACAAGTCTTGCCTTGTTACGAACAACTTCTCCATGCTCATCAGTCTTGTTCTTGAAGATCCATTTTGTTCCAACCACGTTAACTCCTTCAGGTCGAGCAACAAGTTCCCACACATCATTCCTAGTGAACTGCTCAAGTTTCTCCTCCATCGAAACAATCCAATATTCATCACGAAGTGCTTCAGTGTGTGTCTTTGGTTCAATTGATGAGACAAAGCATGCGAACTGCACCATTTCTCTGAAGTTGATAACTTTTCCACGAGTTTTCCGTCCTTCTTCAATTCCTCCAATCACGTCTGACTTCGAGTGGTTACGATGAACTTGTTGAATCACCGGTTGAAGTAATGTATCTGTTGTTACACCTTCCTCAATCGTTTCTTTAGCAGCTACGGTTGAGCCATCTTCATCCTCTTCATCCGATTCCAAATCACCTCCTACAACCACTGACAGATCGTCGAACACAACATTAACTGATTCCATAATCGTTTCTGACCGCTTGTTGTAGACTTGGTATGCTGAACTAGACTGTGCGTAACCCAGAAAGAATCCCTCATCACTTCTTAAATCAAATTTCCCGAGGTAGTCCTTGTCATTCAATATGTAGCACCTGCATCCAAAAACATGAAAGTAACCAGGATTAGGAGTTTTGCATGTCCACATTTCATAAGGAGTCTTCGTTGTCCTTTTTTCTGACATACACACGGTTGATAGTGTAACACGCCGTATTGAGTGCTTCAGCCCAGAATGTTTTGGCTATCTTGTTACCATGAAGCATTGCCCTTCCCATCTTCTGTAGGGTCCAATTCTTCCTTTCAACCATTCCATTCTGTTGAGGCCTTGGTGCTGCAAACTGGTGAGCTATTCCTTTTGATTCAAGGAAGGTAGTCATGGCTTCATTCTCAAACTCACCACCATGATCATTGTGTATCTTCTTGATCCCTCCTATTTCATTTATGAGTTGGAGAGCCCAGATTCTGAAACTCTCAGGAGCTTCTGACTTTTCCCTAAGAAACCGCACCCATGTGAATCTGGTGTAGTCATCTACAAGCACAAACACATATCTTTTTCCTCCTATAATCTCTGTTTGCATAGGACCCATGAGATCCATGTGTACTAGATCCAATGGTGTCTTTGCTTGAACATCAGGTACCTTCCTGTGTTGTATTTTGACTTGTTTTCCCTCATTGCAAGCACCACACACCATCTTGTCATCGATCTTGAGTCTGGGACCTCCTCGAACCATATCGTTGTAGACAAGGTTCGTCATATTGCTGAAGTTCATATGCCCCAATCGTCGATGCCACATATCAACATTTCCTTGAGCTGATAGACACTTAACCTTCTTTTCCCACGTGTAGCAGTTGTTGCCGGATCTGACACCTTGTAGTACTGTCACTCCATGCTGGTTTATCGCGAGACAATCAATCGCTGAGAAACTCACCATAAGTCCATCATCACACAGCTGGCTCACGCTTATCAGATTAGCTTTCAGTCCTTTGACAAAGTAGACGCTGACCAATCTAGGCACTTCTGAACTACATGCTGTGCCTTTGCCTTGAATGACTCCACAACTTCTATCTCCAAAAGTAACTTTTCCTCCTTTTACTTTAGACACTTTGTCTAGATACTCAATGTTTCCCGTCATGTGTCTAGAGCAACCACTGTCAAAGTACCACGGTTCATCAGATTCTGAATCACTTGAAACTCGTGCCATGTTATATCGAAAGGTACTTCTTGTTTCAGTCACTGTCTTAGGATACAGGTCAGTTTTCTTCATCCATCCTCGAGATGTCTTACCAATTCTCCAAAACTTGTGTTGTCTACATACTTGCTTCACCCGTTCCTGATACTTGAAGAAATACTTCTTGTAGTGACCAAACTTTCCACAGAAGAAACATCCGCTGACTTGGGCTGGGGTACTTTGTGTCTTAGCTTCTTTAGCATGTGCAAAACCTCCAGACACAAAGCGTGTTGTACCCGTTGAGCTGCTGTACCTTCCAGTGTAACCAAGTCCCATGGTAGTGTTCTCAGTTCTGCCACTGCTCAGAATCTTGTCAAGTTGCTTAGTTCCCGTGAGCATCTTGATCTTTCGATATTGTTGACCCAATTCGGCTTGAAGATCAGCCACTTTCTTTCTCTCAGCAGTTACTTCTTCTCTAAGTTCATCAGCTTGTTTCGTCAGAATCAACTTCTCCTTGATCAAATTCACACTCTCCTTGGCTAACTCTGCCTCCCTGTTGAGTTCATCCCTTAGAACTTGTACTTCAGCTTCTAGTCTCGCCTTCCCTTTGATTAGCACAAGATTTTCCGTGCCCAACTTCACTAGAGTTTCTCGAACTTCCTTGTAGCTTTCATCGAGCTCGTTCTCTTGTTCAGCATCACTTTCAGATCCTGAGTCACACTCTACTATTCCCAGAAATGCCACGAAGTTGTTCACTTCTTCTTCACTCTCGCTGTCTGAGTCGCTGTCATTGATTCCTATCATTGACTTTTCTGGTTTTCTCCTTCCATCAGATTCACATTCAGCTTGAGTGTGTCCATATCCCTTGCAGTTATGACACTGGAGATCTCTCCTCTTCACTGTAGGACACTCAGTGTTCGGAAGTGACCATACCCCTTGCATTCGTAGCACTTAGCGTCATTCTTCCTGTAGCTCTTATCTGGCTCAGATGTCTTTTTTTCCTGGAACAAACTTCTTTTGTCCACTCTCCACCTTTCGTAGAGCTCGATCAAACCTTCTGACCAAGAGACTCACGGATCATTATCCTCCGTCTGATCCTTCTCAACTGATGCAAGAGAAATTCCTTTCTCCTTCTTCACACCAGACACTTCCATCTCATGTGCTTGTAGCATTCCAACCACTTCATCAAATGTCATCTCATCGGTGTTACAGGAGACACTCATAGCTGCCTTTTATGCCATAAACTTAGCCGGCAAGCACCTCAGGAACTTCTTCACGAGTTTTTTCTCTTTGTATTTCTTCCCAAGCGTAAGTGTTTCTTGCGCCAGCGAGCTGATCTTTGAGCTGAAGTCTCCAACAGATTCATTCTCTTCCATCTTTAGCTCTTCAAACCTCGTTGCAAGCATATCCTTCCTCGAACTTTGGACTTTCAGAATGCCTTCAAAGTACCTCTGCAGAATATCCCATGCATCTTTAGCTGCCTCACACCCTTGAATCAGTTCAAATTGTTTCCTTGCCACGTTGCAGTGTATGACAGTTAGTGCACGAGCATTGAACTTTGCCATCTTGTTCTCATCGTCAGTCCAAAGCTCTTCCAACTTTGGAACATCTTTGCCATCATCGCCTTTTGCAACAGGTGGCTTCCAACCAGATTCCACAGCCTTCCACGCCAATGGGTCAATACCCTTGATTGTAGCCTTCATATGCGCCTTCCAAAAACCATAGTTTCCTACTTCAAGGATGACCTTGGAATTTGTCACCAATTCGCGATAGCTATCCATCGTACTCCGCATGATCCTACCTGTTTAAGACAAACAAAGTACATATACCCGCTCTGATACCAATTGTTAATGTAAGATAAGCGAGCTATGCGATGTAGAACACATAGTAGTTCAGGGTTAATCAATTCCAAGAAATACGACTATATTTATTCTTTTAAAAGTTCATACACGTTCTTCTTAAAAGCAATAAATCAAACAAGCTCAAGACAAACCTCGACTTGTTTGCTAGTCTTACACGTTTAGAGACCTAAGATAGACTCTGAACCACCTAAGCCCTTAACCCCTAGATGCTTTGCTTCTCCTTCTTCGGGACGTACAAAACTCTCTCTATTGCTAAAAGCTCTCTCTGTGTGTTAACCGGCAACACAATGCCAAAGTCTCTTTATATATCGCAGAGACAAAACCCTAGACCGAACGATTTACCCAATGGAAACTTTCCATTTTTCCTACTTCAGCGAATAAGTCAATCTCCCTTTTTCTCTTTGGTCGATTACTTCTTCTTCAAGACTTTCATCTTCTCACACTTTAGTAAAACTTCCTTTACTAATTCTTCCTTGACACGTGCTCCTCACGTTTGACACGTCTCTCGAGACAGTTCATGTCGTATTTCATGAACTACTTCAACTCTGCTACAGCTCCGTCTTGACCATACATCTTCAGTTAGGTAATGAGACACTCAACAAGTTTTCAAAGAACATCGTGCAAATGAGCATTGCGCATGATACCAAATCAAACTACCAACCACATTCTCACTACAGTCTATACTGTTCTAAATTTTTTTGATGAAACCCACAATATCGTTACTTGAATGATCCATTACCCAAGGCGAAACTAAAATGAAACAATCTAATCTTCACTATATACAACACTTTCCACAAAGACATCAAACCTTAGTTAGTCACCTCATATTCAACCATGCTAACAAAAATCTTGTGATGTATTCAAAAACTAACATCAATCTTTATCATCCCAAACCTTCAGACATTTAAAACCAAAGTTAATGATAGATTTAAGATTCTAAACTTATCCCAAGAAAAGATTCAGACCCAAAAACGTATCCTCTTTCGAATCTTAATACAACGATTAAGATGACTCAAAAGAAACTTTTATTACTCGTTAGAAACATCAATGTGACCATTGACAATCTCCTCCTGAAGCTCCTTAGGATCTCTACCATCAACCGTACACCCAACGGAGACACAAGTACCCAAAATCTCCCTCACCGTTCAGCTCAACTCCTTAGCAATAGATCTCGGCCTCATAATCTTAACGATCTCGATGATGTCATCAAACGAGATGTTGCCGTTATGTTTAATGTTCTTCGCCTTCTTACGGTCTCTCTCTGGCTCCTTTGGCGCCTTGATCGCCAGAGCAGCAGCTGAAGGAACGACGGTGACTAATTAAAACCACTAATTGACATACCGGTTTGATTCTAAACCGATATCAAAACTAGTATGTCACTGGTTATATCAAAACCAAAGTTCACGCAAACTCATGAGATTGGTTCATTTCGTATTTTCTGTTTCGATTGGGTTGGTTTCTCGGTATGTTTGTGAGATTTTTTATTTGGGAGGAGAGTTTATTAAACGCACAACTTTCATGGGCCTGGTGTTTCAAAAAAAATTATTCTTGTATGATTGAAAACGGCCTCAGTAGGTTTGATAACAACCTTTGATACACCACTCATTAGTATGGTTCATCTAGTTTGATTTCCGGTTTGAAAGAAAAATAAACGAAGTGAATGTAAATCTGGTTTGAGATGAGTTTTTCATTGTTACAGAGTTTTTATTATTATAGTAATTCATTAAGTACAGCTTTGTAATATAACCTACTAGTATAATTTTAATCTCAGCAAACTACTTTCCAAAATAATATAATAGATTGGATGATTAAAAGAGAGGAAATATAACTAAACGTTTATTACTAATTTTATCATGTTCTTTGAAATTGGTATTGGTTGGCCTGTAGTGCATTAAGTATGGTTATAGTTGTTAAACTTCATTCGATGGATAACCTGAATGTGTCTTTTTTTCATATGCATTATATTATGCTATATATACTATAATACTATTGAAATGCAAATGCATACATAAATGGAAACTAAAAATGAAAACCTTATTAAAGAGCAAATCAGAAGCGTGAAAGCCTGATACAACGACACAGCCATAGTGTTCACGATACATATAAGAATTATATATATGTACGATCTATTTGCATTATATAAGCTCTGAATATGGTCTTGATCATCTTTAATGGAAAACTTTATTCTATAAGAATATTGAATACATAAACTCTACTTAAAAAGCTAACCGATCTTATCTGATATATATGTTATTGGTCGATAATAGCATGTCCCGATTTATATGCAAGCGATTAGACTGGATATTCTTATCAGTATTACGTTAAGGAATATACTATATGCTTCCGATACTTTGCACTGTGTTGAATTTTTCAAAGAGAAATGGGTCTATACATACATAAATTTATATCAGTATTGAGAGCTGAGAAAATTGATCAAAGTTCAAAGGATGTGAATGAGGAAACGCCAAAGACGTATATGTATGCCCATACAAGAGATAAAGCATTTTCTGAACAAGATTTTTTGGGATACATTAATGAGTTTTGCTGATGTATTCACTTCAAAGACAATTGCATACTAATCGCATAATATATTTACTCATAAGCTGGCGTACAAATTATACCGGTCCACAGCATGCGTTTGACAACGAGTAACTTTGCAAAGATCTTAAAATCTTTTCTTAAACCCCAAACCTTACATGATCATAAATTGTTCAAAGTTTATATTTATCAAATCGCAGGTGTGGATATGTTTCTGTTTTATCCTTGGCTAAAACATCATAAATACCATTTTCACTAATATTTTCTCTAACACAATGGACTCTAACAGTATCGTGGATGCATTATGTTTTTAGTTAAAATTCTAACAAATATGTTACAAAATTCTTTTCAGACTTGTTACAAATTTCTTTGCATAATTCGTATGAGTGACATCGATGATCTTTCATTAACTAAAACGGAATCTAACGATTGAGCACTTAAAAAGACTACAAAAAACAAAATATAAAATAGGCCAATGATTCACCACTAACTTATAAAATTTGTATAAACCATATTCGCACTTTTCCCTGAGCCCTGTGACTGGCTGCATCTTATTTAAAAACGATTTCGAGTAATAATTCATTTATTATCTTATAGTTTCACAGCGTAACTTTATTAAAAGGATAACATGATTGGACGAAGCATTTATTTATTATTTCTCGCAATAAAGTCACTTTATCATCATCATCATCAGCATCACCATCACAGAGCAGTATTTTAACTTTTCATTTTTTAATCATTATTATAATTTAGCTTATAATTTAAAGCTGTTAAAAAAAAAAATTAAAGATGTGCCCACAATGTCGACACCCAAAATTTATAGATGATGCATTTATCCGCTTCTTTAGTGAATAAACAACATTGAAATCATCTCTAATCTGAATTACTGTCTCTAGTTCATTTCAAAGGACAAATAAAACAATCACCCTCCATCAAAACATCCTCAATATTCATTATACGTTGTCGAAAATAAACCTAATTATCTAAGACACATCAAATATGAACCATTCGATCGTTAATTAAGTTTTAGAATTACGATTCCATTAGTTTTGTTCTAACCATCTTTTGATTTCAATGGTTTCGTACATGGAAAGTGTTAACATTTTACCCAAAAATATATACATCGAAAGTGACACCTCAGATAATATCGACCATGTGATTTTTTAAGTTAACATTAATTTGTAGTTTTTAAATGTGTAGATGTGGATAAACACAAAAACCTTAAGAGGAAACATAAAATAAAGAAGTTTTATTCGAACAACGACTTAAAAAGCAAAGTGGGACCTACGAAAGTTCAACGTTCAACGAATTTCGTGAAACTAAAATAGTTAAAAGAGAAGGCCACTCGCAAGTATTTTTCAAACACCGAGATGAACCTCAAAGAGATGAGAAAATATCGAGATATTATATTTATCAAACTGTTACGAGTCTGTCGCGCGTGGGAGGACATCGAGAAAGAGAGAGAGAAGAAAACGAAAGGACTCACATTATATAAAAACGTGAATTTCCAGCTGGTTAGATATAAGCGCGTTAGATCCAAGTAATGAGTGGGTCCTACTCTCACGTGGCGTCCATCCACGCTAAACGGCACCACGTGTAATGAGATCTGTTTTTTAAGACACGCGTTTTGATCGTAGAGACTATGCTTTGTCTCTCTCTTTGTCTTTGGAACTGGGGACGGGAGAAAGAGAATCCAGCCCCACACGAGTGACGACAAAAACTTGACCAAGTTATGATTTTATGAAAAATGATATTTTAAGAATTTGAAGTGTTTTTAAAATAATAAAATGTTACGATAGTTTGAAGAGTGTTTTTTTTTTTGAGAATTCGTTTGAAGAGTGCTTCTTTAATAGGAAGAGATTATATACTTACTTATTATAACAAAATTTTAAACCACAGCTTATAAATAATATAAATCTTTTCTAAATAAAAAGGATTTAAAAAGTAAATAAAGCACATCTCATGGCAATTTCCTTTGTTTTTGCTTAAATAAGTCGTTTTGTTTTCTTGATACTACCTAATATTCCCCTAGTTTTGTTTTCTTGTAGCATAAGAAACACCAAATTTGTACCGGCATGATTCGTTTCTTCCATGAATATTTTTTATAAGCAAACTAGCTTAAAGAATATATATATATATATTTTTGTATAAATATTCATGTAAAATCAGCAAAATAGGTCTTCTTCCTTTTTAATCAGCAAAAAGGTTGTAGCAGAACATTTTCTCGTGATAACCATTGGCGTAACGGGCTTTCTCATTAATTTATGTTACAGATTTCGATAGTTTACATTTTTACCCAAAGAAAAACTCTAAGCTAGGCAGAATTAATAACCTAGTTTACAATGTTTTGTTAGTGTGAACTCTGGAGTCTGCTGTTCGTATCAGACAGTCAGACTATAAAATATGAGGAAATAGAGCAACGATATCAAAATCCAAATCTGATAGTCCACTCCACATACTTTAGTAGTTGAATACTGATTCAGAAACTATATAGGGAGAGAGACAGTTTAAATTAAATAACTAATAACAGGAGAGAAAGCACGAATAGAGAAGCTTTTGTGCAGATTGTTTACATTGGTTACAGGATTACAGCTCAGGATGCATAAAAAATAAGACAGAATATTAAATAAAATTCAAATGTGGAACGGCTAAATTGACGAGTGATGATGTAATCCTCGACGGTTCTGGTTCTCCGCGCTGCTTACACCGACCAACCTCGTAAGTTTCCACACGGTCGAGGGCCTCAAGGCTTATATTATTATTATATGTTGTTTATATACCATAATATTCTCTGTCCATGCGTTCTTTTTATCAATTAACACCGTTATTTTATCTTTGTTATTATAGAGTTTTCTTAGGGCATCTCCAATCCATATCAAAATTATACCATTTAAGTGTAATTCCAACACTAAAAATAAATTCATCTCCAACCACAACACTAAAAACCATTTTATAATATTATATGCATTTATATTTGTTATTTATTTAATTACACATTTTATTAGTAAAATAAATGAATAGTATTTTAGTGGGATGAATAGTGTGGTGAATAGTATCACACCAAATATAGTGTGAAATTATAGTGTTGCACTAAAATGGTATAATTTTTAATGTTAGGTTGGAGAAGATTTTAGTGTCAAAATCATATTAAAATAGAGTTTTAGTGTTGGGTTAGAGATGATCTTATAGTCTCATTTGTTTTCTTCGCAAAATTGCAAAGGATATATTTCTTTTTTAACTATTGCAAAAATGAATATATTTCTTTGTATAGATTTTTTGGTTAAAAATAAATTTTTGGTAAAATTTCTTTGTATAGTTGAAAACACACAAAAGGAAAAAGAGTTAGATACATGAGAAATTAGGTTCTACACCAAAGAACTTATGGATAATTAGCTTTATACCAATATGTACTGTTACGCTACTGTTTGACATTTTTTATTACTCTGTTGCCCCTATATTGACGTTCTGAGCTTTATCCATTTCTATAGGCCAAATCTTGCCAAAGATCTTCATCTAACATCACATCAATTCTCATTCTTTGCTTTCTCTAATTTTCTGCTAAAGATTTTAATTTTTTTAAATTTTTACATCCTTCTCTCTCTTCCAAATGTACTTTCAATTAATCGTATGAACCTTTACATCCTTCTCTCTTCAATCTGTTCTCTTTCAATCTACATTCTCTATTCTCATATCTCAGACCATCTTGTTGAACACCTACAATGGAGAGAAACAATGTGCAAACATCCTCATATCCAGTTTCCGAGAGAACTTTTGCAATTGGAGACGAGCCAATCAGATTAGACCAAGGTGAAATTTATTAGTTTCTTATGCAAATGTAAACATTGAATCTTTAATTAGACTAATATCTCGCCTATCGCTAAGGTGCTATGATGAAAACATCGATATAGTGATTGTCTTAAAGTGAGTACTTGATTTGGTTCTTTTTCCCCAAAGAACTTATTAAACCCATAAAACTTGTTCTCACACATCTTACTTTCGAATCTTTTCGATGAGCGACATGTAAGCCGTTTGATGAGTAAAATTTATATAGATAAAGGATTCCAATTTGCTTTACATAGTATAACCGCTTAATGGTGATATTTGTAGGTATTAACAATGGCTGATGATTATCTTCGAGAATGTGATGATGATATATTCGTCGGTCCAGATAGATAATATAAAGTTTAGATGTCCTTTATCATTTGTAACTGGTCTATTAGATAGCGGTAGTCGATAATATAAAGTTTAGATGTCCTCTGTCTCGGTGAAGCTTTCTGCTGCATATCCGGTGAAGCTCACCAAGCTTTTGATGAAGCTTTCCACCACGTCTCCATCCGATATAGGTTGTATATGTATATGGTACCTAAATTTTAAGCCACGATCTTATTTAAGCTACATGTTATTCTTTGGTTTGAAGTATAAGTGACGATTTTTTTATTAACCGTGTAAATATTATATTAAGAGTACAACAACATAACATTACCAACAAATCCAATTTCAATCTCAAGTAACTCATTTTCTAAAGGTGTAAATGTAATATTAGCTGTCTAAAATTTTGATATGTACCAACAAACACATATACCAAAACATTTCGTATCTTCATTTCATATGTCATGGTTATGATCTTGATTCTTATGCTAATCGAAGAATGTGATATACAAAATTCATACAAGTTTTATCTCAAATAACTTATTTGTTAACCATGTAAATATTATATCAACTGTCTAACAAATTGACATTACCAAAAATTAGTTTTAGCCCATATAACTCATTGTCTAACCGATATATATTATATTAGCTGTCCAAAAAATTAACATTTCCTACTAATACACATACATAAACAATAGTAGTATGCTTATCAAGTTGTTGACATAAAGACAATTGCATTACATGATAATATATTACATCATTGGTTACAATAAAGTTTAACAAGCCAAAAGAAAAGAAAACGTTTATATCCAGTTTATGAAAGTACCTCATCTACAAGAAATATTATCAACCCAAAATAAACTTAACCAGCTAGTGAATTTTGTAACCGAAGTTTAGACTGGTTATCCCTCCGCCGGAGCCACCACCTTCTCCACTAGGTTGGCTAACGGTGAAAGAAGGACATTCATGTACAAAATCCAGTGATGTTTCGCACCTTCATGTCCGTATTTCTTGGTTTACCTCTTCTATTCTTCACCACTTACTTTTGTGTTCATGTTCAAGACGGCTGAGTTTTCTTGGTATTGATGCGGTGGTGGCAACTCTGAGCTTGTGAGCTTGTAGAAACACTTCAGTTTTGGGATTGTGGTGATGAGTGGTTTGGTATGATTAAGTGATTATATAGAGGAAAACAGAGAAAAATAGATAAACCTATGAGATCACTTAACTTGTCAGAACTCATATCTTCTTTGATTTTGTTTAGATTCATTGGCAAAGTAAAAAAGAAACAGAAGATGTAAGTAGAGATAGAAGCCACCAGCCCAACGATAATGACAGAGAGAAATATAATTTTTTCTTAAGTTTATAAATTATATGGTTGGATATGTTCTGACAAAATCTTCACAAAATCTTTATTAGATCTTCATGCTAACTACAGACCTACAATATTAAATCAGAAGAAACTTTCGCGAGGGCTTTGAAGGTAATTTTCTATATTCTGACACCACATCAACATCTAACTTTTCACTGTTTTTGGCATTCTACTAATATCACTATCTTTCGTTGGTTTTAAGCCAATTAGCTCTAGATACATCATATAAATTATAATTATTTTACTTCCTTAACTATGTGAAATTAGTATATCCTATTATTTTGGATATACTTATTATATTCAGAAGAATATACTGGTTTTTTATTTATCTCGTAAAAATACTATTTTATTCACACTAAATAAAACAATCTTTCTAGTAAAAACAATTTTGTAAATTTTAAAATGACAAAGAATTTGTAATCAGGTACCAAATATAAATTAATTTAATATTAAGTAAATACAAAAGAAACTACAAGTTTTAAAAATAATTACCTATTAATTATTTTTTAGCAAAAATATATTTTCCAGACGACAAAAAAAAAAGAAAAGCAAAACAAAGTGGTACGAATATGCCAATACGACACATGTAATATTCTCCCCACGAAAGGCAAACAGCATTTAATTTCATCTAAAAACTAAGGGTAATTACGTAGTTTCACACTGACAAAACTAGAAGTTAAAGAGAGAGAGAGAAGGTAACCTTATCCATTTTATCCAACCCAAAACCTGTATAAAACCAAAGACCCCCTCACGTCTAATTCTTCTCACACCAAAACTAAAACTCAAAACTAAATATATTAATATTAAAACCTCTTCTTCTTCTTCTCCTTCAATGGCCACCGGAAAAAGCTACTACGCTCGGCCAAGCTATCGCTTCCTCGGCGCCGATCAGTCCTACTATACCTCCTCCACCGATTCAGGTCTCGAGTTCGACGAATCCGATCTCTACTCATCCGCCGGCTCCGTCCACTCCGTCTCCCCTCGGAAAAAACTCTCTGCATCCGGCAGATCCGGTAAAAAACCGTCGAATCGGCCGTCCTCGTGCGCCGGCGCCTCCGCGACGTCGCTCCCGATAAACGTTCCGGACTGGTCGAAGATTCTCCGCGAGGAGCACCGCGATAATCACCGGAGGAGGATCGAGGATGACGACGGCGATTCGGATGACGGAGAAGATTGGTTGGACGCCAGCGGCGGGAGATTGCCGCCGCACGAGTTTCTGGCGAGGACGAGGATGGCGTCGTTCTCGGTGCACGAAGGAATTGGGAGGACATTGAAGGGGAGAGATCTGAGTAGGGTCAGAAATGCAATTTTTGAGAAGATTGGGTTCCAGGATTAATATTTCGAAAGTTTTTTTTCTCAGAGGTCCCTTTATTTTTGGTTTACTTCGGTCATTTTCTCTGGTTTATTAGTAACCGTGTGAGAGAGAAAGAGAGAGCATATAATATTTATAGAAATGCCCTCCATTTATCGTATTTCCTAGAATCTTACCTATGTAATTTTTTCAGATTGAGATATTATCACATTTTGCGTATTGAGTAATAGATATATAATCTTTCCGGAAGAAAATAAAACTTCTTATCGTTTTGTTCAACGAGCCAGCAGTTCATTTGATGCTAAATGAACTGTAAAATCAAGATTTTGGAAATTTCATCTATGAAATTAAGATTTAGGGTAGAAAATGGATAAACAAAGAAAGGGGAGGGGGGAAGAAGTACAAGTGGTGTTTGGTGTTTGATGTGGTTGGTGGTGGGTAAAGAAAAAGCAGAGACTACGAAAACATGATAGTGACATTGTTGCTTAAGAATTATTCTATTAATTTTTATTTATTTGTAACAACTTTTAAATTGTGGTTTTAATCGAGGATTCCCAACAAATTCGTCAGCTTCTTTTTAAGAAATGTCGAAATGTGATTAGTGTAAGTTTCTTATCTAAATTAAGATTGGATTATTTAAAAGAAAAACAGATTGGATTGTTAAGTTAAGCAAACGAATACGTGAATGGTTTTCGTGGTTATTAACGACATGGAGTTCATGTGATTTTGAAGATCATGCTTTCCAGAATGTAGAATTTGTCATTATTGAAACACAAATTAAGACAAAATTAATTTTGGAATTTATCTTTTATGTCCCAATAATTAATAGGTTTTACTGCAAGTAAAAGGTTTGTAATTACATTCTATATGTGAAACTAAAAAGTTATATTCATGAATCTTTTCCAACTAATGCAGTTGCTGACGTTTTCAAACAATAATAGAAAACGCTACAAATCGCTTATCACCACTACGAACCTCTTAAAATTAAAATCTGGTTCCAGCTAGTATTTTGCGGTTGCGGGCGATTGCAGGAGGATAAATTTTTTTCTTGAAAACAATAAAACTAAAAATTTTCAATAAATTTTAAATTAAAATAATAGAAATTGTAAATATATACATATTATATTTTAATTTATATTATAAAACTTTAAAACAAAAATATATCCTATAATTTTAAAGTTTAATTTTATGATTTTATAAATATAATTTTTATATTTATTATAATATTATGATTTTTCATAATTTTACAATTATATAATTGTTAAATTATTATTTAACAGTTGTTGTATTTGGTAGTTTATCAGTCATAAAAATTCCACAAACGCATCAATTTCTAACTGCTGTACTAGTCATACAAATCTCTAGAAAACGCTTAAAACCGTAACCACCCGCATCCGCAAACTCCTGCAACCGTACCCACAACCACTGTGGTTAATTTTGAAACATGTCCCTATTTTTTTTTTTTACAAAGAAGAAATAGAGACTCATGAATTTCGCAAATAAAAAGTACCATTGACCGTTGTATAATTGCAACATAAATGTGAAATGGGGTCGTAATGGCCCAAAAATGTCAATGTGATGACCACTGAAGTTCTCAAGTTGGGTGTCGTATTCTGATCATACGCCAACTGTTTAGGCCCGGATGTGGGCCATATTCAATATGAGGACACAAACATATTTATCAACATAATAAAATATCTCTATGACTAGGAAAAAACTTTTAAAATAACGAGTCTGACCGGGTGAACTAGAGCCCCGAACCGAAGTTTTTGATTAGCCGAGTGGCTAGTAATAGTGTAGCCAGACAGCTATTATTAGTATCGTCATTATGTCACTACTAATCCAAATGTACCTTACCTTAGAGTTTAAACTAGAAGTAAACTGCCTTGATTTGTATGGCATATATAATTAGTAAAAACTCCTTCAAGTTAGATGAACTGTCCACATCTGTTATTGTCACTAATCATCATTTAGTCTATTTAATTCAAGATGTAGCATGACACACTTATTACTAAATTAATATGATTGTGCATATATCCACGTACTTCCACCACAAGGTCAAATGGCCAACAAATACAAAGCCCAAGTCTATTATAAGTTTTAGCAGATATAGATCCTTATTAAATTTATGTTTTTTAATCTTTGTGGGCTTACCTATGTCGAAACTGTAACTATTATTGTTTTGAATTTAACATATGATCATCTAGTGATACACAAATGCAATCAGCATGCGATCTTGAAGTTAACCAGACCATTATCTTATAGAAAAATATTGCGGATCGATCTTCACATCAGATAACATAAGTAACAGATTAATTACAATCTTTACTTTGTTTAGCTTTAAGAAAACGATTTTACGGACACCGGACACCATAAAAGAGATGGCATGCATTGTACGAATGCTGTATATATGGCTGGCTTACATGTGTCTTAAGTACACATTGTAAAGCTTAAAAGGGCATGATTTTCAGTCCATGTATTTATATATACGGTATGTATTTGTAGCTGGATAGGCCGTATTTTACAGTTTTTTCTTTTTCTTTTGAGAACTGGCTTTCAATATAAATAAAAGAAGGAAAATAAGTCCAGCCCAATGGCAGTTACAAAAGGAAAGAAGAAAGAGTCCGTAAGCCCAGATTGAACAAGAAGATTACAAATCAGTTGATTAGCCCATATGATGAAAGAGCCCACAAATTGCCCAGTAAGAAACAAATGATCGACTTCTGTTATACGGAGAAGACGAGGAGACTTATGCCTCAGGCTTTGATCAGAGTATCGACGGACGGAAGAGTAGGATCTCAGGGTTGTAGCAGTAATCAGAGGATCAGAGATATGCACCAGACATCCAAAAGCAGAACATTGCAGTTGCTGCTGCTGGGTTTGTGAAGCGGATGGAGGAGATGCGATTCCTAATCATTGAGTCGAGAAGAGTAAGGATCTGATGGGAAGACTTGAAATGGTTTCGATGAAGTCTACCATTCCGTTCTGACCATAGAAGATAGATCGTACACTGCCAAGCAAGGATGAGAATCTTTCGATGTGAAAGTGGCAACTGAGAATTGGAGAGCAAGATAACAGTGTCGTCCCAGTTCTGTAATGGAGAAATCCGGCATCTAAAAGCAACTGATCGCCAAATTTCCCAAGAGAAAGGGCAATCAAAGAAAATATGGTTTCTACTTTCAAGGGAGGCATTACAGAGTAAGCAATTTGGATCAGTTGAGAGGCCCTAAGAGAGTAACCGATCTTTTGTTGGGCATCGATTCAACATGAGAAGCCAACACAAAAAGCTCTGCCTCGGAATGCCAATAGAATTCCAAACAATCTTCTGCCAGGGGACCATTGTTGATTCCACAAGCAAGGTATTATAAATCATCCCTGTTCTCAGTTTTGAAACTTTTTTACCATTAATCTCCCAGTCATATTGATCTTGTTCATTGTTGAGGATGATTGTGGTAAGGTATGCTTGGAGCGAGACTTGTGCGTCTGATCTGGCTGGGCGAAGGGACCATTGATCATTCACGTAAAGATCAGACAGTGTTGCAGAGGAGGGAATCCCCATTCTTGCAGAAGCGCCGGTAAGGAAGGATCTCAAATCACCCATTGGTGACCAATTATGCAGCCAAAATAAACAGGTTTGTCCGTTTCCCACTTTGAGCTTAAGCATAGAGAAAACTTCTGTCTTTAGACTGAGTAGCTTGTTTGCAAACCAAGAATATTGTCTCCTCTTTCCAAATAACCAGAAGTTAGTTAGACTACCTTGTAGAACTTCCTCAATGAACCAGGCAACCCATATAGAGCCGGAACGAAAGAATAATAACCAGATCAGCTTAATAGCACAAGCTTTGTTCCAAAGTAGCAGGTTCCCGACTCCCAAACCCCCTTCAGACTTAGGCTTTGTAATCGTTTCCCAAGAAACTCTAGCAGTATGATGTCCCTCTATTGTTCCTTTCCAAAGGAAAGCTCCACAAAGAGAGTTAATTGTCGAAATACATTTCTTTGGGAGAATAAATGTTGAAGACCAGAAATTAGTTATCCCTGCAATTACCGAGTTTAAGAGGACAAGTCTACCAGCGAAGGAGAGGGATCGAGCACTCCAAGTCAAAATTTTACTTTTCACTTGATGGATAAGCGGCTCACAGTTAGCAATGGATAACTTCTTAGTACAGAGAGGCACTCCCAAATATCTTATTGGCAAGGTACCAAGAGAAAGACCAGTGGAGGCTGAGATAGAATCCAGTTCCGAGGAGTTCAGGCCAGACGCAAATAAAGATGTTTTACTAATGCTGATGGAGAGACCTGAGAGGAGTTCAAACTCCCGTAGGACCATTAGAACTCCCTGAACCGACGAAACTGTCCCACTTGTGAAAATGAGGAGGTCATCCGCGAAGCTCAGATGAGTTAGTTTAGTTTTGATACACTTCGGGTGGTAATCAAACTGACCAGATTCTGCAGCTTTGTTCAGGAGAGCCGAGAGGCAATTCATAACAAGCACAAAAAGATAGGGCGATAAAGGATCTCCTTGCCTTAAACCTATTTTTCCTTTGAAAAAGCCATGAACCATTCCATTATACCCTATCATGAAGGAAGGAGTACAAACACAGGCTTCAATCCATCTTATAAGCTTTGAAGATAAACCCAACCCATGTAGGCAGTTAATTAAGAAACTCCAATTGACTGTATCAAACGCCTTTTCTCTATCATGTCTATGATAGCCATCCATGATTTCTGACGCCAAGACCGTGTTCTCCAGAAGAAGTCTGTCATGAATGAAAGCAGTTTGGTTGGGCATAATAAGATCGTTCAGAATCGGTTTCAACCTACGCACCAACAGTCTGGAGATGACCTTATAAACTGTATTTAGGCACGAGATAGGCCTATAGTCTGATATAGCAGAAGCTCCTGGGAATTTAGGGACCAAAGTCAAAATAGTTGCATTAACTGAGGCTGGCAAGAAACCTGAAGTGAAGAATTGTGAGACTGCCGTTAAGAACTCTTGACTTATGAAACCCCATGCAGATTTGAAAAATCCTGAAGTGAGGCCATCGGGGCCCGGCGCTTTGTTAGGATTAAGTTTGAAGAGAACTTTTGTAATCTCCTCATGGGTGGGAATCACTTCCATTGATGCTATCAATTCAGGAGAGCAAGAGAAATCCAAAAGTTCCATAAACCAATGAGGAGGCACATAGAGTCCAGAGATCGATTGAGGAGAAAGAATGCTTGAGAAATGGCTTATTGCATGGTTGCTCATTAACAGGGGGTCTTGCAGCAGAAAACCCGAAGATAAGAGGAATGACCGAATTGTGTTGAATCCCATTCGAGTTTGAGCAACTCTATGAAAGAATCCAGTATTTAAATCTCCTTCTTTTAACCAGTTTATTCTTGATTTCTGTCTGAAGTAAGATTCCTCTACAAGCCTTAAGAAGTACCATTTATCATAACATTCTTTTTCCAAAACGAAGCTAGCCTCGGTAGGAAAATTCAAGGCCTGAGTCTGAGCATATTGAAGGGATACCAAGTCCGCAGCCACTCTCTGTTGGATATTTGAGAAGTTGTTCTTGTCTAGCTGCTTTAAGTCCCATTTCAACTCCTTCAGTTTCCAACAAAAGGAAGAAAGATCAATAGAAATATCTCCAATCTGCAGCCACGCGTCTTCAATTTTCTCAGCGAATTGAGGATGCATCGTGAGGTAATTAAAGAACTTGAATGGCCTTGTCCCTGCCCTTGGCAGCTGGAATGATAAGTCAATAAGACCAGGTGAATGATCTGAGAATTCCGGAGGCAAAAAAGAAGCCACACTTTGCTGATGTTGCAATACCCATTCAGCATTCACTAAGACTCTGTCTAGCTTTTTAGCAATTGGAGAAGAAGGACTCTTGTTAGTCCAAGTAAACTGAGAGCCTTGGTATCGCATATCAAAAGCACCTAGTTGGAATAAAGTATCACGAAATTGACACATGTTGGAGTCCATAACAACAACTTCAGTAGAAGAGTGTTCAGTCGGGTTTAAGATTTGGTTAAAATCTCCAACGATGAGCCAAGGTCTGGAGTCTAGGCTGAGAGCCTGATGCGTATTCAGGAGATCCACCCAAAGGTCAGACCTTTCAGCAGCAGTGTTGAAAGCATAAATAGCTGTGAAAACGAACCGGAGAGAAGTTCCAATGCTGATCTCACAAGTTACACCTTGGCTAGTCTTGTGAAGGATTCTACAGTCTGCTGGAGCTTTCCAAATGATGATTATTCTACCATCATCATCAAAAGAGTGGTTAGAAGTATAGTTCCAACCATTACACACCTTAGACATTATCTGAGGCAGATTATTTTCTTTTATATGCGATTCCAATATAGCTCCAAAAAGTGGCTGATTACAGCTGAGCCAATTAACAAAAGGAGTATGCTTAGCAGGGTCATTCAGTCCCTGACGTTCCAAAAAAAGGATTTTGTACACATAATTAAATATCAGACCCTCCTGAGGCAGAGGGGCAGCCATCAACAAAAGAATCCAAGCGGATAGAATGATTAGAAGGCGATAATGCACTTGTATCAGGTGGCGCAAGTAGATCTCTGGCCGGAGTATGCAGGAATGCAGTAGTCTGAGGAGACGTTTTAGAGTTGTGAGTATCTGTAGAGTCTGGCCTGATAGCAGATAGGCCAATGATGATGGTTTGACGACCAGGAGGGAGCATAGCCAAGTCATCTGTACAAATTATGTCAGAGCCAAAGGATCCAAAAGAGAACTCGGAGTCATTAATAGGAGAGTTAAGTACAATCGGGTGATAGGAAGGTAAATTTTCTGAAACCAACCCAAGCTCAGGTTGTGCTATTGTAGGAACAAAAGAGGGATCAGAAGCCAATGATGTAACCAACGAATTCACCCCATCCAAAGAGTCCCTATTTTTAGGAGACGATGGAGATAGGGCCTGAAAACGATTATCAATAGGAGTAGGAGTATTAAGGTCCACTTGTGGCACCGCAACGACAGACTCAGAGACCAACGAAGAAGGAGCAAGAACAACAATTTCAACTGCTTGACCAGAATTACATCCACTTGCTTCTGCAGGCAAAGAATCAGTTGAAACAGAAACATCTAGGAGAGGGAGCTGGAGTGGATGTTTCTGACTATCAGATAAATCAGGAGATGAATGCTTCTGAGTAAACTCCACATGCTGAACTTCAGGATTGACAGGCAGAATCTCATGAGTAGCCTCTACTGATGAAGAAGGGACAGATACCGAGTGGGAGGGGGTATCATTCAAAGGCAATAAACAGTTACGCCTAATGTGTCCAAGTTCACTACAGTTAGAGCAAGTAGGAGGAACCCATGGATAGTCAACCTCAACTATTGCTACTTGACCATTCTGCCTCGGTAACTCAATAGTGCGAGGCAATGGTTTTGTAAGATCCATTTCCACCTTAACATGTGATAAAACAAGACTAACAAGATTAATTGTGAAGTCATCAGTTTCTTTAGGGTTTCCAAGTGCCCCAGCAACCCATCCCAAGCCTTCCAAAGAGCGAAGATCAAGAGGAACATCCCGAAGGTGAGCCCATAGAGGAACTGATTTCAGATGAGACGAGTCAGGTGACACAGTGCCCCACTGGAAAGCATAGAACATGGAGTCACCAATGTACCATATCCTTTTCTCAACAATTTTCTGTCTAATATAGTCGTTAGGCACCCGCACTATCATAGAGTTGGAAAGTTGATTCGTATGTACTTCAACATTTTTGCCTTTTCCCCACATGAAATTAATCACATTTTGTATTTGTTTGTAGGGAGGAGCTCTTCCACAGAAGAAACAAGAAATAAACTCTTTATGAACTTGCGCACCTCTTATGTAAACCTCCTCTGGAATATGTACAGAGGGAGTTCCCAAGGCAGAAACAGCAGCCGGACCTTGCCTTTTCAGAGATCTATCCACCTTTCTCCTTAAGGTTTCCACAAGGGGAACCGATTTGTTCACCACTGGGACTGATTCTGTACCCGAGTCAGTTGTAAAGATTGCTTGGCCTGTAGCATTCGCTGATGATTCCCTTGTCTTATGAGCAGGTTGATGATCTTCCAGGACCGAAGTGTTGATTTGGTCAGAGAAAACAGAGGTAGAAATCAGTCTTGACTTCTGACGAGGTTGACTGCGTTGAGCAGATGAATGGGAACCTGATGGTGGTAGAGTCTTCCTCACATATTTTGCTGCCTTAGGAGAGGGGAAAGTAATTGATTTTTTAGATTGCAGAACAGTAAAACCCTTAAACTGAACAATAGATGTAGATTTGCCTAGATCTGGAACAGATCCATCAGTAACATGAGATGTAGTTGATGCAGAGATACTGGAATCAACCATAGTAGTGGATGTTGAGTCATTCATAACTGTATCCAAGCTTTCCTTCACAGGCAAAGCAGTTGAGGAAGAAGGACCTAGAGAGTGAGAGTCTACACCAGCAGTTGGAGAGAGACGAGGAAACTCAGCCAAGAAGAGAGAGTCATCTGGCGGGTCAGGAGACTCCAGCGAAGGGCCACCCCCATTAGGAAACCATTTGTTCTCCATTGTGAACTGTTTGCAGTGAGAGGTTGCTACAGTACTTGATATTAAAATTTGTTTGATTAGCCTTAATTTTATTATCCGTATTTTACAGTTTCAGTCATAATAAAAGCATTAGTGAATGGGGACGTAAATGCGGTGCCGTATTTTGCACTTTTCTACAATACCGCAAATGTTACACAATCAAATTAACTTGAAAATTTTCTGATTTTTCGGCAGACAAAAAGTAAATCCGCGCACACAGACCGATATGAAGAAACCGCTATGACCCATGTTCATCGAGATTTTGAAAACTATAATTCTTTATTAAAATTTTTAATAAATTTTAATTTTTAACAGTTTGAGAGTTATTTTCTATGTATATAATTTCTAAAAAATTTGAGAACCAAAATCAACATTTCGTTAGCTGTGCTTAAATCGAATGTTGATCCGTGGATGCTTGTGTCAGCAATCTGTCAGAACAATAATTTTGTAAAATATTATTTGATTAGTGCCCTCATTACGCTAAAGATTAAAGTAGCTGATACATCAAATCTAAGCACATCCCCTCTCCATATTAACAAGTGGAAATTTTTTTTCTTCTTCTTTTCTTACAATCAGTGTTTTGAAAACCAAATCGAATATTGATTTATTATAACTATTGGTTGAATGGCAAAATCGGTTCAACTGGTTGAACTTGGTTTTCTATTTTCCAAATGTAATTTTATATTATTACATATTTTCACTAAACCTAGAAAAATAGTTTACATATGGTACGTTCTCTAAACAAGTGAATAATATGTAAACTGAAATTGATAAAATTTAAATAGTTGACAGTTCAAATTACCGTATTTATTTATTTTTACAACTAAACTTCTAGATTTTTTTTAATATAGACAAAATGAGAACAATATACAAGAGCCATAAAGATATTTTCAAATTTTTAAATAAAACAGCATTAAATAGAAAATCAATTATATAGTGATAGTCATACATTGATTATGTAATATAATAACAACTGAAAATACATTAATTATATATTGATTTTTAGAACCGGGTTTAAAGTTAATCCGGATGACTAGTTTTAATTGTTTTTAGTCAATTTTACCATTTTTTCTGTAATCCAAATTTAAATCAAAAGCAGACTTGGGTTTTTCAGCAAGTACGATCGGATCAGTTGGACCAACTGGTCGAGTCCGATTTTCAAAACACTGGTTACAAAGTGGAAGGTTTTAACTTGCTTTTAAACATAGGGTTCAAATAGTGATGATCAGCACTGCACCACCGTTAATAATAACAAAAATCTCTATATATACCTATGTATATATAGGTTTTTTACTAAAACCGCACCGCAATTGTCACACATGTTACCATTCGGATAATATACATATATATATATCAAAGGGAAACTTTTCACTTTTTATAATCCTCGAGGGTCGAATATATGTTTGGATACTTCTGTGATTATATGTATTGGGGCATGTAATTAAATACTTTTATGCTAAATTATTTACGAAATATGACAATGTTTTCAAATGCTTATAGCCTATGCTTTCTTCTTCTTTCTTTTGGTCAAAGACTCAAAGCCTACAAGGCATTCAAGTTATATGTATATGTATATTTACAAAATATCAAAGATCTTTTGTGTTTTTTTCTAAAGCAATTGCAACTTATTAATATGTGTTAAGACCGATTTGTTAAAGTAGTATTTTGAGGTTAAACACAAATTTACAAATCAACACTTGGGCGTTGAATTTCAAAAACGTGACGGAACGTTTCTTGTTGTGATGACGTGACAGCATAAAAATAAAGTTTCATTAAGAGGTTTAGAGATAAAGTTAAATTAGATGGATTTGGACTTATCTAAAGACAACAAGGATTAGGAACTCTATTAGCGATATAAAGAGTTTAAGAAGTTGTTTGTGAGTTTTTTTATGCTTTGATAGATTTAAAAACGTTTCTGTAAAGTCTGATAGTAGGAGAGAACGTGAGAGATCTTAGATTGATTGTTTTAGAGATTAGATATTAGTAAGTGACGATTCACGTATGTGTGAAAATGTGTAATTTTCTGATTAGACAAAAACAGGTGTTCTTTATTTAAAAGATTTCTAATAAAACTGTCTTGCTTGGAAAAAGCAAACGTGTTCTTTGATATACATATGTGTTCTAGGTTTTTCAATATGTAATGTAAATGTTAAGATACGTCTAGAAAACCAGTATATTTCTAATTTATTTTGTCCCTTGTTGGTACTATGTTCATATGTAAACACCTAAGTGATGATATAGGTACTGTGTTCAGTCTCAGTCATGGGGAATTTTGTTTCTATCATATGTGGATTTCCTAGTAAGAGTAATGAGTATGCATTTTTCATTGCAACGTCAATGAAAATTGAATGTGATATACGTTTATTTTTTGAAAACCAATATAGATGTTAAAATCTTGAAAATGCCCACATGTTCCAAAAAACATGCATAGAAGAGGAGAGAATAGGAGGAATAATCATGAGCAATGAAATCTTGGTGCATAGAAGAAAACAAAAAATTGAGGAGAGAATAGGAGGAATAATCATGAGCAAAAACGTGTCACGGACGTTTACACAAAAATGGTAAATTGGTAACAGTGCATCAGTCAGTCAACTACATTGATTAGTTACGCAATACACTTCGAGTTGTCGTTATCATTGTTAATCGACGAGGAGCGGACCAATCCTCTGTGTTAACCTAGATGGAGATTTACATATGTATTTTTGTTTGTTTGCTTTTTCGTGAATCCTTAGTGAATATTCTTTTCCTAAACCAATAACTTGTAAAGCGGAAACCCAAATACAAACGAGGAAGAACCTTCAGTTTTGTATTTATTTTTCATGTAAATTCAAGTGCAAAAACTACTTTTACAACAATCAAGACTGGTAGTACTAGTACCATGAGAAAGGATATGATCTGTGGGGAAAAAATTACATATAATCAAAGGAGGAGAGGGGCATAGAGACACCATCAAATAAAAAACTGATAATCATTCAGTTTGTTAACAAAAAGGAATTTAGTTGAAAGATAAAAAGAATATATAATGAAGGGATCTGATGTTGGGTCCCAGTTAGGTTAGGTCGCTACATTTGACAGCTACCCCTACAAATACAGATGGGCCCCATCATAGGACAGAGTAGGCCCATATGATTGGATCTCTTATTGGTCCAAACTATTTGGGTTAACGGAACATGTCCCATTTCGCAAATTATTCTCTTTATCCTGCAAGCAATGGGCTCATCAGATCTGTAAAAGGCATCACTCTCATCGCAATTAAATGTACACACGCACACCAACATTTACCTAACAAAGTTGTTTACTCTACTAGCTCGTAACCACTTCAATTTTTATGCAAGCAAGATAGTCATAATAATTAAAACTGTTATAAGCAGAATTGTATTTGTTGAAACTTGTAAAAATGAAAACAAAGACGATATTCGAAATCTTTGATTTGAGTGATATGAAATATCTTTTTAGCTAAGTTATTTAGTATTTAATATTTTGTATTCCATTTAGTCTCGCTGGAACAATATTTCTATTATATAATTTGATGTTTGGTGTTTTATTATATAAATATGTGTGTGTGTGTGATTTCATCACCTTTGTTTGTTTTAAAATTTTGAAGAATTGCTTTCATATTTTAAATGGTTCGTATTCGCATATCTGAATCACATTCTATGGATCTGGAAAATATAATTCATAAGTAAATAATTTACTAAAACAATTTTTAAGCAGGTTAATATTATTCAACTAGCATGAATTCAATTTGATTCAGTTGTTTAAAGTTTTAGATAATCTATGCATTAAAACATTTGGTTTATTGTTTCTGTCTTAAGCTTTTTGGTTAGTGAAAGAAAAAAATCCAGGCACTGAACTTAGAAAAACAAACTAGTTTGACCCAAAAGAAAGAAAAAATAATAGTTTTTGCTTAGATAACTTAATTCATTGATCGTTTTTTAAGTATAGACACTTTAGGTAGATATATACATATATAGAGACTTTTTGTAAGATAAGTGACATTAAAAAAGAATTTAACTGTTCATTTATGTAAGCAAGGCTTTCAACAAAACTAACAAAGAAAATATAAGTGGGAGTTATTAACTATTGGATTTTAATGAATTTAAATCTAAACAATTATGTTATTTAATAAATGAATTTTTGAATTTTTTTAACATTATCTATTATTCATTTATAAATACTATTTGAAAGCCGATATTATTCTTCTACTAATTTAGATTAAGTTATGGATATGATTTCCCAAAATATGTTAATGAAGTTTAAAATGTTTATATATTAACAGCAAAGACATAAATATAAAAAATATTAATTTAAAAATACTCATTAAAAATTCATCTGGTAAATTTTCGAATCATTAATTTTATTAAGTTTTATAGACATTTAAATTAACTGAAATATATAACCGCACACATACCTGTAAATTTTGAGCAAAATTGAGATAGATGGCTTCTGAGTATTTGAGATATGTTTTGGATTTTGATAGCTACATATCATATGTATATCATTAGTCATAAATGTACATTAAACGACCTGTTTTGCTCGGAGGCAGAGTAAATTGTTTATCAAAAGGAAAAAAAAAAGTAAGTAAAGTGGACAATTAATAGGGAGAGACATGTTAAATTTGGGTGGGGATGTTAGGAGGGGACAAAGTGGAGAATGAATAATATCATCCTGACCAACAACTGAACGACATCAACAAAAAGTTATACTCCCTCCGTTCTTATTTAACTGACGTTTTACCATTTTTATTTGTCTCTGATACTTGTCGTTTCCAAAAACCAAAGCAAAAGATAACATAAAGTGACTTGTTTTACCCTTGTACTTTGAGTTGTCGTAATAATGATTAGAGTTAATTTATAATTAAAGAAGGTTAGAATAGGAATTATGTTAACTTTCTAAATATGTGTGAAATGTTATAAAGCGTCATTTAAATCAGAACAGAGGGAGTATATGATAAATAAAAAGTAAAAGATAATATAAAAAAAAAAACAAGTAAGAATGTGACTTTTTCCCTTTTTACATCATTTAAATTTGGATTTGTTTTAGCAGAATGGTGGTTTATTCAAGGATCAACTAGATTTTGACCCGACTTTTTAAAAGGAGGTATATTTTTTGTTTTAATTTTTATAATCATATTTGTGTTTAATATTAACTAAATTTAATATAATTTTTGGTAAGTTGCATAACTATAAACTTGTCATATGCAATTCAAAAATTATCTATAACCTTATTTCTAAAGTTGGCAACATATTATATTTTTTAGGAGTTACCTAATATAATTAGTCAACAATATTCATACCCAGAAACCCGACTCGGAATCAACCCAAAAATCAAAGTCTCATATTCTATAGACATGACCTATATACTCAAACTGTTCTTAAAGTGTTATATCCGGAAGCCAATATTAAATCCAATCCGCACCGAAACCAAACAAAGTTTTTGAAAAATGTTTTAAAACTAATTTGTATTATATATATATGTAAATGGATTAATATGGTCTTCACTAACTTTAAGTAAAATCACATTTGATAAATATTTTTTATCGAATAATCCATTTAAAATCTGTTAAAGTAAATGAGTTTATATGTATACATTGATTGTCATATTTAATTCAATAACAAAGAAAATATATATTGGTTAACCGAACCGTATTATTAGGCATAGATGGCACTAAAACCATGAATATTTGGAGTAATATAGTAAAGCATAATATTATTAATGAATAAATGAAAAATGATTTTCTAAATAGGTCCAACTTAAAAATCACAGATGAATTGAGGTTGTGACTTCTGTTTTAAATATTAGAAGTCAAATACATAATTAATAACACAAAACTAAACATATAAAACTTATTAATACAACATAAACTAAAACTTAATAATCTGGTAAATCATTTCCAGAACCACTAAGATTATTAAAATATCTTCAAAATGAAGCTGATGTTTGAGGAGGTTGCTGAGCTTGCTGTTCTTCACTCCTTTCCAACAAAATTCGAGTTTGTTCGGATTGAATGTATGAACGAACTTTAGGATCTTGTATGGAATTCAGATCACAAAATAAAATTTTGTTTTCTTCTTTTTGTTTATTTATTAATGTTTGGTGTAATAACTTTATTATGAAATATGTTGAACATGTTGAATTATGTTAAAATAAAATAGTTGGACAAAATTAGTAAATATGAGAAACTAGAAGGTATTATTAATAATTAATGATAAAGTGGAGAAGGAATATATGTGGAATATTTTTATAGAGAAAGAAATGAAGCAAACAGTTGGAGTGAATGTTTTTTTTTTGTTTGAAAAAGGGCTTTCTATTAAAATTCAAGAGTTTGATACAAATGATTCACACTTGTGATGAAAGAAATTTAGATTGCAAAATAGTGAGAGAATATGAAAAAAGTAATTGAGAAATGCATAAACATGGCAGAATAGTTGAAGAAGAGTGATGAAGGCAATGATGATGGTTCTAGTGCTTAGGACCACGACCTCGTCCCCATTTACCTCTTCCTCCCACCTCTGTCCATTCAAACTCTGTACCTTTAAGGGTTGGTTTAATGAGCCTACCTCCTCGAGTTCTATGGATCAAGTCGTCATCTGAAGCAGCAGCTGTACCTGGACCTGGTACAAAACGTGGTGGAGAGGAAGCAAATACCTCATCCAGGGGTAAGCTTACAGCAAGAGAGGAGGTGACAGAGACAATGCGGTTGGCATCAGAGGAGGCTATCTCGGCCTCTTGCTTAGACGATTCAATCTCATTTGTCGGATCCGTCACTTCTAAACCCGCAGTAGTATCCAATTTGTTTCTTTCACAGCTTGAATCAGTTGCATTTACCGAGGACAATTCTAAGCACATGTTGTTATCTTCTTCAATAAGAGTAGCAGTCTCAGTACCTTGCTTAGGAGTGTTTGGAGATTTATTTAAGTCTTGTTCAGAACCAGAAGGAGAGGTAGCAGTCTCAGTTGATGACTTAACATTTGTAAGAGTAGTTACTGATTGTAGGTCAAGTTGAGCAGATGTGATGTCAGCCTGTTGGTTGGTATTTCCGGCCTCAGATGTAACCTTAGGTAGACTTTGCTCTATTGCCAACGAAGGTGGAAGCGCAAAGTAAGTAGTAGTAGCAGTGGAGAAAGTAGGAATAGGAACCGTTGATGCAGTATTTTGAAGCAAAGCTGAATGAGTAGATACGACACCAACCTCTTTATTTGTAGCTAAGACTTCTGAGACAGTAACATGGGAGTTCTTCGGAGCATTAGTTGCAACCTTTGTTGCTTTCACTCCTAAGCAACGATTAGCTTTATGTCCCAACTGTCCACAAGTTGTGCAGCTAGAGGGGAGCCAAGAGTAAACGATTTCTACCAAATTATGGTACCGTCTTTGTCCTGTAAAGCTACACGCTTAGGGAAGGGCCTGTCTAGCTTGACTTCGACTAAGATTTTTGCTTCTTCAATAGATGTTGGATCTAACCAAGGCTTGCTAGTCAAGATAGGTTCCCTGACGCCTGCAGCAATCCAATCAATGCCCTTAATGGAATACAGCTGAAAAGGGATATTCTTAAGAGTTAACCGGATAGGAATTGTCTTGATTTCAAGGAGTGAGATCGTTTATAAAGGGTTCCATGCAGAAACAAACATTAAGCAGTCATCCACATACCAGATTCTTCGTGACATTATCCAATTCCTAGTCAACTCATCGGGTATATGAAACAAATTAGAAGATTCACCAAACTGTTTAGTGAAAATCTTACACTTTTTACCCCAAATCCGGGTTGGCTTCATTCTCACGAGTAAATGTTATTTTATTTTTTTTATTTATTTTGAAGAAAGTGCATATTTGAAAATAAAAATGAAGTCAACTATTAGAGATGTTCTTACTCTATCTTTCACAGGGAAATTACCCACAAATAGTCGTATTTAGATAGTAAGCTGGTACTTTTACGTTTTATGCAGTATAACAATTATCATGTTATCCAACTATATGGATTTTAACACAACTCAGCTTTTTGGTTCTAAGCTTTTGTCGTCTTGCTAAGCATATTAGATATTTTATTGTTGGAAACATGTAGCTCATGACTTCTCTATACCATGTGAAATAAATAACATAGAATCATGGTTTCATCACTAGACACTATAAAATAAAATAAGGTAATCATTGTAACCAAAAAGAGTAATTTCAACCGCAAGTTAAAAAGATGATTTTGATTATATAACCGTTTTAATCTAGCAATATTAAATTGTTTAATTTGTCGCTTGTGAAACAATCAAACACATTGGTCAAATATATCAAGAAAAATTGAAACTATGAGTATTAAATTGCCCACTATTTTTGTTCAACAAAAAAAATGCCCATTATCATTATGAGTCCACAGCTAACGACAAGTTGCCTCAAATTTTGAATTAAGCTTGAAAACCATGACGGAAGAGAACCCCTAAAAGCAACATATCTATCGATGATAATAGCATGATAACAATATTAACAACAGTGTTTCAAAAAAAAAAAACAAGATTAACAACACTCACTTATTCTTCTAGGTTTACATGTTTTAATTCTCAAAAAAATTATAAAAACAATCACATACACACATGAACAAAAATCGATTTAAATAAATAAATATATATAGCTAGTTAGTTAGTTCACGGCTTCAAGCTAATTATAAACAAGACAGTTCATTGATTCAACTATCCAAGTTTTACAAAAAGAAACTATCCAAGTCTGGTTCTACACATTCAAAAGATTTTTAACCATAGCTGATTAATATTACGATCAAGTTAGCCCTACTCCCAATTAGAGTATACATATGTATATATATATATGAGTGATTTACAATTAGAGTCACATTATGACTTTACATATCACTATAGGTCACTTTTAACTCGTAAGACACTATTTTTAACTTATTCCCTTATTTCCTAACTAATGCATAACTGAATAAAATTAATAGGACCTACCATCTATTCTCTCTACTTCACTAATTTCACCATTATTTTGTAAGTTCATCTGCGATGGAAACAACAATGAATAAAAAACAGCAATGAAATTTACATACTGATTTCATCTCTTTTACCTTTAATTTGAACCCTAAAATCTGAAGCAAACATTTTTTCACCGAAATAACATCACAGCCGTCACCTCCCATGTCTAAGTCTTCATCATTAGCCATGAAAGCATAACCACCAAGCTTCCTCCTTAGCAACAACTCGGCTGCGTCTCCTCCTTTTGATTCACAACCACATCAAATCTCAATCCGCGACAATGAAGCTTCTTCCTCGACACAAATCCATTTTGTTGGCCGCCTGTAACATCAGTTCGAGTCGTGACCGCCTGTCCCGAAGCCCTGGAGTCGTCGTTTCTCGCCGTCGCGGCCATCTTCAGATCGAGAAGCTAGGAAGATCCTCCAATGGTGGAGTTTTAATTATTTTCACAATTGGTCCTCATAGCTTCTGGTTATTTACAAATCAACCCCAGACTTTCAGATTATACATTTCAAACTTTTTAATAATTTCACGAATGGTCTTAGTATCTTAGATGGTTTTCACTCTGGCCCATAAACTTTCAGTTGTGCATACATATCCTCTTGATTTTGCCTCAAAATTTCAGTTGTGAATTCTATACCCTATCAAATGCAAATAACAAATATATACACTATATACATGGCAATATATGCAAACTATATACATGGCAATATATGCAATATACACTCCGAAATGAAACTTAAAATTATTTAAATCAATTAAAACAAGACACTCTAAATAATTCAAATCATCAGATATTACTATTTGTGCAATATACAGCTGAATTGGTTTACATGTTTTTATGTGAAACATTGTACATATTAAAAGTGAAAAATAAATGTTGTACATGTGAGTCATTGAAAAACATTGTACATATCAAAAGTGGAAAATAAATGTTGTACATGTGAGTCATTGAAAAACATTGTACATATCACAAAGAAACGTACGATGTAAATAATTGTGAAGCAACATTTTTTTAGAAGCTTCGATTTCTGTAGCAACATTTCAAAAGCCAAAGAAATCAAACTTAAATCTGGATGATTTTGAACTTCATGAAGATGATAAGTTAGAGCAGATCCAATGGGGATCCTTACCCAAAAATTCTTAGGGATTAATCAATATAATATCGTGTGGAACCCACTAAACTTAAGGATTTTTGTCAAAATAATCCTTAGATAAGGATTAGGTTTGTTACTGTGCGCGGATTCCACCACCACTTGGAACCCCGCGATTGGCTTTTATTTTATTTATTTATTTTTTTAGCGAAAAGAAAAAAAAATTATAATAATTTTAAAAATCTACCTAGGTTATCAAGTCCAGAGGTACGCTATTGGACCTGCTCTTACCATGGATATTCTGAGGAGAAAAAGTTGAGGGACAGAGACGAGAAAAATATGCTTTCACGTTTTTCTTTGCTTCAAAATTTTTTAAAATTAAATCAAAAGCAAAAAAAAAAAAGAGAAACTAGAAACTTGTTATAGTTACACTTAGTTGGAGATAAGAAAGTAGAAAAGTTAGATCTGAATAGATGGTTGTGAAACATTGTTCTAGTATAAACATGTGACTTATCTTGATATTAGTAAGTGGAAAAGTGACCCTCATTGTAAATTTCTCTATCTATATAATTTAATAATATATGTACACTGTATCGGAACGGGAACATCGTTCAAAAATAAAATAAAACGCATAGCATAATTTATTAATCAACCGAGTGATTCATCATCACATTCAAAACTGGTAAGTATAGAACTCTATGTTAACAAAAATTATTAGACTGAAGTATTACAGCTGGTAAACTTATAAATCCGTGAAATATTGCTAATGAGATCATAAATACGGCAAAAACACAGGATATATATATATATTTATTTATTTGGTCAATATATATATATATATACATAGCTTCAATAAAAAAATCTATAAATAAAACAAAATAAAAGAGATCAATGGGAAAAATGTGTGGTCAGCACGTGCGAGTTACTTTTGGCGCATGCGAAAAGCTGATGGAAATACCACGTTGTCAATACTTTTCATTTTATATTATTAATACTCAAATGGTTTCAGATTGAAAAGTTAAAACACATTAAAATGAAATTTAGTTCGGTAAATTCATTCAATCATTTGTCAATCAACTTGTAAATACAAGATCACATATAAAAAAACATTTTGTTTGTCATGTATTGCAGTAAAAATGCGGCCAATGAATTTAATTTTAACATCAACTTACATCTTAAGATTTCTGATCATTTTGACATAATAGGCTAATAGCTATAATCATATAAAGAAGTTGCTGTTTTCATTTTATTATCTACATTAGGTGGCTGAGTTATTTACCTCAAGAATAATATTGTGTATATTTGAACGGTAAAAATGTGTATATCAACATTCTCATGGTATTAAAATGGCTTAAATGGTTGGTAGCCATGACATTCTGCATGATACATGAGATATGGCCTTTTGTAAGTATACAATGTAATCATATAACACCGATTATGAAAAAGAATGACATGTTAGATGCGTAAAAGAAAGGGTGTGATAAATACAGTACAAGAACAGATAATTAAGAAAAATAGAGAAAAAGAGGGAGAGAAACAGTCCGGCGATGTGTGAGAGTGTGGCCTACCGGACCGTACCATAAAAGAGACGCAGATTGTCTGGAACTAAGGAACCATTATTAATTATCCTCTATTTCTTTTCTTTTTTTGTAACTGAATTATCCTCTATTTCTCCTTCTTTCAATTTCTTTTTTTTTTGTACATTAGTTTCATTATTTCAAAAATAATATATACTATATACATAAACTCAAAACCCAGGATCCGAACTGTTACAGTCGGAAAAGTTTTTGGACAAAACTTTACAACAAACAAAGAAACAAGACCAAACTTCTAAAATGTAATTAGGGATGACCACTCTAAATTTTGAGTTTAGTTTAGTTTATCTTATCTAAGTTCAAAACTATCTGATCAAATTTAAACTATATAACATTTAGTTCAAGTTTTTTTTAGATATTAACTTTAAATGGTTTAGGTTAAAAATTCGACCAAAACTCAATCAGAATTATTTTTTCTTAAACTATTTATGTTCTAGATTGGATCTATTATTAGAAATTTATAAAATAAAGTTAATTTATAAGCTAATCTCTTAAAATCAACTTTAATATTTTAGACTGGATAAGTGCACAAGTTTTTGATTAACCTAGAAATATCTCAGGTTTAAATGTGTCGTATGTAATGAATCCATATTTAAGTGGCCACAGGATGGAGTATCTTTTAAACCCAAAGCTTAGCAACTCAAAGCTCGCTTGTATGATTTGTGCATTGTCCATTTCCTGTTTAAGGAAAAACATTAATGAAACAAAATATAATCCAAGAAAAATGGCAACATCTTTTGTTGATCTAAGAAATAAATAACTATGACTGCATCATTAATAATTAACGTTTTGGTTATGGATTTAAGTCCCATAAATTGATATTTGCTACATATGACGGCATGTCCATGATACATTTTTCAGCATCCATGACACATAGCATTGACATGGTAAATTAATAACGAAAAACCAGAGAAAAAAAGTTTATAAAATTTGGAAGCAAAAGAAAGTAACTTTTATATTTGGAACACAAAGTAAAAAAGATTTTTACGGAAAGTAATTATTACACTAACAGTAACAGATAGAGATGAAATAAAAAGGCAGTGTGATTATGATATGTAAAATGTCAAAGAGGTTTAGTCGTATCACTGTGTTTGACTGATCATTCTGATTCCTTTTCAGTTTATAAATTGTAGTTTTTAAATTAAATTATTAGCTTCTTTAATCAGTTTGTAGATGATAGTTGAATAATTAATACTAACTGGTTAGCTGTTTAGAGCATTTGCAATGGTGAGGTTTACCATGGAATCCTTAGCTTTATAATACTAATTTTTTTTAAAAATTTTTTTTGTCTAAATAGTTAAGGACCCTAAACCAAATGGTATGTCCAATGGTGAGCCTCACTTTGTTTATATTTCAGAGATAAAGTTGTTAATATTTCTGCAACAAGTGAATCGATTATAACATGAGTGCAAAAGCAGTGTCATTTCAAATGATGAAGGCACATTCAGACAGAAAAGATTGAAACTTTCAGATTCTAACCGAACCAAAAATCAAAGCGTATAGATGGAGCTAAAGGTTTAATCTTTGATCAAAGCAACATGCACACGAGCTATTGAAGCAAAGAGAAGCAAATGCATTACTCGGAATAAGTGGCGTTACTTGTATCCTGACAAAGACACTCGTGTCTAAACAAGCTGAATTTTCAATAATGACTTTAATGAAACATTTTCAAGTAAACATGAGACCATAACACTCCAAATACAACTTCATTTCTCTGAGAAAAATGAGTACTAAACAAGCTGAATTTTTATTTTTCTGCAACAAGTGAATCGATTAATGCAAAAGCAATGTCATACATTGTAGCAAGGAACATACACACCAACTTGAGTCTAAACTGAACTGATCATACCAGTGCATTGTACAAAGGAAACAAGAGGATAGAAGAGGATACAAAAAAAGAGAACAACTCCGAGATACATAGCTAAAGAGACGCAAGACTACTTGACCACCATTCTCCTAATTCACCCGTGAGCAAGAAGCAATGTCACCTGTAGAACAAAACAAAACAAGCAAGTTAAACCCGAAGCAAAGAAAGAACAAGCAATGGAGAAGACTCACCACGCTTTCTGCCCAAGTGTTTGCTGAGCAGTTCAGCACACTCTTTACTTTCCGGACACACACACAACAGTGGAGGACTTTTTCCATCTCCAACCAGATTGAACCCAAATAGGTCTCCAATGTCGCAGCTGTTATCAACACACCACTTTCTCCAGCCTCTTGAGATGTAATATTTGCTGCATAATTCGCTAAAGCGCAAACTAACACTCCATGATTTGCCCTCTTTGTTAACCAGTAACATCTCTTGGCACTGCTTGTTCAAAGCAGTTGAGCTCGTAGCTCCCACAGGAAGATACTGCAAACAAATAACGTAAAGACACATAATAAATTAAACCATAAATTTGAGTAACTAAATTGACTCACAAATTTGTCTTCTTTTAGGTTTGAAGCAGTGACCTCAGCCAAAAAACAGTAGTCGAATGACATTGCCCCTGAAGATTTTGAAATATAAGATTCCACGTTAAAAAAATTATAGTACATTGCATAGAACAAACGTGTACCAGTTTTGTTGGTCGTTTGATCATGACTATCATCATTGATGTTGTGAGATGATGGTGAAGTATATTGAATGTCACAGCAACTTGGTCCGAAAGGTGTGACATGGAACACCATATCTCCTTCATGTCTGAAAATGATGATGTCACCAACCCGCAGGTCATGCGCGCCTGCAAAGTCTTTCCACCCATCTGTGAGTTTCAAACCGTCTACCTTCACTAATCAGGTTTTATCGGACGCATCTGTTCTCAGTTTAGCAGTCTTGATGTGGTCGTAACTTCCTTGGACATGCTTCCCGAAGAAAGCTATAGGAACGCTCTGCAAGTCACATGCAACAAAAGTGAAACAAAGGAAAACACTTTAACTCAATGGCAAGAAAAGAGTTGAAAAGAGTACGAGGTGGGTGTGGAAGCCGGGAAGGAGAGGCTGAAAGAAATGTGGGTTGGTAAGAGAGTGAAGAGATTGATCGGCCATTGTTTATATCCTGAAAGAGAGAACAACAGGAACGAAGTTGGTGAATTTATATCAGCTAATATACTAAACATCTCTGGTCTAACAGTTTCAGACTCTCCAATTCATTCTTGGGTGCGTTCCTTGGTCTGTATTCAAACCTAAGACTAAACATCCGTACGGCTACCCAAGAATGAAAATGGAGAGTCTGAAACTGGATCCTCTGTTCCGCATAAACTCTCCTGGAGCCTCGCTTCCATTTCCTTGTTATAAACCGCAACCTAACAAACGAAAACGTTTTCATCGATCTAGGGTCCGGTTGGTACTGAAACCAAAATTTGAAACCCTAAATCGATCGGAAACACCCCAAATCGAGAAGAATGGAGTTCAACTACAAACGCAAATACCCCAAATCGAGTAGAATCGAGTTTGTTTCAAACCCTAACTACAAAAACGAAATCGAGGTAAAAGACAAATCCGAACCGTTGACGCGAAGAAATTAACATGCAATCAATCGAAATCACGAAATCAACGAGATTAGGGCTTCGATTTACCTTGAGTACACAGAGAGATGGAGATCGCCTCTTCGGTCGCCGAGAGAGAGATGAGATCGGGTTTTTTTTTAAATGTCTTTGATCGAATGTTTTTTTTTACATGACGCAACCCATTAAGACGCGCCCCAATCACATAGCGATACGTACTCAAGGACCGAAGCCTTGCAGGCCGTCGCGACGGTCCGATCCTTCACATTATGGGCCGAGTTTATTATTTTTTAATCCAGCAATTGCTCAAAACCGAGCTAAGGACCCGGCCTTTTCAACCGTTGCGGCTGCTCTTAGCTCCCCTAGCCTCGGCCCTCGCTCTACATTTTTTTTTTTTGAACTTTCCTCGCTCTACATTATTCCCATTAAACTTTTGACACATAGGATGACTAGTCTGATTCATTTTTATTGTTAATTTCATCCACAAAAATTGTTTTCATCATTTTAGCTACTCTGTAAATTAATTAATTTTACCAATCATACCCAACTACGGTATCCTTGAAGTGAAGAAGGTTAATTTAGTACGTAAATTAAATGAAGATAAGACATCCTAACAAATGATACACATCTACCACAAAGGGATAGTGAGAGAATGTGTTTTGTTACAAGACATAGTTTGATTGTTTGATGTGTTAAAATGATTATGTCAGAGACTGAGAGCGATCATAGGCTTTTTGTTTTGTTTTTCTTTCTTAAAATAACGTCGAGTTTTGGTTCTTTGATTTCCAGTAATAACGAATTCACAATACTCTGGAATTTTGCAATTTGTATTTTCCTTGTACATTAATAACCTATCAATCACGCCTTATGCACACATGTAAAATATCATTATAGCATTTGGAATTTTCCAGAATAATTTGCTTTAATCAACAACTGAAATTTCAGAAGAAAAAATGTTTTCTTTGTCGAAAAGGAAGCTAATTTTAAGCAAAAAAAAAAGGAAGCTAATTCTTTTATTTTATTTTATTTTTGTATTATGAACATATAGGTATACGAAAATACAGTGATATGGATATGACATACATAACGGCACTATGTTTTTCTATTCCGATACTAATCTCTCTGTAATTGTTATCAAGTTTTTTTGAAAAAGGTATTATGTTAACATTTTATCAAAAAAAAAAAAGACTTGGCAAATTGGATAGTTCATAGTTGTTGAAGGTCTAAGATTCGATCATGGGAATTTGGATCTGGCATAATTTTTAGACAGTTGGATTCTTTTTGATTTATTCCTACTTTATCAGAGTCCGAAATCTGACATACACTATCTTTCTTTTGACATACAAAAGTTTTACATTCACATACTAGACTTATACATACAGTAAATTTATATTCACCTACTAGACTTAGGCATATAGATACATATATATTGAATTTTAGTTAAAATATTGAGTCATTTGCACATAAAATAGTCAATAACCATGAAATTTGCAAGAATGAAAAATGTAGTGGGACCCAATATTATCAAGTGCAAAATTACTCTGGTAACCCTATTAATAAACAAAAGAATTTTGTACAGATTATTTATGTATGTACAAAAATGGTAGACCCTACTATTCAAGAAATATCATTATTTTGTTCTCTCTCTTCCTTTCGCTTTATCTTTCTTTCTTTTTTCTATATCTTCCTCATTAGCTTTCTAGTCTCATTTTTTCAAAAAATATTATTTTATTCAAAATTATTTGTTCTCTCTATGTGATTTCGTCATCTCTTGTTCATCTGCATTCAAAGATTCGTCGAAGCTCTGACGGTGAAGATGCAACACCTCCTCTCACCACAAAACCCCCCAAAATCGTTTTTTCCTCAAACCTTAGGGTTTCGAGTGAAATCATAAGATTAGGATCAGTGGATCATTAACTCATAGTCTCACATCACATTATAGTTCTGTACTTTTAATGCAAACTCTTTTTATCCAGTTCATCTCTGTATCTTGATGGAGATCCATTATACGAAAAGATAATATAATAATTAACCAGCCAACATGAGTTACTAATGTTTACGTATTTGTTAGTTTAGCCTGCTAACATTTGTTTGTTTAGCCGACTAACAAATATATCTTTACGTATTCAGATCAAATCTTTTCACGCAAAATATTTGTTAGTTTAGCCGGCTAACAACATATGTAAACAATGATTTGCTAACAATAGTTATGTTTACCGGCTATTTGAACACTTGAAGAACCAACATGAGTTACTAATGTTACGTATTTGTTAGTTTAGCCAGCTAACATTCGTTTGTTTAGCCGGCTAACAAATATATTTTTATGTATTCAGATCAACTCTTTTAACGGAATATATTTGTTAGTTTAGGCGGCTAACAACATATATAAACAGTGAATTGCTAACAATAGCTATGTTTACCGGTTAGTTGAATACTTGAAGAACCATATTTTATTGTATAAAAATATATAATTATAAATAGTCCACGTACGATCTATATGAAAATGGTGAATGGTTAAAATTCTTAACAACATCAATCATAAGTTAGCAAGGTTATCCTCTGACATAACCGAACACTCAATGTTTTAGCTGGTTCTAAAATCTATGTTACATGGCTATTTGAAAAATTGACTGTCTTTTGTTTGAAATGGCAAAACTCATGTTTTAAGATATGCATGTTTTACTTCACAAGATCTTCACATATATCACACGAAGCCAAACATCCTTGGCAACAAAAAAATGATAAGTAAAAGCTCGTTGAAACTCCTATGCTCCAAAATTGCAAAGCAATGAAACCCATCAGAAATAGAATCATCACATGCTCAATATTTTGCTATGGACAAGAAAGGAAAGAATCTTGATAGAAAAAAAAAAGAATCCTCCGACATAACCACACACGATGTTCCTCGGATTCTCGTATAAGACGTACTTCGCGGCGGTGCCTTTGGGGAGGTACATGACCGGGAATTTGATTGATGGTTCCAGAGATTGACACATCTTCAGAGACCTGATCAAATCCAACATCAGACACCTTAGAAGAAATTAAACAAAATAATTATCTGAAACAAAATCAACAGAAGAACTAATCTAAAGGTGTAGATTCTCAGGAGACTAAAGATGAACAGAAAGAAAAGCAGATAAAGAAACCTTGTCAGTGAAGGGGAAACAAAAAAAATCAAAACGAAAGAAAGGATCCACCTTTAAATTAAAAAGGACAAAGTTACAGTTTTTTCTTGAGATTGGACTCAATCTTCATTACTTCAGGAAGATGCTGAGAAAACGGAGAAGAAAACCCAGGAAAAGATTGAACTAAATGGTGGGTAACAAAACCATAATATGTAATCTGCGGAGAAATCAAATAGAGTGAGAAAAAAGAAAGATCAAATCTGCGGAGAAACCAAAGTGTTTGAGAGAGATGAAATAAATATTTTCGAAAGAATACTGTATTGGATGTATTATACATTAGGTTGTAGTATAAGATGAATTGGGACAATATGGACATTAAAAAAAACACGTCACTTAGAAAGTTGAAATTCCATCCCCGCAAATATACAAGTTATTCTTGTATATGCAGTGAATTTCTCTAAAATATTTTACATTAATATTTCAGAATACAAAACAACTTTTAAATTAAACTCGATTGTGAACGCATTTGAATTGACAAGATGAAGTATCAAGTATAAAAAATGTTCAAAAAAAATGATGTCAAGAAAATAAAATAAAAGATAAATAAATAGTCCTAAATTGTCATTTCCTTTGGGCATCTGCATCAGTGAACCCCATGGAAGGTTCACAAAGTATTTTTTTATAATTTTTTTTTTCTGTTTGATTTTTTTTTAAATAATAATCAATTCAATCATGGGCCGCCACATGTCGTGGGGCCCGCGAAACAGTGATGAACTCGCCCGATGCAGGTTCACCGGGAAGAGCTGGGGAGAGGCAGGTTCATCACTGTTCATTATTATTATTTATTTTTTTGGAATCCGTGTGAATCCCTAGGGTTCACTGATGCAGATGGCCTTATAAACAATAGTCAATAGGGACACAACATTTTAAATGGCGTATAAATAAATTAAATAAAGTGTATTCGTACTCCATATACAAACATAAGTGCATAATTTGCACGGATGGAAAAAGCACTTTTATGCTGAGCTTTTATTTTTTAATTGCCATTTTGCCCCTACCTGATTTATACAAGACCTGTATCTATTCAAATTATACATCGATATATCACCTCTTTCAGAAAATTAAGCAATATACACTCTCTCTTTCCTTACTATTAAAACTCATGCGTACATTTTTCATTAGAAAAAGTTTTTGAATCGCTAAATCTGTGTACTCGGGTTTTCACCGGTGAAAAGACGAAAATAATGTTTCGAAAAAGGAAGAAGATGGGTTCAGATATATTTGACCCCAAGATGGAGATGGATTCAATTTTCTCTCACCATGGTTCATCTGATTCCAGTTCTGATTTCAACATCAGAAACTTTTAATTTCACAGTCGTGCTTCACCTTTCACCTCTGTTTGCGTCGAGATCAAAACCGTTGCGAGATTCACACGGCGTAGTCCTCCGTTACAGGATCTTCACTCGCCTTGGTCTACCGACGTCGTCATACTCGGAATTGAGCCTCGCTGTCATGCTCATCCTTGACGTCGTCATCAAGCTCCAGATTTGGCGAAGGGAAAGGTTGATCTCTCCAATGGCGACCTTTTATGTTTTTGCACGACTGGTCCTTGACGTTCTGGTTCTGGTTCTTGTTAGTTTATCCCCAAATGTTTTAAATTTATTAAACACCCTCTTGAATCAACCCCGATATACAGTTACATATTTTGTTAGCGGTTACATATTTTGTTAGCAAGCCATACGAACACCAAATGTATTAAACAGTTAAAAAATTTATCATACATGATGTGTAATTAAGCTCTGTTAGCAAGCTATATGAGCATGTTTTCGAAAAAAGTTCAATTTGTATAATTTCAAATGACATCTAATAAAATTATTAGCTATACTTGAACTTTTTTATCCAGCTAACAGTTGTATCATAGCTAATATTTAGTTTAGCCGAAGATATGCATTTTTGTACTGGATAATAGTTATGTTAACTGGATAATATTATTATTGTATGACTGTTTCTATATTTATACTTGACAAACATTGTAGAAACTGGATAATAGTTTTGTTGGCTGGAAAATATTGTTATTATATGACTATTTCTGTATTTATCTTTGACAATATTGTTGTACGTAATGTTAGAGGTATATAGTGTTTTTGTATATGATTAAGCATATGTTTAGTCATTTTAAGTGTTTAAATATTACATTTAGGCATCATTAGGAGTTGTTACATTTTGCATACAAGTGGGTTTGGAATATACAATCATAAATTTTGGACCAAAAATGATGTGAAACTTGCACTATTGTAAGGATAGAGGTTAAAAGCAAAAATATGCAAAAGAGTAGGGACTAGTTTTGCAAAAACAATAAAAGATGGATCCTCAGCTGTCGTGAGCTTGCATCGCTTGAACTAAAAAGATCCAACAATTTGATTCATCATGCTTGAACGCGGCACTCGATCCAGTTCAAGATGGACGAATCGGTCGCTTACTGAAGGCCGTCCAGCTCGATTCAATCTTCTCGGTCTAAACCTCACCCCGTGCTCAGACGGTGGCGGCGAGAAGGGAAGATGCATGCACGACAGTGCTCCGGTGCGGCTAAACTACGCTCACGGCTGTGGGATGGAGATTCAGACGAGATAAGATGACAAATCGGATTGTAGAACACCGGTGATCGGAAGAAGGCACAGTGACAGAGAACCAAACTCGATGTTGGAGATGAAGATATTATGTGCGTGTATATATAAATAATACTGTATATTTGTTCTCTATAATAATTTAGATTACACAAATATTTTTTTTGTGTTTTTCCATCGTTGCAAATTTTGCAGTTATTGAGTATTTTTCATGCAAATCACTCTTAAATAAAAAAATTTTTGTGCTAATGAACAGCTTGTCGGGTTGCGTGCAAATCCTCTGTTTCAGAATCTCTCTCTCTCTATTTTTATTCTTACCTCTATTATTCAATTGGTACCAAGTAATGCTCTGGGTTTCTACTACATCACTCTCCAGAACGTTTATGTGCCCTTAACTACCATAATGCTTCAACTAGTAGTCAGTGTCTCTCTCTCTTCTCTGAGAGAATTCACGTCACTTTCTCGTGAAAGTTTGCTCTTTTCCCAGAAATTTCAAACTCTAATTGGTTGGTGTTACTCTGTTTTCCTCCAAGAATCTCCAGATCTTCTGTATCTTTCTTTTATCTCTGTTTCTTAAAAACGTTCCTTTTTTTTCTTTCAAACTCCCAGTCTCCACATGTCGTTGGTCTTCCGCTACAAGCCACGACCATAGAATCTTCCTTTGTCTGAATACAAAACAAAAAACAAAAGGATTACAGTTTACGTTTCTCTTAAGAAACCAGACGGACTTTCCTAAGAAAAAAAAAAGAAATAATAATAAAAAAGAGTAAAGAAGAAAGAAGAAGAAGCAAGTTTTTTAAGACTTTGGAGTTTTGTGGTCATAATAAATTATGGAGATGATGGAGGAGGAGGTGGCTAATAATCACCGAGAGAGAAGCATCTCTGACAGCATGAACAGACATTTAGACAGTAACGGTAAGTACGTTAGGTACACGTCTGACCAAGTGGAAGCACTCGAGCGTGTCTACTCCGAGTGTCCTAAACCAAGCTCCCTCCGGCGTCAACAGTTGATCCGTGAATGTTCCATTTTGGCTAATATCGAGCCTAAGCAGATCAAGGTCTGGTTTCAAAACCGGAGGTATTATTTAATTACACTCTTTCATTGATTCTTCTCACAACTTAGAATCTGTGTTACAATCTAATCTTGGGACTTTGGTTTAGGTGTCGAGATAAGCAGAGGAAAGAGGCGTCGAGGCTCCAAAGCGTAAACCGGAAGCTTTCAGCTATGAATAAACTATTGATGGAGGAGAATGATAGACTACAGAAGCAAGTTTCTCAGCTTGTCTGTGAAAACGGATATATGAAGCAGCAGCTAACTACTGTTGTATGTCTTTTTTTGTTTGAAAATGTCTTCTTAAATAATAGACGGTGTTAAGTTATTTGACTTTGTGTTGTTGTGATTCCAGGTGAACGATGCAAACTGCGAGTCTGTGGTCACAACTCCTCAGCATTCTCTTAGAGACGCTAATAGTCCTGCTGCGTAACGTTTTTTTTTTTTTTTTTGAAGTTGTAGTGACTTTTGTTCGTGGCCTAATCAGTTGGTTTTGGTACTCTTAGATTGCTCTCTATCGCAGAGGAGACATTGGCAGAGTTCCTATCCAAGGCTACAGGAACTGCTGTTGATTGGGTTCAGATGCCTGGGATGAAGGTTATACTCCTCTCCTCTCATTACTTATGTGTTGGACCTGTTGGTTATGTGTGTAACATTGAAATAATGTGTAACACCCGTCTCATCCTTTCTCGAGAATGGCATACTACTACGCTAAAACATCAAACTAAAACGAATTATGAAAAATCAAATAAAATACCAAAGCGTTTAGTAAAATAAATCCAAAAGAAATACATCTTTAAATTAAATTCTAAAAATCTCTATAATATTATTTGAAAAGCCAGTTTCCTACGTGTCGCACTCACGTTAATTCTCATAGTGATTGATTACAATGATACCCTTAATGAATTAAAATGTTATATTTAAACACTATTATTAATTTTTTATTTAAATTACTATTTAATATTTTCCAAATAACATATATAATAAAAGGAAATATTATAAAGTTTATAAAGAAAATTTTAAAATGAAAATATATGTATAAATAATATGATTTCATTAAAAGAAAAGTTCACAAAATAGTAATATTCTATTTTAAAATATTTTTAAATAACATAAAATATACTAATATACTTTCTTTATATTTATATTTTCACAGATAATCTTGATATTAGAAAAGAAATATTATTTATTTTAAAAATAATTTTAAACAGTACGACAATATATATTTTTCACAGTAACAAAATATTTTTAATATATTTATCTATTTTTAGATAATTACATAAAATAATTAAGTAACATAAACTGATATAAGTTTTATTGAATAAAATATTTTATAATTAGTATTATTGAAATGTTATTTGTATTTTCTTATATTTATTTGACCATAATATCTTTCAATTACAGCAAAAATATTTATGAAATTGTTTTTACTTATATAATAAGATTTCTCAAATATAATCACAATTTTTTACTGCTTATTTTTAAGAGATATTACAAAACGAAAAATAAATTTTAACAATAAACATCTTTTGATCAAATAACAAAATATTTTAAAATCACACTATACACTTTAATGAGGTAGATATATTATATTTTGCATTATTAAAATTATATGTTTTCTTAATATTAAATTTTCTTTTAAATTTTATGTTTTATGTTTGTGAAACTTAATATAACCATAACCAAAAGGCATAAAATCATTTATAATTTATAAAAATATTTTAGTTATTGTAAATATTGATATGTATTCATGAACTTCCAAAAATGTATCAGTTACTTATTATGTAACTTTCTATAGATCATCATTTTTTCTCTAATTTTTTTTTTAAATCAACATTTAATTTGATATATATATATATATATATTATGAAAATACATGCATATTTAAACGATAAATAAAATTAATTTGACTTGACTTAATAATAATAAAAATAATTATACCTCAGTTTAAATTTGAAAGAATATATGTAACTTAAGATACTCACAATATGAGTGACTCAACTAATCTAATTTATATCTAAAATCATAGATTTAATTATAATAAGAAAATATAATTTTATAATTATAATAATAATTTATTTTAATAATATAAATTATAAGATGACTCAAAACACCTTAACAAATGAAAATAAAATATTAAGAAATATTTTAATTTAGTTCTTTGTAACATTTATATATATGCATGATATTGCAGAATATTATCGTTATATTAATTTACGTGATTTGGAACCAAACACTTTAGTTTATTTTTTTATTTCATTCTAAGCACAATATATCTGAAGTTATAAATAATCTTCCTAAAATATATTTACATATCTAAGACAAAACCAACCTAATGCAAATAAGAAAATTAATCAAAATTTTAATATATTTTGAATAAAAATTTTATAATTAAATTCAGAGAAATAGATGCAGCCTAATATATCCAAATGATAACTAAACCGATTGTAAAACAACAAAACCGACTATAGATATAACATATATAAAATTATATGTATAATTAAAGTAATATAAATTATTAATATAAATTATGCATAAAACTATAAATTAATTTAAAATTAAAAGTAAATAGTAATTACTTATTATAATATATATTTACTTTATAAATATTTATAACCGTGCATGAGCACGGGAAAATCACCTAGTAAGTAAAATAAATCTCATTGAAAAGTTCAGTTAAAAAGGAAAAATAAGACGATTCCAAGACACTAAACCGGTTAAAGAAAAGCAGGTCGTTACTTATGTTTTGTCGTGTGTTTAGCCTGGTCCGGATTCGGTTGGAATCTTTGCTATCTCGCAAAGATGCAGTGGAGTGGCAGCTCGAGCCTGTGGTCTTGTTAGTTTAGAACCAGTCAAGGTATGAAATTTGACCACTTGTTACATTTACATACAGAACCACTCAACTGGTTTCGGGTTTGTTTTTGTCTTCTTCTTGCAGATTGCAGAGATACTTAAAGACCGGCCATCTTGGTACCGTGATTGTAGGAGCTTCGAAATTTTCACTATGTTTCCAGCAGGTAATGGCGGCACCATTGAGCTCGTGTATATGCAGGTGAATCTTTTTATCTCCTATGATTTAGTTTTCTATCCCTTAAGAAATGCATAAAATGAAGTTTTAGAAATGACTTTTTGGTCAGACGTATGCACCAACGACTCTAGCTCCTGCCCGAGATTTCTGGACCCTGAGATACACAACTAGCCTTGACAACGGCAGCTTTGTGGTATGCAAAACTCATAGTGTCTCTCTAGTTTTTAGTGTTCATCTTTCAGGCTATAGATGTTTTCTATGTGTATTTAAAAAGGTCTGTGAGAGGTCACTTTCTGGTTCCGGAGCTGGTCCTAATGCTGCTTCAGCTTCTCAGTTCGTGAGAGCAGAAATGCTTTCTAGTGGATATTTAATAAGACCTTATGATGGTGGAGGTTCGATCATTCACATTGTTGATCACCTTAACTTTGAGGTAATTATTAATATTCTATACTTCCTTAAATTTTGTTTTAAAAAATAATTATAAATCTTGTTCTCTTCCATTGTAGGCTTGGAGTGTTCCTGATGTGCTTCGACCCCTTTACGAGTCATCCAAAGTCGTTGCACAAAAGATGACCATCTCCGTGAGTGTATATATATAAAAAGTAATCTTGAGATATGATTGATTCATTTACTTATCTAACGGTTTCATGTTTTAGGCATTGAGGTATATAAGGCAATTAGCGCAGGAGTCTAATGGTGAGTTAGTGCATGGCTTAGGAAGGCAGCCTGCTGCTCTTAGAACCTTTAGCCAGAGATTAAGCAGGTAAGAATCTAATTCTTCTTTGCTCTCTATTTGCTGTTCTTGATTTGACTATCTTGTTTCTTGGTTTTCTTGAAGGGGTTTTAATGATGCGGTGAATGGGTTTGGTGACGACGGGTGGTCTACAATGCATTGTACTGATGGAGCTGAAGACATCATCGTTGCTATTAACTCTACAAAGCATTTGAGTAATATTGCTAGCTCTCTTTCTTTCCTTGGAGGTGTGCTTTGTGCCAAGGCTTCAATGCTTCTCCAAGTAAGTTAGTTTCTGTCTAGTTTTTGTACTTTGTGTCTCTTTTCATTGGTTTATAACTTGTTTTTTTTTTGGAAAAAAGTTTTCTACATACCCGAAGTTTACGGTAATATGGTGGAAACCATCCAATGTATGAAAATGTGTCAACAACTACACGAAATTTATGTTAATACATGCTACATGTACGAAGTAAATGATAATATGGTGGTAACATCACAATCGGGTTTAATTAATCTTAACTAAGTTAATGGGGTCAATCTGTAATTTATGAAACTTAATAAACTTAATTGATTTTATTAATAAACTTAATAAAGTGAATAATTTATTTAAATTTATAAACTTAATCCTAAACTTAATAAACTTAATTAAATTATTAAACAAAATAAACAAAATATTAAAATTATTTATTTAAATTAATAAACAAAATAATTTTTAAACTTAATAAAATTATTAAAATTAATTAATTTTATTAATACACTTAACAATTATTAAATTTAATAAAATGAATAATTTATTAAACTTTATAAACTTAATCCTAAACTTAATAAACTTAATAAACATAATAATCTAATAAATTTATTAAGTTTAATACTTAATTTTATTAAGTTTAATAAATTATTAATTTTATAAAGTTTAAATAATTTTTGTCATTTTAATAATTCTTAAGGTTATTAATAAAATAAATTAAATTTAATAGGTTTAATAAGTTTATTATGTTTAATAAGTAATTAAGTTTAAAATTATTATGTTTATTAAGTTTAATAAATTATTAATTTTATTAAGTTTAATAATTATTAAGTTTATTAATAAAATCAAGTAAGTTTATTAAGTTTCATAAATTACAGATTAACCCCATTAACTTAACTTAAGATCAATTAAATTCGATTGTGATGTTGCCCCCATATTATCATTTATTTCGTACATGTAGCATGCATTAACATAAACTTCGTGTAGTTATTGACACATTTTTATACATTGGATGGTTTCCACCATATTACCAGAAACTTCGTGTAGCTACTTAACTTTTTTCCTTTTTTTTTTCTGTAGAATGTTCCTCCTGCAGTTTTGATCCAGTTTCTAAGAGAGCATCGTTCAGAGTGGGCTGATTTCCATGTTGATGCATACTCTGCTGCGACGCTTAAAGCCGGTACCTTCGCTTACCCTGGAGTGAGGCCTACAAGGTTCACTGGGAGCCAAATCATTATGCCTCTAGGGCATACGATAGAACATGAAGAAGTAAGGCTTAAAAGTTGAGAATAAAATTATCATTGTGTTCTTTATTTAATGTATTTGGTGATGTTGTGCATAGATGCTTGAAGTTGTTAGGCTAGAAGGTCATTCTCTTGCAGAAGAAGATGCGTTTATGTCCCGGGATGTTCACCTTCTTCAGGTACACATCTTTTGGTTCTTCAAGTATCTCCATGTTTAGAAAAATCAATGTTCAAGGCGGTAATTATTAGGCCCAGATTATTGATTAGACGGAAAGACCTATTTTTTGAATGTCTATACCGACTTTTTAAAAAATCATTCAAGAAAAATTATTTTGTTTAGGTCCGATTTGTTGTCACCACCTAGACCAATTTTTAGAACACTGGTAAAAATGACCTTAGTGATGTATGGCAGATTTGTACTGGGATTGATGATAATGCAGTTGGAGCTTGTTCAGAACTAATCTTTGCTCCTATTAATGAGATGTTCCCTGATGATGCTCCACTTCTTCCTTCTGGATTCCGAGTCATACCCGTTGATGCCAAAACGGTAATCGTTCTTTGCTCCATCACTGATCACATGGCTTGTGTCTCAAGTCTAACATTGTTTTTTTAAACTTATACAGGGAGATGGGCAGGACCTAATAACGTCTAACCACCGGACACTAGACTTAACTTCTAGCCTCGAAGTTGGTCCATCACCAGAGACTGCTTCTGGAAACTCTTCCTCCAGCTCAACCTCGAGATGTATCCTCACTATCGCGTTTCAGTTCCCTTTTGAAACCAACATGCAGGACAATGTTGCCGGCATGGCTTGTCAGTACGTGAGGAGTGTGATTTCATCTGTTCAACGTGTTGCAATGGCCATCTCACCGTCTGGGATTAGCCCCAGTCCTGGCTCCAAGTTATCACCGGGGTCTCCTGAAGCTGTCACTCTTGCCCAGTGGATCTCCCAAAGTTACACGTAAGAGTTTTCTTTCTTACAAACCCCGAGCTAACCTAATGACCATGTCTTACGTCTAATGTTTGTTGTTACAGCCACCACTTGGGCTCGGAGTTAGTGACGATTGACTCGCTTGGAAGCAGCGACTCGGTGTTGAAGCTTATATCATTATATGGGATCACCAAGATGCTATCTTGTGTTGCACATTAAAGGTAAGTTTCCATAATAGACACCATAGGGGTGTTAATTCATTTAACCGTGCTTGGTTTAATATAGTCTTGGTTATGTTTGTAGCCTCAACCGGTGTTTATGTTCGCGAACCAAGCTGGTTTAGACATGCTAGAGACAACGCTTGTAGCCTTACAAGACATTACACTCGAGAAGATCTTTGATGAATCTGGTCGAAAGGCTCTCTGCTCCGACTTCGCCAAGCTCATGCAACAGGTTACAAAATAAAACCATTTGGTCAGAAGTTAATGTCTGCGACACTCATTTGTCTTGTCTCTATAGGGATTTGCGTGCTTGCCTTCAGGAATCTGTTTGTCTACGATGGGGAGACATGTGACTTATGAACAAGCTGTTCCTTGGAAAGTGTTTGCTGCATCCGAAAACGACAACAATAATAGTTTGCATTGTCTTGCTTTCTCGTTTGTAAACTGGTCGTTTGTGTAAATCTCATCTCTTGTGAGTGTATTAGTAAAGGCTAATCAAATTTACGTTTAAACAACTCTTTTTGGTTGTTGTGTAACACAGTGTAAGTATGTCTCTGTTTTGATCAAATTTTCATTGTGTTATAATATATATTTAAATTTTAAACCATATAGTAAAAAAAAAAAGAATCATCCGTTAAAATGAAAGTATCTTCAGAACTTCATGCACCTAGCTGGTAATCCTGTTTGATGATTAACAGCGACAATCTCAGAGACATTGTTGCATCGGAGAACGTCTTGACCAAGCTTAGCTCCTGCAGCTTTAAGACCTTTAAGAGAAACAGGAACGTTAAAGAGGTTGAGCGAGGGAAGCTTTGAGGCCGCAGGGAGTTTCAGGTTCGGTAAGAAGTTTCTAAAATCATCCATAAGCAAAGGAACTTCGAAGTCGGTTTTGTTGTGTTTCACCACATTGTCTTTCGCCGCAATGTGGGCTCCTGGCTCCATGTGGTTGGTTGAGAAGCTTTGTTGGTTAGGGAAGTTTGGGTAGAGACTAACGTAACCTCTAAGGTACATCATGTCGATCAAGAACTTCTTCCAAGAAGCTTGCCAACCGTTGGTTCTTGATTTAGGTATCTGAACCGGGTTTGCTTTAGCGTTCTCGGTGAATCTCATGTTCATGTAGACGTAGAACTCTCTCCACTGCTTTGGGAAGAACACAGCTCCCCAACTGCATGGTAGCTGGTGAAGGTAAGGTGTGTGTGGATGGATCTGTTTGAAGAACTCTGTTGGGTTCCATTTGGGTCTCTCTTTAACGACCTCGACGATCTTGGGTGTGTAAAGAGAGATGGAGGAGAGCTCCGGGAAAGAGACTTGAGGGTCGTAGTGGTAAGCGAGGAGAGCGTATTTGATCCAGAGGTAGTAGTAAGGAGAGACTTCGATGTCGTCTTCAAGTAAGAGACCAAAGTCATCATCAGAAGCTGGATACCAACTCTCACTAACGGCTCGGATTAAGCCTCCTTGGATGATTCTTCTTCTTAAGGTCTTGGGACCGTGAGGCCAGTCGAATGTGGTCACTACTTTTATTGTCTCTTCATCCACTTTGCTATCCATGTTGAAGCTGAGAGGTATCTCGTCGCCAAGGTAGTATGCATTGCTCAAAGACCTAAGCAGTCTTAGTAACGATTGAGCTCGGTTTTGTGTGATGATGTTCACTGAGACTCTCATCTTATTCCAATCTGCAACCATGTCAATTTTCAGTTTATAGCCAAATCACAATAGTAAAAGCAAACCTAAGAAGGTAAAGAGTCTTACTTGGCAATGATGTTGATCTCAAATCAGCCATCCATAGAACCTTGGAGATAGAAGCTCTCGGGAGAAGAACCAATGCAGTACCATTAACGTTTGTCTCGGTAGCCATTTTCAAAGCTTTCTTGACATTAGGATCAGCATCAGCTACCGTGATCACCACGCTAGGGTTATGGATCTTGATAAGCCCTTTCATGCTCGAATACACAGCTTGCAACACGGGCACCTCTGAGTTCGACACACCCAAGATAGCTCCAACTTCCAAATCAAAAATCTTGAACCTCCTCTCACTGCAAACCACCTTAGGCCAGTTCAAAGCCGAGGCAGCATCCTCGCACGGACAGAACTTACCACCGGAGACCACGATGTAAGCCTTTTTACCAACAGTGGTTCTGAACTTCTCGAGCAAAGGACCAAGTGCTTTTACTTCATCGATCGAATGCGCGTAGAACAGAGCGTCGATCTTTTGAGGATACATTGCAGCCCATTGAGTTATGTAACCAGTCGAAAGCGCTTTCCACCATTGGTTGTCTCTCACTTCGACGATGTTTTTGAATATCACTGTGGTCTCAGAGACGTATGCGAGTCTGTGTTCACTGTCTCCCCATGTCTCCTTGTCGTTTGGATCCACAGGAAGAACAAAAGAAGCTGCATTTCTGTATTTCTGAAGCTGATAGCTGCAAAAAAAGAACAAGAAAGAAATCAAAAACCTAATCATTACTTGAGAAACAAGCTTCCTTTTAAAACTTTATCGGAAACATAACACGTGATTCTGTAGCTCTCACGAAGATCATAATCCCGTGGACGTTACCAGCCTGCGGGTTTGAATCGAATCTAACCAGTTTTTTTTTGGTTTTTGGTTCAGGTTCGGTTTAAAATTTGGTTCGATTTAGATCAGCTTTTCGAAAAAAAAAAAAGTTAAAACCAAATCATATTGATTTAACCAAATTTCAAACAAAATAACCAAAATTATATGAGTTTCTAATCAATTAAACTGAAAATCTAACCAGGTCGATTTTTTAAATTCAATTTGACACAATGTAGACAACCGAACTAACTGAGAACCGAATTACCCTAAACCGAATTAACCAAACCGGCATGCCTAGACACTACTGCAAAACTAACCTCAGGTGAAGATCTTCGCCAGTAGCGAATGTGAATGGCTTCTCGATGAACAACGCTTTAACGAGCTCAGCTGATAAGAACCACGAGCTCGACAAAAAATCAACCTGGAGGATCCGATCTAACGTAATATCATACGCCGGATCAGGCAAGTAAAGCCCCGCCTCCTTCGATCTGAACTTCCTGTAACTTGGAAACGTGAAATCCCTCTGCCGGAACGGGAGAATCCGCCCGATGCTTCCCAGAACCGAGTTCTCGTACTTCTCCGTCCCCGCGACGTGCGCGAGCATCTGAAGCATCTTCTTCCCGGGGATCATATCGTCGTCGAGGATGTAGACCAGATCGGCTTCCGTCTGAAGCGCGATCTGGAACCTTCCGTAGTATTTGAAGTCGTAGTTGGAGCTGATGAAGCTGATCCGAGAATCGTTGTAGCTCCCGGCGATTCGCCGGAGAGAAGCTTCGTTGGGGCTCCCGAAGGCCAGGACCCAGACATGGTGAAACGGCAGCGTTTGGTGGAGGAGGGAATCGAGCTGAGCGCAGAGCGTTTTTCTTTTGAAGTGGTTTAGTATCACTGTTACTTTGGGTTTGTTCGGCCCGTTTAAGGCCCATTTTGACTTCATCTTCATCAGGTCGTCTAAACTCTCGGACCCGAGGTTCTTCTTCTGGAAGTCCAAGACGTCGTCGTATAGCTCCCTTTTCATCTTGATCATCTTCTCGTCGTTTGATTTCTTCTGTGAGAAATCGATCTTCTCGTACTCGCAGACCTCTGCTGGAGATAACATCGACGGAATGTTATTATCCACCGAGTCTTGGAGATGGCTGACGACGTGAGGGGTGACAATGTAGCTACGCATGCTATGGGCCCATTTAGTGGCCCAAGTGAAATCCGGTTTAGTCCGTAAGTCAATGGAAGGACTCATGTAGTAAAGAAGCACGGTGGCGTAGACGGCAAATGCGAACTGAAGAAACGTAAGCACCGTCACGAAGTTGAGTTTCCGGGTAGGCTTTGGTTTTCCGGTTGCATATTCTCCGAAAATGCTCTCTATATAATCACCGCCGCTTCTCACCGCCGGTGGCCGGATGAAACCCATTTTCTCAGAGTCCAAAACCTTATTGATATACAGAAAACAAGAGAGATCATATAAGAACGTACTAGAGGCTGGTGTGTTTCTTCTTTCTCTGTGAGCTTTTTATAGCAATGTATAATATAGTATGAACAAGAAACAAACACAATTTGTATAAAGTGAGATTTGTAGGTGAAGAAGCATTGCACAAGGAGGAGATCACATGGGATTTACATAAGGAGGATATCACATGGGAGAAACGTTCATTAAGAATAAAGTAAAGTGTTGATAAAATAAAACAAAAAGTTTTTTAGTTATTGGTTGAATGTATTGAAATTAAATTACCCAATACCGTCAGATTTTGTAACTTGTTATATATTTTTCAAGAAAATATTAATTTTAAGGGATATTTTTTTTTTGAAAGGCATTTTAAAATGGATAACTAGGAGGGAAAAGCCGGGTTCATTGGCGTATAAAAAGGGATACATTTGCATTTAACACTTCCATATGCTATGTACTAGGTGTGAAAACAAAATAAAATTTTAATGCACTCTATTCATTGATGTTTTAGTTTAAAGATTTATGCAGCCTAATCGAGAAGGAGGCACATAGAGTATATTACCTTTGTGTACATGATCGATCGTATCTGTGGGAATCAAACCTTTTCTTCTTCAACAATCGATCCAGAGCTTATATTGTATTATAGTTCAGATTCTCCTTGAATAATGCAAAGCCGAAGTGAAAAATAGTTCAAGAATCGAAAGAAAGAAAGATTTGAGTAGAGAACGAGCTAATTGAAAGTTTAGAGTATAAAAACATTTTATACAAATGTTTCGTACAAGCGACGGTTTGACTTTGCAATTTGCACGTAGATACGTAGTTGAACTTTGCAGCAATTTGCCACCTTTTTCTTATATTGTATAGTCTCTCTGATATCTTAATATTCTACTTTTTAATGGACTTTAGCCGAACATTTTACCAGAAAAGCTCCATTTTAAATCTTTACATATATGTTTGACTAAAAATAATCTCATACACACTCACATACTAAAAAGTAACAAGAAAACAGCACTTAATTTAGGCATATTATCTTTTTCGTTTAGATAAAAAATATCACGGTAACTATTATTAACTTTACGATTAGTAGTTTTCGTTACGAGTTTTAAGGTCGGTCACGCATGTGTGACTAAAGTTAAGAATATAAAAGTATTTTTTAATCACCCAATCAGAAATACGGTGAAAATGATTGCTACCTTTTCAAAGTTGATTGCTTCTTCTGATACACTTAATGATCAATATACACATATGACATAGCAATATACGTGTCAACGTATATACGTAATATGTTCGTGTACAAGTTATAAAGTTTTTTTTGTCATAAAGTTAATAACTTTTCTTGTTTTTTTTGGGTAATACGTAAGAGTTCCCAGTGTTCCTTGCATTAATCAACTCATATCTTACATTTACATCACATTTCTAACTTAAAACATGCATGCACGCACTGTTTATCTCAGGTACATTCAATATGCAATATACATGTGATTTTATTTCTTGAGCTGCTATTGAAACATGTGATTTCAAAGGTGAAATTTTAACGAAAGTGAATCATGGTGGCCGGTCTCTCCAAATATAGAGAATCTTGTAATCATATACTATATTTTTCCTTAGGAGTTTTAGTTTGACTTATTAGAAACCAACCCATTTTGACGACCAAGCAGCTTCCTTGTTCCATACTTCGATTGTACCTAATATCTTTGGACCGACACACAGTCATGCAGACACGAAATGTATAGTGTAATTACTTATTAGAACTTCACCAAACTTTTGGATTTGGATTTTTTTTTCTTCTCTGAATCTAATATTTGTTTGTTTTGTATGATTTCGTTCCATGCGTTTGAAATTTTAATTACTAGGAAAGTGTAATGTTGAATTAAACAAAGACAAAGCAAAGCCGATACGTCACATGCACGTTCGCATATGCGGCTTATGAGCTCAGCAGGTTCAGCATACATGCAACTAGCAAGAATTCCTGTGTTAGGTATCAATCAGTCGATTCTGAAAATAGTCAATACACGATCCATAGAAGATATTGAAATATACAAATTAAAGAAGTGATATCGATCAATCTGCTTCTTTTGGTGATGCGACATGTATTTAACAGATAAGTACAAGGCATAATAAATGCAAAATACTGAAATGTCAATTTAAAAGGTACATATCATAGCATAAATTGATTAAATTCTTGTGTGCTACTCTTTTCTCCAAAAAAAAAAAAAACTCTTATGTGCTGCCTAGGATGTCGCCATCTAAGTATAATCAAATCTAGACTAACGATCCAATAGCTGATTGATCTAGGATATAACTATATATAATATCAAATTCTAGGCTAAAATATTAAACTCAAAATCGATCATTGATCAAACTAAATTAATTTCGCATTCATTGATATTTGACATGTTCGTCTAGTACTTTCATGCGTAAGATTACAGCAGATTAGGCTAGTTTCCATATATTCGTTGATTTTCTGAGCCTAGCTACTGGTCATATATTTATGGTCGTCTCATCCAATGAATGTATATAATCCAACCAGTTCGACCAACACCCTTTTTTAAAAAGGATAGACGATAATTGAGGGTTATCACCATCAAAATTTATGAGTATACTGTTTTTCGAGCTCAACTTTGTGTTGTTTCTACTTAATGTTAAAATTATATTCAAGGGAAAAGAACATTGATATTCCACGAAAATATATCCTTATATTGCTTGTGTGTGCATCATTAAGTAGTCAGAAAATATCCCATGAAACGTAAACAACCTCTATCTTTGCATTGGAAGGTTTGAAAAAATAGTTTCCATTTTTCTTATTTCCTCCCAATGATTTAGTATGTTTTATATATACAATTCTGAACAAACTAGAATAAGATCCAATACATATAACAAAAGGAATTGATAAGTCAGTTACAAAAAAAAGAAGAAGGAATTGATAAGTCCTAGAGTAATACGTGGCCATTCAGGCATTCACTTATATAGCGGGCTTTGGTGGATGAAAAAGAGTTTTAAAATTCGACTGACATAGAATTCTCTTTTAGCATGAATCACATACAATTCTTTAATTGATTTTTACTATCAAATGCTATTAATAACTATTTGACTTTTACAAATAAATATAAGTGTTTTGACTTTTTAAGACAATTTTGGAGTTAGATCTTGAGATCCAATGACAAAGGCTTCAAGCACATGAGCAAGTTGCCTTTCGGTTGTCTTCGGTTTATAAATACCAAACAAATAATTTATAATATGCACTGAAAACAATAGTAGAAAGCAATGACTTAATAATAACACATTAGTGCAAATAACTGTATAGTGTTGGCGTTGCAACTTGCATTTATGCTCCTCCTTTATATGCGTGTATACACACATTCATATCGACCAATGACTTAATGTGTGTCCAAATCAAACTACGCGACAAATTATCCATGGTAGGCCCACTAATATGGATTCATATTATCAATGGGCTAACAAGGCCTATGGATGTCCAAGTAAAAAATAATATGGAACTATTTCGGCTTAGATTTATAGTATATCAGAAACTTTTTAAAAAAATAGATTTATAAATTATAATAGGTCTATCAACTATCATCAATATTTTATCTATAAACACACGACGATTTTCTCTATAAACTTAGCTATTATTTTCTCCGTTATTAAGCATACAAAATAGCAGTTGTGTACGATATTTTTAGTTATTTTCACAATTTTAAAATTAAATTTTGATAAAATATTAAATCATTATATCAACTTTTCAAGTAGGCGGTAATTCATACTAAGAAAGTTTGTAAAATACAGTAGGACTCCTACTACCTCTTGACGCCGGAATATCTTGATATTGGATTGGTTTGTAAGTCTGTGTTTGCAACTTTTGAAGTGATTTGTGATCGTCGTCTTTCTTTTGGTGCTCGTGGCAACCGCTTTGTCTGTGCGATCCTTTCTCTCTCCCTGGTTTGAACCCGCTTTGTTGGTTTCTGGTTTTATTATGTAAACTTCTAGTCCTTGCTTAGAGTGTTAGTATTGTTGTAAATTTGGCTTCTTGTTTTGATTTATTTTTTGCATGTTCGTAGTTTTCTATGTATTATCTGTTAATTTTAAATTATCTACCTGTTAGCTAGTAGCTATAATAAAATTACCATCAATCCGTCAAAATCCATTAGTCTGCCAAATTTTGTTATCATGAATACTAGGGGAGTACACTTTCTCCACAAATCACAAAATTCACAACTCAAACACACGCTTATACCCTTCCAAACACAAGGAAAAAAATAGCAAAGTTATAATTATATAACTAGGAAAGTAGCAAAGCCACTCTTGCTAAAAATGCCAATAATATATATATATATATACCTAAACCAACATTTGTCCCATTTTCTTGTTCTTTGTTTCAAACCCCACAAGAAGCTAATCATTCAACTTATACCCCCAAAATTGAGAAATTAAGCATCAACTACCCTCCCAATTGCAAAACAATTCATACTAAGAAAGTTTGTAAAATCCATAATGTTCAAACCCCTTCCAGCAAAGCAATCACCTTAGCGAGGTCTTGGCCTCGCCGGAAAAGTAAGAGCCTGCCGAAGTTTCCTCTGAGCCGGTGGATTCGGACTCGAACTCGTCGAGTTCGACTTGGCACTAGCCAAAGGGCATCCAAAGTTCATTGTCTGAGAAAGATTCACCATATCCACCATCGACTGCGTCTGGTAACTCATCGTCGTAGTATCACTCATGTCACCTCTCGCCGTGGCTCGCTGCCACGAATGCGAGCTCAGACCAGCGAGCACATAAGCCCTACCCGAAGTCTCGTACACTTGTCGGCTCGCCATTCTCTCCTGCGTCTCCTTCAGCTCTGCACACAAAGACACACACAACGGATCTCCCTCCTGTCCCGAGACAGTCTCCGACAAAACCCCACGACAAGCCTCTAGAACCGAAACAGCTTCTGTTAGATCACCTCGCTCAGCTAAAACCCTAGCTTCGGAGATTGCTTCCGCCGCACGTAACCTGATTCTCTGTCTGTCAACTTCAACCGACACCACATGTCTTCCTTCCGACATCACTACCGGTCTGAGAATCTTCACTTCACCGAAAGTATTCAAATCAACAGTCTCTTTCGTCACTGGATCTCTATAAACGCATCTAACCTTGAGCAACGACATAGGATCTGAAACGCCGTTGACGACAGGGACATCAAGATTCACCAAGAAGTTCCTCTCTTCCTCAGCGTAGAGATCACCGATTCCGATCGAACCGGTTCTTGAATCCTTACCGCTATCAAACCGGTAGCTTCCAGCTTTAACCGAACCAATCCGCAGCCCAGGATGAACACACTCAACCTTAACGCATAGCTCTTGCACCATCACGCTGAGAAGACCACCAATGCACTGCGCAAAGGCGTCTTGTATAACCGTCTCAGACTCGATGAAAGAAAACGTCCCTCCTGAGTTCTCAGCAACGGAATGCATCAGGGAAGCGTCGTGGTCAGCGCCAAACCCAAAGGCATGAACCGGGATATGGTTCTCTTTAGGAAGAAGGAACCGGGATAAGGTTCCTTTAGGACCACCACCGTTGGGACTAGTCATGTTGTATGTATCTTGACCATCCGATAAGAGCACGATGCTTGACACAGAGTTCTTGAATCTACGCTCGGTCAAAACCTTTGCGCCTTTCTTCAACCCTTCAGCGATGTTAGTCCCTCCGTTTGAGACCAACGAGTTAACCGCTTGTAATGCTTCTTGTTTACCAGTCTCGTTCATGAGACGGAGAGGGAAGTTACGGCGTGCTGTTGAGGAGAAGGATATAACGGAGAGACGGTCGAAGGGGCCGAGATTCTGAATCACAAAACCCATCGCTCGTTTCAGCAACGCTAGCTTTGTTCCAGCCATGCTTCCGCTCACATCAAGAACCGTCACTAGATCAACAGGGGCTCTGCAAGAAGACGAAGAAGAAGATGAGCTTGAAGAGGACTTCGAAGCAGCAGGAGGAGCTTTTAGATTGATGAGCACAGCGAAGTCTTTAAACGGAACAGATCTCAACACTTCTGAAACCTCTGGATACGTTTTCACTTCTAACTTCCCTGTAACACCAAGTTTAGACTTCTCCAAAGCAGATTCAGCGGGACGGTTCTGATGTTCCAGAGCCTCATCGTCGTTAAAAACAGCAGGCTCGGTGTTGAAGATCGATGAGACTGGCCTTAGACGTTCAGGACGCGAAGAAGATTGGTTCTGAGACGACCTGCGTGGTGGTATTGTCATCCAAGCATCGTCTCTTGGTCTAACTATCGGTTTCACAGGGGACTTAGACTTAGCATTAGGGCTCTGAAGAGGGACCTCGTTCCATTTGGCACGACAGACGGGACATATCTGGTTGCCGTGTTTGACATTGGTGGTGATGCAGTGGAAATGAAACGAATGAGAGCATTCCGCTGTGAAGATTGCGTGGCCTTGTCCAGCTTTCATCGCCGTTAAACATATCGCACACGTTTTCTGCAGTTTCACAAAGCACAATGAAGGATTCAGATTCTTGATAAAGATTCTTAGTTTAAAGGAAAGTCGAAAACTTTATGAGATGGGTCATTGTTGTAATTACAAGAATCCAAAGAAACACTGACAATAGTGAGTCGTGTCATAGTCTCTGACACATATGTTTCTGTTACTATGAGGCTCTATTATTGAAATGATGCATAAAAAGAAGAGCAAAATGGAATCTTTCCATTACCATAATCTAAAAAAAGGTCAAAGAGACTTGAGTTTGAGTTTAACCATTAGGTTTAGTAGTTTGACCATTCAATAATCTTGGACCAAGAAAAAAAAAGTGGTTTCTTTGTTAGAATATGGAATACTGATCAAAGTTCTTTAGAATCTATGAGGTCAAACAATTAAAAGAACAATAGACAAAAGAGAGGAAAAGACAAAGGACATAGCTTTATAAAGTTAAAGAACAAAATTAACCAGATCAGTAATTAAAAGCCTTTTTAGGCAAATTTAACCCATAAAGATCAAAGTTGAAATAACAATAGCTCAAAAGCAAAGTTAAAGAAAATGTGAGCTTCAAACCAGATGCTTATGTATATATAGTTATCTAATTTAAAGGTTAAAATTTACAGTTTAGTTTACAGTAAGGATAATATCAAAGTAATAGCAGTAGATTTAGAGCACTAAGAAAGGTATCTTTCAACAATAATTGAAAAGTTGAATGCAAGAAAAGAAGATTGGTCCTTAGAAGTGCACTTGACTATTCACCAAAAAACTTTATATCCCATTCGGGAGAGTTGATAATTACATCACAACAAATTGCTCATCTTTCTTTAACAATACCAAGAAATAATGGAGAAAGAAAAAAAGAAACAAAAGGCACTATAAACCAGGGACAAAGACAGAACCCAGTATCTAATGGTTTGAATTATAAGATAAAAGTTAGTTTTGAAGGAGAGTCATTTACTAATCCGTCTGACTAATCATTCTACATTGTCATCTACTAATCCCTCATGAGCCCTCAAGGCATTATTCTTTTGACCACCAAAAAAAAATAAGATATTTCTTTCACCCATGGTTTTAAAAAAGGTCAAATGCTGTCAAAGTTTGTGAATCTATAAAACAACAGCTATTGGCAGATTTTGAAACAGTTTCAAGCTTCTTTTCATGATTTTATTCCCTTCAAATTAAATGAGTTTTTGTTTAGTCAAAAAGATCACTTGATGTACGTGAAGATCCCAACACTTTTTAGACAAAAAGTATTAGCTGAAGATTAAACAAATTAATAAAGTTAAAAATAGAGATACAAATAACCAAGAAAGATTAAATTTGAAGTAAATTAAATTAATTTTGGAGTTTCCAAGAAAGATTAGCCCTTGGATTTGCTGCCTCCCCGGCGATCCAACGGTGACCCAAAACGAAATTTTCACATTTTTGCTAAAATAATTTCGAAACTAAGCAAACAAATTTGACCGGAAAAATTCAATCTTTAGAAATGGAATGGAATCAAACGCATAGATGATAAAAAAAAAACATAAACTTTGAATCCTAAAAGGTATAAAAATCAAACCTTTGATGAGGATTTGCTAAAGGAGCGAGGCAATCGTAGACCAGAGGAGGAAGGCACCGGCGTGGTGGGCCTTGGAACCGTTACCGGAGAAAGCGAAACGGCGTCGTCGGATCGTCTCGACTCTTCGAGCGTTTTGGGAACGTAAAGGCACAGATTTACACCTAAAGCTATCTTCGCTTTTCGCCATTTGCTTCCCATTTCTTCTTCAGACAGAAACGAACGAACACACAAAGAACTAAACTTGGAGGGCTTGTCTGATTATCCGATGGAGAAGATCTTTTCCTTCACCTCTTATCTTCTGTAGACATTTTTTTTTGGTTAAGAGAAGATGGGTACAAATAATAATGAATGAGTCTGCAAATTGCAAAGCTTTCTTTGTCTGCTCATAGAGAGAGACGGTGGAGAAGTTTTTGACCTTTTTTAGATGAATGATGGGTGAAGGGTACTCTGGTCAATATTTCTCATTATGAGAACTTGGGATTATACCAAAGTTAAATTTGACCTTTGATTTTTTATGTTTTTTTAGTATTCTTTTTAAGTTTTTATTGGTCATATGCGACTTTTACTTTTGTTTTCTAAATTAAAAAATGTTGTCTAGCTAGTACATCTCAATTTGGTTTTGATTTGATTATGGCCACTTACTTTGCTGTTATCATTTAGAACTATTGTAGGACATTGTTTTGGTAATAACTGGCATCATATTTTTCGATATATTGCATCACATTTTGATAATTTATTAGAGTTCCCAAAATTTAGTTGATGATGTTCAACTTATAAGGAAATATCATCATCTTTTGGCTTTTAGTAATATGACTCGCTAAAAACCATTTTCTAAACAACAAGGCTAAGATATGAATTTTCAGTTAGCCGATTTTTTAAAAGGTTTTCAATATAAGAAAAAAGAATCCCAACAAAATCTCATTTCATGGATGCATCTACTTTTCTTCGTCCACAAGAAAATGACTGAATTATAGACTAGTTAGCGCTCATGAAATGTTATATGTCCAAGAAAAAATAAGATTGGAACTTATGGTGAAACTGTAAAATTTAAGCCGTTGAAGTAGTTGGAAATTAATCAATGCATGCATGCCTTGTATGTTTATACATAAAAAAAAGTTATTTGTTTGAAGAAGAAATTCATGTTGACTTGGCTTTTACAAAAAATTCATGTTGACTTGGCTATGTACTTTACTTCTTTGTTCATCAAAATTCAAAACAATCTACATATTTAGTTAGTTTCAACTTTCAAGCAATATCATCAGTTACTATTTTTCAAAAGATAAGTCATATCTTGCTTTAATATTTTTCAAAATATGTCATACCTTTCATTAATTTCTATTTTCTAAATTAGTTCAGCAGTAATGCCAAAACAGTCGATTGTCATGATTCATGATCATATCATCAACAACTTGAATCAGAATGTGTATTTTATGATAAAACATTACCCATTGTTTTGGATTTTCTCTTCGTCTCACAAGTAAGAACTCTTTTCAATGGAATTTAATAGACAGTCATAGAATGTTTGTTCGCCAACTTCTAACGACTGCTCTATAGTGAAAAAAATATTACATAGATTTAATTAAACCAAAATCCAAATCCTAAGATAAAGCTAGATAATTTATCTAAAACAGAAACTCTCGAATTTGTTGTAAATTCTCTTATTCTTTATTTTGAATTTTCAAATAAGTATTCTCCATTAATGTAGCAAGATATAATTTGAACAGAGAGAGGATTCTACCTACTGACATTTGTGGTTATAATCTCATATATATTAATTGAGGAGCATTACAACAAAATATAGCCACGTGTCATCGCCAGGATGATTTTCAAATTATTAGAAAATAGGTTGGTCAATCTAAATATATATTATACTTTTTATTAAATTAACTATCAAATTGATTAGTAATGCATAACAAATATTCTCCATTATTTCCTTAAATACCTAATATGATTAACTTATATATATGACAATTAATGATTTGAATAATAAAGATTTGATAATAATTTTTGTATCCTCCATACTTTTTGTTTAATTTATATTATTAAAATTTGTAAAAACAATCACATTAATCATATAAAAAATTAAGATTTTTCCTTATATGTTATATTTGAATTTTTTAAAATGAGTAAAAGTTACTTAAATTGTTAAATGTGTTACAACAAAAATTATGTGAATAATTGTTTAATTTATTTTTGTTTTTAAAAGATACAAATGATCATAAAATCATATGAATACGAAGTATAGTTTAATAGATATTCAGATTAAATATATATATACATAAATTATAAGCCATACAAAAATATATAAATACGTTAATTCCAAAATTTACATTGAAAATGTATTGAGACCTTAATATTTGAATTTTAAAATTTGCATTGAATATTTTAAAATGATTATAAATTACTAAAACTATGAAAAAACTCACAATGAAATTTTTTTATTAATAGTTTAAATTTTATTGTTACAATAAATATATAAATGTTAATAAAATCATATGAGTAGGAACTAGGAAGTTTCAATTAAATATTCATGTTAAAATATACTATATATCTATGTCAATATCATTGATATTTAATTATATACCATATAAAATAAATAAAATGATTGCTTTGATTTATTTATTTTGATTTATGTGCTTACTCCAGTTTATTTATATACATAATATATATTCGTTTCTCAATTATTCAATATATTTCTTATTTCATGATACGTAAATAAACACAAAATAAATAAAATATATAAAAATAATCTGTATATATAGTGTTCATCCTGCGTAATGGGCGGATGGTTAAGTGAATGTTATTAGTAATGTAACAAGTTATTGTGTTCATAAAAGTCATTGTCCTAAAATACGGCTAAACTATTTTCTATGTGTGAGGGTATGTAATAGGCGCGGGGGTGTGTGCGCATAGATTTATGGGAGTGTAGTCTCTTTATACTATAGAGGAAACTGATAAGGAAGTGCATTAAGTGTGGTTGAAAAGAGAGGAGAAATGAGTCGAGATTAGGAGAAAAGGAGGGGACAAAGATAAAGCAAAAACCTTCACAGCCATTAATTAGAACCCATTCAGTAGGTGGAGAAAATTGAAATTGTAGTCTATTACAGGGTGTCAACCATCATAAAATTTTTGTTTTTACAGAAAACACAAATCCCATGGAGAAAATCATACTATTTTTGATGAAGGGCGTTCCAGAGAAAATCATATTCAGTGAAAGAAAATATCTAATATTCACATATTTGGATTTTACAAAAAAAAAAAAGAAGATCACATATTTGGATTATAAAGTTGCTTAATGAGTAAATTTTGAGAATTTTTTTTTAACAGAAATCTTTTCATCAAGAAAATAGGGGACATGATTTATATGTTCCGTCCGTCTTAAAGAAAATAAGAGAGAAGATATAACAATATAAAAAGTGAAGACTCGTGTGAAAAAGATCCATTACATTTTTTTGATTCATTAAATTTTTTCTTAACTTATGTCGAGTACATATATTATATGTCATTACAAAAGTGTTTCCTCAAGAATAATACGATTTTGTATTGCGGATATTGTATTTTATACGATAAAATGTGTATTTTGTTTATAAAATATGCATTAGATATCCAAGGCATCGATCGTATCTAACATCTAACCAAGAATGCGAATTGAAAAAAAAAAGAATTAAAAAAAAATTGAACACTGGCACCCACCAAAAGTCAATCTCTGATACTAACGTCACCCCTAAAAGAACGGTCTCGTTTATTTGCATCCTCGGTATCTCGTGACTCTTGTCATGTTATTAACTTTGTTCTTTTGATTTTCTATAAACTAGATTCAATCTCCGCGGATAAGTATCTTTATAATTGACGATCATGTGTTTTGTAGTCTTGTTTGGATTGGGAGTATTATACATATTTTAGAAATAATGGAAAGCTGGTGATTATGAAATGTGTGAATATATATATGTATTTATACTGGCCATATTTTAAAATTAAAAAAGGTTGGTCTAATGTTTTTTTAATACCTGTTTAGTAGTAGACCAATTACTACCTCGGTTGTTGACCTCGGATTTTTTATATCGCCACCTTGAAACATTCTTATTTGTCCAACGACATCTGTGAAAACGTTTGTCTTGAATGTCAGGCGTTACTTTTTAAGAAATATCAAAATAGGTATTTGTTTACCTTGTAAGTAGTTGGTAGCAGTGGCTATGTTAATCAATTGTTTGTATTGGAGAGGCTGAAATTTGCTATGAGGCATCATTGGATTTCTTCCTCTATTTGCTCAATCGTTGGTGCTGTGGTGATTTGAATAATGTATTGCTGGGTAGTGAGCTTGTATCGTTGAGTGTTTTCTATGAGAGCAAAATACTGAATTTGATATATCTCGTTTTCCTCCAGGATCCGAGATGTCTCCTCTAGAAGTGTCTTATCAAACTTTCCTTCATATATCTCCCCCTATTTCCATAATATATAATATAATCATTTGTTTTGGGAGTTTTCTTGTTTTGATAAAATAATAAAGTTATCACATACCTTGATGTCGATACAAAGGAATGATGTATCAATATACTGGTTTTTATTTTTATGATTGAAAGTTTCCCATATACGAACCAATTTTGGTGACATTGTAACTCCTCTCTTCTGATAAAGTAAGAGAAAACAAATTATATATGAAGAATAGTTTTAGATTATCAGATGATCCAATTTTAAAGGGACTAAATAAGTCATTTGCTAAGAAGACTATATTCTACGTTGCTATGTCATTATTTTTTCTGAAAATAAGAATATTGATTGGCCTGCGACATCATTACCAACAACTTCATGAGAATTCTAGCCTTATTGCTTAAACGGAAAGCTAAGTAAATAATTCTCTATCTCTTGGTAGACAAACGAAATCTATCAAAGAGAAAACACTTCAAACATAACATACTTTCTCAAAGTTCTGTATCATATGCCAATATCAGAAACGACATTTTTTTACATGGCAGAGAAAAAAGCAGATCACATGTACTAAGAAAACCAGGGTAGACTTCTATGTCGAATACAAATATTTAATGAAACATCACTCTTTTCCTCTATTTCTCTCTATTGCTTTACGCACACAGCTCTGTTCTTGTGTGTAATTTCCTCTGGATATGATAAACTCCGTATGTATACTTGGTTGGGTTATTTTTTCTCGGTTTAATGAAAAGATAATTTATTTTTATATTACATCCATATTGTGTCAAAACCAGCTGAGATCTTGTTTTTTCTCTAAAGGTTGGTTTTTTTCTTTAACAATATCAGATGAGAGATGGAAGAGGAGGTAAACATAATCGAATAACAGTATTCGAATAGCATATGTATTCTAAAACTAAGCATAGCTTAGAAGGATAGAATCGGTGAGTGAAGGAATGTGAGAGTGTTTTAGAGAATGAGTACTCAAGTAGTAAGTTGTAACCACATTACTCTGAAACCACGCATATTTGGTTTCAACGTTGGTCCAAAAATGCGTGATGTCTAACTACAATAAATTGACTAATCATAAACATAAAGTATGAATTTATTATAACATAAATATAACCAAAAAGATAATAACTAAGATAGGTATATTAGCTGTAAAGAAAAAGACCGAAGCTGAAATGTAACAAACCATAGTCTTTTATTAAACCAAAGCCGGTAATAAAAATTATTATCCAGCTAAGTGCAAAGTCTTAAAAATAAGAAACAAAGCATAGTCTTTTTTAATAAACCAGAAACCAGTATGTAAAATTTTCAGCCACATTTGGCACGTTTAGCCTCCTCTAACTCAGTCATATCAGAACTCCTCTTCACCCTCTCATCTGCAGATTCATCAGTCCCAATAGAATGACCATCCCCAAGATCATCCAACTGCAGAGCTTCCTCGGTAGAAGGAACATTCACGTTTTCTTCTAAGTCGCCATTAGCTACTGGAGCTTCTGGAGGATGCACCTTTGTGACAGTTAATGACTTGGTCTTGCCGGTCAAATTGTGGGTCGAGACCTTCACAATGAACTTGTGAGTTGTTCCAATAGTATCAATCAGAGCTTGTGGCACAGGGACTACGTGATCATCTCCTACGCCCTCGTTGGCCTATGACAGATTTTAACATTTTTGAGAACACATTTAGAAACTTGTATGATGTCAGGTTAGTAATTACCTCAAAGTAGTTCTCAACCAATTCCGAAGCTTTCCTCCCAGTCAGTTCAAGTCCAGCATCACCGAGAAGAACAAAAGTCGCATGGTCACTGTTGTCATAGACAGAGAGCCTCGCGAGGTACCTGTGACGGGAGAACATTAACAATGGGTGAAATCTGTGACTATGAAAATCATATCTAAGAAAAGACAACTAAATCCAACATCTAAAATTAAAAATCTTGTTCCTAGTGATGCTGCTTACTAAGCTCCCATGTAATCCAACCAATATAGAACACAACTAAACACAATATATATAAGAGCACACGAAGATAAATTATAAGTCTTACTCTGCAACGCCGGCGACTTCATCCTTTCCACATTTCTTACACATAAGCTTGGTAGGACCTTTTGTTGCCTTAGTCTTGCACCCACCGCAGGCAATATAATACCATGCAGATCCATGCACAACATCATCAACTGTGACTGTGCACTCAAACCAAGCAACCTGCGCAATGGTAATATGAAATATCATAAATAACCAACAACAGCACAATTAATCCTTAAAAAGTATGAGATGTTGTACCTTTGCTCCTTCCTTCTTCATGTACGAAAATAGCTCCCCAATAGTAACTGTCTCGGTCTTGGTGACAATATCAGCATTAACCCTGTTAGCTACATCTGAGTTCGAGCTCAACCTTGAGTAAATGACCCACGAAAACCAGGTAAATGACCCACGAAAACTGAGCAAGACAAACTATAAAAAGGCTTAATCGACAAAGTAACACTTACCAAGTCAGATAGTCCCTCGTTGGTTGGACATCCAGGTCAAAAAACACACGAGAAGGTGATAGGGTGTTGAGAGTCAAGGCGCCTGAAGTATACACAATGTTTTCATATCAAGAAAAAAAAAGTAGCAACACAAAAGATTAAAAATTCATTCTATTAACATGTCTAACCCATAAGTAACATTTTAGCAACACTTACCTCCAATTCGCTTCGGGTTTAAAGTGGTCACCAAAATAACACTTGGAGTGCTTCCATGCGATTTAAATTTCTCACAGAAATCCGTGGCAGCCTTGTCCCATAAACAGAGCTTCATCACAGGACCACTGCAACATACCGAGACCATCTGATAAGCTAAAAGGAATATGTATAGATCAAAAACATAGGGAACAACTTACTCATATGTCTGAACGTGGACCAAAATACCGAGTAGAAGATATCACGTCCTCATCAAGCACAAGGCTGTCACTCAGAGTCTTTCCATTCACCAATTTCAGGTGACCAATATAATCTGCAAAGACAAAAAACAGAAACTTCATACTCTATATGGTAAATAAACAGAGGATTCAAACCAAAACAACTACGACTGAACATAACATCATCCAACTAAACAGGCCAAACCATAAAATACGATGGAGCTTACCATAAAGATCCCTTTCTTATCACAAGCTGCTTCAAACTCTTCATATCCATAGAAGAACCGGTCCTCAGGAAACAGAACCAAACTGTCCTTGAGATCGCAGAGTATAGAGCTCCATGAGAAAGTAACGATCACGTTTGGTTCAGCAACCCGGTACCCAACCTTGCTCTGAGACCCATAGTAATTCGTCAGTTTGTAAATGGAACCGGCCACCATGTGTGGCAAATAGGTGTCAATCCTTCCTGGTGGGATAAATCCTTGGATCACAGTACCCTGTTGATAAAGAAACGCAACCACTAAGTATCTTTATCAAGCAAGCAAAACAAAAAAAAAGACATGTCGGAATAAACCTGTTCGTCAACCAGAAGCATCTCAAGGCCAATCAGTGTCTTCGTGTATGGGTTCCGAGCCTCCCAGTAATGGATCAACCTAAACCTTAACTGGCCTTCATGTTGTCCGAGTTTAACATCTTTGAAGAACAACAATTCTTCAGTTTTGCTCGGCACATCGGAGAACACTATCCCCTTGCCGTCTCGTTTCTTCATCATAGAATCGACGGAGACAGATTTGCCGGAAGGAACACAAGTTTGGCCGGAGAGATTGGTCGGATCGGCGGAGGAAATAACATCTTTTCCGTTTGGTTTCTTGGAGATGAAATTGCTGGAAACAGGAGATTTGCTCTTCGAATTCATCGTCTAAGAGAGGTTTTTTTTGTGAAACAGATCCGAGAAACAAAAGATCATTATAAAGGAACTCAGGGGAAGGAAAACGAAAAGAACTCATAAATGAGAATTGGGGAGGATTGATTGCAAATAGATGGAGTGGTGTGTTGAATGATCGACAAAACGGTGGAGAATCGGAATCGACGAAGCGACGAAGGGAGGAGAACAAATCGAGTAGGGTTTCACGAGAGAGACGGCGTGAGTTAGCTAATGTATAACAATACTGTGGGCTTTAAACAAAATGCCAGGAAGCCCATGTTTCCCAAATTAACAGCAGCCCAATCTTACCGCAAGACGTGGTGACGTGGCCGGATGCAAGGTTCTCCATCTCTCAATTTGTTTATGGGCTTCACGGGCCAAACGCATAACACTACAGATTTTAAGAAAAAAAAAACACAAAGCCCATGAGAAAGAAAGCCATGATGACGTGGTGAAAAAAACAAACCCTATTGGCTGATTTTAATTGTCCTACGTGGACCCTCTATATGATGAGAGTATTCTCCTTTTATTTAGTGTTAGATTCCACGCTCATATATCCGTATATAAACACATATACTTATAATAAGTTTGAAAATCAGATTGTCTGTCCTCTAAAACTTTTGAAATCAATGCCAAAAAGAGTACATCTCTAGTGGAAATCATATTCAATTCAAATCAGGGTTGAAAATAAATTATAAATTCAAACAAAGTCTAAATCAAATAATTTAACTGTCCTTAGATCATTTTGAGTTGAATTTATATTAAACAATTATGTCAGTATATGAACTTCTTTTGGCTTATTTAGTTTATATCTCTTTGATATATTTTCTTTTGATTTGTTGCTTGAACATAATTTTTTCAAAGTCGGTTTAGTTTAACCTAATCCTTATATTCATCGTAAAAAAAAATCATCGTAAACAGACGGTAAGACCATTGTAGCTAAGTTTGTTTTCTTCTTGTGGTATTTTTGATGAGTTGGAACATCACAATCTTTTTTTTGCGGATATTATATCATATACGTATTTTATAAATATATATTAATTGATTTGAGATCATCCAAACAGTCTGAGAGTTTTTTGCTCTCTGAAAAAAAACTCTTAAACTCTCAAACTTTAAGATTTTGAATAATTATTTTATTCAAATTTAAACAAAATTCTTTTGAGATTTTAGTATTCAAAACTTAGAAACATTATTTATTTTTGATCTTTTTTTTTGTAATTTACATATAACTATACTAGTATTAATTTTATTATTCATTATAATTATATTTCACCTAAGTATTCAAATATATCTTATATATATGTAATGTTATGTTGCATATAAGTACTACTATTTAAGCGGTCTTGATAGGAAGACGATTTTTCTCTCCCAGGTGCTGTTCCCAAAGAAGGTCTTTGCCCACTAGTTACTAAAGTGTTTGCAAAGTTGACCTTTCCTCTTTTGGCAAAACTTTCGATATTCGTTCTGCCTTTTCAAATTTTTTTCTCTCTTTGGGGTTATCCACCGGTCAAAATACGCCCCTGCGCTTTAACCGCCGGGTTCTACCCCCGACTCCGTCGGAGGGTCCGTCTCAGCCGCCGCAGTCTACTTCCTCTACACCGGAAACGCTCTCCAAAACACTACTCTCAACCATGAAAGCTCCACCAGTACTCAAACCGGCGCCTCTGCTCTCCTCCACCGCTTAACCGACTCCTAGGGATCTGTCTCGGCTTCTTACTACGCCGCTGTAGTCCTCCACCGTCTCTGGTCCCGCCCTAACTTTACTACTGGTTGTAGTTGTTCTTCCCAGCTTTCCAGCTTCCCATCTACAACAACCTCTCCCCACTACGATGACTCACCGGTACTCAAGAGCTGAGAAAGGAAAAGGGAAAGAAGAGAGTCTCCTCCCTCGAAAACCTCTCATTAAAATGCCAGAAACCAACATTGATGAACTCATTGAACGCAACAGATTCACTCTCATTGGTAGAATTACCAACCCTTCTATTCAAAGGACAGGAGCCCTCGTTGATTTCTTCCTCCAACAGTGGAGTGTAGTTGGTCGCATTATAGGAAGACCTCTTGGCCCGACTCTGTTTCAATTCGGTTTCGAGAATGAGCAGGATCTTCAAGCAATTCTTTCCAAAGCTCCATACCACTTCAAGAAATGGATGATGATTCTTCAGAGATGGGAACCAATCATCTCAGATACCTTCCCAGCGCGCAACCCTTTCTGGATCAATGTCCATGGAATACCCCTCCACTATTGGACTGAGGGAGCTATCAATGCCATAGGCGCTGCTTTGGGACCCATAGATGTCCGTGATCCTGGTAAAGCTAGACTACGAGTTCAAGTAAATGGTCTGAAACCACTCATCATGAAAATGGATATACAATTACCTTCTAATGAGGTTGTGGAAGTGGAACTTGAATATGAGAAGCTAGAGAAGCATTGCTTCTTCTGTAAGTCACTATCACATGAGAATGGAGACTGTAATTTTTGACCTTCTAGCAACCAACAAGAAGACAGACGTTACCTAGGCATTTCTCAGCAAAACACCTTGGCAAAGATCGAGGATGGCAGGAGACGCCAAGAGGAAAGGAAGCAGGCTCGCATCCAACAGAATTTTCACAGAGACAGAGCTCGTTGGCCAAATTATAGAGGATCTAACAGGACTGAATCCTCCCTTCCTCGTTATGCTCCTCGTGCTCCTTCCCAACGCAGCTCAGACTTTGAATAGAACCAAATGCGCTATGATGATAGGAACTTGACACGCCATAACTCTTCCTCTCTCCGTAGAGTCTCACCTCAGCACAGAAACTCTTTCTCTCGCAGCTCTCTGGATAGATTTTCTTCAGGGCATCTACACCACCGTGAAACTCGCTCTGGTGTGGAACCCTCCAGGGACTCCAGACCCCCTTCTCACAGAGAAACTAGACGCAGTCCTCATCGCTCTCTAGAGATCAGTCCTGCAGGGATCTCGCTGTATACACCTCAAGCCTCCAACCCTCTCTCGAATGAGAGAGTGTCTGCAAAAGAGAGACTGTCCACCCCCTCACAGCGTACTCCATCTTCTCCTACAAAGGAAGCTAGCTCCATTTCAAATCAATCCTCTGCTACCAACCCGACAAGCTTACGCAACAAATCACTACTTGCATCCCGTTTATCGGATCCCCGTTCTGGACTCCACTTGAGTGAGGATCGAGTCCCTGCAAAAGAAAGGTTGTCTATTCAGACAGAGAGAATCATCAGGGATGTACTGGTAGTGTCACCTCCTGACCTCGGGTACCTGCAAGACGCCAACTTCCAGCACTGTGACGACACCTTCCAAGCTCCTGCTCTACAAACCATTACTCGCCCGTCGAGTTCAAACGTCCTTCTTGCAGGCAGGCTTGGACCATGCGAGAGATCACCCATTCGAACTCTTAGTGAGGATCGAATCCATGTGTCACTTCGACTTGGCCCTCTCCAATCAGATAGTACCGAAGACGACTCTCTCAATGAAGATAGACAACAACTTCGCTTGAACAAACTGGACAAGGCAGCGGAGAAAAAGAAGAGGTCAGCCAACAGTCCTGTTCAAACTGCAACTCCCAAAAAGAGGCGTGTCATAAAGGCAACCAGCTCTCCACGACGGAAACTCCTGTTAGATGCCATTACAGCAGGAAAGCGAACTTCATCTAGGAAGAAACAAACCACTGCCCCTGCAATCAAACTCATACCGGCAGCAAAGAAGAATGGCAAAGGAAAGGGGAAGGATTTTCATCCCCTCCCAAAGTCTCTTCCTTAGCATGTGTAAGCTGGAACTGTCAAGGGATTGGGAGCACCTTGACATTCCAGCGGATACGGGAATTCCGCAAGAGAATTTCTCCGGCAGTTTTGTTCCTAATGGAGACTAAGCATCAAGACGAAGATCTCTTCAAGCTATTCAAGAACTCGGAGCTATCAAATCACTTCAGAGTGCCTCCAATCGGCCTTTCGGGAGGCCTCTCACTGTCATGGCGCGATGATGTTCAGGTGGAGATACTCTATTCATCTGTTAACATTATCGATACTAAAAATATCTGCACAGGGAACATCCAACTTTGTCTCCTTTATTTATGGAGCCCCTAATCCTGCTGATCGCCCTAAATTCTGGAATAAACTAACGGAGCTTGGAGCCGACAGAGATGATGCATGGCTCCTAACAGGCGACTTCAACGAGCTTCTTGACAACTCTGAAAAGGTTGGAGGTCCTGCCCGTTGGGAAGGATCCTTCATGGCTTTTAGAAGTTTTGTCTCTCAGAGAGACTTATGAGATCTCCAGCACTCCGGCATCATTTATCTTGGAGAGGGACCAGATATAGCCACTTCATATAGTCTCGACTAGACCGTGCAATGGCTAACGTTTATTGGTTCGAGCGCTTCCCAGTCGGTCCTGCGAGTACCTTCGTTTTAAAGATTCGGATCACCGCCCCATAGTTACTCACTTTGATGTCTGCCGCAAGAAGAAAAAAGGCCTATTTCGATGGGAAAGACGCCTTAAGGATAAGCCGGAAATCAGAAGCATTGTTGAGGAACAATGGCAGATTGATCCCTCAGCTTCTGTCCTAGAGAAAATTTGTAAGGTCCGACACAACATCATTCAGTGGGTACGGGAAAAAAACCTAAACAGTGGCCTTCTGATCCAAAACACTCAAAAGGAGCTGGAAGAAGCCCTCTCTAGCCCTTCCCCAAATCCGGATTTAATAGGCTCTCTCACGGCTTCACTAGAAGGAGCTTACAAGGAGGAAGAGCTCTATTGGCGCCAACGGAGCCGTATTCTATGGCTCAGTAGTGGAGACCGAAACAACGTTCTTCCATGCCTCGACGCGAGGTCGTCGAGCTGTAAACAAATTTTCAGTCATCGAAAACCTGGAAGGACAAGCCGTGTATAAGGAAGATGAGATAGTTCAATGTATAACCGACTATTTCTCCAATATCTTCCTAGCACAATCACCTGATTCATCGTCGACGGTGGAGGAGAGTATCACCCAACTTGTAACTGCAGAGATGAACCAGACCTTAATTGCTCCACCCACATCCCTGGAAATTAAAGAAGCGCTCTTCTCTATTCATCCCGACAAAGCTCCCAGACCAGACGGGTTCTCTGCGAGTTTTTACCAATCTTTTTGGGATATCATTGGCAAGGATATTGTCCAGGATGTTCAAGCTTTCTTTGCTACTGGTTCGCTTGACCCGAGACAAAATGAAACTCATGTTCCTCTCATCCCGAAAATCACTGCTCCAAGAAAAGTCTCAGAGTACCGACCGATTACCTTGTGTAACACACACTATAAAATCATTGCAAAGGTCCTTACGAGACGGCTTCAGCCACTGCTCCCTAGTCTCATCTCTGAACACCAATCTGCGTTTGTCAAAGGACGATCCATCTCGGACAACGTGTTGATAACACACGAGATGCTCCACTATCTCCAGCACTCCGAAGCCAAAGTCCGCTGCAGCATGGCGACTAAGACTGACATGAGTAAGGTTTTTGATCGCATCGAATGGAGCTTCCTCCAAAATGTGATATCTCGCTTCGGTTTCCATGAAATATGGATCTCTTGGATCATGAGCTGTGTCACCTCAGTATCCTACTCTTACCTCATCAACGGAGCAGCTCAAGGAAAAGTTACGCCCTCACGAGGAATCAGACAAGGAGACCCGCTGTCGCCGTATCTTTTTATCCTTTGCTCGGAAGTATTATCGGGATTGTGCAAAAGAGCCCAGGTACGAGGCGATGTGATCGGGGTCAAAGTAGCTCGTGGTAGCCCTGCCATCAACCACTTACTTTTTGCCGACGACACGATGTTCTTTAGTCAAACGGATCACCGAAGTTGCCTAGCTTTGATTGAGATTCTCCGCAAGTATGAATCAGCCTCCGGTCAATTTATTAATTTGGAGAAATTGGCAATAACTTTCTCAGCAAAGATCCCTTGTGACACTAAGCGACGCGTCCGAGACCAACTCAAGATTCTGAACGAAGGTGGAAATGGCAAGTATCTTGGTTTGCCGGAGAACTTCAGCAAGAGAAAAAGAGATATTTTTGCAGCAGTAGTGGATCGCCTTCGTCAACGAGCCCATAGCTGGACTTCACGTTACCTTTCCGGGGCTGGAAAGATGATACTCCTTAAGACTGTATTGGCAGCCATGCCAATCTACTCTATGTCTTTCTTTAAACTTCCTATGTCGCTCTGCAAGCAATTCCAGTCCGTGCTCACACGCTTCTGGTGGGACGCCTCACCCTCTATCCGTAAAATGTGTTGGGTGTCTTGGGAAAAGCTCACTCTCCCAAAGAATGTTGGAGGCCTTGGTTTCCGAGAAATCGCTCAATTCAATGATGCTATGTTGGCAAAGCTTTCTTGGAGAATGCTAAAGGAACCTTCATCCCTTATGGCAAGAGTCCTAGGCGGTAAATATTGTCACAGCTCGTCTCTCCTAAATTCGACAGCCTCATCCTCTGCATCCCATGGCTGGCGTGGCGTCTTGATAGGTCGTGATCTCTTGGTGAAGCGTCTGGGATGGGCCGTTAGTTCTGGCACAAAAATAAATCTCTGGTCAGAACACTGGCTCTCAACTGAAGAACCTCTAACTCCGATGGGACCGCCAACAGCTGTTAATGCATCCTGGACAGTAAGCAAGCTCATCAATCTGGAGACAAAAGAATGGGACGTCGAGCTAATCAGAGAAAATCAACCTCAGTATGAGGCCTGCATTTGTAAGCTCATCCCAAGCTCACTAAATATGTCTGATGAACAAGTCTGGTTGACAAACACCTCAGGTCAATATACTACAAAGTCAGGTTACGCCATTGCCAAACTGTTTAATGGTCCTAACCTCCCCCCCTCGTTTGACTGGAAGAAAGAGATTTGGCAAGTTGATACCTCCCCAAAGATCAGACACTTCTTTTGGAAAGCAAATAGTAAAGCCCTCCCTGTTGGCTCTGTTTTGGCGACTCGAGGCATCGAGATTCCCCCTGCCTGTAAGCGCTGTGGAGCTCTGGAAACCGAAATCCATGTTCTTTTGCACTGTCCGTATGCATTGAAGGTGTGGGATCTCGCTTCGTGCCTATTTAACCCGAACTCCCACAGCATCGCCTCTGTTTCTGACCTTCTTCACCAGTGCCGTAGGATGATCTCGCTTCCTCCTTTTGGCCTAGGAAGCATGCCTCTCTATCCATGGATCCTTTGGATTCTATGGACAAACAGAAACAAGCTCCTCTTTGATCACCGGGAGTTCTCAAAAGAGAACACTATCCTGAAAGCGATACAGGATTCTCGAGCTTGGAAGGCGGCTCAGACTTTTGTCTCAAAGCCTTCCCTACCACGGAATGTGGTTCCTCTAGTTAATTCGCAGGCTGCTAACTCATATACTTGGTCTTCTTTCTCGGATGCAGCTTGGGACCCAGCTTCAGGAAACTGTGGAATCGGTTGGCAACTTCGAGACACGACCAACTTCATCACAGAAAACTCTACCTCACACCGGCGCTCTATTCCTTCTGCTCTAGTAGCGGAAGCCCTGGCGGTTAAGGCTGCACTTCTTGCTGCGGTATCCTCTCATGTTAGGAGCCTCATCATGTTCTCGGACTCAAAGAATCTCATCTCGTTTTTGAACTCTCAAGGGCAATCTGTGGTTCTTCAGGGTGTGCTACATGATATCAGGACTCTGGCTAGTTCTCTAGACTCTATCTCGTTTCGTTTTATTCCGCGTTCATCAAATGTTGATGCTGACTCACTTTCGAAGTCAGCCTTGTATTGTCTTTCTACCTCTGCACTCTCTGTAGCGTAAAGCAATTTCCCTTTTAATTCAAGTATTAGTTTGATCAAAAAAATCTTATATATATGTAAATTATCAATAGATAAAATATATAAACATGTTAAAATAAAAACTAATGTAAAGTAATATTATTTAAAATATAATTATTATTTTACACAAGAATTTTATTAAGTTGAACAATATATTACAAAATAAAGATTAAATGTACAAGAATAAATATTAGGGTAAATCTCCAAAAATCCCTAAAAACATTTTGACCAAAAACCATAAATAAAAGGCGATCAAAGCATGTCTGAATAAAGAGGTAAAAGATAATTCTAACATTACTTTATAAATATAAATAAATATTTAACTAAATAATAAAAATATTTTTATTTTTATTTTTGATTTTTAATCCAGTTTTTATTCTTTGAAATTTATTATTTTCAAATTTATTCTTTGAAATTTTAGTTTAAAATCCGATTTCTTAAAACTATTTCTAAATTTTTATTTTAATTTTAAATATTTATTTTAAAAATCTTAAATCCCACCCCAAGTTTCATCCTTGAGATCTAAAAATTCTAAGTCCAGAATAGTTAATCTTAATGATATAAGTGTTTTTTTACTCTCTTTAATGATACATGTTTGTCATTATAACTTTTCTGTGTTATGTTTATGATAAAAAAATTATAGTGGCCAAAAAAAAAATTATAGTGCTATCCTATATAATTTTCTAAATAGTACACACATAAATATTAGAAAAATTCAAATCTATATATTGATATTAATAATCAGATAGATTTTAGAGACTCTAGATTTTATCCCAAGCCAATAAAATTGTTAAAATATTGTCCATAAAAAATTTGTTGTAATAGATTAATGTTATTGTTGCTCTTTCCTTTGGTGTAATAATAAAAATACTTGATTTCAATAAAATTTTAGCTCGTAATTTTCAGAGAAAAATTAAGAGATTCATTTTTACTTCAATAATCATTGTTTGATTATATATATAGGAATACTATGAAAATAACAATTTAGAGTAATTTGTATTTTTATATTTTTTTAATTAATGTGTGTATGTTAATATTTTATATATTTTGTGCTATAGTAAATCGTATTTATAAATATTATGTTTACTATTTTTATTGAGTATTAATTATTTATCTATATTACTTTTAGTGACTATAATTAATTTATATTTAAATGGAAGGGTAAAATGTAAACTACATAAGATTTTAAAAGAAAAATTTGGGATTTTTTTCTTAAAATAATTCATCTTCAAATTGTTATCTAGAAGATTCTTGGTCCTGACTCCTGAGGTTTGGAGATGCTATTGTTAAGAAAGTGAGACGTCAAATGAAAAATAAATAAATTATACTATGAAAATGGATTTTGGATAAGATGTCAAATTGTCAAAGACCAAATCCGAAAGTTTCTCACTGGTTTGCGCTGAATGTTCCATCGAGTTCTCTTATTTACATCACCGCCGTTTTGTTTGAACTAAACATCATTTTCGCTTCTTATTAAAAAAAAAGTATTTATATGGTATGATCGACTAAGATACATGTTGCTTGTACTCTCTCTTTGTTCGTTACTCATTACTACAAATTTTATATGTTTTTTTTTGAAACTTACAAATTTTATATGTTTTATGTAACATTTTCGAAGTTTAAAAATAAAAATGATCGAGAATTAAAAATAACAAAACAATGGATATGAATCAAGATGTTTTTTTTTTTGTGAAGATATGTGCCCAACCTAGTCGAGTGACAAGCTTTCGAATCTAACCGGTGACCAAAGATTAAAAAGAAATATTTCATTCTTTACTATTTCTAATTTATTTTACCATTTATAAGAAAATGTTTTTCTATTCCTTGTAATTTCTTTTATTCTAGAAGAATAGAGAACAAATTTGTTTCTTACCAAAATTGATAAGGAATAATCTTCTTCTTTATTCCTCTAATTTAATTCCTCAATGTTTTTCCTTATTCATTCCTAATGTTCCTATGATGATCACCAGTTAGACCATTCGTCTTCGTGCTAGTTTTTCTCCGACTTCTACGTGAAGGTTTTAGACATAAGCGGACTTTTTTTCTGTAAAAGAGATGAGAAGTAATAGAACGTTTTTATATAGATTAGAGTAGATTAGATAGAACGGTTCTTCAAAAAAACTTAAATCCAACTATAATTTGGTCTAAATAGATGGGGTGTAGCCAAAAAAACTAAGATGTATCTTATCTATCTTGTGCATATCTAGATTTGAAGTTTTTTGAAAACTATAATATAGATGGTTTAAATATCCAATGTTAGGCATTTACTGGCTATAATAGGACTTTAAGTGTAACTAGAGATTTTGCCCGGGCTATGCCCGAATTTATACAAAAAGCATTATATTTAATATATATTATATCTACGTTCTAAAAATATAAATAGTAGATTGAATTCAAAATGAGCAAAACTCCCAGTTTATTGTTTTTACTATCTAAAATATGTATGGGATGGTGATTGGTGATTATACAATTTAAGTCATAAATTTTGTAGACTGTAATTTTCTTATTTGTTATTACGATATTTGTAATCATAGAAATATGTATTTTCACATGAATAAATTGAATCCAAAATTGACCAAAATACTATTTTTTTTCTAAAACCAGTAAACCAAATATATAAAAAACTTAAGTTAAAACGACCACCCAAAACTTGATATATCATATAGACTAAACCACAACTCTCCAGATTAAGTAAAGCTTCTTGCCCGGAGAAAGATTCCACATTGCTACTTACACTCCGGTTAAGAGATCTATCTTAGGCGAGACATTGTTACCATGAAGTAGATCGCGGACCTTTGAGTACATCATACACATGTGACGGGTACCCTCCACCACCATTGCTTTGTGATGTGATCCTTGAATTTTCCTTCAGCTTAATATTCTCAAACATATACTACTTCTCTGCCTCAACCTTGGTCACCCTCTGTTTCAGATAGTTACTTGTGTGCGCATTCCTCCTCAAACTTGTCCATTTTTGTAGTATAATCCTTGCAACCTCTCAGCCTCCTATTATGCTTTGTTAGCTTTAAGCTGTAACATGTCTGCCTCTGCTAGCTTCAGCCTCGCATTCTCTTTATCTCGTCTATATTAAGTTTCTTCTTACGCCTCTCTGTTTTCAGCTCTGGTCCTTCTTCGGCTTTGTCTTCAAGCTCTCTATCGTGAAGTCTTGAGAGCCAGGCGTATGTTCATGAACAACCTTATCTTCTCCTCAGACACTATTTCTCACATGCAACTATTCACAGCGTCTAACTCATCTCTTCAGAAACATGGTAAGGAAAAGGTTACTAAACAGACAAAGTAATTTTCAGATCCGATTCTCACAAACGGTCAAACCTGATACCCACGTAGACCGTGCCATTGCATGACCAATACTTAACAACATTTCTTTGTTTTGTATGCCTGTTCATTGAAAAATAAAAAGCTCAGATTAATAATAGACATAGTATAACCAACGTTCCTTGATTGAAAAGGTAGATATTAATACAAAGCTCAACAATGTCCTTTGCAGAGACATGTAACCATCACAACACTTGGTTTCCGTAAAAGAATGAGTGAACCATTCTTTAAAGAATGCAAGAAGAACCTTATTGCTTATTGGTGCCGCAGGAAGGAGTTTTGCATTTTTGATTGATTTAGAAGAATCTCTTGCCCCATCGATCTTACTTAGGTGGACACTAATTCCTTTGCTGTTGATGCAATCGCAGCCACAAGCTATCTCCTCATCCAGTTCAGCATTATACAAATATCCTAGGCAGTTGTGATTCCGCCTCTGTGTCTGTCTCATATCCTCGTACTTCAAGTCCAGCGTTCCCGTGATGAAATCTCTTACACCTTCCGCTCATCTGAATACAATCTGTGTGAAAGAGAAAAGATTCAAAAACTCGGAAAGAATAAAGGATCTCATGTGTAATCACACTCACCAGAGAAATTTAGAGAACCTCCACTACATACAGACTCACCCTTAGCCTTTGGTTAATCAATCTGAGGTGAGAAATAGTATAGTGCTTGTTCATCCTCTGAAACATGATCCTGAAATAGACTATAATCAACAAAATTTACACCTAAACCCAGAAACATAGAGAAAGTGTTAGCAAAGAAGAACTCACTTAGAAATTTGCTTCTCTCTCTGAAAGTGATATCTGGATAGGTCCTTACCGTTCTGACGCTCATTGCCAACGAAAAAAACAAAACTGGAGAGAAACTTGGAATCGATGAATCCAAGCAGCATCTGAAGCTACCAAAGCATCAATCCCAGGAGGCGAGGTAGTGGCTCATCTTGACCACAAGTAAATTCTAGAATCAATCACCTCTATATATTGTTCTCTTCGTCCCTGCGCATGGACATCTCTTTCTTAGTGCCTTTCTTTATATAAACATTGAAATCACAGTGACTGAAGATACAATGGTCAGGAGAATAAGTCGTACGAATCATGTCGTTATTTCGAGAAAGAATTCTAGAACAAAATATCCTAGATCATACAAATATTTTGCACATCTATTTTGTATCTTTGTTCTTCAATAGGTCCATTTCACTGGTTTTTTTTTGAAAAAAAAAAAGTTAAAGAAGAATAACAAAAGAGAAGGAGATAACAGAGACCGGTGAAACGCGAGTGTTTAGGAGGAGCAAAAGCGTAGAAAGATCCGATATCTGAGGGTCATGAGCAGGACTTTGATTCTACGGTCTCTGTAATTTTTCTTCTGATTTGTTATCACTTTAGATAAACGATGTAAGTTACTCTGATACATATGTAAAGCTATAGATTGATGAAAAAGAATATGGAAGGGATTACTGACTTCTGAGGAGCAGCGATCATCTACTTGTAATAAGATTTCAAGGAAGTAATTAGATCGGGTGACCCCATGTTGGTTGAAGCACTAATCTCGACTAATGGTGAATCTTTCAATTATGATTTGAGAGGTGAGCAGCCATCTAGTTTTTTATTACCTGAGAGTTTTTTTAATTCCTTAGTTAAATAGAATTGTGAACAAAAGTGAAGAAGGAGACAGACAGACTGTAATTATAGTATGACAATGTGACAGAAAAGGTGAACAGACACGATCGGTTTCAACGGCGAAGGAAATTTACACCGACTCATCTACTCTATTAAAATAGAGTCCTGTTTTTATCTACTATGAAATGTTACAACTTAAATTTTGGACCTATTCTAATACGTTCAATTTATAATATTATCTGACCTAATCTAATTTGTGCCAATTATATACACGCGATTGGTACAAACTCATTCCATATATCAACCGAGTCACTTAAATCAAACCAAACTTACACAAACCGTACTTTGCTTTTCTACTGATATAATAAAGATACAACTTTCATAAATAACCAATAAACCAACATTTCACAAACAATACTAAGCTAAGGGTATGTAATATTTTTTCACTGAGTAATCTATGTACATCAGCTTAATAGATAAATCATATTTTTTTATCTCTGGCTGATCCCTTGAGACCTTGACTTTTCACCGACAAAGACATAAGTCTCTTTAGAAAATTAGTTGAACGGATGACACTTTTTTTTACTTCTTTTTACTTCCCGGAATAAAATCCGTTATAATGTTTCTGCTTAATTATGTTTTTTCTTATAATCACAATGTGTTTTATTAATGGGCCTAATCCATTAAAGAAAATACTATTATTTAGTTTGCAAATAAATGGATTATAAAAGTTATAATTACTATGTTCCAGGCGAAATATGTTTAATTTTTCATCTTAAAAAATGTAACATAAATAAATCCCATAAAAGTTGTCATTTATTGAATAAAATTTGAATATTCATTTTGTTTTACAAATGTTAATCCTAATGTTAAATAGTAGGTTAAAATTTTGTTTTGGTTTTCGACCAAAAAACTAAATTTGTTTTGGTTAAAACTATTAAATATACTAATTTAAAATTTTATGTTTTATATGTATATAAAATATAAACAAAAATTACTTATTGTTTCAATTAAAACAATATCACAACTAATTTCCAAATCAAACCACTACATTATTACATAAAAAACATTATACATTATAAACTTACACCATTTACAACACATATTATAACATAAATCAATTTTATACATGTAAAGAAAATATATTATATCCACATATTACATAACATAAAATAAAAATCACAAATTTGAAAACCATATAAAATAAGCTAAATAATTTAAATGGATTAAAGGATTAGCAAAACAATATCCGCGCATAGCGCGGGTCAGTATCTAGTTGGCAAGAAAGAAGAGATTTAAGTCGAGCTGATGTGGCGAAAACTTTGTATCTGATTGGCTGAATTTTTTAAATACGTGGATAGGCTCACCATTGAGTATCAAACCCTTTTAGTATAGTATATATATAGATATTAAAAAAAATTCTGTACACTAATATGCTTCTATTCAAGTGATAACACAGTTTTAGAATTCAAAGATAAAGATTTGGTCAACAAAGCAAATTTATCTAACAAATAAATGTCAAGGATATATTAGTTTCACCATTTTAATTTACAATATCACTAAAATATGTCAAATTACTAACACGAATATATTGTCAAAAAATTACTTCCAACTATCAAAAAGCATTGCTTCTATTTATGTATAAGAAAATGACATTATTCACAAAAAATCAGTCAAAGTAAATATTAATTATTTAAATGTTTGAACGTGATATAGAATTACATGACTTAAAGAGAAGATGATAAGTTCAAAAGCTGGAAAGTTTGTTTTTAGGTTATGACTGGTTTCTCCGCTACCATCCGCAAATGCAGTTTTTGCGATAGGTAGCGGTTGTTGGTGCTTTGAAATAATTATAAAAAACGCTATAAATCGGATCAAACCGCTCCGAATCTCTTAAAATCAAAAGCTGGTTCCGTCTAGCTTTTGCGGTTGCGGATGGTTGTGGAAGGGTAAATTTTTTTTCTTAAAAAGAATAAAAATAAAATTAAAAATATTCAATAAAAATTTTAAATTGAAATAATAGAAATTGTAAATGTATACTTATTTGATATACCATGGATTTGACCCACTTTTACCATGGTATATAGGTGTTTTAAGATATAATTATTATGTTTTGGAGTCTGTTAAGTATGTTTTCAGGTTCAAGAGTGTTTTGGAACAAAGTGATGTTTTTAGAGCATAAAGGAGATTTCACCCGAGCTGACCATCAAACCAGACCAGAGGTCAACATTCGGAATCAATAATCGATCGATGTACATTCTGTGTTATCGATCGATATCGAAGAAAGGTCTACAATTGAAGATAATAACTGATCGATTCACATCCTGTGACATTGATCGACGATGAATCGAGCAGAAGACAGCCGACTTAAAGCCCAAGACTTCACCAAATTACAAGATTGCCCGTGACGAGTTTTTAACCTAATATATATATATATATATAGTTTTTCTAAGTGTTAAAGAAAGATAGAGCTTTTTTGTTCTATTGTTTTAGACATCAAAAGGTTTTAGGGATTTCTTGAGTTGGAGAGAATATCCAAAGAGATTTGTGATTAGAACTCCATTATTATCTATCTTTCTATCTATGCAGTTTTCTTTATACCTTGTTGTTATGAATTGCTTAGCCATGTCTGAGTAGTTCTATTAATAGATTTAGGGTTCAAATAGGTTATGAGAGATTAACCCCAACTATAGATTGCTAAGTTGTGATATTCATCATTAGAATACTCTTAATGCTTGTGTTCTAGAAAAGCTAACTAGAACCTTGACCTAGGATATAAGTTATTACTTAACCTTGTCCTGAACCTATCCTAATTGAGCTAGGATTGCTAGAGAAAGGCGGAAGCTGATCTAGGAACCCTTAGTGAGCATTCATTCAAAAAGGTGTATCGATCAGTATTCCTCTAGAATAATCGATCGACATTTTCTAATTGATCAAGCCCATTGGTGAGATCATTAGATCTAGTCAATAGACGAATCTAGAAGGCGAAAGCTGATCGATTTGTTCTTATGAAGTTGAGCTCTATAATATCGTGCAATCAAATGTTAGGCATCTATAGGATTACAATCCTGAATACCTGAATACCTGAATAGAAACATTAAGTCTAGCTACTTTCCATTTATTGTCAAAACCTCAATCAAACCAATCGAGCAACTACCTTGCTCAAAACCTGCTATTTAAATTTAATCATAATCAATCTAGCTTAATCACTCTGATTAGATCTGTTTGGTTCCCTAGCTCCTTGTGGATTCGATCCCTAAATACTACAACTGAACCTCTTATTTGAGAGAGTAAAGTTATTACTAGGGTAATTTTAGCACTTCAGTATCATATTTTAATTTATAATTTTATATTATAAAACTTTAAAACAAAAATATTTTCTATAACTTTTAAAAATTTAATATTATGATTTTTAATAAAAATTAGACACTTATGTCTCCTGACTACCTAGAAGGATAAATCTAAGATAGTAGGTTCTAAATCCGGAGTGTTTAGCACGTTTCCAAACTTACCGTACACTCAACCATGCTTGTGTAGTTGGCTTGAAAAGTTGAAATGCAATTGGAATCCATAGAACTTGTAGTGAAGATGACACGATGTAATGCATGTTGTCATATTCCATGTCTATTAGAAAAAGGATGTAACATGATCATAAGATGTAAAATGATCATGATCAAGGATATACATGTTAGTATAATATTAATTCATATATAAATTGTAATACAAACGTTGCTTTATTTGGAACATTTTTTTACTTATGTAACAATTAAATAATATACTTGAAATGGTTAAAAATACTGAAACTCAAAATCATAAGGTATTTCCAACCACCAGAGATGAAGAAGAACATTTGATTTTTATTCTTACAACAATACACCATTGATTTCCTCAAGAAATCGAAAAATATAGAAGCAATAAAACAATTTCCATATAAATCAGACTAGATTGGATAGAGCGATTATTCAAACAACTTTAATTCAACTAGAGCTTGATTTAAATAGATGGGGTGTAGGCAAAGTTTTTGTGAGATGTAGCTAATCTATCTTAAGCATATCTGGATTTGAAGTTTTAAAGAAACTATATCTGCTTTAAAGACTGAATGTTAGAGCGTCTAGAATGTTAAACTTCATTTTTTCATCCAAAATAAAGTAACTCTGTATTGGAACTGAGTTTTACTCCAATCTCATTCCATTTTGGAATGGAAAATAGAGCGATGAACAGAAAATAAAATTATTACTCTATCTATGGAGTAATCCTTTTGTTTACTATATTATAGAGTAGAAAATGGAGTGGAGTTAGAACATTCTTTACTCTAAACTCTAGTTTGGAGTAAGGTTAGAGAAGTTTTTAGGTATTTTACAGGCCATACTTAATAGGACTTTTACTGTAATGTTAAAAAAACTTTCTGTACATTAATAATTTAATATGCTTTCTGTTCAAATGATGACACAGTTTTTGAATTCAAAAGATAAAGATCCGGTCAACAAAACAAATTTATCTAATATATAATTGTCCCGAATATATTGGTTTCACCATTTTAATTTACAATATATCTGAAATATGTCAAACATTAGTAACACCAATACATTGTCAAAACGTTACTTCTAATTGTCAAAAAAGCATTGCCTTTTTTATTTATAAAAAATGTCATCATTAACAAAAATTCGTCAAAGTAAATAATTAATCATGAATTGTTTGAACGTGTCACGGTAGACCTGGGACTTATTATACGGGATCCGGATTTGATCCGAGATTTGCTCCGGATCTGCTCCGGATCCGCTCCAAAAATAGGATATCCGAAGCGCCCGGATCCGAATCCGGATAGTAAAATTAAGGATCCGTCAAAACTGAATCCGGATCCGGATATCTTAATTTTTAGGTCCGGATATCCGGATCCGGATCCGTACTTTTAAAATATATTAATTTTAATTTTATTAATAATTATATTTGATATATTAATATTTATTCATAAAATTAGTTTTATAATACTATATTTTATTTTTAATATTATATTAATATTTATATTTATAAATCTTGTATAAATATTTACTTTATGTATATTATAGAATTTTAATATTTTTAAAATATTATTTTTATTTTATTAATTATTTTTACGAATTCGAATCGGATCCGGATATCCGCGGATAGTATGATAACTAGACGGATATCCGGATATCCGAGAGTCCCGAATCTGGATCCGGATGCTAAATCCACGGATCCGGCGAATCCGGATCCGGATACTCCAACTTTCCCGGATATCCGGCTCCGTCCCACCCCTATGTCACGGAATCATATAACTTAAAGTAAAGATGATAAGTTTAAGACATTAAAAAGTAAAAAAAAAAAACATAATTAAGGGTATTCAACGAGCTGATACCGAACTGAATAATCCCCTGAGGATTGTCCATTAACACTAGGTAAATCGGTTGTTTGCAATGAGAATTAAATATTCAGGTTCCCTGACCACATAAACGAATAAATCTAAGATGGTAGGTTTCAAACTCAAAGTGATTAGCATCTTTCTAAATCCGATGTACCATACGACCATGCTTATGTGGTTACTTGAAAAGTTGAAATGCACTTGAAATCCATAAAATTTGAAGTGAAGATGACAAGATGTAATGCATGTTGTCATCATAGTCCATGTTCATAAGAAAAAGGATATTATATAATCATAAGATGTAAAATGATCATGATCAAACATATACATGCCAGTATAACAATAATTCATATATAAAAAAGCAATACAAACTTTGCTTTTTTTTACAATTGTAACAATAAAATTAATTTATATAATTTAAATGGTTAAAAAAATACTGAAACTCAAAATCATAAGGTATCCTCTCAACCACCAGAGATGAAGAATGGCATTTGATTTTAATTCTTAAGGGCTTAACTGGTTTCCCCGCTACCACCCACAAACGCAGCTTTTGCGGTTGGTAGCGGTTGATAGCGTTCAAAACAATCATACATCACAAATCGCTTTAAACCGCTATGAACCTCTTAAAATCAAAAGCTGTAACTAGCGTTATGGTTAGGTTGGATACAAAAATATAAAATTATTTTTCTAAATATTTTAAAATTAAAATTAAAATCAAAATAGAAATATTATAAATAAAAATATATACACAATTTATATATTAATTTAAATTCACAAACACTGTCATAATTTGTTTTATAAAACTTTAAACTATCTATTCATGATTAGAATTTTTGAAACTTAATATATATATATATTTATAAAGATATACACATATATAAAACGAAACAAAATATTATTTAAAAGTTTTAATATAAATCTTCAAAATATATTTTAAAATTATAATTTTCAACTATTTAAAAATTAAATAAATAAACATAATATTATTATTAATCATAGTATATTAATAATTATTATATTTTATCACAAAAATATGTTTTTTATATTTTTATAATGTTGTAATATGTTTATATTGGTATTTTATTATTAAACTGCTGCAATATCTCATAATCAACCAGTCGTAAACATCCCGCAAACGCAGCAATTTTCAAACGTTACGCCAGTCATACAAAACGCAACATAACGCTTGAAACCGCAACCACCGATCCCAGAACTCCCGCAGAACAGCTGCGTTTGAACCAGTCGGGTTCTAAAACAATACCATTGATTTTCTCAAGAAACCAGAAGCTGGTAACTAGTCGCAAACCCATTTCACTAGAGATCCATCTCCCTGCCTCTGCCATCCGCTGTTGCCACCATGAAATGTGTGTTTCACCAGAAACTCCAAAAATGTTACTCGTTGTAACCACCACTGAAACTTGCAAATACTATCCATTTCCGATTTCTCTAGCTCTGTTGCCACTTCTTCTCCTCCAGTGTATATCCTCACCTTTAATATATATATATATATATATATATACACTTTTAATAATTAACCATTAGTTGTAATAATCTAATATTTAAAATGATGATCACTCCATATAAATATTTACTCTTTATTATTTGCCCAACTGATACTACGAATACTACTAAATAACCTTATAGTTAATTCATGTATTTATAGAACGGTTAATTGTATATAATAGGTTTTCTCCCATGAGTGTTAAAAAAAAGGGTTTTCTCCCATGATATATCATTTGAGTACAAGGAGGGGGGGGGGACTATTCTTCAGGCTCACTAATTATTATCAACAATTTATAATGCTATAATTGTAAAGGTGGAAGCAAAAAAATGACTAATCATTTACCATTTCAAATTTTTATTATAAGAAAATAACCAATTTATTCATGCTGATTCACCTTAACCAACGTCGAGTTATTCTAGTGGTAAAGGGGTTGCTGCTGTAACTAGCGCCACATGAGTTCAATTCACGATGGAAAGGACTATTTACAATGCTTAGATTTCCGGCAAAGAGATGAAACCATCTTTTTTTTACCAAAAAATGCTGATTCACCTTGTACTTAAAATTTGGATGCAGTATAAAGCAATCTTGTTGTATTGACAATAAAAACATTTAAAAAAATTATGCTTACGAAACTATAAATCAATAAAATTCAAAAAACATATGTTAAGTAAAATAGATTGATTAATAAATTAGATCAAATATATATAGTATGACTATGTATCCATAAAATCGATTTCGTTAACAAATCAATAAATTTAAATTGATTCATCAATATATGTAGTCAAGAAAATAAGAAATACAATTATTTTGTTACACAAAAAAAAACAATTAATTTGCTATCTTAAAGTTATTCTCCAAGTTAATGTATAGTTACTAACAAAATGTCCTGAGATAAAGTAATGTCACATTTAATCTTGAACTGTTGAACATTAGATGTCAACTAATGTGACCTCACCAGTCATTAGTAACTGGGTTATTTTCCAATAATGTCAAAATTCGATTTATAATCAAATCTGGTCGGACCGGCGAGCTAAAAAATTAAACTGGTTCAATTTTCCAAGTATCTGAAAAGGGAAGGATCAATTCCTGAAAACCTCGCTAAAACCCTCCCTCCTCTGTTGCCTCTGCTCCGCCTTTTAACTCTCTCTCTCTCTCTCTCGGCGTCCTCCGGAACACTGTGCCATTCACCGGAAAAGTTTCTCTCTTTCTCTTCTTCAATGGCGGCCTCCCTTCTTCTGAACCGTGTTTCACGCTCTGTTTCTCTCCAACGGGTCGGAGGAGCTCTGGGTTTCAGTTCCCTCGATGCTCAAATTCACGGTGGGAGAATCTCCGGAACACTCTTTCGAGGTACCCTTTTGAACATTTTACATCACCCATATGTTAAAGCAAACATTTTTGAATTCACTGAGTAGAATCACGCTGGTTTCAGATCTGATTTGGGATAAAGTTTCAGACTTTGATTAGTTGTTAGTTGGGAGACAAATATTCTATCTTTGTGTCAACTGATTTTAGATTCTTTGTGAAGTTTCTTTTTAACTGATTAGTAATGGAACCTGTAAATAGACGGCTTGCTTGTGTGTGTACTCTGTAGAGAGATCATTGGCTACTCTTGCTGAAGGAGGAGCTTCCTGTTTTGATGAGATGGTATCTGCGAATCAGCGAAAGTATTACCTTCTTGGAGGTAAAGGAGGTGTCGGGAAAACAAGCTGTGCTGCTTCTCTTGCAGTTAAGTTTGCTAGCCACGGTCATCCCACCATCGTGGTTTCAACTGATCCTGCTCACTCCTTGAGTGATTCTTTCTCCCAGGTCTCTCAGTCAGCTCTCTGATTTGGCTCTCAATTTTTTTTTTGCTTTTGGAAAGTGTGCGTGTTTTCAGTTATCAGCTTATCTCTTTGTTTTTGTTTTTTTTTGTTTTTGGCATCCAGGACTTGTCAGGAGGAGTGTTAAAGCCTGTTCAAGGTGTTGATTCTCCACTTCTAGCTCTCGAGGTGATTAACCAACCTACACACTCCTTGATACGTAGCATATGTTTGCTGAATTTTTTTATCCTCATGTTTAAACAGATAACACCAGAGATAATGAAGGAAGAGATTAAAAGCCAGGCGGGTGATAAAAGCGTTAAAAACATGATGGATAGCATGGGGCTAGGAATGTTTGCCGGAGAGGTTTGTATTTTAATTGTCTTCAACATCTTCCAGGATGTGTATTCTGTAAATATCTTGAAGATATGTTGTCCATTTTTGTGGGTAGTTAGGAGACTTGAATCTTGAAGATATGCTCAATGCTGCATCACCTGGTATTGACGAAATAGCAGCTATATCCAAGGCACGTATGTTACCTTCTGAATGTGGTATTCCCCTGAAAGATGAAGTTCTTTTTAAACTGTTGAGATCTCTTTACAGGTTCTTCAGTTTGTGGAGTCACCAGAATACAGTAGGTTCACACGTATAGTTTTCGATACTGCTCCCACGGTTAGTATTTATATACATTCTAAGTTTGGAGCACATTCCACCTAGTGGAGTCTTCTTCTGTTGATTCAAATAGTTTCTTGTAGGGACATACTCTGCGGCTTCTTTCTCTTCCAGACTTCTATGACTCATCCATTAGCAAAATAACCAAGGTTTGAGCATTTTCTGCAAGATTGATATTTTATTTAGCTTACATGTATCTGAATAAATCATTTGAATATTCAGCTGAAGAAGAAGATCACTGCAGCAGCTTCAGCCTTTACGTCCGTCTTTGGTAAAAAAAAGGAGATACAAGAACAAGGACCTGTAAGTATATAGGTTATTCACTAGAATCAGTGCCTCCTCATGTTCACCTTTTCCCAAATGCTAAAGATTCAATTTTGTTAACAGTCCAATGAGTTGGACCAACTGAAAGAAAGAATGGAGAAAGTTCGAAATGTTTTCCGTGATGTGGACACTACTGAGTTCGTCATTGTAACCATCCCAACGGTAGCACCATTCTCTCTTATTTGTTCACAAAGATCATTTATTTGGTTTACATATTCACTTGGCTAATATCTTTACTTTTAGGTCATGGCAATAAACGAGTCTTCGAGGTTACATGCATCTTTAAGAAAAGAGAATGTGCCGGTTCACAGGCTTATTGTTAATCAGCTTCTACCTCATTCTGAATCCGACTGCAAATTTTGCTCAGTGAGACGAAAGGTAGCAAACTCTAGTTAACTCAGTGCAAGCAAAACTTATGGTAGTTCCAGTAGATATAGCCATTTTATGTAACATTTCAATGTGATATGGTTGTCAGGAACAAACGCGTGTGCTCGGACTTATTCAGAAGGATACAGAACTTTCCGGGTTGAAACTGGTCCAATCCCCATTGCTAGATGCAGAGATAAGAGGAGTTCCAGCACTTAAGTTCATGGGTGATCTCATTTGGAAATAAGAAAATCAATTCTCTTTCTTTTTAAAAAGTAGTATGAAATTTCTAGATGATGAGAGGAAAACAAGTTACTAAATTGTGATTTACTTTAAAGCCAATAAAGTATTCGAAGCTGTTGAAAGTTTTCTTATGTACTTCTTCTACTTTCTTACGTGGTGTATAAAACGGTTACAGGAACTTGTAGTTACTTCTTTTTGGAAAGTTACCATACAAAAGAAGGCTGCACAACGGCTTAAGATACCGGTTAGTGTCAGGAAGATGAGACGACGAGGGAAGTGCTTGATGTTGTACCCATTCTCCATCAGTGATCCAGCGAGTGATAAGCCAGACTCCTTTATATCTGAGATATATTAACTGGAAGAGTAAGGAAAGATGCAGAGATATGTGCATTGCAGTGGAGTTTTAGAACAGGGAGCGGAGAGATTTAAGTTTGGAAAACATTTGAGCGTTTGATACCCGCGAATGCTTCGGAGGGCCCATCTTGTGTGAGATTGAATCTCTCTACAATATTTGTTGTCGTTTGTAATGGTGGCAATTAGAGTCAGAACCAGTGGCCACTGTACAGAGACAGAAGATGTGAAACAAAGCCTTGTAGTGTGAGTGTTTGCTTCTGTCTTCAGTATTTGGGCACTTAAAAGTTGAGCTGGACCAGGTTGGAAAAGTATGGCCAGGGCATAAGCTATGCGAGTCACACAGTGGACAAGACAGATTAGGACAGTGTAATTGTCTGCGACTGTTGATCTTGGATTGTTGAAGAAGTAGAACATGGAGAGATAAACGAGCGACTTGACAATGGTGTTGAAGTGATCTTACGAAAGATGTTCCCTACAACCTGATGAGTATTAATAAAAGCTAAAAGCTCCTGTTAACAAGGAGCCAAAAGACTAACTAAGAGAGAGAGCATGAAGCTTTTTTTTTTTGTTGTTTGGTGGATGTAACAAAAAATTACCAAATTGACCCTTCTTCTTTTGTTTGCGTTCAACCACACCCAAAAAATTGGTTTTGGTTCACTTGTTGCGTCTCACGAAGAAATCCCCAATTATTCCAAAAAAACCCTAATTTGAATCTCTTTCTCTCTGATGAAGCCAAGAAGATTATTCTCTTCTTAGCTTTCGCTCAATTCGCGGGGGGGGATTTCTCGTCTGCTATAAAGCTTTAGGGGGTGGTCCCATGTTGACCTCACCATACTCTTCTTCGTCTCTCCTCTGCCATCGCCCAGCTCTCACCATCTCGCGTTCCAAGTTTAGGCTTCCTCGTCGTATTCTAGCCTCCCCTGCTCTCACCCACGTTTATCCTCTAACTGCTTCCCCTTCTAAGGTCACCAAGCACGTACGGGCCTGGGCTCTGTTTGAATTCTGATGAAATCGCTTACTTGTGCTTCGTGGATGAAGAATCCGTAGTTTTGTATTAAAACTAACTTTATCGATATCTTGTGCAGAAATGGAAGATTCAGTGCTTCAGAAATGAAGATTCTGCTCCCGAGAATCATCAAGAACCGGAGGAAGTGGTTAAGAAGTCAGATCAAGATTATCAGCCATGTTCAGATCAAAAAGCGTGGAACACTACTCTTCAGAAGGTAAGACATCCATTCACGTTACTGTATACTTGTACACATGAAGAAGAAGAAGAACTACTTTTTGTCTCTGTCTTAGTTTAACAAAAAAAAACAATTTTGAGATTAGTGTCTAGAACTCTAGAGATTAGGTTGCAGCAAAATCTCATCTTTGGCATTTAACTGTTATCTATCATCATCCACTCGATTTTTGTTTATTAGTGTTATCATCAGAGGAAGTTGAGGTTTCTTATGATTTCGAAATGTGCCATGAAACTCTTTACTCTTTAGCCTTTGATTTATCGAGAGAGTGCAAAATAGGCGACTCTGAAAAAGGCTTTCACGATCTTGTTTTCATAACATTACTATTATTGGGTTTGAAAAAATAATTTGTTTCGTTGGGTTTCAGGCTGCAGATGCAGTTTTGAAGGGCATTGGTACTCGTTGGAAGGTGCCATGGACTGCTGAGACCATTGTTCAGGTACCTACATCTTAATACCTGCTTTTGTGTTGCCATGTTGGGTTCACACTTTTACACAAGAACATTCTTACTAGAACCTTTACTCTATATATATGTATCAGTAGGGTACTATGGATATTGAGTCTGCATATGGCGTAGTTATCGTAAGTAGAAAGCTAATATACCTCACTAGAAACTTAGGAGTACACATCTTGCCTCTTGAGCCTGTATTAGTCAGATTTAGGTTGTTGAAAGGAAACTTTTAAGTTTGAGTAAGAGTACTATAGATGCCTTGGTACATCAAGAAGATGCAAAACAAACCGTAATGAGAAATTGCTTTCAGTTTCACCCAGATTATTTCCTTGGTTAAACTTCCGATTAACTCTTATGCCCCAAACATAAACTCGTTCAGGTAATGCTATTATGGGTAGCCGCCTTCTGGTTTATTGGATCATGGATGATCCCATTCATGGCTCATATATCAGGTTTCCACAAGGACTCCCTCACATTTAGAGGCCAAGCTTTGTTCAGTCTGATAACCGATGTAACAGAAGGGCTAGCCGGGATTGCTATTCTCCACCGTTGCCTCTCCATGTTCCGTCCACTTGCAAGTGATTGGTTCCGCTTTACCCTCAAAGGAAACTGGCAACTAGACGTTATCATAGGCTGTTTCATGTTCCCTTTCGTTAACCGTCTCTCCCAGTTAAACCTAAACCTCTTGCCACTCCCACCAACCTCAAGTCCTGTCTCGCTCTCTAGTGTAGAGCAGTCGATAATGGCTAGAGACCCTGTGGCAATGGCCCTGTATGCCGTGGTTGTATCCGTTTGTGCACCGGTTTGGGAAGAGATAGTGTTCAGAGGGTTCTTGCTGCCGTCTCTGACTAGGTACATGCCGGTTTGGTGTGCGATTCTTGTGAGTTCGGTTGCGTTTGCTTTGGCGCATTTCAATGTGCAGAGGATGTTGCCGTTGGTGTTCCTTGGGGTGGTTTTGGGCTTGATATTCGCAAGGTCTAGGAACTTGTTGCCGTCGATGCTGTTGCATAGCTTGTGGAATGGCTTTGTGTTCATGGAACTGATGCGATGATGATGAGGATGAGGATTATATCTTATGTAGGGTGTCTGTTTCCTTTTCCCCTTATTCTTGTAATTGATTCATGTTATGATTCTTAGATATTTTTCATTAAATGGACAGTTCAACTGTAAAAAGAGAAAAGAAAATGTCGAAAGGAAAATGAAATGAGCAGATAGATGATGATGATCAAAAGACATATAAGAGAGTTTAAAATTTTTGACATTATAAAAGAGTGTAACACTTCTGAATAGATAGATAAATAAATAAAGATCGTACTGGAACAGAGCTAATTTACACTTCAGAAAGTTAAATGATTGGTACAAAAAAATGGAACTGGTTTAACTTTGATTTCGTCTTTCAAGATTTAGAAATGATTGGACTAAGCTTCCATCTTGATGGATACGGAGCAAATACTATGAAAAACGACATTCATGTTCATGTAATAATATATATAAGCAAGAAGTGAATCAAGTAAAAAAAACACAAGCAAGTGCATGTCTTTGGACTTAGTCTTATCACTTTTCTCAAGCTAAGGGGTGACATGAATTATCCGGCCCTTGAGCTCAATTAAGGCCAACCATTTCTTATTCAACCTATAAATGAAAAATTCATTACTAGTAGCTTCTTTAGTTTTTCTTGTTCTTAAATATACTTTCCCTCTTATCGTTAAAGGTTGAGAATAATTAAATAACTTTGCCAATCTTTTCTTCATCTTTTCTATTTATAAATCCGAGCAGAAGTACATATACCACATTACAGTAGAAGTTTACTTTTGGCTGCTTATCTATTTACTGATTTGTATATTTCCCTTGATACTCACTTTTACTTCTGGATCATTTATGTCTGAGAAACGCTACACGAAAAGTCCTAAAAAAAATCAGAAGAAGCTTGAGAGAGAGAGAGAGAGTGATTGTGATGCTTCATATAGAGATTGTGGTGCCTTAACGGTCGTCATATAACAAGTTTCTTCCACTGTGCAGGCGCGCGCGAGCGTATTAATGGGCTTTATACGTTATTATTTGGGCCCAATATTTTAAAAACAAAACGGGCCGTTTTTTTTTTTGTTAAACCCAAGGGGACCCCACCATTTTTGTTCCCCCTTCTCGCCAGTCTTCTCACTTTCTCTTCTCTTACTCTTACTCTCTTTCTCTCTCTCTTTCATGAGAGCCTCGCCGCAAACTTTTTTTCCCCGGGCTTAAACTCCATCGTTTGAAGCTCAGTACGTTGTTGTCCTCCGTCGTTAGATTCTCCGGGTATGTGTCTCTTTGATTTTCTTTTTTTGTTCACCCCTTTTTAGGTTTTCTCACTGTTTTTGATTTTTAATCTCTCTCTTTTTTTAAAAAAAAAAAAATTCGAATCTTTGTCTATAATCGTGTTTCTCACTCGATTCGTCTTGATTTCGCCACATTTTCCCAGTTAACTAACCGTTTAATTCGTCCTTCTTCATTTTCTAGGGCTTGCTTCCGTTGGGTGTCTCTGAGATTTCCTTGATTTGATTCGAGGTGATTCAATCTTCTTGATTAGAACAATAATTCTTTTTTTTTTTTTACAACTTTAGCTCTGTGTATATCTCTTAGTTTATGATAACTTTATGTTTTTGAGTATATTTCTCATATAAGTTTTGTGTTGGACTGTTTTAGATGGGAGACTCTCGAAACGGTGGTAATACACGAGCTCCTGCTGGAGGGCCTCCGACCTACGAAATTGATGTCAAAAACTTCATCTCTCGTACAAGAGCCTTGTATGCACACTGGAATGAGCACAGTGCTGACCTATGGGGATCCGCAGACACTCTCGCTGTAGCCACCCCTCCTGGTTCCGATGATCTTCGCTACTTGAAGTCCTCCGCTTTGAATATTTGGCTTCTTGGGTACGAGTTTCCCGATACAGTAATGGTTTTCACCTCCAAGAAGATCCATTTCTTGTGTAGCAAGACCAAGGCATCTGTACTTGAAGTTGTGAAAAGACCTGCACTTGATGAGTTGAGGATTGATGTTGCTATCTACGTGAAGGCTAAAGGTGATGATGGGACAGGGCAGATGGATGCTATATTAGGTGATTTATCTGTGGGTAATGGAAAGGAGGAGCCCCAAGTGGTGGTGGGACACATTGCTCGTGAAGCTCCTGAAGGTAAGTTTCTGGAGACGTGGACTGAGAGACTAAAGACTGCAGGTTTCCGGTTTGGTGATATCACTGCGGGGTTGTCTGATCTCTTTGCTGTTAAAGACGGAACTGAGATCATTAACGTGAAGAAATCTGCGTATCTAGCCTACAGCGTGATGAAAAATGTTGTTGTTCCGAAACTTGAGAATGTCATTGATGAGGAGAAAGATGTCACCCACTCTGTGTTGATGGATCTCACGGAGAAGGCAATACTCGAGCCAACGAAAGCCAATGTGAAGCTGAGGGCAGAGAATGTCGACATATGTTACCCTCCGATATTCCAGAGTGGAGGCAAGTTTGATCTCAAGCCTAGTGCTGCAAGCGATGATGAATTGCTCACTTATGATCCAGCAAGCATCATTATATGTGCTGTTGGTGCTCGGTACAACAGTTATTGCTCTAACGTTGCCAGGACTTACCTGATAGATGCAACTCCTCTCCAGAGCAAGGCTTATGAGGTTCTTCTCAAGGCACATGAGGCTGCGATTAATGCGCTGAGACCTGGAAAAAATCTAAACGCTGTTTATCAAGCTGCCCTTTCTGTGGTTGAAAAAGAAGCCCCTGAGTTGGTTGACAAGCTAACTAAATCTGCTGGGACTGGGATAGGTCTCGAGTTCAGGGAGTCGGGATTGAATATCAATGCAAAGAATGACAAAGTGTTGCTATCGGATATGGCGTTTAATGTGTCTCTCGGTTTCCAAAACTTGGAATGTGAGACAGAGAGCCGCAGTAAGAACAAGAAGTTCTCACTTTTGCTGGCCGACACTGTTCTTGTTAAACAGCAGGGTCCTGATATTCTGACTAAGTGCTCCAAATCTGTAAAGGATGTGGCTTACTCGTTTAAAGAGGATGAAGAAGAAGAGAAACCCAGGAAGAAGTCAAGGTCCAGCGGTCCTGAGAACTACATCACCAAGACAGCTCTTAGATCAGATAACCATGTGGTGTCGAAAGAGGAGCTGCGGAAGCAGCACCAGGCAGAGCTTGCACGCCAGAAGAATGAAGAAACTGCTAGAAGGCTTGCGGGTGACAGTTCTGGTGCTGGAGATCGCCGGTCTACTGCAAAGACTTCAACTGATTTGGTTGCCTACAAGAACGTTAACGATGTGCCTCAACCTCGGGATTTGATGATCCAGGTTGATCAGAAGAACGAGGCCTTATTGTTACCCATCTATGGTAGCCTGGTTCCATTCCATGTGGCAACGATAAGAACAGTATCGAACCAACACGATAGCAACCGGAATAACTACATCCGCATCATCTTCAATGTCCCGGGTACCCCTTTTACCCCTCATGACTCGAGCACTTTGAAAAACCAGGGTGCTATATACCTGAAAGAAGTTTCATTCCGGTCCAAGGATTCAAAACATAGCAGTGAAGTGGTTCAGGCTATTAAGACCCTGAGAAGGCAAGTGAATGCTCGAGAGTCTGAAAGAATTGAAAGGGCGACACTGGTGACCCAAGAGAAACTTCAGCTTGCAGGAAACAAGTTCAAACCCCTGAGGTTGTCTGATCTGTGGATCCGTCCCCAGTTTAGTGGTCGCAAGAGGATTCCTGGGACACTCGAAGCTCATGCCAATGGTTTCAGATACTCAACAACTAGGCCCAATGAGAGGGTTGATGTCCTGTTTGCCAACATAAAGCATGCGTTTTTCCAGCCTGCTGAGAAGGAGATGATCACAGTCCTGCATTTCCACTTGCACAACCACATCATGGTAGCAAACAAGAAAACGAAGGACGTCCAGTTTTATGTGGAGGTGATGGATGTTGTGCAGTCTTTAGGGGGTGGAAGGAGATCAGCCTATGACCCTGACGAGATTGATGAAGAACAGCGGGAGCGAGCTAGGAAAAACAAGATCAACATGGATTTCAATCATTTTGCAAGCCGGGTCAACGACATGTGGCAACAACCCCAGTTTGCAAGTTTGGACCTTGAGTTTGATCAACCTCTGAGGGAGCTTGGTTTCTATGGTGTCCCTCATAAGACAAGTGCCTTCATCATCCCCACCTCAAGCTGCCTGGTTGAGATCACTGAAATGCCCTTCTTTGTGGTAAGTCTTAGTGAGATTGAGATTGTGAATCTCGAGAGAGTTGGGTTTGGGCAGAAGAACTTTGACATGGCAATCATCTTCAAGGACTTCAAGAAAGATGTTCTCAGGGTTGACTCGATTCCTACCAGTTCTCTAGAAGGGATAAAGGAGTGGCTCGACACCACGGACATAAAGTACTACGAGAGCAAGCTGAACCTGAACTGGAGACAGATACTTAAGACAATCACGGATGATCCACAGAGCTTTGTGGAGGAAGGAGGATGGGAGTTTCTGAACTTGGACGGAAGCGATTCAGAATCTGGTGGCTCGGAGGAGTCAGACAAAGGGTATGAGCCGTCAGATGTAGAGGTTGAGTCTGAGTCCGAGGACGAGGATTCAGAGAGCGCCTCACTGGTTGAGTCAGATGATGAAGATGAAGAGGACTCAGAGGAAGAGTCAGAGGAAGAGAAAGGTAAGACTTGGGACGAGCTGGAGAGAGAAGCTACTAATGCAGACAGAGAGCATGGAGCTGAGTCGGATAGTGAGGAAGAGAGGAAGAGAAGGAAGATGAGAGCGTTTGGTAAATCGAGGCCTGGAACCAGCGGTGGTGGAAGCGGTAGAAGCAGCGGTGGAGGCGGTAGCAGCAGCATGAGGAACATGCCACCTTCGAAACGCAAGCGCAGGTGAAAAACGATAACAAAAAGATGAGTTCCCTTATTAGGTGAAACGAAGTCGGACATTTTGCAGGTTAATTTTAGTGTTATCTGGTTGGCAAACAACATCTAGTGTTTTTTTTATGGTTTAATGAATCAGACTGAGGCTTGTATTATATATCAAACACTGTCTTGGATGATTATCAGTTCTGTTCCTTAGAAAACTAATGAATGGACTAGTGTGTTTAGGGAAAATCAAATAAGCAATTCTTCTTAATAATAGTGTAAGCAAAACAAATTTTTTTGTTTCTTCTCAGATCCTCAAACTCAAATGAGTTTCACTTAAATTATTTTGCAACGATTTTTCAATTGATATGGATAACAAACCTGATTTAGTAAGAAGAAGTCTTCCAAATCTCTTGGAGCTCTCTAGCAAACTCATCTTGTCTTAGGACAACTAAAGTAATGTGATCTTTGTTCTCAACAACCTTAAGCCGTGCTCTAGGAATCCGGCTTTGAACATTGTAGCTACTACACTCATATCATTGAAGCTCCGAGGCCTGGACCGATTAATAACCATCAATCATATCGTCGAAACTGGTACACCAAGAGTGATCCACAACAAGTCTGGAAAAGACTCTTTGAATGGTGAGCAGTAATGTTTCAGCATCTTCTGCTCTTCTTGTGCTGCTGTTGTTGTTGTTGTTTGATCAAATCTTATCTGGAGTATGGTTGGCAAATAAGGTATGCTTAATAAGCCCTCGGCGCTTTCCACTTAAGGTATGCTATGAGCTCGGCCTGGAAATGAGCTTGCTCTAGTACCTCTGGACCGATTGTTGGAAAAGCAGAGAGAGAGAGAGGAGGATTAGCAGGACTGGTTAATTTGGGAAACACCTGCTTTATGAATAGCGCTCTTCATTCCGTGTTTGGCACACACACCTCCGATACTTGAATACTTCTTGCAAGATAATAATCCTTTCTGAATTGTCTGTAAGTGTTTGATATTTTAATCTTATCCGTCTTCTTCCTCAATCACACACGTTCTTAATATGATTTCTAACACATTCAGGGTGAGCTTTGCTAAGGCGTTTGGTGAACTGTTGAAGGGATTTATGGTTGTTAGGAAAGAAATCAGTTGAACCGCGTTTTTTCCATCCATTTGTCATTTCCATCCGGCTGCTCCATCTATATGATCCAGATGATCCATCCATATTTTAGAGGCTGTTCGCTTTTCTATCCAAATAAGTTATCTAGATGAAACATCTCAATGGATTTTAAGTTCGTTTCTTTCTTTCTATTTCCATCCACATGAATTTAATAAATAAATTACAGATATACCTTTGTTTAGATTTGTATTAAAATTTTACTATAATAATAACTTCTAATAAACCAGATTGCCTGGTTTTGGTAGAAAAATAAGATTTTCGGTTTTTGCGGAAAATGAGATTTTTCGGTTTTTGCGGAAATGAGATTTTTCGGTTTTGACATAAAAATGAAATCTCATTTTTTCGCGGGAAACGAGATTTTTTGTGAATGGGATTTTCCGGTTTTGGCGGAAAAAAATATTTTTGGCGGGAAAATACATTTTTCGGTTTTGGCGGGAAGACTCATTTTAATGTTTTTGAAGGATAACGTGTTTTGCGTTTTTGGCAGGAAAAAACGTTTTTTTTTTTGCGGGAAAATGTGTTTTTTTTTGTGTTTTGACGGGAAATGCGTTTTTATGGTTTTGACGAGAAAACACGTTTTGGCCGGAAAACGCGTTTTTTTTTGTTTTGGCGGAAAAACTCATTTTTGCGGTTTTGGCGGGAAAACGCGGTTTGGTTGTTTTAGCGAGAAAATGTGTTTTGGCGGGAAACACATTTCTGCGGTTTTGGTGGGAAAACACGGTTTGGCGGTTTTAGCGGAAAAACACATTTTTGCGGTTTTGGCGGGAAAACGTGTTTTTGCAGCTCTGGCGAAAACACGCTTTTTTGCGGGTCTGGCGAGAAAACACGTTTTTGCGGTTTTGGCGGAAAAACTCATTTTTTGTTTTGGTGGAAAAACTCATTTTTGCTGTTTTTGGCCGGAAAATGAGGTTTGGCAGGAAAACGCGGTTTGGCGGGAAAACACATTTTTGCGTTGTGGCGGAAAAACGTGTTTTTGCGGGTCTGACAATAAAACACGTTTTTGCGGGTCTGGTGGAAAAACGCATTTTTTGGTTTTGGCGGGAAAAGTATTTTTGCGGCTTTTGGCGGAAAAACACGGTTTGGCGGTTTTGGGAGGAAAACACATTTTTGCGGTTTTGACGGAAAAATGCGTTTTCACGGGTCTGACGAGAAAACACGTTTTGCGGTTTTGGCGGGAAAATACATTTTTGCGGTTTTGACGGGAAAATACGTTTTTTGGTTTTGGCGGGAGAAGTGCTTTTGCGATTTTGGCGAGAAAACACTTGACGAGAAAATATATTTTTAGGTTTTTTGTGGGAAAACATCTTTTTGTGGTTTTGGCGAGAAATTGCATTTTTGGAGTTTTGGCAGGAAAAATGTGTTCGTAGTTTTGGTGAGAAAATGTGTGTTTTGTGGTTTTTTTTCATTTTTCATGAGTGATAAAATAATATTAGGTTTAGTTTGTAATTTGTAAATTATATCAGGGGTATGATAGACATTATGCTATTTTGAATGAACCATATCCATTCAAATGATCCAATTTGGATTAGCCAACTGATTTTCAAAATTAAGCCTAAATTTTTAAAACTCATTAAGATGAATAATCCAAATGACTTGTACTTTTAATGCCTAAACGAACAAAACTCTCATCCCCATCGAGATGATTCATTCAGATGGAGAAACGAACAACCCCTAAATAGTTCTTCTTAATAATAGTGTAAGCAAAACAATTTTTTTTTGTTTCTTCTCAGATCATCAAACTCAAAAGAGTTCATTTTTCAATTGATATGGATCACAAACCTGATTTAGTAAGAAGAAGTCTTTCAAATCTCTTGGAGCTCTCTAGCAAACTCATCTTGTCTTCCGACAACTAAAGTAATGTGATCTTTGTTCTCAACAACCTTAACTCGTGCTCTAGGAATCCGACTTTGAACATTGTAGCTACTACACTCATATCATTGAGCTCCGAGGCCTGGACCGATTAATAACCATCAATCATATCATCGAAACTGGTACACTAAGAGTGATCCACAACAAGTCTGGAAAAGACTCTTTGAATGGTGAGCAGTAATGTTTCAGCATCTTCTGCTCTTCTTGTGCTCTTCTTGTGCTGCTGTTGTTGTTGTTGTTTGATCAAATCTTATCTGGAGTATGGTTGGCAAATAAGTTATACTTAATAAGCCCTCTGCGCTTTCCACTTAAGGTATGCTATGAGCTCGGCCTGGAAATGAGCTATGAGCTCGGCCTGGAAATGAGCTATGCGCATGCTGCTTACAATATTTTATATTTAAAATTCAATTGAGTTTTATAATTAAATAAGTTTCATTAATTTTTAATAAAATATAAATTATTAATATATATATTATAATTTAATGTATATTATTTTAAAATAAATATATTATATACTAACTTTTATGATAATTTTAAAATTGTATACTGCTACTGCTCTACCAATCACTTTATTAAAAAAATTAATGAGAGCATAAAGCTTCTGCAGCATATTGTTTTTACAGCATACTGCTACTGATTCTTCATCAGCTATACCAATCGAAGCCTAAGAGTAAGAGCATTTGCAAAGGAAAGTTCCTAATAGAGCTCTCAAAATTAACAGAATAACAAAAAAATTAACAAAAAGGAAAAAAAATGGAGAGTAGTCTCTTTTTTTTTGTCAGCAGAGAGTAGTCTCTATGAGAAAGATTTAAGGGAATATTGCTAAAACCAATCCAAATATTGATTGCAACCTTAAAAGTAGCCTCAATATTCATTCAATTGCAAACCCAACCAAAAAGGATGTTAAAACTATTATTTAGCCCTTATGAACAAACAAAAATCAGAATGTCATTTTACGGTTCTGTCCTTCGTAAGTCTACACATAACAAAAATAGTCTACATATTCGTAGACGTCATACACAGTCTTCTTTGTAGACTTATTCTGTAGTCTGCATTGTGATTTGATCTAGTTAATTAATTTTAAGAATATATAAAAATAATATTTGTGAAATTATCCATTAATCATCAATGTATGGGTTATGAAGTTTATAAACTAAAATTGTATATAAGTGAACAATCTAAAATAATATATGTTGATTTAGTAACCATGTGAGACAATGTTTATGGTTTAGTAACAAAAGATCATAACATGTTAACGTTAGATCCTTAGGATTAGATTTAGATTGACAATTTTTTTTGTTTTATTGATTTAATTTAGAATATTATAACTGAGTAGTTTATATTTTGTAAATTTAATATTTGATACAATACAATTGAGACTCTTTTGATTATCAAACTAACATTTAGGGTTTGAGTTTTGTGGTTTAGGGTTTCGTAGACTTACAAATCAGTCTACTTTGGTGAGTGTAGGCTGACTTTAAAGTCTATTCTCATCGAATTTAACCTAACCGGATTTAACCAAGTAAATTCTAACCTAATCCAATTTAAACCTAGTCTTAACATTTAGGGTTTGAGTTTGTGGTTTAGGGTTTCATAGACTTACAAATCAGTCTACTTTAGTGAGTATAGACTGACTTTAAGGTTTATTCTCAGCGAATTTAATCTAACCGGATTTAACCAAGTAAATTCTAACCTAATCCAATTTAAACCAAGCCTTAACATTTAGGGTTTGAGTTTTGTGGTTTAGGGTTTCGTAGACCTACAATAAAGTCTTTATATCTGGAGATGTCTTTTTCAGTCTGCATTTTTAAATTTTGATTACAAAATATCATTATTTTTAAATTAAGTTGAGTTCCTTAAGAATAAAAATGTAAAATCATATACTATAACTATTAAAAATAAAGAAACAAATTTAATAAATCATTTATTAAAATTATCAAAACAATAAAGAAAAAATAAATAATGAAATTATCATAGTAGACTTCTTAAGAGGTCTACTAAGTTACAATAAAATATACTATAAAATTTTAATTTTAGTAGACTTCAAAAGAAGTTTACAGTGTTGTAAATTTTAATCTAGTTTCATTTTTGTTTCCCTATATAAATGAAATTTTCACAACCTCTCTCCAAAATGGCTGTAAATCTCACTTCTCTCTAAAACTCTCTCCCTTCTCTATAAAATTCTCTCACTTCTCTCATATCTTTCTCATAATATTATCTTGTTATATTAGGTATTATGATTCGTGGTTTTCATCTTCTCCTTTACAAATGTAATTTTTAGATCTGTAGATATTAAATGTGTAATTTTATGTTATTTACTTCTCACAATATTATCTTTTTTGTAGGTATTATTATTCATGGTTTTCATCTTCTCCTCTAAAAATTTAAGTGTTAGATCTATAGATTTTAAACGTGTAATTTTATGTTATTTCTTTCTCACAATATTATCTTTTTTGTAGGTATTATCATTCATGATTTTCATCTTTTTTTGTAGGTATTGTATGTTTATATTCAAATAAAATATAGATCAATCTTTGTGCATTTAATTTGCTACTATTCTATCTTATAAATTCTATTTTTGAAGTATTTCCAGATTTAGAACTAGATTCACATTTAAAAATGTACACATTTTTCCAGATCTGAAAATTATCAGATAGTGTAGACTTCTAATGAAGTTTGCTTATAAGCTAATGCTAGTAGACTTCATATGAAGTCTACTAAACCACAAATTTTTAAGTAGACTTCATTGGAAGTCTACAAAAATATGATTTTAATATTTATGTTCTTTCAATAATTTTATCTAATTTTGCAGATATTTTTCTCCATGGTTGTTATCTCCTCCTCCCAAAAATGTAAGATTTACATCTATAGATTTTAAATATGTGTTTTATATTTATATTTAAATAAAATTACATATTCAAACTATATGTCTTTAATTTATTACTATTTTGTCTTATAAATATAGTTTCTAAAGTTTTTTAGATTTAAACTTATTTCATATTTTTAATGTATATATTATTCAGATTTAAAAAGATTTCTGAGAGGGGATACTTAAAAGTTAGGACTAGTAGACTTCTTGATTTTTATGCAGATTTCATTAGAAGTTTACTCAAATATTATTTTATTTTATCTTATTTTGCTGGTATTCTCCTCCAATGTTTTCAAATCATCTTCCCAAAAATATAAGATTTACATTTATTCATTATAGGTATATTTTTATGTTTTTATTGAACCTAATTTATAGATTCATACTTTATGTTTTTTCTTTACTACAAAGTTGATAAAAAACTATTTTTAAATATTTTTCAGAACAAAAAAGTATTTCAAATTTTCTAAATGTACACTAATAGATCTGAAAATTTTTCGCTAGTGTAGACTTCAACTAAAGTTTACTAAACCATAAACTTTAAGTAGACTTAATAAAAAGTCTACTAAAATATGATTTATATTTTTTCTTATGTTTTTCTCATAACTTTATCTTATTTTGCAGGTATTCTTTTCCAAGACTTTATTTGAGACATCAAGATTATGAAAAATCAAACACACTAAAAACATATTTTTAATAAAATGATTTGTAATAATTTCTCATAATATAATATTCATTTGTAAATAATTGTTTGATGCATAATTTATAAATATTGTATTCATTATTAGTTGTGTTTCACTTGTATGATATTATTAATATTTGTTAGCTGTCAATTTTTACACAAGATACTCTAATCAACCAAATAATTAAAACTGATGTAGTAGGCTTTTGTACCAGACTTGTGGCTGTAACAGACTATGTAATTTGCATGCAGCAGACTTCTGTGAAAGTCTTCTGTAAAAGAAGACTAATACTTAAGTCTACGTATCAGTATTACTCTTGATTTCGAAATATTCATCACAAATTCAACGAAAATACAGTAGACTAACCAAGAAGTCTACGTTAAAAGAAGATTAAAACGTAAGTCTGCTCGGCCGAAAGCAGACATGTAATAAACCTGTCAAAAGACCTACAAACTCAACATTCATCACATAAGACATCATCCAAAGCAACAATACAACTCATAAGTTCAACACTGACTAAAGACCCACAAATCCAACATAAGTTCAACACATAAGACAACATCCAAAGTAACAATACAAGTCATAAGTTCAACACATACGACATAAGACAAATCATAACACTAAACCTTCATCCTCGACAATTATGACGGGTGTGGCCCAGTTTCTTGCACTGGGAGCAACTATAATCCTTGTGCTGCTTCTGTGGTTTGTTTCCCCTCATAATTTCATGTTTGATAAAATCATAAACGTAGACTTCCAAAGGCGTCTACACATGTTAGCTAACTACATGCTCAAACCAAAAAATTGATAGTTTCATAATTATAAAAGATTATTTTTTAAAAATAGTTAAGGACCATTATTACTAACTAATACACATTTTCAAACAAACAAAATCTTGAAAATACATTATGAATACTACACAAATTCACTTTTTATAGATTTTCTAGTGTAGACTTTCTTTTCTGTCAACAAAAATGTAGACTTTCTTATCAGTTTACGACAGTAAACTGTCATATGGATCTACAGTTTGGGTTAGTTTTTGCAATTGCAAAATTCACGGGTTACTATCTATATTTAAAAAAGGGAAAATTGCCAAAAGAGAACAAAAAAACTAGTTTGTTGTCCCTTTGGTATAAAATCATTTTTGTCCATTTTTCTCCTTTTTATCCTTTGTATTTCTGAAAACTAATGAAAAAATAATTTGTGAATCAAAAAAATTATTAAAAATATAAACAATTAATAAAACACCCATATACACAAGCTGGTAATTTTGTTTTGTTTAAAAACTTGATAAATAAAAATTTTAAAATACGTTCTACTAAAAGTAGAATGCGTCTTCTACGAAAAATGATATAGTAGAAAATGATTTCTAAAATAAACACGTTTATCTACTTCTTTTAGAACGCTCATTCTACTATTTACTAAATTTCTAAATAAGAGGAATGCGCATTCTACTAATCGTAAAAGTATCCACTTTCCTTCCGAATGCATTTTCTACTTTTATAAAGTATTCTAAATTTCGGGGAATGTGTTTTCTACAATGTACTCTTACGTCTACTCGAAGTAGAAAGTGTATTCAAGATTTTTATCATTCTTCTAAACTTTTAGAAGGCGCCTTCTACGGATAAGAATATCTGACTTTTTGTGAAAATTAATGAAATTTCAGTTAAGGAAATATTCTAAAAATCTCCTAAAAATATTCTAACTTTCTAAAACGTGTTATGGTCGATTTTACTTGTGAAAAAATAATTTTGCATTTTTTTCTTCGTCAATCTATGATATCTCCATTGTTTCTCTTGTGATTTTCACAAACTCTTGTTCTATTTTTTTTAAGTTTAATAAAACTTAAAAATTTACAAACGTCTTAAGCTTTTTATAAAAAAATTTTTTTTAAACGTTTTCTATAAAGTTTATTTAAATTTTTTACTAAAACTTTTGTAAATTTTATTTTTATAAAGTTTAAATTTTTACTTTTATTAAACTTTTATTAAAAAAATTAAAAAGTTTTATTTTTATTAAAAATTTGATAAAGTTAAAAGTTTACAAACGTTTTAAACTTTTATAAAAATAAAACTTTGTAAAATATTCTGTATAAAGTTTGTTCAAAGTTTTATTAAATATTTTTGTAAAGTTTTATTTTTATTTTTATAAAGTTTACAAATTTTATTTTATTCAAGTTTTATCAAAACGTTTTAAATTTTTAAAAATAAAAATTTGTAAAACGTTTTCATAATTTATTTAACGTTTTTAATAAAAATATTTTGTAAATTATTTTATTTTATAAAGTTTACAAATTTTATTTTTATTAAAACTTTTATTTTATATTCCCTTTTTAAAATATTTTTAGTTAATTTAAAAAATTATATTAGTTTAATGTGTTTAATTAGATTAATCAAGGGTTACTTTTGGGAATATGAAAAAAATTATACTAAAGGGACAACTAAATGATGGTTTTATACTATAAGGACAACCATAGTGAATTTTTGTTCTGTTTTGGCAATTTTCCCTTTAAAAAAAACGTTGTGATTTTATATATGTAGACTTTGTTTTCAGTCTACATTTTGAAAAGGTTAGTTTTTGTAATTGATCAGAACCCACTCAGATTTGACTTTGAAAAGTATACTTCATATACAGTCTACAATTTTTTATTTTTTGGAACAGGTTAGTTTTTGCAATTGACCAAGTTGACTTTCTACATATAGACGTACAAGAACGTGTACAAATTTGTAGACGTTATATGAAGTCTACGCAATAATCCGATAGGTTAGTTTTGCATTTGACCAAAATAAGATAGTAGACTTCACATGCAGTCTACTTTTTTTTTCCTGAGTTCAGTAGACTGAATAAGAAATCTACATTTTTTTCCATCCTGGTCAACTTTTTAGTCAAATAAAAAACTAACCTATTCAACGGAGTCAAAGTTTGGGTCAAATGCAAAACTGACCTTGTGTAGACTTCCCTAGTAGTCTACACTTTGTAGACTGTTTGAGAAGTCTACTTTGAAAAGTCAAAAGTTCGGTCAAATGCAAAAACTAACCTCTTTACGTAGACTTCTTTGTAAGTTTACGCACTAGTTTTTTGTTATCAAAGGAAAAGTCGTAGACTTTCAGGAAAGTCTTCTTTTCAAAAAAACTTTATTTTGGTCAATTGCAAAACTAACCTGTGCGTTGACCTGTATACCGCAACGTAAACCTACAACTACCTGTAGATATACAAAACAGTCTACTTTCGCGATACAGATCTGAAAATGACGAAAACCATGTAAACAGTTACCTTTTGCGGTGTGAAACTCGTTTCCACCCTTTTCCACCGTCCAAACTCCAAATATGAGCAAAAAGAAGGAACTTTGAAGACCCACAAGAGAATACACTCAAAATTTTGAAATTATGCTTATGAAAATGAAAGTTATGGGAGTTTTTAGATGAAAATGGAGAGAAAATGAGAGGAAATGAAGATTTGTTTGTTTAGAAACACAAAAAAATGGTTGAAAATTGAATTCTAGAGATGTAAAGAGCTCAAAAATGGTTGTTAATGGTGGTTGAAGAATTAATGATAATGGCATGGTTGTAAATAAAAAAAAATGTTTAGGGTGTTGTAGGTTTTTTAGCATTTTCGAAATAATTACAAAATTAACTAATAATGGTAATTCTGTAAATATTTCAAAAATATAGGGATGAATAGAAATTTTCAATGGTGAATAATAATGACAAAAAAAAAATTGGTTTTGGGGTTGACTTGAATTTGTAGGCTGGTTTTGAAAGCATCCCAAGATTTTAAGAGGACAGTTTTTACATCTGTCTTGGTATAAAATGGTTCTACTATTTTTGTAATGGCTCTACCAATTTTGTAAAACACATGTAATGTGTTATGATTTAGTATTATTTTTATTTTCTGAAAAACTCGGCTGATGTTTGATGCTCTAAGACACGGTCGGAAATAGTGGTCCAGCAAGGGTAATTATTGTGTTTGAATGTGTTCTCCATTGCTATTGCTCCGAATGTGTACTGTAGGTTCCAAAAAGTACTGTGTAAATTTGTTAACATCGTTTTATATCTTGGCTTTTTCTGTTTCAGTAGTAACCCTTAAATTAATTCGGCTGAGCAAAGAAAAAAGCCCATTGATTCGAACGAGATCACTTCGTAATTTAGAAATAGACTAACAAATATGATAACGTGATATGTCCTTTTGAGAGAGCTCATCAAGCCCAATTAAATTCCAGTTTCTTTCTCACAATTTGCTTAACTTATAGCCAGCCCATACTAATACAATTTTGGTGTCATTCTGATTTGCTTTCGTTTTACTATTAAGCTGTAAAGTTTAGAGAAAATTGGTCTCTATATCCATATAGAGGGTCTCCAATTCGGCACTTACCACTGAAATGCATCAATTTTATTCTGATAATACCCTTATTTCCCTTTCTCTTTCCTGCTCTCTTTTTTTCTCCGTGTTCTTTCTTATCTCTTCTCTTTCTTCTGCAAATACATCTCTTCTTTTTCGTCTAACTTTATTTATGGTTTCTTTTTTTTCATCTATAACCTTATTTCTTCTTTAATTTGTAATTGAATCAAAATAAATCAACCAAATTGAAACTCTGAAACTTCTGATAGTATATTCTCTTTGTTGAACTTCTTCTTCTCTATCGTTCTCTTGTTTGAATTTTTTTTTCGGGTCACTATGAGCCAAAACCCTACATAGCTCCGAAACAGAGCAAGACCTTGATAGTTGATTTTGTTTTCAGGAAAGATGACTCAGTCCAAGGCTTACGCCAGCGTTGCTTCATTCTCTGTCATTTTCTTAAGTTGGGGGTGTTTGTTTATTGCTTTTGTTGTCGGATCTGTTCTTTCGGTTATTTGATATAAAAATCATAATTGTTTTCTCAGATAATTTCTATTTGTGCATTCACATCTGGTTCCAAATAATTTTGTTTTGATCTGTAGCATTGTTTGTATTCTCAAAATAACATTTATGTTAGCACGTTAAAGATATATATAAAAGTAAATATATTTTTTATACGATACTATCATTGTTAACATGCTAACTTGTTTTATAACATGGTAATTTCTTTTATTTTGTTCGTTAACTTTAATATTAGTTGGTTAACTTTATGTTTTCTCCATTAAATAATGTATTAAATTGATAAATAATACTAAATTATATAAATTATTATTAAGTTAATGATTTGTTTAAAGCTTTATAAATAAATATAATTTGATATCAAAATTCTTAGCATGGAAAAAATAGTATTTCACGTTAACAAAATTTGTATCATGTTAATAACTTAATTGTTAATCGCTACATGGATGGTTAGTCGCTACATAGTTTGTTAGTGGTTACATGGTTTGTTAATGGCTGCCCCGATGTTACGAAATAGTTATCTTTAGATGCTACATGAATTGTTAGTCGCTAAATAATTTGTTAGTGGTTACATGGTTTGTTAATGTATTTTGATTTATTTTTTTTTCTTGAGACATATGGTTCATATAAACTTGGATAAATATTTTGTTGACCGTATGAAATAGACATAAATGATTTGTTTAACTGATAGTACTATTTTTTAGCGGGTAATAAATAAATTTTAGAGATGATATTAATTTCATATTCATATGTAACATGATAATTAGCATATCACCATTAACTTATCTTCTTAGTATGTTAATATACCTTAATTTTATATACCGACATCGGCGATGTTGAGATTAGGAAAAAGTTGACGGAATTTTGTTGTGAAAAATCGAAACAACAGTATTTTGGGAGAAGCTGCCAATATCGATAAAGATGAGGAGAAATCATCACTATATTAAAAATACAAAAAGGATAAAGCTTTGTGGTTCATCAGAGATAATATAATTTTCTGGAAATTTGCAAAGAGAAAAAGAAGAAACAGAAACAAAGGAGAAGAAGAAAGAGGAATGAATATAAGTGTAATAGGGGTATTTTTGGAAGTTTGAGAGAAAAAACAACAGTATTCTACCTTTGTGTCTTATCATAGATAAACCGTAAATATTAACCTTCCATATGGGTACTGAGCAAATTGACCCTAAAATTTATCTTAGGCCGAAAGTTAAACTGATTTTAAAAATATCCAATGAATAATGATAAGATGTTTTTGTTATTTAAAACGTCTAAACGATCATTGAAATCAAATTGGAAGGATTACGCGGTTCAGTTTTTGTTTTATTCTGTTAACGATAGCTATTAATCAGAACTAAAATATATGCAGTCTAACTAAGTTTTGTAAAAAAATATTACAAACATCATAAGAACTTTTGTCTACCGTACGAGAACAAGATAACTAAATGATGTGTAATAACATTCAATTGTCTGAATGATGAGGATTACAGTCAGAGAGATGGCGCCGTACTTCTTCCGCATCATACGGACAGAACCCAAGTGCTGTGATCTGTACGGTTTTTAAAATAGTATTCACAGATAAGTCAATTGAATTATCATTAATGTATGTTACGTAAGTCAATAGTTAGCAACTATCAGAACAAAAAAATAAAAATAATAACATTATATTAGCACGTTAAGCATCAACCACTTTTCTGGTGAACAAGCTCCAGCTCCACGTTCATCTGACCTGAAATTTGCCGTCATTCAAAAAGTAGATATCTTTTTAACCCACAACTTTTGACTATAATCTAATTCACACCGTTTACTTTTGAATGAAGCCACTTGAAGTCTATACTAGTGTTTGTTCACTCCAAAAGCCCGTATCTACGCAATCCAAATTATGTTGAAAAGCCAATCTAAAATCACATCTGAATCTTTCAATTTGTCTGATCATTCGCATAATAAACTTGAACCACATATTGAAATTATTGTTAAAATAAAAATAAAAGAACTTTACAGTAAAAAGATTTTTTTTTTTTTGAAAAGTACAGTAAAAAGATATTCAGTGTGACTTATTTTGAACAACTTAAAAATAAGCAACCCAAACTAGTTTAGGTATCAATTCAATGTGTATATCTTAACAAAACCAGAATAGTAAAGGCTATTTTCTTATATATGCTAACTTGAACAATTTCGTTAAATTGCTAACTTTGTTTAATTGCAGTTTTCTGTTTTTTTTTAACAACCTAGTTCCCAAAAAAATTGTACTTAGTAATAACATAGATTCTTTTTTTTTTGATGATCCGTTATATCCAAATGAAATTAACCAACTTGATATGCAGAAGAAATATGCCAACTAAGCTGTTTTGTATTCTTAATTTAACATATATATGATGCTTTGAAAGTTTACCAAGTTGCAACTAAGATAAGCCACATTAACTAAATATAAGAAGTCAATGAGCCATTACTCATGTTACGAAAGAGTTTTTTTTTGTCTGACTTCCCCCACAAGATTTGAATTTCATAACCTATAAACATTGGACTTTTATAGTTGCCTTCCCTACATGTGAAAACAATAAAACTAAAACCATTGCAAACAAAAACATTACTAAAAAGGGTCATTTCTAAAACCTTTTAAGTTTGTAAGACTACAACCACTTAAAATCCATAATTTCCAAAACAAAATGTGACGAGTACGTATAGAAGTTATACATTGAGATGATACAATATTAGGAAGGTTTAAGAAAGTCAACTTATCATTTCGTTTAGTGAGCCATGAAAATATGCGAATATCATGCCGAAATTTTCTGCATCACCTATGTAATAGACTATATATATATATAAAGTTCAGAAACGTTAGAGCATTTTTGTGGGAACTTTTTAAAGATTATTTCATTTGTGGTGAGTCGACCACATGGAAAACTCAAGAGACATATTTATAAATTGTTAAAGCCATTTTACGCTTCTTGCCGTCATTGATGTGTACGGCCTATAGTTCTTTTTTAGCTATTGTCATTTGCCAGCGGAATGTCAACTGTAAACTTGTGTATCTCTACCGCGATTCTAAAGAAATTCCATTAAAATAATAATCTAAATTTATAGCCTGGCAAGCCCAAATAGATTTTACTCGCATTTTTGTAGATTGCATAATATGCATTTCCATATTTTAAAATTATCTATTTAAAAGTTCAAAATAAAAACAGTTTTTCTTTTTCTTATACATTTTTAACTCAAAATCATTAAATTTTGTCAAACAAAAAGTGTAAAGATACTACAAAATATTCCACCTTTACGAAGGTTGCTTGAAATTTTTCACATTAAATTTGATAAACCTCACGGTTCCTGGAATACAAATATAAAAGATCTTTACCTTTCTTACTAAATCAAAAATCTATAAACTTTTATCAAAAAACCTGGGTTCGATGCACCATGGGAGGGATGCTTTATGCTAAAATGGTATTAGCGCCGGCTGGATCTCGGACCTGGGGGATTACGGGCCTTGGCCCAGAACCTTCAGGTAATCAAAAAAAAACTTTTATCAAAAAAAATTTCTATAAACCGCATTAATCTGAAGAGAATGGACATTAGTTTTAAAAAAAAAGAATGGCTATATTTTCGGGTTAATGAATGCTCTAACAAGTTCTTGCATCGCGTTGTCGGGCAAAACTCAAGATATAAATGTGGTACACGTATGAAACGTACGCAAGTAATGATCAAGCACGTATTTGCAGCTACATTATGGAAGACGAATATGTTTAGATCTCAAATTCTAAAACTGATGTCTTTCCTCAGCCATTAATAATCAAAGTTAGAAGTCATATATAATTAAATGCTGCTATCAGTTGATAATATTTTGTTTTTAAATCATAAATTGGTACCTTTTCTTCTATTATTCAAGTCCATCTTTGAACCCATCTTAACCCTACCCACCAGTTGATATTCTCTCTGGCTCTATATATAGTAAGCATTTGCAATCTCCCAATTACACCAAACACACAACAAAGAGGAATTAACCTTCTCCTCCACTCAAAGTCTTTCATCTCACTCTCAAACCGTAAAATGGCTTCTAATGAAGAAGGCTCTATTGGAACCTCCTTGCATGGAGTCACAGCAAGAGAACAAGTCTTCTCCTTCTCTGTAGATGCCTCATCCCAAACCCTCTCATCAGATGATCCAACGGCTAAATTTGCCATTCCAGTTGATTCCGAACACCGGGCCAAAGTGTTCAAACCACTCTCATTTGCTAAACCTCACATGAGAGCCTTTCACTTAGGATGGATCTCATTCTTCACATGCTTCATCTCAACCTTCGCCGCGGCACCATTAGTCCCCATCATCCGCGATAACCTCGACCTGACCAAAACAGACGTCGGGAACGCAGGAGTGGCCTCCGTCTCCGGTGCCATTTTCTCAAGGTTAGCCATGGGAGCGGTTTGCGACCTCCTCGGTGCACGGTATGGAACCGCCTTCTCACTCATGCTAACCGCTCCAACCGTCTTCTCAATGTCGTTTGTGACCGGCCCGGTCGGATACTTAGCCGTCCGGTTCATGATCGGTTTCTGCCTGGCCACGTTTGTATCGTGCCAATACTGGACCAGCGTCATGTTCAACGGCAAGATCATAGGACTAGTCAACGGCTGTGCAGGCGGGTGGGGCGATATGGGAGGTGGAGTGACTCAGCTACTCATGCCAATGGTCTTCCACGTCATCAAGCTCACAGGAGCCACTTCATTCATGGCTTGGCGCATAGCATTCTTCATCCCTGGCTTTCTTCAAGTCGTAATGGGCATTCTCGTCCTCACTCTTGGCCAAGACCTCCCTGATGGTAACCTTAGTACCCTTCAGAAGAGTGGTCAAGTTTCTAAAGACAAATTCTCCAAGGTACTTTTCTATATAGTAAATATAAGAAAATCAGTATTTAATACAAAACATTATTAAGAGTACTCATATTTAGTATATTTCTCATAACTATTTGGGTTTTGTAGAGCATGTGTAAATGAAACGGTTGAGTGTATCCCGAATCTAAAATAGTATATAAATTATAGTCTAAAATATTTAAAAAAGAACAGATATATTTCTAAATCTAGAGTTTATAATTTTAAAAGAAATGTAAAAAATATACAGCTAAACTATTAACTTTTAAAATTACGTTACTATATTATTAAATATACTGTTAATATGCATAGATGTAATTTGAGACAACACTGATATTTCTAGTGGCTAACGGGTTAATATTGTTATTGTGCTATATATGTACTTGTTTTAGGTTTTCTGGTTTGCTGTGAAGAACTACAGAACATGGATTTTATTCGTTCTTTATGGATTTTCCATGGGAATTGAATTAACTATCAACAACGTAATCTCCGGATACTTCTTTGACAGGTTTGGTTTCTTCTTCGCTAACCACAAATAATGATATTTAGTTACTTACTTCTAGCACAAGCAATAATAACAACTTTTGTTTTCTTGTTATGCACGTGTCAGGTTTAACCTAAAGCTTCAGACAGCCGGTATTGTAGCAGCTAGTTTCGGAATGGCAAACTTCTTCGCCCGTCCCTTCGGTGGCTACGCATCTGATCTAGCAGCCCGAGTCTTCGGCATGAGAGGCCGGTTATGGATCCTATGGATCTTTCAAACCGTAGGAGCACTCTTTTGCATCTGGCTAGGTCGTGCTAGTTCACTTCCCATAGCGATTTTAGCAATGATGCTCTTCTCAGTTGGTACACAAGCCGCCTGTGGAGCCCTCTTCGGTGTTGCGCCTTTCGTCTCGCGCCGCTCACTAGGACTCATCTCGGGACTAACTGGCGCGGGAGGAAACTTCGGCTCCGGTTTGACTCAGCTGCTTTTCTTCTCAACTTCTAGGTTTAGCACGGCTGATGGACTCTCGTTAATGGGAGCTATGGCGGTTTTGTGCACCGTCCCGGTTGCGTTTATACATTTTCCGCAGTGGGGAAGCATGTTTTTAAGACCGTCTAGCGATGGAGAGAGGTCGAAGGAGGAGTATTATTACAGCTCTGAGTGGACTGAGGACGAGAAACGACAAGGGTTGCATGAAGGAAGCATCAAGTTTGCTGAGAATAGTCGGTCTGAGAGAAGCAGGAAAGTAGCTCTGGCTGACTTTCCGACACCGGAGACGGGAACTCCAACTCATGTCTGAAGGCAGATGTCAAGAGATGTTTACTTATTATCTATATAACCAGTTAACCGTTTCATCTTAACATGTAGTGAGTAAGATCTTGCTTTGACTAGGTGAGGTTCGATGAGCTCGGTACTTAGTAATGTTGTTTCAATGAGAAGAAAATATTCAACAACTCTTTTTTTTTTTTTTATGTAACTAAGAAAAGCTTTTCGATAGTCAGATGTTTAAGAGTGCATATGAAGCAAACTTTGTGAACAAATACTACGGAAGAAGCAATAAAAAGGCTGAGTTGTCTTTACACAATCAAACAAAAAGAATCTGAACAGAGTATGAGAGAAACTAATAAACTTTAAAACCCGAAGCTGACTTTAAGTTATCTTTGAGTTAAAGAAACAAGCTGTCTCAGGAGCTTTGCAGCGCCAACGTATCGTGGCCTGCAGATTGCTATAGAAGCAACGGTTTCAGAGAAATTACGAACAAACCAAGGATGACTTAATTGGATTTTTGATAAGAGAAGGACTTTAAATCAGACAAAGAAACAGAATGTACGAAACTTAATCTTCTAACACTTTCCAAAACCATTAGTGCCAAGAAGCTCTGTAGCTACACGAGTTTCCTTCATTTGATGCTGATGATACTAAGCAATCTTCAAGTGGTTGTGACGACGCACCATTCCTTCAGTCGGGTGCAATTCACCAGTCATGAGCTTCAGAAGTGTACTCTTCCCGTCTCCATTGGTTCCAACAAGGGCAATCAAGCAAAAGGATTGTTGGCATAATGAAGAGTGCTCTTGCTAACGCAATTCTCATCCTCCATCCACCAGAGAAATCTTTCTTCTTCTTAGCCTGCATCTCCTTGTCGAAACCAAGACCAAACAGAATCTCAGCAGCACGCTTCTCTGCAGTTGCAGCATCCATGGCTTCTAAACTCTCATAGATAGTATCAAGACGCTCTTTGCTTCCATCATCCTAAAAAACACCCATCTATTTAGCACCAAACACAATAAAGAAATAAAATTTTAGCATATAGTCTGCAATTTATCATACAAACCTGCTCAACAAGAGTTTTAACCTCCTTCTCCAACTTCAACCTCAGTAGCTTCGATCTCATGCGAGAGATGATAGATATCCATGTGATCAGGAATGGGCAACTCTCTAAGCCCAATATCAGTTTTCATATCTTGACTTCCCAGTGGTAATAGGATGGCTCAACTTCGATGAAACGTGGTGTGTAGATGTGTGAAGCAGGGATTAGGATTAAGAATAAGATAAGGGTTGCGTCGCACATTCAGAGACCTCACTTGTATGTACGTATGTATGTATATATGTATGTATGTATGTATGTATGTATGTATGTATGTATGTATGTATGTATGTATGTATGTATGTATGTATGTATGTATGTATGTATGTATGTATGTATGTATGTATGTATGTATGTATGTATGTATGTATGTATGGGTTTAGAAAAATGAAAAAATTGTTTTTAATTGTAAGTGTAATTTATGTGTTTGCGTCTGCGATTATATGAGATAATAATCCACATTTTTGATATATAAGTATTTTAATATACTTTTGCAAATGGTAAACCATACAAACATCATCTGCGTCTAACCTCTAAGTTTACAATGAACAAGGTGTTTAAAAGGTTGGTTCATTTGAAAAACACGGAAGGCGTAAGTAACTTAATTTGTACAGTTGTGCTTTACATGTTTGCGCATTCGAGTTCTGTTCTTTCTGTGCAATCCATAATGTTGAGAATCTGACGCGGAAGTAAATAAGAAACTCATTCTCGAAGATGATCATAGTGATTGGTCATGAACATGTTAGGTCTTATCGAAAAATTCCGTCAGAACTGTAGAATGTAATCAGATTCACGAGTGTACAAGTGGGAATAGTTATCCTTGTAAACAGATAAAAGCTGATTCGACTTGGAAATTGAAGACCTCCATACAAGTAAATGGATTGTAAATTCATCTGCTATGACATATCATCAAGGTCTTCGTCATCGCATTAGCTTTGTAGTTTACAATATATATAAGTAAATGCATATGCAATTTAACTATGCGTTTTTTTTGCTATGTGTAACAAAAAAAAAAATTGTCTTGATAAGAAATGTGGCATTACATGTTCCCTAACCTTGATTTTTGAGATATTGATGAGTTCATATTCGACACTTATTTTTTCAAGTGTCCTTAGTTATAATGAAATGCAACTCCAATTTGTTTTTGCTAGTTTAAAGTCTCGTGCATGCTTTGTATGTTAAAGTTTTTGTTATGTAATGTTTTAAATTAATGGATTCTCGTACGTCTTAATCTATAGAGTTATCTGACTATTTATTTATATATTTTAAAACTAAGAAAGTTTATCTGACTATTTATTTATATATTTTAAAACTAAGAAAGTTTAAATATAAATATATATTAGATTTGTATTGTTTATAATATTTTGTAAATGTATTGGATGATGCATTGATGCCACATATTACATATATACGCATTCATATAAATAATTTATGCAACCAAGGCTAAAAACTTAATATAAAAGTTTAACTATTGACCCATATTTGTCAAGTCAACCATATCGTCTGGTCTGGGGAGGAAGATTAAACCAAACCATCAATTACGTTATGTCTCCGTTTAATGTATTCATATTGGATTTGAAGTGTTTTTCCAACGTAGAAACTTCATCGTCCTTTCATCATCCACTCATTGTAAAAGAACTTTGGAAATTAGTGTATAGAAAGAAATCAAATCAAATATAAATTTCACAAAGTCCAAAAGGAGAGAAAAAAATGTGAAGATGAAGACAGAAAAAGGGCAAAGGGCAATGGCATTGACTCCTAGAAAGGCTTCATGTCTTTCTCTTTTCCTCCCTTTTTAATTTGATTTTATTATTATTCTCTTGTTGTGGACCTCATCATTACCTCCTTGTGCAAGAAGGTGTTGTGTTGGATAGACCCTATGTCTTGTATACTTTTATGTCTACACATGGTCAATTTTTTTGTGGAGCAATGATAATAATCCAAGCGATAATTCGAGTGAATAAAATAGTTTGAATATGATCTATGTATTGATGATCACTGGCCGACGTGATGGAAGGTCGATCCCAAATAGTAAAATTCAAGGGTGGGTTTATCTCATATTTACTAAAAATAATAAAAAGCTATAATAACGTTAAAGAAAAATATAAACTGTTTTAAAATGGTTGGAATTGGAAAGGAAAAAAAAAACATTTTGTGAAGGAGATATGTTGTTTCTGATCCACTGTTTCCATACTAAGTTAGAGCAAATAAATTAAATCAATATTGTATTGTGTTGCTTTTTGAATGTCTTGTTCATTTCAGAACTCATTGCTATGAGGTGTGACTTAGTAAACTTCTACTTAGTCCACAAATGCAAAGATATAAGGCCAATATTAATATTCATACCCAAACAAAAACTACGCATTCAACATATATGATTAACTTAAGTTCGATGAGCTAAGAAAACATCATTTTCAGATACATGTTATAAAAAATCTCACATCATTAATTAAAAAGCGTTCGAGACTTACAATGCCATATTGCCATATGGTATCACTTATTTCTCAAGAGTTCAAAATAGTTGGTGTTCAAGATAGAAGTTAAAAATATTCTTCACTCATCTGCGTATCAAAGGACAGCAACACTCAAAACGGTCACTAGAAGAAGTTGCATTCGATCCAAAATTGATGGATCTATGCTTTATGAGATTTAGTCAAAACTTAGTGTCAATGTTTCATAAGTTTCCTTCCTAATCGTTGTTAGTTGTTTATGAGATTAAACTCTTAAAATTTTTGGCCTGATATTTCTTGGTACCTCCAACAAGTGACAAACTTAGATCAATTTGAAATGTGTTTTATAATTGGTTTGGGTTTTCAATTCTCTTGATATAAGGTCGTACATTTAATGCCACATGCAATTATGTATATGAAGAATTAGAAAGTGTATCATGAAAACAAAAAATTATATATATGCATGTAATAATTAATAAAGAATCTTCGAATATTCTGGTTACAGTTTCGTTTTACTTTTGTTTTATCCGGATAATGATGTGCTTTATAATTTAATAACATCTTCCAATGTATTTTTCTCTCTTTATTTACTTTTCTTTATCTCTTCCTTTTATTTGATGGTCTTTTGGTCCACTTTCTTGACATTCCCCCACATGGTAAGAACCAGAGACAATCATCAAGCCTAAAAAAGGAATCATTTTTATCTCTTACCATCGCTAAACTATTGGAAAACATTTAACATCTTAGTCATTTTTGGACAAAATGCTGAACAAACTTCTTGCATTGCAACCAGCTCTAATTGTTGATAAAAGGTGTAAATGAGGAATATCATGTGCCTTGCCGTAGTATATTTGTTTTTTTTGTCAGCTTCCCTGTAATATATATTTGTATATTTTCTCGATCATACCTTTTTATATCAACATGCAATAACTTACTTAATGAGTTCAGTAAGATTATAACATTCCTTTCTTGTTTTACCATTTTCATTATCAATGAAACTGAATCTGTAGAGCAGAGTATGAAAGATATGAAGATTTTTAAAAAGTATATAAATAATGAATCTGTAAAGTGTATCTTATAAATTTTCATATTTTGGAATAGCTTAAAATATTTGTTTGCTAAGGATGCTAAAAAGAATTACAATGCGGTTTCTTACTTTTTAGTTTTTGGGTTAAATAAAACTTTCAACCTGCAACTCATACTTGACCTTTAAAACGTATTAAGTATATAAAACACTTCAAATGAAATTTGTAGATTGTACGATTCGAAGTTTGGCTTAGATTCATAAAATCTTATTAACCACTCGAAAGATAGCATTTTCTTTTCGAAAGATAGCATTGAACCACTACTAAAAGTCCAATGCACTCTCGACTACAAATAAAGCTTCTACTCAAATTTACCTTTTAACAAACAAAGGTAACTTTAAATATGTATAAACTTCTAATTTTATAAAGTGAAAAAGGTTTTTTAACTTTAAATATGTACAAACTTCTAACTTTATAAAGTGAAAAAGCTTTTTTTTTATAAAAAAAATATTCCCACCTGTAATTGTTGATAAGAAAAAGATAAAGAGTTTAAGCAAAAAAAAAAGATAAAGAGAGATGAAATGAAATGTATAAGCGTGTTGAAAAGCTTGATTAGTTACTTTTATGTGAATTATTTTAAAATCCTTTAGTTTCCTCGAACGCGAACGGAACTTTCATAAAAAAAAAAGTTGAAAACTAACATGTATGATAATGATGATGATCAGTGAAATGCTCCATGGCATGAAGCACCCCGCATCATAATCCCAAAGTTCTTAACACATGTTTATGCATGTATTAATGTATTAACAATCTTAATTAAAACTGAATGAGATGTCGCATCAAACGCACATGCATAATAAAAACATGAATACGACGACTATATTGATGTTAATTTAAATTTCTTATTAATGATATCTTTTTCCACATAAATAAATAAATAACTTTTGGCTTTACGTTACCATAAAAAAAAAGTGAAAGGAACAAGGAGTAATGTGAGCATTGATGTCATGGGTTGGCATTCACTATATGTTGACTTACCTATTAGATTCCTAGCATATAACTACTGTATACTTATTCTGACCAAAACTATAGTTATTTCGCTTTTCACTTGTAATTAAGTTAGCCTAAGAAAACCAAATTGTAACGCTTGAAAGAGCAAACACATATATCAAATCTAACCTTGGTCCTTGGCTAATCTACTGGTAAACAACTTTGTTTCTTTTGGCAACAAAATACTCTTTAAATTACAAAAGTAGTTTCGTATCCATTATTAGGTAGTTGCTTGTTTTGTTTACTTGTTTTTTCTGAGTAGGCAATGGTTCGATTCACATACTCTCTCATATAAAAATAGTAGTTTAGATATAGATATTTAAAACTGTACTAATATAAAAGGACATGTTCTAGTTCAGTACTTTAGTCTGATATATTATATGGACTCATATGTGTCCAAAAATGAAGGAATAATAATATATTCCAACAGTAACAACTTACAAGACGAGAGAGGGCACGAAGCAGAGGACAAGACTCGAGAGCACTCCCATCCAACTCAACTGGCTCAAAGTTTTAGTAGAGACACCTAATACCGACACCATTTCTTCAAACCCTAATTTTATTCCAAAATTGAAACAAAACTATATATTAAAAATGTAGAATTTTTAAAACCACAAAAGAGCAATTGAGACGACAGAGATTGCCAATCAAGCGAGTGGTGGGAATAGCAAACTACGTAAGCTAATTTATTACAAAGGGAAAAGGAAGTGAATGGTAGTTATATAATTATGCATTTATTATGTACTTTTGACTCAGTATTTATGGACATTCACCACTGCGCTTTTAATTTTATAATTTAATAGTCATTAAATTGTTGTTGGTAAAATTAAAACTCAGTAACTCATTATAGGCCAAAATACTGTGCAGACAGACAGACAACATGACAACTCTTCTATATTAGTACTTTAGTACTAGTATGCAAGTAAAAAAGCTTTGTTGTTTATAGTAAAACACATGCAATTGTCTAATTAAGTTGTATTGGTGATAATGCATGGCAACAAAAAGAATTAAAAACTAATGGTGGTGATGCTTTTCAAATTTTAATCTGCCATGCATTATTATCACCAATACAACTTAATTAGACAATTGGATGTATTTTACTATATACAATATTTTTTTTAAGAAAACTTAATAAGACAATTGCAACGTCGTTAGGTTCAGTGATCTAGGAGATTTAGTTTAACTTTTTAGAATATAAAGCTTTCTTGCTAAAAAAAAAAGAATATAAAGCTTAGAATTAAATACATCTTCTGCATTTCAGATTATTTGCTTCCAATCATTTTTTTTTCTGGCTGTATCTTAATTGACAATAATCCTTTTCTGTTTTGGATAAAATACAGCATATAGAATTGCTGGGTAAAAGAAAGGTGAGATAATTTAACAAATTTATATATATTGCCAATTGAAACAAAATATTAAAAATGATTATTATTAAACTTAGGGAATATTTGCATGTTTTAACTTAAAAATTAGAAACGAACATAAACAAAAAAAGGAGAAATTCAAAACTGAAACTGTCGTAGAAAATAACCCAAAAATAAAAACTAGTATTTCCCAATAGCACCACCCAAATTATAGAATATTTACAACTTCTACCACCCTCCAATATTTTTTCTTCCGCCGCCTCACATAACAAGGCAAGCATTCACGTTCTCATCGCTGAACATCTGAGGCGCGTGGGATTGAATCGGGTACCCATACGGCCCACCCGGATAATACGCTGCCCCGTAAGCAGGCTGAGCCGCCACGTACTCCATCGCATTCACCCCCTCGCCGCCTTTGTTACCCGCATTGTTATCCTTTCCTCCGCCGTCTCCTCCTTTCTTCTTGTCCCCGGATTCGTTCTCTTTCCCGTTACCATTCTCTTTCTCTTTCTTCGCCGGTGGCACGATCTCCACCTTACGTTTCAGCTTCTCCGACAAAGTGTCGGCGAGCTTCTTCGCATCCATTGTTCCTTTCACCGTCAGTAACTGCTTCTCTTTATCCATTGTCAGCCCATTCACACCTGCGATTGCGTTTGCACAAAAATGAGCGTTTGAAACGCGATTATAATCATTGGTTGTGTTTGTGTTGTGTCTCGCTAACCTTTGGTTCTAGTGACAGTCTTTTGGATCTTCCCGATACAACCTTGACAATGGAAGTCCACCTTCAACACCGCCGTAGTCACCGGAGCCTGGAAACATTAATTCAAGTTGGTAACTTTATCATCTGTAATAATCAGACAAAATCTAAAGTCTCGAGCTTTATTATGTTTACCTCTTTGGGTTTCTTATCTTCTGGTTTCTTTTCTTTGTTCTTGTCTTCATCGCTTTTGGTTTTGTCCTTAGTTTCGTTCTTGTTGTTGTCTTTCTCCTTCTCTTTGTCCTTTTTGGGCTGAGGAGAAATTAAGTCGACTTTCTTCTTAGTCTTCTCTTCAAGTTTCTCCCGGAGTTTCGCCGGATCTACATCTCCGGTCACCGTTAATTTTCCACTTTCTGATTCCGACTTCACAGTCTCAACGCCTGTGAGAGAGAGACATTATTATTATTAATTACCAGTAACAATTCAAGCAATTAAATAGGGATATTTAAACTACCAACGAAGAAAAAGGACTGTAACGTTAAAAAATCAAAACCTTGGAAAGTACGAACGCATTTAACAATCTTGGAAGCGCAGCCTTCGCAATGCATATCGATCTTCAAAACGACGGTGACTGACGCCGTTTTCTTCTCGCCGCCGCCGCCATCTCCTTTGTTTTCCTTGTTGTTGTTCTGCTTGGAAACAAAACAGAGAGAGCAGATTAAACCCATTAGATAAGAGTTGAAAGGGAAAAAAAAAACAAAGAGATAAGATTCGAGAATGTTGTGAAGGGAAGCGACGGTTTGACTCAGTTACCTTGCCCATGATAACTCGTTAGTTAGTGAGAGAGTAGTGGGTGGAGACAGAGTCGGAGGATGGAGAGAAACACGTTACTTTTGAGATAAACTAGACCTTTCGTTTCTATTTATAGTACGAGTAATGGGGTTTCTATGATGATGATGATGAATGGTGTGATAAATAATGACATGTATGTATGTCTACCATGTTATGGTCCATGACATACGTTTTTCGTATTCCTTTCTCCGTTTTCTCATATTATTACTATAATAATTTTTCAGTTATATTAATATGCAACTATGCACGTTCGTTCTTTTTTTTTATCTCGGGTATTTGTTGCGACGGTCGACTATTGCTTTTATTTAGTTGGAAATAAATACAGCTGTCGCAAAAAAAAAAAATCAAAGGTTATTTTGTATAAACATCTCAATGTAGGAAAATATTTAAAACAATAATTTTCTTTTCACTTTATTTTTAAACTGCTTGCAGATTTCTTTTTGAAAATTTTCATCTTTTTCTATTCTTTTTTTTTAACGACATCATTTTTTCATCCTTTTCAATTTCATAGAGTGGATGGACTTCATCAATTCTCCAAAACCAATATAATGGGCCTTTTGAGCCCAATGATTGGTGCTTTTATTCAACCAAACCAACCAACGACCTTGGGGTTTTACATCATTTCATCAAAGTCTACAGTGCCGTAATTATCCCAGATAAAAGATAGATCTATAGTGTAATTATCTAATGGGCCCTTTTGTAACATGGACAGTCGAGTCATATATGGTCTAAATAGAAGCTTAGAATGACTGGTTACAAATCAAATGAATCGGCTTTAAACCATTTAAAAGAAAAAGTGGCATGTAATTTTTTATTTACCAAACAACCGGTTAGATTTTTGTATAATGTATATTTCAGTCGTTTTCCTGTAAATCTTTTGCTGCTCATCTTCTTGTGACTAATCATAATCGTCTTACGATTGTAGAAGCTCTTGTGGTTCAAAATAAAACGAGACTAACAGAAACGAACACACCAGTAGATTGCAACTCTGAACAATAGCATTGAATAGTGAGAGTAAATATCACTTGTTACCATTTTGTAAAGCCTCACCACCTTCAAAAAATAACACTATTAGGTAAGGCCTATTAGGCTGGCGTGTAAGTGGTAACCTTTCTGTCGCTACATTTCTGTTTTCTTTAGTAAAATTTTGAAAGAAAAATATACCAAAGTGTGTTAATTTTTGTTTGTTCAAAAAAAAAAATACCAAAGTGTTACAAAAAAAAAGAAAAAATTAAAGTCACTAAAAGTCTAAAACCATTTGGCAGGGGTTTATATGTCATTCAGAACAGATGAATAAAATCTGTGTGTTCCATCAAATCCATTTCTCCTAGAACCTTGAGACACTGACCAGAGGTGATGACTTTTATACACAATCCTTCTCTCTCTCTACTATGTAACCCAAATATTATACTACTATTTATATTTTACAAAACAACTAAATATTATTATATTATTTTGATTTGATATGTAATTTAAGATATAAAATTCAGAATACTTTAATTCTTTTGAATATATTGAGTAAAACAATTCTTCTAGATTGAAGCACACTCGTGCTTTCTTTGGAATGAATTTCATCAGATGGGAAAAAGAAAGAAAGCACACTCGTCGACAAAAAAAAAAAGAAAAGAAAGCACACTCATTTGCAGCCTTAAAATAGTAATAATTTCATCTAATTTTAGTTTAAAAAAACTTCATCTAATTTTGGTTTCTGGTTTTTAGATTTTGGCTTTTGGTTTTTAGATTTTAGTTTTTAATTTTTGGTTTTTGATTTTGCAGTAGATTTTAGTTTTTTAAAAAGCATGAATGGTTATTTCAGATTTTGGTTTTTAGTTTTTGGTTATTGCTTTTAAAATTAATAAAATGAAAATATTATTAATAAAATGTCTTCCATATACTTTATATATAGTAGAAACTCAATAAATTAATAAATACGGTCTTGAATTGGACTAATTCAAAATATGCCAAAATCGATAAGATAATAGATAATATTTTTTAAAATCTTATATAAATATGTAGTCCTACTAAAATTCTTAACTTAATAGTATATATAAATCAGTAATGTATATATATATTTATAAGTAGAAACAAAAAAATTCCATCTCTATTTTTCGTTAACACTTTGATATATTTTTGGTAATGTTTATTAAAACTAGATATAAAACAAAAACGTACTCTATTGATCAAGAGAAGATGTAAATATGACAATTTTTTTTATATCTAGTTTTATAATGATACGTATAGGTATACTTACTATTGTCCATTGATCAAAGTCTATTTTTATATATTAATCACTCCACACTCTTTTTTTTTTGTCGTACTCTATTGCTAGAAAACCACAAAAACATAGTTTTTGGTTTTTGTTAAGAAATAGGTAGTTATTTCAAAATCTGGTTTCCCTATTTTTTAGGGAATCTATTTTACAAAAATATTGATTGGTATAAAAGTAGATTTTAGAAAATCAAAAACTAGAAACTAGTTTAAAAACTAGAAACAATCAACCTCTAAAAGCTGATATGATCTCTTACTTTTCACAACAACAAAAAGAGATTGTTCAACGCTTCAACCATGAATACATCCTTTTTCGTTTTAATCAAATCAAATCGCCCATTGTCTCTTTTTAACTAGATATCTCTTACAAAGATCAATTTTTTTTTGGCAAAGTATATGATGTATACCCTTTAACAAAAAAAACAAAGATCAAATATATAATAATAATAATAATAAACGAAAACAAAAAGAATTCCATAGAAGCTGTATCAGTGATCATACTCTCTCTCTCTTACACACACATTCTCTCCTTCTCTCTCCTCCCATACCCCATCAGATCTTTGATTTTACTAACAGTCAGTCCAAGATATATTTATATAAGAAAACAAGAGAGTCTAGAAGAACTAGGTGTAGAAATAGGGCAAACACTTGTGTTGTAAGAGGCTACCACTGCTTTTGTTCTCAGCTACGTTGCTTATGGAACTAGAAGATGAAGCTGATTCTGAACCTGAAGCACCCATGTTTATGTTAGAATTAGTGCCTGTTCCACTAATCATTTGCTTCAAATCCCCATGTCCATTAATGTAGTTACTGTAATACCCCTGTGTGAAATCTCCATTGTACCCTTTTGTCCTCTGGTCAATGTGGTTGTCTATCATCATCAACATCATGATCTGTTCTTGCTTCATCATAATCTCTGACCTATTTCCACTAACGTCTGAGGAGAAACTGTTCGAGTTGCTGTAGTGATCACACATATTGTGGTTGAGCGAGAAACCACTTGCGCCCGAAATGTTGTAGTTGCTGCTCTCTGATAGAGAGAGATCTTGAGGATAATTAGAGTTCACAAAGGGAAAGATCTGGTGGTGATCAGCTTCAATGCCATCGATGTTAGAGATGAGAGCTTTTGTTGGATTTTCAAAATACGGATTGTAGGAAGAAGGTGAAATTGTGATTGATGGTCTTTTCACATCTTGAGAATTAGGGTTTAGAAAAGGAGAAGCCATGGCTGATGATGAATGAGAGGAAGAAGAAGACATGAGTTTCTTCCTTAGCTTTGTGTTCCAATAGTTTTTGATGTCGTTGTCTGTTCTTCCGGGTAGATGAGCTGCTATTATTGACCATCTACAAGTTTCAATATAGATGTCTATTAGTAGTTAATACCAGAAGAAAATGTTGCAAAACTAGATGAATAGATGTTGCTCGTAGACTACAAAAATCACTTGCTCGTTCTTTAATATATCCACGCTAAGAATTCTTTAGATAAAAAAAAACATTCTGATCAATTGTACCATATAATACTGTGGTGGTCTTAGTTAATTTCTTATATTAAAAAGATAACATTTAAGAACTTAATTAGGGAAACCTGCTTCCGATGGCAGCAAAGAGGCTGAAGATGATCCTATCTTCTTCCTCAGAGAAGTCACCATGTTTTATGTTTGGTCTCAAGTAGTTTAGCCACCTCAATCTACAACTCTTCCCACATCTCCTCAAACCTTAACAACAACAACAATAAAAAACGGCACAAGCTCTTGTATTGATGAAGTTCAAAGAAGGAGAAGCAGATACAAAAATTTAATTTAATTAAGAACATATACTCTTACCAGCTTTGAGAGGAAAAGTGATCCAATTTCCACCATTACCATACTTCTCAATGTAACCTCTAAGCTTGGAGTCTTCCTCAGGAGACCAAGGCCCTCTCTTCACCTTTGTCTTGTCGCAACATGGAGCCCTTCCCATTTTCTCTCGCTATTGTGTTGTAGATCAGAACATAAAAGAGAGAGAGTGTTTTCTTACTTGCTTTTTTAAGATGAGCCTTTTGAGTTTATTGAGGAGTAGTTGAATTTGTGGCATTTAATAAGAGACCTGGATTTGGACTCACCCTGTCAATTATTATTATTATTGCTAAATACATCAATTTTAATTTACAGTTTTTCTTTTTTTCAATTTTTAAAACATTTAGTTTACTGTCTCAAAAGCTATGGGTATGAGAGAAGTCAACATGATTGACATGCATGCATATTCATTGTGCGTGTTTGAAAAAAAAAGATCTCCATTTATTTTATTCGCGCTTCGTTCTGAGGAAATTACATCAAAATGACTTCAGCATGCCCAAAAAAATAGAAAATGAAACTTATGTGGCCGTCCTTGATTTATTTATAATTTTGATTTGGTAAACCCTCACTCTTGATGTATATCTTCGGATTATCGTTATTCCGTTCCCAAAACTTCTTCTCTTTGATATTTTTTCCTCCAGATACACGTACTTCATGTGTTCTACGAAATTAAGCATGTGATCTAAGATATTTAACAAACAAGGCGTGCCCGAAGAGTATTAACTATGATATGTAATTCTTCCGTTCTGTTTTAGAAGAACAGCTATATAATATTATAGAGTACGTTAAAAGACAACCAGTTCAAAGAATCAAACTTTGATTCGTTTTTTTGGTACTTTTCACGGAAAACTCGAAATACAACTTTGCGCTGAGTTTATTTTTTTGACTAAAGCTTTGTGCTGAGTTTGACAAAAAAAAAACCATTAACTAAAGTTATGGGGCTTGATTTGATCATTCAGTCAATATTGAACAATTATGCATATCAACTATTTGGTATTCATCATGAATTTCGAAAAAAACAAGAGGAAAAGGAAAAAGTTATGAAAAGGTGGTGGTATTACACGGATAAAAGGAGGAAAACATGTAAGAAGCGGGGACTGCATCGATCGGACCAGTGGACTATATGGAACTGTCTGGCTATAAAGTGACAGCAAAACAAAACTCCAATTTGTTGAAATGGCATTAACCAAAAGTTTACTATCATGAGCTGACTTGCCAATGTTGTTTTCATTATTACATTTAGTAAAGTGCCAAAAGAACCCTTCATAATTATTCGTATTGTACTACTTTGATGGACACTTGCATGTTTGAATAAATATTTAATCTATTTTCACCCAATATTTAATCTATTTTCACACAAATGATATATATATATATATATATATATATCATGATCAGGTGTATATTTAGCTCGAGACCGGCTAATCAACTTTAGAGCTAACCCATCGACAGGTATGTAACCATATATGTTGTACAGTTAATAGATCTACTGTTTTATCATTTAAGGTACACGTGTTTGATGAACATGTTTCACGCAAATACAGTCCCCCACTCGTTTCCGCATTTGTGTAAGTACTAATATGTATGTAGGCTCACTAATTCGTGTGCGTATAATGTGTGTACCAATGGCCAAAACAAAAGTTTCCATTTCCATGATGTGTACATCCTTAGATATGGCTTTTCTCCAATTTTCTTAATTAACGGATTCAAACTAAACATCAAAATTAATTATAGGAATCGTGCTGGTGAACAAAAAATTCTCGATTGTGTATATAATATAAAATTGGAGATAGTGGCCTTTAGTGGTAATGTTCAATGCATATGTAAAAACCTATATGTAGAAAACTAGTAATATGGAAAAAATTGCATATGGAGACAATTATTGTCTCATAAGTTCCATGGTTTTCTGACGTAATTGAAAACAAATAAAAAAAAAAACAAAAAGAAGGTTGCTTCACATTAGTTTTTTCACTTGTGTTTCTATCTCTCTTGTATCACATATAGCTTCCTTTCATCTCTTGTTCAAACTGACTGTTGCAATTATCTCATTTGGGGAGGGAGGGGAGGGCGGAGGGGGGAGGGGAAGGGGGGGGTGGGAATGAATAATAAAGCATTTTTTTTAGTCTCATTAATGCTTTTGAGAAATTTTCAGCAAACAACATTTAGTAATAGTATCATTGAATAATTCTCATGTGTCACCTCCTAGACAGGCAATTATGATATTATGTGATTTATCATAAGATAAACGCATGCTTGAATTATTAAAAAAATCTTACAACCTACGAAAGTATGTGCATTAAAAACTAATTTCTTATATGCGTATGTAAAGGATCATAAAATATATGGAGATAATCTACAATACACCATTAAATAAAATATATATATATATATATCTATTTACAGAAAATAATATATATATATATATATTTGTTGGTGAAGAAAGTTTGATTTTGTATTGGGTGAAAAATTCAATTTGGCTGAGTGAAACTATGATTGGATATGATGGATACCAAAGCGACAAGAGTCTTTTTTTTTCCTCAACGGTTGGCAAACTAAAAAAGTGGGCAAATTACCAAAAAATTCAACATATCATTTTCTTGACGCAATTATTTTTTTTGATGTCAAACACTAAAACATATATTTAAATTTTAATTATCATAAAACATATTCTAAAAAGTTCATATATATTTTTACCTATTATTTTTACTATAATAAATAGACACTAATGAGTATAATTAGCGATAAACATGTTTACTTTTTTTAAAATACATTTTTTAAAAAATAGTAGATCATGACTTAGAGATATTAAAAAAATTTAGTGTTTTATTTATTGTCCCTTTCTTATTTTCAACATTTTAACTTGTTATATGTGTTACATTGTATCTAAATAAGTTGGATGTTTAGGTTATAAATAATATATAATATATAGTATCGAAGCTATCAAAAAGCTGACAGACTCGTCTCGCTTCCGGATAATGCTGAAGCGAATTGCCATCCTCTGTTCTAGTTTTTAAATGGTGGCATTCGAAGCTGAATCTTAGTCGTCGAATCAATGAAAGATATTGCTAAGAGTGTGCTAAGGGATATGAACGTATGCAATCGTATTTGGCTTTAGGAGGACTAGCTTGGCTATATAACCGGATTCGTGAGGAAATTCCTATCAGTGATTCATAGAACTTTCCTTTAATGTTAAGTTAGTGATATAATTTCTTTTTAGGTGTTATTGTTCCCTCTCTTACTATATTCTGCTTCATGGCCTTGGTGCCTTAAGACGTTAAAAAAATCTTGATATAGTGGTTTATCATAGTGCTATAGTGCTGGGCATTTTATCCGTTAAATTTGATTTGATTCGTTATTCGGTTCGATTCGATCCGAAAATTCCGAATATCCGTAAACTTTTGAAGCAAAGCAAATACTAAAAATCAATATCCGTTAAAATCGAAGCAAATCACAAATATTAAAATTTTGAAAGCGAATATCCGATCCGATCCGACAATATATAAATACATGTATATATTGATTATATTTTAAAGTTTTAAATGTATAAAAGTATATAATTATTATTCTAACATATGATTTGACCAATTATATTTACATTATTACTTATATAAAAGTATTACATAAAAGAAAAAGAAAAAATTTATGATAATTATAATTTTTTTCTTAAGTTTTGTGTTATTATCATTGTTAATTAAGTTTAAAATTTTTTAAAAATATGTAGATTCACTCTTTCTTTTAATTTTTATTTTCTATATCATGCAAAAAAATATTTTATAAAACAAACTCGTATCGAATTTTTAAGATTATTTGTATTAATCAAAATAGATTATCAAAATAGATTAGATATCCGTAAGTATTCGTAAATATTCGCAAATATTTATTTATTTCCGAATATCCGTTTTTCCAAATATCCGTATTTTTCCGAAGCAAAGCAAATCAAAAAGTTAAATATCTGTGGCATTCGAAACAAATCACAAATACCTTCAAAAACTCGAATATCCGATCCGTGCCCAGGCCTAGTTTATCATATATGATTTTATATCTATTCTATTAAAATAGAAGTCACAACCTCAATTTATGTATGATTTTTTTTTAAAAAATGGACATTCCTAGAAAATCATATCCCATTTATTCTTTAACAATATTTTCTGGCTTACTATTTCATTATATATATTCGACAACTAAACCTAAAAATACGGAATATTAATTTGCAATATTCTAATGAGTTAATTATCATATCTAAGGGAATCTAACGAATCTATTAGTTAAAGATCATAAAGGTATTGTTGCTGTGAACTCCTAATATGTTTTTTCATTTTTTGGTTTAAAATCACCTAATATACTAGGACTGAGAAAAAAAAACACAAATTAAAAGAACCGAACCGAATCCGACCCAAAAACCGAATATCAAATCTGAACCAAAATTGAATAAATATCAGAACGAATTTGAAAATTTGGTATCTAGAGAATCGAAACCGAACCCGAACCCGACCCGAACCAAAGTAATTTAGATACCCGAATATGTCCGAAATAGATTTATATAATTAAATATATTATATACTTTTAAAATTTAATATATAAAAAACATCCAATAGATATAAGATATTTTTAGGTTGTCCAAAATAAATATATACAAATAATCAAATTTAAATATTTAAAATAGCTAAAATATATACTCCAAACACCAAAAAATACTTGATATATCTATTGATTATTTATCCAAGTATTCAAGTCAAACTAATTTATATGGTAAATTTAGATACTTTGACATATGTTATTCAAATTTATATGTAATATATTACTTTTTAAAATTTTTGATATAATGAATTTTAAATTTCTGAAAATAATTTAAACAGGTTATCCGAACCTGAACCGAACGTGCAAAGATCCAAACGGAATCCGAACAAAAATTTATAAATATCCAAATATGGCTAAAATCTTTAACCCCAAAACGTGAAACCTGAATAGATCAAAACTTAACCTGAATAGGTATCCGAATGCCAACCCCTAAAATATAACATTTACCCTAACAAACTGATTTATAATATGCTTCATTTAATATATTTGATACCTGTTTTACAATGAATATATCAAAGAGTAGCTACAAAAATATAGAGAAGAAGATACAAATACGTATTACATTTTGAAATAATTAATTTGATGAAAAACAAGTAAATTGCAATATTAATTTGTTTGAAAAATTCACATTTGAGTATATGTAATTATAATATATACCATTCTCAAAGTAAAAGCAAAATGTCTATATAAACAAAAACGAAAACTAACATCCACGCGGTTGCGCGGGTCAAGATTTAGTTCTAATTAATAAACATAAATCTAAATAAAACACGTTTCGATTGATTTCCCAAGACTCTGAAACTAGATAAGAGGATGGCCACAAGGCCTACCATTTCATATATAAATGAAAAGATTTTTTAAAAAAATATACTTTATATAAATATTACCACACTCATACAAAGTTTTTTCCCGTTCAAAAGTAAAAATGACCAACTCAAGATTATATAAATCATACTACTTGATATTTGAAAAAACTATATTTGATATATGTCAAAACAATATATTCTTTTTTGATCAAACCCATACTTCATTCATGAAAAGATAAAAACATAGAGGTTTTACTCAACCACATACGTGAGTTTAAAAAGAAGTGCAAAGCTGATTTCGCTAGAGTATCAGCAAGAGTGTTACCCACACGCGGGATGAACTGAAATGAAATACTATGTCAAAACAATATATTTGCTTCTATACTAAGAGATCTGAATTTCAATTCTCGGAAAAAGCGATTTATTAAATAATTATACAAATTACTTAGAGATCTTCAACATGATGCAAATAAACCCGGTCAAGAATGAATCTTCATAAGACGGCTCATGTCATACAGTTAGATATAAATCCTCGTACGACAGTTAGTATTGTCGGTTGTCGAATTATTTATGTAATCTTTCTCATTATTGTAAATCATAATAAGTCAGCGTTAAAAATAATAGATTTGCAAAAGATTTATTTCCATTATTTTTTTAAGAAAATGATTTATGTCCTTTGTTGTTTAAATTATTTTCTGTTTATGAATTTCTAACTTTGTTTATTAGTTTGTCCCAATATAAAAAGAGACACAACAACAAAATGTATATAACACGCTCTTATGGTGACGATATGGTTTAAACTCTTATGGTGACGATCCTATGAATCTTCACGGTTCTATTCGCATGCAAATGACTCCATCTTTAGGGATCACGACACTACAATGGTTCAGTCAATCACTACAAGAAAACATCGCTATTCTGAGGGACATACCGAGAGAAAATGAGTTCTTCGGAATTTTCTGAGGAAATACCGAGGAAACCAAAAAATGGGGTTTCCTCGGAAATTTCCGAGGAAATTCCGAGGAAGACACATATCCTCGGTATATTCCGAGGGATTACCGAGGAAACAAGGTCCGTCGAAAAAACCGAGTGGGATTTTAAAAATTCCGACGACTTTTTGTTGCCGTTAGAGAGCCGTTGGAGAGCCGTTGGGGGATTCCGAGGAAATTCCGAGGAAGTGTCTGTTTTCCTCGAAATTTCCTCGGAATTTCCTCAGTTTCTCGGCAGGATTTCATCTATAAATACAGCCACCCCTCTTCATCTTCATTCACTCCATTTCTTCTTCTTCCCTCCTACTATCACGAATTTGGTTTCAGAAAAACATGTCTTCTTCAAATTATTTTCGTTCTTGGATCGATCGACCTCATTTGGATCCGGACTCGAGATTGCTTACGGAAGAATACCAACGAGGTATAACCGAATTCATGGGGTTAGTTCGCCGACAACCGGAAGCAGAAACAAGTAAGTTAAGATGTCCTTGCTCTAATTGTAAAAATAGAAAGGTTATTAAAGAGTGGGATGTTTGGACTCATCTATATTTAAGTGGGTTTACATGAAGTTACAAAATTTGGTATCATCATGGGGAAACTAATTATGAACTTGGTAGTACTAGCGAACCTCAGCCTGCGGTTAGATTAGAAGAACCAATTAGAACGGATGTAGATTATGGTGTAGGTACTGAGCAGATGGTAAATGATCATTTTAGAGGGGAAGATTTACCCAATACTGAAGTGCGGAGATTTTATGATATGTTGGATGCTGGAAAGCAACCATTGTACGAAGGTTTCAGAGATGGTCATTCAGCTTTATCATCTGCTACAAGACTGATGGGCATTAAAACAGATTATAACTTGGCTGAAGACTGTATGGATGCGATAGCTGATTTTGTTAAATGTATTCTACCTGAGGATAATGTAGCTCCAGGTTCATACTATGAGGTTCAGAAACTCGTAGCTGGTGTTGATTTATCTTATCAGGTAATAGATGTATGCAGCGATAACTGCATGATTTATTGGAGGGCGGATGACCAGCGGATTAGATGCAAATTTTGTGGGAAGCCTCGTTATAAAGATACGAGTGGAAGAGTTCCAGTGCCATATAAAAGGATGTGGTATTTGCCTTTGTGGAAAGGTTGCAGAGGTTGTATCTTCGAACGCCAGCAACGAATGAGATGGCATGCAGAGCACTCAACAGATGGTGAGATTAGACATCCTTCAGATGCAAAAGCGTGGAAGCATTTCCAATCAAAGTATCCCGACTTTGCATGAGAGAAGAAATGTCTACCTTGGATTATGTACTGATGGTTTCAGCCCGTATGGGAAGAGTGGAAGACAATATTCTCTATGGCCAGTCATTGTTACTCCATACAACTTACCCCAAACTTGTGCTTGCGGAGAGTTTTGTTTCTCTCCATTCTCGTTCGGACCAGAGCATCCTAAGAGATCGCGATGTGTTTCTTCAGCCACTAATATATGAGTTGCAACAACTATGAGCTGAAGGTGCTGAAACATCGATATTTAGTGTAAAGAGAACTTTCAAATGCGGGCAGTACTAATGTGGACAATAAGTGATTTTCCAGCATATGGTATGTTATCTGGATGGACAGCATGGGAGACTATCATGTCCATATTGTCAAGATGACACAGATGCTTTCCAACTAAAGAACGGAAGAAAAGCGTGTTGGTTTGACTGTCAGACGATTCCGACCACCGATCATCCATACTGTCGGAGTAAGACTTTGTTTAGGAAGAACAAGCAGATGTTTGATGGTCCACCTGAGGAAGTTAGTGGGAAAGGCTTGAAGACACAACTAAGAGATTTTGGTGCAGCAAGGATGCGGGCGTCGGTGGACATGAGCAATTTCGGTAGATGCTGTTGGAGAACTACATAAGGCACAAAAAGTATTTTTTGGGATCTGCCATACTTGGGAGGATCATCTGCTAAGGCATAATTTAGATGTCATGCATATTGAGAAGAACTTTTGACAATCTCATGAACACGATCCTTAACGTTCAAGGTAAAACAAAGGATAATTTGAAGTCAAGACTGGATTTAGTCGATATATGTGCTCGTTCGAACTTCATGTTGATGGGAATGGTAGGGCTCTTTTCCCATATACCGACTTGATGCAGAGGGAAAAAATGCGTTCTTTGATTGGATTTCAAGCGATGTGGAGTTTCCAGGCGTTTACGATCTAATTTGCGTAACTGTATCGAGAAAGGAAGGAAAGTTTATTGGCTTGAAAAGTCACGATTGCCATGTGTTGATGGAGCCTCCTTCCGTTTGCCTTCAAAGAACTATTACCACGAAATGTTCATGAAGCAATTGCAGGGATAAGTGCTTTCTTCCGCGATTTATGCAGCAGATCGGTGACTCTTGAAGGTATTGAAAATCGAAGACTAACATAGCCGTGATTCAGTGCAACCTTGAGAAGATATTTTCTCCCTCATTTTTGATGTTATGGAGCATCTTGTTATTCACTGGCAAGAGAATTGGAACTTGGTGGACCTGTGCAGTATAGATGGATGTATCTATATGAGCGGTATATGTTCCATTTGAAGAAGATGGTGAAAAATTTAAGTAGGGTGGAAGGTTCTATAGTCGCACAGATGATCAATGAAGAAATTTCAAACTTTGCCGAGTACTACTTTCAGCGAAGTTCAGACCAAAACAGAAGACCTGCTCGGCATGATGATAGAGGCCAGCGGGCAACATATCATGTTAAGGTTCCAGATATTTTCACAGATCTTGGACGACTTAGCGGAAAACCAAAGGACCGTCGACTTCTGAGCAGCGAAGTCATTTGCAAACATATTTGCTCACCAACTGCGAAGATGTTCTTCAATATGAGAGGTAAGTTTATTATCTTATAAATTTTAATTTAACAAATTAACATTTATATCTTAATTAATTACATTATTGTCATCACATGTACAGGATTTTCATGGCGGCGGTTGGAATATAGATGCATACGAGGAGGAACTAGAAGAAATGAAGCGAGAGAAATTGCTGGATGGATGTTTACTTATGTGAGTGCCTTAAACAAATTAAAATATCATTTATCACATATTTATACAAATTAAAATATCATTTATCACATATTTATACTAATTCATTATATATGTGCTATTAATAAGTGTCTGCTGGTTTAGCGAGGTGAAACATTTGACGATTGGATCGCGAAATGGTGGTTGGACCAAACTATGTTGTGAAGTCATATCCGAGATTTTGTACTCGAGGATATGCATTCACAACTGAAAAGAGGAGACGTTGTCGACCTATGATGCTGGCGTTTGTTCGCATCGGAGATGATGTATACTCTTGACACATACATGAGATTATGGAAATCAAGTATTTGGGCATGCTTGGATTGCGCTGTACTATTTTCTATTGTGATTGGCACGACAACACTCCAGATCGAGGTGTGAGAACAGATGCATTTGGTGTTACATCAGTACATTAGTAGCTGCAATATTATGATCCTTTCATTCTTGCTTCTCAGGCCGATCAAGTAAGTAAATGTTAATTATTCAAAATGATTGATCATAATTTATACATTTACTAATAATTTTTAAATGTTACAGGTTTGTTATATCAAGTACCCGGGTAAGGAGCAGAGATGATCCATGGGTTCTGTTACAAGACTCAACCCGAGAGGCCGAGTTCAGGGAAGTTCTGAGCTGGAAGACCCACTACAACCAATCACATCCGTCAACTTAATTGCAGCAGAAGATGTTGCTGAAGGTGGCCTTGTAGTCGATTTAACCGACTTCGCAGAGGAAGCCGTCGTTCACGGAGGATGAACCAGTTATTGGAGAGTTTCACCAAGATCCAGATTCAGATTCATGCGGTGATGATGACTCGGAAACAGACTAGTTTTTTTTTTTTTTAGAAATACCGAGGAAATTCCGAGGGACTTTAGGTTTTCCTCGGAATTTTCTCGGAATTTACCTTCTCGATTTAGGGATTTGATTGTAAAGTACATTTCCTCGAAATCCCTCGGAAAATTCCGAGGAAGGTGTGGGTTTTCGGTATGAAACCCTCAGTTCCTCGGAATTTCCTCGGAATTTTCTGAGGGATTTCCGAGGAAAGACATGGTTTTCAGTACATCCTCGGAATTCCCTCAGAATTTTCTGAGGAATTTCCGAGGAGCTAAGGGTTTTAAACCGAAAACAACATTTTGCGGATTGAATAACACGTATATAACCTTCATTAAGTGTCTTAACCAGATTATGAAGTCAAACTTTGGTGTTTTAGACGATAACAAACACTTACGATTGCATGAATGAAAACCACACAACATAAGAGAAACACTTATACACTTTAATAAACGTTAAAGATGATACTTACAATTAGTTTTGAAATTTTGTTATTTCATGGTTTATGATCATCTATACAAAGAATCCTCAATGGTATGCATTACATTTGTATAAGAAATAAAATCTGCAAAAAAATCGAGATTTGAAACCCCAAACCCTTTGTCCTCGAATTCCTCGAATATTCTGAGGAAATTCGAGGAATGTCATGATTTTCAGTATTCCTCGAATTTCCTCGAATTTTCTGAGAAATTCGAGGAACTATTTGAAACCCCAAACCCTTTGTCCTCGAATTCCCTCAGAAAATTCGAGGAAATTCGAGGAATATCATAATTTTCAGTATTCCTCGAATTTTCTGAGAAAATTCGAGGAACTAGGGCTTTCGAAGCCCAAAGTGTGATATCTTTAATGATTCCGACGAATACCGACGAACCGGTGTCCGTTGGAATCATTAAATATAAACGAAACCGGTGTTCTTCTTCTCCTCCGCATCTCTCAATTCTCTCATCTCTCTCATCTCTCTCGATCGCCGCCGCATCTCTCTCCCATCTCTCCGACATACCGCGCATCTCCCACATATCTTCTCCTAACCGAAATCATGTAAGAATCTTATAAAACCTTGTTTTTCAATTTTTGGGGTTTGTGAGATTAGATTTTGGATTTTAGGTTGTTTGCTAGAAATTTTAGGATTGAATGGATAGTTTAAGTTAGGATTGTTGATTTGATTGTTGTTTTATTTTTTTTGATTTTTTTTTGTTTTGGTTAGAAATTAAAACGTTTTTGTATTTTTAAAATGTTTTTGATTTTAAAAACGTTTTCGATTTTAAAACATTTTTCAAATTTCAGTTTAAAAATTTTAAAAATATTTATAAACCATTTTCTATATTTATAAACGATTTATAATTTTTATACATATATATATATATAAATCATGTATAATAACAATTTATAAAAATTTTATAATTTTATATATTAAAACTATTTTTTAATTATTAAACTATTTTTTATATATTAGAACTATTTTTATATATTAAAACTATTTTTATATATTAAAACTATTTTAAATTATTAACTTTTTTCTATATTAAAATTAATTTTATATATTAAAATTATTTTTTATATATTAAAACTATTTTTAATTATTAAACTATTTTTATATATTAAAACTAATTTTTTTAATTAAGTTTTTGGTTATGATAATGTTTTTGTATATAAAATCTATTTTTGTATTATACAAATTTTAATATATATATTTTATTATTATTTTTACTTATATTTTTAATCTTTAATATAAATTTTCTATTAATTGTGTTTTATTTTCAGCAAGAATTCAACTGGAATGCCGATAATACGTTGTATATCTATCACCACTTCGTCCATAAAGTTATGGACAACTATGGAAGCAGATCCACGAGTGGAAGAAGAAGTGGGAAATAAACAAGGTTTGTTTTATTTATTAAACAATTTTTAATTTATTATAATATTTTTTAATTTATTTAACAATTTTTTTAATTAAAAGGTCCCAAAGTCGATGAACCCCACTGGTTGGAGTTGGGTGTGCATTGGAGTAAGGATCAGACGAAATCAACTTCTTCCACCAACTCCACCAACCGCAGAGCCACCGTAAAGGAAGGGCGTCTTCAGCATAACTTGAGTGCTCAATCTATTGCCACTGGGATCGCATGGTAAGCTAGTCGCTTTTATTCTATTATTTAAGTTTTAAATTTTATTTTTGTGCATTTCTTCTAATTACTAATGTTTGTTTAATTTATGTTTTTCAAGGCGAAGAAAATGAGGGCGAGGTTGATGATCTCACCCTAATGAAGAGGGCGTATACCAACAAGAAGACCGGCCAGATTGATGATGGTGTTGTGAGGGATGTGGTCACCCTCATCGACACTCAGGTGGAAGACGAGGTGTCTCAGCTTCAAACCGAGGATGACGATTCGACGGGTTCGACCTACTTGCCTCGGGTTGGATCAACGAAATCGTTGAAGAGGTAAGTTTTTTTAAGTTCAATTCAGATTTTCTATTATTTAAATTTTTTTCATCTTTTCTATTATTTAAATTTGACACTTTTCTATTTCAGTCGGTTCCAAAGAAGAAGGGACGTTTTGTTCGGTTTGGGTCGTCGGTCCCGGTCAGTTCCGTCTTCTGCTGCACCACCACCCTTTGTTGATCCAGAAGCACTTATGAGTCAGTTGCAGGACAAGGATGATCGCATATCCGTTGGAGACGGATGGCGACTCAACAGCAGCTTTGAGGCACAGAGGAAGCTGAACGAGCAAATGATGGAGATGATGAGGAGGTTGCACCCGAACGAGGTGTTCCCGAGCATGCCAGACCCGAACACCCAAAACCCGTAGTTTTTTTTTCAAAAACTCGAAATATTTTATTTTTATTTGTACTACTTTGAATTTTATATAATATGTTTTCTATTTTAATTTAATTTTATATTTTCGAATTTAAATTTCAAAAATTTAATTTTTAAAAAATTAATTTTTTTTAAAATTAATTTTTGGATATTCGAGGAAGATTTCCCTCGAATATTCCGACGATCATAGTCGTCGGAATATACCGAGGAAGCTTGCCTCGAAATTTCGAGGACGCCTCGGTATATTCGGCGACTATGATCGTCGGAATATTGAGGAGACATGATGTGCCCCGGTTCGTGGATCAGTCCATTGGAGCCAACCAGCATGGAGATCGGGACATTCTGAACAATTCATCCGAGGTTCACCCATCCGACCAATAACCGAGCCATGAACCGGATCAACCCGTACGCCCGAATGGATCTAAGGCTGTCCCGATCGTCCGCGCGCGCATTGACTCACCGCCCATGGCCAGATCAGTTCGGATGAACTGGACAGAGCGAAGGGTCTCCTTGACCAGTCCACCTCAAACTCGAAACTTTGACCAGTCAACATTATTTTCGTGCCTTGACTAGATCTGGTCAAATATCTATTTTCTATGTCTTGTTTTCCACAATTTCTTTAAGTCTTTCTTTGACTCATTGTACTATAAATATGTAATCTCTACAATGAATAAAATCAGATCATTTTGGTTGTTTATTTTCGTTCTTCTTCTCTGAGAGAGAGTTCTTAGCTAGTTCATCGGTGTGAACCGGCTTGTTGATTTGGTGGTCAGCCAATCATCTTTGTGTGTTATTTGGTGGTCAGCCAACGACTACATCCTTTCTTTGGTGGTTAGCCTTAGATCGTGGGTATATCAAGAGTCATTCCGCACCTCTTGACGATCCATTCAATCCATCCCAGCCGAAGTGCCTTTGCCTTCTCGGTTCATATCCAACACCGGCTAAAGTGATCCTTCCCGAGTTGGGGTGCATCATTTGGTATCAGAGCCACTTTGGCTGGTTTGTTTTCTATCTTCTTTTCATCTTCTCATCTCTTCATCATTTTCTTTTCTTTTCTTATTGGATCCGGACTGTTCCTTTACTCCCTTGTGATCGCCATCTTTAAAAACCAAAATCAATAAAAAAAAAATCCAAAAAAAGAAAAAAAAAGAAGAGTAAATGCTTTTGGCTTGAATCACTTCTGAAGAGAAATCCAGGGGGAGTGGTGGAAGAGAAATCCTGCTGGCTGAAGAGAAACCCAGCCTTAGGACAGTTAAAGTGGATCCACACAAAAAATCTCTTCATCTTTCTTTCTGTATCTTTTCCCACAAAGTTTGTTTTTGGTTTTTGATTGCTGAATTTTGACTGCCTATCATCCTTTGAACTAGTAGAAAGAACTCTGAGTGATCACCTAAAAATCGTGAGCTAAATACTTTGAGAGTGTGAGGATTTTTATTTGCTAACTCTTTTGTTAAGTGTTTTCAGGATGTTTGGACTTCTCAAGAAATCAAAACCACAACAAGACGTTTACTTTCCTTTTAAAACCGTGTTAGAAAAAGAGCAAATGATTTTTGGAAATAAGAAACAGTTTGCTTCTAACGGGTTTGACTGTATGCAGAAACAAAGAAACCAAAGGAAGAGACAAAACAGGTTCGATGATGATGAGAAGTGGGCCAGAAGTGGTGATCGTCCCTTCACCAAAGCCAAGAGAAGCAACCGTGATCTGTTTGATCAGAATGAGCTTCAGACTTATGCCAGCTTGGAGAAGATGTTACATAAGGTAATTCATGCTATTCGGCAACTCAAAAAGAAAGGAAACACCAACACTTCTTCAGCACCAAAACAGCATGATCTCAAACGAGGTAATCTTTCTTCTTTTTCAAATTCCAATTTGAAAACTAATGAGATCTCCTCTGATAAATGCAAAGCTGTGAAACCCACAAGCAAAGCTCATTTTACCAGGTGCTTCAAATGCCATAGGATCGGTCATTATGCTAACAAGTGTCAAAAGCAAAAACCGTTGGTGACTTGGGAGAATGAGAACGTTGAAACCAAGCCAGAAAAGGAAGACTCTTTGCCAATTTTTGATGACTTCACACATAAGCCAATGGAGGGGCTAGTTGAAAAACAAATCCGTGGTCATCAAGCCAACCAACAAGGATCTTCTTCCATTCAAAAACCGGACCAAACTCAAGGTGAGCATTGTGCTGATTATAATCCTTTTGCTTATAATCCTTTTCCTTTTAATGTTTCAGATTTGAGGACAAATCTTTTTGAAGAGGAAGGGAATGATGTGTCCTGGTTCCTGGATCAGTCCATTGGAGCCAACCAGCATGGAGATCAGGACATTCTGAACAATTCATCCGAGGTTCACCCATCCGACCAGACTAACCGAGCCATGAACCGGATCAACCCGTGTACGTCCAGAATGGATCTAAGGCTGTCCCGATCGTCCAGCGCCGCATCGACTCGCACGCCCATGGCCAGATCAGTTCGGATGAACCTGGACAGTAGCCGAAGGGTCTCCTTGACCAGTCCACCTCAAACTCAGAAACTTTGACCAGTCAACATTATTTTCTGTGCCTTGACTAGATCTGGTCAAATATCTATTTTCTATGTCTTGTTTTCCACAATTTCTTTAAGTCTTTCTTTGACTCATTGTACTATAAATATGTAATCTCTACAATGAATAAAATCAGATCATTTTGGTTGTTTATTTTCGTTCTTCTTCTCTGAGTGAGAGAGAGTTCTTAGCTAGTTCATCGGTGTGAACCGGCTTGTTGATTTGGTGGTCAGCCAATCATCTTTGTGTGTTATTTGGTGGTCAGCCAACGCACTACATCCTTTCTTTGGTGGTTAGCCTTAGATCGTGGGTATATCAAGAGTCATTCCGCACCTCTTGACGATCCATTCAATCCATCCCAGTTCCAGAAGTGCCTTTGCCTTCTCGGTTCATATCCAACACCCGGCTAAAGTGATCCTTCCCGATTTGGGGTGCATCAGACAGTCCTCAGAATTTTCCGAGGGCTAGCCTCCTAGGTATTATTCGTCGGAACTTCCGAAGATTTGTCCCTCGGAAGTGTCCTCGGTATATACCGAGGGAGAGCTTCCTCGGTATTTTCCGACGATATTTCCGAGGAACAGTTGTCCTCAAAGTTTCTTCGGAATTTTGTTTCTTCGGAATTCCGTCAGAAAATTCCGAAAAAATTCCGAGGGAAATTAAAATTCCGAGGAGTTTTTTCCGAGGACATATTTCCTCGGTATGTCGTCGAAATAACCGTATTCCGACGACATACCGACGATTTTGGCCCTCGGTATGAGCCTGTTTTCTTGTAGTGAATGCTCTATACTTCTGACGACGCGAACCATCATGGTTTGTTTTCTTCCTCTTATGCATTTGATTGTTATTTAGATTCAAATGTCTCTTCACCTTCTGTTGGTTTCGATTATCCACATGTGGCTTATCAGATGAGAAAAAAGGTTTCTAATGTGTTGATTACTTTCCTAACAATAATAACCTCATTTTTCTCAAGTCTCCATCACCCAAACCATCACAAAAAGGTACCCTGCTATAGTTCCTACGTAATTTGATCAATTTCCAGTACGAACATGAACGTGTGCTTGCATGAATCCCAACATTTTTTTTTACCATGTTTCTTATCCTCGAACTTTCATTGACAAACAGAGAAAGATCTTGACCCCTACACCTCTCAGTACCATTCCACGTAAAAGTTCTATACATCCAAGGAACTTAGACCTATTTTCTTTTTTTTTTCACCAAAGCACCACAATGACAAACACGTTCTCCTTCGTCAACCAGTCAAAAAATGTTCTAAGCAAACCAAAATGTATGAAGAAACTTGTGAGGATTTTGTTTTTGAAGAACGATTTTGTTTTTGAGGAATGAGACCGTCGAGGAAAGAGCAAAGAAATATAACGCGAGGAACAAAAAGAGGTTTCGTAAGATCCATATAACGAAACTCATAAGATCATACCGTAAGACAGAGTTGTGGAGAAAAGCTCAGGCAATAACAACATTCTAAGTGGCATTGAAGCTTTACGCATTTTCGGCTACTTGATTAAAGTGTTTCTTTCATTGATTTGAGTTCATCATGTTGTTTAAAATTAAACGACAATGTATCTTTCTTATTTTTCTTGTTTTTGGCACATCCTCATCCTTTTTGATGAGTGATTTGGTCATATGAGGATTGAATCCCTGAATCATCATCGCAAGAAGTTAAAATTATTTTGAATGTTTTTGCGTTATATATCTTATATGGTTCACTTGTAGTTTGTTAGTCTAATACCAAATTTTCGATAATTATCAATGCATGCATATATGCAAAGTTAGATATTCTAGATTTAAAATTAGTTTGATATGGTCGAGATCTACCGAACAATAAAAGTATTTTTTGGTTTTAATGTTGGGAACTACAAGTATCTATGTACTCGAAATATTTAATCAGTATAATAACATGGAAAAATATTTCTTTGCCAAAAAAACATGGAAAAATATTTCGATTATGGTTTGGTAAATAAATCGAACTCCAAACCCAAACCAAACCTGATCCAATAAATTGAATCCGCCTACATAAATACTGAATGAATTTTGTTTTACTGTACTTCGGCTTATGATTTTATCCAAACCAAACCCGAAACCTAAATAGATATCCGAAAAAATCTATAAAATTCAAAATCTTAAAAAACACTTGTATCAAACTCGATCTCACTCCCTTCTATGGATCCAATATACACTAAGATATTACAGAGTAGGCCTGGGCGTTTTTAACTCAACCCGAAGTACCTACCTAAACCCGAACCGGAAAAATCGAAACCGAATCCGAACTGTTATACAAAAATATCCGAACGGGACTTATGAACTTAATACTTTGGAGTTTGGTTATAATCCGAACCGAACCGAAATCCGAACTAGGATCCGAAAATATCCGAAATTAGTTAAATATGTTAATATTTTATATATTTTAAGGTGATTTAGATATTTTAGAGTATTCAAAATATTTTTGTAGTTTATTTTATTTGTTAATTTTAATATTTCTTAGATAATTTAGATAAATTAACTAATATTTAACTAGATTTGTAAATAATTTATATATTTAAAAAATATGTCAATTTTGAGGTTTAAAAATATTTTTTGGACGATTTTAAACATTAGTTACATCCGATCCGAACCAAACCCGGAATGAACCGAACCGAATCTGATCCGATAATTAGTAAAACCCGAATGGTACTTCTGAGCCTAACACCGAAAATCCGAAAATCCGAATAATCCGGACCGATACCGAATGGGCCACCGAACGTCCAGGCCTATTACAGAGTATTTAAAATAATTATCTATTACATGAATAATTAACTCAAATAATTAATATAATATATTTTTTATTTGGTCATTATTAATATTCTTATATTTTAACTTGCATTCAAGGTTCAGTTATGAATAAGTTTGTTTTTGAAATTTAAACAATGTTGTTACAAAAAATGAAATTTAAACAATGTTGTTATTTTAAGTTTAAATAGTGTTTTATTTTCATTTTATAAAGTTATTAGTTATTAACTTTAATTTGTTAATGTTTCATTATTTATGATTCCCGTTCTTACAAGGCTTTGGTTTTCAAGAATCATGATTTTTCTAATGTTGCCACATATAATCTAAGGATGAGTTTCCCAAAGTTATTTTGAAAGACAATAATATGGTTTGAAGAAACCAAATTGACATATTTTTTGAAAATATTAAAAAATATTGTTTAATCAAGTATAAATTGATATCGATCACTCGATTCCAAAAATATTTCAGGTTCAACCGGATCTTGTACATGTAACTGACACTACAAGAAAACAGGGATTTTGCTACTTCAGCATCAGTAGGTAATCAGTCGCTAAATCAATATTTACGACTGATTAGCGACTGATTAAGGCTATCGTTATATGGCTCGTCGCTAAATAAATCAGTCGGCAATTAGTCGGTATTTAGCGACTGATTAGTGACTGAATTACCAGTCGTACAACAGTCACTAAATTAGTCGCTAAATTTGCGACTAAACGATGACCGCTTTAGCGACATACATTAGCGACTAAAATACGTAGTCGTTATACGGTCGTTCAGTTTAGCGACTACATACCGACTGACCAGTGACTGATTTTAACGACTGATTAGTGACCGATGTAGCTAAGCTTTACGACTGATTACCGACTAATTACCTACTAATATAGCGACTGATAAATGACTCCGAGGCTACTGATTTTCAACAGATTCTTGTTTATTTATTTTGGTTCATTTGGGTTTTGATATTTATTTATTTTGGTTCATTTGGATTTTTTTTACAGATGCTAAATGAAGAAATTGAAAGTGGATAAACGTTTTTGGAATCCTAAATACCAGAAAGATACATCCGAGAAAACAACTCATAACACTTTGAGTTGTATTGTTCAAAAAACCAGAACACCAAAAGTTAGTCAAGTTAACAGAAAATATGAAAAGCTAGTTTTTTTTTTACTGATGAGGAGGAGCTGGAGATGATGATGATGATGCTTCAGTGGCAATGTAAGCAAGGTATTTCGGGTCAGTTGAACGCATATACTTGTGCATAAGGCTGAACTCGGCCATCTTAGACTGGTTAGCAGCTTCAACCTCCGCACGTTCTGCCTCAGCCTTCGCACGTTCTGCCTCAGCCTTGGCAATAAGGGCCGCTTGTTCTTCTATTTTGCGTTCAGCTTCTTCAAGCTTTTGTTGCATGTGCATGAAAGAAGAGGAGCTGCTTGGATCATTTGCTTTTCTCTTAAGCTTCTTCTTCAGGCTTCCAATACCAAAAAGGTCTCCTCTGTCATTGCAGAAAGTTGACTACAACAAAAAAAATATTGAGTCAGTCATCATTTACCAATCAATTTCCAAACTAGAAAACATTATCAATATCCAAAATCTTAATGCAAAAACATAAGACAGAGAATATTAAAAAAAAAAAACACTAGACCTGAATAAACTGCTCGTTGTCCTCTTCAATTGATAGCATTGGATAACACCCATCTGAGATATCAGTGCTATCCTTCTCAAGGTCAGCCAACTTCTCTTCCTTTTTCTTTTTGTAAACCTCAACAACTTTTTCTGCTTTGAAATCCACATAGGTTCCATCTGATTTTGTATGAGCCCTGATGAATACTTCACTAAAACTCACAGGTCTTCCCAACTCCACTACCTGAAATAAAATTGAATAAAGACATCAGTAGGTAATGTGTTAGAGAAAACGAGACAAATAAAATGGGACTCACCAGCTCATGTTCGATTTGCATATAGGACTTCTGCCCTGAATTATGCTTGTGAATACCAAGACCATTACGGTCAGACAATCGAGCTTTTGATGTTTTGGCGCTCTTTGATTTAGCTGCCTCAGTGTCCCAATAAGCAGTCATTTGTGTCCAGAGTGTATCTCCTATCCAATTTGGTTGCTCTCCAGAGGTCCTTGCGGTGCTGACCATATCTTTCATTCGAAGCTGACAAATGGATTCGAAGTGTTCTTGAACAAGACCGGTTAACAAGGGATTCCATGTGTGTTTTTTCTACAAAACAACAGAGAACATATGTGTTAGAAATCACAACAGAAAGAACTATAAACAGAATGTAATAGATAAGGTGAGTTACCGCAAATTCAATGAAGTATCCTTCTTGTCTGTCTCTAGGCACACATGTCCAGCTATAGAATGGCTTATTAAACTTCTTGGTGAAAATTTTGGTTATCTTACGGGTCAAGCTGGACTTGTCATAACCAAACCTACAAAGACATCTTCCTTAGTGATCGATCTTATGAGTCTCACTTCAACAACACAAGAGGAAAAAATCAGAGACTCTCAATCAGCAAACTCAAACAAGCAGTGAGAAGACAAAAGAGAAAGTAGAGAAATTCAAACAAACTAAATCAGATAATTAACATGTGTAAAAAGACATAACCATCAAGACAATAAACTTTAGACAACAAGATAATTAAACAGACATAACCATCAAGATAATTAAACATACAAAGACATAACATAAAGTTTTAAGCTTTCTCGAGGTACAAATCAAACTGAGTTTTGTAAGAACATAACCATCAAGACAATAAACTTTAGACAACAACAGACAGAAAGAAGACAAACTCAAATTTTGATTAAAAAAAGAAAAGAAACTCAAACAAATCCGAACCAGATAACTAAACTAACACAAGAGAGAGAGAGAACACAAACTCAAACTAAACCACACAATAGACAGAAAGAAGAGCAATACCACGTTGTACCAGGCTCGAGGTTGCGAGACAGGACCGTTGTGAACTCCTCTCGGCCTGGTTGGGCTAGCATCGAGTTTATTACATCCAGCACGTCCTCAGAGAGACTATGTTCAACTGGAGCTTGGAACTCAGCAAAATCTTCTGGGTCTCCATGAGAGTTTTGTGCTTGAGAACTGTGAGGAGATGGAGCGCCATGAAGTGGAGAGGGTGGAGATTCTTCAAGTGGAGGAGATGAAGATTGTCTCCGCTCAGGTTGAGGATTTGAAGTAGCTTCATCGCCAGAAGACTGAGGTCGTCGAGTTTGAGGCACCGTAGCAGCTCTAGAAGGTGGGAACGTCGAGGTCTGAAAGAGTTGCCTGGGAGGTGGATAATCCCTAACCGACGGCACCGGATTGTTGTTGGGGAGAACCACCGGTGGAAGATTTGACGTCGTCGCCCTAGAGACAAAGTCATACTGAGTCGGTAATTGTCTTGGTGTTCTATTAATGGACGATTTCGGTGCCACGACATGGCGCTTCCTCTTTCCACCCATCGCCGGAGATAGATTGGTAGTAGCTTCGGTGAAATCGGCGGTATGAGAGGTCGAGATCGAGAGAGTTAGAGAGGAGGCCGTGAGAGATAAGAGGATGATTAGGGTTTGAGGTAAAAATGTCTTAAGGGAGTAAATGGGCCGAAAATCACTTTGGGTTTAGCGGTTAATTGTAAAATTTTGGGTTTAGGCGGGTTAGTAAAAATTTTGAGTTTTGGTGTTTTTAAAATTAGGCGCCTAATTGTAAAATTTTGGTCTTTATTAAATTAGGCCATTAGTAGCTAATCAATCGGAATTTAGTAGCTAAATACGATTTAAAAAATAAACACCAATAAGATTAATGTTTCAATAATATATAATTACATATTGCCTCAAATAACTTAATAGGTTTTTTCAGAAAAAAAAAACTTAATAGGTTTGTTCTTCCTCTTCATCATCATCATCGGAACACGATAAATTACATCGGAATTCGTCATTTGGTTCTCCATCTGCTACCTCAAAATCGAGATTTATTGGTTCTTCTCGAGCATGTACCAAATGCTCGAATTGTAGGTCTTCAACTGTAGTCATCAGAACAGCATCATCGTTTTCTTGTTGTAACGTCACCGGGGCTACGTCTTCATATTCTCCAGTAATGATTAATCTCCTCGGATTCACTTTTAGAACATTGAGCCACAATTGCTTTGGTTTCTTTACATACGGATACGGGATATAACAAACTTGTTCGGCTTGTGATGCTGTGTAATATCAAATATCAATAAATACATATACATATTAATGATATCAAGCAATATATATATAGAGATATAAATACGTACCTAGAATAAATGGGTCATATTTGTAGTATTTCCTCGATGAAAGAACATCAACGATACCGCCGTTGCTCATTCGCGTGCCTCTACCAAGAACAGGGTCATACCACTTACACTTAAAAAGTGTGATTCTCAAATCGACAGCCCCCTCATATTTGATTTGTATGATATCAGTTAAGATTATGTAGTAATGTGCTTCATCAGTTGCATTTGTATAACTCTCTCCTTTAACACCTACTCCATAGTTACAAGTCTTTCGTCCTTCGCCATGCTTCTGAGTATGAAACAAAAACCTCTTGTGAAATAGATAGGCCATGCTTTAGCTTTATTCACAGGTCCATTTGCAATATCTTTAACCCAAAAAGGAAATGGATGTGTGTTGCTCCAGTAGCTAACATGTATAAATAAATTTGCATATATAAATATATATATATATCAATATATAGAACAAAAAACACTACCGTACATGTATAATTACTAAGACATACATAATCTTTCACCCATAAATGATATTCATCGGCTCTCTTCTCGGAGAGTTCTTTTTCGGAGACGTCTGGATATTTTGCACTGATATAATCTTCGAACATCCTATATTAGACCAACACAAATATGAGAAATCAAAGTATGGTCTATAAAAAAAACAATTGTCAAATTATATACCTCTCAAATGGCTGAAAGTAATCACAATTTCGCAAAACATATGAATGTGTGCATCGATAATCTTTTTCGGATAGGCATATTTCTTGCATTTCTCCACTTGGACGACCTACGTGAGAAAATATATCAGGTACTCCTTCGACATGATATACGGGGACTTCACCTTCATCAAATCTTGTAAACCTGCCCAAATGATGAAAAGACAACACATCTTACAAATGAAAAAGTCAACATATGAATCACATATATATATATATATATATGTATTTACCTTGATTTCGTTTATATATTGTCAGCAAAGTAGTGCTCTGAGAAAAAAGCTATCTCCTGATTGATATATGCTTCAACTATCGATCCTGCCGCATATCTTTTGTTCTTGGCATTTGCTTTCAACTTTTTGAAATTCCTTTCAAAAAGATACATCCACCTATATTGCACGGGGCCTCCTAGTTCAGCTTTGTATAGGAGATGTATAGGCAAGTGTTGCATCACGTCAAAAAATGATGGTGGAAAGATCTTTTCCAAATTGTAGATTATCAAAACTATGTTCTGTTTAAGTTTTTTGACCCGACTTTTTTGCAAAGTTCTCGAGCAAAGATCACGAAAAAATAAACCAACCCCTACAATACACATTCAAATTGCAGATTGTGAGTACAACACAAATTATCAACATATATATTTTCAAAATTTCATAAAACATAAAAAATTACTACCTGATAACGCAAGATGGACGTTTTGGTCTAGGAGTTCTGCAAATATAAATGGAAGTAGCCTCTCCATAAAAACATAGCAGTCATGACTCTTCATGCCTGAAAACTTGCCATTCTCAAGATCAACACACGTAGCTAGGTCTGAAGCATAACCGTCTGGGAATTTAACAGATTGTTTCACACATTCCAATAAACTTGTTCTTGCGGTCTTGTTCAATGTGTAGGGAGGAAAAAGAGCTTGCCCATTGCTATCAACATGTAAATGTTCCCTATCACAGAAAAGTGATATATCCAATCTTGACTTGATTGTGTCTTTCGACTTACCCTTCACATTCATAAGAGTATTCATGATGTTGTCAAAAAAATTCTTCTCAATATGCATCACATCAAGATTATGTCGAAGATTAAGGTCCCTCCAGTACGGCAACTCCCAAAATATGCTTTCCTTGTGCCAATTATGGTATTTCCCATAGACAGGCTTCTTCTTATCGTGACCCTTTCCACCACACTTAGATGTTTTTGGTGGATTGACACCAGCTAACCGCTCCGAATAAACTTGCTCACCAGTCAAAGATTCAGGTGGAAATTCATTCATAGCATGTTTTTCCTTCAAGAAGTCCTTTTTATTCTTCCTAAATGGATGGTCATGAGGAAGAAATCTTCGATGACAATCAAACCAACATGTCTTCCTTCCATTAGGCAGATAAAAAGCCTTACTATCTTCCATGCAAATTGGACAAGACAACTTACCATGGGTCGTCCATCCTGATAGCATGCCATATGCCGGAAAGTCGCTTATCGTCCACAGAAGCACGGCTTTAAGATTGAAATTTTGATTCAAGGAGACATCATATGCTTCAACTCCAGTAGACCACAACTCTTTCAACTCCTCAATCAGAGGTTTGAGGAAGATATCTAGACTAGCTCGCGGGTGCTTCGGTCCAGAATTCAAAATTGTTAGAAACAAGTACTCTGTATTCATACACATACCATGGGGTAGATTATATGGAGTTAAGATCACTGGCCACAACGAATGGTTATTAGACATTCCAAAAGGATTGAAGCCATCCGTACATAAACCAAGATAAACATTACGAGGTTCTTCTGCAAAACGGGGATGTAGATCTTGAAAGTGTTTCCACTCCGCTGCATCTGACGGATGACACATTTCACCCTCCTTTGCTTGGTGCTCGGCATGCCATCTCATTGCTGATGCAGTCTTCTTGCTCTGGTACATTCTCTTCAATCTGTCAGCAATATGTAGATACCACATACGACTATATGGTACTTTCGTCCTACGTCGTTCATTTCTAGGCTTCCATCTTGGTGCATCACAAAACTGACATTTATCCCATCTTTCATCTTCTTTCCAGAAGATCATACAATTGTTAACACAAACATCAATTGTATAGTATGGGAGGCCCAAATTGCGCATTAACCTTTCAGTCTCGTAAAATGAAGCGGTTGATTGGTTTCCAGCTGGTAAATAGTCTGTTAGCATTTCACATACCGAATCCACACACTTTTCACTCATATTATAATCTGTCTTATTTTGCAGAATTCGAGCAGCTAAGGATAACTGCGAATGACCTTCGTGACAACCATCATATAAAGGATTTTTCGCTCCTTCTAACAAGTCGTAGAATTTTTTTGAATGGTTGGAAACCGGATCTACAACATTTTGATAACTATCATCCTGTTGATAATTATCATAACTCACATTCTCACGAAAAGCATCATTCACCATTTCCACATTTCTATCTTCTACTAAATTACCAACTTCTTCACTACCACTTAAATGCGTCGGATCAATATAACTCGTTCCTAATCCCATGTCAATTTCTTCTCCATGATTGTACCAAACATAATAATCTTGCATAAATCCTCTACTATATATATGTTTCAAGATTTTTTGCCCCGAGAGAAATTTATTGTTTCTACAAATACTGCAAGGGCAAAAGAACTTACCCCCATTCCTCTGCGTTAATTCCTGACTATTTGCAAACGTCATGAATTGCTCTACCCCCGCGACAAACTCTCTCGAAAAATTCCCGTTTCTTCATCGATCCTCTTGTACATCCAATCTCGAAAATTAGTATAGTTGTTGTAATTGCCCGTCATTGTAGTTCACGGTTTTTTTTTTCTTTTATTGTTAATCTCGAAAAACATTTTCAATTGTTTCTTCCACGGGTGATGAGAATAAGAAAGCTTCGGTTTTCTCCTATATATAAAATATTTACCGACTGAATTGCTACTGTTTTCGCTACTTATTTAGCGACTGATGCGATCAGTCGTCAGAAACAAGTATACTGAACTCATAACGATTTCCACGTGTTTTGTAACTATATTTTGCGACTAATGACCAACAACATTTATCCGACTTCACATGAGTAGCTAAATAGTTGTAACTAGCCGACGAAGTTACGACTAACTTGGCGTAGTCGTTAAATAGCGACTAAATAGCGATCGAATTGGTTTGGTCACATATCAGTCGCGAAACGGTCGGTACTCGGTCGGTATATTTACCTACTGCGGCTGTAGTCGCAAAATGCAGTAGTAAAATCCCTGTTTTCTTGTAGTGTGAACCCGAACCAAATCCGATTAAATTTGAATCGAATCGACCCAAACTTTTATAATATTAGAATGGGGCTGAATTTTTATGTATCCAAAAATTTGAAACCCGAATGAACCCAAACCGAGATCCAACTGGGATCCTAATTGTCTAGCCGTACTAAGGATATTAACCATGCAAGGATATATCGTTGTCATTCATTTTCAAACTAAGCAAGCGTTTCTGGTTTAGCTAAGACCTTTTAGATTTATCTCTTTGAACGACTAATTTTGTTTTTTTTCTTACGTGTTTTGGTCACCTCTCAATCTTTTTGTTTGACATTACTTTGCTATTCATGAATGTGGGAACAAGCATAAAGAATTATAAAAGAGCGCTTTCAATTATCGAACAGCAATTTCTTTTGATCAGTTAGTTAAGAGATTATTAGAAATGATTAACAACCAGTTTTTATTCTCTTAACAAATATTTGGCATAGTTTTGATCAAAAAAAAAAAAAACAAATATTTGGCATAGACTTTAGAATCACGGACGAACTGTTGCAGCAGTGGTCGGAGCAGCGAGCTTTCCTTGCATCCACGTCTGAAGCATTTGCAAAGAAGCCTTTGGCTGATCCATGGGAACCATGTGTCCAGCGTCATGAACCTAACCCAAAATTGAAATCAGAAAAAGGAAGAAGAAAGTCTAGTTTCAATCATATTTTCATTAGTAATAGGTTTGGTTCATCGGCTTTATTCGGTTTACCTTAAGAAAAGTGAGAGGACCGTGATTCTTCATTAAACCGGCCTCTTTACCATCTACCAGGAACGGTACTGTCTTGGTTGCTCCAAAATCCTTTTGGCCTGACCAATTCATCTGCTCAACCCACCTTGAGTTACCTGCATATACCATGTAAATTACATCAATCAATTGAACGGACTCAGCCAAAGAAGATTCAAACCGGAAAAGACCAAATATATGCAAATGAAACTGCATCCATGACCTTTTGTTCGGTTCTCGGTTCATAACCTAAACCGGAATCAAATTAAAAAACATGCGACATATCGTGGCAACAATATATGATCAATCTTACCAAGCCAATTACAGATGAGATCATATTCTCCTGCATAGACGAGGACATTGATTCCATCTTCGACAAGAGCTGGAATCTTGACAGCAAGATTAACCATCCAATCATCCCGCATTTCATCATAAACTGCGGTACTACACGACACAAAATTGATGCTTCCAACCCCTAAAGCTTTGCGGACGTTTTCTTGGTTCAAGAATGTTTCCATCTTCGAAAAGTCATAGCACAAGCTTCCCACACATTTCTTCCTCAAATCATAGTACTTCAAAATAACCGATAAAATATTTGTTAAGAAAACATAGAGAAATAGTTTAACTGGTGTGTTCTATATGACTACGCTTACATTTGTGCCTTCTATTTTGCTCATTATCTGGTCGAAGATGTTGTTGCAAGCATTGTAAGCAGAAGTACATTCTTCACCACCATTAAGGTCTGAAATTGAAAAAACCAATATTTTTTTCTATAAGACTAAAAGCTTTTAAGTCTGAACCTGGATCACTAAAATATTCAAAAGAAATTTATCGAAGTTACTGCATTGTTTGGCGGCACTTTGACAATCAACATAGTCTTGTTTGAGACTCTCGTGATCAGACTCAGAAATCAACTTCATTTCCAGTGCATAATCTCCATATGCACCATATTGAATCTCCGGGTTGGTTAAACCGTTACCAATCGCAAAACCCTGATTCAAACCGAGATTAAACCAGAACTTTGATTACTAAAGAAAAGCCAATGAAACACTTACCTTAAGGTTGATTGGAACTCCTTCGTTATTCTTGTTTCCACTGTGAACTCGTGAAGCCAAAGCCGGAATGTAATGGCCAGCATAAGACTCACCAGTGATATAGAAATCGTTCTTTGCATACTTTGGATGTTCTTTAAAAAAGGCCTACCAAAATTCAAAAATGAAACCTCAACACCATTACAATTAGAAGAACGTTCATTTTGAGATGTTTAAACAAAAACCAAACCTGTAAGAAATCGTAAAGATCATTGCTGACACCAGTTTCATCGTGCCGGAGATCGCTACGGTCCGATGTGTAACTGAAACCAGTCCCGACCGGTTGGTCCACGTATAATAGATTGGATACCTATTGGAGCAAAAGCAGTTGAGTAATACGAATATTGTATATCAAGATATGTTTTCTTGCATAACAAGAAACAGTAGTTGAGTTATAGGAATGTTTTAGTTATGATATTTTTCTTGTGCAACAAGAAGTACGCTTTTCCCATCTAAACAAAACCAACCAACCAACAAACCTTGTCCCAACCAAAATCGTTCCAAGAAAGAGAGAGATCATCCGATATTTTGAACGGACCGTTCTCATAGAATAGAGCCACACTGCTACTACAACCAGGTCCACCGGATAACCATATCACAACCGGATCAGTATTGTTGGTCCGTGACTCAAAGAAGAAATAGAACATCCTGTAAGAAAACACACATGCACCCCCAAAAACAAAATCAATTGATTTAAGTTTTTTTTTAGACCAAAAACAAAACCGAATTCGATAAAAAAACACATCATGATTAGACCGGTTTAACATTTTACTTGGCTGATTTAGAATGAGGGAGGCTGTAGTAACCGGCATAGTGGCCGAACTCTTGGACAGAAGGACCACCTGAAGCGTTTCTCATACCGATCGTTTCCGGAAAATTGATTTGGCTTTCAACGAGTCGTGGAGCATCAGGGCTTCCCTTTGCGACGATATTGACGTCATGCTCAGGCATGAGATTGAAGGATTTGATCAGTCTCTCCGCATTACCACTCGGAAAACTTGCAGACGATGAGAAGTTTGAGGGTTGGTTTAGGATCCTTGAAGAAGCTGAGTGAGAAAGATGAGAACAGATGAAAACGAAGAGGATGAAATGGAGAAGAAATGATTTCGCTTCCATTTCTTTTTCTTTTATGATTTGTTCTAGTATTGAGGTTTTGGGGGTAGAAAAAGAGGTATTTATAGAGTTATCATGCATTTATATTTAATTTACAACAAATTAATCGTGCCAAGAAAAGACAAATTCAAGATTTATTTCCAAAATGTTTTTAGATATTTTATAGGAGTTTTCAAATATTAATTATGTTAGCTTGATATGTTTCCTAAGTTAGGAATATGGAATATCAAGAAAAATATTTTAGTCAAATTTTCTAAATCTACCAATATTTTAAAAACAAACAAAATAATATAATCAAGTGTAAAGCATTACTCAAGTTTCTAAGCCATAACCCCACAAATTTTTGAAACTCAACCTTTAAATATCAACAAAATATTTATTCCCATAATAATTTATTTAGCTCTTTTTAATAGATATTGTTCTCAGAACCATCATTTATAATTTGTTGACTAAAAATGCACATGGAAATTTTGACCAAAAGTATGCATCAGTCATTAAGAGTGAATTGTGAAAGAGCAAAAGAGAATGTGTTACTGGCTCGATGCATTGTAGTCAAATTTTTTTTTTTTTTATTAGTGTATGCAGAGAGTCAATCCTGCAAAGTTAAATTAAGACGGATGCATGTACCTAACAAACAAACCAGTAGAATCTCTCAACTTCCAAATGGTGATAATGCACTAACTTGTAAATTACACAATGAAGTAAATGACGTATAGTAAAAGTGTAGACAATGTATCTAACTGCAGTTATTTTGGTTTTACTCTAATTACTTCTAGCCTTCTAGGACTGATGATGTATGATGGATGGTGAGTAGTGTTATCAAGTGTTTAGTTAAGTTCATGAGTATCTGTTAATGGCCAACTTTCAATCATACAGGTTTATTAGGTTTACATGGTTCTTTGAAAACACAAGAGGAGTTTGCAGCATTTTGGATTGTTTTCAATCACTTCAAGAAACGGAACTTTGTTAACAAAAGGTGGATTATGGGTTACATTGTCAACTATATTATACAGTACACTAGCTGCAACCTCCTTATACACTCATCACCTTTCAGGAGTAATCGTGTGTAAAGAATCAGTTAGGATCTAACTTTAGCAAGCCGAGCTGAATCTCGTCCAATTCTTCCCCATCATCAACATCTTTTGCAATTCCATCTTCCTGCAAAACAAAATCCCAAGTTTTCTGTCAGAATCTAATCTCCAAGGCGTTGGAAAGTATCACAATCATGTAATGCATTTTGCTGGATGGGCTTTTACCTGGAGGGAAGTGCTGGCCTTCTGCGCAGGTACCTCTATCCTGTCCTTCCTGACAGCTTCTGGGAGCTCAGCAGCGGTTTCTCCAGCAATAGCAGTCAATACTTTATCAACCTCTTCGTCAATCTCTGCTTCCATATCCTCAGAATCTAGTGCATTGTCAATGGCATCGTTCACAAACTCTGCAATCACTCCGGCCTGCATACCAAAGCAACAAAAGATTCACTCCGGTTTATGTAAAGCAACAAAAAATTTCAAATAGGCTCAGATGAAAAGCAACAAAAGGTGTGATTATCATCGATAAGCATACATGATCAAATGAGAGAGAGAGAAAGGACCTTAGTCATCTCTTTGCTGAACTCCTGCATAGTAGCAGCCATTTGTGGAGCCTGCATGAGATTATTGACAAGCTTCATAACCTCTGCACTCTTGGATATATTCCCAACTGTTTGAGCAACGGCTGAACATTCAACAAAGGATATAAGTGAGTCCTCACATTGCAAAACATAGAATGAGAAAGTGATGAAAACTCTCAAAATCATGCCAATGAAAAAAAAGCTTTTTATATACCAATACTCTCTCCAAGGTGCATTGATATAGAATTCATCTGGGCCTTGTTTTCATATAGCTTGTTCACCGTTCTTCTCGAACTCACAATCTCCTTAGCAAGCGCCTGTAACACCACAGACACCAAAAAATCACTAAAACACATCTTGAAAAAAAACTAAGCTTACAAAAGCTTAAAAAGAAGCTAACTTTAAAGAGTCTACCTTGGCTGAGACCATATCAAAAGGCCTCGCCCTTCGGGAAAGGTCACAACTAACTCTCCCTTCGAGAAGGAGCCTTACTTGCAAAAGGTCACAACTAACTCTCAAATACATTTTTATTAGTTTTTATTTATTTATTTATCAAATAAGAGGCTCAACTAAAAATATTATTCCTTGCGTACTGGAACAAACATCCAACCGACTCTCCCGAGTCCTTTGGGCTTTCATCCTTGAGTACCGGTAGAGGATGGGGGGGTGTGTGGCCTCGTACGTATCGTTACCCGCCCCTTCGACATGAACCTTGTCCTCGAGGTTCCAATTAGGAAACTGCGCCTAAAAATATTATTCACTCAACCAACTTTATATCTACTCATTTCAATAATCGGATCAGTCCAACGTGATCCAAACCAATTAACCAACCTATTTAAGGTCTAACCAGTTGAAACACAGTAGTTGTTGGTGTGATTACGAGAGTTGTGGATATGGATGACTGCGATTTCCGGGAGTTATTAAATTATTTATATATATTCTGTTTGCAATATATGGTTGTTTATGAGATATTGCAGTAGTTTAATAATAAATTACTAATATTAATATATTATAACATTATAAAAGTCAAAACATATATAAAGTATAATTATTATTAATATACTTAATTAACAATATTCTGTTTTTTAGTTTAGATGAAAATTATAATGTCAATTAAAACTTTTGAAGATTAATATGAGAATATTTTTTAAAAAATCATTTATATATGTATATATTAATGTTTAAACATTATAGTAAATATTTTGGTTTAAAGTTTTTATAAATAAATTATGATAATGTTATTTAATCTAATTAAAACTAGGTGATTTTCTCTTGCTCATGCACGGGTATAAATATTAATAAAGTAAATATATATATTACAATAATTGATTGCTATTTACTTTTAATTTTAAATTAATTTCTAGTTTTATGCATAATTTATATTAATAATTTATATTACTTTAATTAGACATATAATTTTAGATATGTTATATCTAGTCAGTTTTGTTGTTTTTACAATCGGTTTAGTTATCATTTGGATATATTAGGTTGCATCTAATTCTCTGAATTCAATTATAAAATTTTTTATTAAAATATATTAAAATTTTGATTAATTTTCTTATTTTCATTAGGTTGGTTTTGTCTTAGATATGTAAATATATTTTAAGGAAGATTATTTATAACTTAAGATATATTGTGCTTAGAATGAAATAAAAAATAAACTAAAGTGTTTGGTTCCAAATTACGAAATTAATATAACGATAACATTCTGCAATCTCATGCATATATATATAAATTTTACAAAAGAACTAAATTACAACAGTTGCTTAATATTTTGTTTTCATTTGTTAAGGTGTTTTAAGTCATCTTATAATTTATATTTATAAAATAAATTCTTATTATTATAAAATTATATTTTCTTATTATAGTTAAATCTATAATTTTAGATATAAATTGGATTAATCGAATCACTCATGTTGTGAGTATCTTAAGTTACATATATATTCTTTCAAATTCAAACAGAGGTATAATTATTTTTATTATAATTAAGTCAAGTCAAGTTCGTTTAAATGTGCATGTATTTTCATAATATATATATATATATATATATCAAATTAAATGTTGATTTTCAAAAAAAAAAAATTAGAAAATAAAACGATGATCTATAGATAGTTACATAATAAGTAACTGATACGTTTTTGAAAGCTCATGAATATATATCAAAATTTACAATAACTAAAACTTTTTATAAATTATAGATGATTTTATGCCTTTTGGTTATGGTTATATTAAGTTCCACAAACATAAAACATAAAATTTAAAATAAAATTTAATATTAAGAAAACATATAATTTTAATAATGAAAAATATAATATATCTACCTCATTAAAGTGTATAGTGTGATTTTAAAATATTTTGTTATTTGATCAAAAGATGTTTATTGTTAAAATTTATTTTTCGTTTTATATCTCTTAAAATAAGTCGTAAAATTGTGATTGTATTTGAGAAATCTTATTATATAAGTAAAAAAATTATAGATATTTTTGCTGTAATTGAAAGATATTATGGTCAAATAAATATAATAAAATACAAATAATATTTCAATAATACTAATTATAAAATATTTTAGTCAATAAAACATATATCAGTTTATGTTACTTGATTATTTTATGTAATTATCTAAAATAGATAAATATATTAAAAATATTTCTGTTAGTGTGAAAATATATATTGTTGTAATGTTTAAAATTATGTTTTAAATAAATAATATGTCTTTTCTAATATCAAGATTATCTGTGAAAATATAAATATAAAGAAATTATATTAGTATATTTTATGTTATTTAAAAATATTTTAAAATGGAATATTACTATTTTGTGAACTTTCCTTTTAATAAAATCATATTATTTATACATATATTTTCGTTTTTAAATTGCTTTGCAAACTTTATAATATTTCCTTTTTTATATATGTTATTTGGAAAATATTAAAAAGTAATTTAAATAAAAAGTCAATAATAGTGTTTAAATATAACATTTTAATTCATTCAAGGGTATCATCGTAATCAATCATTGTGAGAATTAACGTGAGTGCGACACGTAAGAAATTGACTTCTCAAATAATATTATAGAGATATAAAATTTAGAGAAATTAGGAGCTATACCAAAAGACTTCTACGTATTTAGCGATATACCCATTGCATCGAAACTGTCACTGTTCGAAGTGCCTTTTTACTCTGCCACCCCTACAGCAAAAATACCTCATTATCCACTAAAATCTTAGACCAAATCTTCTATTAAGATATGCAAAGATCTATCACTCTGTCACGTTATTATCTTCTGTATCTTTTGTCAGGTTGCATCTCATTTCACTCATTACTATAGAATTAAAAAAACGAAAATTTAATATTTGAGATTTCTCTTCCATTTTGTTCTACTATTCAGTGAAACCACTCACCGTGACAATCAGTATGGAGGAGAACAACGGAATGCAGACGCCGCTCTGTCAATTGCCGGAAAGGATTTGTAGTTGGAGAAGAGCCCACCGGCGTTAGAGTAACCCCATACCACAAGGCATGCGGAATCCGACAAATGCTCAGTTCAACGAAATCTCAGTCTCATCAACTTCATTGCATTTTTTGAAGCTCTTTGCCGCTGCGTATCTGGTGAATCCCTCGGCCACTGCATCTCCGGCCAAGATCTTCCGCCCTGCGTCTCCGGTGAAGCTCCCACCACCGCATCTTTGGTGAAGCTTTCGGCTGCTGCGTCTTTGGTGAAGCTCTCCGCCGCTGCGTCTCCGGTGAAGCTCTCCGCCGCTATGTCTCCGGTGAAGTTCTTGGGCTCTGCGTCCCCGGTCAAGCTCTTGTTATATATGTTGTAGGGTTGACGTGTCATATAAGATCTTCTTGTTCGTTAACCTTGTAAATATTATATTGACTGTATAACAATTTGACATTAAAAACCGGATTTTAATCTCAAGTAACTCATTTTTTAAAGGTGTATATATAATATTAGCTGTGTAACAATTTGTCGTGATGAATGAAAACATTGCCTAAACATTACTCGTATATTCATTTCATATGTCATTGTTATGATCTTGATTCTTATAAAGTTATGTGCCTGTAATATGAAGTCAAACTCTTTGACCCGTCAATATTTACAACCGACGGATAATTCTAACAATATTCGGGTAAGATGAATTTTAATACATTATCGTTTAGGGTGAACGGACAAGTTGTCTGGTTAACAAGATACATAACTGTATAAGAAATCAGTTTTCTAGATAATTTGCTTACACTTACGTGGAGGTGTAGGGGTAGGGTTGGGAATAAGTGTGTTGGTATAAGGATTTAGATAACTACACAAAAAATACTAAACCCTAAACCCTTAATAATAAACGGTTAACCCGAACAATAAATCCAATGCGCTGAGTCCTAAATCCTAAACCCAAAATACTAGACCCTAAACCCAATAGGAACCCCGAAACCAAAACCTAATATATAATCCCTATTGTATTTTGGTTTAGTCTTTTGGGATTAGGGTTTAGGGATTAGACATTAGGGTTTGGGTTCAGGGGTTCATATTGGATTTTGGGTTTAAGATTTGGGTTTAGTGACTAGGGTTTAGGTTTCGGGGTTACTGTTAGTGATATCACTCAAATTACCCTAAGGAGTGACTTTACTCTCTCAAATAAGAGGTTCAGTTGTAGCACTTAGGGATCGAATCCACAGAGACTCTAGGATTACACAATAGATTGTTTAGTCTTCAAAATAAAGCTAGACAAACAAGTTTAAAGCAGTAAATAAAGGGTAAGCAAGTAATTGCTTGATTGAATGGTTTAGGTTTTAAGCAAGAGGAAGAAAAGCTAGATTTAGGCTATTTCTCAGGTGTAACTAGCATGGAGGGTATCTAGGATTTTTAATATTTATAGTTCTGAACTCAAACCTTAAGGTTAAATCAATGATTAATTATCTTCAACTAGATCTTAAATCATAAACTATCGTTCGATGAGTATAAGAAAGTGTCGATCGATTATTCTATATGAATATCGATCGATACACCTTTCGCAATATCGCTCGACAAGCGGATTGCTTATCGATCGATATTGTTTCTAATGAGCTTTAAGATCGGGTTTGAAATGGTTCTCCAATCTTACAAAGAGGCCACTTTCGTGCACTCTAGGTAAAGTTGGAACATACCAGCTTTGGTTTTCAGGGATTTGCTAAGTTTTCACTTATCCAAATTAATCCTAAGATCAAAGACAAGGGTGATCAATCCTATACTTAGCATTAAGAACAACTAGAATGAAGAACTATATTTTAAACACCATAGCATTAAATTAATTGCAATGCATGGTTAACCTTAATGAGAAACCTAAATCTAACAAGAGAAACTACTCAAACATATTCATGAGAGACAAAATCATGATGGTTTAAATAATATTTTTAAATAGAATAATAAGAGAAACAGTAAAAGAGTAGAGAAAAATAAGGGAGTTCAAGATCTTCTCTGTATGCAGTTCAGATCTATCTCTCCATTCCTAAGCTCTCTCTCCAAGGTAGCAAGATGCTCTCTCCAAATTAGGTCTAAAAGTTCTCTAGGCAAGTCTGCCTCTAAAATAATACAAAACCCTATTAATATAGCCTAACAGGCGGCCAGGGACTTATTTGGTAGAAGTGAAACCCTAATGAGATGATTAGCTCATTTAATTCGTCATTAATTCTCGGAGGCCTTTCATATCGATCGATGTCACAAGCTTCTATCGGTCTATGAATGTAGTGTCTCATCGGTCGATGCATCATGGTGAGCATCGGTCGATTAGCTCAAGTTATCGTTCCATTACAACCCTCCTTAAAGTATCTATTTCTGCTCCAAAATGGTCACATTTCACCAAAGAGTACCTGAACCTGTAAAAGCTCATAAAAGACACTAGAAGTGTCCTTTTGTTTCCAAAAACATATAAAAATCATGGTTGAAAGTGAGTAAAATCCATGACTTATCAGTTAGGTTTAGGGTTTAGTGATTAGGGTTTGGGTTCCGGGCTTCCTATTGGGTTTAGGGTATTGTATTTTGGGTTTAGTGTTTAGTATTTAGGGCATTGGATTTTTTTGTCTGGGTTAAGTGTTTATTAACATATATACCCGTAATGTTGACACAATAGAATTGACCGGTCAATAGTTACAACACTCGGTTCGTTCAGAAAGTATCCGGCTAAGCGGAAATTTTAAACGTTATCGTTTTAGTTGAACGAAAATGTTAGCCAGTTAAATCAATAGTAAACTGTATAAGAATTCATTTTTCTACATACCTTGTTTACATTTACGTTAAAGCGGAGGTGGTAGGGTTGAGAATAAGGGTATAAGATTTAGGATATAGTAATAAGGGTATAGAGTTTAGTGATTGGGTTTAGGGGTTAGACATTAGAAATATTATTAATGATAAATAGCATATGGTGAATATATGTTGTACCCTATGTTCGGAATCGCGCTAGGCGTGAGTCGGGCGGTCGGTATGGGCCTAGCGAGTTGTAGAAAAATCGGGGATTAATCGCCGATTAATCGGAGATTAATTTTTAATGATTATTTCATTTTCTGATACATTACAGATATGTATGAATGATTTCCGTAGAGTACAATGATACTTACAATGGCAGAATGGTTTCTGAAGATGAAAACCAAGGGGCAGTTCGCGGGTTTGCCAGTAGGGGCGTACATTTTGCGTTTTTTTTTTGTTTTTTTCATTTATGGCATACTTGTAATTTTATCATCTTCTTCCCCAATATGTTGTAGGGTTTCGCGAAAAAATTTGCAGAGCCGCCATATTTTTTATTTCACCGATTTCTTCCATTTCTTTTGCGTTTTTCTAGATGTTTATGCTAAATACTCATAGATTTAACATGTAGAACTCGATTTTGAGCTTAAAACCTCAAAAACGTGATTTTTTTTACGAGCCCGAGTTATTGGCCGAATAGGACGAAATCGCCTCGCTTATCCTCCGCCTAGCGTTTCTCCGAAGCTTAATCGGCCTGTGCGGCCGCGTTTTAGAACATGGGTTGTACCTGGTGCAAATATAATATTGGTCGGCTAATATTTTGTGGTCTTGTCATAACTTGACAATAAACCCAAATGAATATCAGAGTTGGCAATGTCATAAACAGAAAAAGCTCTATCCTAAGATTAAACATCAGAGTCAACAAAATCAAGTCATCAATATCTCTCATGACGAGCATCATCATCGCTCACCTTATTTCACATTTATTTAAACTTTCCAAAACCTAAATTTAAAGTCAGCATGGACGACAATGCTGTTCACAAGCTTCTTGATTCACATGCAACTGAAAATATGATATTTTGCATAGATGGATAAATAAATAACAATCACATACACGGCTAATATATATTGTAGCTGGGGTAACAAGATGAAGCCTGGAGAGAACTATACAATATCGGTTACCAATGTAATCTCCTAAAATCTCAAACAAATCTTTCCACTGCGGCATCAAATCTCTGTAAATCCCTCTTGTCAGACACTAACCCTACGTCCATATGATCTAGAGGACAAGTTGCCAACGAGAAGGTTAGTTTCGTCTTCTCGCGTCCCTTGAGCGTGACACGCTGGCGCAAGTTTCCTCTTTTTCTTACTTACCTAATTTTCCAATCTTTCTATGTTTTAACCAAAATTGCTCTAAAATTTATATATATTTATATATAGATATTTCGATTTAAAATTTTAAAATTAAAAATTTAAAATATTTTAGTAAATATTTTATATTTATTTATCCGTCAGCAGCCGTCTACAACCGCAAACGTTACAGAGAACCAACTTTTGATTTTAAAAAATTTGAAACTATTTATGAAGTTTTTTGTGGTTGTTGTAAAATGTTATCAACCACTACCATCTATAAAAATTGTTTTTGTGGATGGTACCGAGAAAAACAGTCAGATCCTAAATGTAAGTGAATATTTTTCCAATTCCGACGTGAGAGGTTTTGTTTCTAATATTCAAACATATTAGATTCAAACGTAAAAAATCATAAATTTTATAAAATTGAAAATAACATGTAACACTTAGGATCTGTGATGGTGGTTGTTGGCGTCGATGATGATTCTCTGGATTTATCTGGATTAGCTGAGTGGATGGAGCTTCAGGAGCTAGGAGTCATATGGTTTGCTTGCATCTAGAGATCTAAAAACTAGAGTTTCTATTTTAGTAGAGCTCAACAACATGAGTGAGTGTCACATATCAACGATCTCACCAAAACAGAAAAGAAATAGTCTTCACATCATGGGTGAGCAACCTCATTGGTGAGGTATTTTAACTCAGTTTCTAAACAAATAAATTATTATTTAATAATATTTTACTTATTTAATTAAATTAAAAAGATTTTAAAGCTTAAAGTCATTTACTAGTGTCATGTGTAACAGAGAGTATTGACATTTTCCGAGATATATTTTTTCATGTCTTGCTCTTATTTCTCTCATATTCTTTTTTTTTTAAATATGTTTTTCTTTCTTTTAAATGCTGAGATATTTTATGGGTATTAACTTTGGACATGATCTTAGAACACCTCCAATGGTTAAAGCTTGAAGGTTTCTTAAAAAAAAATTAGTATTATAATTATTTATTTATATTTTATTTTCTTTAAATTAATTAATCATCTATTTGAATAACATGTGTCTTTTTAGTATTCCATAGTTTTTTAAGAACTCATAGCTAAATTTTTTTGTTCATTCTATCTCCTAATTTCATTTCTTTTTCTTTTCTTTTTTAAATGTTAAGAGCATTTTTTCTTATGTTTCCCTCCAATTTTCTTTTTTCCTTTAATAGGTTTATTGATTTAGAAATCTATTAGAGCTCAACCGTTGGCCATGCTCTTAGATATCCACTTTATGTTGATGATACATGACATACACCAATCAATTTTTTCTCAGTTAGTTTTGCTTTTCTGATGAACAAAACTTTATCTTAACGAGAAACTGAGTTTTCCAGAAAGTAATTTTTGAATGGATTAAGTGAAATTTACAAAAGAATACTCTTCATAATTACAATTAACTTTCGAATGGCTATAGTGAAAAGAAAATTGGTAAAACTACAAATGAATTGCGCAGGTATACAAGGAACATTGACCTAAATCATAAGCTGTTGTTGTTGTATAACCAAAACAGAGGCCTGAGAATTAATATCATGTGAAGCCAGTAGATCACCAATAACACCAAGCTCCTGAAACTCACTCCACTCCTCAAGCCCATCCGTATACACACTCTTCCTCCCTTTCCCTCTTCCCACCACGAACATATCGAACTCGCTCACCAACGATTTTATCACACCCGGTGTCTCACTAGCGTCTAAGACCGCTTTTTCAGTGTAAAAGACATCTACTGATGCGTGGCTCTTCAACTCTCTAAGATGTTCATCGTCAAGCATTTTATCCCACTCCGAGAATTCTCTTAATTTATCATCGACAGTAGTCATTCGGACCACGGTCAGGTTAATCCTAGGGTCACGTGACATTCTTGTCGCAAGTGTCACCGCTTCTCTATCGTCTTTACCACCAACAAATATCATACATACTTTGTAGGATGACATGTTTAAAACCGTGTCGTTGATGTCTCTCCGACCGTGGCTGCTTCTGTAGACAAAGATTCCAACAGAACATGGAGCTAATGCAAGAACGCTCTTGTTAAGGTCCCTGATCATGCTGCTGTCTGAGATGAGAGCGGATCCGTCAGCAGACCAAGTCTGGTGAAAAGGAAGGAGTATGAGAGAAGTAGTGTTGTTTAATGCAAGCATGCATACGTCTCCATGCATCGTATCGGGCATGGATACGGCCGTGAAGGTGCTTACGAAGACCGATCCATATAGATCTTTGTGGAACTTTTCAAAGGAGAGAACCACGTTGTTTGAGAAAGACGTCTCCTCTGTTTTGAATTTCTGTAACTTGTGGGAGATGAAGATGGGATTGGCTTGCCCCACGAGCTCTAACAGGTGAAGAACGTAGGCTGCTACAGGAGATTCCCGGGACGGGCAGATGGCTTCGAGGAGGTTGATCATTGGGCTGATGTCATCGGTTCTGTAAATGCAAGACAAGATCCTCAGCTCAGAGTTTGGTTTCAGGTGCTGCACGTTCCGCTTCTCGTACCCTGCGTACATCCTTGATGGGTCGTATAAGTACCTCAAAATCGGAGGTATGACTGCCGAGTTCAACGTTATGTAAAGACATGCAACGGTGAAGGTCTCAGGACGTACAGACTGCAATGTTCAAAACATAGACATGAGATATAATTTTCTCTTCAGTATTATAATGATTATGGTTAATTAATGTTCTAAAAATCGGTGAAAGCAACATAAATTAAATGTAAATAACATCAGTATATGCCGCCTGCATAGACACTAATTGTTTATAAAATAACGCCTAATTACTGATTAACGAATTTTTTGAACATTGATTATAGTTGTGGAGGTATATGTGTCTAGTGTCTACATACCCCTCTTTGGAAGGCCAAGGCGTAGGCACCGAGCTCGAAGATGCCTTTAAAAGACATGATAAGCGATATGGCGAAGCAGTCTTCCATAGGCATACCGTAGAACAAAGCAGGAAGAGTGGTCAAGATGAACTTGACGACGAAAGATGTTACCATTATGTATATAATGCCATTGAGTGCACTCCAATCAAATAAAGCCCAAATGTCTATCTCACTAGAAGACGAGGCAACGAAGAACGGAAGAAAGGTGCCGAATATAGCTGACTCGAACTTCTGAATGATCGCAGAGCCTAAAGGAGGACCATGAGGAACAGCCAGACCTAAGATGAAAGGTCCAATGAAAATAGATTGTTTGCACCAGTTAGCAAGTATGGCTGATCCAGAGACCATAACGATGATTGTAGCTAGGTAGATTGGCTTGACGGGCCGACCAGAAGGGGTTTTCCTAATAATGTAGAACATCAACGGTCTGAAAACATAGAATGCAACACAAACAAAGAGAACACCTATCGCTGCTCGCATCAAAGGACGGTTCCCAGCGATAACATCTCCTATAAACACGCTCCCGAGCCGTGTTTGCTCTTCCTTGAGCTCCTTCATGAATATGAGAGACGAAGCGAGAATCGTTGTGCTGAAGTCGCTGATCACAGCAGAAGAGATGGCGAGACGACCTAGCTCTGAGTTCTGTAGCCTGAGCTCAAAGAGAAGGTTCCCAACGACAGGGAAAGACGAAAGGCATTGTATCGAGTAAACCACGACGGATTCTAGAGAGCTGAGCGCATTATCCGATCGCTTGTTTCCCACGTCTTTCAAGTTTCCGAAGAAAATAACGGAGCAGACCAAAGTGGAGAGTAGCACCGAGGAGAGACCAATGGTGATAGCTTTCCTCCCCGTGGTTCGGATCAAGCCCATGTCCATTTTAACTCCCATCAAGAACCAGAACATCATGTAAGAGCAAGCAGAAACGAGACTAAACACAATCTCTTTGTAATCCTCTGAAGCGAAGAATCTCCTCGCGGCGGTATTCTCATTTATAAAAGACTTGCTCAAGAGAACACCAGTCTACAAAACAAAACAAAACAAAACAAAATAAAATAAAATAATATAAACACCAAACCTCAAACTCAAAAAATCTAGAGAGATCGTGATGACTCACAAGCATATGGGACGTGAAACGTATCATGCCAAGACGCCGGAGAAAGAAGTGGAGGAATTGCCATAGGAAGGAAATGACGAGAAATATCAGCTGTAAGTGTGGAAACGCGTGGTTCCAGAAATGAACGTTTATATTAGGATCTGTGAAGTTAGGAGCAGGCCAAATGCCATTGGAGCTAGGGTTGAGAGGCGAGACGTCGCAGATCATGTTTGATTCTTTCCATGTGTCTCTCAGGTAAAGCATCCTATCATCATTTCCAAACTCCATTGTTTACAACCCTCAAATGAAGACGAAGAAGAATCCTACAACAACAACAAAAGGAACAGAACAAGAAATGATTGCATGAACGATTTTTTTTTTTAACGGAGAGATGATTATAAAAGATTTGTTTTTTTAATACAAGTTTATTTAGTTTTACTGTTGGGTACCAGAAACGAAGTGGGAACGATTTTGTTTTTCATGTGGGTTTTACAAAAGCATAAGAATAGTAAATTTGTGAATGGGCAAAGAACTAACCAGAAACAAGATTAAGATTCTGCTAACTGTTAGGTTATTTTACAGGTTTACACAACTTAATTGTAATTTTTCACCTGTGCTTAAACCCCCTCCCCCTAAGAATAGTAGATTTGTGAATATGAAAAAACTAATCAGAAACAGGATTAATAAGATTCTGCTTACTGTTAAGTTTTATACAGTTCTACACAGCTTAAATCTGTTATTTTTTAACCTAGATTTAAAATCTGTTAATTTACGGGAGACAATACCAAAATGAGAAATAAAGAATAAAAAGGACAACGATCGTTTCAGTCCATTTAAGATAAACGATGAAATTTTGTGGATTTAATATGAATCGAACATTCCATTAAAAAATTCACAGAATAATCCGTTGTTGAAAGGCCCCTGTTCGATCCTAGAAAAAGCATAATTGTTGCTTTAGTGGACAACATATCTTACTTTTGTATTGCTTTTTTTTTTTCACTGAATTATACTTAGATTATGAGCAAAAGAAGGACCAATTTACAACCAACAGAGGGGGAAAAAACACCCAAACACCAAAAAATAGAAGGATCATCAACAATCAAAAGCATGCACCCCTAAGAACCAAAAAATTATCTGCTCTCATAGATGAATAATCCACGGAGCCAAACGGGATAACCAGCAGCTACATAAGATTGTCTTCGATCCTCACTAGTCACACTTCTTGCAATTAAATAAGCACCTCTATTACCAAACCTCTGCTCATGATGAAATTTCCAGAATGGGACCTGTTTGATAAGTTCAGAGAGGGCATTAGACCAAAATTTAAAAGAGGGCCATGCTCTTGGTCTTTCAATCATACCCAATATATCACCTTCCTGACCAGCAAACATAACTCTGTGAATCTTCAAGCTGACCATACTCTCAACCGCCCACAGCCATGATACCATTTTTGCTTCCATCTCATCCCATATCTGAACAGAGGATTTACGACTGTGCAGTAAAACAAGTCCCTCCCCATTCCTTAAAACCCACGCTGAACCCACTTCACCCGTATGTCTATTCCAAGAGTGTCCAATGTTGCACTTTAACCATGATCCTTGAGGTTTTTCCCAAGGTTTCTTCTTGTTAAATACCGAGTGGTTTTCAACAGCTTGTTCACTGTCCTCGATCTTCTCGAGCTCACTCCTCTTCTTTTCTACTCATCTCGATCAGCTTCATCGCATCCAGCACAAAACCTTCAAAGTTGAGCTTGTTTCTGTTTATCCATAAAAACCATAATACCCAAGGGAAGGACAGAAGGACTTCCTTTGATATTGACTTGTTCCTTTGCATTTCCAGAAGATAATTAAAATTCTGGAAAATCGAGTCTGCAGAGAAACCACTGACCGGGTAGGGAAAGCCTGACAGAGCCCACACCTGACGAGCGAAAGAGCAGGTAAACAAGACATGGTTCTGAGATTCCCCTAGACCACAAACCTGGCATCGTGTATCGACTTTCATCCCCCTAAGGATCATGTTGTCCACTACCGGAAGACCATCAGAGAGGGATTTCCACAGGAAAATCTTGATCTTACTTGAGGTCTTGATTTTCCAGATGCTCTCTTTTAAGAAATTCAAAGACGGTAGTGTTTCAGCTGCTTGCAGGGTTTCTTTTCTCTGTTTCTGACAACCCAACCAGTATCCAGACCTCACCGAGTAATCTCCATTTTTATTGTAATGCCAACTCAAGAAATCTTCTTCCTCCACAACTGGTTTTATCTTAAGGATTAAATTGACATCGTCAGGATAGAAGAGTTCATTGAGTTTGTCAATATCCCACCATTTGGACGTCTCATTCAACAGGTCCGCAACTCGTAGCTCAAGATCGATTATTGAGTTTTTTATCAGAGGCGCTCTTCTCCTACCATCAAAGAGCCATCTCTCTGTCCAGTCCTTCACCGTTCTCCCATTTCCGATCATCTGTCGAATACCATCCACTAGGAGCTCCCTTCCATGCAAAATGCTACGCCATGCGTAGGATGGAGCAGTTCCCACATTAACTTCCAAGAAGGAATAGTCTTGGAAGTATCTACTCTTCAGAAACTTGGCTAACAAGGAATCAGGGAAATTCACCAGTCTCCATGCTTGTTTAGCTAAAAGAGCTTGATTGAACACTTGGATGTCTTTGAAACCCATTCCACCAAGCTTCTTTGGCAAACACATTCTCTCCCAACTAACCCAGTGAATCTTCTTCTTTTCCTGATCAGAGTTCCACCAAAAATTAGCGAGAGCAGAGACAATGTTGTCAGTTGTAGTCTTCGGGAGCCGGAAGACCGACATTGCATAAACAGACATAGACATGGCCACTGATTTGATTACCACTTCCTTACCACCTTGAGACATCAATCTAGCTTGATAACCTGTGAGTTTATCTTTTAGGTTCTCTTGAAGGAAGCTGAGAGATTTGATCTTTGATCCCGAGAAGACTTCAGGTAATCCCAAATATTTTTCTTCACCACCCACTTTCACGATTCCAAGAATATCGTGGATTATGTCTCTAGAATCTTGGTGAATGTGAGCCCCAAAGATAACAGAAGACTTCTCCAGATTAATGGTCTGACCCGTGGCCGCTTCATACACTGCTAAGACCTCCATCACCGCATTACATACTGATTCCTCCGCTTTCAACAAGAAGAGCGTATCATCTGCAAACAGAAGATGATGAATAACAGGACCCTCCATGGAGAACTGAAGCCCTGATATAAGTCCTTGGGAAGCAGCTCTATTCATAAGAAAAGTGAGGCCCTCCGAGCAAAGAACAAATAAAAATGGCGATAGAGGATCGCCCTGCCTCAGACCTCTCTGAGGAATCACCATTCCATGAGCCTGTCCGTGTATTGCTTTTTGTTTCTCTACATTTGTTCTTATTTTTACAACACGAATGTTCTTTATATCTCACAACTAGAGAGACCAATCTAGTCCATCAGATCTTTATTATATGTTCATTAATCAAAAGCAAACTAGTTTAGTGTTTTCTTTTTCTTTCTCCTAAGAGCATCATTATCCTTGAGACCCCTTAAAGATCTCTTAATTAATTTTTAATACTATTTTAATACTAAATTTGGTTAAGAGAACTAGTTAAGAACTTTCAACTTTTGTATCCTCCATTGCAAGTCTCTTATTTAAGGATTTTTTAAAAAAATTAAACATTGTAAAAAATTCCATTGAAACATGAAAACCAAAACAATTACATAATATTTGACAAGTATACACAACAAGACTATACAAGATTACAAGCTTCAGTACCACAAAACCAAAACAATATCCTAGTCCGTGACTACACACGGATGCTCCCAATATTCCACTCTTTTGAGCAAAAACCAGAGCAAATGATTCTAGACCAAATCATGGTCTAGTTCTAGTTCCAACAAAGTATTAAAAAACTTATCATAAACACCAGAGATGGAACCCAACAGTCGATTAAAGCAACAAACTTTCATTTCAATCCTCAGTATATGAACAAAAAAACAAAGCCAAAGATTCTATGAGTTGTATCAAGAACCTGATGTTTCATGCTTCAATGAGTTCTGTTAAACGCCTATGCTTCACTTCCTCTGGAAAGAGATCTTACCAAACAATCTCCTTCTCTTTATCATCATCTCCACACAATCTACAAACATCCAATCACAAACCTGATCGTATCATATAGCTTCCTCTAACCTTTTTTTTCTGATCTTTTATTTTATTTTTGTTTTGCCAGAAGAAAAACAGAGCGGCCCATCTCTACTTCTTCTTCTTCTTCCATCGTTGATCAAACATGGCTGCTGCTGCTATAGGTGCTGCAGTCTCTTACCCATCATCAAAGTCCTCTTCTCTTCCTTCCAAAACTTCCTTCGTCTCCCCTCAAAGGAGTTTCATCAACAACAACAAGGTATCGTTTCTTCTCATCTTCTTAATCACAGCTTGCCAGGCTTTAACTATTTGTCTTCTTTCTGTCGGCATGCATATATGTACATAGCACGATGGGCTACAAAAATATATCAACGTTGTAGCAATGAATCGTTATAGCAATGAAAAGTATGAGAATTCACGCCGGTAATGGATCATGAAGCTTTACCTGCATTGATTTCGTTCATGGCCTTGCGTACAGAAGAATCAGGGATGATGTCAACCATCAGAATGTGCTCAATGCTGTATCCATAAGCCCCCATCACCTGTAGAAACAATTACAGTCATGATTTGGAAGTGTTTTTCTATGCAATCCGAATACACATATACATGATACAGTTTTCTTCAAACAGAACAAAGGAGAAAACCAAAGCAACATGTGATATATACCTTCTCGAGTTCTTCAAGAACAGACTTGGCAACTTCTCCCTTTTGTTCAAAAAGAGCGTCTAGCGTCATCATTGGAACCAAAGCTCTAACCACTTTTGATTCAGAAGCAAACAAACATTCATGGAAAACCAAGAATCAAATAGAGATCACAAGAGTTTAAAAACAATATCAGCAGAGAAAGCAAAAGAAGTTACCATAAAAAACGTAAGCTTGGATCTGCTCCCTACGGTTCGGAAGCTCATAAAAAGCATCATCAGAGTTGATCCTGGTGGAGAGGACACCAGCGAGCCACTGACCTGCGAGAGGGTTGAAGAAGTGACATCCAGGCTCGGCTACATGCTTGAATCGGCCCCAACATTCGACGACACCAACATTCGCTTGATCGATGCATCCTCCGATGATGCAATTCGTATTCCCCATCTTGATCCAGAAGAAGAAGAAGCTCATGTTTCAACCTTTAGACTGACTCAATCAACAATCAATAACCAACCATCATCAACCATCGCGCCACCACAATCCCCGCTTCCATCCGGTCTCAACATCCCGGCCACCGTATCTCCGGCTCTCCTCCACTGTATCCACAGAAGCTCCTGCGCCGCCGCGGTGGTGATGACGGTGGAGATAGGACGAGCATGACATTCTCAAATCTCGAATCCGTAGTCGCCGAAGAAGACAGGAAGCAAGAGAGAGCACTCTGTGACACGTGTCTTACAAGAACCGTCTCTTCTGTTGCTTAATTAAGCGACGTTGCTTGAGGTAAATGTTATTTTCCTTTTATTTTTAATTCTAATTAAACTAAGAGACCTAGATAAGAATTCCCGATAATGATGCTCTAAGAAACTAGTAATAAAGTTAAGTTTCTTAGAGCATCATTATCCCTAAAATCCCATTTGGGATTCTTATTTTTTTTTGTCTGATTAAAAAAAAATTAAAAATTAATCAATCGCAGATCACCACGTGTCAGTGGGATACGCGAACAGTACAAGAACTCCAGCAAACTCGTCTCTTGTAGAAGAGGAGGAAGAGATGAGTTTTAACAAAATTGGAGGACCCACCTCTTAGGTCTTTTTCAAAAAAAAAAAAAGTTAAGGTGGTTAGGGCATTTCAAAAGTTAAATCCTAATTCATACAAATGATTTAAATGTAATCAAAAGTAAGGATGATTCATGACATTTGGAATATGAACATCATGCCACTCCTAGTACTTATTTGCCAATCTGACTAGATCAACTCTCTGATTTTCCCACAAAATAAAATATAGTATAAGTTGCTCACATCTTTTTTGCGTCATTTCAGTTTTCTAATATCAGCGAATCAATAAAAAAGTAGTAAAATAGTGGAAAGGAGCATTATTCCACAAATAATTGCGTTGATGCGACAATAATGAGGTATCAATTTTTTTTTTTTTTTAAAAAACACAATTGTGTTGACGCAACATTATTCAACAAATAATTCACTTAAGCTAATAAAACGAGCACTAATCATTCATCCACTTTATATAAATTCCGATTATCCATTAATATAAAACATATAATAAAACTACGTCCTTTGATATATAAGACGAATACAGTTGACTAAGATTATTTTCTAACATTGCAAGTTGCAACGCATGCAGATTGCCACATTGTTAAATTGGTAATGCTCCCTGTAAGATCCAGTTATATATAAGCACGCCTTTACATGTGTGCATGTAAGCAAATACGAGGAAGGCATGTTGAAGCATTTAAAAAGCATTAATTATACATGTTACATAAGATGGTATGCAAGTTTCACCGCTATGTAAACTTCGCCGTTACATGAATATATATTCAAATGATAGGTGACATAAGATGGTATGTAATATTCACTGTTCTGTAAACTTCACGGTCATATAAATGTATATTCAAATAATAAGTGAAGAACAGGCTATGAAAAACTCCATAACTTGACTTAGGTTAGTTACTTTTAATTTAATTAAATTGGGAAGAACATGCCAATGAAAACTCCATAACTTGACTTAGGTTAGTTACTTTTAATTTAATTAAATTGGGATTGACATTCTTCATTTATTTTAAGATATAGCTGACAAAATATTAGTAGGTTTATGCGAGGAAGGTCTTATTTGCTTTCTCTAATCTAATTGACTTCGTTGTTAGTCACATCACATGTATTTATTAATCCACTTTTAACCTAATGTCAATAATTCATAATATATACATATGAAAATTACGGTTTCAAGGGGAAAAGGAAAACCATCATTCATGACTTCGTTTGATGTATTGTGTAATTGTATTACTATTATGCCTTGTTCTATCGCCAGCGTCGGCGATTAATCGGCCGAGATATCGTAATATGTTAGGTCACCGTAGCGAATTACATTGATTCGGTTGTGTTATACCGTAATCCGATTTCTAACCATCTAGAGCGTCGTTTTTCAAAACGCGGCCGGTTATTTACTTGAACGGTGTTGTTCAAAATCCATAATTCTTTCTGTATTGCTGTTCTTGAACTTTATTCAAAAGCAAATACAAAAAAATATGTGAATCGTTTGAGTTTTATAGTAATAAATTGATGAAAAGATGTTAAATCAATAAACAAAATTGAAACAGAGTCGGCTGCCATTTTTTAGGTCTCAAAATTGACAGGGAAGAAAATGAATTCATATTTACAATTATACCCTTTATTAAAAAGAAAAAGAAAAAATAAATAGAAATATACAGAGCTTGGACTTCAAACAAAAGGCCATAATGAAATATGTAAAGCACACGAGCCAACACACCATTTAAACGTTTAATGTCATGTTCTATATATATGTATATATATAACCACAATAACAATAACAAGGAGTAGTTTATATGCAATTTCTTTCTAAAAGTATAAAACCATAAATATATAGGGACTACAACTAAAATGTTAGTTTATATGTATAAAATATGGTATTTATACGTATAAATGTACAAAAAATTCCTCCCCAAATACTCTCCGAATTTTTTCCGCTTTTTCAATAAATTGCTAGGTTCAGGTGTACCGCACGCGTAGCAGCGCCTAGCGAGTTTCCGAACAAAGCTATTATGTCATAACTGACTATATATAGAATTATTCACAACATAATTCCACAACAAATTATCATATATATAGACAATATTCAAACGCTTAAATAGAAGAGATGCAATATAAATAGATGTGACATGTATTCGTTTGTGTGCGTGAAAATACGTCACAAACACGCAAGTATTTTACACGGTGGAGGCCTGGAGGGTCTTATTCGATAATCCACCCCTACAAAAATGCTTGCATATATATAAAACAAAGGCACCACAAAGAATTTAAAACACCAACAAACTCAAAAGAACAAAACTCAGATTAGTTAGATTCTTGTTATACACAAATGATTCAAGAAAATATGAATCAAGGAGAGCATATTATGAACAACGGAGAAGACCGCTCAATGCCTTGCTTCTCCGAGACGACCATTACGTCCTCAAATCATCTCTATCCCATGACGGCCGCGACGAAATCATCGGAAGAGGACCACAGCATTTCGCTCTCTCTTCTACTCAATCTCTCCACCATACAAGACAAAGTCCACCATATCCAATCTCTGGTCAGCTTTTTCATGATCTCCTCTAGCAACAATACTCTGTCCACGGAGTCAACGTCGTCTTTGGCCGTGGCTAACATCGAAAGCTTGGTTCAAGAGATCGTCACGGCTGCTACTTCAATGATGCTCACTTGCCAACAACGCCACATTCCATCTAACAACAACAGTAACTTCAACAACGAACAAACCGTTGATGCAATTGTTATGGAGTATTCCCCACAAGAAACCGAACCGGACCATGATTTCACGCCACAGTCATCGACCAATTTTCTTGGTGCCCAAGAAAGAGGGAATATTTCGTTTATTGATCACAATCTTGACTGGCACGGCACACAAACCATAAACCCTAAAAAAGATCGGCATCGTTTCAAATCAAGACCCGGGAACTACGAGATATTGGAGCTAGGCGCAGATGATCTACTAGCGAAATTCACGCATTACTGCCAGATTTGCGGAAAAGGGTTCAAGAGAGACGCGAATCTAAGGATGCACATGAGAGCACACGGAGACGAGTACAAGACACGTGAGGCCTTGATCAGCCCAACGAGCCACGACAAGAAAGTCGAACACTCGTTGATGAGACATTACTACTCGTGTCCTCAACAAGGGTGTAGATGGAACCAGAGGCACGAGAAGTTCCAGCCGTTGAAATCTGTGATTTGCGCCAAGAATCATTACAAGAGGAGTCATTGTCCGAAAATGTATATGTGCAGGAGATGTAACGTGAAGCATTTCTCGGTTCTGTCTGATCTTAGGACGCACGAGAAGCACTGTGGGGATGTCAAGTGGGTTTGCTCTTGTGGGACTACGTTCTCTAGGAAAGACAAGCTTATGAGCCATGTTTCTTTATTCGTGGGTCACTCACCGGTCAATGGACCGGCCCAGCAGCAAACTCAGATGATCACTCTATAAAGTAACATCAAGGCCGAAGTCGAGTTTTAAAGATTTCCAAGACGTATGTCAAATGACTTGTGCATTAAGCGTTAATGTTGCAAATGATTTTGGTTATGATTCTGCATTATAGATATGTTAAAAATTGACGTAGTTTTTCATTATACTTATACATGCTTCTGCTAAGTTATGGGTAATAGTTTTGGTTGATTCATGCAACTTCTGATTTCTGAATAATAGTAACAATGTTGAGAAGCCAACTGATTACTTGAAAGGATCCCGCTGACCCATCTAATATTAGCTCAACTGGAAAAATCATGAACTTTGTGTTAGAGGTATCATGTTTGAGTGACAGCTGTGATAAAACTAATATCACACACTATGTTTTCGGACTTAGGAGGATTACGGGCTGCAGCCCCGAATCTCCTGATATTCAAAAAAAAAAAAAAAAAAAATCTGACTTCAAACTAGCAATTAGCGTCTTATAGTATATTCGACTTATTGTTCTGATTGGTGTCCTTAGATGGTGGCAGCGTGAAAGATTGTATCTCCGATAATAATTTAACAATGAAATCACTCTCTTCTCTATGCACACATATAAGCATCAATTTCATTCCTTGTGATTTGAATTTTAAATCTTTGAAAATACACTTTCAACGGTTCATTCATCTGAAATACATGTACACTAGAGACTAACCTACTTGACAATGACAATATTTCTTTTTAAATAAAAGAAGTATATAAAAACAAAAGTCGTACAGGTTGAAAACTGTGTTTACAGTTTTAGATGACAAAAGAGATTCCAAAATGAACTCACGTTGAAAACTGTGTTTACAGGTTGTGTAGCGATTAGTCTCGACTCGATGACATCATTTCTTAGGGTAAGTTCGATGGTCGGGCCCAACATCACGTGAACCGGTGTTAATGTAAGGTCCTCTAAACGTTGCTTGAGGAGGTAACGGTTTTGTTGGATCAATCACTGGTTTCTTGGACGATCTGCCATTGAATGAGAAACAAACAAACATCATTCCACACGTTGAGAAAAGTTATAACAGTAGTAGATAGAAGAAAAGTGTGTGGGGGAGGGGGTTCTTACGCCATGTAGAAGGGGAAAGCTAAGCCTGCAGAGGCGAAAACAACCAGACCAGTGGCTACAATGATGTTACGCGATGGTGCCATTGCAGATTAGCTGTTTAGCAAAGAGGCTCTTCAGAGAAACTAAAACACACAAAAAAAACTGGAATCAGTCTTAGAGCATAAAAAGACGAATGTAACTCAAACCTATTATCTAATAGCACAATCAAGATCGAAGTTTAAAGAAAGCTACTACATTACGATTCAGCTATGCTTTGCAGCAACCATCAAAATAGATAAAACTGATGAATCATTCAAGACATAAAAATCACATCTTCGCCAAATCGAATCCGAAAGTTCCGGAGTCAAAGATCCAAAATTTCACCATGATTTCATCTCAATACATACTCAATTCGATATCAACTAATCAGTTCGATTACAACCTTTTCCGATAACATAGAGAAAGATTGAAATCACGAGCACAACTTGTATACAGAAGAAGAAGAAGAAGAAGAAGAAGAAGAAGGAGAACTCACTAGGGATATAGAAGCTGCCGAGTCGACTCAGTGACACATCTGGGTGTTCGTGAGTGGGTTACGTGCACCGAGTCGTGCCCGGCGATTTTCCCGTTTCGCTCTGAGAATTTGTTATTAGGCTTAATGACGCATATTCCGTTAACTTGGTATACAAATTTGTTTGTATTGTTATTGGGCTTACCTTGGCCTATTCTGTTAACTTTGTATCCAGAATGATATTGAGTTCATTATCCGAAATAATTATTCATTCTCTTGCACATAAAAATCTTAAATAAGGTTTCTCTAAATTCTTTAGTAGGCCTGGAACTTATATCCGGGATCCGGACTCGATCCGAGATCCGATCCGGATCCGTTCCGAAAATCCGGATATCCAGGGGAGTCGAATCCGAATCCGGATAGTAAAATGTTGGATCCGTCAAAACCGGATCTGGTTCCGGATCCGGATATCTTGATTTTTTAGTCCGGATATCCGGATCCGTAATTTTATTAATAATTAATTTAAAATAGTATTATATATATATATGTAAATACTAATTTTATTATATTTTCATTTTGTAATAGTATATATAATTTTTATATAAATTTGGTTATAGTATACATAGAAATAATTAAAACATTATATAAATCTTTTTTAATTATTATTAATATTTTAAATATTTTAAAATTATTTTTATTTATTTGAAGGTTCGAAATCCGGATTCGGATATCCGCCGAATATTACAATTTTTATAAGGATATCCGACATCCGGATATCCGAGAACCCCGAATCCGGATAAGAATAGTAAAATCATGGATCCGCCGGATAAAGATCCGGATCCGGATAAAGATCCGGATCCGGATAAAGATCCGGATCCGGATAAAGATCCGGATCCGGATACCTTAAAATTCCCCAGATACCCGATCCGTTCCACCCCTATTCTTTAGTAGCCTAAAAATAAAATTCCTTTATCCGGATCCGGATACCTTAAAATTCCCCAGATACCCGATCCGTTCTACCCCTATTCTTTAGTAGCCTAAAAATAAAATTCTTGATTCTATACCAAATGAGGTTGGACTCCCAAAGGACGGAATATTTTCTTTACAAATACTATGTAAATTAAACATATCTGAAGTTCCAGAGTGTTGTAGATAGAGCCATGTGTTGTACACGTATGCTATCAGAAAATATCTGTCGATGTTATATATGCAAAACTGTCTATCAATCCAAATATTACAAAGAGATCTACATTGTGGAAACATTGTTCGTACAGTTATTCATCAATATCTCTTATATCGCACATTGTTGATCATCATATTATATGTAACAGAAACAAAGATTATATGATGAGGTATTTGACATTTGACCAGTGTTGAAAAAAAATTCAATCAAAGCGTAAAAGGAAGGAAAATCCATTACAATGTGCAATTATTATTTTTTGTGCAATTAATAAGTTAACAAACTCACTATTACAAAACAAGAAAACACAATCAAAATTGTGGAGTTCGTTTTATAAAATGTATATAGTATTTACATTCATAAGAATGTAATAAATTTTATAATTATAAATAATTACGGTTTACACTTTAGTCTCAAATTTCTTTCTTTCTTTGGTAGGGCATGTAAATATAAAATGTTAACATCTTTCAAACATAAAATTGTTGAAAGCAAAGTATAAGGAACAAAACGTTTTAAAGCTGTAATAAAAAAAACAGAGCTCATTTATCTACTAATGAAGCAAAGAACATAAGAATCCAACGTGTTTTCCAGGTTTCTTGCATGACAAGTATCTACACTGTATAAATAAACATACAAATAAGCCAATGTTTGACCCCAAACCCCTTAGCTAGAATTACGTGCACCTAATGCCGACTACAGCTTCTCCATCTCAGCCACTGCGCCGCCGTTCCCTTGTCTGCTACGTTTTTCTCGTCATACTAACACTAATCTTCATCCTTGCTGTAGGTTTTCTCATTACATGGCTTGTAACCAAACCCAAAAAGCTTCATTACAGTCTCGAAAACGCGTCGGTCCAGCATTTTATCCTCACAGACGACAATCACATGTCCGCTACATTCAAATTCACCATCCAATCTCGGAACCCTAACCACAGAATATCGGTCTACTACAATTCCGTCGAGATATTCGTGAAGTTCAAGGACCAGACGCTTGCGTTCGACACGATGGAGCCGTTTCACCAACCGCGGATGAACGTAACGCAAATTGATGACACTTTGGTTGCACAGAACGTCGCCGTTTCTAAATCCAATAGTTATGATTTAAGGGCTCAACATTCCTTGGGAAAGATCGAGCTTGAAGTGTATGTTAAGGCGAAGGTTAGGTTTAAAGTCGGGGTATGGAAATCATCACATCGAACGGCTCATATTAAGTGTTCTCATGCTATGGTCTCTTTGCCGCAGTCAAACAAATCTCAAAACAGTTCATGTACTGCTGATATTTGATTATCAAGTTTGTATTGTCACATTAATAATCTTCTTTGTAACAGTTGATATTTATTTATTTTCCATTGTGTATGACTTTTATCTGAATAGCCTACTTCAAAATACGAACAGGATCTAAATGTTATAACGGATGTGTGAGAAAAATAAAACAAAAACGCAAGTAACGGTGAGGAAAATAAAACAAAAACGCAAGTACAAACGGATTTATGTAGTTCACCAATGGCACATCGGCTATGTCCCTGCAAAAGAGACCAATTTATCAACAGACGGAGACATATTGCATCAGTCTTTCAATATGATAAGAAAGAGGAATCTATCTATATATAACTAACGTTTAAGTATAAGCTAACTTTGGCCTTAACTATAGACCGAGATTTAAAAAAAAAAAAATCCAGACCGCGGTCCAATTACTTTGACCAGTTTTATATTTAAAATCATATATCTAACTAGTAATATAAGTTGCCGTGTAACTGCAAAATGGTAGTAGCAGAGGCAACATCCTTATGATAAGTAATACACACAACGTTGCGGAATGAAGCAACAGAGTACACTGCAATTGATAGTAACAGAGACAATATTGTGGAATATAGCACAAGTACAAGTATCACATAAGATAAGTCAACCCTTTAGTCCGGAGAGCACAACATCCTTACCTCAAAAACATGGTCGGAGCCGGTGGTGTTCTACAGATAGTTTATTAAAAGAGGGCGAAATTTTTTTGGGACAAGGATAGTATAGTACAATGGAGAGTTTCGATGGACTCATAGGAACAAGGAATATGCGTGCGTCTCTTTCCCTCTACACTCAGAGATAGAAACGTTCATTTGGCAATGAAATACATGAGAAATCTATAGCAGTATCAAGTGATTTGCGACAAATTATTCTCAGCTGGCGAAGATGGTTTCAAAACAGGAAGAATGACCTGCTTTTGTAATATACGTGGAAGACATACATATCCTAAAGGAGAGTTTCAACCAAATGGCAATGATCCATATTGCACAAACGCATAATACAAGGATGAACAGTTTTGGATGCAGTGTTAGAACATAGACGTCCTATGTTGTTCACAAAGATTCAGAGCTATCGGTTTGATTTGTAGAGTCTTAATTGAGTCTGTTAAGTTGACGACAAAAAACTGCAAAATGGTAAAAGTAATATTTTATCAAAGATATTGGGGCATGATTTTATACTTAGTGCAAGAAACATATTCCATCTATTCCGAAAAGATTCATGTTTAAGAAGAAAAAACAATTATTTTTTAAAAATATATATTTTTTTTTACATTTTCAATGTATTAAATAATGTTAAATTGTAGATTTAATAAAAATATAATCGTGTTTATTGAGATTATTGGTTAAAAGTTATTGGGAATGGTAGTTACAAAAAATAATGTGTCAGTAATCAAAATTTTATATGTTTTTTTAGTATGTGTAAAAATTCTAAAACATTCATTTTTATGAAACAGAAAAGTATGAAAATAAGTTTTAGAATACCCCAAGATGGTGAGAAAATACGCCATTTTACATATTTTTAAAGGACCATTTTAGTTTGTAAAAATATCATCTATCAATCTATCTATATAAAGGAGTGTTTCTCTCATTCTCCTTGCGCCACATCATCAAATAGGTGAATGAGAAAGCGACATGTGTCCAATTTTTTCTTTAAATTCTTTAAGTTAGGTTTTTAATGTTTGGGCTTGAGTAATTGAACAAAATGGACATGCAAAGTTTGTTATGTCGACTAACCATGTGACATTGTTAGAATGCTCTCACCGTGAATTTTGTCGAAAAATTATTATTGGGCCTCAGGTAATTTCAAACTATCTACAATCATTTTTTGGGCCATGCATGTTTAGGAAGTTGGATTTGTGTGAATATTAGCTGAAACCCACATATATCTGTCTCTCCTCAAAACCTCTCTAGACGAACCATGTAGAGAGTGACAGCAGACTAACAGTTACTGTACAGCCTACCGTTAATGGAGATCCCACTATGTCATGAGTTACGATTAATTCCGAAGAAGATGAGTTGAAAACCACTGTTATTATTTTTCTCTCATTTTAGTTTCCTCACTTCTAAAACATCTTTAATCACATCATATAACTTTTACAGACACGAACAACTCATAAGCCGCGTGAGCGTCTTCAATCTCTTCACAACCATAGATCTCTGGGATTGTCAACCACAAAGTCAGTCATATTTGTTTCGAAGGTAATATATGGGAATGAAAGTGAAAACTTGATCTACACATTGTGCAATTACATCAAAACTGACTTTGGACAAAGTGAAACAATTTTTTTTTGAAAAGGCACTTGTGAAAGTTGTAAACTAAATGGTTCAAAAACTAAAATGAAATTATAATTGGTTGTACATTTAACAAAGTCTTACATCAAAACTTATATAAGTAAGATAAACAAATATTCAGATCATGAGCATATTAGCTGGGTTGTAAGTGCATAAATTTTGTCGTAAGAATTTTGTTTGTAGATTTTAGATTTTAGTGACGTAACTGTAAGTTTTTTAATGAAGAAAAATATTACAATTTTTAAAACGGTGTTTAAAGAAAAAATATATTTTAAAAGAATTGTAGATTTAAAGGGGATGATCAATTAAATTACTAAGCGAATAATTGGGAAAAATTATAAAAAAATTAAGTGAAATGAAACATTTCTATAGTCCAACCAATTAAACACATAACTAAAATTTAATCAGTTTTTTTTTTGGTCATCACCTTATATATAATTTCCAATAACAAAAATATCAGAAATTTGGATATCAAAATTTTTGAAATTCATAAAACAGAAAAAATAAATGATTGAAAATGATTTTATAATTGTCTACTTATATTTTAATAATAAATTATAAAATTTATATATCAAAAATAAACATACAAAATATATAATAAAACTATAATTTAAACAAAAAACCAGGATGTAATCTGGACTGATCCTAGTATTCATATAAAAAAAAGCCACAGATTGACAAAAAAAAAAAAAAAGCCACAGGCACAAGCTTGATGTGCTTGGACTAAGGGCATCATTATCGCCAAGTCCTAACATTGGTCCTTAGTGTTTTTGGTGTGGGGTCCACCACTTTTTTTCAATTAATGAGCCAATATGTCCCAAAATAAGAAACGTCCCAGCTGTGTTCTTAACACTGTTCGCGGACCCCACGACACGTGGTGACCCACGATTGATTTATTTTTTATTTTATTTTTTTCGGACAAAAGAAAATAATAAAAAAAAAAATTTACCTAAGGACTTTCACAAGTCCTACTGATAATTATGCTCTAAGGCCTACTATGGTCCGGCCTAGTGAAAAAATAACATTATCATGGGAAGTGTAGAGAAGTGTAATGAAAACCATTGCAGCTTCGAATTTAATCAGTTTTTTTTTTTTTTCAAATGAGAACGAATGTTAAAGAGAAAAGGTTGCATCCACTACAAGTAAAGATGGGGTATATATTCCACAACCACACCCTTACTGTCTCCACGCGCATAATAATCATCACAAAGCCGAAGATATTCAATTATCTTATATATAGTGTATCGTTTAATCATCTTCGAAGGCCATCGGTAGAAGGGATCGACGAGAATTGGGGCAACATCTTGACAACTTGGCTTGTAATGGTGAGTAACTTCTCCTTTCCAAAACTGTTTCCTTTTTTTTCTTTTGTTTTTTAATTTGCTGCCAAGGACACATGAAAGATCTTTGGTAAAAAAAACTTTTCAAATATATGAAACTAAAAAACTACACAACTGCACCATTAGAATATTTCTATGTAATAGAAAAGGAGAGTGGTTCGTTCTTAAATATGCTTAAATTTTAATACGCAATTACGTATGGAGAAAACTGGTCTTTATGAATTCATCAAATGACCAATGGTATCTAAAAGCTACACACGTTGCCGATCTGGAAATTTAAAAAGGAAAGTGAAAGTTTGGGCCAAATGCACCACTACATATATAAAGAATTGGAGTTACAGCTGAAAGTGACAGTGGAACGTAATCGAGTGGAATGAATTATTATTTTGGTTCCCACTAAAACTTGACCTTTACTTTAAAAGACATGTTAAAAGTCACTACCAACTCCAACGGATTATACGTTCAAACTTAAAGTCTCTTTATTTTTTTAAAGCACTCAATCAAAAAAAAAAAACGTATCCGATCATCCTTAGAAAAAACGCATTTAATGACTATCCCAAAAACGTATTATCATGTCTAATTTGAGTTTGAATATCTTCTAAATAATGTTAAAAGGTAAAACAATCATTTGTTACGGTCTACCATATTAATCATCTGTTACGGTCTGCCATATTAATCGTCTAGACCAAATTCAAAACGTAAATCAAGCAGCAATAATTAGTTCTCAACGAAAATCGAATTTAAAATCGATAAAGCAGCAATAATTAGTTCTCAACGAAAATCGATAAATTTGTGCCGGACTCTGAAAGATGATCACCAGCACTGCTTGATTATATCTCTTTTTAATATGATGTGATAAAATAATAGCTAAATAAAACGTGGGATAAATAATGAAAATAATCTATTTTTTTATAAAAAGGATAATGTACTTTAGAAAATAGCATATCTTGTTGAAGATTCGTTTCCTTGGTCCAAACCACGAAACAGATTCTCGCAACACATGGAACTATCTCGGTTCTTTACTTGGTCATCCATTTAGCATCATAAACTATAGAAATTCCCAAAATTTTGTGGAGTTTATGTTCAGTGTGGATTTTGGTTTAGAACTGTTCGTTAAAAATACAGGTTTACGTATCTGTCAAGAAACTTAGAATAGGGTAATGGTTTTCTTGTATTGATCAAGGTCGAAAGACCAAAGTATATATACATACAACGTTTCCTAATATCCGAAGATATGCATATCTAGATTACAGGAATATTAACATATTTGAATATATCCGAATGTATATTAACATATTCATATATATATCCTCTAATACCCTCCCTCAAGTTGGAGAGTGAAGATCAAGAACTCCCAACTTGGGAAAAAACTCATCAAATCCTTTCCTTCCAAGTGGCTTTGTAAAGATGTCCGCAAGTTGAGAATGAGTAGAAACGTGTTTGGTGGCAATAACACCTTTAACAATCTCATCTCGGATAAAGTGACAGTCGTTCTCAACGTGCTTCGTACGCTCATGAAAGACCGGGTTAGCAGCCAAGTAAATCGCCGACTTGCTATCACAATGCAGAGGAATCGGAGAAGTAAAAGTAATTCCAAATGTACGGAGAAGATTGCGTATCCAGAGAATCTCCTGAACGGTTGACGACATAGCTCGATATTCCGCTTCACAACTCGAGCGAGACAACAGTCTTGTTTCTGTGTTTTCCAAGAAATCGGTGAACCGCCAAGAGTGATGAACCAGCCGGTAAGAGAGCGACGTGTAGTTCGACACCCTGACCAATCGGAATCAAACCAAACGGATAACTTGAGATCATTGTTAGCTCGAAGAAGAATACCCTGGCCTGGATTTCCTTTTAAATACCGTATAACTCGTAAAGCAGCATTCCAATGAGCAAGTTTAGGCTTCTGCATGAACTGAGCAAGAAGGTGAACTGAGTAAGCAAGATCTGGACGTGTAACAACAAGATAAATAAGACGTCCAATAAGTCTTCGATAGGCAGCAACATCTACAAGGTCCGGGCCTTTATCGAGAGCAAGAGTCTGATTCTGTTCAACTGGAAATCCGACAGGTTTGGCAGCGAGAAGACCAGTTTCTTCAATAATGCCAAGAGCATACTTTCTTTGGCAAAGATAAATTCCAAGAGGACTGCGCGCAAGTTCTAGACCGAGAAAGTATTTGGAAACACCAAGATCCTTCATATGAAAGCATCGATTCATATATGCTTTAAAGGATGCCAAGAGAAACGGTGAACTCGCCGATACAACCAGGTCGTCTACGTAAATAAGTACCTGAGTATACTATGCTCCTCTTTCCATGATGAACAAAGAGTAATCCGAAAGCGATTGTTTAAAACCATATAACACTAACGAAGATGAAAGTTTCTCGAACCAGCATCGAGGGGCCTGTTTTATACCATAAAGGGACTTCTTCAAGAGACAAACCTTGTTTTTATCAAAACCTTTGAATCCTGGTGGAGGACGCATATAGACTTCTTCTTTTAAATCACCGTGAAGAAACGCATTATGGACGTCCATTTGGTGAACCTCCCAGTTACTAGATGCTGCGATTTGAAGGAAAGTTCGAACTGTCATCATCTTTGCAACAGGCGCAAAAGTTTCTTCATAATCCTCACCCTCAACCTGGCTATTTCCACATACAACCAGCCGTGATTTAGGGCGTTCCAAAGTCCCATCTGCACGAAATTTGTATTTAAGGACCCATTTGCAGCTGAGAGCATGTTTATCAGGAGGTAAGTCAACAATATCCCAAGTGCCATTCTCCTCAAGAGCCATATACTCATCCTTGATCGAGTTGCGCCAAATCTCATCTAATATGGCTTGACGATAAGAAGTAGGTTCTTTCAACGATGAGATAGCCGCGAGAAAGTGACGATGACTTTCAGAAAAACGCGAACAATCAACATAGAATTCAAGTCCACAAGGAACCTTTGAAGAGCGAGATACAAACGGTGTGATGGTTTGTAAGACGTAGTCTTGTAGCTTATCTGGTATGCTCTTCGCTCGTAGACCACGCCCAAGCTCTTGTATCGGAGAAGTAGGAGGTGAATGTAAATCTGCCACAGATGTTACTGTAGTAGGCGTAGGTAATGGCTCTGCTGCTGTGGTAAGAGTTTCAGTCGGAACTACGGCAGGAGAATTAGTCTGATCTATATCTGCATCAGACGGTTGCTCGGTATTAGTAATGGGTAAACCAGAGTCGGGTAGAGAGGCAGACTGTTCTGATTCGACAGTTGCAGGTGTGAAGACCTCTGCTGTATCTGAATCTGTCGAGGAAGAAATGTCAGTTTCTGTAGGCAAGTCAGAGGACGCAAGCTGTTCTGTTTTGGGAGTGTCGTGAGTGACACGCTGTTCCATTTCATGTTCGTGTGGAGCAGGGTGTAAGGGAGGCATAAGATCCGGAGAAGTAGGTAATGCCACGCTTTGACCAGATGACTTAGAGATTAAAGAACCAGTAGCATACGGAAAATCTGATTCACAGAAGACCACATCTCGAGTTGTAAAAAATTTATCCGTTTCAGGATCAAATATGCGCCAACCCTTTTTACCAGAAGGATATCCAAGAAATACTCCTTTAATACTTCGAGAGGCAAATTTGTCTCCTCTATGGTTCTGATTATGCGCATAAGCAGTGCAACCAAAGATTCGTAGATGAGATATCGGTGGAGGTCTGTTGTAAAGCAGTTCAAAAGGAGTTTTGCCGCGAAGCACAGCGGTTGGAGTGCGATTAATTAGGTATGCTGCAGTCAAAATACATTCTCCCCAAAACTCAATAGGAAGAGAAGCCTGAAACCGGAGTGCGTGTGCGACATTGAGAATATGTCTATGTTTTCGTTCTGCTCTACCATTTTGTTGTGGAGTGCCAACGCATGAAGTTTCATGTAGTATACCCTGCTCTTAAAAGTATGTCGATAAGCACATAAATTCGGTTCCGTTGTCACTGCGAATCTTACGAATGCGTGTATCAAACTGAAATTGAACCATGGAGATGAAGTTCTTAAGTGTTTAAGAGACACGTTGCTTTGTTGGTAGTAGGTAAAGCCAAACACTACGAGAGTAGTCATCAACTAAGGTCAGAAAATATCGTGAACCAGAACGAGAAGTGGTGCGGTAAGGTCCCCATAAATCACAATGCACCATCTCAAATAAAGCTGTAGTTTTATTAATGCTTGTTGGAAAGGAACAACGAGTTTGCTTTGCCCTTATACAAATCTCACAGGGCTTATTCTGAATCATACTATTCGTAGGTAAAGAAATAGGTAAAAAATCCAAAGATCTAAAGGAGGGATGTCTGAGTCGATGATGCCACACATCTGAAGTCACTGGTTTCTCCTGATGCATCGCGCCTGCAAACTCCATCCCTCGCAGAAAGTACAGCCTGCCTGACTCCTCAGCCACTCCAATCAGAATCTTGGAAATGCGGTCGTGTATCAATCCAATTTTGTCAGTGATCTGAAACAAACATCTCTTGTGTCTAGTCAGCTGAGAAACGGAAATCAGATGACATTGAAGGCCCTCAACAAACAAGACGTTTTGAACCGTAAGCAAAGGACTAAGAATAACTGATCCTTGCCGTGTTGCAAGTGTGATGCGACCATTTGGTAGCTTAACAGGTAATGGGACAGTGTCCCGTATATCAGATAAGGAGGTAAGTGAACCGGTCATGTGGTTCGTCGCACCTGAATCAACAATCCAAGAAGAGATAGTAGACTTACCAGAAAGTGTATTGGTTGCTGGTTTGTGTTCGTTAAGCATTGTAACCAACGTATTCCACTGGGTTTCAATCAGGCATGTAAGTCCCACTCGATCCGCTGGCATAAAGGGCGTGCGCAGAGTGCTGTGGCTGAGAGGTGTGTGTCACAGCATGTGCACGAGCAGCTTCTGAAGTCGGGGAGCGAGTTGCAGTAGTGTTTCCTCGTCCTCCATTGTTTCCAGAAGGAAGGCATCCGCGAGGTCTATCTCCCCACCACTCAGGATAACCAAGAGAACGAAAGCAATTGTCGGCAAGATGTCCTTTGCGTCCACAACTTTTACAGTGAAGCTTCATTCTCTCTTCGCGAGACAGAGAAGTTCCAAAAGATGTCGTAGGAACAGGGTTTGTTCTAACCACGTGATACATATGATCAGCTTGTTCGCCTAAGACCCGAGTAGTGTGTTTAGAGTCTTCATCTTGTAAGAGGGGCTATACGCGACATCCAGAGAAGGTAATGGGTCTCGTGACAAGAGATTGGATTTGACTGATCCATGAAGGGATTCATCGAGACCCTTGAGGAACTCGTGAAGACGATCTTCCTCTCTTTCTTTTTCCAAATCCTCACCAACAGGACAGCCATAGTTTTTGGTGATGCGGTGCTCTGCGAGTGAGGTCCAAAGTTGCATAAGCTTGCCGTAGTACTGTTTAATCGATAATCCATGTTGTCTGCAAGTGGCCAGCTCAGCTTTGATGCATTGAACTCGTTGTCCATTGTTAACGAAGTACCTCCGACGAATATGTTCCCAATAATCACTAGCAATCTCCAGATGAGAGAGATTAGAGCAAACAGACTCGTTAATTGTAAGCTTAATCCAAGACATGATAAGAGCGTTGTTGGTCCACCAATCATCAAAGTCGTGAGAGTCTTGATGTGGCTGTGGAATAGAACCATCAACGAAGCCAAACTTCTTTCGTGCCTTAAGTGCCATACGCAGATTCGTAGACCATTCATTGTAGTTAGGACCTTTAAGTAACGGTTGAGAGATAACGGACCCGGGATTATCACTGGAAGATAGATCATAAGGTGATATGGTCCTTCGTTTAACCTCAACACGACCCTGTGAAGACTCCGAGTTCTTCACGCCTGATTCTTGTGTCAAATCGTCGCCGTCTTTGCTTCCCATGATGTTAGTTTAGGAAAAAGAGAACGAAAGATGTAAAGGGTACGCAGAAAAAGAGAAATTTTGCTTGTTTAGAGCTCTGATACCATGTCAATAAACCTAGAATAGGGTAATGGTTTTCTTGTATTGATCAAGGTCGAAACACCAAAATATATATACATACAACATTTCCTAATATCCGAAGATATGCATATCTAGATTACAGGAATATTAACATATTTGAATATATCCGAATGTATATTAACATATTCGTATATATCCTCTAATAGTATCCATTTTATTATTTTTGGAGGCTCTTTGCTAGACAATATTTGTTTTAGCAGCATGTTTTGGAAAACTGTAAATAAATGGTGTGGGTTTCGCCTATGATTTAAATAAGTACCGTAATACCATATACTTATAACGTGTTATCGTGTAAAATCATAGTCATATGACTCGTGTCTATTGTGCAAGTGCAACTATATATACATGTATCATAGATTTATGTAGTTTAATGTCTGTAATCGGTTATAAGTAAACCTAATCTAGATATAAGAATTTAACAATGATATATAAATATATATATATAGATAAATATTCCAGAGACTTATAATAACTTAACATGGAATATTTATATATATATATATATATATATATATATACCTAATCTAGATATAAGAATTTAACAATGATATATAAATATATATATATATATACATAAATATTCCAGAGACTATAATAACTTAACATGGAATATATATATATATATATATATACTTTGTTGGGTTATCAAAAGGTTGCAGTTTCACAATTTTTTTGTTGCTAAATTGTTAATATCATTTAAAATTTACCTCAAGTTAATCTACAATGAGTAACACCTTGGAAAAAACATTAAAACAAGGTGGAACTAAATGATTATGTTTAAATATGCACATATACACACATATACATTTGTAATGGGAAAACTTACGCAAAAACTGCTATATTATATTGATTGTATCTTTTGGGATCTATATATATATCGTTGCATGAGTTCGAGAAGCGAATTTGCCTAGTGATATTGCTTATATATATAAGCACACTAAGTTATACCAAGATAAAACAAAACACTCTTAAAAATGTCTCTTCCATTTACGATTCTCCTACCATTAGTCTTCTCAATATTGTCACCTTATTTCGTATCTCTCACACACTCCAAAGTCGCTCGACTTGGTATTTCCCCAACAATGAGACCGACAGAAACAGTAGATGCCTCTGCTGATGATAATTCTGATCTCAAATTCTTCTACTACGATCAGAATCTCGACCATTTTACATTCACCCCCGAAAGTTACCAGACGTTTCAACAAAGATACATCATCAATGCCAAGCACTGGGCTGGTTCCAAAGCTAACGCACCTATCTTAGCTTTTCTTGGAGAGGAAGCGTCAATAGAGGCTGATTTGTACGATGTCGGTTTTTTCCAAGATAGTGGTCGTCGTTTAAAAGCCCTTCTCGTCTACATAGAGGTGTGTGTCTTTATATATATGAATATACACTAAAAACTGATAAAATTTAAATTTTTTGAAATATCAAGATATATTAAAGATGGATTTTATTTTGAATAAAACAAAAAATAATTTATATATATAATATAATTTTATATAAAATAAATATGTACATAAGACTTTTAAAACATATTTTCTTATAATTTTAATAAAAATTTCATATTTTGAATCGCCCTAACTTTCGATTGAAAGTTATAGTATATTAATTTAATTAATATTAATTTTTAGAATTTATATTGTACTAGTCTTTTGTGCTGCATATGTATAAAATTTATACGATATGCAGCATAGGTATTATGGGAAGTCTGTACCGTTTGGATCGGCTGAAGAAGCACTGAAGAACGCCAGTACGTTGGGGTATTTGAACGCAGCACAAGCTCTGGCAGACTATGCAGCGATTCTCATGCACGTTAAGGAGAAATATTCTGGGAAACATAGCCCAATTATCGTCGTCGGGGCATCCTATGGTGGAAGTAAGTCCACGTTATTATGTCGTTCAACCAATATTCTTTATCAAAAAAAAAAACAACTTACAATATATGGAATGTTGTTTCGAGAAGAGTATTACATAATGAAACTCTCTTCAACGGTAACCTTAAATAGTGATACCTTTTTTTTTGAACAACAAATAATGATAGTGATACATATGACTAAAATACGGTATTTAAATAATGACAATCCTTTTTTATGGTACAAGTGTTAGCGGCGTGGTTCAGGCTAAAATATCCACACATAGCACTTGGGGCATTAGCATCTTCAGCTCCTCTTCTCTACTTCGAAGATACTCGTCCTAAATTTGGTTATTATCATATCATAACCAAAGTTTTCAAGGTAGTGAATTGTATGAAAATATTAGACCATTTCAACATATTAAACTTTCATTTGGTTTCATATATCATAATTAACACATCTCGTTTATGCCATTTCATTAAACTTTTTCTGTTAAAAGCTTAGTCTTGACTAATATGATTTCCTAAAATATATTTTACAAGGAAACGAGTGAGAGATGTTATAAAACAATCCGTAAATCTTGGGAAGAGATTGATAGAGTTGCTGCCAAATCCAACGGTCTCTTGATCCTAAGCAAAAAATTCAAAACTTGCGCGTACGTAAGAATGATTGTGTTTCCTTCTCAATGCTTATAAATATGTAACCTACACTTTATAGTATTTAAGTTGTTCTGTAACAAAAAAATTTCAGTCCATTGAGCCGTAGCTTCGATATCAAAGACTTTTTGGACTCAATATACGCAGAATCAGTTCAATTCAACGGGAATCCTGCTGATTGGGTGGCTACATTATGCAACGCAATCAACAACCCACCAAACCGTAAAAATCATGTACTTGACCGAATTTTTGCAGGTGTTGTTGCCTATTTTGGCAACCAGTCTTGCTATGATACTGATTTGGTTATACAGCCCTCAAACAATGCAATTGCATGGAGTTGGCAGGCATGTAAAACTTGAAGTTATAAAGCATACACATGAATCAATGCCATTATTCTAACCAATATATTGAAGAGTTAACATATATTAACGATCTATCAATAGGGCTGCAGCGAAATAGTGATGCCAATAGGACACGACAAACACGACACAATGTTCCAAACGGCCCCTTTTAATATGACCAGCTTTACTGACGACTGTAAATCCAAATATGGTGTTTCTCCGCGGCCGCATTGGATCGCGACTTATTTCGGCATTCAAGTAGTTAACTATCATATTATAAGGGGGTAGTTAATTTGATAAAAACTAACTAGTCATACACAATATATATGTTACAGGATGTTAGGTTAATTCTCCGAAGATTTGGGAGCAACATCATTTTCTCTAATGGATTAGCAGATCCTTACAGCGTGGGGGGGGGTAACTAAACATAATAAATTTTACATCAACTGTTTAAATAGGTTACTGAATCAATACAATTTATGGGCTTTCAGAGTTTTGGAGAATGTTTCAGGTAGTGTAGTCGCCATCAAGACACTTAATGGTAATTTGTTGAAAATTTCAGTTTAAATCAAGCATTACTCAAAAATCGAGTAAGAATTGAATTTCTTTGATACTGCGAACAGGTACACATTGTCAAGACCTCAGCTCGAGGAGAAAAGACGATCCTAAATGGCTGGTGATGCAAAGAGAAAAGGAGATTAAAATGATTGAATCTTGGATTTCAACTTATCAAAAAGATTTAAGAGGGCTCAACATGTCATAATAAGTTTGGGTTATAATTTATAGTCTTCGTAAAAAACAAATTTAAAGTTCATAATATATCTTTAGTGTGCAGGTCAATCATTTGTACTTGTCGTGGAGTCAGTCAGTCGTCTTTCAAAATGAAATGATATAAAAACATCCAAACTCTTAAAAAAACTCTATTTTTCTAATCTAAAATTGAAATGCAACCTCCACAAACTCTTCATCTTTGCCACACTTAAAGTTTTATTTGTTAAATCCATCTGGGCTAAGTTCACTAATTTATATTTACTTAGAAATTTTTCGTCTACATAAGTCTTTTACAAACTCTGTTTCGAAAAAAGGAGGAGTTTCTTACAAACATTCAAATAAATTTGCTTTATGATATATAGGCGAATAAAAGTTGTACGCAATATCATTTTCCGCATTATTCCATGATTAATAAATTCTTACATTTCTACCATCTCAATGAAAGTGGTGAATGGTGATACTATTCAGGAAAGCACATTACAAAAAGATGCTATTCCACCTTCTTCGTGGGGTTTGTCAATCAAGATCGGATTGCTTTTTTTTCGGTAAAGGCATTGCTCTTTCTTAACTAATGTAGTACCATTTACGAGGTACCTAGAATTTGAAGAACTATTCATAGATATACAACCTGATGAAGCCATGGTCTAATCAAACTTTTTTCTTATCACATGTCTTGTGCCCAAAGCCACTCTTAACATGGGATGGTTCCAATAATATGATGATGCATATAATTATGAATAAAATCGGGAAAATCAGTTAAGAAAAGAGGTCAATAAAAAAGCCTTTGAGTGGCGAGTAATCTACACTCGTTTTAAAAGAAACTCTTTCTAACTTCTTCTTCGTTTCTCTTTGGGTGGAGAAACTAGGGTTTTTAGCAGCTCCGCCGGCGGCTCTAGCGCTCTCTACCTCACGAAAATTGTTCAAAGAGACAGTTACTACAATTCTGACGTTCTTTTGAGTTTTTTTTCCTCTCATTTCTTCGCGTTTCAGATTTATGGTGTGATACCCTCTATGAGAGAACAGGCTCTGGTGGCTTGCAGATAGAGATGTCAAATGGGTTTCGTGTCTATGGTTCACCCATGTCCAAAACCATTTAGACTTAACCAAATTAGACCAATAAATGAAACTGTTCAATTGAGTTTAACCAAATGAGACCTAAATCCGATGGATTTAAACCAAATAGACATGGACGGCCCAATCATATAAAAATTCTAGGGTTTTCATTTTGGAGAAAAATTCAGCTTGCCTCTCTCGGTTCTCTCTCAAGTGTGTCTCTCGGCGAGGCAACGATCCGCACTCTCGATCCATCACAAACTGTCTCGTTCCATCCTGAACTGTCTTGATCCGTCCCGAACTGTCCCGAACCATCTCGATCCTTCCCGAACTGTCTCTTCTCGATCCGTCTCAATCCATCTCGATCCGTACTCGACTCTTGATCCATCTCGACTCTCAATCCGTCTCGACTCTCAATCCGTCTCGACTCTGATAAAGGTCTTCATAAATTTTTGTCTTGCGTTTAGGGTTCTTAGATGGGTTCATTGTTCTGTTTCGTTGATGGGTTTTACTCTGTTCATTGTTAATGATGATTCTAGTTTCGTTTGGGTTCTTCGATGGGTTTAGCTTAGGGTTCTTCAATGGTTTAACTCTGTTCATTGTTAGTGATGATTCTCGTTTCGTTTAGGGTTTTTCGAGTGGGTTTAGCTTAGGGTTCGTCGATGGGTTAATGGTTAATGATTCAACTCTGTTCATTGTTTGTTGAGTTGTTTCTTGTTTAGCTTCTTATTCGCTTATCATACTTACTCTATGTCTCAGATATAAAGGCAGAAACAAGGCGACGCAAGTAACCTTTGAATCTGAGCTAAAGATCAAACAAAACTATCTTTTTTTCTTAGCTTTTGCTTCTGCTTTCATTGCTTTGATTCTCTGTGTCTTCTTCGATGGGTTCTTAGATGGGTTCTTCGATTCATTGTTCTGTTTCGTTGATGATGATTCTCGTTTCTTATGGGTTTGCGTATTGATTTTTCATTTCCGATGGTTAACCTTGATTCTCGTTTATGATGGTTAACATTGATTCCCGTTTTATTTTGAACTCCTGATGGTGATGGTATGTGTAATGTACGAGTCTTATGTTATAGCTTTCTTGTTTGTTCCGTTCATTATGTTATTGTACGAGTCTTATGTTATTGTATTAACACTAGTTATCTGTTATGGTTTGTCTTATTGTTTTCATATTGCTTAACATAGTCTGACTCTCTTTCTCTCGTTTGCTTTCAGATGGATATACTGAGTTTGAACAACGATGATGACTACGTGAGTGATAATGGGGATTTAGAATAGAAAATGGACGAGAACAATCCTGTGGTGGACGAGTCTCTCATGAGTACAGCCAAAGACACTCTAAGTGTTGGAAGTACTTTACTATAAAAGGAGATAGGATGCCTAATGGTAAATTTAAATGAGTACTACTGTAACCACTACTACATCCTAAACTTGTATAAAAGTGGAACCAATACTCTGCTTCGCCATTCAAAACAATGCTCTAAAACCCCTAGTAGTGTGCAAGCTGAAACTGGTGCTAGGAAGATCGACCAGTTGATATTTCAAGAAATGATTGTTGTGGCTATTGTCGAGCATGATCTCCCTTACGCCTTTGTTGAGTATAGAAGGGTTAGGGAACCTTTTCAGTACTGAATAATGAGTTTAGTATCATTAGGAGAAAATGAATGATGGGTTTAGAATCGTTGTATGTGCTCGCTTTAGACATGAATTGCCCCCTTTCCTTGTATCTGAATCGTTGGCTTGAGCTATGTAATTCATCAGTGTTTTGTTCTTTATTATATTGTTTGCATATGAAGTCTTGTTTATATTATTAATAAATGATCATCTTCTGTTACAAGCTTTGATGGTGGTAATAGAAGAAGCTGAGAAGATAAAGAAGAAAACATAGTTGAAGTTTAATTATGTATAAATAAACCTAGTCTATGCTTTGGAGTTTGGATTATATATGATACTTATCTATGCTTTTACATTATGTATGATACTTATCTATGCTTTTGGATGATGTATTTATTTTATCTATGCTTTTGAACTCCACAAAACATAATGAAGATATGTAAAAATGAATTGTTGGTGTTAACACTGATTTTGTATTTGGACCTCCGCGGAAAGCCCGTTTGGAATGGTCTGTTTTGGTTTGGACAATTTGGACTTGGTACAATTTAGGCTTAAAAAATGTCCAATAAACTAGGTTGTCCATTTGGACATGCCCATTGGAAATGGACAGTCCAATTGACATCTCTACTTGCAGATAGTACGGTGGTCGATCCCCGTTTGAGGACGACCGTTGAACCTACCAGAAACCTTTTGTCAGTCATCAAGGTCGTGGTTCATCTTTTAATAGGAATGTAGATCTTGGTAACGGTGGTTTCTTCTCTCGGGATGTCGGTTCTTTTTTATTCGGTTTCTCTCCTGCTCGGGTCATCTCTCCACCGCCCTGTAATCGGAGAAATTGTAGTGTCTCAAACTTTGAGGCGACGACAACTGTGTAGCTCACGGCATCTAGGGTTAGGAGTCATTTCTTCGAGGATGGCGTGTTGGGGCCGCGGGATGCCTCTATAGAAGGCTTCATTGACGGAGACTGCTGACAGACCGAAGCTGGATTTGGACATTCTGGTTCGGAAAAGTCCTAATTTGCTAGCCGTCTGTGTTCAACGGAGGAGGAAAACTCGAATTCCTTATCTTGTTTCCCTAAACCTTATGTCTGTATGTTGTTGATCTAGTCAAATCTATGTAACCTAGTTCTATTGTTTTTCCATTTAGCGGGAGTCTGTAATCTCTCCGATTTGTCCTTTAGAGTTGATGATTAGTGGTTAAAAAAACAATTAAGTAAACACAAGATAATATATTATGCTCCTCGTAGTTAGGAAAGAAACCAATAACAAATAACAATAAATATGATCCCTTTTATTTAAGTTGTATAGCAAAATATATAATAGATGTTTCGTCTGCACATTCAAACATAATTATTTTACAAAAAATTATTAGTATATAAATTATAAATAGGGAAACTATAATTTAACCACAAATTTGATATCAATTTTCAAATTTATTTTTCATTTTCATATATACCTTAAATTTGTGATAAAAAGACTAAACTAACCCTCTTAAATGATTTATAAATGTTGAATAAATATTTATAAAAGTATATAACCTCTTCCCACCTCTTATATACTAAATTCTAAATAATAATCACTAAACCTTAATCCAAATGTTCAAATATTTTTGATTGAAGATATTTTTGAAAAGTGGCAGACAATTTATGGTCTTTAAGCAATTTCTCATTATAAAATTAAAAATTAATATGATAGATTATTTTTATGTTGCAATGGAGCACCTAACACCGTGGATAACCCAATACGCAAGCTATTTTTATTTGAGAATCATTTTTATTTTCTCCAATTTTTTCTTGTTTTTTTCCATTTCAATTCGTTTTCTTAAACACCACTAAAATCTGTGAAACTATGAAAACATAACCATATTTTGAATATGAAAAAGTAAGAAAGTAAATCTTCATTTTGTAAACTCTTATTACCTATGTAAATTATAATCAGCAATATGCATAAAACTACCAAAAAACTAAAAAAAAATACAAAACTAAACTAAATACAAAGCAAATAAAATTAAATAAAAACTTAAAGTTTATGATAACTTAAAGAAACTTTATAAAAATTGAGTAATGATAATAATTTTTGGTTAACTCGTTAAGTATATACACAAATTTATCTTAATATTTCATAACTTTTATTTATTTCTATGAAAAATAGGTAATGATCTTCATTGGGTAATATCAAAATGCCACATAATATAAAACAAAACATATCTAATAAAACAATCTTTATTATGCCACATAGTATTTATTCATTTTCTTACAATCTTTTATTATAATTATATAAATTTCTTTTTAACACTAGTTAATTATATTAATAAAAACTATGAGAAAACATTACTTAGACGATACTACAACCGATAATTCTACATGTCTTATGAAGATTCACGTCTGACTGCATCACCTTGAGCCGTCCTATGAGATCCATTCATTATGATTTGCCTTTTGTCATGCTAAAGATCTCTTGTAAGTATTTTCTCCAATATTCTGCATTATTCATCTTCTCCGAGAACTGAAACCCATACCTCTTGGTAATAAAATGTGCTAATGAACCACTGGTCAAAAAATTAATTTACGGTCACTTATATTATGTATAAATCTAGTTATTCATTAAGGATAAAAAGTGATATTAACCAGTCAAACTTTTAACGTGAGAGTTCAGAAGTTAAGAATATCAACGATTTTAACCACTATATTTTAAAATATTATGATGAAATATATTTTTTGGATAAAATATTCATCAAGTATAAAAGGAAGGTAAATTTTTAATAATTAAAAATAGTTAGTTGCATAGCGAATAATAGAGATGATTGGTTAGATTGTAGATTATAGAAATGTATTTGTAATAGTTTTCAGTTGTTATTGATGTAAATGTATGTTATTTTGCTGTAGATAGATACTACTATTTCTAAAGCACTTTAATAGTTGCTTCAAGAAAAACTAAAACATGAAAAATAGGATTAGATGATATAGCAAGCCTTTAACTTTAAAAATAAAGTTACTTCATGATTAGTTACGATTAGTACTTTAGAAATAAATAAAGCTAAAGTCTTTAAAAAAAAAAGGAAGCTAAAGTCTTAAACTAAATCCCAACTATTCATCACAATATTAACTATTTTAAATATAAATATTTAAATATAAATATTTAAATATAAACATATAATTATTCATTAAGAGTAACAACAACTTTAATCGCTCTAATTTTTAAGATAAGAACTTGAATACAAAAATCATTTAGCAAATAATATTATAGATAGATATTGGATTCAAATATAACAAACTACACATTTGCTTCGTAAATGATTCAAATTGAATTAGGCCTGGGAATTGTGTAATAATAATAATAATAATAATAATAATAATAATAATAATAATAATAATAATAATAATAATAATAATAATAATAATAATAATAATAATAATAATAATAATAATAATAATAATAATAGTTAGGGCTGGTAATAATATTTGTAAAATTTATTTGATAAGTTATCCACTTTTATTTGAACCAAAAAGTTTGGATGTCTATAACTCTACGAAGCAAAACAAATACTAATATACAATATATGTAAAAATGAAGTAAAACAGACATCCAATTTGAACTGTATATATATATATATATATAAAGAACTATAAATATAAATTACATAATTATTGTATTATATGTAAATTTTATAATATTTTATTTATTAAATTAATTATTTTTGTTACTAGAGTTTAAAAGTAAATAGCTATTTATTTCATTTTATTATCTTTGGTTTTACTATTTTTAGTTTTTTTTTTTTAATTTAAGTTTTATTCTTACGGATCGAAATGGATATCCGAATAATTATATAAAAAAATCTGAATGTCCAAAACTTCGAATATTTGGATAACTGTAAATTTGATTGGATAAATGATTATTCGGTTGAAACATATAGGATTACAAATACCTTTAAAAATTCGGATATTTGATCTGTGTTCACACCTAATTTGAATATGAAATTACGTACGGAGAAAATGGTGTTTGTGAATTAATCAAATGACCAATGGTATCTAAAACCTACAAGTTGCCGAGCTGGAAATTTTTAAAAGTAAGCGAAAGTTTGGGCCAAAGGCACCATTACATATAAAGAAATGGGGTTACAGGCTTACAGCTGAAAGTGATTTAAGTGGAACATAATTGAGTGGAATGAATTTTTTTGGGGTTCCCACTAAAACTTACCATTATTTATACAACACCTGTAAGAAAAATCACTACCAACTCCAACTGTTATATGTACAAATTTAAAATCTCTTCAATATGAAGTAAGAAAAGAATAGATAAATAAATAACTGAATAAAACGTGCGATATATATATATATATATATATATATATATATATATATATATATATATATATATATATATTAAAGGATAATGTATCTTATTTTTCAAGGATAACGTATATAAAATAGCATATCTTGTTGAAGATTCGGTTTGTTGGTTCAAACCAGGAAACAAATTCTCGCAAACATGGAATTATCTCGGTTCTTTACTTGGTCACTCATTAACATCTTAAATGATACAAATTCCCAAATTTTCAGTGGAGTTTATGTTCAATTTGGATTTTGGTTTAGAATAACGTTGGTTTTATAATACACGTTTATATGTATTCACTTTAAAAAAAAAAGAATTAGAGGCTCTCTTTGCTAGAAAATATTTGTTTTATAGAAAAATGTTTTGGAAAATTGTAAATAAATGATGTATGTTTCGCCTATGATTTTTTTGTGTTATCGTAAAAATTCATAGTCGTTTTTATTGTCAACTATATACATATATATATATATATACTTGTATGAATAGATTCATGTAAAATCTTGGAGTTTCATGTCTTTGTAATCAGTTATAAGTGAACCTACTCTAAAAAATATGAATTTATCAATGATATATAAAGAAGAAGAAAATCCAGAGTATTAATTAAAACAAACTTAACAAGAAAAAGATATATGTTAATATATACTTTGTTAGTTAATCATATGGTTGTAATTTTACAATTAAATGGTTATGTTTGAATATGCATATATTGATATATACACACATATATATACATTTGTCATGGGAAAACTTACACAAAGACTGATCTGTTATATTATATATTGATTGTATCTTTTGGGATCTATATATAAGTATATTGTTGCATGAACTCGAGAAGCCAATTTGCTTAGTGATATTACTTATGTAAAGCACACTAAGTTATAAACTAAGATAAAACAAAACACTCTAAAAAATGTCTCTTCCATTTACGATTCTCCTAGCATTGGTCTTCTCAATATTGTCACCTTATTTTGTATCTCTCACACACTCCAAAGTCGCTCGACTTGGTATTTCCCCAACAACGAGACCGACAGATACAGTAGATGCCTCTGCTGGTAACTCAGATCTCAACTTCTTCTACTACGATCAGAATCTCGACCATTTTACATTCACCCCGGAAAGCTACCAGACGTTTCAACAAAGATACGCCATCGATTCCAAGCACTGGGCTGGTGCCAAAGCCAACGCACCTATCTTAGCTTTTCTCGGAGAGGAAGCGTCGTTAGAAGTTGATTTGCACGATGTCGGTTTTTTCCAAGATAATGGTCCTCGTTTAAAAGCCCTTCTCGTCTATATAGAGGTGTGTGTGTGTGTGTGTGTGACATTCATAGAGTATCTCAAGTGAGACTTTAAAAGTATAATAATAGTATAATAAAATTATCAATTAAATTTATAAAATAAAAAGCTGAACCAGAACACATAAATTATGAGTCTCTCATGATTTTGTTAAAGTTTTCAATGTAAAAACGTCGCTTGCTTTCTTTCTCTCATTTTTTTTAGTTTTTCATTTTTCATAATTTTGTAGTGATGAGAGATTTAGGGAGATACCACCAATGTGGATGATCATAGTTTTTTATACTGCATATGTATAAATGTATACTCTAACTATATGCAGCATAGATATTATGGAAAGTCTATGCCGTTTGGATCGGCTGAAGAAGCATTGAAGAACGCGAGCACGTTGGGCTATTTAAACGCAGCACAAGCTCTGGCTGACTATGCCGCGATTCTCTTGCACGTTAAGGAGAAGTATTCTGCAAAACACAGCCCAATCATCGTCGTCGGAGCATCCTACGGTGGAAGTAAGTCCACGTTATTATGTAGCATAATCAATCTTTCTCTTAAACACCTTACTATATACGGAATATTGTTTCGAGAAGAGTATTATTCTACGTAATGACAATTTCTTTTCGTGGTACAAAAAGTGTTAGCGGCGTGGTTCAGGCTAAAATATCCACATATAGCACTGGGGGCATTAGCTTCTTCAGCTCCTCTTCTCTATTTCGAAGATACTCGTCCTAAATTTGGTTATTATCATGTCATAACCAATGTTTTTAAGGTAATATATATATATATATTAGACCATTTAATTTCTACATATTAATTGTTTTGGTTTGATATATCATAATTAACCCACTTCCATTATGCCTTTCTCGTTAAACTTTTGCTGTTAAAATTTTAGTCTTGACTAATATGATTTCCTAAAATGTATACGAGGAAACGAGTGAGAGATGTTATAAAACAATCCGTAAATCTTGGAAAGAGATTGATAGAGTTGCTGCCAAATCCAACGGTCTCTTGATCCTAGGCAAAAAATTCAGGACTTGTGCGTACGTAAGAATGATAATTTTTCCTTTAATGCTTATTAATATGTAACCTACACTTTTTGTTTTTTTTGAAAACCTACACTTTATAGTACTTAAGTTGTTCTGTAACAAACAAATTTCAGTCGATTGAGCCGTAGCTTCGATATCAAAGACTTTTTGGACTCAATATACGCAGAATCAGTTCAATTCAACGGGAATCCTGGTGATTGGGTGGCTACATTATGCAACGCAATCGACAACCCACCAAACCGTAAAAATTATGTACTTGACCGGATTTTTGCAGGTGTTGTTGCCTATATAGGCAACCAGTCTTGCTATGATACTGATTTGTTTATAGAGCCCTCAAACGATATCATTGCATGGAGTTGGCAGGCATGTAAACTTTGGGTTATAAAACATAAACATAAATTAATGCTATTATTCGTGTTTCAAAAAAAAAAAAATCTATTATTCTAATCAATATATGGAAGACTGGACTTATATTAATGATCTATCATTAGGGCTGCAGCGAAATAGTTATGCCGATAGGACATGACAAACACGACACAATGTTCCAAACGGCTCCGTTTAATATGACCAATTTTATTGACGACTGTAAATCCAACTATGGTGTTTCTCCTCGGCCTCATTGGATCAATACATATTTCGGCATTCAAGTAGTTAACTAATTTTCAAAGTCGTATTATAAAGGGTAGCTTGATAAAAACTAATCAGTCACAATATATACATTGCAGGATGTTAAGTTAATCCTCCGAAGATTTGGGAGCAACATCATTTTCTCTAATGGATTAGCAGATCCTTACAGCGTCGGCGGGTAACTAAATAAATTGTACATCAACTGTTTAAATAGGTTACTTAATCAATACATGTTTTGGGCTTTCAGAGTTTTGGAGAATGTTTCAGGTAGTGTAGTCGCCATCAAGACACTTAATGGTAATATGTTGAAAATTTCAGTTTAAATCAAGCATTACTCAAAAGTCGAGTGAGAATTGGATTTCTTTAATACTGCGAACAGGTACACATTCTCAAGACCTCAGCACGAGGAGAAAAGACGATCCAGAATGGCTGGTGATGCAAAGAGAAAAAGAGATTAAAATAATTGAATCTTGGATTTCAACGTACCAAAAAGATCTAAGAGGTCTCAATATGTCATAACAAGTTTGGGTTATAATCTCCGTAAACAATAAGTCTTACCAGAAAATATTCATAATATATCTTTAGTATCTAAGTGAAGTATTTGTACTTGTCGTGGAGTCAGTCAGTAGTCTTTAAAAAAGGAGTGGATATGAAATACTATCCCTTTTGTCCAAAAAAATAAAAATAAAATGAAATACTATCCCTTTGTAGCTTTATCTGTTAATCCATCTGGACTAATTTTTCTAATTTATATTTACTTGGAGAACTTTTATTCTATCTATGTTTTTTACAAACATTCAGAATTTCAATATACTATAGTTTTGACAACCCACTTACAAACAAACATACATATTCATACATGTACCGCCTGATGAAGCCATTGTCTAAATACACGTTTTCCTATTACATGTCTTGTGCCTAGAGATGGCAATGTTGGACCTGGACCGCGGGCCTGGACCGCGGGCCTGGCCCGTAAGGGATTACTGCGCGATGGGGTTTGGGCCGGCATATGGTAGGCCCAAAAAGCAGGCCTCACGGGCTGGGACTATGCGGGATCGGGCTGAATGTGGGATGGGTCTTGCGGGCTTTGCGGGACACGTGGGATCTGAAACAATTTTTCACTTCGTCTCTGCGGCTGATGATAGATAGACCAAATAGAGAGATATGGCGATTCAGGAGCTGATAACTTCTCTGGACATCTCTTCTTCTTCGATTCACCACAAAAACGCATTTCCTTCGTTCCATTTTTCATGCATGTTCTTCATCTACTCGTTTGATCAAGTTCTTCTTTTTTGCCTTCATCTTCTTTCTTATCTTTTGATCTATGATTCACAAACAAGGGGTATTTTGAGCTTCGTTCGAACATCCATGTACTCACGTAGGGAAAGAAAAAACAGATTTGTGGTTTTTTTTTCTTTTTACTGTCGATTTGATGTTTAGAAAAAGAACATGGGTTATCGGCTCTAAATATGTTTTATCGATTACATGTTTTACAGGAACGAATAACAAGATATCGGCTCGTTTAAGAAGAAAGCGCAATGAAGTAGAGAAGATCCATAACAGAAGGTTCACATCGAGAAGATCCTATTTGGTTGTGTAAGTTCTTCTGTGCTTTTTGTCTCTTATCAAGAAGCATCATCATTTAGGGATTTTGTTTTGAATGTTCTGTGTCTTTTCTAAAACATGTGTGTGAATTGGAAAGTCTGTTCTGTTTCTATTTGTCATTTGGTGTTCATGTTTTCTGAGTTTTGTATTATAGTTTATGGTTGATACATTGAGTAATGTGAAGAGGAAGAATCATGTTATGTCTTGTTCTGATATTACGACATGTGTGCTGTTGATTAGTCTTGTTCTGATTAGTCTTAGTAGGGACATCTATATGTTGTTGATTAAATCTTGGTAGCGACATGTATATGTCTGTTATGATACACTTTACTGTCTATTAAACTTGTTGGCCTCATGTCAAGATTATTCTACACTTGTTAGTCTCATTTCAAGGTTGTTTAAATTCTCATTTCAAGGTTGTTTAAATACACTTTGCTTATGAAATACACTACTGTCAAATTGAACTTGATTTGTGTAACCTTTGATGGATTATTAAAACTTAAAAGCAAATCATTTGCAATCGTCCAATACACGTTTCAAACTACTATGTCATAATGTTTCTCGTACAAACATTGCTTTGCATGACATTGCATTCAAATGAGTGTTCTTTCTTGTACAAATATTACTTTTTTATCACATTGCATTCATCAGAGTTCTCTTTCTCGTTCAAACTTCTGATGCATCCCAAAGCAGGTACAATGCATGTAGTATAGCACACGTCGTCCCGCAGGCCGACTCGCAAAAGCCCGCATAGGCTTGTACATATAGCGAGACAGGTTTGGGCAGCCATTTTGGAGACTCGGCCGTGCGGGCCTGACCCGTTTGAAGACAAGCACTACAAGAAAACACAGCATATTCCGACGGACTTTCTGACGGAGGGAAAGTCGTCGGAATTTATTGACGATATTCCGACGACATACCGACGAATGTCAAAAATACAAAGTCGTCGGAATGTCGTCGGAATATTCTGACGACTTTCCGAGAAAACAGTGTCCATCGGAAAAAAGTAATGGAATTCCGACGACATTCCGATATAGTATATATACGTTGAGGTCGTCGGAATTCCGTCACAATATACCGACAGAATTCCGACGACTTTCCGATCATATATATAACCGTTGAGGTCGTCGGAATTTCGTCAGTATATAGTGACGAAGTTCCGACGACTTTTCGATCATATATATAACCGTTGAATTTCGTCACTATAATCGAAATTGACGAACTTTATGACCGTTGAGAAATAGATATGACCGTTTATAGCCGTTTGAGATTGGAAAACACCGACGGAATTCACGAACATGACCGTTGGTCGTCGAATTCGTCGAATGTCGTCGGATTGTCGGAACCAATTTCCTATAAATTCAACCTCTCCTCATTCAACTCATTCACTCCTCATTCTCTCTTCACTCTCTAACACAATATTTCGAGAAAATCATGTCTTCAGGAGTTTATTATCATTCTTGGATGGATAAACCTCATATGGATCCCAACATCAATTTGCTTACGGATGAATACGTTCAGGGATTGGAGAATTCATGAGGCTTGTTCAACAAGAACGGATATAAAAACAGGTATGTTAAGATGTCCCTTCTACTTGCAATAATAATAGAATTATAAAAGAATTTGATGTTTGGACTCATTTGTATATGAGAGGGTTTTCACGTAATTATAAAGTTTGGTATCATCATGGGAAGCTGGTTATGAATATGGTAGTATTAGCGAACCTCACTGTTAGTGAACCTCACTGATATTAGGTTAGAAGAACCTAGAACGGATATAGATTATGGTGTAGTGGCGGATGGTACATGATCATTATAGAGGGAAGAACCAAATCCGAATATAGGAGATTTTTGACATGTTGGATGCAGGAAAACAACCTTTGTATAAAGGTTGTAGAGATGGTCATTCACCCTTATCATCTGCAACTAGATTGATGGATATTAAGACGCACTATAATTTGGTGAAGAATGTGTGGACGCGATACGGATTTTGTCAAAGGTATTCTACCGAGGATAATCGGCACCGAGTTCATACTACGAGGTTCGAAACTTGTTCGGGTCTTCAACTACCGCAAGTGATAGATGTATGTATTGACAACTGCATGATCTTGGGGAGCTGATAAGGAACGGGATAAATGCAAATTTTGTAGGAAACCTCGTTATCGAGACGAGGGAAGAATTCGGTCCCGTTCAAAAGGATGTGGTATTTGCCTTTGACGGAAAGATTGAAGAGGTTGTATCGTGTGGCGCACAGCAAAAGCAATGAGATGGCATGCGAGCATTCCACAAATGGTGAGATTAGACATCCTTCGATCGAAGGCTTGGAAACATTTTCAGTCAACATATCGAATTTGCGAAGAGAGAAGAAATGTTTATCTTGGATTATGTCTCGATGGTTTCAGTCCATTTGGAAAGCATGGAAGACAGTATTTTCTATGGCCAGTTATTGTGACACCGTACAACTTACGCCGAGCTTGTGCATGCGACGAGAGTTTTGTTCCTCTCAATTCTTGTCCACAGGCGAGCATCCTAAGAGATCACTAGATGTGTTTCTTCAACCACGATATATGAGTTGCAACAACTATGGGCATGGTTTTGAGACATACGATGTTTCGTGCAAAGAAAACTTTCATATACTTATGTGGACAATAAGTGACTTTCCAGCATATGGTATGTTATCGGATGGACAACACATGGGAGGCTATCATGTCCATATTGTCAAGATGACACGGATGCTTTCCAACGAAAGCACGGAAGGAAAAGCGTGTTGGTTTGATCACAGAAGATTTCTACCACGATCATCCATACCGTAAGAGTAAGACTTTGTTTACGAAGAACAAGCAGATGTTTGATGGTCCACCGAGGAAGTTAGGGGAAGATTTGTGGAAGCAGTTGAGGGATTTTGGTGCGATAGAACGCCGGCGTAGGTGGATATGAAAACATTGAGTCGATGCGGTTGGAGAGCTACATAAGCGGCACAAAAGAGTATTTTCGGGATCCGCCATATTGGAAGGATCATCCATTGCGGCATAATTTAGATGTCATGCATATTGAGAAGAACTTTTTCGACAATCGATGAACACAATCCTTAACATCCAAGGTAAAGCGAAGGATAATTTGAAGTCAAGGTTAGATTTAGTCGATATATGTGATCGTTCGAACTTCCGTTGATGAGAACGGTATGGCCCTTTTCCCATTTATCCTGATGGTGGTGCTGCAAAGAAGAGTTCTTTGATTGGATCACAAATAGAGTACAATTTCAGACGGTTATGCATCAAATTCGGAACGGCGTTGATAGAAGCGAAGGAAAGTTTCTCGGCGAAGAGTCATGATTGTCATGTAATTATGCGCCTCCTTCCGTTTGTTTTTCCGCACTATTGCCACGTAATGTTCATGAAGCAATTGCGGTATAAGTGTTTTTTCCGCGAGTTATGCACGGGCGGTGACTGCAGAGGGTACTAGTAATCGAAGGCAAACATACCGGTCGGCATGAAGCAATTGCGGGTATAATATTTAGCAACTGTTAAATATTTTAATAAACATTTTATAATTTTATGATTGTTTTAAAAATATTTATAATTTTATATTTTATAATCATTTTAAAAATATTTATAATTTTATATTTTTATATTTAACAAACTGATCTATAATTATAAACTTTTAAAATATTTTAAAAATATAATATGTAACAATATTTTCTATATTTAATTTTTTTCAAAAATTTATTAATTTTACACATATATATATATATAAATCTTTGATAATGTTTTTGATGTATAATTTTTTTAAGGTCGCCGAAGCACCCGTTCCACACTGTAGTCCCGCCGAGGTTGTTCGGTGAGCAGTTCCCGTGCATCGGGATCGTCTCACGAACAAAACTCGGTCCCCGCTCCAGCTCCAGCTCCCGCTGCTCAGCAGGAACCGGGGGTCATGTCAGTTGAACAATTGGTTCAACAACCAGGTCGAGAGCATCTCCGGTTCTCAGTCCCCACCACACGCGGACATACAACTTGGTTAGTATTTTTATTTTATTTGTAGCATTATGTTTTTTCTATTAATTAAGTTTCTAATGTGCTTTTTTTTAAAAGGTTTAACAAGTCGGGCAATGGCATTAGCAGGAGCATCAACAATATGATGTATTCCATGCTCCATATCGGATATCCGAAGTTGAGTGTCATCCCTCCCGACGAGCGGGAGTTGTGGTTTTGTCAGTTTGCGGTAAATCTTCGTTTTTAAAGCATTATTTATTATTTTTAATATATTTCTACTTATTAAATTATGTGTGTTTTGTAGCAAGAATTCACTTGGGAGTCGGGTCTGACGGAAACAATCCGTCAGAAATTCAACGAAAAGGCCATGGATTCTTATACGAAGCAGATGAACTCGTGGAAGTCAGTATGGCGAAGAACAAGAGGCCACGGTTCATCGTGGGACGGTGTGGGATCAGTTGATAGACCATTGGGGGAAGGACGAAACTGAAGCGACGTCTCGTAAGAACTCCAAGAACCGGAGAAGCGATCGTGGCGGGCAAGGTATGTATGTGCACAACCTTGGCGCTTGCTCTATGTCTACCAAAGAGGATCAGCTTGTAAGTTCTATTTTTTCTTATCTTTATATTTATTTAAATAATTTTTTTTTATATATTCTTTGGCTAATGTCTGTTTTTTAGATTGAAGCAAATGACGGTAATCCCGTTGATCGTCTCGATCTCATCAAGGAGGCTCACACCAACAAGACGGGTCAAATTCAGGATCCCGTGATTAGATCCGTCGTTGACTTGGTGCAAACTCAAAAAGAAGCTCTTATAGCTTCTCAGCCTGTCTCTGATGACGGTGATTCTACGGGAGCTTCAACCAACATGTTTCGATTGCAAATTAACGAGATGGTCGAACAGGTAAAATTTTAATTAATATATTTATTTTTAATGTAGTTTACTAACTTTAATTATTTTTGTAGGCGGTTCCTAAAAGGAAAGGAGGCCGTTTAGTTGGGTTGGCCCGCCGTGCTTCTTCGTATCCGGCATCTTCTTGGAAGTTCCGTATATCGATCCCATGGTTCCGAGCAGAGAACAAAGATGAACGGATCGCGGCATTGGAGGACCGAACAACACTATCCTTTCGAGAATGCACTTATCCTTGCTCACCAATCCGAAGAAGGAAAACGCCAAGATAATGGAGAGGCTAGATCGGTTGTTTCCGAGTTCTTAGTTTTTTCTAATTTTAAAACTTTCTGAATGTTTTTTTAATTTTAAAACTTTCTGAATGTTTTTTTCTATTTAAGTTTGTATGAATTTAAATTCTATAATCTTATTAGTTTAAAATTTCAGATTTGTTTATTTATTAAATTTTTATATAAAAATTATTTATAAATGCAAAAATTATTTATATATATTCCGACGAACCAAGGTCGTCACTTAATTCCGACGAACCGAGGTTCGTCACTATATTCTGACGAACCATGGTTCGTCGGTATATTCCGACGACTTAAGTTCGTCACTATATTCCGACGAACAGGTTCGTCGGTATATTCGGACGACCCAGGTTCGTCGGAATATACCGACGAATAATGTCGTCGGAATATAGTGTTTCCGATGAATCATGCCCTCGGAATATGTTATCGGAGTTACGTCAGAAGTTCGTCAGAATGTGGTTTCTCTGTATTCGTCAGAAAGTCGTCGGATGACTCTGACGAAATTCCGACGAATTTGTTTATTCCGACGAAATGATACCGACGACCGCTTTCGTCAGAAATTCGTCAAAATGTCTATATTCCGACGACATTCTGACGAATTTGTCCGTCAATATAAGCCTGTTTTCTTGTAGTGAAGCCCGCTGCGGTATAGGACAGGATGGGACGGGACAACCTGTTTGCCATCTCTATTTGTGCCCAAAGCCGCTCCTAAAATTTGATAGTTCCAAAAAAGCCTAATTAATTAATAGATCAAACCAAGCACCTCTCGAACTTAGTAGCAGCCCACAACCAGGACCAACCTTCCGTGTACCCAAACTTTAGGAACTTCATTAATCAATAGTCTCTAAATCGCCTCAGTCAAAAATTTATCTTCATAAAACGACAATCACATGTTAACTACGCTCAGATTTTATAATGTAACCATTAGATCTGAGAACACTAACGACAAATACAATCACATATAAGGTTTGTTATATTGCCCTAAAATAATTAACATATAAAAATATGACGTCCAAATATGTGCAGATAAATTATTGGCCCGTACTTATTCTAACCGACATTAAGAGTTACACAAATTTATTTCTCAGCATACTTATTTTATTACATACATCATTGACCTACAAGAACAAAATCTTAGACTTATTTTAGAGATGTTCAGAACTTTTTGGTGAACACAAAATTTGTTGTCAACTATAATAAATTAAATAACATTAAAATCAAGATGATCATATACGCCATCATGCGCTTTCGTCATTAACTTCCAAACTTTGAATTTATAGATTATCCCAAATTTTCGAGCTGTTGAAAATATCTTATGTTATACTTTTCTATGGGCATCTAAATTTATTTGCTGATTTGTATTAGATTGTGAGTTTCTTCACGCAAGAATAATATCCACAAAACATAAAAGTCTATATGAATGAATGGAAGGAAACATATTATAGTCTAGTCATAGGTAACAATTAACATCCTGTTACTAAACGTATTAATTATAATATCAAAATATTTATTAAAGAAGTCGATTTTGATCTAATTAGGTCAAAACTTCATGAACTCATTCCGATTGAAGTGTTCGCATGAAAGAGACACAAAAATAAGACGTGAACACAGACTAGATAGTTTAACGCTGAGAAGTCTCCTAAAGTTTTTGTGGAATCCTTTGGTTTATTAGTTTGATTAAGAGTTCCTTGCGGATGGTTACGTGATTTGAGCGAGTCACCTAGATGTAGAAAAAAAAGACCGCAGGCAGATAACAGGTTATACACCCGGAATCCTGGATTTCAAATTTTATGTAAATTAATAGAAAAAGTATAATAAACTACAACATGATGTGAGAAGTACGGTCAAACGTGGATCTCATAGAGCACTTCAGGTAATGCAGATAGAGATAGTCACTTAAATCTTCATAAGATATATTTGTAGAATCGTTTCTAATATTTCTTAGAGTTTGTAGTAGTATAATTATCTAAGGTTAAAAAAAGTTATTGGACTTTTTTTTTAAAAATCATTTTATTTAACAAGATCAATTGATCAATAAAGACACCACAGATGGAGAAAGAATTTCAAAAAATTCAGAAAATATTTATACAGAAAACAATTCTTGTTCTCTCTCTTGCTTTATCTATTTCTTTTATTTTTAAAATTTTAAGATATTTTGTCAAATTTCAACGTCGGAGATGTTGTTAAATAATTGAGATGAAAAAATAGAAAATATGGACATCCAATCAGTTTCTTACACTTTTCTTCATCAATTTATTTTCTTTGCAATTAAAAATTGAGAGACAAACTTAATATCTTGGTCCAATCATTATTTGCCACGTCATATAAAAAATGTCCATATTTTTTCTTCAACGGTGTTGATGATAAATTTCAACACTAAATTTGCCACATCATTTGTTTTACTTTTACAACTAACCACTGTAACCTTATCAACAATTGTTAATATTTATCAAGAGTTGATAAAACTACAATTGTAAATAGTCTTATGAACAGTAAAATTATCATGTCAAGTGTGAAGAACTTTATCAAATAATATACTTTTCAATAGAATTTTGGTCAAAATTAATGGTTGAAAAATAGGTCACTCCCATTACAAGCAAAGAGACTGGGTCCTCAAACACACTCGTTAGAAACTGTCCCCAGGCAAATAAAAATCATAAATATGATTTGAGTGTTTGATCACTTTTAGTTTTAGCAACGGTTTATATGTTGTATATGAGTGCATTATGAAAATATTCACTTTAATTTATCTAGCATTCGGGTTGATGAATGTCATGGTCGGAAACTAAACAAGGGAATATTGGTTTATTACAAGACTGATTTCTTCCCTTTGACTAATTCTTAAGGGATCGATCTGTGTCCGTATATATAATTATTTATGTTTGTTCCCTATCTGTATAAACTAAAAGTTTTTTTTTTTTGCTTAAATGTATAAACTAAAAGTTGAAGAGTCTATATGCTTCTAAAAAATGGAAGTGAAAGTATCTCAATTTTTTTTTTAAAACCTTCCAAATGCTTATCGCTGTCAATTGCTAACTCTTATAAATGAGTTTCTTTGCATTCACAGTCGCTTTGTCTTTTGTTTGCTTGATAAAGTATCACCCATTATAAAAAAAGTTCTTGGCCAAAGCACTAGTACATGTGCTTATAAACTATACATAAGAGAAATAAAGAAATGGTAGCAGGCTCATGAAGCAAGCATGTACATTTGTGGTGCCAAAAGCCAATTTTGGATGAACATATGCACATCGCCTTGCACGCGCGACCTTTACCAGCATGACAACAACAATACATGAAATGTAACTTTTTGAGTTACTTGAATGCAACATCCTTTTATAGTTTCGAAAAAAAAATCCTTTTATAGTATATATACAAACTTTTTATGACGCCATTCTTAATATTTACTGCTACGAAAATGAAATCCAGAAAGTTAAATACTAAACAGCAATAACAGGTGAAAGAGAGGAATTTTCGAAATAATTAAATACAGTAAATACAAACCATACAAAATAACATTACAAATGTCCACCAAAAAGAATATTTCTTATGTTAAAAACATTCAGTATTCTCCATATACTCTAATCTCTATATTTAGTACTAGTCAATACAGTAATAGAAATGAAAATAAGTTAGCAAATGCATATTGCTAGTGGTTGAGAATATTCCATTGGAGCATCAGGAACGAGAGCACCATTGTTAGAGGCCGTTGTTCCCCATCCAGCATTTAGGACAAGTCAAAGAAAGTGTTTGGTTAAAGAATTCACCTACATTTTAGCAAGTTTAAACAAACAAAAGTTTGTGATTTTTTTTTCTTTTTTTTTTTGTGTCACAAAGTTTGTGAATTTTCTAAATAACGAAAATTGTTCTACATCTCTATGCAACTAACGAAAATGTTAGGATCTTAACTTCAAATCACACATAGCCATGTTGATTCTTCACGGTTTAAACACAAACTTAAAGTAGCTTTGACACACAGATTTAACGAATTTCCCTCTGCAAGGGGTACATCTCGTGTGGGAACCTCCTCCCACAAACATCGACTATCTTATCAAAGGTTTATACAACACTCTAAACCGGCGCTTTCTTTTGTGTTTCAGGTACAAGGCTTAAAGAGAAACAATAATAAAGACAACGAGAAGAGTACTAAAGGTGGAGACTCGAACTCCCACTTTCTATGGAGATCATCTTCTTCTCTCTTTGATATTCTCTTGCTCTCTCTACTCCCTGAAGGCTCCGTAGCTCTTGTGCCATTACGGCACATCTGCCGTGAACCTCAATTAGGTTGGTTTCTTGTAAATGTCTTCTGCCTTCTTTTATACGTAACTGATGTCGGTTTGGACAAATAGATGGGTTCCATTCTGAACTTGGGCTAGAGATTAAATGACTGAGGCCTATAACTTACAATCTCCACCTTGGGCCCAGTTCATTATTTTCATCGTCTCTCTTCCGTTCACGACAATCTACCTTGTCGTAACACAGACCAAGCCAAGCTTCTTTGACGACAAAGACACTGCACTTCCCGATCCTCCATGTCCTCAGGCAGCTTCTCCGACGAGACTGGTCGCAGCCTCAGCCAGTAACGTTTCTATCTCTGATTTCTGCAATTTTATACTTCTGACGAGATACTTGTCGTGGCCACTCTCAAAGCTTCTTCCTCAATGTGATTCTGTTCGCCAGGTTTCAACTTCGACGAGGTATCTCATGACGCAGACTAGTACACCCTCTCTTCAGCCTCATCTCTGGTGACCGTTGATGTTCTGAAACTTCACCATTAAGGGTACAAACCCTTTCCTTTAGGCTTCTTCTGATGATCGAGACCATGGATCGATCTCCAGCCATATGCCACACAACCTCTTGCAATTCTTCTGTCACCCCGACCTTGAGAGACCACCAAACTCGAGAGCTTTTCCAATAGCCAATCTGATGCATCTCAGCCCAGCTGTGATTTCAGATTGAATTAATGCTGACAATAATTTTGTTTCCCTTTGATCTTTCAGATAGTGAAATCCTGGATGTAATTTTAACTAGCCATCACATCCTCCAATGTCAATCTCTGACACTGTTGGCTTCCGCAGTCTCAGGTAACCTCAAACAACTCATGTCTATCTCTTTCATGACTGACTCGAGTGTTGAACTCTTCTGAGACTTCCTTTTGTAAAACATTTTGACACCATTCACTGATATTCAGATTTCTGGCTCTACACATGAATAACCCATCCGACTCCTTTGATTACTTCCTTGATAGTATGTATTATCCAACTATCAGACTGCAATATCTCACTTGCTCCGTACTTTCATTAATTAAATATGTTTCACATTGTGAACTAGTGAAAACTCCTTGATGCATCTAACATAGTAGCATGAGATCTTGAGTCCATACAGCATCCACCAATACTTCGTTGATTTGTAGCCTTCAGCTACTTGTTACCAATTAACTTCATGTAGCCTCCTCATGGTAACACTTCTGCTAAATTTCGTTAGCAATTTTTTTCTTCCAAGTCACTTTATGAAACTTCTTGTTGATATAATTGTAACTCTTACTTTAGTCTCTTACAATTGCTACCATCACCTCACGTGTAAGAAATCTTTTGTTGTTCCCACAAGTAGAACTTGTTACAACAAAACCATTGCATTGTCGACTAAGCAACTTCTGATTCTTCTCCATCGGATTCCTTTCTAGGTGTCCTTTCAACTTTGTTTCGATTTGACTTATGATGATCAAAAAACAATTTAGTGACCATGATCATCATACCTGGCGACCATCTTAACATCTTTCTGAACCAGAATCCTTAAAAAACCGAGACTTGCTATCCTTCATGTTGCCTTCTCAAAATCTTTCCCATAAAACCTGAAATCTTCAATTATGAACACTGTCTTTAATCAAACAGATTTCATGACCTGAAATCTCAACTTCATCTGCTGTCCCTTTCTCAGAATCCATAAAACCTTAACACATATATCAGATCAGCCATGAACACACATATAAATCTAGGAACTAAGGCGTCCCCTAGTCCTAATCACTCCATCCTCCACAGCTGTTTTTGACATACTTGAACACCATCTGTATTACTCCGTTTACCACCATACTTCATCAATAATTATCACAGAAAACCAGCGCTGTATCATGATCAAATTCTTCTGTAAAGCTTGCATATAGATGTTGTGTTCGAACCAGATTTTAACCTTCAGAATTGCAGAACAAAGTCTCATTGACAAACTGTCAACACGTTCATCACAAAATCTCCTTTGTGATCGTAGCGGAAATAGACATAATTAATCTGCTCCAGATTTGAGACATGAAGTTGCTGATTGATTTTGAAGGGAACCTAGACCTTTAGCCAACGGCTCTTAGTCTGTCTTTACCATAAACCAATCTGAAATCTTGTGATATCCTCCATCACAAAAATAACAAAACCAGTCTCATGGTTTGTTGGCTAGTTGCAGGACAGAACCTTCCTGTTCCTTGAGCTTGTGTACCTCTTTTGAACCGTGAATATCTTGACCAAGGCTCTGATACCACTTGTTAGGATCTTAACTTCGAATCACACATAGCCATGTTGATTCTTCACGGTTTAAACACAAACTTAAAGTAGCTTTGACACACAAATTTAACGAGTTCCCCTCCGCAAGGATACATCTCGTGTGGAACCTCCTCCCACAAACATCCACTATCTTATCAAAGGTTTATACAACGCTCTAAACCGGCGCTTTCTTTTGTGTTTCAGGTACAAGGCTTAAAGAGAAACAATAACAAAGACAACGAGAAGAGTACTAAAGATGGAGACTCGAACTCCCACTTTCTATGGAGATCATCTTCTTCTCTCTTTGATATTCTCTTGCTTTCTCTACTCTCTGAAGGTTCCGTAGCTCTTGTGCCATTACGGCACCCTGCCGTGAACCTCAATTAGGTTGGTTTCTTGTAAACGTCTTCTGCCTTTTTTATACGTAACTGATGTCGGTTTGGACAAATAGATGGGCTCCATTCTGAACTTGGGCTAGAGATTAAATGACTGAGGCCATAACTTACAGAAAAAACCTTAAATTATCTAATTGATCAGCCATGGATTTTCCACGGATGTTCCATTAACATGTGAGTTGATTCTATATAATAAGTTAATGGCCATATACTATGTGTACGCTTGTGACAAAGTAATCATTTCAAATGTCCAAAAGATTGTGACTAATAATCGTAACTAAATCACTTTTCCAGGAATATTATGCTGCTTAACTGTAGCTAGGTAGTCAGAAATTGGCTTCGGCTCATAACGTGGCAATGTTTTGTTTGCCACAAAAACATAGTGGCCAAGCTATGGCTGAGAATAAGGAATTGACTAGAGTTGAATTGTTATTTCTTTGTCACTAAATTAGCCTAACTTTGACCATAAATTAAGTAGAAAACAAATCTGTAGTCAACTGAGAGAAATTTGTGGTTAATTTATAGTCATAGAGCTATCTTTGACCAGGTCCATCGTTAAAAGATAGATTTTTGGAGTGCAAAAGTAAAAATGAATGAGTAATGGCTTAAATATATATAAGCATGCACGTATACAAACATATTTGAATAATATAGAAAACAACTCGCACAACAAAAAGCATTATAACTTTTTGGTATCTATATAAGGCTTTACTGCATGAGCTTGGGAAGCCAACTTAAAGATCATTAATACCAAACTAAAGTTAGTAGGACTAAACAAAACACTTAAACATGTCTCTTCCGTTTGCAACTCTCCTTCTATTGATATTCTCAACATCGTCATCTTATTTCATCTCTCTTGCACACTCCAAGATCCCTCGACTTGGAATTTCCCCAAATATGCTAAAGAATGCACCTGATGCACCGACGCAAAAACTAAACCACTCTGATCTAAAAATGTTCTACTTTAATCAAAATCTCGACCACTTCACATTCACACCAAAAAGCTACATGACATTTCAACAAAGATACGCTATCGATTCCAAACACTGGGCTGGTGCTAACGCGCCAATATTAGCGTTTCTTGGAGAAGAATCTTCGTTAGATTCCGATTTGTCTGCCATAGGTTTTCTCCGTGACAATGGTCCTCGTTTCAAAGCGCTTCTTGTCTACATAGAGGTGTGTATGTGTGTATGGATATAAAGAACTGTGCGGTTAGATTTATCTTTAGCATTGTTTGTATGTCAATACATACCATATATAATGCAGCATAGGTATTATGGTAAGACGATGCCATTTGGATCGGCAGAAGAAACATTGAAGAACGCGAGTACGTTAGGGTATTTGAACGCAGCACAAGCTTTAGCAGACTATGCAGCGATTCTCTTGCATGTTAAGGAGAAGTACGCAACCAAACACAGTCCTATCATTGTCATAGGAGGATCATATGGTGGAAGTAAGTCCATGTTCACCATTATATATATCATGTATGAAAAATATCATAACCATAAAACCTTTATGGCCTATGGTGCATGGATTTAGTTCCCTTTAATCACTTCTACTATTAGTCTATTAGTATATGGAAGTGTGTATATGTGATATAGTTACCATTGAACATGTTACTACGATTACTAAATGAAATCTTGTTGGGGGATGTGAGTATTCTACCTCGTGATCTCTCTTAATTAATCTCGGTGAAAATATTAAATAGTAATATACATGATAAAAAGGAGTAAAAAGGAATAATCAGTTTCTTGTATGTTTCGTGGTACACATAGTGTTAGCAGCATGGTTCAGGCTAAAATATCCGCACATAGCACTCGGAGCATTAGCATCTTCAGCTCCTCTTCTCTACTTTGAAGATACTCTTCCTAAATTTGGTTATTATTATATCGTAACCAAGGTCATCAAGGTAATAATAATTATTCAGTTATTCAATTACTACAGAACATATCGTTATACATAAACTTTTTCTATCATTATTAATTGTATTTCAACTATTCTTTTCTTCACTGATTTTTATTTTAGGTTAATTAATTGTAATCTATAAACTAAATACTGATTACACCTTTTTTCTTCCACATATTCCACAAGGGAACGAGTGAGAGATGTTATAACCTGATCCGTAAATCTTGGAAAGAAATTGATAGAGTTGCTGCCAAACCTAACGGTCTTTTAATCCTCAGCAAACAATTCAAAACTTGCGCGTAAGAAAGACTTATTTTGTTAAAAATTCAACTAATCTACAATTTACACTTAATCTCGTGACTCGTTCAATTATATTTTCAGACCATTGAACGGAAGCTTCGATATCAAAGACTTTTTGAGTACAATATACGCCGAAGCTGTTCAATACAATCGGGGTCCCAGCTATTGGGTGACCAACGTGTGCAAAGCAATCGACAACAACCCACCAAACCGTAAAAATGGTTTACTTGATCGGATCTTTGCAGGTGTTGTCGCTTTACTAGGCAACCAATCTTGCTATGATACCAATATGTTTGCGCATCCTACAAACAATAATAAAGCATGGAGATGGCAGGCACGTAAATTTCACGTTAGAAAAACATATTGAAACTGACAGATTTTTTTTTTTTTTTTGTAACAGAAACTGACAGAATGTATACGTATAATATTGTATTTGATTTTAATTTGTCTAACTGATACCTAAAGTGACATGAAATGATTATTACATAGACCTGCAGCGAGATAGTGATGCCGGTGGGATATGACAAACAAGACACGATGTTCCCAACAACACCATTTAATATGACCAGTTACATTGAGGGATGTAAAGCTAATTATGGTGTCACTCCTCGGCCACACTGGATCACTACGTACTTTGGGATTCAGGTACATTAATTTTCTTACAAAAACTTTTGGTCACGCCGTATATATATTATAAGTTAACTAATCTCAAACTCATATATATTATCAATGTCAACCAGTTTGGGGTACAAGTCACATAAGCCATTTGAATTGTATTTAGAGCATCCGTATTGGTGTTACTCTCGTAGGAGTCCTTAGAAAAAAAGTTTTTAAATTTTTTTCAGATTAAAAAAAACAAAAAAATATCAACTAATCGCAGGCCGCCACGTCTCGTGGAGATCCGCAAATAGTGACAGGATTCACTAAGAATGAATCCTTATTTAGAGATTTTAAAGATTGAATTCTTAATTTTTAGTGGGATCCACCAATTATTTAATTATTTTTTCCCTAAAAATTCTTCCTTAAGGACCTTCATTCCAGATGCTTTTAGTATTGTTACCATCTTAATTTTGTGTTTAGATGTAAGAAAATAAAAGGGGCCAGAGATTTTAATATCGCTTTGTATTTCCGTTATTTGGACCGATATTAATGTTAATCGTTTAGTCGTTTTGATAAAATTAATCAAAACTTACTTTCAAATGTTATATATATTTCAGGATGTGAAGGTAGTCCTCCGAAAATTTGGGAGCAACATCATTTTCTCTAATGGATTGTCTGATCCTTATAGCGTCGGCGGGTAAACATAATACAAAATGATTTAAAAAAATCCCTAATATATATAATACACAAATTTTTACGTGGTTTCTTTTTAATATATTTTCAGAGTTTTAGAGGATATTTCAGATAGTATTGTCGCCATCAAATCAACTAATGGTAAATTTTCATATATATTTAAGCATATTCAACAAGTCGTTTAAGAATAGGATGAACTCCCACGTAATCTTAATAAATTTTAAATGAGCAGGTTCACATTGTCAAGACATTGTCATGAAGAGGAAAGGAGATCCGGAGTGGCTGGTGATGCAACGAGACGAGGAAATTAAAATAATTAAATCTTGGATTTCAACGTATCAAAAGGATTTAAGAGCTCTTAACATATCTATCTAAGTTTGGTCATAATATACACATGATAGAAATCAATAAGTGGTTCTTGTACTGATTGAGAGGCATGTCAAATGAAGATCGATCGATATAATTAAAAGCCAGTAATATGGTACTCTAATAAGTAAATAACTAAATACTGTGAATCTTATCATGGTATTCCTCCTAGGCACATTGGATCACAACGAGTTATATTATACAATAACTTTGAAGTCATATAATAAGATCTACGGTGCAAGTCACTAAGCCATCCTGCAAAATGGATTGATGTATTTATTTACTCTTTTCCTTCCTTAATCACGCGACTAATATTGTTGATGGGCTTACGCGAAAAAGGCCGACTTATTTGAGAACATACAATTCAATGGAATATGCAATAATCTGTTTTATAAACCATGGGCTCAACTTACAAGGTTTTCTTTGAGAGTTTTTCGGCCACATAAGAGTTTCCATATACTAATTAATTGTAATACTTTTTTCGTCGTTAGTATAAATGGTTTGACTAAAATTGGATTCATAAAAATATAGTGTTGAAACCGATAAATTTATGTTCAAGTAAGTTGATATCTAATCATATAGTATCTAGAACAATATAACTTGCATTAATACAAGACAAGACATTACAAAACAAATGTTGATGACAATATAAAGGTGAAGTGAAGATAAATTTATGATTTTAACAAAAAGCAGTTCTTTATGAATGTATTGGCATCGGAACAATATAAAAGATACTCTCATGGAATGTGACACCACACCTTCATAACGTAGCCACAAAGGAAGAAAAAAGTATGGCTTTTGTTTTTATTTTATGTTAATATAACATTTTATTTGAATGAATTTCTACCACTGAAAACTCAATAGGCACCCAAACAAATTATATACAAGAAACTTTTAAACTCTTAAATATACAGTAAGACTATTTGTACTTATGTTTTTGTTCGATCGTTCTCTCTCTAGTTGATTCGGTTATGTCAGTTTCCAGTTTACACACATAGCATATATTCTCTGACATTAAACCTTAAGGGATTTCTCATCTTCTTGTTTCAAATCATTTTTTTGGGCTTATTGGCCAAATATCCATATTTTAGTATGAAATTAGGTAAGTAGTAATGATTTTGACGTAATGTAATCAATAACAGTTAGCCTCCTTTTTGTCCGGTAATACCCTCTGTTGGTATAAGTATTCGGTAAATAAAGTATTTAGATGACGTTGAAGAAATGAGATATGGTCAACATTTACTGTGCACTGTTGAAAAATGACGACATAAAATCCATCCACGTCATTTACATAATTACCGCATAGAAACTTAACTCATCAAATATGTGAATAAAAATAGAATACTCTTTCAATAAATGTTGTATTCCATTTATTTCTCATAGTTAAATCGGAGTATTCTATTCCATATCAACCAAAAAGTATAGGACATTAACTATATCCCAACCCCTAAATAATAAACCCTATTCCCAAACCCACCTCCAACACCTAAATACTAAACCCTAATCACTAAACCCTAACCAGTAAATACTAAACCCAAATATAAACCCTAAACCCTAAATCCAAATATAAATGCTTAACCCAAATAGAATGGAGAAATTACCTAGTATAGTACATATTGGTGAAATTATGAAATGTCTATGATTGCATAGAAAAAGTTAATGTTCTCCCAACCATACCCCTCATCTTCTAAATACTAAACCCTAATCACTAAACCTTAACTCCTAAACCCAAAAATAAACTCTAAACCTAAATATTTGGGTTTATGATTAAGCATTTATAAGTGTGTCTATGATTTATATTTGGGTTTATGGTTTAGGGTTTAATGATAAGCATTTATGTAAAATTAAGTTGTATTTTTTTAATATTAAACTATACAATATAGATCATAGTATGATTTTTACATGTTCAAAATATGTAACAATAGTTAGAACTAAATAAAATTATAAATTATATTTCTAAATAAAATAGAACACTCTTTATTAATCATCAAATGAAACAGAACATAATAAAATAGTATAGTAACAGAATATATTGCATTACACAACATAAATAGAATAAACATAATACATATTGCTTTACATTTCTATTCTATATGTATGTAATAGAATAAAACACAATTTAATAAAAACTGTTCATCTTCTCAATCAACTCTGGATCATCCACGGCGACAAAAAACAAGCCTATAAGATGACATCAGTGGATTTACAGGTCGTTAATTTGTAACTCTGGTTAAAGAGGCTCAGCCTGCGAGTAGGAACTTCTGTCAAAACTCACGGAATCTCCTTCGAATTCCGAGTCGGAGCGTTAGTTTGACGAATATGTAGCGACTGACAAGTTTGAACAGAAGACGATGGCTCCGCGGTGTATGAAAGAGCAATATACTACGGCGAATCTGCTGCTTGATTTCACGATTCAACAAATATCGGCCGGAAATTTTTAATCTTTTGGAAAAGTGACAAAGAAGAAGAAATTACTTTTGGGAGATGTATGTCTTCCCGATGACCATGCGTAATTTTGCTTGGTTGGGTAATTGATAAATTTTTTTAACTGCAGGTTGCACCGATTGTTTTGAAGGCTAGCAGTGTAGTATTATATAAAATACACTCTGTATCGATGTATTGTAGGGTATTTGGTTATAGAGCTAAATATCCTTTTTTTCTTAGCCATACCACCTAATTTCCCTTTTTTTTTGCATAACCAAATGCTCTTTTTGGACCAAGGGAGATACAGGAAAATAAGTTATCGACAAATATTCAGTTTATTTTATCCTATTTTATATTGTAGATGAGGAAAAAGAAAAAGAAATGTTAAAGCAAAATGCATGAAATAATTGCATTGTGGGTTCTACAAAGTAACAATCGGAAAAAGAAGAAGAGAAATTGCTGGAGCTGTTTCTTAAGGACATAAGACCATCCCCATTGAGGGTTTTAAACAAAAGTTCACAGAAATACCAAGAAAAAAAAATAGTATAATAATATGTCTGCAGTGAACCGAGATCGCGGGAGCTCTTCGTGGTGAACCGAGTTCATCACTATTTTGTGGGCCCCACGCCACGTGGCGACCCACAATTGGTTCGCTTATTTTTTTTTATTTTTTTTATAAATCAAACCGAAAAAATAAAAAAAAATAATTAAAAAATAGTTTTATGAACCCCTCTCACCGGTTTGTTGATGCGGTTGCTCTAAGACCATTTGTAAGTTATTTAACTTTTTTTTTTTTTGAAACACAACTTAAGTTATTTAACTATATACTCTTCACTTCAATGATGTAACACGAAACATCTTCTAGCTCATCCATATATTACATATCTGAGGAGGGTATTACTCGAGATATGTACGACTAATTCAAACTCTCTACCAATGAAGGAAACCCCATCATGCTGCTATATATACAACTTTTTCTTATGAAACCAAATAACCAATCAAGTCGTGGAGTTAGCATATTCATCAGCTTGTTGGAAGTATTAAATTTTTCGATGCTACGTGAAAAAGTATAACCTCCCTTTTTAATGGATCCTTAGTTTCAACACATGCAAGCATGTATACATATAAATACATAATTTTGTATGAATAGATAAATCAAAATGTGCGTCAAAACTACGCATTATGTTGTTTAGGTAAAAGAAAACAAAGCGAAAGGAGATGGTGCCAAGAACCTTCCATTGACTGGTCATCCTTTTTTGTTGAAAAACCTTAATCTTGTTTGCATATGTATGAGTTTAACTTCTGTATTTGATAAGTAATAACTTGTTTGTTAAGCAACTTTTACCATGCCTATTCAACATTTCGAATTTTATCAATTTAAATTCCGGTGGAATTATGGAAAATATATCTAATTGTATACTCTTCACGTCAACGATGTAACACAAAACATAGATCATCCATATATTACTTATCAGAGGAGGGTACTACTTGAGATATATACGACTAATTCAAAACCCATACCAATGAAGGAAACGCATAAGGAAAAAGAAAGTTGGCTGAGATAAATGAAAAGACTTTAGCCGCCTCTTGGTCATGCGGTACGAGCCGGTTCAGGTCGGTTATGGGTCGTCCATCTTTTGGTTTACAACACTCCCCCTTGGACGCCATAACCATTCAGAGTTTGTAATATGCTTTTGATGTTGCTTCATTAAAACCTTCACCAAGAAACCCCAAATGGGACAAAACCATAGTGAAGGAAAGAATCAACACATATTACTCCCCCTGACGAATGCATCACTTGCAGCTTGAGTGAATTTTGAACAACTTGGACGTCTTTCCAATCCGTGGGTAACTTGGACGTGCTGCGCTTCTTTTGCTGTCGATCACCATATGCTTCGGGTCAGACATGCTGGTCGATGGTCCTCGACCAGATCACACTCACGGATACTCCTTTGGTCCATATGGATGTGTCCTTTTGTCGCCTACCATCTTAGTCGGATGTGATTGGTTATACCATCGTCCACTCCATACTTTCGACCAAACATATGCACGAACTCAGGTGATCATGCATATACCACCATGTAAAATATAACCTGTATGAAAACAAAAATAACAAACCAAATAACCCCTTCTTTGGGCTGATCAGTAAATGTTAACACAAGGAATTCAATTTTCTTATGTAAGGATACATGGACTGATTTAAATCATCCTCATAACACTCATTCACTAAGTATTCACTTAGTCTATATGCAGCTGCTATGTTTCAATCCATAAATAGATATATTCAGCTTAATACAATGATGTTTCCTGAAAACCTTTTATCTCATCTTTGAGCTCAATTTCTTTATCCAGTGAACCACATGCTGCTTACTACATCTAATATCTTTCTTATGTCCAGACTCATCAATTTCGAAATCTGTAGTAGCATCCACCACATTGGAGTATATTTCCTTATAATGTACACCTGGTCTCTGTGAGGTTCCTTGTGCAATAACATGTTTTATATCTCACGATCTTTATTCCTCACAAGATCCATTTTTATCCACTGGTTTTAATCATGGAGCGTCCTTATCTTATGGCCAGATACGCCTCCATTCTTTAAACTATATAACCCCACGTTTTCCATTAGTCCAATCTGACCTACGAGTGTACACTCTTATATTGACGTGGGTTCATGATCCTCGCTTATACTCATATGTTCAAGTGCTACCTTTTATGCGCTTCCTTATATCATCTAATGTCGACATTCTTTATAAGTTCCATTATCTTCCAGACATAACATAATTGGTTGGAACCTTATTACCTTCATGACCACTAGTACTATGGAGTTTGGCGTCCCAAACCCCATTTGGTGGTACCTTAGATTGGCCGGCCATTGTCTATGTCTGGGATAGTTTCCTCGACCTCGGATTTGTTTTATGCACCTTCTCTTTCCGAGGATCCTTATATTTTGGAACTTATTGGTCTATCTTTGTATAGACTCTGTAGCAACTTGATTGTGTCCCTCTTGAACATCAATTTCGTTGGTGCTTTACAAGCTGGTTTCTTTCTTTTCTTTTCGGGTCAAATGTGTCTGGCATTTGTTTAGCTAGCTTTTGTATTTATCTTTGGACGTCTTATTTCATTTTCTTAATCCGAGGATCTTGCCAAGACAATGATGGTTTATTCCATCCTTTTATCTTACCAGCTTATTACTTTTCTCCCCCTGATGTTGGATAGTCGGATTAACTCTTGCAATCCGTGTTCTTGGCCACTAAATAGATCACCCATATTTGGCTCAAGGTACTTCATTATTGTGGGAGATTCATATCCAACATATATCCCCATCCTCATCCTCTTCTAAGGATCCATCTTAGACGGCACATATATTTGTGGTGGCTTATTCAAATATCTCAAAAAGGTATATGTCTGCCTCATGACCCGTAATAAATTTGAGATGGGAATATATATGCTCACTTAAATGGCATGATGCTTGTAAATTCGTGTGTCCCCAAGCCTTGGACTGAGAGTTTGGACCTATGGGTAATGGCCAATACGGATTTATAAAAGGATTCAGCCAAGCTATATATAGTATGGACATGTGCGGATTTGTCCTCACTGCCCCCTCATGGACATACTATAATCTTTAAGTGTTTGGGACAGCATGGCCTAATGAGTTTTCCTTGTGTTCATGCTCAAAACGTGAGATTCTATGGGATAACTCTTTGTGCCCTTATCAATTTCGTATCATGTTTTGGACCAGGATGGCCAATCCGGTAATGCCATAAAGTGTATAATTTTGTGGGTAAACCATTCTGGTTACCATGGTTTTTGCCTCTATCATATTGATCTTGGCATAGTCTAGATCAATAGAGAATGCATGTATAGTTTAGATCTTGGGCGTTTTTCATAATTCTGAAAGAACTTTGTTTTCTTTGTATAGTTTAGATATAATCTCAATGGGTTTCTCTGTGTGAATATAAAGCATCTAAATGCTTGCCCTTATACATATCTGGCCGTAGTCCTTAATGTGTACCATACCGGCAATTTTATCTCTTATTTCTATGAATAATATTAATTAAAGAAACTCTTTTCCTTTGCCCTTAGTTTCACACAGTGGTGAATCTACACTATACAACATGGGTGCAATTGCCACCACTCAAATATCAAAAACGAACTTAAATGCATGTAATTATCCAAGATTCTCTAGCTTAGTTGGTCAAATTTCAGTATTTGCCCCCCACTCAACCAAGGTTCAAGTCTCATTATACTCCTTTTTTCTTCTCTTATGTGTTATATAACGTAAAAAAAAAAAATCTGCCCCCATCTAAAATATTTTCTAGATCCGCCACTGGTTTCACTATGAAACCACTCATTCATTCTTTAAAATGAATTAACTTTAGATGATTTATTATTATAGATTTTATTATACTTATATATCATTAATTTCGGATTTATAGATATAATTTCGAAAATTTCAGCGATAAAATTTTAAGATAAAACTTTTATTCATATAATAAATTCAAAGAAGTCATAAAGACAAAGAAATCATAAAATCAAATCACAAAACAAGATATCGAAATCAACTTGATTTTCTTAGACAATTATAAGTCTCATATTCCATAAGATCTTTTTCATGATCAAAATCGTTCTCATCATCTTGGATCATCATGTGGGCTTCAGGTTTCTTCCCTTTCAAACTCTCTTGATAGAGATCAACTAGATTTTTGGGAGTCCTACAAGTCTTAGCCCAATGATTACTCATTCCACACTTATTGCACACTGATTTTTGGTCGAGTGTTGTGGTTTAAAAGAGATACCACGGCCTCTGCCTCTTTCACGGCCATAATTAGACTGATGGTCACGTCCATAATGGTTCCCATGCCATTTTCCACGGTCATATGAGTTTCCTCGACCTTATCCACGTCCTTGCCTTGTTCCACGGCCTCGTCCGTGTTGGCTATTATGTTAGACGTGGTTGATTTATTTTATTTGCCTTTTTCGGCTATATGTGCATCAGGTAGTGCAGTTGATCCATGAGGTCTCAATTCTCATTAGTAACTCATTATTTTGCTCAATAAGCAATAGACATGAGATTTGGATATGTCTTAAACCCTTTTCACGTTATTGTTGTTACAATAATACATTGCTGGTGTGGAAGGTAGAAAATATCTCTTTCAACATATCCTTATTAGTCACTTCCTCACCACATAATTTCAATTTAGAAACTGTTTTAAATATGACTGAGTTATACTTATCCACGGACTTATAGTCCTGGATGTTGAGATTCCTTTATCCATACATGGCCTTTGGTAAGATCACCGTTCTTTGGTGATCATATCTCGATTTCATTCTCTGCCCAAAGGTCTAATGGATTCTCAATAGTGAGACTCCCAACAAGATGACAATAAATAATTAAGATAGTTCTGTATCTATCTTTCTTACTTGTATTATTATCCTCGGTGATACATTCACCGAGTCCCTTAGATTTCAGGATAATCTCAGTATCCAATGCCCATTTTAAATAATTATCTTCAGAGAGATTTAGGGCTGTATATCCAAGGTTGTTGATTTTCGACATCTTAGAAACAAGTACTTAATACTTTTAGAAATTATATATATACTTTTAGAAATTTTTTTAATACCTTATAATATAGGTTAATGTCACACGGACCCGAGAAAAAAAAATTTCTAAAACAATCAGATATGCAAATTTGGTCACACGACCTTGTGGATATGATGCAGTCATATTCAATCTTAGCATTCGGATTCTATATATATAATTAATTCATGATACAATCCTATACAAGCTAATCGGATATGCAATGATTCAAACATGCCTCTCGGCCAAAGCAAGCTACTCGGCTAATTCAGATTTTATCAACTTAGCAATAAGTGATTTATGAACCTCAACTAATAATCAATTCAAATAATCATATTCATGAATGAGATTTAATCAATCCTAATATGTGATCAGGTATGATGAATGCAAGCCACACGGCTACATGATGATTTAAAGGCAATGAGAATCAATCCTAACAATTTCTAATGATCATCATGAATGCAAATAAGCCACACGGCTTAATAAACAACCTGATTCTATATGATTTTAATGCAACCGGATTTTAAACTTAGCAATCAGGTTCTAGGTGAATATGAATCAAAAATCTCAAACAAGCAATTTAATTCAATCAACCAGATTCAGAATGAGATCCTAGCAATCGTTTCTAGGTTATTCAGATTCGGATTTATTCAAGCAGTCATAATCAGGTTCGGATAAAGAAGTAAGCAATTTAATTAATTCTAGCAACCTAATCAGATTCGGATTTCAAAAAAAAAAATTAACCTCAATAAAAATCAATCAATACAAAATTTTATCAAGCAATTTAAGCAATCAATCAATCAGATTTAATCAAGAAGAAAATAATTTTTAGGGTTTATGAAATCGATCAGATTTGAGTTTTAGGGATTGATCAATTTTTTAGGGTTTCGATTTGACCATTCAAATCAAGGAGTTGTGAGATTCAAAACCATTAAGGTTCTGATTTTAATTGATTAAATCAATCTCAATCGGACTTGATGTAATGAGCTCCGATTTACTCATGGGAAGGGATTGATCTATTATCCTAAGGTTTGATTAGGGTTTTTGCAAATTTTAATTGTCTTAAACCTTTATCAAGCAGTCAGAATTCGATGGTGGGTTCTAATTAGGGTTTTAGGAATTTACCTCAAAATTTAGTAGGGTTGAACCGGACCACCAGAGAGCTTGACCGGATCGTCTATCGGCTGTTGTATCGCAGGCAGTATCGTCTATCGGATCGTCTCTTGTATCGGATCGCCTGGATGAATGTTCGCGGTCAGTATCGGGTGCTGATCGCCTATCGGGTGAATCGGCTGCTTCTCGAATGATCGGATGAACTGGAATAATTATCAGATTGCTTTATGATCAGATAGATCACGACCAGAGAAGAAAAAGAAAAAGGAAAATCGGATTTAGGGTTTTGATCGCCGACGGCTAGAAGGGTTTGAAGGTCGGATTTTAGCTAGGGTTAATCAGAGCTATTCGTGCTGATAACGTGTTGTAAATTAGTGGGGAAAGTTGTATATATTATTAATGATCAAGAGGTTGTATATATACATGTTTTAGACCGTCATAGTAAATAGGAAATAGTCCTAATCCTAATCCTCAAGTAAAAAGGAAAACTACCATAACTAAGAAAAGGAAAACCTAAGTACATAAGGAAAAAGTAAGTTGGCTGAGATAAATGGAAAGACTTTAGCCGCCTCTTGGTCATGCGGTACAGGCCGGTCCAGACCGGTTATGGGTCGTCCATCTTTTGGTTTATAACATAATTCTTGTTTGCATATTCATACCTTTTGTATTTGATAGTAATTACTTGTTTGTTAAGCAACTATATTGTTTTGATATATTTTATAATATGCTTTGCAGAATTTAAAGAAAAAGTTACCGATAAAACTCCTCACTAACCTCTGAAATGAAACATAAAATTATCTTATTATATAAAAATCTATATATTTATTTTTTCGTCTCCAATGATAATAATTTTTTTGGTAACAATAATATTTTTTCTTATAATAAAGTAGGGTGGACAATAAACCTAAACTAAACCGAACCCAAAATAATTCAAACCAAACCAAAGTATATGTTTAAACTATTTGGTTCAAAATTTTACCAATCCAAATAGTTTGGTTTAGTTTGTTTTTAAACCGACCTAAACCAAAGTATTTTTAAGTAGATATATTAAATATACCAATAATATTAAAATTAATATATTTAACCATTTCACCAAAATAAGTAAACATAATTTTGATACATTTTATTTCCAAGTATGAATAAAATAAAAAAAAAAAAATAAAAATATGAATCTCATACATCGACATCAAAATCGAAAAATTACTTATATTATTTATATGAAGTTTGAGATTAAATAATTATTTTATTTATATTTAAATGTCAAATTAAATATCACAATAAGAATATAATGATTTATTTATGGTTTTATAAATTATATTTTTATAATTGAAATAGAACAAAAAAATTAACTCGGTTAAATTAAACAAACACAAATAAAACCAAATTACACTGAACCGAACGCAAACAAAATTGAACTAAAATCAAACCGAATTCAAATCAAACCGAACTAAAATCAAACAAAACCAAATTAATTTGAGTTGACTTCAGATAAAAATTCCTTAAATCCGAATAAAATAAATCAAACCGAACCCAAACCAAATGTGAAATGCTCACCCCTTTTTTTTTTAACGTCTGCGATGGATAAAATCCAAGAGAAAAAAACAGAGTTTGTTACAACAGAGAAAAGAATAACCACTCAACCTTAAAATAAAGATCTATGAGCAAGAAAGAACAGCTTCTCTGCTGATGAGTTGGTGCAACCAAGCAGGTCCCCCTAGTGCCAAGTATGATTGAAAACGTCCGTCTCTGAGTACACTATTCGCAATTTCTCTTGCTATTCGGTTGAAATCCAAAGACTCGGATTCAAAAGCTATAAAAGAGAACTGCATACATAGACTTCTGATGCGTTGGAGAATAATGCGGAACCGAGGCCACTCCAAAGTTCTCTTAACAGCATCCAAAAGATCAAGTAAATCAGAACCAATGATTATCTCCTGATAGCCTAGATCCTTCATACTTTGTAACGCCCACTCCAGGCAACGAAGTTCTGCTGTCAGCCTGTTAGGTGAGAATGTGAAAGCCTTGCGCGCATGATGTAGAACGTTACCTGTATGATCTCTGATGACAAAAACACCTCCACTGTGTAACCATGCATTCCTCCAGTTGGCGTGAATATTACATTTTGCAAAGCCATGCATAGGGGGCTCCCATTTCTTGTTCTCGTTTAGTAGACCTCCCCCCGCTTCAGTATTCTCAGGCTCGCTGATAAGTTCAGTCCAAACTCTCGCTTCCTCACACGCTTGCTGGAGCTGGAGGTCTAAAGATACCTGAGTGTCAGCATATAGGATCGAGTTTCTGTTCTTCCATAATGTCCAGAGAATCCACGGAATAACTTGCCGTTGTTGTAAAGAGATCGAGGCATCCGATATCAACTTCAGATGTGACGATAAGAGCTCTCCTAACTGCATACTATTGTGATTCGGAGAAAGAGGGAGCCCCATTCTTTGCCAAACATCTACTGCAACAGGAAATTGGAAGAGAAGATGCACAATAGATTCAGACCCTGAGGAACAAAGCTTACAAGTCGAGTCCAACTGCATTCCTCGAATGTTCAGCCGTTCAGCAACTGCAAGCGCACCAGAGATTGCTCTCCATAGGAAGCTGCGGATCTTAGGGATAGTTGGAAGCTTCCAAATCATACGTTTTAATTCCAAGATCCCTGGATCTTCTAACAGAGAATTCATACCTTGCACATCTTTAATCCTGGAGGCCAAGGCATATCCACTTTTGACAGTGTATGACCCCTGAGGAGTGAAGGCCCATATCTCTCTGTCTGACACCTCTCCGACAGTAAGCTGAAGACTGCGGAGCCTCATTGACCGGGAATAGTTCCTGGAGCTTTTCAACATCCCATTGGCCATCACTACGAAGTAATGATTCTACTTTCAGGTTGACATCAATCATCACATTCTTGTTGACAGGTCGCCTGGGCACCTCATCCATTATCCACTTCTCAGACCACGCACGAGTAGTCTTCCCATCTCCAATCGATTTGATAAGGCCCTTGCTAAGAAGGTCTCTCCCAAATAGTATACTACGCCATGCATAAGAAGGCCTCGTACCTTTGCCACATTCCAAGAGGCTATTCTTCGCGTAATACCTGCCCTTATAAATTCGTGAAATCAGACTGTCAGGATTGTTAAGCAGACGCCATGCTTGTTTAGCCAATAAAGCTTGGTTAAAGTCTTCAATATCACGAAAGCCAAGCCCCAATTCTCCTTGGACATACAAAGCTTCTTCCAAGAGATCCAATGAATCTTTTTCTTATCATCACATTCATCCCACCAAAAGCTTGCCATAGAACTCATAATCTTTTGACAATGATGTTTTGTCAATCTAAAGCATGACATAGCATAAACAGGAAGAGCCATTGCTATGGATTTGAGAAGAACTTCCTTGCCACCTAGGGATAGCTTCTTGGCGAACCAGCCTTTGAGGCGTTTATTTAGCTTCTCCCCTATAAAAGCAAGTAATTTCTATTTAGAACCACTGAAACACTCCGGGAGCCCCCAAGTATTTCCCATCACCGCCCTCATTCTCGATACCCAAAATCTCTGCCAGTAACCTCTTCATGATTGGATCAATCCCCATGCCAAATGTGATAGCAGATTTCTGAAAGTTTATATCCTGCCCTGAGGAGTTCTCATACAGTTTAAGACAGCGTAAGAAGGTCGTGCACTCTGCTAGGTTGGCTCGACATAGAAAGAAGCTGTCATCTCCAAACAAGAGATGCTGAACCGGTGGACATGTAGGCACGATTTTCATACCCGTTAGTTGACTTCTCTGTTCCGCCTGTTTCATCGTGTGTATTAGAGCCTCAGCACAAAGAATGAAAAGGAATGGAGATAAGGGGTTTCCTTGTCTGATGCCTCGCTGCGGAACAATGTGGTCGTATGACTATCCATTAAGCAGAACGGAGTAAGAGATTGAACGAACACAACCCATAATCCATGCAATCCACGTAGCATGAAATCCCAACTTAATGAACAAGGCCTCCAAAAAATTTCACTCTACTATATCATACACCTTTGACATATCAGTTTTGATAGCTATGTAATCTGACTTGCAACTGGGGTTGGTTCTAAGGCCGTGGATCATCTCATGCACAATTAGAAGATTATCTGAGATAAGGCGGCCGGCCATAAATGCGCCTTGAGCAGGTCAGATAATGTGAGGCAGCACCAATTTCAATCGATCACACATGACCTTAGACACAATTTTATACACCACCGAACATAAGCTGATTGGTCTCAGGTCCTTCATATGGTTTGAATTCTGGACCTTGGGCAATAAGCACAATTCTGTAAAGTTCCAATCCAATGGCAATTGTCATGAGTCGAAAAAGTTACGAACCTCCTGTGTAACTTGATGCCCCGTGATATTCCAAAACTTCTGGAAAAACAGCCCTGTCATATCATCTACTCCTGGCGTACTATCACTCTTGATAGCCTTTTAATGCTCTTCTAATTTCTGCATCTGAAACCGGCTTGATCAAGTCCCTGTTAATGCGATCGGTGAAAGGGCATTTTCATACCCTAACTAAGTTTTATTTTAAATTTCCGACCCAAACTTCATTCTGTAACACAACATCATACCTTAACTAACTTTTCGTTAGTCTAACGTTAAATCACGGTTACTCGGATAATACATGGAATATTGAATTATTTAGATAGAAGGAGAAAATGACGTTGTTCGGTTCATTAACCAAAACGACACCGTATTGAATTGGGGCAAAATTAAAAGCCTAAGTCCCCTTTCCCCTTCTTCTTCGATACTCTCCCCTCCCACGAGTCTCTCTCAAGCTCGAAAACACAGACAACAACTTGAACTTGAAGATTCCGAAGGCTCTCGTCGAGGTAAGCTTCCATAGCTTGTGTTGTGAAAGAATTACTTGCTTTGTTAGGTTATATATGATGGAATCAACGATTTTAGTCAAAATTGATGAATGTTACAGTGGCGGAAATGGGTGACCGAGGTAGAGGAATTCCTAAGATATGTCGTTGTGGGGAAGTTGTAGTGATGAATACATCAAGAACTGTGAAAAATCCGGGTAGATTGTTCTATGCTTGCCCTTTTGGAGCAGAAGGGGTAAGTATCGATATATATGTAGATTTTTTGATGCTTTCCCTTTCGAATATGAGATTTAATATTGTTACAGGATTGGTATCATACTTTTAAATGGACCGATGTGAGTATGTATGAAGAGCTTGTGGATTTGATTAAGAAAGTGGATAAAATTAAAGGAGCTTCGATCACTTTGCAAAAGAGAGTGAACACCTGTGAAGATGAGATCGAAACATTGACGATGGAAACTCGGGTTTGTGAAGCTGTTGTTGAGAAGGAGATCCGAGAGTGCAAAATGCAACTCCGAAGCTTGAAGAACTTAGTAGTGTTTGCTTTCGTCATGTTTTTCTTCTTCAAGATCATGCATTGATGATGTAGTAAGAATCTTATCAAGCTTATGTATGGTTTGTTGGTGTGAAATTGACTTGTCTAATGTTGTATGAACGATGACGTTGTATGAATGATTATGTTGTATGAACGATGATGATGATCTATCAACCTTATGTATGCTTAGGTCAATTTGATTCCCTAAAACAGTCTGTTATTGTCATTGTCATTTTGAATCACTAAAAGAGTCATAAAACCATGCTTGAAATAAGAGTATGAGTCATTACAAAGCAAGATAACAAGAACAGAGTCATAACAAGAGCAACAAAGCTGGAAATACATAGGTCTTCACAAAGAAACATAACAACAAAAGAGACAAATCTGCAACCACAACAAACTTCATGATCCATGCCTCCATAAAAACCACCTTCATGGTTCATGCTTCTAGCAAAAACATATATAAAAGCATTAAAACAGATCCAAAAAACATGAAAACAGATCCAAAAAACATGAAAACAGATCCAAAAAACTATCAAAACAGAGCCAAAGATAGAGTTATGTACCTTCATCTTTCAATTTACTCTTGTGTTGGTTGACTTGGTCCTTCACCAAAGACGTTACAAGACATAAAGTCTTGCTCATTTTCTCCCATCTTTGCTTTCTTCTTCTTTGGTCTATTCAGTGGCCCTTCCTTTGGGCATTTCGTTACATTGTGTCCAGCTTCGCCACATCGACCACAATGCATCACTCTCTTACTTTGATCGACCTTCTTCTTTGTTGGTGACTCGTTATTTCCTTTCTTCCTCTTTGGTTTTGACTTCCTACCTTTTCTGTTCTCGAGTTCTTCTACCAAACTAAGAGGTGGAAGCACAATGGAACCGGTTTGGTCCCAGAAACGCATTCCATTCCCCGGCCTAATTGAATCACTGTAAATTTGTTGCTGCCTTGCGTTGAGGTACCAACTAGATATGTAATCTTCATAATTCAGCTTCTTCTCGGTGATGACACGTAATGCAGGGCGACAAGGAATACCTCCTAGTTTCCATCTACGACATGCACATGTCCGCAGCCTCATATTCATGCTATGAGATATCCTCGCCTCTCTCACCTCGCATCTACCATCACCACCCGGGATCATCTTACAGAACTTCAGTTTTCTCTGCTCAGCCTCTATGATCTTTGTGACTCTAGAAGGGAACCTACTAGCATTGTCAGCTGCAATCTTCTTTCTTAGATCGATACGGACCATTGTTGTTCTTCTAATAGTTTCAAGCATCTCAACCATCGGCATGTATCTTATAGGATCAATGGCATTGTTGAATGACTCTGAGATGTTGTTGTGTACATCCAAACAAGAAGACATTGGAGAGCAGAAAGCGAGACTGCAATTCTTGGAATTTTTCTCCATCATGGCTTCAAACACCCGTATATCATACCTTTTAACTGCCTCAACACTAGCTTCATACTCACGAACTGTGGTGCTCTCACCTACTCTCCAAAACAAATTCTTCATCTCGGCTTGGCAAGGAAAGAGTTTCTTCAAATTGCCATATATGTGGCGAGCACACATCCTGTGTTCAACATGTGGTAAAATCCTCTCAACAGCATTCAACAAGCCCTGGATGATGGAGAACAAACTAAAATCAGAGTAAAAAAATGCTGATAAAATTTAACTCAACCAATATTGATAAAAAACCTTTTGTCTATCAGATATTATGGTGAAATTTTGACCTCCTTTTAGGTTAAAATCGACTTGCAGCTTCTGTAAGATCCATGTCCAGTTATCCTCGTTCTCCACATCAACAACAGCCCAAGCAATTGGGTACATTCCATTATTTGCATCTCTTCCTACAGCTGCCAAGAGTTGACCTTTTAGTGTGCATTTGAGGAAGCATCCATCTAATCCAAAGATAGGCCGACACCACATAGTCCATAACGTTTTGATGGTTGCAAAACACACATAGAATCTTTGAAACACTTCAACTCCATCATCATCTAAGACCGTGTCTGGCACCACAGTTGATCTTGGATTGGTACTACAAAAGACAAATGAAAATGTTAGTTAAAGTCACTATAAAAAATGATTATTTAAAAATTTTACTTACTCTAGAATCGCAAGTCGGTAGTCTTTTAGCCTACTAAACTGCTCTTCATGATCACTGTTGATGATGGCTAGTACCTTTCTCTTAACATTTTTACACTTGTCAATCGTGGTTATCAAGTTGAACCTTTGCTCAATCTGCTCTTGCATATACCTAGGTTTCAAATCAACATCATTCCTAATCTCATCCATGAAGATCTTCAAAATCACACCCAACTTTAGTATCTTACTTTAACCGTCCTTTTGGCATTTATGCTCATCTTCATATGTCTTCACCATCCACTTCCCATATCTCTCTTCATAAGATCAATAGATTCTCCATGGACACTTTTCTTTAGAACCACACGCAGTCCCAGATTTAATTTTTCCCCACTTATTGGTCTTGATGTTCCACCCTCCCTTCAAAGCATACTCAACTAAAGCATCTTTGAAATCTTCAATTGTGTCAAACACTTGCCTTAGCTGTAGGTGACCACTGCCTGGCTTGAATCTCAACATCTCCTCCTCTTCCTCACCATCGGAATTAGGAGGTGTGTTATGATAGTCGAAATCTTCATCTTCATCCACAAAGCCAGCAATATTTCTTTCTACTCGGATCTCTTCTTCGCAGGGTTTCTGAATCTGATCTTCCTCAGGATGATCGGTTGTGTTCACTAAGAACAAATTAACAACTCCTTTCCACTCACCCGCTTCACACATCTCTTTAAAATCAGCATCTCTAACATGGCTCAGTTTCTTTCTATCCTTGTGATCCTTAGAAGGAAGTGTGTACCACAACTTCTGCATATATAATCCCTCCCCAAACTCATCTAATAAAGATGTGAACAAATATGTCGGTTTGCACTCAATGGTTTTCACATCTGCACCAATATACCCAACATCACCGGTTCTTTTCTTCACCCAATATCCACCGAAACTAACATTAAACGTTACAATCTCGAAAATTCTGTAAAAGAGAAGAGCAAAATTTCAACATTAAAACAAAATTCAATTCTTTTAAACATTTCATCAAACACTTGGTGAGCACTGTAAAATCAAACTCGGTTTATAAAAATTCGCTACAAAACTAATTTTATCTTCAATATAAACCTACACCATGATCATAAAATGGAGACTAAACATTTTTTTTTCATTCACTCAAAAATCAGAAAATTTGGTGAGGAATAAATTACCTCTTTTCTCTGTCGCTAACACCCTCTGCATTCACTTTTGAAAGTCTCCTTGAATGTACTAACACTAGCGACCTCGATGGGAACCTTCGGATCTTCAAGTTCAAGTTGTTCTCTGTGTTTTCGAGCTTGAGAGAGACTCGGGGAGAGTATCGAAGAAAAAGGGGAAAGGGGACTTAGGGCTTTTAATTTTGATTTTGCCCCAATTCAATACGGTGTCGTTTTGGTTAATGAACCAAACGACGTCGTTTTCTCCTTCTGTCTAAATAAATCAATATGCCACATATTAATCGAGTAAGCGTGATTTAACGTTAGACTAACGAAAAGTTAGTCAAAGTATGATGTTGTATTACGGAATGAAGTTTGGGTCGGAAATTTAAAATAAAACCTAGTTCAGGTATGAAAATGCCCATATGTTTTGTTTGAGTATGAAAACACACGATTCAAATTGTTCAGGTCGAAAAATACCCTTTTCCCATGACTCTATAAACATTTAAACTTTTTTTCCTCCCACAACATGTAGTTATGATTATTTTTCTTACATGCTTTGTCATAATATAATAAATTTATTAAAACACATGTGATGATGGAGTAATCTGCACTGGAACATCTTCTGTTTAATCCACTGTTGCCTCTCACTCTCTCTCAAAAGAAGCGACGACAGTAACAAACCAAATCTGCAAATCCTCTGTTTTCATGAAAATCCGAGACTGACGACGATCACTACAGTTTACAAATCCACGGCTTATTTCTTCATTCTATGTCTGCCCAGAAGGATAAAGTTTTGATCTTTTCGATTTCTGACGAGATATGGAGATCTCATCACTTTGTCAGCACTTAGAGACCATAACCACAACTCGTGGGGCAGCTATGGCGTCTGTTCTGTTTTTGGCGGCTATTTTGGTTTGTTTATTACCGGTTTCAGTATTCTCTTACGGTCTCCCGGCCCTGAAACTGGAAAGAGCTGTTCCGTCGAATCACGAGATGGAAATGAATTAACTCAAGGCGCGTGAAAGAGCCAGGCACGGCAGATTGCTACAGTCTCTCGGCGGTATAGTTGATTTCCCCGTCGACGGAACTTTTGATCCTTTCGTTGTTGGGTAATCTAAAAGTTTCCATCTTTATTGCCTACGAGGCGTTTGAATCATTGTCTATTGTTCTCTCATGTCTCTGTCTGAGAGGTTGTTTCTTTGGATGTTAAAACAGATTATACTACACGAAACTGCGGTTGGGATCTCCTCCAAGAGACTTTTATGTACAGATTGACACAGGAAGTGATGTTTTATAGGTTAGTTGTGCTTCTTGCAATGGCTGTCCCCAAACCAGTGGACTTTAAGTAAACCTTCTAATCTCTTTATTTATTTTTTCTGTTTTTGAATCCTCTGTTTTGAGATTATTGTGCTGCTCTGTTTCGCAGATTCAGTTGAATTACTTTGATCCTGGGAGCTCAGTAACAGCGACACCAATCTCAATTTCTGACCAAAGATGCAGCTGGGGTGTTCAGTCCTCTGACTCAGGCTGTTTTGTTCAGAACAACCTCTGCGCTTACACGTTTCAGTATGGTGACGGAAGTGGCACCTCGGGATACTACGTCTCTGATGTCTTGCAGTTTGACATGATTGTAGGAAGCTCTCTTGTCCCAAACTCAACACCTCGGGATGCTGAGCATCTCAGTGAATGGCCAAGCTTTACCTATCAATCCATCTGTCTTCTCCACATCAAACGGCCAGGGAACAATCATCGATACTGGTACAACATTGGCCTACCTTTCTGAAGCAGCCTATGTTCCTTTCGTTGAAGCTGTAAGTCGTAAAACTCTGCAGTTTTTGTCTCGATAAGCTTATCTAAAATGCAATCTTTCTTGTGGAAATTTTCAGATCACAAATGTTGTTTCGCAGTCTGTGAGACCTGTTGTTTCAAAAGGGAATCAATGTTACGTATTAACCACCAGGTTCATACCATCTCTAACCATGTCTTCTTATTAGAGGATCAATGTAATGGAAAAATCTGAAACATTGTTCTTGGTACTGTAGTGATCAGTGTCGCAGACGTGTTTCCACCGGTCAGCTTGAACTTTGCTGGTGGAGCATCCATGTTCTTGAATCCTCAGGATTTTCAGAAAATAAAACCGAGTAGTTCGTATATTGCAAATAAAATATCAGCCAATTTGAATAAAATATTTGGGTAATTTATATTTTTTGGAAAATTCAATTTATTAATAATATTTTTAAGATTTTTTATTTCAAAAATAATATAATTAATTTTTTTAGGTACATTAGTAACATTTTTAAAATTCAGGTATTCATTCTGGTTCCAAAGAGAAAAATTTTCTTTATGAAATTTGGTTTGGTATTGATTTTTTTGGTTTGGTACTGGGTTTTAAACTACGTGTAGAAGGCCCAAACTAAAGGGTCGGTAGGTTTAATAAATCAAGAGAGGCGCGGCCCATATGTGTATATGTTGGCGGCCATCGAACACAGGTTACTCGCATAGTCAGTCGCATGACAGATGGGATTGATTTTTTTGGTAATCTTCTCCGAATCTAGGGTTTTAAAGGGGTTTTTTTTTTTTTCAAAATTGAATATCCCAGGTCTCTTGAGTATCGATCGAGATTCGCATCTAGCATACTTTCTCGATTCGGGGTGCGTCTCAGTTAGCTCTTCTCCGTAAACTCTTAATCCTCTTCTTGGGGTTTAGTTTTAACTCCCGACGATGGCGGATGAGAAGAACGGGGATTACACGTCGGAGGATGAAGGAAGAGAGGATTACAGGAGAGGAGGCTACCATGAGGTGCGAGTGGGCGACACTTTCAAGAATGGATCTTATGTGGTTCAGAGTAAGCTTGGTTGGGGTCACTTCTCCACTGTTTGGCTCGCTTGGGACACCCTTAACTCTGTAAGCCCCACTTTCTCTTCTTCAGAAGTTTGTTTCTCAGAGAATCAGATTAGGGTTTTAGAAAAGGAAGTTCCTTTTTCAGGATTGAGCTCTCTTGTTCGATTGCTGTAGATTAAGAATGTTGAAGATGGAAGCTTTTGTAGTTATTCATTCGCAAGTTTTATGCTTTTGATTTTGATCTTGCTTTTGATTCATTGTTTTGTAGCGTTATGTAGCTTTGAAGATCCAGAAGAGCGCACAGCACTATACTGAGGCGGCCATGGACGAGATTAAGATCTTGAAACAGATTGCAGAAGGTGACGCTGAAGATACCAAGTGTGTTGTGAAGCTTCTTGATCATTTCAAGCACGCGGGTCCTAACGGGCAACACGTTTGTATGGTCTTTGAGTATTTGGGAGATAACCTCTTGTCGGTCATCAAGTACAGCGATTACCGGGGTGTTCCTCTTAGCATGGTGAAAGAGATCTGCTTCCATATTTTAGTTGGGTTGGATTATCTCCACCGCGAGCTCTCTATTATTCATACCGATATCAAGCCGGAGAACATTCTGTTATGTTCCACCATCAACCCTGGAGCAGATGCTCGGAAATCTGGTACTCCTCTCGTTCTTCCAACCGATAAGGACAAGACTGTTCCCGTTGATAACGGAAAGCCCAAGAGTTATACTTACGATGTGGATATAACTAAGAATCAGAAGAAGAAGATCCGTAAGAAAGCTAAGAAGGTAGTAGCTGAAGGATGCGGTGGAGAGGACAATGAGAGAGCTTCCAACTCCGAAGCAAGACCAAACGGGAACTCAACTCCGGAGAGTTCAGAAAGAGCAAAAGACTCGGAGAATGTCAGCGAAAAGAGTCGGAGCAATAGGAGAGGAAGTCGGTCCACAAGGCGGAAGTTACTTGCGGATGTCGATCGGAAATGCAAGTTGGTTGATTTTGGGAATGCTTGTTGGACTTATAAACAGTTTACAAGTGATATTCAGACAAGGCAGTATCGATGTCCTGAGGTTATTCTTGGCTCAAAATACTCAACCTCGGCCGATATGTGGTCGTTTGCCTGCATCTGCTTTGAACTCGTCACTGGAGATGTTCTGTTTGATCCTCACAGTGGTGAAAACTTTGAGCGGGATGAGGTATATATATCTCTTACTTTTTTTTTTTTCATTGTTATTCAATACTGATGGACTTTGGTTTCAGGATCACTTGGCGTTGATGATGGAGCTTCTTGGGATGATGCCACGAAAGGTAAAGCTGAGAAACACAATGTTTTTAACTTATGGAATTGCCATATGGTTTTAAAAAGGCTCTTCTAACGAGGAACTTTTTTTTTGATGCAGATTGCATTAGGAGGACGGTATTCGCGGGATTACTTCAACAGGCAGGGTGAGCTAAGGCACATTAGGCGATTACGGTTTTGGCCTCTGAGCAAGGTTCTAATGGAGAAATATGAGTTCAGCGAGGAAGACGCTGTTGCTATGCAAGATTTCATCACTCCTATTCTTGAGTTTGTACCTGAGAAGAGACCAACAGCTGCTCAGTGCTTAACGCACCCATGGATGAACCCTGTCCCTAGATCACTGAAAGCATCATCGAGTCCACAAAAACTCAAAGAAGAAGAAGCAACAACACACGAGAATAAAACCAAGGAGAAGGATGAGAGGGAAGCCATGGAGGTTGGTGTTGGGAATATAGCCATTGATGGCTCAGAATTAAAGACCTCAGAAAGAGAAGGTCGTCAATTTGCTCGTAGTGATCTTCGCACTTAAAGAAAACAGAATCCTAGTGAAAAAAAAGTTTTGTGTTTGTTGTCTTTTGAATCTCTTCTTCGGGAATCAAGGATTTGGATATTGTATTATTGATTATTAATATTTTTTTCCCTTCACTTGTTGAAAACAAAAGAGTTGAAATTTCATTGGCTTTTGAACCAATCGATATGATAGTGCAGAGCATAGGAAAAGCAATGAGGGCAGCTCACAAGTATCTTTCATTTTTGGTCAGCTGTTGTCTGTTAATCATTCTTGCAGGTATTGATCCACTAGCTTCACTTCAACAACCCTTTTTTCAGACAAAATTTGATAAGAAATTAGAAGTCGCAGTTTCAAACAAAGCTAATACATTAACTAAAGAGTCATTTCCTTTAAAACTCTAATAAATGTTTAGAAGAGTCTGATCACAGTTTTGTACTGTTGGTCCAAAAGGGGTGTTAATTAAAAATAGATAAATATGGATGTTACAAAATGAAACACGGTTTAAGTACAAGGACTGTTTTGTGAAATGGGTAAAGATATATTGGAAGGGAAGGAGAAACAAAGCAGAGAGAGAGAGACATAGCTTCAATGGAGGAAGACGATAAAGTGAAGCAAATAAGTAAACTTGAAGAAAACCATTCTGATGAAAGAAGAGAAGAAGAACCCCGAATAGGTTGTCCCTCACATCATCCCCCGCCTCCGCCTGATGAGGTAAACCTCCGCCGTGACTATTTGCTCAATAATCTGAGATTATTAATTTCCCATTGAGCTTAATTTTAGTTCGATCACTGTCTCTTCAAATAGGAAATAAATGGGTTGAGATAGGATTGAAAGTTGTGACCTTTCTATGTTTCTGGCTGGCAGTTGTTCGACATTGAAACTACAGTTGATCCTAGCTATGTTATCTCACTGATACGGAAACTCCTTCCAGTCGATTCTGGTAGTGAAGAACGTGGACAAAGCACTGAGGTAAGACATAACTATGATATGATTACCAGCAATGTGGTGGTTTTACCTCGGTCTGGTGAAGGGTTTGTGGATGCTTCTTCTACTTCTAAGGGTGATCCACAGAGCATGGACATTGGAGTTAACCACCGTAAAGAATCCATTTCTCAGGAGAATGACAAGGTGAGTTCATGTGGGGAGCTAAGCGGGTCATCAGTGGAAGAGGAGGCATGGGAAGAGCATGGTTGCGTTTTGTGGGATCTTGCCGCCAGTGAAACCCATGCTGAGCTCATGGTAATACTTTACACTTTGAACTAGTAATGCCATCTTTTCTCTGAACATTGCAATGCCGAGTCTTGAGTTGAGTTTACAAATAAGGACCATTTGGGGATGAATTGGTGAAAGCAATAATCACTAGTTTCCCTGTAGACAAGAGAGCAGATTGGTTCCATGTAGTTAGTGCCTTTTGTAATGTACTTCAAAGATCTACCTATTGACTCTGCTCAGCATTGGAATTGAGACTGGAAGTTGTGGTTTTTGGCTATGCAGGTACAGAACCTAATTTTACAAGTGCTTCATGCAAACCTTCTAGTTTCAAAATCTGCCCGCATTCGAGTAAGAAACTCAGTATATTTGTGATAATTGGTTTTAAGTCTAATCATCTGTCTTCCTGAATGATTGGTAATGTCTTACTTTTCTTTATATTTTCGTTTGGACTTGCAAGGAAATCTGTCTGGGGATTATTGGGAACCTTGCTTGCCATGAAGGTCTGTTGAAACACGTTGAGTCTACATCCGGACTCGTCAATATACTTGTGGGCCAGTTGTTTCTTGATGATACTCAATGCCTAACTGAAGTTTGCAGGCAAGAAATCGTATTTGTGAACTTCAAAACGTTGATTCATGATTGATTAGTTGCTTAGATTATCTAACTAACTGAAATGTTGTTCCAACAGGATACTCACCACAGGTCTCTATGGAGCTGGATCCATTTTATGGGCTGAGTGTTTGCAGTCTGATGATATACTGCGCCGTATTTTGTGGATTGCGGAAAATACCTTGAATCCTCATCTTATTGAAAAGGTAACTTCTGATATATATGCTCCTAACTCGGTCATACTTGCACTAGAGGACTTGATGGTTGGAATGATTGAGCTAACCGGTGAATCTTATGCCTAAAATGATTTCCATTTTTCCATAGAGTGTAGGGCTATTGTTAGCTATCTTAGAAGATCAATCAGAGGTTGGGCAGCTATTGATCCCTCCACTAATGAATCTAGGTTTGACGACTCTCTTGATCAATCTTCTCTCCTTCGAAATGAGCAAGTTGATCAAAGAAAGAAGTCCAGAAAGGTACAGAAGAACAAAAAAACTCATCTTAAGGGTCGTCGGATTTTACCATGTAGTGTGTACCACTTGTGTACGATGATTACAGGTACCCCGTCCTTGAAATGATTCTCCGAGCTGTTGAAGCCCTTTCTGCCTCAGATAGCCATTCTAAAGAGATTTGCTCTAGCAAAGAACTTTTTCACTTAGTCTGTGATCTTATGAGATTTCAGGACAAAGCCGAGGTACTTTGGTTGATATGAAGCTTTTCCAAATAGTTGATTTTTAAGTTGAAATTTAACAAAACTCGACTTCACTGTAGGTGGCAGCATGTTGTGTTACAGCAGGAGTTTTAATCGCAAATATTCTGTCTGAAACAGTCAGTTTCATTCCAGAAGTATCGCAAGGTAAACTAATTGCTTTTTAATTAATGATCATTTGCATAGAGTTGGTTGTTCACTAAGAATCAGCACGTTGGCAGATTTTTCTTTCTTGGAAGGGTTATTCAGTACTTTACCCTTTGCTTCGGATGATTTAGAAGCAAGAAGGGCTCTTTGGAGCGTTATTGCTAGGTTACTTGCCAGAGTTAATGAGTCTGAAATGGACACATCTTGTCTGAGACAGTACATATTGGTTTTGCTAAACAACTCGGATGTTATAGAAGATGATCTTCTCGATATCCAACTAGAAGAATCAAACGAGGAGTCCCAAAATCCATTCACTTCCCAGGGAAAGTCAAGCGTGCGAATGCTTGCTGTATCCACTCTTATGTTCCTCTGTTTCTGTTGGTCCTTTCTAGATTTTTTAAAAAGTTATAGCTTGCATAGATCTTTTTCTTGACCTTTAGTGGTAACAGATACAAAAGATTGAATCGATCTTGAACAATTGGAATATTCGCAAGAAGACTTTGCGAGAGGAAAGCTTAGATGGGGACTGCTCTGTAAACACAGCTGATGTCAAAAGGCTATTTGATTGTTGTCAAAGATATATCAAGTAAGCTATTTTCCATCTCTAGAATTAGACTTGTTTGCATTCAACTATTGTAGGTTGAACTGGAAACATAGTTTTGATTCATAATTATCTTCTTTCTCAATTGTAGATCATTTGAGGGGTTTTAATTCATGGGGGAGTCTTTGGCTTGGAAGTGTTTCAATCTCTCTACTTTTAATGGTCAACGAGGCATCATCACACATTGACACATGAAGTTGCAAGCTTCAAGATAATACCAACCAAATGGGCTTTTGAACTTAGGGATGTTAATATGGGCGACCCGGACCCATTTAGACCCTACCCGTTTAAACCAGTTTACATATATGCCCGTTAAAGCCCGTTTTTTTTTAGCCCATTTGTTTTAGAATAATCCGTTGAACCCGTTTAGGCCCGTGTCCATTTATGCTTTTTTCAGAAAAGTATAAACATAGAAGACACAGAAAAACTGTGTTCAAAAGAAAAAAAACACATAAATCTGAAAACCAGACAGAGAATATTGATGATTCATGAGCTCACGATATCTTCTCATCTAAGGATTACTGCTTCATTTACATCTAAATAATCTTCTGACTATCACCTTGAGTCCAAATACGAGACTTAGAATTATAAAGGTGCAAAATCACAAGGTGAGTTCTTTGACCTGCAAAATCACAATTGAATTCAAAAGCTGAATTTTGAAAAGCATCATCATGAGAATTAATTGCAATAGGCTAAACAAAACGAATCGATCACAGAGAAACCAAAGTACAACGAATCAATCACAGATTGAAGAAACCTAGAATAAAAAAATCACTGTGGTGAAGAAGAAGAAGATAAGCTTAACTTGATGCAATGAAGAAGACGAGGAAACCTTTGAATATATTTTTCAGTTCTTATTACTGTGACCTTCCTCAATTTCTTCATTTGATAACTATAGAAGTGAATCAGTACTGGAGAATCGAGATACTGAGAAGAGAACCCTATAAAGAACACCCGACAAAAGAAAAACATAGAACAAAACGATGTCGTTTACAGTTTTACTAATAGAAAAAGAAGATTAATGGGTACCCGTTTGTTTCGTGGGCACTCCCGTTAACTGAAGAGATTTAACCGGGTTAGCCCTGTACATGCCCGTTTAATTCAAGTGATTAATGAACGGGCTACAGGTTACAATATTTTATATCAAGCCCGTAAGGCCCGCGGGTAGTAAACCGGTAAGCCTGCGTGTCACGCAATAGAGATTGTTGGGGCAAACTTGAGTGGTATGATAGTGTGCTTTCAGTCCCTGTGGGAACTGATTTCGTTAAGGTTCTTGCTGTAACGCTTTGAATTATGTTTGTCTCGACTTTATTTTGCTTTTTTCTTTATGTTTTGGAATGACTTTTAAAAAAAAATTCCAATCGACAATTTTTAGTTAAGTTTCTATGGTCCTTGTACTCTTTACATGATCTCGGTCCTACTACACTCTTACATCATTAAAGTTACACAGCAGTTCAAATCTAATGTTGATTTCATCAATAATGAAATACGCTTGATCAACTCTAACGTTAAAGTTAATTGATCTTACTTCTTAATATAGTTGAAGTACGATTGCACATGTCTACATCTCTTATGAAATGCAAGAGAAGAAATCACTTTCAACAAATCGCAGAAAGCATCATCTTGTCTCGTCTTTGCTTGACAAGGCTTCTTCACATGACCAGGCTTTTGAAGTCTTCCATCTGGTTACAAACACAGAAAGTACAACTCGTGTATAAAACAAAGAAGAACAAAGCAGCTCACCTTTTAGTACGTACATAGCCCGACTTTATTTTCCTCTCTCTCTGGTTCACGTATTTTCTATGAAAAGATAGAGATTTGTTCATGAGCAACACAGAAATACAAGAGATTTTCTCCTTGGATCAAGAGAATCTCTCGTCTTCATCAACTTGTACTTAAGGGATGCAAAGAGCTCTTATCACTCCCACAGCTTCCAAGTTCCTTATTAGAGCTAGACGCAGAAAACTGTGAGGCTCTGGAGAGACTAGATTTTGCCCATTTATTAATCAAAATGTTGCTGTCAACTTCGCCAACTGCTTCAAACTGAATAAAGAAGCGAATATGTCATCATCAAGACATCGACTTATGAAGTTACGGTCTTACCCGGTAAAGAAATGCCTCAGTTACTTCAATTATAAAGCTAATGGAGGTTCCCTAGTAATAAAGTTGAACGAGAGTCCTTCACCTTCATCAATGCTATGTAAGGCTTGTATGTTTTATCAACCAATGTCTGTGCAGTATCCATAGATGGTGATTAGGAATTTTGGATGGTGATTACAAGAATAATAGTAATATAGTATAGTTGAGTAAAGGTTTGAATTTTGAAAACGCTCTCGGACTCGAATATCGAGAACCCCTTTTCCTCATCGTCCTCCGACGCCGGTGGAGCTCGTGCTCGCCGGCGTCGACCTCTCCTCTCTCCTTTCATGCTCCCTCTTTCTCTTTCGTCTGTTTTTGGTTCCTTTATTGTAGTCTTAGATCTTTCTCTTCCGGTTAGAGTCTCGTCGTCCTCTGTGACCGCCATGGTCTCTAGCCGCTGTGGGAAGCTCGCCGGAACTGCGCTTTCAACCAGGGATTCCTGGGAAGCTCTCCATTCTCTCCAGTATACCACCTTTCACCCTGGCGACTCTCGTTCAAGGTGTTCCCTCCCTCTACGATTCAGATCTACGATCCGTATAGCTCTTGGCCAAGGTTCTCTGCGACGATTGATGTGGTCTGTTTCCACTGAACTCGGCTCTCTCTGGGGGATTCCTCGTCATGCTGTGTTCCGATATACCTTCAACTGCCGTGCTTCTCTAACAAAGTCACAGATCTGCTCTTCACCTCCGTGTTCCCTCGGATCTGCTCCGGCACAACTAGATCTACCACCATCTCTCGCCTGCTTACTTCCTCGGGTCTCCATGGTGACAACATCTTGTTCAATTCTCGTCGCTGCTACCATCAACGCCTCATCTCAAACAGACTTTTCATCTCCAAGGCCTCTTGGCGTCAAAGATCGAAGCTATTGGCTTACTCACTACAGGTCTTGTTCAACAAGATCTGTTTTTTTCAGGGGGATTCCTCTGACCGTCTCTCCACTCTTCACCTACATCCACCAGCAATACCGTCTTTTGCCTTCGGGTCTCGCTCTAGAGCGTCCTTTGCTCCTCCGGAAAAGCTTCCGTCATGCTCCTCCGTCTCATGTAACCTCAACACCAGTCGATCGGAGGTCAGAACCGGCATTCTTCCTCTCATCAAATCAAAGTCGTTCACTCACCCGGCACTGCACTGAACCTGATGCTCCATTCTATCACCGGCGTTGCTATGTCCATATCGAACGGGCTCCAACAGTTCTTGATGATTTTTTGGTCAGCCAACAGTTTCACAGCCCATGTACTTGTGGGGGATTTTGGTCTCGTTGATCAATTTTCTAAAGATTTTTGGTGGATTAACTGGGATCTTTACCGAAACATACTTGCACAAAATGCCTCATCTCTCTTTTGCGAAGAAATTAAAGCCTTTTCAATTACCAGTGGACTCATCGGGATCATCACCTTTATTATCATTGGCATCCTTTTCTCCGGAGAAGCGATCCGCCTTATCCCTCATCTCCTCTTCAAGGAGTGTTTCTCCTCCAAACGTTAAATGGAGGTGCATATCCATATCTATAACCGTTTGCTTATCTTGTGGAGCGGTCTGTTCGGGGTCTGAAGATACAACGGATTTTGTTTCGACAGTAGTCCGAGGTGCGGATTGGGTATTAACGTTACACTTCAAAGTGACTATCTCTCAAGTTTCTGGCGTTGCTGTGAATCTTGCTTCGACGCATTCGAGTTTTTCTCTGAATTCGCTGTCATCTTATTTTAGAGGTTTCTCTATATCTATCAATTATGTTGTGTTGTCTTTTATTTGTAGAGTTTGTTTAAACTCTCTTTTTTATTGTAGTTCGAGTGTTTGAGATTTAATAAAAGTTGTGTTCAAAAAAAAAAAAAATAGTAATATAGTATAAAGCTAAGTTTTATCTGGATAACTTAAGTTTTCCGATTTGAAAAGAAAATTAGATGTATAAAAGTTATAAATAGATTCCAACCAAGTTAGACTCCCATCACAAATCATGTTTATTTGTCCGCAAAACGAAAATCATGTTTTATTTTTCAATGTGTCAACTCGAAAAATATTAGAAATCCGATTTATTTTTCCTTTTCAAATTTTTATAATTTTTTCCTCTTTGTCATCTTTTATATTAATTTACCATCACGAGCTTAAATTTTATCTGATTGGTTGGTTTTTAGCAAAATCAAAGTATAATAGATATTTTAGAAAAGCAAAGAATTGGATGTCGACGAATTTGTTGTTATCTGAATAAATGTGGGGACTTTATCTTATATTATTAAGATAAACAAAGCATAACTTCTTCTTACTCTGAACCAAATCATAACTTCTTCAAGTCAATTTTAAACATTACTTTTAAAAAGGAAATTTCATTTTAAATCAAAGGAAATATCCAAGAACAATAATCAGCCCATAGCTTCTTCTTACTTTGAACCAAATCATATCTTCTTCAAGTCAATTTTAAGCATTACTTTTAAAAAAGAAATTTCATTTTAAATCAAAGGAAATATCCAAGAACTTCGGTTTATAAAACTTACAAGAATGGTGAAACCTACAGGAAATTTCATGTTCAAATAACATGAAATATCCAAGAACTTTCGGTCCACCAAAGACAACGTTTTCTTATTAGAGACACAAAAACTCTTTATAAATCATTAATTTCTATCTCGTAAAATCTCTGTGATCTTTAGATCTTCTCTCCAGCGTAGTAATGGATCTTTACCTTCTCCTTGTGACAGTTTCTGCAACCATCTTTACGCTTTTGTGTAGTACAATCTTTTTTATTGTTTATGGAAAGTTCAGAGTTCAAGAAAGCAAAATAATTGCTTATTATCCTTCTTCACCATCTCCACCATCTCCCAAGTTGTCTTTGTCTAGTAATTGTGTACACGATGTCTTCCCTAGCTTCCACGGAGCAGATTCCGAAAATCCTTTCTCAGTCATTTTCTCAAGGAGTGTAGGAGCAAAGCAATCAACCTGTTCATTGATAACGAGATCACTAGAGGAGAGTTCATCGGCCCTGAGCTCAAGAAGGCAATCCAAGGATCAAAAATTGCGATTGTATTGCTCTCGAAAAGATACGCTTCTTCATCTTGGTGTCTCGACGAGTTAGTGGAGGTTATGAAGTGTAAGCAAGAGTTAGGTCAAACGGTGATGCCCGTTTTCTACGAAGTGGATCCGAGTGATGTCAAGAAGCAGGCTGGTGAGTTTGGGAAAGTCTTTAAAGAAACTTGTAAAGGTAAAACAAATGAGGTTACTAGGAAATGGAGTCAAGCTCTAGCAGAAGTGGCCACACTCGCTGGTTACCATTCAAAGAACTGGTTCGTCAAATCTATATATGAATGTACTTTGAACAATTTAAATTTACTTTGACATATTTTGAATATTGTTGTATAAGGGATAATGAGGCAAAAATGATCGAAGATGTTGCCACCGATGTTGCAAAAAAGTTGTTTAACTCCACTCCGTCAAGAGATTTCGACGAATTCATTGGGATGGAAGCTCATATGAACAAGATTGCTCGTGTTTTACGCGCAGATTTGGATGAAGTGAGGATGATAGGGATCTGGGGGCCGGCTGGGATTGGCAAGACTACCATAGCTAGGTGTCTGTTCAATCAACTATCGGATACTTTTCAATACAGTGTCTTTATGATGAATGTCAAAGCAATGTGTACGCCACCGGTTTGTTCAGACGACTACAATGTGAAGTTGCATTTGCAGCAAAAGTTTCTGTCTCAATTAACCAACCAGAAGGAAGATTTCAAGATTTCTCACTTGGGAGTTGCACAAGAAAGACTGAATGACAAGAAAGTTCTTGTTGTTCTTGATAACGTCGATCGGTTAGTACAACTAGAAGCCATGGCCAAAGAAACTCAGTGGTTTGGTCATGGAAGTCGGATTATCATTACAACGCAAGATCGAAAGATTCTGAAGGCACATGGGATCACTGATATTTACAATGTTGATTTTCCATCAACTTGTGAGGCTATTCAAATGTTTTGTAAGTATGCTTTTGGTCAAAAGTACCCTGAAGATGGTTTTGAGAACCTTGTATGGGAAGTTACAAGGCTCGCCGGTAGTCTCCCTTTGGGACTAAGGGTTATGGGATCATATTTTCGTGGAATGTCCAAACAGGAGTGGGAAAACGCACTACCAGAGCTATGGATGTGCCTTGATGGAGAAATTGAGAGCATTTTGATGTTTGGTTATAAGGCATTATCTAATGTAAATAAAGATTTGTTTCTTCATATAGCCTGCTTTTTCCAGCTTGAAAGGATAGATAAAGTGGTGGAGCATCTTTCAAAGAGATTTTCTGATGTGAAGCAACAGCTTAACGTCTTAGCTGAGAAGTCTCTCATATATTTGGTAAATGGATTTGTGAGTATGCATGATCTGCTAGTCCAGCTGGGTAGAGATATTGTCTCCAAACAGTCCACTGAGCCTGGACAACGCCAGTTTCTGGTCGATAGAAGAGAGATTTGTGAAGTACTTGCTGATGATGCAGCGGTAAGTTTTGCTATTAGTGATTTATTGCACTATTACTAGTAAAAAACTGAGTCTGCTCGTAACTTTTGGTTCTGTTTTCAGGGTAGTAGAAGTGTTATTGGCATAAAGTTATATGGAGACGAAATAAATGTGAGTGAGAGGGCCTTTGAAGGAATGTATAATCTCCAGTTCTTAAGATTCAGAGTGGGACGTGATGGTGGAGGAGATACATTTCATCTATTTGGTGGACCAAGCTATTTATCTCGTAAACTTAGATTACTAGATTGGGTATTATTTCCGATGACATGTTCGCATTGTATTCCCAACCCAGAGATCCTCGTGGAACTAATCATGTGTGGCAGCAACCTTGAGAAGTTGTGGGAAGGAACTAAAGTAAGTAAGATAAGAATATCATATGTTTTAACCAAGTTGTTATCGTTATTATTGATCATATTTGTACAATTATGTAACTTGAAAAAAACTAGACTAATAGCATGTAACAAATGTGTTTTGTTGATTTTGTCTGTCAGCCGCTTAGCAATCTCAAGTGGGTGAATCTGAGTTATTCAAAAAACTTGAAGGATGTTTCTAGTCTCTCAACTGCCACTAATCTACAGGAATTAAATCTCAAAGGATGTTCAAGTTTAGTGGAGCTTCCTTCCTCTATTGGAAATGCCATAAGAAACGTAGAGGAATTGGATTTTAGTGATTGCTCAAGCTTAGTGGGAGTCCCTTCCTCTATTGGAAATGCCACTAATCTCCTGCGTTTGAGTTTTAGTAGATGCTCAAGTCTTAAGGAACTTCCTGCCTCTATTGGAAACCTCCATCAACTAGACTCTTTGATTCTGAAAGAATGTTGCAAGATGGAGGTTCTTCCGGTCAACATCAACTTGAAATCTCTGAGGAAACTTGATCTCACTGATTGCTCCTTGATTAAAAGTTTTCCTGAGATATCGACAAACATCGAATATATGTATCTCACTGGAACTGAGATTAAACAAGTTCCTTCATCGATCAGGTTGTGGCCTCGTCTAGATGAATTGCATTTGTCATACAACGAGAACCTCAAGGCAATCCCTCATGTTCTTGACATCATGACAGGTTTGTGCATGAGCAACACAGGAATACAAGAGATTTCTCCTTGGATCAAGAGAATCTCTCGTCTTCGTTGTCTTGTACTCAACGGATGCAAAGAGCTTTTGTCACTCCCACAGCTTCCAAGTTCATTATTACAGCTAGACGCAGAAGATTGTGAGTCTCTGGAGAGACTAGATTTCTCCTTTTTTAATCAAAAGATTGCTCTCAACTTCTCCAACTGCTTCAAACTGAATAAATAAGCGAGAGATGTCATCATCAAGACATCGACTAGTTATGTAACGATGTTACCCAGTAAATAAATGCCTAACTACTTCAATTATCAAGCTAATGGAGGTTCCCTAGTAATAAAGTTGAACGAGATGCCTTTCCCTTCACCAATGATATGGAAGGCTTGCATCTTGCTGGATTGTAAAGATGAGGATGAAGCTGCTACGCGACAAAGTGTGTATATACATCATCGGATCAAACAGAATAGCCTCGATGTGTCGTGGATTGCAACAAACCACGTTCTGTCTCGCCATTTAACGGAACATCTATACATCTTTGAATTCAAAGCAGACGTGACTTTATGCGACCTTTGCTTTGAGTTCAGGGTCAACAAAGAATGGATGATAAAAGAATGTGGAGTGCATTACCTTAATACCGGTTGATGGGTTGATACATGTAATGTTGTAGTTTTTGTGTATGATTATCAATCATCCTGTTGTGGTGGATTACGAGCAGTTATACCTTATGAATAAACGAGGAACCAATTCTCTCTACATTTAGGTTATCTTTCTAACTGAGCATCAAATCAGAATGATTATCTGGTTATTATTGTTTTATATAATCATCTTGATAACCAATAGCCTAACCACATATCTTCAAACATATCATCAGTAAGCCTCAAAAGAACAGTTACTAAAGACCAATCCTTTTACACATATCCACCATTAACAGGAATGATCTGCCCGTTGATCCATTCACCACCATCACTAGCCAAGAAACCAATAAGAGGCACCACGTCTTTGACTTCGCCGACCCTCCCAAAAGTATTCTCTGCGGCTATCTTCTCCACCAACTCTGAGCTCTTTCCTTCATAGAACATCTCAGTGGCGATGGTTCCTGGAGCAACGCAGTTTGCAGTGATCCCTGTTCCTTTGAGCTCTTTCGCAAGAATCGTGACCATTGTTTCCACTGCTGCTTTTGATGCTGCATAGGCACCGAATCCAGGCTTCAAACCTCGGGTCATGGAAGATGTGAGGAGTATGATCCGACCACCACCTCCTTGTTTGAGCCTATTGGCAGCTTCTTTGCTGCACAGAAACGCCCCTTTTGTATTGACACTACACATTCCATAAGAAACAAAGGTCAAACGGAGAGTGATTAAGAATATAAAAGTAGCAGCGAGTGAAAGAATACACCTTTAGTTGAAACTTAATTCCATATTAGACATACACATCTCAAAGAACACAAGACATGTTTTCATTTGATTCGAAATTAAGGCATACACATCTCAATAACATTGAAACAAAGAATGTATCATGTTTTCGTTTGATTCGAAATTAAGACATTCAAATCTCAGTTACATTGGAACATAGAATGAATAATGTTTTCACTGATTCGAAACTAAGACATCCAGTTTACAATAGCATTGGTAAATAGAATGTATTAAGGATTCATGGAGAGTGATCAAGAGCAGACATGTAACAATGCTTGAAACACGAAATAACTAAAGGAATCATTTTTCTAACTCAAAAAGAAAAACACAGAAACGATCACATTTGATTCGAATTCAGACATAATCATCTCACTGGGAATTTGAACAGACATAGAACTTCTCTGTATTTCTCATATTCATAGATCACTTAGGACATAGTCTGATAAAATGTAAACCAGAGAAAGAGTTTTAGGAAATAAAACTCAAATTTTCAGAACCTAGAAATTTCACTGACTATCTCTAGATATAAATCAAATGGGCAAAAGAAGAGCACATAGTGAAAGTTTCAATCGTAGGTCATAGTCAAAACCAACATGATATTGAAGAGAGATGGATCGTTAGGAGATGAGAGAGATGCCAGAGATCAAGAGGTTGTCAGAGCGAATCTTGTTAGCAGCTTCTGTTGGATGAAACCGTCCCAAAAGACATACTCTGTTGCATTATTAGTACATGTCCCTACTGATTTACGGTTGCACTCTAGTAGTTCTGTTCCACAACATGCTCTACTTGCCTCTGCAAATCCTCAACATAAAACACACACACACTAATGTCAATCCTCTTTACTAATACCAAATTGTTTAATGCTTCCTCTAACACATTCTGTAAAATTTTAAATACCAAATTCGGATGGCCTTGTGGCGAGGTCATAGAGAGGCGGCTGATAGATATCAAAGACGACTAAGTTGAGTCCAATGAGGCTTCTCTTAAGATACTGTGAACTTCTCTTAAGATACTGTGAAGTCGCATTGAGTTTGCTGTTGGAAGGAGATTGCGTCATTGTTAAGACTCTCTGTATTTCTCATCAGTGGAAGCGTTGTCACTCCTATATCCTTCTTGCTCCTAAAGAATTTAATTTCTAAAAGAAACAAGAAAAGATTCCATTTAAGTACAAATTAAACATGTAAAAGAAAGTGATGATAAAAGAGAGGAAGTTTATAGATAACCTGAATGAAGATTGGAGTAGGAGAGAGGATAAGGAGGTCGGAGAAGTCATCAGGTCAGGTGACTGCACTTCGTAGAGGAGAAGGGGATTGATATAATAGTTCTGTATGAAGTCACTGCTCCCCTCCCTGCCCTGACGAGATAAATGCCATCTGAGATTATGGAATATAATTTTTATATCTGCTTCTATATTGGAAGAAGCCCATCTTCATGCATTTTTCTATACAACTCATCTGCTTCATGCCAAAGGCGTTCCCTACAAAAGCCCGAGATCATGGTAGTGTACGATATAACATCAGGCTCAACTCCACTGAAGGCAAGGCTACAAAACAAGTCCCAAGCATCTTCCACATAACCAGCCTTGCACATTATGTGTATCATGATATTATACGTGGTAATATCAAGATCCATTCCACTCTTTCGCATATCCCGGAGCACAACCAACGCTTTCTCGGTCTTCCCGTTACTAAAAAGACCGTATAACAAAATGCTGTAGGTCCTTAGATTAGGAGGAGGAGAATCCATCCCTCTGAAAATCCCTTGAGCAGCATCCGGCTTACCCGCTTGAAAATACCCTTGGATGATAGTGTTGTAAGTGACTGTATCTCGTACCAATCCTCTTTCAGACATGTCGCGAAAGAGTTTCATCACACCGTCCACTCTCTTCGACTTGCAGAATCCGTTTATGAGAGTATTGTAAGTCACTGTATCTGGCAAACACTCTTTCGTCACCATCAACTCAAGCATTCGTTTGGCCTCATCTACGCGACCGTGCATACAAAGCCCGTTGATCATCGAATTATAAGCGAAGACATCAGGAGCTATACACCACCTATCAACCATCTCCTCGTGGAAGAGCCTCTCAGCCTCCAAAAGATTCCCTTCTTTCAAAAACGCATCGATCACCGCGGTGAAAGTGATGACATTAGGAACCACATTCCTCATCACCATATCTCTCAGAAGAAGAAGCGCATCGTCACTACACGCACCAGAACCGGTTATGAGAGAGTTGTAAGTGACAACATCCGGTCTAACTCCGTTTCTACCCATCTGCTCGAACAGATCCAAAGCGTTCTTCAACAACCTCTTCTTACAGAGACCGTCGATGATGGTGTTGTAGATAAAAACGTCGGGTTTACAGCACCCCATAGTCTCCATTTTAGCGACTAGATCTATCGCATCGAACACTCTCTTGTCGTCACGACAGAGGCCGTTGATGAGAGAGCTGAGCGTGACGACGTCGGGGTCGAAACCGAGCTTCGTCATCTTCCCGATAACGGATAGAGCGATGGAGAAACGAGAGCACCGGCATAAGGAGTTGATGACGATGTTGTAGGTGTAGAGATCGTGTCTGATTCCGTGAATCTCCATCTGGTGGAAGAGAGAGATGACGAGATGGAAATGCTTCGTTTTGGCTAGTTGGCTCAGTGGTTTGCTGAATTCGATGATGGAAGGGAGAGGTCGAGATTGTATCATGCGATAGAAGAGTTTAATTGGGTCTTCTTTGAGAACAGTTCTCTTCTTGGAAGAAGTAGAGAAAGTTCTGTAAGAGCAAGGAGGAGTTAGAGGATTACCTATATCAAGAAGAAGAAGACGCCGATGATTGAGAAAGTCCTTCGCAATTGAAATCCATATCGAAATCGATGATCTCTTCATATGATTTTTCAATGGCTAAAACCCGACTGTAATAAAACCCTATTATCCTCCGCCATAGGAGGGAGGGAGGGAGACGATGAGCGTGTTTTTTTTAACCGGTTCTATCTCGGCTTAATAAATTTAAATCAAACCGGGTTATTTGTATGGTTACTATAATTACTTTTTTTTTAATTATAATTACTTTTTTAACTATAGTTACTTTTTTAATTCATTACATTTGCAGAGAGATGGTTGTTCAACTGATGCTGAATGTGTTTAATCTGACACTAAGAATCTGCACGGAGCAGATTTTTTTTCTTTGTTGAAAGGTTTATTCAGTACTTTACCATGTGCTTCGGATGACTTTGAAACGAGACAAGCTCTTTGGAGCGTTATTGCGAGGTTAGTTGCTAGAGTTAATTAGTCTGAGATAAAACACATTTTCTCTGAGACACTACATATTGGGTTTTGCTAAGCAACTCAGATACTATAGAAGAATCAACAAGGTGTCTCTAAACTCATTCCCCTCCCAGGGAAAGTCAAGTGTGCGGACAATTGCTGCATCCACTCTTATACTCCTCTGTTTCTGTAGCTCTTACATTCTTGCACAGAGACCATAATTAGCAACAACAGATACAAAAGATCGAATTGATGTTGAAGTACAATTGGAATAATCGCGCAAGGAGACTTTGCAGGAGAATAGCATGAGTGGAGACTGCTCGGTAAACACAGCCGATGTTAAAAGGTTATCAGATTGCTGTCAAAAGATATATATATATATCAAAGTAAACTATTCTCTCCATCTCTAGCATATAAGCACTGTAACACTTGTTTGCACTCAAATACTTTTTTCAACTGATTCAGAAATTTGAGACTCAAAACACTTGTAATTGATCTTACAGTTCCATAGACTTTGATCTTGTTTATCAAGTTCCATTCAAATGTCAGATTGTAGTTTGAATTGGAAACATTCAGATTGACTTGATTCACAAGTTTCTTCTTTTCTCAATTGTAGATCAATGGAAGGGTCTTCTTAATTTAGGGGGAACCTTTCGCTTGAAAGTGTTTCAATCTTCTCTCCTTTTCATGGTCAGCCAAGGCATCATCAACATTGATATATGAAGTCACAAGCTTCAAGAAATCGCTGAGCTTTTGAACAGACATATATATATTCTGGTTAGAACTTACCTATGTTCCTCATGTTCATAGATCACTTGAGACATTGTCTGATAAAATGTAAACCAGAGAAAGAGACTGAAGAAAATATTTCTAGATAGAAATCTCGATTCTGTCTTGAAATTCAAATGGGCAAAACAACAGCACATAGTGGAAGTAACAATCTTAAGCCATAGTCAAAACCGACAATGATATTGAGAAGAAAGCAGAGAGAGATAGAGAGAGGTGGATCATCAGGAGATGAGAGAGATGCCAGAGACTAAGAGATTGTCTGAGAGAATCTTGTTAGCAGCTTCTGTTGGATGAAATCCGTCCCAGAATACATACTCAGTTGCATTAGTACATGTCCCTACTGATTTAGGGTTGCACAGTATCGATGTCTCTAGTAGTCCTGTTCCACAACATGCTCGTCTTGCCTCTGCAAATCCTGAACATTACATAAAATACACACACACACACAAATGTTAATCATGATACCAATTATACAGAACTGTTTGTACTTCCTTAAACACATTCTATAAAATTTTAAGTACCAAATTCGGATGGCCTTGTGGCGAGATCATAGAGAGGCTGATAGATATCAAAGACGACTAAGTTGAGTCCAATGAGGTTTCTCTTAAGATCCTGCGACGTCGCATTTAGTTTGCTGTTGAAGGAGATTGCGTCGTTGTTAAGACTCTCTGAGCATCCACCCTCGTGTGGACCAGCCACTGTTATGGCCGCTGGTAAACATCCCAATGGTGGAAGTGTAGTCACTCCTATCCTTCTTGCTCCTAAAGAATATAAATTCTAAAAGAACAAGAAAAGATTACTAAGGATTAGGTTAAGTACATTAAACAAACAAATGAAAGTGACGACCACGGGGACGAAACTAATATTACATGCCTTCTGGTATTAGAAAAAAAAAAAAGATAAAAGGAGAGTAGGTGTAGGAATAACCTGAATGAAGTTGGAGTATGAGAGGATAAGGAGATCGGAGAAGTCATCAGGTGACTGGACTTTGTAGAGGAGAGGGTTGATATAGTAGTTCTGTATGAAGTCACTGCTCCCTGCGCTGACCACATAAATGCCATCTGAGATTATGGAAGTGGCGTTTGCATTACTGGAAGTGGCGATTTCTTGGATTCGGTTTATGTAGTCTTTGTAATGTTCCAGCTGTTGCGGTAATGATATTGCACTCTTCATGAAAAAAAGTGCAATCAGTTTAAGAGAAAAATAATACAGAAACAGAGGTGGTGGTAAAACATAAAGTTGAGGTGAATATGGTACTAACGTAGAGCTTGGCTGTGCCATCGTAATAACCAGAAGCTGCAGAGGCAAAGTTAGCTCCAATCAAAATGTTTCTGCCTTTTGCCTTTTTGCTTAGATAAGCTTGTGGGTATGATGTGAACCCAAGATTCTCAGCTGCACAAACACACACACAACTTCAAATGATTAATATTGTATTTGGATTATGTGTATAGTGTATGCATGTATTAACACATGAACAAATATCGATGGAATTGCATGTACATTAGCTCTATGTATGTTTGTACTGCATGCAAATAGAATCCAACAATTAGGTTCCTTATTCACTATTTTTGGTCAGCTAGTTTGTTTTTAATCTAGGTTGGAGTAATCATCAAGTGACGGCTCTTATTTTTTTTTTATGTAGCATGATGTTTTCAGGATCCTATATTTCAATTTCTCTTTATATATGCTTCTCTAGTATAGGTGATTTTATAACAATTACTCTCAGGAATTAACTACATTATTATGCAACTAGATGATTTTGACTACATGCATAATGTATTGTGGGTATATAACATATGCTGTTCAAAAGGTAGTTTATTTCAAATAATTTCATGTGTGTATATGCATGCATGGAAGTATACATTCATCATGCTTCTTGCAATTAGCTGCATGTATCACTCAAAATTTATGGACAAAAGAAAAAGAAAAATGGTACCGGTGAAGTCAGTAGCTAACTTTCCATTGCAGAAGCGTCCGGTGGGTGTATGGGTTGTGAAATCTCTTCCATATGGAGGGAAATTAGCTTTGACGATGGTGTAGATATGGTTGTTGTTTCCCACATCAACCACCGAGTCACCAAATATGAACAACGATGGAACCAGTGGCTGTGCCTTCATCACCACAATTACCTCAAGAACCATTAAAGATCCAATAACCACATAAAGATTAAACACACATCCTACCAACTCTTTCGAGGAGCCCATCGTCTTTTACAAAGATAATTGTTAAAATAATGATGATGGTGGTGGTGGTGATGTATATTTGTTTCTGCTTTGGATGCTTATCTGAGTAGCATGAGAGTTTGTATGTAGTTTTGCATGCGATGGTGTTTATATACTACAAAAACTTGGGTGATTGTATTAAATGTAACATAATTAGGTGAAGTATTTATGTGTCTTGTTTATATACACACAACGCAGTGGTGATATGTCTCTATTGGCCTGAAAAAGTGGAACACTTAGCAGAGAGACTCATCGATCAAGAAAGTAGTTGCGAGGGTCGGGCATTGAATTGGAGCTTCACAATTATACTAGTTATAAGTTACGTTATGCGTGCCATTTATTTGATTCCAACACTTGTCTTCCGCATTACGATTCATGCACACAACACACGTAGATATGTAGTTAATTACATTAGGTGTTCCATTTATATATCTTCGAATATCTACTCCTCTCCCGGAAACACATTAGAGCTCCCTTTTCCTTTGGTTTTACCCCTCAATTCAACTTAAAAAATTAAAACCATATATCGAAGTGAGGACTATCTTCACGCTTAGTTGAGCACAAATATTGATCTTTATATTCTTGTCTATTGGTGTCTTGTTTTTGTCCGACCAGTTGTCTTTGTGTGTTCCATATTAGGACTTGATCTTCTGAGTGCTTTCACCCATGTGGTGTGGTGTGGTGTGGTGTGGTGGCACAAAAAGACCGGCCACGGAATAACAACGCGATGAAACATTCGCTTTGTCCTAAATTTTAATATGTGGTGTGGTCTAATCTTAATAACTTCAAATTGCAAAAATAAAACTATTATTTCAAACTGTTTATGTTTAAATTTGAGGACCGATCCGATAGAAACTAATGAACATACTTTTTCCAACTCTTTTGCATTAAAATAAAACTTTATAATAATTTTTGGTAATTTTTGGAGTAAACCGGACTAACAGTTTTGGGATGAACTTGGTTAAAAACTTTGAACTGATTGGAAAATGGAAACCAAACCAAAATCAATTAACAAAATTTGTAAATATCTCTATATTATTATTTGAGAAATCACTATTCCATGTGCTGACGTTGAAATTTTTAAAATAGTTAATTACAATGTTATCCAAAGAACTAAAAATATTATGTATAATGTCATTGATAAGATTTTCTATTTTTAATTTTCCTATTTAGTTAATAATATAATTTTTTGAAAAATAGTTTCCTTCTTACTATAATCTTTCCAAAATATAAAAATCGAAATATCTACAAAATTAATATTTGCTAAAACGTGAATCTATAAACGTGAAAGGAGAAAAAGTGAATTAAAAATGTTGTTTAATAAAAATGAATTCATAAATGTTAGCAAAAGTGAATTCATAAACGTTTGTAAAAATGTATTCATAGAAGTGGATTCATAAACATTTGGTAAATAAAAGTGAATTCATAAACGTTTGTAAAAATGTATTCATAGAAGTGGATTCATAAACATTTGGTAAATAAAAGTGAATTCATGTTTACATTTGTTTCAAAAAAAAATTGAAATCAGAAAAAGTTAGTTTAATATAAGTTTGTTCATTATAAACGTGAACTAATATTTGTTTCATAATTAACGAGAATTCAGAAAAATTTCTTTAATAACAAAGAGTTTAGAGATTTGTTTTTAAAAATATTAATGATATTATTTAAAATAATATTAAAATATTAAGGAAACAACTGAACTGAAAATATATATATCTATACTATTATTTATGAAGTAAATTGGCTTACTTATCAATTTCTCCATATTATTAGGTGATTTTTGCGTAAGTGTCAGTATTTATTGTTTAATTGTCATATATTTTCTATAATTTTAGGTAATTTACTTATTTGTTATTTTTAAATAATTTAGTCTTTTTTAATATTCTACATAATCTATATTATTATTTATTGAAATATGAAAACTATTCATATTTTGAAACATGAAAACTATTCATATTTTGAAACAAATGTTTTTTTTTTAATCTAAAACTACTTATACAGTAACGGGGAGAGTATTTATTATTACATGGAAACCGTCTTATATAGTATGAAAGGTACATAACTCACTTCACCTACATTCAACTCCTTTAGCTAAATCTAAAGTTGTCAAGCCTTCAAGAATCAACTCACTTGTGGTTCCAGGCATCTTCTTCTTAGACCGCCTCCACCTCAAGAAAAACACAACCATGTACACAGCAATAATGATTAATACGGAGACTGCACTAGTGGAGAAGTACCACAATGTATCTGGAGATATAACCGACATGGACACCAAGTACGAAACATATAAAGGCACTGCTATCCACATGAACCACCATACATAGCCTTCGCCAGCTGGTAACAAACAGAACGCCATGAAAACCGCTCCAACGAAAGCCATACTATTCACACTCCGAAGAACATAGAAATATTTATGATTCATCACTGTGGTACCAACACTCTTCTTACTTTCCTCAGCTGCATTTTCTTGGTATACACCACCTGGTGGTTGCAAAGCTGTTTGATAAGTAGTTGTGATTATAAGTGCGGCTATCACTAGAAGCGCAGCTCGTGTTCCTTCTGATGTCTGGTTTCTATACCGTGCTGTCAGCGTGAGCAAATGCTCTGTGAAACTAATCGGAGATCTCAAGATTTCAGACACTTTTTTAGGTTCTGGCAGAGAGTTTCCGCTCTTACCTCCCGATTTTCGAACCATGTTTTCGATGTTTCTGTTCGTGTGATGTCCCCCCTGGTTCGGTAAGATATCTAGAGCTGTTAAACCGCTCCGGTTATGAATGTTCAGGTTAACCGCATGACATTTTACCAACAGCTTTACTGCTTTGAATCTGTTGTGATATGCTGCGACGTGCAAGGCTGTGTTACCGTCTTGATCACGTTTGTTTACAAATTGCATCTCTAGCGATTCGGCGTCTTCTTGACGCAGTCTCTGAACCCATCCTAAGAGTACCTCAAGCTCTTCGTACCTGTCGTTTAGAACCGCGATGTGTAGAGCGGTTTCACCGTTGACGTTTGCATCTCTAATGCAACCAGGACAAGCTAAGAGAAACTCTGTCATGAGATCAGTCTCTCCTCTTCTCACTACTTGATGAAACGGCGTCGTACCTTCATACAAAAGCAAACTATTTCAACTTCCGAAAAAAGGAAAAAGGAAAACAATGAAATCAAGTAAAATGGTTGGGAAAGAGAGATATATGGTTAGTAATGATAACAGAGTTATACGCACCTTCTCTTCCTCGAAGGCGAAGAAGGTCAGGATCAACCTTGAGTAAACTTAGAACCAACCGTGTTTGACCTTCTTCTATAGCAAGATGCAATGGACTTAACCCATTCGTGTTAAGTTTTCTAGCAAATGATGGCTTTAGATTCATAATCTCCATGGCTAAAGGAAGGTTCCCAGAAGCAGAAGCTACATGAAGAGGAGTGTTGATGAACGGTACTGCATCAATACTTTCAAGAATGTATGGATTCTCGTGGATAACCTCATACAATTCATTGATGTTTCCGATTTGAGTGGCAACTATCAATCTTGGATCCATTGGAGAAATGTCAAGGAGAAGAAGAAGAAGAAAGAACCCTCTATTGAAGAAATGATAAAACGTGGATTACTTTGATAATATATGGATTTTTATCGTATGAAAAAATATACAATATGAATATGATCCATCATTTGTTTAATGAAATGGGTTTGATTTGACTTTGCCTCAAGCCAATAAAAGACAAACACTACATGAACTCAGAAAGAGACTACAAAAGTCTTCTCTGGGGTTACAAGAAGTTATGAGTCTTATGACTTGGTCTAATAATCTAGGAGAAACTCACCCTACCACCAACCCAATACGTTTTATCAATCTGAATACATTTTACTAAATCAACGGCACTTTAATATTGGTTTCTTTTCTTTTTTGACTTTTGACAAGAAACCTCCTCATATAAGTTTGTTTCGGATAAAACTCCCTAAACTAAAAATTTAATGTAAACTCTTAAACTGACTTTAGTTAAAAGATTAGATCCTCTTTATACAGAACAGGTAAGACAAACCGGTGGTATTGGTAGATTTTCAGTTTCAGAGCTTTAAGGGTTTTAAACAAGGCTTTTTGGTTTAGTCTCGGTTTAAATATAGTTGGTTTGTGTAAAAGGGACAAGCTATTTTGCACTCATATAACAAAAATTTGTACGTTGTAGCCTAGGCATAGACGTTCGGTTTTCAGTTTGATTCCAGTTTGTTTTCTTTGTTTTTGGTTTTTCGGTTCTAAAATATAGGAAATCATTCAGTTATTTTTGAAATTCTGTCCGGTTTCGGTTCGGTTATATTAGTTTTTGGTTTAATTTGGATAACAATGTTAAAAATTGGTTCATATCCAATAAAATTTTGAGTCCCATTCAGTTTCAGTTTGTTTCTATGGATTTTCGGATAATTTAGGATAATTGAGGTTAAAATCTGGCTTTTAGTTTTTTAAATAAAATATCGAATAATTCAGATAATTTTAATTATTTCAGATAAAATATTGAGAATTTTTTCAATTAATTTTAAATATTTCGGATGAAAAATATTTGGATAATCCATTTTGATAGTTCAGTTTATACATAGTATTTTAAAAATAAATATTTGGTAAAAAGATTTTGACAACAAAATGAAGAATCTATCTAAGGATATGCTCCAAGTTGGAAACTCAGAATCTATGTAGACAACATTTGTAGGATGAATATTTGGTAATTTTAAAACTAAATATAATCAATATTTTAAGATATATGAATTGTATTCTGGATATTTAGATACCCATTCGATTTTCGGCTTGGTTTCAGTTTTTCTGATTCTAAAAATATAAAATTATTAGAATATTTATAAATATCAGTTCGGTTTCAGATTTGTTTTTTTTTGTTCAGTTCTGAATTGGTTTTTGGTTTTTGGTTAATGGTTTATATAGGCATTTGTAGCCTATGAGAGAGAGCATTGTAAATTTTTTTTTTCTCTGAACACAATTGTTCAACAAAACTGACAGCGTGACAGAAGCTATTCCTACAAGTGGCATCAGACTTGCGAAATGAAAGAGTCAACCTAACAGATCTTATGGAAGTAGCAAAATTTAATATGGAGACGTTGAAAGACTAGTATGTTTGCAAATTTAACATTCACTATATTTTAATCCGCGTTTTCAAAACACGTATATATTTTCCTTTGCAACTCTCATATAAATGTATCAAATATTTGTAAGTTCATATAATATATATATATACATATATATTATTGAACTTTCATGTTTCATGTAAGTAGAATAAGTTAAATCAGCAAACCATTATATCATTCTATTCATAACAATGTCGACGTGAATACTTAATCATGTATTCTCTAAGTTTTAAACTTAAAAATATTTATCATATTTTACATTACAAAAGATGACATGTTAAATAACATGATTGAAAGAATTGAGAAATACAAAAGAAAAACGAAAAATAGCAACACCGGTTCTGGTTTATTTGGTGTTACATCATGACAATTATTAAAACTGAAAATAGAAGTCAAGAAAACTTAGAGATACGATCCAATGTTTGAAGAGTTGATGTCAAATAGTTTTGGATTCTCTGATTGACGAATTATTTTTTTGTAGTTATTCTAATGAAATAAATTTGTGACATTAAGTTGATCACGATTAGATCTAATCGAGAAAATAAATATGTAATGTGAAGAAAATGAATTTATCTGAGATTTGTAGATGAGGCAACTGTTTGGTTCACAGGAAAAAGCTGAAGAAAATGAAGAATGATCAAATCATATGTTCCTTCAGAGGAAGAATCATTATAATAGTTCATCTGCACATAAACCAAAACCAGAATCAGCAAACGAAAACTGCATATATATATCCATTAGACATTATTTGAGAAGTGATTTGCCACATATGCTCACTACAATTACTTTCATAAATATATGTAACATGACTACTAAAATTGATGACATGACTTATGATTAAATATGACATAAACAATTACATTAATCGTTGATTTATATTTTTGGTAAACCTTTTAGATTATGGTAATAATTCATACAATACATTTAATGTTGATTTATATTTTTCGTAAACTTTTTAGAATATGATAATAACTCATACCTTTTATTGTCAACAACAACACCTAATACATCCCCCTATATATTAAAAGAGAAGTCGATTTGCCAGATGTCACTCATACAGAACTTTTCAGATAAATTCTCTTAATCTTATTGGTTGATTTTTTCGAATTTATGTTTTTCTTTTTTTTTAATCATCGACATTCGTCTAAAGGAAATACATATTAAACACTTACATATTAAACACTTAACTTTTGTGTTTAATCATCGACATTCCTCTAAAATTTTAAGGTAAATCTAAAATCATTTAAGATCACTTGCAATATAATATAAAAAATATTAAAAATAACAATTTATGGCAATTAATTCTCGAACTATAGAAAGATTAATAATGTTTTATTTATTACTTTTAATATTTATAAACTATAAAATAAAATGAACAAATTTTTATATAATAAAATTATAATAGTTTTATATTTTACTTGATGAATTTTATTCAGATATAATTATATAATAACTATTTTAATATTACAAAATCCAAACATTTTTTGTTAATATTATTTTTAAATTATTTATTGTTGTTTACAGGATAAATTTATCATAATTTTAAAATATTTTATAAAATGATATAAATTGTTTATAAAAATGTAAATCCTACTATACATTGAGAATCACATAAGTGATTTTTTCTTACGTGTCGATCATAAATAAACTCTTAAAACTGTTATAATTTGATTATTTTTAATTTTATTTATTATAATTATATCTGAAAGGAAAAGATAATTCAATTACCAATTAATATCACTTTCCAAATAATTTACATAATAATAGCAATAATTATTTATGGTAACTAATTGTTGAAACTATGAAAAAGTAATAGTGTGATCAAATTTGTATATACTTATAAACTACATAAAATAATAAACAAAAATGTTTATTTGAATTGATAAAATGATTTTATATTCGCATAGAAAGCTTTATATTTATATTACTTGCGCAAGTTGAAAGTAACTTATGAATAGTTTAAATGTAAGTTACCTTATTTAAAAAATAAATTGCTTGCGCAAGTTACTATCACATTTATTGAAAATTTTAATGCCAATTTACCTTAATGTTTCTAAATTCTTAATTCGTTTGTAATGACTAGGGGTGGGCATATCGGTTTAGTTTCGGGTTCGGTTTGGTTTGGTTAGTTTGGGTTTTATAAAATTCAACCCAATTAAAACCAAAGTAGCTTTGGTTTGGGTTTGGTTCGGGTTTAGTTCGGTTTGGTTTAGTTCGGTTTGGTTAGATTTAGTTCGGTTTGGTTTTGATTTAGTTCGGTTTACTTTATTATGGTGTAGTTTGGTTCGGTGTAGTTCGGGTTGGTTATAAAATATGATGGCTAATCAAATTAACGTAAAAAGACTTGTAAGCATTCCAAAATCTATAAACTAAAACACTATTTGCATCTACCTTTTTGTTTTTATTGATCCTGTTATAACTATGTTACATAATTTTACTTTTAGATAATGGAAATTGGAGAAGATGAACGAGACAAGACGACTACGGTATAGATGCTTATAGTTTTTAGATTTTGTTTTCAGTACAATCTTTAGGTATTAGAATTAGAGAATATATATAATAGTATTATTCATTTATTTGAATCATATTTGAATTTTTTAAGAATATATGGAAGTTAAGAAAACGTGGAAAACGAAACTTTAACTAAAATTTACAATATGTTAATACATATATATATATATATATATTGGGTTTATCGGTTTGGTTCGGTTTAAAACCAAACCAAACCAACCATTCGGGTTGAGTAAAACATGAACCAATTGGGTTATGCAAAGAACACGGTTTGGTTTGGTTCGGTTTAACTTCTGTTGGGTCGGTTCGGTTCGGTTCGGTTTGGGTTTTTTGCCCACCCCTAGTAATGACTTACCTTAATAGAAAATAACTTTCTTTAATCTATTTCAATATTTATTGTGAAAAATAAATATACAAACGTCATTTATGTTTGAAACGTGGATAGTATAAAGTTACCTTACTGAGAATAACCATTTCTTGCGCAAGTTAGTATCACATTAATTCCACTTTTAAATCTTTCTAAATTGTGTTCATTCGTTTTTAATTACTTACCTTATTGTGAAAAAAAATATTCGAGATTCTATGACTACTAATATCTCATATGCTCTCATAAATAAATTTTATATACTCGACATTCTATAAATCATATTTCACCAAATAGGTTACAATCTCCACTCTCTATCTTCTATATTATTATGTTATTAGTAGGTTATACAAATCGAGTATGAAGGTTGATTTTTATCTTTGTCAAAACACAGTATTCTTGAAGCAATGGAAAACATGAAGAAAACAATTTCTGAAGCAAGATCGGTAAATATTTTATTTTTTTTATTTTCCCAAAAGTTTTCATTTTGCTTAAAAACTAATTCAAATATGATTTCACTACAAATTTATTGGAACTTAAATTAATCATAATATGCTGGAACGTGCGTGGTTGTTGCTATAATTGAGGCTATTGATTTGGAAAAACCATGGTATTACACTGCCTGCAATTTTTTGCAAAGAAAAATGGTCAGACAAGGAGATGCTTTTGAGGGAAATGTGCAACATCTTCAACAGAATCCTCTATATAACTGCAAAACATGCAAAAAGGATGTTCAACATGCTATTCACTGGTATGGCCGTTTATATTCATTAATCTTGCTACCTTTCTAATCTCATATTATTATATGTTCTGAAACAAATTAAAATTGTTTATTTTTAGTTACTACTTGGTTGTACGTGTCTCTGATAAATCAAAAGGAGAAGCCAAGTTTTTGCGTTTCAACAATATTGCGGAGAAACTCATTAGGAGACCTGCATTTGAGTTAGTACAAGAGGTTGCTCAGGTATTTCCTTCTTTTCTAATATATATTAAAGAATACGATATTTCTATATATTTATTGAAATATTTAAATACTTTTTACAGGAAAATCTACATTTTCTACTTCAATCTCTAACTGATTTAATTGAGAGGAGACTTCTATTTAAGATCACTATCGGAGGTTATGGTCAAAAAGAACAAAATTCAGCATATGTTGTTGATTTAGTGGTTGACGATATACACTTAATTCAACACTTTTATCCACATGTAATATTTGTTTATAGTTATAACTTAAAATTATTTATATGCAGTATATGTTCTAACCAAATAATTGTTTTGTGCAGCCACATGTTGTGATTTTTAATGATTATGAGTCGGAAGAGGACTGAGTATTTAAGCGGTGATGGTAATCCAAAAGAAAGGAAGAAAGTTGAAGTCCATTATGCACGTGAAAGTGGAAGAGTTTAAGAAATGATTTGTTTTTGTTGTCTTCAAATTTCATTATTTTTTCCATTGTCTCTGTTTTTGGTTTTATAGTTATGAGCATGAATTATGAGCTGTCATTTGATTCGTTTTCATAAACAGCTCCTTTAATCTATTTTTGTTTCCACATTATAGCAAATTTATTCCTTGGTGGTAAATTTAAAAACCAATCACTAGAAACTGTTTTTCAGATGGTTTTAATTCTTTGGCTTACAAAATATAATGAATAGCATTTACTCAACCAATATTTAACACGGTTAAACTTATTATTATTCTTTGGCTTAAAAAAAATATCAACCTACACATAAATAGGCATGGCTGGTAGTTTTATTGACTATATCTAAAGTCATAAAATAAGGTTAACCTTATATGTTAAACTTCCAAAAAAAATCATAATAAATCATGAAACAATGTAAAAGAAGATAGTACAGCATTATATTGTCATAAAGTGTTTTCCAATAAATATCATATTTACTTGCGCAAGGAATAGATAGTAACATGGTAAGAATTTGATAAGGAAACTTTATTTGGCAAGAAAGGATTGTACGTATAAAATCGAAGATGTTATAACGTAATGGTCATGGATCGATCTCTATTATATTTTGGCGAAGAGGTCGGCTTGTGAACTCTATATCTTCGATTTTCTTTTAAACTATATTAGTTTATTCAAGTCTTTTTTCTAACTGCATACGATTCAATCTATAGGTAGTGTTTTGGTATTACTGAAAACAGAAGAATTCGATTTTGAGTGGGAAGCATGAAGAGAAATAATCCGTTTTTAGACACTGGGAATAAATCACAGAAGAAAAATAAACAGGGTATGTTCTACTGAAAAATAAATAAATACTTAGACATCGTGCGAAGCTCAAGGTTGGTGCTCCTATCAATTTTTGAAGCTCAAGGTTGGTGCTCCTATCATGTGTCTTCGTAACTGTGATGTTGCATATGGCTTATGTAATGGTACTAGGCTAATTATTACTCAGTTATTACCCCATGTGATAGAAGCTAGAATTATAACCGGAAACAATATTGTTGGAGACAAGGTTTGGATCCCTAGAATGTTTGTCACACCACCTGACACGAAGTTTCCCTTCCGAATGCGTCGAAGACAGTTTCCAGTTACATTGGCTTTCGCGATGACTATCAACAAAAGTCAAGGTCAAACACTGGAAAATGTTGGTTTGTTTCTGCCTAGGCCAGTCTTCTCTCATGGTCAGCTCTACGTTGCACTTTCAAGAATTAAGTCGAGATCTAGATTAAAAATCCTAATAACTGGTAAAGAAGGAAAGCCTCACACAAAAACACTGCATTTTGTCTACAAACAAGTTTTTCAGAATATTCCGTAGTCAGGATACGTAATTTTAATCTGCTTTTTTCCAATAATTTTTTTAAAAATATATAAACTGTTACAATTTTTTTATTATTTGCTAGATGGTTAATGCTGAGTTAGCAGACCGATTGTATTTGATTACCATCCAGTTTTCTGACTATTTCGATGATGGTATATCAATTTAATATTATTTTCTGTTCAATAAAATTTAGAATTTTATAAACCTATCAAATTTAGTTAATCCGTCCAATTGCGTACAAAATTTAATAATTTTTTTGCAGGTTTCTAATGGATTTTATTTTCTTTATCGAGAATTGTACTTCATAATTTATATTATTTATGGATAATATTTTGAATTTTATTATATTTTCCATTAATATGTTTACATTAATTTTAAGATAAATTTAAACATAATAATATTATACACCTAAAATTAAGAATTACAACATATATACAATACAATTATAATTAGTGATAATATAAAATATGTTACTTCTAAAACTATACACTATTTAATCAATATTTTGAATAAAAGTATCTTCTTAAACACACAAATTAAAAATCAACGTTGCAATTATACATACACACAATAACTGCCTCTTCATACTGAAGTTACTTTGTTCCCTCTCGTCCATGTCAAAGGCAGAGTACCAGCATTTCTCCATGGCTGATGCTTTCTCCCAAAGATGATTGTATTATGATGTAAAATCTGTTACTTCTAAAAATATACACTATTTATTCCATATTTTGAATTTTTTTATGCCCGCACAGGGTTCGGACCGGTCACCTAGTTATCACTAAAATAAATGTATTCAAATATGACATAACAAAGTTTGAAATATTATTTAGTTCTATTTTTATAATTATGAAAGTTTTATTACTAAAATTTTCAAAAATTTCTACAAATTTTTTTTTAATTATAAATTTTAATTGTAAAATCACTATTTCTATTTTTATTTCTATTTATTATAAATACTATTTAATTTTAATATTTTTATAGTTATACAAGTTTTATATCAATTTTTATTATTTTATATAAGTTGATTTAATATATTTAACCAAAATAAATAGATAAAATTTATCTAAGATTATAATTTTAAATATATGCATCTATATTTGGGCAATTCTCCTAAGTAGACATTTTTATGTTTTATCACAAAAATATCTCTCAAGGAGGAAAATGACCAAAATGTTTCATTTAAGAGGCAAAATTTTATACCCTATATATATAAATATAAAAATAAAATAAAGATAAAAATAATTTTTTTTAAAAAAATTATTAGTTTATAGTTTTGAATTATATGTTTTAATTGAACTTTTATAAATCATTTTTTCGATTTTTTTCAAATTTTCTTTTTGAAATTCGAGAATGATTTTTGAAACTATTTTTCAAAATTTTAGTATTAATTGTTTATGTTATAAAATTATAAACCTCTATCCCAAAATCCTAAGGTTTAGATTAGTTAACTCTAGGGGTTTAAGTGTTTATTTATCTCTTTAATAAAATATTTTAGTCATTTTGATTTTTAGAGGCTATATTTATAACAAAAAAAAATTTATGACTATTCTAGAGAATTTCTCTATATATTTTTAAATATGATTTAAAATAGACAAAATTATATGTTTAGTTAAATCAAATTTATATTGAAAATGTTGAAAAGAAAATAATAAATCAAAAATATTAATATAATTTTATTTTTAAATTTAATTAAAATTAAAATATTATTACTGCACATGGTGGTGCAAGAAAACACCTAGTTTTATTATATATCTATTTTATCGAATAGTTAAAAATATTTAAGATAATATAGATCAATTACATGTGTCATATATTGATCATTTCACTATATGATCCTATCATATTTTTTATGTTACAACTAATTTTTGAACTAAAAAACAATTCATTGATCAAAATAAAATGATTATTAATTAATTAAAAATGTAATATATATACATTATACATCCCGGAATTAAAAATACGAAATTATTATTATTAATATAAAAAAATAGAAGTGGATAAAAAATACAAAGGCGACGAATTTGTGTGTGTGTTGTGTCTGAAACTCCCTCTAATCTTCTTCATATCCTCTCTCGATGAGTTTCACGAGAGCAAGCCTCTTCGATTTCCCTCTTCTTAAACCACTCGTTCTTTCTCATCATACCTCCCCTGTTTTCGCTTCTAGACGTAAGTCTCCATCTCAACGCTCATATGAATTTAATCAAACGAAACTAAAATTCACTGTAATGCACAGCTAGTAGAAGCTTATCCTAGCTTAATGTGGATTCTTCTCTAAAGTGTTTAACTTTGAGTTTTGGGTCTCGTTTCTTGATCTTAACAGTCCAATTTGGTTCCAAAGTCTTTCTCTTGACTCTGGCTTTGTGATGGGTTTCAGTATTCTCTATGTAGTCCGTGGCTAATTTCTGTACTCAGTTTCTTAAGTTGAACTGGATTCTTCTATAAAGTGTTTGACTTTAGGAGTTGAGTCTCGTTTTTCTGATCGTAGTGTATCTCACAATGAAGCTAATTTGATTCAAAAGTGTTTCTCTTGAGCCTGGTTTTGTAATGGGAATGAAGTTTCGGTCGGTTGTTTGGTTTACCATTTAACTTGACTTATTTGGTTGATTGATAGAGTAAAGTTGTCAACTTTTGTGTATTCTCTTCCTTCTTGTTGTTGCTTTGGTCTTCCGGATATGCAATTCTCATGTCTCCTCTTCGTGACGTTTGCAGGTTTTGTTACCAGACCCATTCCGGGTCTTTCACCTGCTGTCTTGTTGCCGACAAGATCAACTCAGATTATTGCAAAGAGCTCATCAGGTTCTGCACTTTTATTGTTTTTTTAATGATTCATTGCTTCTTAGAATGTCAGTGTTCTGGAGGAATGAAAATATCGTTTACTTTTGTGTATTTCAGTAACAGTACAGCCTGTGTCTGAAGACGCTAGTGAAGATCATCAGTCCAAAGATGTTAGTGGAGATTCAATACGGAGACGTTTTCTTGACTTCTATGCCTCTCGTGGCCATAAGGTGCTTCCAAGTTCCTCTCTTGTACCAGAAGATCCTACCGTCTTGCTAACTATCGCTGGAATGCTTCAGTTTAAGCCTGTTTTCCTTGGAAAGGTATTAAACATTAATCCAATTCCACCGCTGTTTCGAGACTGTTTCTTCAGAGACTTGTTTTTAAAAATGCTGCAGGTACCAAGAGAGGTTCCTTGTGCAACAACCGCACAGAGATGCATACGCACAAACGATCTGGAGAACGTTGGAAGAACGGCCAGGCACCATACCTTCTTCGAGATGCTTGGGAACTTCAGCTTTGGTGACTACTTCAAGAGAGAAGCGATCAGATGGGCATGGGAGCTGTCCACTGCAGAGTTTGGCCTACCTGCTCACAGAGTTTGGGTCAGCATCTACGAAGACGATGACGAAGCTTTCGAAATCTGGAAGAATGAAGTCGGTGTGCCTGTTGAACGGATCAAGAGAATGGGCAAAGCTGACAACTTCTGGACCAGTGGACCAACCGGCCCTTGCGGTCCCTGCTCAGAGCTATACTATGACTTCCATCCTGAGAGAGGGACTGGTGATGATGTTGACCTTGGGGATGATTCCAGGTTCATTGAGTTCTATAATTTGGTTTTCATGCAGTACAACAGGACGGAGGATGGGTTGCTTGAGCCTTTGAAGCAGAAGAACATAGACACTGGTCTTGGCTTGGAGCGTATAGCTCAGATCCTTCAGAAGGTTCCAAACAACTACGAGACGGATTTGATATATCCAATCATTGCAAAGGTTTTGGAGTTGGCGAATATCTCATATGACTCTGCAGATGAAAAGGCAAAGACAAGTTTAAAAGTGATAGCAGATCACATGAGAGCAGTTGTCTATCTCATATCAGACGGTGTTGTGCCTTCAAATATTGGCAGAGGTTATGTAGTTAGGAGGTTGATTAGAAGAGCTGTTCGCAAGGGGAAGTCTCTGGGGATAGATGGAGATGCAAAAGGTAGTTTGAAGGGAGCTTTTTTACCAACAGTTGCTGAGAAAGTGATAGAGATGAGCACTTATATCGATTCAGATGTGAAACAAAAGTCCCCACGCATCCTTGAGGAGATTAGGCAAGAGGAGCTTCACTTCAAGAAAACTCTGGAAAGAGGGGAGAAGTTACTTGAACAAAAGCTTCAGGATGCCTTGTCAACATCTGATAAGCCATGTATATCTGGAAAAGATGCGTTTATTCTGTATGACACATATGGTTTCCCTGTGGAGATAACAGCAGAAGTGGCTGAAGAACGTGGAGTCAGTATAGATATGGATGGTTTCGAAGTGGAGATGGAGAATCAGAGGCGTCAATCACAAGCTGCTCACAATGTTGTGAAACTGACGGTTGAAGATGATGATGAAATCACGAAAGACATTGATGATACTGAGTTTCTTGGATATGACAGTCTCTCTGCTCGTGCTGTGGTGAAAAGTCTTTTGGTTGGTGGGAAGCCTGTGATAAGGGTTTCTGAAGGAAGTGAGGTGGAGATTCTGCTTGACAGGACTCCGTTCTACGCTGAGTCAGGAGGGCAGATCGCAGATCATGGTTTTATGTATGTTAACAGTGATGGGAGCCAAGGTGATGCTGTTGTTGAGGTGAGTGATGTGCAGAAGTCTCTTAAGATTTTTGTTCACAAGGGAATTGTGAAAAGTGGAGCTTTGGAAGTTGGCAAGGAGGTGGAAGCAGCTGTAGATGCAGACTTAAGACAACGAGCAAAGGTGTGTTTAAATTTATCTTATTATTTTATCGATTTATATAATATTTTGAATCTGTCTAATCTGGGACCAAAAAAAGAAAAAAAATTAGTTATCATGTTTATTAACTATTGATCTCTTCCTTTTGTCAACTTTTCAGGTTCACCATACGGCCACACATTTGCTGCAATCAGCACTTAAGAAAGTAGTAGGACAAGACACATCACAAGCTGGTTCATTAGTAGCTTTTGACCGCCTCCGGTTTGATTTCAATTTTAACCGGCCTCTACATGATGGTGAGCTTGAGGAAATCGAATGCTTGATCAATAGGTGGATTGGTGATGCTTCACGTCTTGAAACAAAAGTCCTTCCTCTTGCTGATGCTAAAAGAGCTGGAGCCATTGCAATGTTTGGTGAAAAATATGATGACGAGGTAGGAGAAAGAGATGTCAAAATATTTGAAGTTTGTTTCTAAGTTGATTTGGCTTGACTAAGAGAGCCTTTACATTAATTGCAGGTTCGTGTAGTAGAAGTTCCAGGTGTCTCCATGGAACTTTGTGGTGGTACTCACGTTGGAAACACTGCAGAGATACGAGCCTTCAAGATAATCTCAGAACAGGGCATTGCATCTGGAATCAGGCGTATTGAAGCAGTTGCAGGTGAAGCATTCATTGAATACATAAACTCGCGAGATTCTCAAATGAAACGTCTATGCTCCACTCTAAAGGTATTCCGCTTCTAGGAGAGTAAATCTTTCCATGTTTGAAGAAGATATGTTTTAACTCAACAAACAAGGTAGTAGTTACATTTGACTTTTAACTAATTTTGTTTGTTTGGTTTTAATCTGAAGGTGAAAGCAGAGGATGTTACAAACAGAGTTGATAATCTTTTAGAGGAGCTGCGTACTGCTAGAAAAGAAGCATCAGACTTGCGCTCAAAAGCAGCGGTTTATAGAGCATCTGTCATATCGAACAAAGCATTTACTGTAGGAACTTCACAGACAGTACGGTAATGAAATCTATTGTTATTTGCTAAAATGGTTTATATAGTTTCAACTAATATCTTTCTGTGAATGTTTTGATTCTTGTAGAGTGCTGGTTGAGTCGATGGATGACACAGATGCTGACTCCTTGAAGAGTGCAGCCGAGCATTTGGTAAGCACACTTGAAGAACCAGTGGCTGTAGTACTAGGATCATGTCCAGACAAAGACAAGGTTAGTTTGGTGGCTGCATTCAGTCCAGGAGTAGTGTCTCTAGGAGTCCAGGCAGGGAAGTTCATTGGTTCCATAGCTAAGTTGTGCGGAGGAGGAGGTGGTGGGAAGCCTAATTTCGCTCAAGCAGGTGGCAGAAAGCCTGAGAATCTCTCGAGTGCATTGGAGAAAGCTCGGGAAGAACTTGTGGCAACTCTATCTGAAAAGCTTGGGTGAAAGAACCAAATTCAAAGCGCTGTATATATATGGAAAGAGATGTTGCACAGTGCTTGGTCTTGGAAAAGTGAATCTCATTATAGTAGATGTGAAACAAATTTTTTTTTTTTTGTGTAGACGATTAATTTACTTCATTGGTTTTGCAAAATTAGTCAATGGATGTTAACAAGTGCTCTTGATAATGACTGCATTTTTCTTGTTTTTTTTTTTGCATTATTGGTACTAGTTTCTGAACCTCTTCGTATACAACACAGAAGTATATTGATATTTATCAGGGATTATCAAAGATTTAAAATCAACAAAAAAACTCAGATGAAAGATTTTCTTATAGTTTCGTATGTTTTTTTCGAGATTTCTTCTAATAAAGTGTTTAATATAATTTTGTGTTCATATTACAATTAATGTAATATTTTTATAAAATAAGGTGCCCACCTAAAATCGAACATTTTTTTATGACAATTAGTCTCCTAATGTCTATCGATCAAGAAAAATATTTGGACAAGAAAAATACAAGGAGATACCACGTTGTGGAGCGGAAGAATAATCCACAAATTATTATTCGAGTGATCAAGTGTGTTCCTGTGGTTGTGGTAAGGAGGTTGATAAGAAGGGCTGTTCGAGTGATCAGGTGTGTTCCTGGGCATATCTTCTAACACACGTTACGAAATCATCAACGGATAACGTGTGCGTTCCTGTGGTGGCCATGTCGCTTACGGTTAGATTCCAGTTTGGGCTCAATTATCCGACTTCCAGTAGTCAATCTGTCTCGGTTTTATTACGATCCGGTATGCAAACCAGCCTTAGAAATTTCCATCTAAGGGTCTGGACCGGAGTCTTCTAACCGGATTATCTATATTTATTTGTTCCTTTAGATAGTACTATCTTTATATATAAAATACAGTTTTTTCACTCTTCCTTGCGCCACGTAAGCATCCATGTCACAAATTAGTCATTTCTCTTGGCGACACGTGTCCAGCAATCTAAACGCATCACTTCATTGGTTAGAGGTCGACGGGACTTTTACGTTTATGCGTTTGTTTAGTGTTTTGGGGCTTTATGTCGGATGGTGTGTTTGGCCCAGAAGACCGTATGCGCTAACCTTATGATAACACGAGCTCCATGTGTGTTCTCCACTCCTTTTCGTTCGATCAACGGTGGTGATGCCTGAACTTCTCTAAGATATCTGAAACTGTCCGATTGATGGATTTCATGTTTAATCCCATTAATGGAGACGCCCACAATCTTCTCAGTTATAAGCTTTTCATAAATTCCAGTAACGAAATGGTTAACTCTGCTGTATTCTTTGCCGATTTGAAGGTTGATCATGGTTCTCTTCTTCTGAGAGATTTAAGGGTTTTGTTCTGTGTTGTGTAGTTACGACTGCAGATGATCTTTATCCTCTATTCGCAAAGTATGGAAAAGTCGTGGATGTCTTTGTTCCCAGAGATCGAAGGTTAGTGAGAAACTGTGGTATCATGTCTTTGTATTTGAATCAGTTATTGCCTTTCTGGTTTGATGTGTGTTGTTTTGTTTTTTAGGAATGGTGATTCACGTGGTTTTGCATTTGTTCGCCGTAAGTAAAAGACGAAGCTCACAAAGCAGTGTAAAGGCTTGATGGTAAGGTATTATATCAGTTTATACACTTGGTGATTGGATTTGACAAGAAAGCTTCGGTCATTGTTTCAGGAAGAATTGTTTTAAGCTTTTAGTTTCAAGTTTCAAGTTTCAAATTTTGATTTCTACACTGAAACCAAATTTTGTTTTAAGAGCTTTTGTTATCGATTCATGTTTCTGCTTTGGTATTTGTTCATCTAGAATGCGATTTAGTGTTATTATTTAATCCTTATTCTTGCTTTCAGTTGCTGCTCCACCTTCGTAATCTCTACAGATTATTCAATCCAAATTATAATAACAATATATGGGAATGATAGTGCTTTTGTTTTTTCAGTAGATGCAACTATGTACCTTTAATTAGTCGTGAGCAATTTTAAACTAAGGATTGAGTTTCAGCTGTTGAAGACATAATATATGTTCTGGATTTGTATAGTATTCTTGAGTAGAGTCTATTTGGAAACCAACATCTCTTTCTCTGAGTTCTAAGTAAGGGTCAAAGTTGGTTGAACCTTAGGAGAAAATATATAGAGGAAGAAGATAAGCACGACACAACTTCATGTTTATCTGTAAAAAAAAAATTGTAAATAGTATAAAAATATTTATAAAACAACAATGTACTTTAGAAAATTGAATATAAACAAGAGAGAGGGGGATAGTTTCTTTAGTTTAATGATGAGTGATGATTTGAAAAAAAAAAAGTTAAGTTAGTGAAAAAACTGAGATTTCGGGGTTAAGTTGTTTTTTAAAAAACAATATATAAGAAAAAAAAAACAGATTGAAGAGAGAAAAAATTTCTAATCTAAGTTGATTTATGAATTCACTTCGAACTTTGTTTTATTGGGTTCTCATACTACTCTAACACTATTTCTGATGACTGATATTGATTGGGAGAATTACTATTTAAAACTGGGTAGAAGACCAAGGAACAAAAATTAAAAAGAAGAGAATTTCATGAATTTTTTTGGGGTGATCAAACTTTTAAAAAATCACAAGAGAAGATGTAAATTCACATCCAATTATTAATTTATTATGAAAATAAATATTATAAGGAAATATAAAAAATTCATCTTTTAGAAGTAACAAATAATATTTATTTTAAAATATCATAACCAATAGCATGGTTTATTTAGTCTTCAAATATAATAACATATACAATATTTAAAATAATATGAATATTTTTAATTAGTAACAATCATTATTAAAAATTTGCTCTGAAAAATAGAGAATAATGAAAATTATTGTCATTTTAATTCAAACCAACAATGATTATTAAAAATAACAATAAGATCCTAGACTTTTATTAATTATTTATTTGTTTATAATATTGATTTTAAACTACAATGTTTTTCAAAAAATTTAATAAATTCACAAATAGTTTTTGATGTGGGCGGACCGACCCTAGTTATTTTATATAAAAATTTATTTAGGGTTTTGTGGATTTCACCACCAAGCAGCCATGGAAGATTCACAAGTGCCTCTCTCACCACCACCACGACGTAAACAAGATCATGATGATAACTCCACAACAGACATCCCTTATGATCTCATCCTAGACATACTCTCTCGGCTCCAGCAAAACCCCTCATGCGATTCCAATCCGTGTCGAAGCTGTGGTTCTCTAGCATCCGGAGCAAAAACTTCGTTGACACATTCCTGACTAGGTCAAAAAACTAGGCCTCGTCTCCTTTTACCTTTCATGTACTCAGAACCCATAGAACGTTTCATATTATCCGCTCCTGAACACAACAACAAGGAGGACGACAGGTCAGTCACCCTCAGACATGACATGACGATCTCTCATCCCGTCTACTACACCATGTCTTCCCCCGTAAACGGTATGGTTTGTTGCATTTTTGATTCATCGATCACCGTCTGTAATCCGACCACTAGACAAAGTGTGAAACTGCCAGATGTTAGACCCAACGGAGGATGCATACATCCACGTCTTGGCTATGATCCAGTCAAAGATCAATACAAAGTGTTGTGTGTGATTGTATGCAACCCACGCAACCCACGCAATCCGTACCAACAAGATATCCAGCCGGAGCATTTTGTTTGCACAGTGAGATCATCTGAGAAACAAGAGTGGAGAAAGATTGAGAACACCACCATAGGTCATTATCACACCGTTATAGGAGGCATATGCATCGATGGTGCTATATACTACGGAGCTGGACAGTCACAGATAGTTAGATTCGATGTGAGAACTGAGAATATTAAGTTAATCAAAGCACCTGAAGAATCAGATTTCTCGACTACATTCCCTTTAACTCTTTTAAATTATAATGGAAAACTGGGAGGTGTAGAATATGCTTATAAAAGCGTTATGAGATTGTGGATTCTTGAGGATGCTGAGAAGCACGAGTGGTCGAGGATGACTTGTGACTTACCTTTTGAGTTGGAATGCTTACAAGGGAGTTACATAGTGTCTAAAGGAGATACTCACAACGGCGATCCTATGGTGTTTCATCCATTGTCATGGTCATCTAAGCCATTTTGTGTTTACTATTATGATTTTAAGAAAGGGAGTATAATAAGAAAAGTAGAGGTAATGGTGGATGGTGATTTCAGACGTATACATGGGATCGGTGAGAAAACATGTCAGATGTTATGTTGTCCAGGTTACTTTGAGAATATTAGGTTCTTGTGATCCTGTCATTATAGCTTCTTCCATAATCAGTTTTAAATATGACTTAATTGGTTTGTTGGAAACGTTTAATTCCTGAAAATTATGTTGTATTTTATTTTAGTTTTGTTTGAAGATTTTCGGCTTGGTTCTTGTAAATTTTTGCTAGTTAGGTATCGAGTGTGAATAAACAAAGAACCGAAATATAAAATATCGTTGAGTTTAAAAAGAATATAGATGTTTCCAGCAAATTTCAATTCACAACATATTAGATGCAACACACTTCTCCAAGTAACTTTGAATTTCCCAATGACTCCACCTCATATTATCAAAATAACACGGGCTTTCTCAGTTATTAGCTCCTCTCTGCATAAAACGCATCCATTTCCGTCAAATGTGCAATAATGTGGCTGAATAGTTAAAGTAAGGTCAGCATTTATTTAGTCTAAGTTAATTTGGATGTCACCAGAATCACTTGCATCCAAGAACAGTGAAACGAAGAAGAAAGTGACAATTTGCAGTTGTGAACTCTGTTGTTACCAGTACTAGCTAGTATCATTCTAACTTTGTACCTATGGAACTTAAATTTCTCATAAAGTCAATCTCCAATTTTCTTATATAATTCGCAATAATGATATTTTTAATATCACTGAATCAATAATATTAAAAACACAATCACAAAGTTAGACCATCACAATGGTGGATTCCATCCAAGAATTCTTAGCAATTTTAAATTAATTTTTTTTTGAATAGTTAAGGATTCTAATCCAATTTGTCTCTGCAATGGTGATTTCCGGTCCGGAATCCTTAGGAATAAAATAATATTTAATTTTTGGAAATGTAAAATTTAAATTTTATTTATTAAATGATTAAATAGAAAATACAACAATGATTTTCCACTCTTTCTGCTCAAGTATTTGCTCAGTAGTTCAGCACACTCTTTTCTTTATGGACATACACACAGCAATGGAATAGTTTTCCCATCTCCAGCCAGATTGAACACAAATAAGTCTCCTATGTCGCATCTGTTATCAAGACAGAACTTTTTCCAGCCTCTTCTGATGTAATACATGCCGTCTGATTCGCTAAATCGCAAACTCACAGTCCATGAATTCCCTCTTTGTTCACTAGTATCATCTCTTGGCATTGTTTTTTGAAACCAGGTGAAGAAGAAGCTTCCACAGGAAGATACTGCAAACACAGAACGTAAAGACACAAAACAGATCAAACCATATATTTGACTAACTAAATATGGTTTATACGTATGAAAATTGACTCACAAGTTTGTCTTCTTTTAGATTTGAAGCAGTAACCTCAACCAAAAAACAGTAGTCGAATGAGATAAAAGACATTGCCCTTGTTCCTCCTGAAATATAAGAAACAATTCAGGTGGAGCAAAAATTTCCAATCAATTTAAAATCGATCGATCGATGCAGTTTTGGAGAGAAAACCTATCGATCGATGGAGGTTGGTGGACGAGTTTGGTGAAGCTTTTGGCCAACTTTATTCAAATTAAAGGAGAGAAGAACGTATGTATGATTTTGAACTAGTGAGTACTGGTAATATAAAGTAAGAAGCAAATTGTAGAGAACTTGATATTAATCAAAGACAAACACAGGAAACTCGGGAGAGAGCAAAGACTTTAATATAAGGAAGTTGCAATATCCATACAATTCGAGATTTTACACATTGTAGCAGTAGACTACAAGTTCTGATGATCGTGAAACAAAGCTAAAGACATTACATATATAGCAGTGAAGTGAAACTGAAGAACCCGTGACTTCAATCACATGTCCAACACAGGAAAAACACTTGCACTTGCACCCGTGACTTCATAGTACTGAACCTGCAAAAAAACAAATAAAGCAAGAGTTAGCATACGTCAACAATAACCCGTGACTTACAGAAAACAACAAGCATAACTTCACTGTACCAACCTGTTTTTTTTAACAAAATGAAACACAACAAGAGTTGGTGTTAAAGACAAAAAACAAGACCAAAAAGGGGTCTTTGTCTTGATAAAGTTTGTAGAGGTCAGAGACTTGCTTGGAAATACTTTTCAGCTAGTTTTGACTGGGTGGGAACTCTCTTGTAGTGTTTCTTAGGATCCATTACATCCCTCAACTGCCAAAAGAGATTAAAATCATAACTGTGAAACCAAAACCAAGAGAACAACGAAGAACACATTACCTTAACTCAGGAGTCATTGTTGGTGCAGGCATATCAAACCTATCCACAATAGCAGGTACGATGTGAACCTCTCTGCCAAATGATTTCATATAAGACATGACAAGGAAAGTATAGCTAACCAGTTTGATCCAGTGGTGTCTTTGAGTTCTAATCATCTTGTTAACTTTCTTTGGATCAGTAGGTGGAAGACAAAGACCATCAACGAGCTCTGACTTAGACATCCAAAGAGAACCGCTTTTGAGTCTCTCAGCTACTTTGCTTGAACTAGCTTCGGTTCCCATTTAAGACCGATCAATGGTTTAACCTCCGACATAATTATCTAGAACTGCTTGGTGGTCTGGACACTAGAAAGAAAAAAAGCAAAACATGACACGAGTAAAGTCTTTTACCTTGAACTAAAACCTTGTAGCAATAAAAGTAATCATGAGAACGTAAATCATCAGCTCCTCCCATGTAGAACACAACATACGAACCTTCAGTAACTGCAATCAAAAAGAGAGCCAGGCATATACAAACGTTACAATTCACGTCTCAAATGCATTACACTCGAATCAAAACCATAACCACGGATCTATTCTCAGCCTAACGTGCAAGCATCCATGATCCAAACGATAACTGCAACGGAAATAAGAAGGGAAACAAACTTTAACGATCTGAGGTTTATCGCGTACATCGACGCAGTGATACGAAGCGCGGCCAGAGGAGAGAGCGTCGAGGAGGACCGAATCGGACTCGTCGAGATTCAGAGTCTGAGCGGAATCAGCGACTCGGACCGTCCAGTTTCCGAGTCGAAGCAACCTGGAGACAAGCGATCGGCCAACGAAACCTCGGCCGTTGAGGACGACGCAGGTGTTGAGACAAGAATCGCCACGAACGGCATCGTCATCCATTGTCACCCTAGCTTTATCGGACTCGAGCGAGGAGAGATTGAGAGATTGAGAGAGAACGAGGAAGGAAGTTGAAGCCATTGGATTGGTGTTTGATTAAGGACACGTGTACTAAGGATCAAGTCCTTCCAATCCTTTTTTAAGGACTGATCCATAGTTATGTTAGCCAAAATATTATTATTATATTTCATTATTCCTAAGATTTGCTGCTAAGGATTCATTAACATCTCCCGTTGCATGTGCTCTTAGATCCAATTTGGTTCTAGCTAGATTATTTTAAAAAACTATATATATATATATATATATTTTGCCTAACTTATAATATTATTAACTACGATCCTTACATATAGTCTAACTATGGTAATACTTTAAACTAACAAATCTTCATATATCTCTCTCTTAAAAACATGGACCTCACAGATAAATATTTAATATTTTAAAAATTAAGAAGACACTTTATTTTACACAAAAAAAATCAGTTGACTATATTTATAAATTTGAAACCAACGTTATTATATATTGTAAGAGTTTTTATTTAATTTATTTTCATTATTAAAATCAACTACAATATAAATAGGTTTATTAAAAATAAGAAGTATTACTATGAGAGATAAGGATTAAACTAATTTTCCGATAGAACTAAATGACACTATACTTTTGGAATATTTAAATTTCTTCGAATTTCATTAAAATAAATCAAAAAGTGATTTTTAATCAAATTAATCAAAATTGTGTGAAAAAAAAAAACTGAATTAAACTCAAAATTTTGTTAGGTTCTCACATTTTTATCCAGATCAAACGAAAACAAAACAAAGATAATCAAACTGAAACCAAATCACAAATTCATAAATAAACAAATTATTTCTATTTCTCTTAAAAAAGACGAAAACAAAAACCAAATTGAAACCAAAAATTAAAATATTGAAATCTAACCGGAAACTAAACTTATCAGTGAAAAAATTGACGAGTTAATAAATTTGTCAACAAAAAATAGTTGAAATCTAACCAGATGCTGAATGCTCATGCTTAGACATATTAGTGAGAAAATTGATGGGTAAATAAATTTTAAACAGAAAATTAATCATTCGATTTGTAAACGCAGATCAAAATCTAATAGTAAATATTAAAAAATATATATATATGAGTATTTGCACTCCATATACAAACATAAGTGCATAATTTGCACGGATGGAAGTTGCCATTTTTGACTGATGTGTTTTTTCTTAATGGCTATCTTGCCCCTATTTCTTGTATGTTACACTCTAAAGTTATCACCCCTTTACGAACTCTCTATATAGTTATACTTTTTTTTTATCACACATGAAAAGGTTTGTCAGTAGATAGCACAATAATCGATACATGCATTATTTTGAAATCAAAATTGTTCATTTCTCTTCTTTCACATTTTCTTTGTTTAATCCGCCGATACCTTCTCTCTCTTCTCGCGAGATCTTCACCGAATTGTCTAGTTCAGTCTCACCAGAATCGAGTGTGTCTTCGTGTTAAGCTTCACTTGTCGTCTGCAACTGCCTCCAACTCGCCATGAACATGAGCTCCGACTTCTTCCATCTACTGTCGCGTTTAAATGTAGATTTTTGCGTCAAGCTCATCCATTTCACGGCCGTGCTTCACCTTTTACCTCTTTTTACGTCGATTTCGAGACCGTCGCGAGATTCACATGGCATACTCCTTTGTCAGTGGATCTTCAGCCGCCTTGCTCTAACGGCGTCGTCATGCTTGGAATCAAGCCTCGCCGTTGTACTCATCGTTACCGTCGCCATCTAGGTCTGCGAAGAGAAATGTTGATATCTCTAATGGTGACTTTATTGCACAACAGACCCCTGGCATTCTGTTTTTTTTTTTTTGAATTTGACCAAATGTTTTAGATTTAAAGAAACATCCTCGCGAATCAACCCCAAATCTTTCAATCGTGCGATCTGGTTTTTCCTGTATTTGCACAACAGTCTTGTTTTTTGATGGCTTTCAAATTGGCCACAACATTAATTACTCAATATATTTTTTTTTTGGGTTTGTAATGTTAACCGGCCATTAATTAGTATATATTACCGGCTAACAATAACAATATTGAGATAATTAATATATATTACTGGCTAAGTACAAAAAAAAAGTCAAGTAAAATCTTAACCGGCTAAACAACCATTTTAATCATATGTATTGTGATTTGTTAATGAGTTAATTCTATATTTAGCCGAACATGTAAATCTAATTCTATAACAACCATCAACTGATCAAATAGCCGGTAAATATAAATTATGTGCCACCTAAAATGTAAAGTATCCGAATAATTTAGAATATAACAATACTAACAAATACTTAAACATTAATAATTCATGTTATCTGGCTAAACTAACAAACACTTAAACATTAATAATTAATGTTGGCTGTCTAAATATTATATTATCTTTGCGCGATGAATGGTCTCCATTGGGACTATGGTCTTCTTGTTGCGCTGTCCTGTAAAGATTCTGGTGTCGACAAGCTTGTAAGACCCGATCCTGGCTATTAAGCCCCAACATGGACCCGCGGCCTCACTTAGCTAGATCATAGGGTGATTGATCATATTTCTAAGGTTCCATATTCATCTAAGCCATTTTCAATCAACTGAGGTTCATCCAATCCAACCCTAAGACTAGACAATAAGAGAAATAGTATCTTTATTAATAATAACATGTGATCCATACAATGTAGTCATATCATTCAGTTGCACAATAGGCTATCATAAGTTCATACAATACTAACACAACCCACACATCCATACACGGCCTGGTCTTCATGGCTCCTTGGCCTTGCCACGGTCCTGGTCAGATCCTGAAACCAACACACACACAACACAAGAACATAAGTAATCCGATAGCCTAACATACACAAGTTCTATTGCATGGTTCGGTTCACCTATCTAAGTTCACTAAGCTATCCAATCAGTTAGCAAAGCACACGGCCACACTCAGGACATCAGCTAAGACACCCTGAACACTCATATGACACACGGCCTGACTGATCCAGTGTGATCTAACCCATCAATCACACTTAGACCACAAGCGCCATGATCACAGCCCAAATCTGACCTACTGAAAACAATCTCTAAAACTAATTAAAACTCATGACAATTACTGATAATTCCCCACTAAGAAGAATCCATCATCAGATCCATCAGAACCGGCCTAATCCCCATTGAATTTAGCCAAAACCCACCAAACCGCCATAACTGAGCACCATCAAACCGGCCTGATAAATCCAATCAAACCACATGATAAATCATGATAAATCCTCACTAAGAGGAATCCATGGTCGGATCCCATCAATTCCATCCAGAACCATGAGATCGGACTTAGCTGCCCAACCAAGGCCATGGAGAGTTTCAGTGAAACAGCCAAGGCCATGGTCGGCCCACTGGGTTGGAATCATCCAACACATCCAGAACAAAGTAGAACACAAGTAGATCATGAAAGGAAAGGGAGGAGATGGGTTTGGTCCAGCCGTTCCAACCACAGCCAACACGGAATCTCACCGCGGCCGTAGCAGGACCGTCCGGCCGTCCCACTCACCTTGGGCGGCTCAGGAGTGCTCAAGCCCTTGTCCACATCCTTCTCCTTGCCTCTGGTACTCATCATCACACGATCTCCACACCACACAAGCCAACTCCTGGTCGGAATCACCCACACACTCACACAACCAAGTCCTTGGCCGATCTCTATCTCTTTCTCTGTTCTCTCTCTGTCACGAGTTTGGCAGAGTTTTCCTTAGGGAAAATTGTGGCAAATCTCGACCCCAAGGCCTGTATTTATAGGGAAAGGGTTGGCCAACTGCCTGGGCGAACAGGTGCCACCTTCTGGCCGAACAGGTGCAACCTGTTCTTCCCACCCTTTTGCACAAACCGCCTGGTAACTGCCCTTCTTCCCTTGGGCTGATCGAACACAAGCCCATACTGCAAGCCCACACGCCTGGCCCCTCTTGTCCAAGCCACAAACCCACCGGACCTCCATGTCCAGCAAGGCCAGACCCATGGCCGCCCATGGACTGAGCCCCATGGTCAAGACTCCAACACTCCACCTAGCTGAGATGAGCTGGCCACTAGCTGTTCCAGCTGAGTGAGCTAACTATCCAGCTACTGGAGCTGATCCTTCCTAGTGTGAGCTGACCTGAGCTTGTCCCAGCTGGTCCAGCTTCTTCCTTGGGTTGTCCAGCTCCCAAATCACTTGTCCAGCTCTCATTTCCTTGTCTCCATCCGTTCCTGATCAAGTCTCATCATTTGATGAACTTAACCATCCGTTCCAGGTTAAGGTTCAGCATTCCTGAACTCCTTAACCTTTCTATCCAGCCATGGCACGCTTGTCCTGAGGTCCTAAGACCAGACTGTGCGTCTCCTCGTACCATGGCTGTGCCCGAAGGCTTAGTCAGAATCAGGGACATGACAAGTCTCCCCCACTTGAGATGGATTCGTCCTCGAATCCAATCCTGGACTTGTCTCCTCCACAAACTGACTATACCACTCTGGATAATCAGCCTTCATCCTTGGTTCTGTTTCCCAAGTGACTTGCTCATGACCACTGCACTCCCATACTACCTTGACCATCTGAATGGTCTTGTTCCTCATTGCTTTTTCCATCCTGTCTACAATCCGAACTGGCCTTGTTTCCAAGGTGAGGTTCGTGCCTAGATCAGATGGAATCTCAGGTAGGATGATGTCTTGATCAGTAAGACATTTCCTTAATTGAGACACATGGAACACATTGTGGAAAGCATCCATCTCGGTTGGCAGGTTCAGCTTGTAAGCCACAGCACCAACTCTTTCTATGATCGGAATGGACCCAAGTACCTTGGATCCAACTTCCTGCGACCAACACTCTCTTCTGGCCTCTGAAAGTGATCATCTTGAGGTAGACCATGTCGTCCACCTCAAACTCCACATGCTTCCTCCTTCTATCAGCATAGCTTTTATGGCGATCCTGTGCCTCTTTCATCTTGTCCCTTATGAACTTGATTTTCTCGGTTGTCTCCTCAACAATCTCAGGCCCTATCATGCTGCGCTCCCCCACTTGGGTCCAGCACAATGGTGTCCTGCAAGGCCTCCCATATAGAGCTTCATATGGAGACATACCAATGCTTGTGTGAAAGCTATTGTTGTAGGCAAACTCTACCAAAGGTAAGTGCCTTTCCCAGGACTCCTTCCAGTCCAAGACACAAGCTCTCAACATGTCCTCCAACGTTTGGATTGTCCTTTCAGACTGTCCATCCGTTTGTGGATGATAAGCCGTGCTCATGTTCACTCTTGTTCCCAAGGCCTTTTGAAAAGCCTTCCATAAGTAAGAGGTGAAACGTGGGTCTCTATCAGAGACTATACTGGCTGGTACACCATGTAGACGTACTATCTCATTCATGTAAATCTGCACCAAGGGCTCCACACCATCAGTCTTCTTGATTGGTATGAAATGAGCTGACTTGGTCAATCGATCCACCACTACCCAGACTGAGTCCTTCCTGTTCCTGGTCGGGGAACCCAGACACAAAGTCCATGGTGATGTGGTCCCACTTCCACCGAATAGGTAAGTTCTGCAGTAGCCCACTGGGTACTTGATGTTCAGCTTTGACAAGCTGGCATGTTGGACACTTGGCCACCCACTGCCACATCCGTTTTCATACGGATCCAATGGTAGTACCTCTTGATGTCCTTATACATCTTGTTCAAGCCAGGATGCACAGAGAACTTAGACTTATGAGACTGTCTCATAATCTCTTCCTTGAGTTCCTTATCATTAGGAACACTGACTCTTCCATGGACCAAGATGGTACCATCCTGTGCAATCTGGTACTCTGTCTTATCATTCAGAGCAACCTTCTGAAGGTTCTCATCCAAGCTTTGTGCTTGTCTAATCCTGGTGAGAAGATCAGCCTGATTCACTGCCTCCAAACCCAATGGCTCGTCCTCACTGGCCATTGTGTTCAGATGCAAGGACCTGACCATTCCCTCCAGTGTTTCTGCTTCCTTCTCAGCTGATACCTCAGCTCTCCTGCGGCTCAAGGCATCAGCCACCAGGTTTGCCTTCCCTGGGTGGTAAGCAATGTCAAGATCATAATCGCCACAAACTCCATCCACCTCCTTTGTCTCAAATTCAACTCAGGTTGAGTGAATATATACTTGAGGCTCTTGTGGTCGGTTAAGATCTGAACCTTGGCACCATACAGGTATGAACGCCATATCTTGAGAGCAAACACCACTGCGGCCATCTCCAGGTCGTGTGTTGGGTAGTTTCCCTCATGTTTCCTCAATTGTCTAGAGGCGTAGGCAATCACCTTCCCATGTTGAGTCAATACACATCCCAATCCAGTAATGGATGCATCAGTGTATACCACATAGGGTTGGTCAGCCTCTGGCAGCACTAGAATAGGTGCTCTGGTCAACATGTCCTTTAGTGCAGAGAAGCACTTCTCACAAGCCTCAGACCATACAAACTTCACCTCCTTTCCAGTTAGTTGTGTCATTGGTTGAGCCAAGCTAGCAAACCCTTTGACAAACTTCCTGTAATACCCGGCCAGACCTAGAAAACTCCTGACCTCAGTTGCATTCTTAGGTCTTGGCCACTCCTGTATGGCCTTGATCTTCTCTGGATCCACAGACACTCCCTGGTCTGATACAATGTGACCCAGGAACCCAACACTCCTTTGCCAAAAACTGCACTTGCTTAATTTAGCAAAGAGTTGTTGTTCCCTCAGCCGTCCTAACACTGCCCTTAGATGCTTCTCATGATCCTCCTTGGTTTTGGAGTAGACCAGGATATCATCAATAAAGATGATCACAAATTCATCTAAGAAATCTCTGAAGATGCTGTTCATCATCTTCATGAAAGCTGCTGGTGCATTGGTTAATCCAAATGGCATGACCACAAACTCATAGTGGCCATACCTGGTCCGGAAAGCTGTCTTCCTAACATCATTTGGTTCAATGGGAATCTGATGATACCCTGAAGCCAAATCTATTTTGGAAAACCACTTTGCACCCTTGAGCTGATCCAATAGCTCATCTATCCGAGGCAATGGGTACTTGTTCTTCACAGTCACCCTGTTCAACCCTCGATAGTCAATACACAGCCTGAAGCTACCATCCTTCTTCTTCACAAAGAGGACTGGTGCTCCCCAGGGTGACACACTTGGCCGTATGAAACCCTTATCCAGCAACTCCTCGAGTTGCTTCTTAAGCTCAGCCATCTCAGCAGGAGCCATTCTATAGGGACTTTTGGATAATGGGGCCGTCCCTGGTTCGAGTTCTATTATGAATGGGTCCGACCTATCGGGGAATGCCCTGAAGCCCTAAACACATCCTGGAACTCACCAACCAGCGGTATTCCTCCGGTCACCACCCCCTACGACCTCCTTAGTGGCGATTGTGGCCAGATAAGCCTCACAACCCTTCCTCAGCATCCTTTCCACATGGATAGCTGACACCACCAAGCATCCAGAGATCGGACGTATACCTTGGAACTTGATCGGAGTCCCACACCCACTCTCAAACAGCACACGACCCCGGTGGCAGTCAAGAGTGGCCCGATACTTTCCAAGCCAGTCCATACCTAAGATCACTTCATGATTCTTTAGGTGGACTACCACAAGATCCACAGGCATGACCCTGTCCTGGATCATCACTGGGACGTCCTGAATCACCCCTAGAGAATGCATCACTTGGCCTCCGGCCGCATTCACTACCCCAGGACAATCCCCCGTTCCCAACTGGAACAACCCCTTTCCGAGCATCCCTGGACTCACAAAACTATGTGTAGCTCCAGTATCGAAAAGTACGTGTGTTTCCACACCACCAATACTTAGGGTCCCTACACATGACCCAAACTAAGTATCTAACCATCCTAGGTTCCATACCATGCAATTCTACTGAATTGAAAAGAATAAGATCAGACATAATACCAGTGATCGCGAGGAATGGTCCAGCCTTGTCCTCGTCCTTGGACAACTCATAGATGCGGGGTGCTGATGTCTGTCCATGGCTCTGGCCTGTCTTGCTGGCCTCTCCACGGCCCTTGCTAGACCCAGCTGCTAACTTAGGACAATCCTTGCGGAGATGTCCCCTCTTTCCACAGTAGTGGCAAGTCCTGGTATCACCACTGGCCCCTTGCTCCTGTCTAGGACAGTCACGAGCTGAGTGATCCATCTTACCACATCGGAGACAAGCTCCCATTGCCCTCCAGCACTCACCTCCATGGTGTCTACCACACTTAGGACACACTGGCCTACCACCTGAGGTTTTACCCTCATCAGCCTGGTCCCTCTTCCTCTTCCGGTCACCACTCTGGCCCGAAGCCACCACCATACTCTTAAGCTTCTGCTTGTTCTCATCTGCAAGATTGACCTCCAGCAAGGCCATCCTCTCAACCAGCTCGGACACAGTGGGAAGGTGCGGACAGAGCAGTAAGTCCTGAGTTCAGCCCTAAGGCCTCGGATGAACCTTCGAACCTGCACTGCCTCATCCTCCAACTCTCTTCCCACATAGCGCCTAAGTCGGTTGAACTCCTCCTCGTACTCCCGAACCGTCCTGCGCCCCTGAACCAAGTCCAGGAACTGAGCCTCCAGACGATCCCATGCCTCAGCTGGGAAGTACTTGTGGTTGAACTCAACCTCAAAGTCTGAGAAGCGTTCAATGGTGTAGTTGGTACGCTTGTCCAGAGCCAACCACCAGTTGTGTGCATCTCCCTCCAGGAAATGAACAGCAATGTCTTTCTGGTAGTCCTTTGGACAACGACTTGAGCTGAAGTTACGGACCAGCCTGGTCTTCCATTCATCAGCCTCTATGGGATCAACACTTCCAGCAAAGTGTTTGGTCCCCATGCGGGTTATGTGCTCCAGAACCTTAAGATAATCCACCTTCTTAGTGGACCCAGCTGGGGGATCAATCTCAATCACCTCAGCCACCTGTTCCACTTGCACTGGAGCCACTCCCCCAGCTGCCTGAGCTGCTGCTGTCCGGCCGGCCTGATGGTTCCCAATGGGAATAGCTGTCTGGATCGGTATGGTCTGACCCAAGGGTGTGAACGCCTGAGTCAAAGCCAATATCTGAGCTCCCATAGCCTTCATGACCTCCAAGACCTCATGCATGGTTGGTTCCACAGCCTGGTCCAGCTGACCAGCTGTCCTACCACCCGCGGCCATGTTCTGGTCACCAAGGCGTCCGGTGTGTGAGGACTCACCCTCACCCTCCAGCTCCCCACCTTGCAGCCGTCCAGCTCCACCAGCTCCATCAGCCTGTCCTGACCCATGTTCCAGCTGAACATCAGTCCCATCCACACGAACCTCAGTAGGATTGAGCTGGACAGTAGTCAATCCAGTCCCAGCATTGACCACATCCGTTTGGATTGGCAATGCTGCGGCCAGATGCACATCATCTGCACCCACATGACCGGATGCTCCAGCAGCCTCCTTACTCTTTCGAGACTTAGTCTTGCTTTTTCCACCCTAAGGATTCAAACCAGTCAGCAAATCAAGTTAGTCCACAAGACTTAACAATTATCTGCAAACAATCCCTAAGGCTAAGCAAGCTGACCAGACCTTACCATGAGACCCAGCCGGATGTGTGGTGACAAACCCAACCCAAACCAATCCTAGAATCAACTCCGCTCTGATACCAACTTGTAAGACCCGATCCTGGCTATTAAGCCCCAACATGGACCCGCGGCCTCACTTAGCTAGATCATAGGGTGATTGATCATATTTCTAAGGTTCCATATTCATCTAAGCCATTTTCAATCAACTGAGGTTCATCCAATCCAACCCTAAGACTAGACAATAAGAGAAATAGTATCTTTATTAATAATAACATGTGATCCATACAATGTAGTCATATCATTCAGTTTGCACAATAGGCTATCATAAGTTCATACAATACTAACACAACCCACACATCCATACGGCCTGGTCTTCATGGCTCCTTGGCCTTGCCACGGTCCTGGTCAGATCCTGAAACCAACACACACACAACACAAGAACATAAGTAATCCGATAGCCTAACATACACAAGTTCTATTGCATGGTTCGGTTCACCTATCTAAGTTCACTAAGCTATCCAATCAGTTAGCAAAGCACACGGCCACACTCAGGACATCAGCTAAGACACCCTGAACACTCATATGACACACGGCCTGACTGATCCAATGTGATCTAACCCATCAATCACACTTAGACCACAAGCGCCATGATCACATCCCAAATCTGACCTACTGAAAACAATCTCTAAAACTAATTAAAACTCATGACAATTACTGATAATTCCCCACTAAGAAGAATCCATCATCAGATCCATCAGAACCGGCCTAATCCCCATTGAATTTAGCCAAAACCCACCAAACCGGCCATAACTGAGCACCATCAAACCGGCCTGATAAATCCAATCAAACCACATGATAAATCATGATAAATCCTCACTAAGAGGAATCCATGGTCGGATCCCATCAATTCCATCCAGAACCATGAGATCCGGACTTAGCTGCCCAACCAAGGCCATGGAGAGTTTCAGTGAAACAGCCAAGGCCATGGTCGGCCCACTGGGTTGGAATCATCCAACACATCCAGAACAAAGTAGAACACAAGTAGATCATGAAAGGAAAGGGAGGAGATGGGTTTGGTCCAGCCGTTCCAACCACAGCCAACACGGAATCTCACCGCGGCCGTAGCAGGACCGTCCGGCCGTCCCACTCACCTTGTGCGCTCAGGAGTGCTCAAGCCCTTGTCCACATCCTTCTCCTTGCCTCTGGTACTCATCATCACACGATCTCCACACCACACAAGCCAACTCCTGGTCGGAATCACCCACACACTCACACAACCAAGTCCTTGGCGATCTCTCTATCTTTCTCTGTTCTCTCTCTGTCACGAGTTTGGCAGAGTTTTCCTTAGGGAAAATTGTGGCAAATCTCGACCCCAAGGCCTGTATTTATAGGGAAAGGGTTGGCCAACTGCCTGGGCGAACAGGTGCCACCTTCTGGCCGAACAGGTGCAACCTGTTCTTCCCACCCTTTTGCACAAACCGCCTGGTAACTGCCCCTTCTTCCCTTGGGCTGATCGAACACAAGCCCATACTGCAAGCCCACACGCCTGGCCCTCTTGTCCAAGCCACAAACCCACCGGACCTCCATGTCCAGCAAGGCCAGACCCATGGCCGCCCATGGACTGAGCCCCATGGTCAAGACTCCAACACTCCACCTAGCTGAGATGAGCTGGCCACTAGCTGTTCCAGCTGAGTGAGCTAACTATCCAGCTACTGGAGCTGATCCTTCCTAGTGTGAGCTGACCTGAGCTTGTCCCAGCTGGTCCAGCTTCTTCCTTGGGTTGTCCAGCTCCCAAATCACTTGTCCAGCTCTCATTTCCTTGTCTCCATCCGTTCCTGATCAAGTCTCATCATTTGATGAACTTAACCATCCGTTCCAGGTTAAGATTCAGCATTCCTGAACTCCTTAACCTTTCTATCCAGCCATGGCACGCTTGTCCTGAGGTCCTAAGACCAGACTGTGCGTCTCCTCGTACCATGGCTGTGCCCGAAGGCTTAGTCAGAATCGGGGACATGACAAAGCTTGTCTTGGGGATGGCGGTTCTCCAGGACATTTTCCTCTTAGACGCTGAAGCTCTTCTTGGCCGGTAGATTTTAGGGTTTGTGCGTGGCGCCGCTGTAGGATGCGTGTGATGGCGAGCCAGAAGCTGAACTTGGCGGAGGAAGTATGAGAGTTGGGTCTCTTGTGGATTACGGCGGTCAAGACGTGGAGCAACGCCGGGGATGGCTCTTTTGGTGAAGACTAATTATGGATGGATCGATGTCCGTTTTCGAACAGACCGGCTGCGGAGAAGCTGCGAGGTCATCGGATCCAATCCCATTCGCGTTTGTCGGGGTTGGGGCAATACCTCCTCTATCCTTTTTTACTCGCTCTAGTCTTCTCATCTTGATCTAGATCTTGATGTGTTTATGTTTGTTTGTTCTTGCTAAATTCACTTGTCTAGGATCCCAACGTTTCTCCGGTATCAGAATGTATAGTTCTGTCGACCTTTTTTATTGGGAAAAAATTAATTTAATTTTATTTCAGTTTAAAAAAAGAACAAAAAAAGAGATCGAGAGAGAATGATACAAGTGATAGGGTTAGCAGTGTATTTTTACATCTAATAGTGATGGGTTCCACTATTTTTTTTCCATTTTTGCAAATTTCATTGTTATTGTATATTTATCTTGCAAATACTCTATATATATTTTGTCGTCTTCATTTTGTATATATATAGTTATGACATCACGAAAACCAGACGTGACTTACTATACTGTAACTGAAATTACCACTGATCACTCGTCAAATCTACATCATTTTTACTATTTTCGTATTAGTATTACATTGACCACTAGGTCTTGCACAGATATCCTAAAATTCATGTCTGGAAGAAGTGTATAAAACGTCGTCTTACTCCCAAGCACAAAAAGATGTTCACACTCCTTTGCAGCACAAGTGGCAGGGACAACCAACAACAACAAAAAAATATCAACTTATTTTTTTGTACCACTGCAAAAGAGAATTAATACTTACTTCCATGTGAATTTAATCTACTTTTGAATACACATATTCATCAGAAACCCCTACAGGCAGCAGCAGATGTAGCCAGAAAAAAAAAAAAATTAAGTGGTGACTTAGCTTACGCAAAAGCTACATCCACTCACGGCAACGACCGCATCTCCAGCTACCTCCGGTGAAAGCAGACTCCTCCTCCCATGGAGAGCAATGTGAATGTATTGTCATATTACAAGTGTGGCATGTGAGATCAGGCCCTGGATCCACATGCAAACATATCTGACATGGAGTTGTATTGTCATAGAGAAATGTTCTGCACTGTTCCATTGTCTCAACCTGAGTGTTTGTGTGTGTGTTATCCGTGTTCCCTGTCGCATCTTTGTCATAGCCATATCCATTGCACTGGCCACTATCATCTGCTGTAAGCAACTCGTTCAGCGAAAAATAGGTTTGGGGTTCAAACTCCATGTCTTCGTAGTCAAACATTAGCTCGCCTTCAGCCATGTTGTTGCTGTTGTTGTCAGATGCATCCCATTCCATGATAGGCAACGTTGGCTCCATTTCTGGTTTCACAAAAGGCTGCGCATCAGAGTACGTTGAAAACTCGGTATAAGAAAAATTACTGTTCCCTTCTGTGTCTTCACGTTTCATTTGCCTCCTAACTGGTAGCTTCTGAGGTCCCGGTACAGAACCATCGCCTTTCCACTCAACATCCAAATCTTTAGGTGTGATTTGCTCGACTATTGAAGCTGACACCAAGAGAGGATCATCCTCTGGAACAGACGCATCTTCAAAAGTAAACGAGGGAGTAGAGGGTATGGAGTCTTTTGGTTCAGACATTCTTTCAGAATCAGAATCCATTCCGGTATTTCCTTTCCCATGTTTCTTGCGCTTGAAGGATACGTTTTTCATCTGTTTCTGTTCCTTGAGTACGGGATCCATGTAAGGGCATTCTGGTGATCGTATACGACGGCATTTGCAACACTTGAATCCAGCAACTTCAGGAATTTTCGACTCCTCGAGCTTAATCGCTTGAATGTGATACCACTCTGCACACAGACTCTAGGATTAGATATATATATATAAGAACAAAATGGCGGCGGCAATGAAAAGTACGGTATTCAGAGTTGTTCTTACTGTCACAGATTGTACAGTGAATATATGTTAGACCAGGATTATAAGGCAGTTTGCAGATCCCGCAAACTGGTCCCGAATTCGGCTGGTCAGATCGTCCAGCCAACAGAATATTTTGCTGTCTGAAGCTAGCACTTGTGTCTTCCAAGTTCTTCTTCCTCCATATGACTCCCCAAGACAGTGTCTTCTGTTTACTCTTGGGCGCCATATTAGAATCAGGAGTGATTTGTTTAGCTGCTGAAGCGTTGTCGCGTGTGTTGGAAGATGGAAACTGTTGAATAAGAGGCTTAATAGGTGTCTTAATAATGACTGGAGTGACTGCGTTTTGATGTTTTCCATTGATCACAACAGAGGATGTTGTTGGATTTCTGTGAACGATATTGGTTAGTGAACGAGCTTTTCCAAGGTAGCACCTTTTGCACGTTACAAGAGTATCAACATTCTCAGCTGTGTGTTGTGTACTCATAGTACATCCCTTGTGACAGAAACCTGAAAGGCAACAGAAACAGGTAAAAGCAAGTTCAGTGTGTATTCAGATACCAATAACTGGCAAAAATTCTCCAAACCTAAAATGCAAAAACTATAACAGCCAGTATGCGAATTATACCTTGACAAGCACTGCATGTTGTTGAATCCCTAAAGAGATGTAGAGAACAGGGACAAGAAGTTAATGATGTACACAAGTCTCTTTTCAACGAAATCCTGAAAGATGAGGAGAGCTATAAAGAGAGTACCTCAACAAAACATCAAGATGGCATGACGCACAAGAACAATTCTCCGTGTTGTCCCTCCTAGAGGCTAGATAACTAAATATGTTGGCTCGAGAAGCTTTTAGCTGCTTTTTCTGGAGCTTCGATATTCTTTTTGCTGGCTTCTTGATAAAAGGCACATGCACCTCCCTATGCAAACTTTCCTCATATTCTTTGATCAAATATAAGGGAACGCGTGCTTCAGAAAACCAAAACTTTTCGTTTCCATCTTCAGTTTTCTCGGCTTCGATGAGATTCTTCATGACACGAGACGGAAGGTGCTTTTGATTTCCAAAAGCAACTCCGTATCTAACCTTGTTATCTATAATCTTTTTGTCACGTATACTAGCGTTCCTAAAAACAGCGTCTGTCTCTGGACCTTTAACATCTTGCAGGTTTTGCTCTGGGCGTACAAGTTCACTCCATCTTATATTCGTATCCAGGTATCTAACCTGGCACAGATTCAGCTCAAATTTAGGAAGACAGCAAACAAACATAGAGACGCAATCATTTGAAAAACCACTGATGATCGAAGACAAACCTGAAGAGCAAGCTGAGAAATGTTTTTGCTACTTTCAACTGCAGCTTTCCAAATTGACCGCCTGCTTCTTTTAGGAATGAAAGAACCATCACCATAACTAAATTTAGGCAACTTTTTCAGACCACCTAATGAAAAAACAAACCAATTAGCATATCGTGTCAATAGTAAAATCAAACTTGAGAAATGTTAAAACCACAAGCACACAAAAACTTAGCCATACAAGATTACCTTGCCAAGCTGCTTTTCTTATCATTGGCTTCAACAAGACTGCCTTCAGGAGTATAACTTTTGATAACTTCCCCCCTCTCCACCAAGTAAAGCTATCATCATTAGAACCTTCTGCAGTAACTTCAGCTTGGTTCCTCTGCCTCCTCTTACCAGGTCCACGTTTCTGTGTAGCCCCAACAGTAACTGGAGCGCTTTGAAAAATAGAATGTTCTATCAGCCAATCATCCATTAGCTTAAGCCAATCGTTTGACAGAGCAATACTGCAAATATTTTCCTCAAGCTGCAAACAAGCGAAATGAACCAAATCATGCCATTGAAAACACGGTAAATATAATGACAAACCATAGACCGTTAACATATCACTAGATTGTTGACAATACCAAATCTGAACAAGGCAAATCATAAGAACAGTAATGTCTTAGAAACAAAAACTTACTTCAAGCAGGAGGGCTTTCATCGCTTTGCATGTTGAGGCCTCCTCTACCTTCTTACGCCAGTGCTTCCTGAGGCTCTCACTGAGAAATGGTCCCGCAATGAGACCACGTAAGCTTTCCTCTATGTATAGGATATATGCTGCAATACTAGAAAGCACCCCCTCCGCGTTCTTCATAGGGAAAAGGCCACTAAAAAATTTCACAGCACTTTTGGTTGCCCCTGTTACAGCTGCATTTAACATGCATCCTCTCTTACTTGCTGATGTGAGTTTGCAAGAATGACACCAGCCACACCTTTCCCTGGTAATTTCCTTCTTATCAGGACTTGGCCAGAAGAAACTTGAGGCTACTAACGAAAATGCTTTCATCTGTAGCATGATGTTACTTGAGGCAGCTTTCTTGGCATTACTAAACTTGGGTTGATCAGGTTCATGGGTTTCCTCTGACAATAGGACAGCCAACGAAGCAGCAGCTGATGCAGCCAATTCTCCATTTGTGTAGTGATTAATGTATGCATGAGGTTTAAATGATAAACCCTTGTGTGTAATGCCACCAGCAACGAAATTCTTCCCCTGCGTTCCACTTGATCTACCTAAAACTGGACCGCCAGCAGATCCACAGAGGCCAAACGCATTTTGAATATTATTTCTACTGGAACTACATGCATTATCAGGCTTAATCAGGTCTGACACCTCATCTCCCCCTTCATTTTGCGTGTGAGCTAAATTAGCCTCCACTGCTCTTAAATGAGAGATCACACCTCCAGGCAGATCCCAGTATTCTGAGATCGCTTTGCATATACACATATATTCCAGTCTATGGTTCGTTGCAGACAAAAGCACCAGTACAACTTTTGGAATGTCAGTGACACTGTAGTATTTGATATCTGCATCCGCATGTACAGAAATTTTAAGCCTGCGATATAAAGGAAATATCCATCAGCGTCCACAACAAAATTACTCAAGCAATATGGGTTTTCTAACTTTAAGAAAATTCTAGACAAGTTGAGTGAATAGTTGCTAATAACTATAGAGTATTAACGTATTAACTAAAAACGCAACTTTCCACATAGGTTAAATTGAAAGATCAGCTCTGTTTCCATAAACTTTGAAAGGAAGTATCTGATACTAGGCGATGAAAAACATACACTATTAAGAGGTTGCATGTACCCAAGAAGAGCCGCCCATGTGGATCCACTCCAAAATACACTGCTCCCCTGAGTGACGTTTTATGAGCAATCGTTGGCCCCATTTTGGTAATAGTGCATTCTGGACAATACCAAGGCCCGTCTGGTATATACATTTTGAGCACGCCGATGCATCTTGAGTGATATGCTAATGGGCATCCATCACAGCACAGCAACGTTCCATCCATGCCGCAGAGCCTACATTCATCACTGTTTCCATCCAGATCTGAGCTAACTCCATCAGGACCACCATCAGTACATCTTGAACTCAGATTTTTTGACTCGTTAATCGAGCTTGTCCCACGGTTCACTGAAACAAAATCACTATGCTCTTTCTCCTTGCAAGCTGAGGTTTTAGCAAATCTCGGGTGGACCCTTCTAGGTCCACTTTCAGGAAGATCATCATTAACTCCATCAGAATCATATCCAACTTCAGATTCTTCTCGAGTATCAATTTCAGCTCTTATATCTGCTACATCAAAGACGTCATCACACAGAATTTGCAGGATCTTCAACTTCATGACTACGGGTAAAGAATAATACTCTTTCGCTACAACAAATTCAGAAAAGACACTCCACTGAGGCCCACTTGCATGTCCCATGGCAGAAAAGTACTGAACCAAATAAACAGGCCAAGTTAGCGCATCGAGCAAGCTCCAATCAATGCACCTGCAGATGTCAATGCAACAAATCTCCGAAATGTTATCCACTAAGATATGGAAGATCCTAAACAAACTCCACAAAAACTATGAATAAGAGGCTTATTTTGCAGTTAGTCTATAGCCATATGACTTTTACTCCTGTTATAGAAGGATTGTTGCATGTATGCACACATAAGAAACAAGGAAAAGAAGGAAAAAAGCTATTCATGAGCTTGAAAGAAAATGTCATTAACTATGCTTCTTTCAAGTTCAAATACCCAACAAGCTAATTCTGCAGTTTCACAAAATGATTAACTTAGAACATCACTCAAAAGCAACACAGAAAGTTACAAAATCAAGGAAACAACACATCTTCTGAAAACCTCTATAAAACAAGAGTTGTATGTGCTTACCTCAAGCAGTTTGAAGCCACTTCAGACTCCTGTGAGGAGAGTCTCTCGAGATGAACCTTGAGTGCCCGCATCAAGGCCACATGAAGAGCATCAAGCAAAGAATTTGGTCCTGAGAAATTCAAAGCTCCCACAAAATCATCCAATCCAAAAGGGTAGATATATAGCTGAACACTGAAGGATCTTAAGAACCCGTACACAGATAACAGATGCACCACAGCCTCCTCAGGGATACCAATCGTTCCTGATGAACAAGGCAAATCCAGTGGAGGAACAGTCACAAGAGGAGACGTAGTAGTTTCGATATCTAGATCTCTGCCATCTTCACCCTCGCCTTCAACTTCTGAACCACAACCCGAGTTACTAGGAACCTCAGCTTCATTTACTTGACTGTCCTCCTGGTTATCTCTTTTCTTCTTCTTCTTCTTCTTCTTCTTCTCTTCCTTGTTCAATATAAGATGATCGAGTTTACATCTCCTAGTACGCAACTCATCGTCAAAGTAACCATCCCCAATAATAAACTGGCGAAGATGGCAAGTTTTCAAAACCTCAAAAACACCATCCTCATACTCAACTCTGTACAACCCAGAACTGTAGGAAACTACTTTCCCAAGAGAGACTCTACTGTCATCGAACTCTTTCAACACATAGCTACCAAGTAGGGATCTGGGAACTGCCGGTTTAATCTCCAGAACCGGTCTCTTCCCTCGGTTGGAGAGGCCGTTCTGATCCTCTGGCCTAGTGCGTTTCCTAGGTCTACCTCTAGGTCTAGCCACCTTCCCTTCCATCGATCCCTAGATCTAAAAATCAATCTCAATCCCTATGATTCCAGGAAGCTAGCCAGATCAAAAGCTGAGATCCTGATACGATCCAAGGAGGAATCGAATCTGTGTAACAGAGGGGAGGAACGAGGAAGAATTGAATTAGGGAGAAGAGGAAGATAGAGAACGAAAGAAATTTAGGGTTGATATGATCGTATTCGATAGTTTGTTCTCTTAAAAGATATGTTCCTCATTGCTGGGCTTCACTCTGAAGTCTGATACTGGCCCATCAACCCACATGAGGCCCATTTAATCTTATCAGATCCACCAAACTCACTGCAAAATGCAAATCTAAGCTGAGGCATGATCCCAGCGATTACAAAATCTACTTCAAGTTCAAATCTTGATTTCACTTTGAGCTTCCAAGTGGATGTGGAAGGATAGGAGAGAATTGATGGTGAGACTCCTCGCTAGAGCCGTTAATGAAGAGCTTTCGTAGAGAGAGAGAGAGAGAGCTTTCAATCAATCGTGTTGAGAGAGGAGAGAGGAATGGCTCCACTGCACTTCTCACTTCTGAGTTTGTGGTCTAATTGTGTGACGAGTTACAATTCCACAATCGGGTTGCCCGGATCCACACCCGCTTAATATCTTTAATTGCCGTTGTTTTTGTGTTTTTATGTATACCTGAGTGATCGCTTAAAATAAAAATAATAATTGACCATTAAAAAAAAATATATATATATATATATATATATATAATGGCGGGAATTTTTACTGGAAGGCCGTCGCTAACTGTTTGATAGATTTAAATTTGATTACATCGCTAAGGTCTATCTTGTTTCTCAGGTGTCAAATCGTCACATACCATATAGAACATATCGTTGATGTTATATCCAAAATCAGTAAATGTGTTAACTATTAGACAGTTGTGGGAAATATTTATCTTGCCTTCTTTGTTAAACATAGGGAACAACTGAGGAGGGAATGGAGGCGGACCAGGCGAGGAAGCAGAGAATGATCGCTGGGGCTTTAACTGATCAAGAAGTACGAGAAGTGCAGTTCATAGAGGAACTCAAGATGTTATTTACCTGAAACTGTCTAAAACTTTTCTTAAGCCTGATGCCTTGATCCTATCATACATTTCTAGGAATGGTACATTCTTCACATGAAACTTCTCACGTTATAGAAAATGGAATCAGAGATTATAAGTATGGAGAATGTGCAGACCAAGTGTATCTTCAGCCTATATGGATTTTGTTGTTTTGTTATAAATAGAAAGCTCTTTGTGATTGGAGTTCAGATTATTTTGTGCAATTCAATATGGTAATTGTCATGTACTATTCACTTTTATACATGGTTTGCTAGTCTTCTTTACCTTTGTTAATGTAAAAAATATGATGAATCTTTACTATTGTAGACCTATTGGACTTTTTACTGTTAGAATCTGTACTGAATTCAAACACTTTGTAGGTGTTGTTATTGCAAATTTTATGACAGTGTACTTTGTAATTTTAACACGTTGAACATGTAATGTACTTGTAGTACCACTACACACCGACACAAGTAGAGAGGATGCAATATGCTAATAGCCTAAGTATACTGATAATCTCTGTTCTTCTAGGGTATAATCGTCATCGAGTTTTCCTCTATAACGATCTGTATCTCAAGTTAGCTATAACAACGTGTCTAAGTTTTGTTGCTCTTAAATTATTTTATACATTTTATATATCAATAATAAAGAATCTCTATGTTGTAGACTAGTAATTGAGTCATAACTCACATCACCCAACTAATCCACTATGTTTTGCATACTGTTCAGTGTATAAAGTTAATAACATTCCGCATCGTAATTTGTAAACGAAAAGTTTATTTGAGGCTAATCAAAATAATTTGTATTTCCTGTTTTTCTTAAAAATCAAAATATAAATGGGTGGATAATCTAGAAAAGTAGTGTAGATCATCACTAATCAGTGCCTTGAATGGGGGAGGAAAAGGAAAGACGTATACTGATAAAACTTGCTCAGAAATTCAAAGATATTCTATTAGAGTCCTAATGGAAACAAAACAAAAATTAAGTAAATCAACCAAAAAGCAAAAGGGAAGTCAATGTGATTTTGATTTTTTGACACTACAGACACTACATTTTCCGGATTTTATTATTGTTGTATATGTAAACACACAAATTAAACTTTACACAATTTTCTATATGAAAACATTGTAACTGTGTACATGTTAAAAGTTCTCAAACTATCTTCATATTATATTAATTATATTATATACTGAAATAATAAAAATATGGGTTTCTATGTTATATAGAAAATGTGAAATTTTCAGTCCAAACTGGAAAAAAAAAGACAGAAGAAACTCTTAACGCAACACACATCTATATGTCAAACGAGCATGTGTCTTTATACGTTGCCATTACTCTTATTTGTCACAGAAACCTTAATTTATGAAGTATGAACAATATACTATAATGTACAGAGACATAGGTACTTAGATTGAGGAGCTTTTAGGACCCAAAATAAAATATATTTGCAATTTTGGACTTTGGACTTGCCTGAATTAATGTGGTGGTTTGTAACTGTGTTGTTAGATTAATATTAAAACAAAATGAATGGGTTAAATTAGTAATTTTTTAAAAAAATTACATGTTATTAAACTAATTATAAAATGGTGATAAAATATACTTAGAATCAACCATTAAATAACATTTTAATATATTTCTGAAGAACTTTCGAAGAATTTCATGTTTTAAGAAAAAATAAAGTTAATCATTGGAGGTACTCTAACGAGTTTCATCATGCGGACGACGTACTATCAATATCCATTCGGTTTCTAAAACGTGTTACTCAATCTACACTAATTAGAGTATCTAAAAAAAACTGACAATATAAAAAAAAAAAAGCTAGTCTTCGTCATCCCTCAAACACGGTGTATCACGCACAACTAATACAGTACCGTATGGAAGACATTATGGCTTAGATCTTATAGACAAACATGCTTCTGTGTGTGCATTAGCTAGACCTATGTACAAGCTGAAAGCACACACCATTAATACTTTACTACACCGGCATACAAAAGTTATCAAAATTTAAGCATGTACCACGTACCAACCAAGTATGCCATCTAATCCGGATCCTTGACTTAAAATCTGAAACTCAGAAAGTATGATTCTATAAATACTTTACTACACCGGCATACAGAAGTTATCAAAATTTAAGCAAACCATTCAAATATCGCGAGATCATTAGTAAGATTTAACTCTCAACTATCTATGTGAAATTTTAAGCAGGTTTTACTTAATCATATTACCTTAGACCTCTCTTTTAACATCGTGACTACATAACCTACATAACATATCAACAGTCAACAATGATTCAAAGGTTTAGTTTTTTTTACAATATACGATAACGAAATTACGCGTAATATTGTCATTTCTTGTTAGTGATTTAATATTTATTATAATTATTTAAATGCTGCTTGGTTTTTGGTGATAATTTTTTTAAGATAAACCAGTATTTACATAAACAATTAAAAAATATTTTTAGCAATTAGAATGCTGGTCCAATGGTAAAGAAATTCCGGGGACTACCGTCATTTGGGTTCGATTTGTACTGGCTACCTCCGCGATTTAAAAAGAATTAATTGTTCCACTCATATCTGAATGTGAAGTCTCGTTAGATTAGTTTGTGGACATAGAAAACTTTTGAGTTCCCCACAGTTACGAGAAAATGAAAGACAATAACGATCAAATGTACAATAATCTTTGATTAAACAGTAAACTTTATTTAAAACATGGCCTACCAAATCTTAAAAATCCAATGACAAATTATTTTTTTATAATTGGTTTCAAATTAATTATTCAACAACATTGTACTATGTTTGGATGATTATGTTAACATATATTAATAAATGATAATATCACAATACAATAAAGAATATTTATAGCCCCGTCTAATATAGTGTCTCTTTTAATTTAGTACAAGGTGAAAATTCGATTTTTATGTCTAGGAAGGAAAATTAACTGTATACAATAACTATCACCAAAAGATATGTTCCATAGTGTCTTTTTTAATTTAGTACAAGGTGAAACTTCGATTTTTATGTCTAGGGAGGAAAATTAACTGTATACAATAACTATCAGTCTATCACCAAAAGATATGTTCCCCCATCTTCATAGTGAATGTTTGAAAACATGACTATCTATATGTTTTACTTACCTAATTGTTAGAATAATTGTAATATGGCATAATATTAAATCACTAGCAGAATCACATGTCATTTATATAGGGGATTTCTCCTTCACATTATTTTTTTACAAAGATATGACCAACATATCTAACAAAATCACTTTTAGAGATTCTCCTATTTTTAACGCATTGGATTTTTTAGTGTTCTTCTTTAAAGCATTGGGTTTAAAATTTAGAAAAGTACGTTAGTGGTATATACTTTGAAGTTTACTTTGTAAACCTGCTACTTTCTTCTTAAATGTAAATCAACACTACAATTTGTTTTTTTTCGTATATATATATTTTAATTCCAAATCTGTGTTAATGTTAGCATTCCATTAGTGGATCCGTGGACATGTTATGTTACTCGTCACCATTTATGATTTATATTTCAAAAATTACAGCATTTATGTATCAATTATATCCATTGAAAATCTGCTTAATTTGAGAAAATGAAATTACAAGAGAGTATTTACAAAAAAAAAAATGACGACAGAGTAAAATGAATAAACCCAGTTAAAAAAGGAGTTAAGTGAATTAGATTGACTACAAAAAAGGGTTGAGTCGGTTGACTACACACGAAAAAGATGAAGCAAGTTCTTAAAAGTTGGTAGTAAATTATAGGGTAAGATTATCGGCGCTTCTAAGCCGAATATCTTAGCAAATAGCGGTCGAAATTTAAATCAATATTGCGTAATTACTTTGGAACGGAGCTAAATTAAGAGTTTTTCGCAAATGTCCTTACGAGCCACGTGGCCTCTCTGGCGCCGTTGATGATAAACTGGTAGGTAAAAAGTTGATGCAGTCCGAGATTCACTTTTCTCTTCTTGGGGTTTTGTCGGAGGCAATTCATTGGGGCTTCTCTCTAGACGGGGCGTTCTCTCTCGACGGGCCTTCTCTCTCGACGGGGCACCTCATTTATCTCGATCACCAAACCATTGTCTCATCGAAAGCTCTCGCCGATTCGAATAAGGTATGTGTTCCTCCTCCATATTTAGTATTTGCATGTATTCAGTTGTCGTTGTCTATCTACTTCCTTCGTATTTGGTATTTGTAGTCGTCCTCGATCTACATAATCCAAATCATAGAATTAGGGTTTTCAAAATCTTGTATCGTATTTGTCTTATTTGAAAGAATGTTGTGCCGTGTGTGATTCTATGCTTTGTGTTTCTGTATAATAGATTGTAAAATAGTGCTGATTTTCGGATTTGATAATCTAGTTTTGTCTTTGTAGTGTGTCAAAGAATGTGGTGAACTTGTAATGAAAAAATAAGTGTATGCTCTGTCTGAAACTGGTAATGATGCGTGGTAATGAAACTCAATTCGTCTTTGACATTTGGATTAGGTAGTTAAGTGTTTGCTCTGTGAAACTGAATTCGTCTTTGACATTTGTTAAAGTTGTTAAGTGATTGCTCTGTCTGATACTGGTATTGATGCGTGGGAAAGAAACTGAATTCGTCTTTTACATTTGTTTAAGTTGTTCAGTGTTTGGTCTGTCTGCTTCATTTTGTTGTTTATTGTTTGCAAACTCGTCTTTGACATTTATTAGTTGGTGAGGTTGTTCTGAGTCTGTAGTTGACGGTCACTTTAGGTCTACTATTTGTTATAATAGTTGCTCCACCTTCGTTGAGTTGATAAGTCGGATTGAAAACGTGTGGGCATGAAGTCTGATTGAAAACGTGTAGGCATCAATTGAACTTGTACGAAAATCGCCTTTAAATTTAATGCACTCGTAAAGGTTAGTGTTTTAGTTGTGTAATGTGCAATAAATAGTGATTAGACTTTGGTTGTTTATGGTTAGGTCATTAAGATTGTAACATATTACTCTTTTACCTATTAAACCCCAGCCATCCTTCAAGCTATCCTATAATCTCATCTTCTTTCTCTCTTCTTTGCTAAAACTAGTAATCCCTTCGGTTCCTATAACCATTTCCGTTCTCAATCTTCTATAATCCCTTCTCTCTTCTCACTTGCTATGGATTCAAGGCATCCAGATAGCCAATCTTCTAGTTATTTAAATAGTCAACAGGAAAACTTTTCTTACTCTAGCTTCCCTTCTAGAGCATCTGAAATCCCTCCTTTCAGTTCACAACAAGCTGACGCTCCAACTCCACCTGAAGATACACCAGGAGACGGCAGTTCAAAGAGAAGGAAGTGGACTCCAGCTGATGACGAGGTTCTAATCAGTGCTTGGCTAAATACATCTAAGGATGCTGTCGTGGGTAATGAACAAAAGGCAAGGACCTTCTGGCGTCGAGTGGGAGAATATGTTGCTGCATCTCCTCATGGTAGGGAGAGTGGTGAAAAGAGAGAGCATCTCCATTGTAAGCAGAGGTGGTCCAAAATCAATGATCTAACTAACAAGTTCTGTGCTGCATTTCCGGCTGCAGAGAGACAAATTACAAGTGGTCAAAATGAGAATGATGTTCTCAAGGTGGCTCGTGAAATCTTCTACTATGATCACAATTCCAAATTTACACTGGAGCATGCCTGGTGTGTCTTAAGGTATGAGCAGAAGTGGCTCAACCTTAACACTCCTAAAGCTCCTGCCAGTTCAAAGAGAAGAATTGATGAGACATGTTCCCAAACTTCTGCCACCAATGTTGGTGCTGAAGAGATCCGTCCTGAAGGTATCAAGGCTGCAAAAGCTAAAAGGAACAATGCTCAAGGAAAGTCTGTTGCTGAGTATTTGAGCATATGGGAAATGAAAAAGGAGGATTTGGCAATGAAGGAGAAATTGTCAAAGCTGGCCATACTAGACACTCTACTTGCCAAGAAAGAACCCCTCAGTGAGGCTGAAGAAGTTGTGAAAAACAAACTCCTCGCCCTGTATTTCTGAGAATTATATCCTGACTATGTTTGTACTTTAGGTGGAGTATGTATTTAATATCTGTGTTAAGTGCTTTGTATTATCTTCTCTGTTTGTTTGCTTGGAATGTACTTTCTCGTTGCTTTGTATGACTATCTTTATAAATGAATCACCTATATGTTATGAATGTGCTTCCTGGTTGCTTAATTTAATCTGTCTATCCCTATAAATAAATGAATGTCTATCTTTATAAATAAATGTCTATATTCATGGTTGCTTAAATAAATATGTCAAATATTTTCTTTGTCATTTTTTCAGGTTAAGTTTAACATGGGACAAGATTATAGCTATAGCCAACCTTCTATGTCTGAGGAGTTTGGAGGGGACATAGCAGACAGTGGCTCCAGCGAAATAGAGGAGCTTATACGTCGGGACCAGGCTGAGCTAAACTGCAATAACGGCGAGGTTCAGTATCCTCCACAACCTGAGGTTGAGTTCGGATTCCCGCAGACATGCTACTGTGGTGGTCAACCTCATCTAGCTACATCTTACACTCCAACAAATCCAGGTAGAAGATACTACACATGTGATAATGTTGATAATGGCGAGTGTCATGTTTGGAAGTGGTGGGATGAGGCGGTTATGGAGGAGATGAGAGCCAGGGATGTACACACACTTCAATTGGCAGAAAAGGTCGATTTTCTAACCTTTCTTAGTGACTATGAGACACACTTTAGCCAGCTTAAGGATCTCCATAATGACACTGAGCAGAAGCTTGTTAGGCTGGAGAAGATAGTGTGTGTACTGGTTAGTGTCTTTGTTGTAATAGGCATCGTCCTCATCTTAGTTTGAATGTGTAATGTGTAATAAGGAAAATGTTGATTACTGTCTTAGTTTGGAAGTGTAATCTGTAATTGACTTTAATGAACTCTCTGTCTGTTTTTTTTTTTTATGTTGCTGATCAAGCTGAAGTGATCAAGGCTGTTGTAATGAACTATCTGTATCGTTTTGCTTAATGTTGATGTTATGACGTTAATGATATTGTTTTCATTACTTATATAAAGCTATTAAAGTGTCGAAGTTTGTATACAAACTCTCGTGAGTCAATAGTATATAAATGCTCACGGGTGAATAGAAGACAATGTAAAAGCTGGTATACAAATGCTCGTGCATGACAAGTAAATTCAAAAGATGTGAAGTGTCACAAGATGTACTCAGAAGAAAGAAATCTAGTGTCACGAGATACACTTATTTTTCCTATAAGTATGAGAAATATACGCTCATTACACATACAAATCATCGATCATCTTCTCATATTCAAAACATTTTCTCCATTATCTCATTTTCAATGGCATCTTCTTCTCATTATCATTACCACAAAGATGATAATGATGAATTTGATTCCATATTTGATGATATATTTGAAAACCCCGATATTTTTCCAGAACCAGAAGAGCGAAAAAACGATTTTTTATTGAGAGACACCGAGAAGAGGTCATAACAAGCTTTGGAATGATTATTTTAGCGACACTCCAACATACCCGCACCATTTATTCCGGCGACGGTTTCGAATGAACAAGCCATTGTTTTTGCGTATTGTGCATCGTCTCTCCACAGAAGTAGGGTATTTTCAACCATCAGAAGATGCAACCAGACGGTCTAGTCTATCGCCACTCCAAAAATGTAATGCGGCAATTCATCAATTGGCATATGGTGGTGGGGCAGATACAGTTGACGAATATGTACGACTTGGTAAAACAACGGCTCAAAAATGTTTGCACCATTTTACCGCCGCAATAATCCACTTGTTTGGCGATGAATACTTAAGACGTCCCACTCAGGAGGATCTTGAAAGACTACTCCAAATTGGAGAAGAACGTGGATTTCCCGGGATGGTTGGAAGCATCGACTGTATGCATTGGGAGTGGAAGAACTACCCCACCTCTTGGAAAGGAATGTATTCAAGAGGAACCGGAAAACCAACAATTGTGTTGGAGGCGGTAGCTTCATCTGACCTCTGAATATGGCACGCGTTTTTTGGAGCTCCAAGTACTATGAACGATCTTAATATTCTTGATCGATCACCTGTTTTTGATGAAATAATTAACGGAAACGCTCCGGAAGTCAATTTCTATGTCAGCGGAAGGGAATACCATTTGGCTTACTATCTCGCCGACGGTATTTATCCGAAATGGGCGAATTTTGTTCAATCTATCCGACTGCCACAAGGTCCAAAAGATTGTTTATTTGCTAAAAACCAAGAAGCCGTGCGAAAAGATGTGGAGCGTACCTTCGGAGTCCTGCAAGCTAGATTCGCCGTAGTTAGAAATCCTTCTAATTTATGGGATAAAAACAAAATAGGAAATATTATGAAAGCATGTATCATACTCCATAATATGATTGTCGAAGATGAACGAGGTTCATACACTGACTATATGCCTTCAGATTTTGAACAAGGAGAAGATGTGGATCCTACATTTGTAGTCAAAAGGACTAGAAATCTCGGTAATACATTGGGTCGACGAGCAGAAGTTCGGGATAGACATGGCCATCAACAATTAAAAGAAGATTTAATTGAAAATATATGGGCTAAATTTGGACATCTCCCGAATAACTAGAATGTTTAAGTTTCTATGAATTCAATAAAATGTTTGTTTGCTTTTTTAATGATGTTTGTAATTTTTTTTTTCTATTTTTATTGGCAACTTTGTAATTTTTTCATGTTTTCAATTTTAATGTTATATGTTTAATTATTAATTTATCTTTATATTTCATTACTTATTAAAATAAATAATTAATTTACTAATAGACATCAAAAAGTCCTACCAATAATTTCAATCTTTTGGATTGTTCCTATCTTTTGTATCTTAACATAAGAATAATAATAAACTACTCTAAGGACTTTAGAATTAGTCCCACCAATAATATTGCCCTTAAGAGCTTTTGTTAAAAATGTAAGAGCTGCCAAAACCCCAAACTTCCATAAGTGGTAAAAAGTTAGAACTTCATCAAACCGATAATCATTGTTAGGAAAAAAATATTTCATTAGAAATCAATCTCTCTACTTTCTCCACCAATTGGCAGGCAAACAGATTTAGAAACAAGAAAACCAATCCTCTGTAAAAAAAAATTTACCAGATAACTTCTTTTAACTGAAATAGATCCTGAACTCCTCACAAAGACCACAAACTAGAATGTCACTTGTGTTTATTTATTCTCACATTAACTACTGTCTGTAGAAAATTCCTTAAAAAATCAATAAAAAAGAAAAAAAATATTTTACAAAAGAAGGAAAATTCAAAGGAAATAAAGTGAATAAAAATTTCACCATTTATATTCTTGGTTTATCCTTCTCTTTCTCTTCTCCCATAACCTCAATCTCCTCTTGCTCTCTCTTCCCTAAATTTTCTATCTCTCCAGAACTGTTTTGAGAGAAAAGCCTCCATTTTTCAATCCAAATCTCACTCTCTCCTACCTAAACCCCATTACATAAAACAGAGCAAAAACCTCATTGTACCAATCCAGAGAGAGAGAGAGAGAGAGAGTTACCATTGTTTCACAGTAGAGAGAGAGAAGGAAAATGGATGGTGTTTCACCAAAATTTGTGTTACCGGAGACATTCGACGGTGTAAAGATGGGGATCACAGGCCAGCTAGGCATGATCTGGGAGCTTGTCAAGGCACCAGTGGTTGTCCCTCTGCTTCAACTAGCGGTTTACATCTGTCTGCTAATGTCTCTCATGCTGTTATGTGAGAGGGTTTACATGGGAATCGTCATCGTCCTCGTCAAGCTTTTCTGGAAAAAACCGGACAAACGCTACAAGTTCGAGCCCATTCACGACGATGAAGAGCTTGGAAGCTCCAACTTCCCGGTGGTGCTCGTACAAATCCCCATGTTCAACGAACGAGAGGTCTCTTTCGTCTCTCAGCTCTCTCTGTTTCATTGCTCTGTTCTTTTCCTCTGTTTCATGTTCTAATGATTTTGGGTTTTTCTGTAAAATCCAATAGTTTAGCGCTTAAACGTAGTAAGTGCTAAATTATAGGGACCAAAAGTGAAAAAGTTCCCCGTGATTTTTGCGTTCAGGTTTACAAGCTATCAATAGGAGCGGCGTCTGGACTATCGTGGCCGTCCGATCGTCTCGTGATTCAAGTGCTGGATGACTCAACAGATCCTACTGTTAAGGTAAGTATACTTACTTAGTCCACCTTAATCCTCAAAAGATTTCATTTCCTAACAAAAAGACATAATATCAGGAGTAATATTTTTATCAGTGGGTAAGAAATAACAAAAAGATTGTAATACATCTGGAACACTAATAGATTTTTCTTTATTATTTTTTTTTGGGGCAAGATTTTCTTTATATGTGTGATTTAATTTCATACTTAAAATGTGCAGCAAATGGTGGAGATGGAGTGTCAAAGATGGGCAAGTAAAGGAATCAATATAAGGTATCAAATCAGGGAGAACAGAGTTGGTTACAAGGCCGGTGCGTTAAAGGAAGGACTCAAACGCAGTTATGTCAAACATTGCGAGTATGTTGTCATCTTCGACGCTGATTTTCAGCCTGAACCTGATTTTCTTCGCCGTAGCATTCCATTTCTCGTCCACAATCCCAACATTGCACTCGTCCAAGCCCGATGGAGATTCGGTAATAATAAACTTATATTCTTCTTATAAAGTTTATTTGGTAATTCAGATAGATCTTCATTTATGTTTTTTGACATATCGGTTGAGTATCTTTTAGATTTGCGTCATTGCCCATCTATATAAGCCTGGTTAGCTAGTTATAATAGAGAAATGATCAAATTGACATTTGATAATGTTGTCAAGTGTCAGGGTCAAAAGAGTACTGAACTAGTGTCTTTGTTTATGTGTTATGAAAAGATTTAATGTTTGTTTCGATCATTAAATGAAAGCTCGTGGTTTTGGTTTTCTAGCTACATTAGTGGTGTCGGTGGTATGTGTTTTTCATCTCATAAATAAATAAATAAATATTTTCACCTTTTCTTTTTCCTTGCGTACTTTTTCTTTTGTTTTATCACACTTTTTTGGCCTTTTGAAATGGTTTTCTAGTCATTTTTGTATTTCTCTTCGACATATTATAATTATCATCGTTTTTTCGATGGACTGATTGCATAAGTAGGGTTTAGTTCATCTTGTGTCGGCGGAGTATATAGCTACATAGTGTATGGTTCTTTTTAGTAAAAGCAATAACAGTTATAGCTGCATAGTGCTTAGGTTAGAGTTATGTACACCTAAACAAGAGTTATGTACACCTTGTTGCTTTTGTCGGATTTGCATAGTGCTTAGGTTAGAGTTATGTACACCTTGTTGCTTTGGTCGGATTAGTTGCGCGATTCCGGGTCAACTAATATTAGCATAATTGCCAAAAATAGTCTTTCTTGTTTACGTCATGCATGTCATGTGTTTCTTAGAGTACCTCCGATAGAGGTTCTACCCATTGGGGTTCTAAAATTATGTATGATTCTAAAATTGTATATGTGTGTATGTATATGTTATATATGTATATGTAGGTGTGGATCCATAAAATAATGTAGAATTCCTATCTAAAAGTTCTAAAAATAAAATTTTTAGAACCTTTGAATAGATGGTCTACACTATTTTATAGACCCCACACCTACATATATCTCTTACAATCTTGACTTAGTATAGGGGACTGACCGCCCCAGGGCCCACACCTCAAAATTTTTTTTTTCATATTTTCTTACTTTTTTGTTAATTGTTTTCATTTTTATTAATATGTATAAGTAAATTTAAATCAGATAATATCATAAATATGCTATTTTAAAAATATTAAAATATATTGTTAATCAAATATCAAATAAGAAAAATATAATACTATTTTATAATAATTTTAAATATTTTATTTCTAAGTAACATTTGTTTAAAAAAATTATTAATAGAAGGGCCTAAAATAGAAAATTTGCCCATGGACCCTATTTCTATTGAACCGGCCCTGTATAACACATACATATACACATGCAATTTTAGAATACCAATGGGTAGAACTCACATTAGAGATGCTCTTACCTGCTCCGAAGTCCTGGATCCGTCGGTCAGTGAAATCGAATCCGGGCTGATGAGTCGGGCCGGGTTCTAAGGCGAGTGGTAACTGTTCGTCTTTAGAAAGTGTCGGGTCTCTGATATTTTCCACGTTATTTTTTGCCTTTCTTTAAATGTTCAAGTGTAGGACCCATTCTTTGTCTGTAATAAAATAGTGTTAACATACTTTAGAGTATGAGTCGAGTCTACTGTGTACTTGCATTTGTCTAGCCGACAATTAGATTATTTTCCTTTATACTTTCTTTTTTTTTTCTTGAAGCATGAGTCCAACTTAGTGAAACTAATAATGAAAAAGCTAGATGATGAATATGATTGAATTTTTTCTGAATATGACTGATTATTAAAGCTAAAAACAAAAGAGAAGGACGTTTCTTCCTGATAATGCCAAATTCGAGCAATTGTCTCATCAAATGACTAATAAAATTATAGAGATGTGTTTATTTTGTAATGTTTTAACCTTCGGGATGTTAAGACTTAAGACTAGTGAAATGATCTTATTATGTACTTTTGCAGTAAATTCTGATGAATGCTTATTGACGAGGATGCAAGAAATGTCGTTGGACTACCATTTCACTGTTGAGCAAGAAGTCGGTTCATCAACACATGCTTTCTTCGGCTTTAACGGTAAAAATAATTACAGTTTTTACTGATTTCTAAAATCATTATTTAATTTTCGTAACGGGAAAAAATTTGCAAGTAAATATTAGAGTTTATTACTATTGATATAGTTGAATTTGATGTGATACAGCACTGTATGTGGACCCAAACCTCCTTTTTAATGTTATTATACTGTACAACTGTTACTGTAAAGGTAAAACTGATGCAAAATAGAAGTATATTATAAGGAATCAAATTTATTAGTAAATAATCAATAATAGATTGTGAGAGGGGTGGGACTCTGACACATGAATAGGAATGGCAATTGGGACTACCCGCCCCGCTGTAGCCCGCCCCGCTGCGGTCTCTCTCTCTGGCGGATCTTTGCGGGTCAGCCCGCCGTGACCCGCGGTTCTCAAACCTCTGCCCAAACCCGCCCCGCTTGCTACATAGGACTTTGCGGTCCGGCCCGCGGGTAGTGAAAATGAAGTTCTCGTTACTTTGTTGTTGTTTGAAAAGCAAGGCACTGAACCTATCAAAACAAGAAAACACATTAATCAAAATAAAAGAAAAATCAAAACAAGAGAAAAGCACTGAACCTAGCAAACAAGAGACAAGTCATGATGAATATATATCAGCATGTTATCCTACGTTGATCAGCAAACATAGCTACAGAAAGGCATTAGATTTTATATTAAGTCATTACCAACATAAACAAAGCGGTAAGTACTGGTTGTTCTGTTTTGTCAAGTGTTAAACATAGTCATTAGATTTCATTGTATACATATAATTGAGACTTTGAGAGATGCGTGTATCTCTCTCGTTATCAACTATATAGTCCTTATCAGTCAACTCCGAGAGTTTCTTACCAACTCCCACAGCTCTCTTACGAGTCATTGCCAAAAGCACAAACAAACACTGCAAATTTTTTTAAGTCTTAACCAAATTTAAATTAAACAAAACACCAGATCCAAACAATGAATCCCAAAGGTAAATAAAAACCAAATCCAAACAATCATTCTAAATGTAGATAGAAGCAAAACACCAAATCAATTTAAAAAATCAAACTTCTTCTTCTTCATCTTCACCATTGACAATGGATTCAAATGATGGTAATTTCTCTTCTTCATCAACAATTTCATCATCTGAAAATATCAATAGTTCAAGTAAGTAAAGATTAATAGTCATGGTACTAGTTATATGATAATGTGAATATTTTACCATGTTTATAAGCTTCATATCCCTTTAGCCAGTTCTAGTACATATCAGAGCTTGCACATTCTTGGGAAGTAGACGACTCCTGTATTTATTAAGGACTCGCGATCCAATGCTAAAGGAAGACTCAAGCCCTGTTGTAATAGGAATCTTGAGTAAATCACAAGCCATTGCTGACAAATCGCCATACCTATGAGAATTATCTTTCCACCACTTGAGAATGTCCATGCTCGGAAATTACTAAACTCCAAAGGTGGTTCATCAAGATAAGCTTCTAGAGGTGTCTTTCCACTCACAACACGCTGACTTTGCAAGCAAAGAAATCCTATGAAGGTTTTTTAAAAAAAAGTCAGAAACTGATTTTCTGGAAAAAAAAAGAAACATAATGTTAAAAAAAACGAGAAGCACTTACATCATAGTTCCCAAACATTTCCATTGACCCTTCATCAGAATCATCACACACGTTTTGTGGAACAGTCTCACGTGGCTCTGTAGCAGGTGAGTTAGTCTTAGATTTTTTGTCATAAGACTCAAACAAAATCTGAGCTTATCACGCAAGTTTCTCAACTTTGCATCACGTGTACTCATGTCAAGCTTTCCTAAACAACAATCCACAATAGTAAGCTTAAAACGTGGATTGAAGACGACTGCCATTGCAAAAAGACAACTGACTTCTTCCCAATATTTATCAAACTTCTCTTTCATCGGTGGCACCATCTCTCTGACAATTTCATCTTCGCTTTCTTCATTAACTCGAAGCCAATCATGGATCAACCAAACCTGATAGAAATACAAGTTCGAAGTTGGGTAGTTAGAACCAGACATCAAACTTGTAATCACTGCGAAAGGTTTCAAAAAACGGCAGATATTCTCAGCTCTTTTCCATTCCTCAGCTGTGGGCGCCATTTTATAACCTCTCCTATCAAATGTCTCCAACTTAACAAACGCTTTACGGAACTTGGTGGCTCTTTCAAGCATATAGAAAGTCGAATTCCATCTTGTTTGCACATCCAGTATCAGACCCGCCTTTTCCGTTACACCAGCAGCAACAACACATTTTTCAAACAGTTCTTCACGCGCTTGCGATGCTAATACATACTTAATACTCTCTCTTATTTTATGCAAAGAACCTCCAATAACTTTCAAACCATCTTGCACTATGAGGTTAAGTATGTGAGCTGCACATCTGACATGGAAAAACTCTCCACCACACAACAAGTCATTCCTCAACATCAGCTGCGATTTCACAATATCTTGCATCGAATCATTGCTTGTAGCATTATCTAATGTGATAGAGAACACCTTTTTTTCTATGCCCCACTCTTTCAGTGATTCAAGGAGCTGCATCGCAACATTCATACCTGTATGTGGTGGTGATAAAGCACAAAACGTCAGGATCTTGCTGTTCAACTTCCAGTTTCGATCAATGTAATGAGCCGTCACACACATATAACCCTCACGTTTTAGCGATGACCACAAATCAGACGTTAAGGAAACTCTTCCAGGAAGACTCGCCAATTCCCTCTTCAGTGTATCTCTCTCGCTTTCATACAACCGGAACACATCTGATTTCGCCGTGTTTCGACAAATGGTTTGGACATCAGCATTCAAATACCTCCAAGTCTCTCTCACTTTTTCATACTCCACATACGAATATGGGAGATCATGCTGGACTATTGTCTTAGCTACCAGCTGCCTAAACACAAGATGGTCATATTTGCGAGGCTGTAATCTGCCTTCAGCATTGACATTCATCGTCCCATTCAACCTTGTATACATTTTGCATATGCCACGATGTCTTTTCAACGATGTAGTACCATGCCCGTGAGAGCTCCAAGCATACTCATTCTTGCAATGATTGCATTTAGCTTTCTCCTCGCCATTGGGCTTTCGAATCACACAAAAATCCACCCAAACATCTGACCTTTGCCTACTCTTCCTATCATCGTCCTCGCCAGAATCAGCATCCACCTTAATCTCCTCTTCTTGTTTTTTCTTCTTCTTTTGAGGCTGCACCGAGTCTGCCTCAGAAACCTTCTTTTTTCCATTTTTTGGAGGCGGCTTGGAACACCTTCTCCCTCCACGTATTGCAGCAGCAACTGGTTTAGTTTTCCCTTGACTTGCCTTTGAAGACGATCCGGATATGTTTGAGAGACTCCCTGATCCGAAAGCAAATTGTTTGCAAGGCTGAGTGGGTTTGGTTGGAGGAGGAGTCTCCTCAACATCACTATCGACCTCATCATCAGCTACCTCAATCACTCGTTTTCTTTGTTGCTTCTCTCCATCTGAAAAACCCATCTCAGTTTCCTGACTCTCATCAGCAGCGGCAAGGGCTCCTAACAGGCGTTGAGTTTCAAAGTCACAGGTTTCCAAGTACTTGAAATTAGGATCCATCTCCTTTGTCGCCGTTTTCAAGTCTCTCGTTTTTCTCTTAGTATTTTTGTTTTCCTCACAATAAGTCGTGAGAGACTTGTTTCCGTGAGTTTAGGTTTGTTTTGTTAGGGTTTTTAATTTACTTAGTATTTTTTTTTTAAAAATTGATATTTATAAATTTCAATAAAAAACGACAAAACAGAAAGTGATACTAATAGGCACGAGTATCAGAAAGAAACTACTCAGCTACACAGTCTTACAGTTTCAATGAATTTCTAATCATGAGACAAGCATTGTCAACTCAGAGAAGCAGAACAAAACTAGTAATTCTGTAATTTCTTATCACTAAAACCATCACATCTCAAAGAAAACAGTTCATACAGTTTCAAGCATACTAAAGGAGACAGAAAAAGCAACTAAATATATAAGATACTCAAGTAGTAAAGCTTAATCAACAAACATATAAGAGTACAGAGAGACAGAGAGAGACATACCTGTTTCCTAGACCTGGAATGAGCAGCAGATTCTCTTTTATTGAACATACATTGTGCCTCTATCTCCTCTGCATTCTTTAGAATTTTGACTTCTTCCCAAGCCTCGCAGATTAATCAATAAAAAACAGAACAGAAATAAGTATCAGTATCAAACTATCAATGAATGTCTAGTCATGAGACAAGCATTGCCAACTCACATAAGCAAAACGAAACTGGTAATTCTGCAAACAAACTATCCAAAGCAATACGCCAATACCGCAAGTCAAGCTTAATCAATAGATATATCAAAGAATGTAACTATACACATTAATTCACGAGATCAAGCCTTGAGTTTTATGCAAGCAGATATTTCACTCTTAAATGGTGTCTACTCAGAGGAAGAAATCAAATACCTTTGTAGTCTAAGAAGCGAAGCTCCGGACGATGGTGGTAGGTCGCGAAGGAAGAAAAGCTATGGTGGTATTCTGGTAGATCGAGGAAAACAGAAGCTTGTGGAGTCTTGAGGAAGGAGAAGCTCCGGTGGCGGGATCTCCAAGAAGAGAAGCTATGGTGGTGGAAAGAAGACAGAGAGTAGCTCCAGTGGTGGTTCGACTAAAAAGAGAAGATCTGGTGGTTGCTTTAGTCGAGGAGAAGAAGAACCGGTTCGTGGTGATGCTCCTCTGGTGCTCGTCGGTGGCGGGATCTCCAAGAAGAGAAGCTATGGTGGTGAAAAGAAGACGGAGAGAAGCTCCAGTGGTGGTTTGACGAAGAAGAGAAGATCCGGTGGCTGCCTTTGTCGAGGAGAAGAAGAACCCGGTTCGTGGTGATGCTCCTCTGATGCTCGTCGGTGGAGTCGTGAGTCACGAGAACTTCAATCGCCATTTCGCTTTCTCTCTTTTTTTTTCAGGTGGAGACACAACAAAAAGGAGTTGGTGCGGGTTTCTTTCTGCCCCGCAAGACCCGCAATGCCCAAACCGCTAAAGCCCAATCCGCATGAGACTTAGCCCGCGAGACCCGCAAATAAATGGGCCTAAAATATCTCTACCCAAACCCGCCCCGCATGGGTCTTCTACGGGCCAGGCCCGCGGGCTGCGGTCAAATTGCCATCCCTACACATGAAGCAAGTAGGTGTACTTATACATAATAGTTATTGTCATCCCTTCTATAATAAGTAAGATTTGCAAGCCTGGAAATGGATATCACGTGTTTAATTAATTAAGTTGTGTAAGGGGACACATTCGCTACATTATGACTTGTACTGGAAGCAAATGAAGACGAATCTTAAATTTGCTTGGCACTATAGATTTCTTGTTTTTTTTTGTATAAATATCTCTTGTCATGAATACTGTAATTTATTTAAAAAGAAAACTATGGCTAAGAGTTTATCAAAAAATGTTTTGTAGGAACCGCCGGAATATGGAGAATAGCGGCGATAAATGAAGCCGGCGGGTGGAAAGATAGGACCACTGTGGAAGATATGGATCTCGCCGTCCGAGCAAGTCTCCGTGGATGGAAATTTCTCTACCTCGGTGACCTTCAGGTTTTAAATTTACTTGGTTTCTGTTTTTTTCCACAAACCAAAATCAAATAGTTAGTATAATTTAAATCATAATATTAGACCAAAATTATATAAATCATTAGTACGTAGAGGATTTGGTGGACAAGATACTTCTCTCATTAAACAGATGACAATTGATTCACAAGCTATGTTATAATCATTTACCCTTTTAAGAACTAAAAATGTTTTGTTATTAGTTATGAAGAAATTGGAATTCTTATATAAAAATATGAATTAGTTTTATTTTTGTATTAGGTGAAAAGTGAGCTTCCAAGTACTTTTAGAGCCTTCCGTTTCCAGCAACATAGATGGTCTTGTGGACCTGCAAATCTGTTTAGGAAAATGGTTATGGAGATCATCAGAAACAAGGTAATTAAAAAAAAATTAACCGTTTTGTTCTGATAACTCATTCTTTAACCTGACTGTCACTGACCTGGTGCAGAAAGTTAGATTCTGGAAGAAAGTGTATGTGATCTACAGCTTCTTCTTTGTGAGGAAAGTCATTGCACATTGGGTGACATTTTGTTTTTACTGCGTTGTTCTTCCTCTCACCATTCTTGTCCCTGAAGTTAAAGTTCCAATTTGGGGTTCCGTTTACATCCCTTCCATCATCACTGTCCTCAACTCTGTTGGTACTCCCAGGTGAATTTGAGTTTCTTGTACCTTAAGTCACTACCTTTGGGTTTTTGTGTTTTTTTCTTGATTACTTTACTTGTATGTCAAGTATTTGCCTTTGCTTCTGTAATTTCTTCCTTATTCTGTGTTTTATTGTCAAAAGGTCGATTCATCTGCTGTTTTACTGGATTCTGTTCGAGAATGTGATGTCGCTGCACCGGACAAAGGCCACTCTCATTGGTCTGTTTGAGGCAGGTAGAGCTAACGAATGGGTCGTGACTGCTAAGCTTGGAAGTGGTCAAAGCGCTAAAGGGAATACAAAAGGGCTTAAAAGGTTCCCTAGAATCTTCAAATTGCCTGATCGGTATGTATACTTGTATGCATCTAATGTCTTCTTGGAAAACTGTATAAATAAACATTTGATGATTATGATCCATTGTGTGACAGATTGAATACATTGGAGCTAGGATTCGCGGCGTTCTTGTTCGTGTGTGGATGCTATGACTATGTGCATGGGAAGAACAATTACTTCATCTACTTGTTTCTTCAGACAATGTCCTTCTTCATCAGTGGGCTTGGCTTGATCGGGACTTATGTCCCGAGTTAGTAGTTATAGACGTGTGGTAACAAAGTAGGAAGAAAAGGAAGCGACTTTCATCAAAAAGAAGAAGGAAAGAGGCTCAAAGGGTTCTTTTTATTTAATTTTATTTTTCTGCCTTTTTGTTATTAATATTTTACCTTTTGTGATTCAGTAATTGTGAGTTTACAATTTTTTTTTAACTTTTTCTGTGGTTTTTTTTTCTTATTTTTTAAAAAGTGTTTCTCGATTTTTTTTCTTATGATTTAAATTTTAAGTTTTGATTTGAGGTTTTGTCCAAAAAAGAAAAGATTCCATTTGAGTTATTCTATTGGTGTAGGGGTACGTAGTCATCATCTGCGTTTACACCGGTGTTTTAAAACCCGAACCAGACCCGCGTTTGAACCGGTAAATCCGGTGATCTAAGATAAATCCGGTTCGGATTTTGTTAAAAAACACAATATTTAAAAATCCAATAAAACCTACAAAAACCCACTAAAACTCGGAACCCGGTACCGATTGAACCACAAGTTGAACCAATATATAATTTGTTTTAATTTTTGATTATGTTTTAGAATCTGTTTTATATATATTATAAATTTTAATTATATATATTTTGGATTTGAAGCTTAATTTTATTATTCACATTAGACATTCAAATATTTATAAATTTTAGGTATTGATTTTTTTTGTTAGATGTCATAACTTTTAACTTCTTACAATTTTTTAAATATAAACTATGTCAAATGAAAATAAAATATAGAAATTAAAACTAAATATTTTCTAAATGTTCCTAAACATAAAATATATACATATCCAAACTATATTTTATGTTTTAGAACATTCATAAAATACTTAACTTTAGTTTCTATATTTTCATAGCTAATATATTATTATATAATAAAATTAATTAATTTATTAATCTGTGGTTTACCCGCGGTCGACCCAATGACCCAGGAGATTATCCGGTTCACTGTCCGGGTCGGGTTTTAAAACATTGACTTTACACCCTGAGGTTTGTTTGTTTGTTTGCACTTTGCAGTATAGGTGATCCTTTGTTACTCATTCTAACGCATATGTCAATGATTTTGAAAATGGTAGAAGAATTGAGAGGTAAATCACTATGACTGATTTCATTTCCGCCAACACATAGGTAAAATTTGTTAATTTTGTCAAGTATTTTCTACGGACAAGCCCAAGTTACAAAAAAAAAACAGAGTATTTTCTACAAATACACATTAATTCGAAATAAGGAAAGTAGTGCTGCTGCGTATACTAAATAACTTTTAGCTATTTTGTGTTGGTTACAATCAAAGGTGCTATTCAATTACAAAAATTGTTTTCTCGTAAGTTCAAAAATGCAGCAACCTCACCAAAAGATCGGTAATCATCCAACAAAGGTTTACTATGACAAATGTATATGGTTTTCTTTTTGTGCACGACAAATGTATATGTTAATCAGCGATAAATGAGTTTAGCAACTTTTGCTAGGCGTGAGCTCGACAATCATACTTACGTTACTTTTGTATACTCCTGACAATTTCTCAGAATTTCGAATCTTTAACCTATCAAAAATATATAAAAAACAGTTCGGAACAAAATAAATAAAAAAGAATTTAGCAAAAAAAAAATTCAGAACAAAATATAAACTTAGTTGATTTTGAATTTGAATTCTGTAAATGCTAGATACAATAAAAGGGAATTTGAGAAAAATTTAAATCCTCTCAAATCATTGATCCAATAAGACCCTATTGTAGATTTATAAAAGTTCTATCAAATCCAATTATTGGAGAAATCATTAATTAAAACTTTTAAAATCCTCCCTTATTAGAAAAAAAGATTCACCAATATGTTACATCCCTAATTATTTTTGAGATATTTGTGAAGCAAATTGCTGTTAAAATTCAGTAGATACCTCTTGAAAATCCAAATTCAAAGAATAGAATCTAATCTAATCGCACAAATTTGGGTTCGTGATCAGGAGGATAGTGAAGAAACGAATACACATGACTAGTTTAGAAACAACTACTTTGAAGTCTCCATCGTAGCTCTCAATGCAATCAAGCCCTTTTGATTTCATGCTTGATGAATTATTGCCTATGTGTTGATGTAAGATATCCGTCCTGTAGTAGTCGCTGATGTAGTTGCTGTAGCAGACGCCGTGTTGAGTGGTTAAGACCATGTGGAGTCGAGATGCTGAGCTGGAGTCGTGTAGATTTGGAGAGCAAGAGAGTATCTTAGAGATATGGAAAGAGGAATAAACTTGATGAGCAAGTTAATGACTTAAAAAAGAGGAATAAGTGCATTCCAAGAAAAGGAAAGTTGCATTTATTGTTATGGAAGATGTCCACATTGTGGTTCCTTGGAGACTAGGGTTTTGGGAACGTGGAGACTAATATAAGATAGCTATGGGGTCGTCTGTAGAGAGACAGAGACACATAGGCTGATCTTATAGAGAGAGAAGCTCTTGGAGGTGTTCTTAGGTCGTGCTGAAGCAGTGGCTGAAGTACTTGACGGTGGAGAGACATAAGCGAGTAGCTTAGGAATCTTTCAGTAGCAGCTGTTAGGGTGTTAACAGGCTAGCGAGGCTGATTAAGCAGAACTTGTAATTGAGTGTACAAGGCGATTTCTAATAGAAGCTATTGGGTGTGCTTGTGTATTTTGTCTCTCTTGATTTACCTTCTGCAGTACTATTGTGGTGTCGTCTTTGCACTAACAAGTGGTATCAGAGCGGGTCACCTAAGTTACTAGTGTGATCCTGAAGGTGAAGATGGACACGGTTGTTTCTGTTCAGAAGGAAATCATGTTGAATGCGGACCAGTATGGTCATTGGAAGGCTCGCATGAAGCAGTTGATTCGAGGAATCAATGAAGATGCGTGGACAGCTGTGGAGAACGGTTGGGAGGAGCCCACCATAGTCACAGCAGATGGGAAGAAGCCTAAGCCAAAAAAAGATTGGTCAGAGGCAGAACGCAATGCATCAAAATTTAATGCAAAGGCGTTGTCGGCGATTTTTGGAGCTGTTGAAGTAGAGCAGTTTCAGCTGATTCAGGGGAGTACTTTAGCTAAAGAGGCGTGGGAGATCCTGCTGAATTCGTTTGAAGGAGATGACAGTGTCAAGAGGACACGTCTGGATCATCTTGGGTCGCAGTTTGAGAATCTCAGGTGGTCGGATATCGATATTGTGGCAAGCTTCAGTGCCAAACTCAGTGCTATGGCGCATGAAGCATGTGTACTTGGAAAGAAGTACAATGAGAAGAAGCTGGTGAAGAAGTTACTACGCTGTCTTCCAGTGAAGTTTGGAGCTCAGAAGGTGGTCCTGAATATGACTGAAAACACGGATGAGCTCAAGTTTGAAAAAGTTGTGGGTATGTTGAAGGCACAAGAGATGGAGACGGGAAGTAGCTCGGTCTCTACGTCAGGTAGTGCATCAAAGAGTATCGCGCTTGTATCTGACAAAGATGGAGATATAATTCTTAAGCTTGAAGATGCCGTGGGAATGTTGGCTAGGAATTTTGGCAGGGGGATGAATCACTCTGATGAGAGGAATCAGTATGGTCGCCAGGGAGGTGATCGTGGCAGTGGTAGAAGGAGAGGAAGTCTCAGATGCTATGAGTGTGAAGGAGTTGGTCATATAAGGGCTGACTGTCCTGTTGCACAACGAAAGGAGCTCAAATGCTCTGAATGTAGAGGTGTTGGACACACACGGCGTGAATGTTCAAACGGAAAGAAGGGTAAAGGTGTTCCATCACAGTCGTCTGATGATTCAGAGTCTGAAGATGATGGAAAGGTGGTGAAGAATATGGTTGCATTTGGTGCACGCAAGGAGGGATCTATTAAATCTTCTGATTCAGATCTCAGCACAGATGATGAGGAGTATCACGTGCTGCTTAACAAGTGGTTGAGGGTTAAGGATCAGAATCTGAGATTGGAGGATGTGGTTCTGAAGCAAAACGAGCTGCTTGAAGAACTTTGTGAGGAACTTGCTGCTGTGGTTGAGAAGAATGAGTCTCTTGAGCAGGAAGTTGGCAGACTGAGGGAAGTTGCTACTGGTGAACAAGAGAGAGCAAGGATGCTGGAACGTGATTTGGCTGACAATCGCAAACAGATCAGGATGCTCAACAGTGGATCCAAGGAGTTGGATAAGGTACTCTCGATGGGACAACCAACCAAGGTGAACTGGGGACTGGGATATCGAGGAGCTGAGGGTACTAAGGAAGTACAGAAGGAGCTGTCACACTTTTTGCGTGGAAGCACATCAAAAAGTGGAGCCAAAGAAGCTTGTCAGGAAGTACGTCGGGACGTGCGACAAGGAGTATGGCAGGAAGTACTACAGCGCGTGGCTGTGAGTAACAAGCTGAAAGTGGTACATCAGTGCAACAACATGAAGGTCAGAAAGGAGGTTCTGAAGCATGGTTATGCAGGTTGTACAAGGAAGGAGACTGATCGATGCATCAGTAACTGGGTCAGGCCAAGCAAGAAGCAACATAGGATGTGCTGTTGGTTCTGTGGGAAGGTTGGACACGAGAAGGTGGAGTGTTTTGCTCGTGAGAAGAGCAGAAACATGGCCAAGAGGGTGAACAAGACGTTCACTAAACCCAAGAGGGTTGAAGAGGTTTTTGTAGCCAAGAGTGGCTTACTTGATGAGATCAAGGAAAAGACATCAGAAGATGGATGCAGCTCTGGTAGGAGTGATCTTGAGGAAGGTCAAGAAGCATCAAGTCTGGGGCTAGGACACGAGGTTGCTCATAGCACAAAGGGGAAGGAGATCGAAGTGCTTCAGGAAGTGACGCGAGAGGATCTTCAGGAGGGTGATAGTGAAATCACTCAAAGACAATAGCAACGAGTGCTGAGGGCACTCGGTGTGGATGAGGAGGGGCTCATGGTCAAGGAGACGACGCATGAAGAAAGCCAGGTCCTCATCAGAAGTGGGTCGGAAGGTACTTCGACAGGTGCATCAGAGCCTGATGCAGTACTCATGAAGAAGCTGACGGTTGGATCTGTAAGGCTTGACATCTAAGCATCTTTGTTTTAGCTTAGTATGCAATCAAGCAGGGGAGAATGGTGACGTTCTGGTCCAAGGGGTGCATATCTCATGGGGGAGAAGATCATGGTGATGGACGTCCTGAGGTAGATGGTGCTTATCTCATAGGGGAGAAAAACATGTTGTGGTGCACATCTCGTGGGGGAGAAAAGCACAATTAGCATGGAAGTTTCCAGGTGAGGAACATGGTTGTTGAACCAGAAGGATGTTGTGCTTGATCGGCACATAAAGCTAAAAGGGAGAGATTGTTGATGTAAGATGTCCGCCCTGTAGTAGTCGCTGACGTAGTTGCTGTAGCAGACGTCGTCTTGAGTGGTTAAGACCATGTTGAGTCGAGATGCTGAGCTGGAGTCGTGTAGACTTGGAGAGCAAGGGAGTATCTTAGAGATATGGAAAGAGGAATAAACTTGAGGAGCAAGTTTATGACTTAAAAAAAAGAGGAATAAGTGCATTCCAAGAAAAAGAAAGTTGCATTTATTGTTATGGAAGATGTCCATATTGTGGTTCCTTGGAGACTAGGGTTTCGGGAACGTGGAGACTAATATAAAATAGCTATGGGGTCGTCTGTAGAGAGACAGAGACACAGAGGCTGATCTTATAGAGAGAGAGAAGCTCTTGGAGGTGTTCTTGGGTCGTGCTGAAGCAGTGGCTGAAGTACTTGACGGTGGAGAGACATAAGCGGGTAGCTTAGGAATCTTTCAGTTAGGGTGTTAACAGACTAGCGAGGCTGATTAAGCAGAACTTGTAATTGAGTGTACAAGACGATTTCTAATAGAAGCTATTGGGTGTGCTTATGTATTTTGTCTCTCTTGATTTACCTTCTGCAGTACTATTGTGGTGTCGTCTTTGCACTAATACTATGATGTTGTGATCATGGATAATGACAGGGAGGACGAGCTCAGCGATGGTATATTCGAACTCGCGAATAGGAAACCTCTTAAAGGTTACATGTCTTCATTGTCTCTTTATATACAACTCTAAGTTTTCATAGTCCTATCTAGAAAAATAAATTATACAATAATAAAATATTATATTCTAATACTATTTTGTTTAGGATATTAACATATCCCAATACCCCTCCCTTTCAAGTTGGAGCATACAAATTTTGTATATCCAACTTGAACTACAAGTCTTCAAATTCAAATCGGTCTTCAGTTCTTTCGTCAAAATCATCAGTTTCCTGGATTGTCGGGGTTCGGTTTCATCATGTTCGGTTTCATCAGTTCAAGGTTGTCGTCACTTTGTTAATCAAAGAGCGAATTTGTAGGTCGAAAGTTTGAAGAGTCGCAAGTCGAAATAGAGAGTTCGAGGTTCGTGAGTTTGGGAGTTATGGGTTTGAGGTTCGTGAGTTCGTGAGTCGAGTATCGTGGGTTCGAGCATTCGAGTTTTAAAAATTGCTGTTAGTAAAATATTGATTGCTTAAAGTCATCATCATCCAGATCGTCGTCTTCGTCTTCTTCAACTATCATCATCATAAGAAACAGAACCGCTAGTTTTGGTCTACAAAAACCGTTATGACCTGATAGCATGAGAAATTATGTAATCAATAAATAGTTTTGTGTTATTGATTCAAAACTTCTTCAAGGTCTCTTTATATACAACTAGGGTTGGCACGCCCTACGGGCGGGAAGTTAAAATAAAAGTTAGTTTATATGAATTTATATTAATTTTATTTAATATTCTTTTAAAAAATTGTAGATTTTCTTTTTCTTACAACGAATGGCAAAAAACATTGTATATAAAAAATATATTATAAACAAATAAATAATAAATAAATTTCTGGAATCTTATTGTTATTTTTAATAATCATTTTTGGTTTGAATTAAACTGACAGTAATCTTCACTATTCTCTATTTTCAGAGTAAAGAAATTTAATAAATCAAAGTAAATATTTAATAATGATTGTTAGTAATTTTTTTAAAATATACATATTAGTTTTAATATTGTATATGAAGACTAAATAAACCATGTTATCTTAATAATTAGTTATGATCTTTTAAAATAAATATTATTTGTTATTTTAGAAGATGATTTTTATTTCTTTATAATATATATTTTTCCTAATAAATTAATATTGGATGTGGGTTTACATCATTTCTTGTGATTCTTCAAAAGTTTGATAACCCAGAAAAATTGTTTTAAATATATATATATAAGAAAAAGAAACAGATTGAAAAGAAAAATATATATTTTATAAAGTTAGGTTCTTAGTTATTTTATAATTATATTTTTGTTAGAGATATCTTCATAGTAATGGCTAAAAGAATGTTTTGTTGTTGATTTATATTTGTAAGAGTAGTTAAGCAATATGAATTATTTCTCTCATATATTTTAAATTTAAAAATGTAAGGATGTACATTTGGTATCCAACAGAGTAGGTATGGATATATTCGAATTCAGATTTTTTGGTTTAAATATTTAAGTTTTATTTGGATATTTTATTAGTTTAGTTCGGATTTGTTTCAGACTTTTGCATATTTGAATACATGTTTAAATTATGTAAATTTTCTTTGAAATCAAAATACATTTTAAGATCTTCAAAATCCAAAAACAAAATCTACATATATGTTTCTGTTATATTTATTTTTAGTTCTATCGTTTTACTTTATTTCAATATTATGTATATATATTTACATTTATTATCAAAATATAAATTACAAAAAAATGGACTTCTTATTTTGTTAATTTTTGGTCGAGCAGATTTATGTAGATTGTTTTTTATATAACTTTTAATTTTCATTTTTAATGAAAAATCTTTTAACCAAATCACTTATTTTAACATTTTGTGAATTTTAAAAAATGAATCATAAGTTTTATTTGAACCAAGATAATAACCATGAAAGTCATCCAAAGTCCAAACCATTGCAGACATTAAGGTACTCATTTTCGATAACATATTTGTTGCATCATCTTTCCGTTTTCCAATTAAACAATTAATTAATGCAATCATTTATCATAATGCCTATTTTAAAAACATTTTTTAACTTAACAAATAAAATCACAATGATATAGTACTACTTTAACATATGTGGGCTGTGTTTAAGATTGTACTCTTAAAGGACCTCAAAATTTAATTTTGGAGTTGTATTAAGCCAAATTATAATTTAATTTGGTTAAGTCGGTCAAAAGAAAGAACCGAAGACTTTTTTAGGTTCTGTTTAATAGTTTAACTGTCTTCTTCCCATCCACGACTCATCATAGCTCTTCGGCGACATAACAAACACACAACCACTGACCAAGAAAACTAAAACACTTCGCACCTCTCTATAATCTCCGGCAATGGAGAGCTTCGCACTTCACTCTCTCTCCACCACCGTTTCATTCTCCCACCATCATCCCTCATGCCTATCTCTCCTCTGCCGCATCTCATCGAGATCTCCGCCACCAACCATCTCTCTCCCTTCTCTTCTGACTATCCAATCTCACTCCGTTCAACCTCTCACCTTCCTTCTCTTCAAACGAATCCCTCGCTTTTCCACAACACGGATCGCCGCCGCATCACGACGCCCCTCCTCCTCCACCACCTTCCTCACCGTCCTCTCAACCGCCGCAAGGAGCGAAACTACTCTCTCTGATCAACCAGTAGAGATATAAGAGATATAAAGAGAAGATGAGTTCTAAGTGGAAGAATCTCACATCTATTTATACAGAAACCAACACACATCGTGGGAAGCCAATCAATGGGATTTATGACAAAGCCATTAATAAGACCGTTTCAGGTCGTGAGAAGAAGCGCATAGGTCACGTCTCGCCGCCGCACAAAGAGGAGAGTCGAACTTATCGTCATCGATCCAGTCAAATTAGGTTAGAGGCGACTGCAACTTAAGCGGGCCGGATAAATCACACAATCTCGGAGCCCAAGCACACCAATACACGGTTCATGCCGAAGCTGCCATCACTTAAATGATACGGTGCGTTCAAGGAGGTGGACACGTGTCGTCTCCTTATTCAATGAATTTCTTACGTGGAATCACTGCTGGTGCAAGGAGGAGAGAACAAACTGTACTTTATAGTAATAGAATTCTAAATTTTCATAGTCCTATCTAGAAAAAGAAATTACACAATAAATAAATATAATAATACTATTTCGTTTTGGATATGTTAATATCCCAATACGAGGCTATGCCGAAAACTGTAGAGAAAGCAAAGGAGGTGTTGCTTAGTCATGAAGACGATAGTGTTTAATTTTGATCTAGAAACTGTTGTTAAACTAGGGAATCAGATTTTGCATTCAGGGATGAGATTCAGTTTGATAAAGAATCTTCTTTCTCGTCTTGTAACGTAAGCGAGTGATCTAGTAGATAAGGAAATGAAACAGCTTCTGCTGTGAGGGCTTGAAGATCTCGAAAGGTTACTTTTACGAGACAAGGACCGTATCATCGTAGTACGGAAAATGTGTTTTGTGTTCATTTCAAAATCAAAGAACTTGGTTTTGGTCCACTACAGAATCAAGTAACTAGCGTAAGGAAATGAAACAGCTTCTGCTGTGAGGGCTTGAAGATCTCGAAAGGTTACTTTTACGAGACAAGGACCGTATCATCGTAGTACGGAAAATGTGTTTTGTGTTCATTTCAAAATCAAAGAACTTGGTTTTGGTCCACTACAGAATCAAGTAACTAGCGCTACTACAAACAGAAGCCACCACCATCTTCTCAGAAACACATCTCTAGCCACGAGGTTTGTTTACAGGTCACTCGTACTATATCTCTTACAGGCTCTTCTGCTCAATGCTTTGCTCGAACCCTAAGCTTGATTCACACCGTTTCGAAGATATTATCGATGAAGCCATTGCAGCAGGTAGGCTTCTTTCTCTTTGTTTCAGTAGTTTTGTGTAAAAAACGCATGCCAAATTGTGATTTGTGTGTGTGCTATTAAACCATTGTTTCACTCACGCAGGAGAAGTGAAGTCAACAAAAGCTTACAAGAAATAGGCAAAGAAAATGTCAGAAATAAAACCACCCACTAGTCCCCAAAAGATGAGACAGAATTCTCCTTTTCCATGTCTCATCTTTTTTTCTAATAATTTCCCTCTCTATTGTAAAACTTTCTTGAAACATGTTTCAAATTTTCAATACTTGTAGAGCAAAAAAAAAAACTTAATTTTAAGAGCCTCAATGAGGTTCTTCCAATGGAAGAAGAAAAAATTAATTAACTTAACAAAGATTCTTAAATTTTTAAATCACTAAATTAATTATTAATTTATTCATAAGAACCTATTAAGGGCTCTTACCAATGTACATGCTCTTATATGTTTAGAGATAATATATTATGGAGGTGGAGTCATATTGGGAAATCCAAAGTTACTTGGAGAAGTGTGTTGCACCTTATATGTTGTGAACTGAAAATTTGCTGGTAACGATCTATTCTTTTTAACTTTCTCTTATTCGTGTCTCAGGTTCTTTGTTTACTCACACTCGATACCTAACTAGCAAAACTTGTTAAGAACCAAGCAGAAAATCATCAAACAAAACAAAACAAAACATTTTCAGGAACAAATCGTTTCCGTACAAACCAATTAAGTCACGTTTGAAACTGAATGGAAGAAGCTAATGAATGATAAGGATCACAAGAACCTAATATTCTCAAAGCAACCTGGATAACATAACATCTGACATGTTCGCTCACTGATCCCATGGATACGTCTGAAATCACCATCCACCTTTATGTCGACTTTTCTTATTATACTCCCTTTCTTAAAATCATAATACCAAACAGAAAATGGATTAAATGACCATGACCATGGATGAAACACCATAAGATCGCCGTTGTGAATATCTCCTTTAGACACTACGTAACTCCCTGGTAAATTTTTCAGCTCAAAAGGTAAGTCATAAGTCATGCTAAACCATTCCTGCTTCTCCGCATCCTCAAGAATACTCAATCTCATAACGCTTTTATTATAAAGATAATCTACACCTCCTAGTTTCCCCTTGTAATTTAAGAGAGTTGAAGGGTATGTTCCCGAGAAATCTGTTTCTTCAGGTGCTTTAATTAACTCAATATGCTCAGTTCTAACATTGAATCTAACTATCCTTGACTGTCCAGCTTCGTAGTATATAGCACCATCTATGCATATCCCTCCTCTTACGGTGCCACAATGACCTAGGGTGGTGTTCTCAATCTCAATCTTTCTCCACTCTTGTTTCTTAGATGATGTCACTGTGCAAACTAAATACTCCTGTTGGATATTTTTTTGGTTAAGGTGGAATGGAAAAATGGTCATCGTCACCACACACAACACTTTGTATTGATCTTCGACTGGATCATAGCCGAGACGTGCGTCCATCTCTCTTCCGTTGAGTGTAACATCTGGCAGTTTCATAAGTTGTCTAGTGGCCGGATTACAAACGGTGATAGATGAATCACGTATGCAACAAAGCAGACCGTTTGCGGGGCAAGACATGGTGTAGTAGACGAGATCCGAGATCTCCATGTCGTGTTTGGGGGTGACTATGGACGAGGACTTGTCATCCTCGTTGTTGTTGTGTTCGGGAGCTGATAAGATGAAACGTTTTCCGGTTTCAAATTGTAAGCAAAGCAAAAGGAGACGAGGCATGGTCTTTGAACTAGACAGGAACGAATCAACGAAGTTTTTGGTGCGGATTGTAGAGAACCATAGCTTCGATACGGATTGGAATCGTCTAACTGATTTTGCTGGTAGCCGAGTGAGTATCTCAATGATGAGATCGAAAGGAATGGTTGTTGTGCAGCTATCAGCATGATTTAGGTCGTGTTGTTGTTTTGAGAGAGACACTTGGGAATCTTCCATGGCGGTTTGGTGTTGAAATCCCCAAACCCTATAAATGATAAATACAAGCTAAATAGACAAATATGTATATATGCAAAACAGGAAAAAATGCACAAAATTAAGTAAAAATTAACAAAAGTTAAGCGAAATTTTATTTTGTAAATATATAAATTTAGTATTATCATAATATTTAAAATATATGATTTTTATTTTAATGTTATATATTGTGTAATTCTATAATTTATTGGTTAATTTTTTTTAGCAACTGGTTAAGTTTTTTATTTGACATTATTAATATATAATGATTTGAAAATTTGAAAAATTACACAACTATTCCTGAGCTTGAAATTTTATATAACTTTTAATTGTTTGATATTAAGTTATGCCCGTCTTACTGAAGAGTGGTATGTCTGCCTTGCGAGAGGAAGCTATCAAGAAGACCAAACAATTGTCTGCTTGCCATTTTGGCGAGTTTGACCAGTCCTGCACATAAATTGTTTAATATTACACTAGGTGATTTTCCCGTGCTAATGCACGGGTATAAATATTAACAAAACAAACATATTATTAGAATTAATTAATATATATTTTAATTTTAATTATTATGTAATTATGTATGATTATTTATAAATAATAATATGTTATTTTAATTAGACAAGTGATTTTGGATATATAATATTTAATCAGGTTGATAATTATTTAGGTATATTAGATTGAATATAATTTTCTAAATTCAATAATAACCTTTTATTTTTAACAGATTTATTTTTGATTAATTTAATTATTTGCATTTAGTTGATTGTTTTTTAGATTTCTAAGTATAGTTTAATAAGTTTATGTAGATTCATATAAGAAAATAGCTTAATATACAAAGAAAATATTTTTATTAGTTTTAAAATATCTATAATATGTCTCATATTTCTGCTTATTATATAAAGTTTGGTTTTCAAAGTTACTAATTAACATGATCGACATGTGTAAATAAATATTTTAAGTTTGTGACATGTGTCAAAATATGATACACTTTTTTTAGGATTTACAAAGAAATTAAAAGAAAAGAAATTAGAAAAGGAAAATTACTATTATGTAGTCTTTTCAATTGAATATTGTTAAAATACTAAATGGTAATTTTATTTTTAAAATTTTAAATAATTTTTTTAAAATGTATTGATTTTGAAAAAGACGAATTTTGATTTTTTTTTAAAATAGTTAAGATTAACTGGAAATAAATATTTGATGGTAATTTATTTTTCTAAATCCTAGACAAAATATAATTGTAAAGATATGTAACATTAATTTCCTTTTCTATAACTAAAATGCAAAAGAATATTTGATAGTTGTTTTCGCTTTAAAAATCCTAAAAAAGATATTTGTATCATATTTTCAAAGTCCTATCAAAATAGAATTGTAAAAGTTATTTGATAATATTTTAAGAGAGAATTTTATGATGAACATGGTACTAAAATTATTTAATTAACAAAAGAAGTATAAAAATAATATTGAAACGAATTTTAATATAGTAATTTTCTTGCAATTTATTTTTTATGAAATTCTAAACAGAAGATTATTGTAAAAGGTTATATGATAGTAATTTCCTTTTCTAAAATCCTAAAAAATGTAAAAGTATTAGATATTTTTATTTAAAAAATATATTTGATGGTAATTTATTTTTATAAATCCTAGACAAAATATAATTGTAAAGATAGGTAATATTAATTTCCTTTTCTATAACTAAAAATGTAAAAGAATATTTGATAATTGTTTTCGCTTTAAAAAAAAATCCTAAACAAAAGATATTTGTATCATATTTTTAAAGTCCTACCAAAATAGAATTGTAAACAGTTATTTGATAATATTTTAAAAGAAAATTTTATGATGAAAATGGAACTAAAAATTATTAATTTAACAAAAGAAGTACAAAAATAATATTAGTAATTTTCTAGCAATTTTTTTTTATGAAATTCTAAACAGAAGATTATAGTGAAAGGTTATATGATAGTAATTTCCTTTTCTAAAATCCTAGAAAATGTAAAAGGGCATTTGATATTTTTTTTATTGTTCTCTGTAAATAAAAAGGAGATTTATAAAATATAATATTTTCCTTTTAAAAAAAAAATCCTAACAAAAAAAAGCCTTAGTTAATAGTAATTTAAAAAAAATAATTTGATAACAATATGCTAAAACTATTTAACTAACAAAAATAAAAAAATAAGATGTTGTCGTTATTGGTATGTGTTTGGTCATACGAAAATCAATATATATTTTCAGGTTAAGTAGATTATTATTATTGTTACTGTAAGTGATCTTTATAAGTGTTTTGTTAAAAACAAATCAAGCATCATCGTCATCTTATTAAAGTTTTTGTTGTTACTATATAATATTGTTTCTACTTCATTTTTAAGTAAAATGTTATTACATACATACTCCCTCCGTCCCACTTTAAGTGGGTTTTAAAGATTTCTATTTTGTCCCAAAATAATTGATATTCTCACTTTTCTAGACAAAATTTAATGTTACTTAAAATTTGTAGCCAATTACAAAATATTGTAACTTTTTTTATTGGTTAAACTGTTTTATTTAATGCTATTTTTTTATAACCAAGAAAAATTACATTGAACTTTGTATTTTCTTAATCTCTGTAAAAAAACCTTAAAACCCATTTAAAATGGGACAAAGGGAGTATATCATTAAAATAGTAAATTAAAAAAAAAACTATTAAATATCCGATAAGTTTAGTAAAACTTTCAATTTATTATTTTCATTATTTCTTACTTCGAATTAAATTTGGTTTGAAATTTTAAGTATAAGTGTTTTCTCTAGCTCTAAATACAAAGTTGATAACAATTCACATATGAACCATGATTATAAGATACAAATATTATCTGGAACTTATGTGTGATAATGAGTTCTTAATTATAAAATAAGTCTAACGTAACATATGTAAGAACAATCATAAAACTAAAAACATTATATTTATGCTTTTTATTAAATTAAAACATCAAACAAAACCCTTTGCAATTTGCAATGCACGGACTCATATCTAGTTTTAAAATAAATTTTGATCAATTGAATTATATTTTTTGTGCACACAGTTGAATTACATTTAAAAATAGATATGTATATGTGTTTGTGACAATATAAGATATTTTAAGTTTGTGACATGTGTCAAAATATGATACACTTTTTTTTTTTTTAGGATTTACAAAGAAATTAAAAGAAAAAGAAATTAGAAAAGGAAAATTACTATTATGTAGTCTTTTTCAATTCAATATTGTTAAAATACTAAATGGTAATTTTTAATTTTAAAATTTTAAATAAAAATTTTAAAATGTATTGATTTTGAAAAAGACGAATTTTGATTTATTTTTTAAATAGTTACTATTAACTGGAAATAAATATTTTATGGTAATTTATTTTTCTAAATCCTAGACAAAATATAATTGTAAAGATATGTAACATTAGTTTCCTTTTCTATAACTAAAAATGCAAAAGAATATTTGATAGTTGTTTTCGCTTTAAAAAAATCCTAAACAAAAGATATTTGTATCATATTTTTAAAGTCCTACCAAAATAGAATTGTAAAAAGTTATTTGATAATATTTTTAAGAGAGAATTTTATGATGAACATGGTACTAAAAATTATTTAATTAACAAAAGAAATATAAAAATAATATTGAAACGAATTTTAATATAGTAATTTTCTGGCAATTTAATTTTATGAAATTCTAAACAGAAGATTATTGTAAAAGGTTATATGATAGTAATTTCCTTTTCTAAAATCCTAAAAATGTAAAAGTATTTGATATTTTTATTTAAAAATATATTTGATGGTAATTTATTTTTCTAAATCCTAGAAAAAATATAATTGTAAAGATAGGTAACATTAATTTCCTTTTCTACCAAAATAGAATTGTAAAAATCTATTTGATAATATTTTTAAAAGATAATTTTATGATGAAAATGGAACTAAAAATTATTTAATAAACAAAAGAAGTACAAAAATAATATTAGTAATTTTCTAGCAATTTGACTTTCGCAGTTTCATCTCTTTGGTTAAACTGCGAAAGAAAGTTTTTTAAAAAATCCTCTCAATAGATTATATTGTTAGCTTTTTTCTCTATTACGCTTCCATAGTTTTTTGTAATTTGTAGATATATAAAAGAAACTAAAGATATATTGATTAAAAATAATAATTTAAAAAAATCATAGAAAAATTGGAAAATATTTTGGTACTAAAATTGTATAACTATAAAAAAGAAATAAAATATTTTGAAAATTTAAAATATTATTATATTTATATTAATATATTATTTAATGTCATATTTGAATAGATTTTTTAATGTTTATGAATAATTTACTACCATATTTTAAGAAAGTTACCAAAAATATAAATATTTATACTACTATATTATTTAATGTCATATTTGAATAGATTTTTTTAATGTTGATGTATACTTTATTACCATATTTTAAGAAAATTACCAAAAATATAAATTTGCATTAAATGAAATCATTCAAATCATATTTGACTAGCAACTGGAGACAGGATCCTCAAGTGGAATCCTCAAGCACTGTCCACTTGTTGGCTGTGTAGAGAAGAGGAAGAAACAAGAGATCATATATTCTTTGTGTGTTCATACTCGAAGGAGGTTTGGAGGAAGACTACTGGGAAGCTTGCAGGTAGTGGAAATGTCTATCAATGGTCTCGAGTAATCCAGACTGTGGTGAATGGTTTACATGAGAGAAATTCGACATTTCTTCTCAGATATTGTTTCCAGGCGGTGGTGTATGCGCTCTGGTTGGAAAGAAATGCTAGAAGAGTTGGTGAATATTCTCAACCAGTCTCTTGTTTATGTGCAAGGCTAGATAAACTGGTGAGGAATAGAATCACGTCTTTGAGGGAGAGAAATAGAATGAAGTATGAGAAGGCGATGGAAATCTGGATGGGTAGGGATTAAAATCTTTTTGGTTTTTAGTATGAGTGAGTCTTTATAGAAAGTTGCAGTTTCTGCTGTAAAAAAAGTTTTTTTTGAGATGAATAAAATTTAAAATTCTTTCAAAAAAAAATCATCCAAATCATCTTATTCACAAGACATGTCATCTATTTAAGTGTGTCATGTCATCTTTTTTTGTGAGAGTCTTTGTAGAGATGACATGTAAGCAAAATTTAAAAAATCACTTCTCAAATATAGTCTAGGGGATTGAGATTATGTTAGGCACATAAATTTTTTAATAAAAAAAGACAGGTACAAAAATGTGACTTCTATTATGATAGTTTTGACTGAGAAAAAAAAAATTTCTTTGAATCCTTTATAGTTTTTTTTTTTCAAATTTGTCTGCCTTCGAATAATATTGAATTTGATTTAACTTTTGTAAATTGTTAACTGAATAATGGTAGATTAGAGGTGTTTTATATAAATGTCATATTAAATAACATAAGAAAATTTTATAAATCATTTTTTGAATAACAAAAGATTTTAAAACAAAACCAAAACATTCTAAAATATTCAATTCAATACATTCTCTTAAACCGATAATTCTCCAACTTAAATTTTGTTCAGTAAAAATAGATTTCTGAATGTTTTATGAAATCACAAATTTAAAAACATTAGAATCCACGTTTGAATAGTAGTGGGTTTATCGTTTTAATACAAACTAGATGATAATCTGCGCCCTGCGCGGAGTGAATATTTTTGTAAAATATTGTATCTAATTATTATAAAGAAAATATATTTTGTTATCAATAACATTCTTTACATTTGATTAGAGGTAGACATTTGAGCACCATTTGATTTGGTTCGGTCCGGATCATTGTGGTTTTGGTTTGGTTCAGATTTTTCTGGATTTGGTTCGGTTTTGGGTCCAGATAACCTAATTAAAAAAGTTTCAAAAAGTAAAGTTCATATATGTTTTAAATTTTTCAAAGTCTAAAAACCAAAATAATATAACATATAAATTTGAATAATGTATGCCAAAATACTTTAACTTAACATAAAAATTGGTTTAGCTTAAATTTTTAGATAGGAAATCAAAATATATTTTAAGTATTTTAGTATTTTAGTATCAATTAGTTATTTTAAACATGTACTTATAACTATTTGTATATATTTACAATTATTTTAGACAACTTAAAAACATCTTATATTTTGTGTATATTCTTTTAGATATTAAATTTAAAAATAATTAATCTATTAATCTGGCTTAATTTAATATATTATTAGATATTTAATTTAAGTTTTTAAATCTGGTTCAGATATATTCAAATATTCGAATATTCTGTTCAGATCGAGTTCAGTTCCGGTTTTTTAGATACCAAAATTTTGAACCCATTCAGATATCTAACCAGTTTTGGTTAAAGTCGAGTACTATTTTTTGGATTAGACTTGGTTCGTTTTTTAGATTTAGATTTTTTTCCAACCCTATATTTTTATTGTAACAAAACTTTAAACAAAAATGATGATGGTTCATATTGATTTTGGGTATACAATAATTTTTAAACTAAAACACATTTTACTATGCACGTGACACTATTTTATTAATCACTAAAAACTATTCTATGTCAATTTGAGGAAAACATTGGACTGAACTTTAAAAAATCATTTCATATTGTCAATCGACACTTCCAAATATTCCATTTTGGTGTTGTGATGAATAGAAAGAGGGCTAGGGTTAGAAAAAAAAAATTTATACGTATTCTATGTCTCGTTAGGTGATTTCAATAGCTTATAATTAAATCTTCGTTGTATCGATCTCTTGTAAGATTTTTGAAAAATATTAATTAATAAAATCTTACACTTCTAGAGTAATCAATTGTTTCTCAATTAATATATATGAGATTAGAGTAATCACATAAATCAAAACAATACATCTTGCTTATTTACAATACTTTTATGGTAAATAGATCAAAATAATCATTTTGTTTATTTTATATGATACATAATTAAATTTCAATGATGTTAACATAAATATATAGTATATTTGAATATAAACATTTATTATTGAGACTTACTACTCATATGGTTTTACTAAAATTTGTCTATTTTATGTGACAAAAAATTTAATCCATTGATCTCAGAATTTTTGATATGATATTTTTTTCGATGAAAATTTCAAAATTAAATATTAAGGTCTCAATACTTTTTCAATGCAAATTCCAAAATTAACATATTTATGTATTTTAAATGGTACATATAAACGGTATTAAAATGGATATATGTATATATATATGTATATATATATATTATTTAATGTGAATGTCTATTACATAAAAATTTCAAAGTAATTTATAGCTGTCTTAAAATTCAAAATATAACATGTAATAAAAATATGATTTTTTATTATATGGTTAATATAATTATTTAATTTATTTTAATAATATAAAATTAAAAAAATGAAAAATTATACACAAATTGTTATCAAATCTTTATTATCTATAATCATTAATTGTCATAAATATGTAATCATATTAAGTAATTTCGTATCTGTTATATAAGGAAGGTATACTTGCTTTAATATTTTGGGCTAATATAATGTTTCCTAGCACATTATACTATATAGTTAATGTTTTAATGTATCTATCAAGATATATTAATTGAATTAAACCTTCTTTTTTTCAATGAATTACCTAGTTGATTGACACATAAACATTGAACCTTTTTTTAATTATTACAAAATTGAGGTTACATTTTTTCAAATATTCCTCTTTTAATATACAGAGGATTACTCTAAAAAATCTTAGTTTGATTTCGGTTTCCTAGTGAAATTATTTGGACTTTGGTGAAATTTCCATTGTTGCAAAAAAAAAAAAAAAAAATATATATATATATATACATAAGTAAAGCCCATCAAGAAAAAATTAGAAAATATAAAACATTTGAGACCGGCCCTTCAAAAATCCCACCATTAACCTGAGACTCAAGCTGTCGGCGACTAGGACACCTTCGTATATCTTCCCAAATTCAAAACCCTAACCAACCACTCCAGGTGATTTCAACGTCATCTTTTGCGAAACTTTCCTGTTCAAATTTTTTCTCGACCAGATCTTTATGGAGGAAAAAAGCTTTTCCAGAAAACAACAACGAATGTACGACGAGTACCGTGCAAGCTACTTAAGAGCTAGAGAGGACATGATAAGCAAACTACCCGACTCTTTGCTATGTCAGATACTGTCCTACCTTCCGACAAAGGACACTATCAGGACAAGCGTCCTGTCCCATAGGTGGAAAAGCGTTTGTCTTTTGGTTCCTAGTTTGGATTTGTCTTCGTCCGAGTTCCCAGCCTACGACACCTTTGTTAGTTTTATAGACAAGCTCCTATCTTTCTCTAGAGAAGAGAACTCAGTCTTGTACAAACTCAAGCTAAGCCTTCAGAGAGACAAGAACGATCAGCGCTGTGTCACGCGGTGGATAGATTTTGTAGCTACCCCTAAACTCAAGCATCTCGATGTCGAGTGTGTACTTGCGAACCGTATCTTTCTAGAGGTGATCCAACAAAGCCTTTATTCTATATGCGACACACTTGTGTACCTAAGACTCCATCAGTTATCTTTGGGTGATTTTGAGTCTGTGTCTTTTCCTTGTCTCAAAACCATGCGCTTAGAACACAACGTCTACGCCGATGACACGAGTCTGGAGTCGTTTATCTCTTCTTCCCCTGTCCTCGAAGATTTGAGCATCGTTAGAATGGTTCACGATAACGTGAAGGTTCTGCGTGTGATCTCTCAGACGTTAACGAGCTTTCATGTGGATTATTTGTATGGTGAAGGCGATGGCTTTGTTGATTTGTTTTTGAGAGAAGGCTCAGGGGTTTTGATCGATGCGCCTAGGCTCAAGTACTTGAAGTTCGAAGATGATCTGTCGGAGAGCAAAATCATTACCAACGCAGTGTCCTTGGAGAAAGTCAATGTTGCTTTTGTCTTTGGTGATACTGATTTTGCCGGTGTTGTCGACTTACCAAAGCGCAATATGGTCCGTGATTTTTTTAACAGCATCTCAGAAGTTAGGGAAATGAAGATCTCTTTGTATACTATGGAGGTAATGTATATAAGCTTTGCAATGGATGTAGCTTGTGTTCTTACTTGCTAACTCTTTGTTCCTTGCAGTTTCTTGACTATAACAGACAACACGAGTCATACGACCCATTGCCTCAGTTTTGCAACGTTTCCACTTTAAAAGTGACGTTTTCTGTATCAAATCTGGATATGATGATGCCAACCCTTCTTGAGAGCTTTCCAAATCTTAAATCACTCGTCTTAAAGCTGGTGATAACTCTTTGCACAACCATTATAGGAAGGTGTTGTGTCTTAGATTCTTTTTTCATATTGTGTTTTGGTTTTATAGGATTATGATTCTTTAAGGAAGAGAGCCGCGGATGTAAGACTCTCCTCCGTACCTCCGTGTTTGCTGTCATCACTAGATTTTGTAAAGATAAAGTGTTTCAACGGAGGGCCTGTTAACATGGAAGTAGCTAGGTACTTTTTAGAGAACTCGCAAGTCCTCAAGAAACTTGTTCTGGATTTTAAATGTTCAGCATTTGAACAAGGGTTCTATATGTTGAGGGATCTCCTTGCGTTGCCCAGGCGATCTAGCTCTTGTCAAATCCTACTTTGTTGATGGCTAGAATGGTGTATGATCAGATGGAGAATAGTGGCATTTCATGTTTGTTTGTTATACCAAATTTGGATTTTGATTTATCTTTTTGGTTGAATTCTATTAAAATGTTTTGTGTGTGGATGATGATTGAGAATTCTATAACTATAAGGCTATATATACATATGTCGATGGAGTAAGTGAACCACTGCATGTCTCTTTGGCTGAAAATATACTAAGGAAGCTGTTAGGACTAGTGTTTTTATCCACCAGTTGGAAAAATCTCTGGCTTGACTCTTCTGTGTTTCTAGATTACAATGCATTTGCAAGCTTTATGGACAGGTTATTAGGTTTCTCTTTGGAAGAGAAGTCATGCTTGAACAAGGTCAAACTAAAAGTATCCATAAATGAGAGAAAATGAGAAGTAGTAGATGTTTAGTTTCTGGAAAATGAAGAACATGAAGAACAAGAGAGAGAGAGAGATTTAAATGTAAGAGAAAGAGAAGGAGAGAATAATTTTCCCTTAAAATTAATTGTTTTCACATACAAGGTATTCATAGACAACATAAGATAGAAGTGAGATAGAAAGGTATGTTGGATAATAAGATGTTCTAGAGGCTCCACCAGATTTGAATCAAGATCTGGATCTGTGTTCACACCTTAAAGTCAACACTCTCCAATAGCTCTTTTTCCGTCACTATAACTCAGCCGTCTCAGGTAACTCAGCCGCCTCATGTTATAACTCAGCCGGCATAACTCAGCCACTTCGTGTTATAACTCAGCCACCTCATGTTATAACTCAGTCAGCATAACTCAGCCACTTCGTGTCAATCCTTTGCTTACTCTGAACATACTTGTTTCTCCTTGCTTCCTCTCAACACTTCTTACACTTGCTGCTAATTATTTCTTCATGTCAACACTCCCCCTCAAGCTTGACCATAGGGACTGGTCAAGCTTGGACAGCCATGAAGTATTCCCTCATTAAAACCTTAACTTGGAAAAACCACTTGGGATAAAAACCAAGCCAAGGAAAAAGAGTAAAACACCTCATGGCCAAGAGGATCAGTGTGATGAGAGATCCACGAGTCCAAGCTTTGAATGAATGAACTCACAGACCTTAGTGCTTGCAGCCTTGGTAAAGATGTCAATCAACTGATCTTCACTTCTTGTGTAGCAAGGTAAGATGACCTTCTGTTCCACAGCTTGTCTTACCTTGTGGCAATCTACTTAAATGTGTTTAGTCCTTTCATGGAAGACTGGGTTTCTGGCAATGTGTATGGCAGCTTGATTATCACAGTGCATAGTGATTGGAGTTGTAGTCTCAATTCTCAAGTCTTTAAGCAGCCCCTTGATCCAAGTTAACTCACTTGTAAGCTTCCTCACGGCTCTATATTCTGCCTCAGCACTTGAACATGACACAACCTTCTGCTTCTTGCTTTTCCAAGTCACCTGATTGCCTCCAATGAATGTGCAATACCCAGTAGTTGATATCCTATCAACTCTATCTCCTGCCCAATCAGCATCACAATATCCAACAATTTCTGTGCTCCTATTGCATCCCATCCAAACTCCTTGTCCTGGTGCCTTTCTTAGGTACCTTAAGATCCTCTCAACCATGTTCCAATGGTGAATCCTTGGCGCCTGCATCTGCTGACTGACTTGGTTCACAGCAAAGCAAATATCTGGTCTTGTGATGGTTAGATAGATGAGTTTTCCAACCATCCTCCTATACAACTTCACATCTCCAAATGGTTTGTCCTCAAACTCCCCCTTGCGCAGCACTTTGTACCCATCTTCCAGTGGAGTCTTAGCTTTCTTTCCTCCTAGATCACCTGGCTCACTCAATAGATCAAGTGTGTACTTTCTTTGGTTTAAGAACAGCCCTTCCTTAGAACGACATATCTCAATCCCTAGAAAGTACTTTAGTTCACCCAAGTCTTTGATATCAAAAGAAGCTTTAAGAAAGGCTTTGGTTAAGATGATACCTTCCTTATCACTTCCTGTGATAATAATGTCATCCACATAAATCAGAATGACCACAATGCCTTGTTGAGTGGTGAGAGTGAACAGAGTATGATCAGCTTCAGATTTGATGAAGCCTATTCCATTGAGAGTTGTGCTTAGCTTGTGGTACCAGGCTCTTGGTGATTGCTTCAACCCATAGATTGCCTTCTTTAATCTCAGCACATTCCCTGGTTGCACAAGGTTTTCCATGCTAGGAGGCGGTCTCATGTAGACTTCATCTTCTAGTTCACCTTGAAGGAATGCATTCTTGACATCCATCTGTCATAGATCCCACTCCAAGTTCACTGCTAAGGAGAGAATGACTCTGATGGTATGGAGCTTGGCCACTGGTGCAAAAGTATCAAGGTAATCTTCCCCATAGACCTGAGTGTAGCCTCTTGCCACAAGCCTTGTCTTCTTCCTATCTGGTTTCCCATTTGCTAGATACTTGATGGTGAAGATCAACCTGCTTGTCACTGCCTTCTTGCCCTTGGGGAGCTCTGTTTCATACCATGTGTCATTCTTGATCATGGCATTGACCTCATCTCCAACCAAGTCTCTCCATTCATCAAGTCCCATTGCTTCTTCATAGGTCTTTGGGATGTATTCTTGATCTATGCTAGTGATAAATGCATGGTGCTCCACTGGATAATAAACAAGAGAGCAGACTGCCTGGATAGGATGAGCTACTGCCTGACTGTTGAAGTAAAATCTCTTGTTGATCCAGTTTGATGCAGGTTGTCTCTGCCTTGTACTTCTCCTAAGTGGCTGTATCTCCTCAACTCTCTGCTCATTTTCAGCTGAAACTTCTTCAGTTTGCTGTTCTTCTGCCTCCTCTTGTTGTCTCTCATCCTGATCATGAACTTGACCAGTACATGGTTCTTCTTGACTCCCCCCTTCAGGATCAGGATGGGAAGCATCTCCAGGTTGATCAACCTCTTCAACCACAATATTCGGACCTTGGCTTTCTTCAGAGCAATAAGCTCCTTTCATTCCGCAATCTTTGTTTATTTTCTTTAAGTTTCTGTGTTCTTCACCCTTATCCATTGGAAAAAAAGGATTCCAACCATAGATCTGGAGAAGGAGAGATTTATTTCAGTGACCCTTGAGGGTCCAAACTATCTTTTATGGTCAAGAGTGGCCAGAATTACCTTGGGAAGTCATGGACTTTGGGACAACCATCATGAAGGCTGAAGCTTCAAAGAGGATGGCTCAAGAGGATAGTCAGACTACTTACCTGAAGAATAAAGACAAGTGGTTTCAAGAAGATCAGCAAGCTCTTGGAATCATATATAACTCTCTGTCAAAACCAATCTTGGAGGCTTTTTCCCACTTTGATACTGCTAATAATCTATGGCAGAATCTTCAAAATGTTTATGGGAAATTATGGGAGAGTCTTCAACTGGTTTATGAGCAAGACAAGTTTTTCAGCTTTCTCCTGAGACTGGATTCACCCTACAACAATCTGATAAATTATTTCCTTAGAGAAAGGAAAATTGCAGATTTAGAGGATGTTTGTTCCCTAAGAAGCCAGCCAAATATATTTAAGCTTAAGGAGGTTGAGCATCCAGCGATTCAAGGAAGAACCATGTATTCATCTTTCAGTGGCAATTCCAGTGAGGATAGTGCAGCCAAAACCGATGGTCCAGCGACCATGAGTGACCTTCATTCCTTTATCGAAGCCTTTATATCATCCAAGAAGGCTGGTACACACTCTCTTGACTCTAAACCTATCATTATAGATTCAGGAGCAAGTCATCACATGATTAGTGATAGGAACTTGATTAGTGATATCCAGCCTGCCTCAGGGAATGTTATTATAGCAAATGGTGATCAGGTGAGGATAGAAGGGATGGGGAACCTTAGGTTGTTTGATAGGGAATCAACTGCCTTATATATGCCTCATTTTACATCTAATTTGCTATCTGTGAAGAAGGCTACTGTTGATCTGAGTTGTCAGGTTGTCTTCAGACCAGATGAGGTTGAGTTTCAAGACTTAAAGACAGGGAAGGTTATTAGAAAAGGTCACAGCCATCAGGAACTATATCATCTTCAGAAGTCTAAGCTATATGAATCTGCTTCTTCACTTTGCATGGTCAGTACATCTACTGCAGTTGAGAGCACCATATGGCATGCTAGATTGGGACATCCTCATACTAGAGCTTTAAATCTGATGCTTCCTGGAGTGGTGTTTAAGAATGATGAGTGTGAAGCTTGCATCTTGCGGAAGCATTGCAAGACAGTCTTTCTAAGGTCTAGCACTATTTATGAGAAGTGTTTCGACCTAGTGCACTGTGATGTGTGGACTGCTCCTTGTATGTCGAGAGAAAATCACAAATACTTTGTCACCTTCACTGATGAGAAGTCCAAGTACACATGGGTGACACTGATACAGTCTAAGGACAGAGTTTTAGAAGCTTTCAAGAATTTTCAGTCTCATGTTGCCAACCATTTCAGTGCTAAGTTGAAGATTCTCAGGTCAGATAATGGTGGAGAGTACACAAGTAATGCATTCAAGCAATACCTAGCACAACATGGGATTATTCATCAGACTAGCTGTCCTTATACTCCTCAGTAAAATGGAGTTGCTGAGAGGAAGAATAGACACCTGATGGAAGTAGCTAGATCAATGATGTTTCACATGAATGTCCCAAAGAGGTTCTGGAGTGATGCTGTGATGTCTGCTTGTTACCTGATCAATAGGACTCCAACTAAAGTCCTCAACGACCTCTCTCCTTTTGAAGTCCTCAACAAGAGCAATCTATCCCTGGATCACTTGCGTGTGTTTGGATGCATCTGCTTTGTATTGGTACCAGGAGAACAAAGGAATAAACTTGATGCAAGAAGCTCAAAGGCTATGTTCATTGGTTATTCTCCTAACCAAAAAGGCTACAAGTGTTATGATCCAGACATGAGAAGGGTGCTGGTCTCTAGAGATGTAAACTTTGTGGAATCAAGAGGATATTATGAGAAGAAGAGTTGGGACGAGCTCAAGGACCTCTCTCAAACATCCTCTGATAGGGAAGACAATCTGAGGCGCATCATGGAGAGTCTTGGGATCAGTATGTTTCCACCACACCAATAAGAAAGATCAACAAACAATGAACAGACTGGCCTTTGAGCTTCTTGCATCAAGTTTATTCCTCTGTTCTCCTGGTACCAATACAAAGCAAATGCATCCAAACACATGCAAGTGATCCAGGGATGGCTTGCTCTTGTTGAGGACTTCAAAAGGAGAGAGGTCGTTGAGGACTTTAGTTGGAGTCTTATTGACCAGGTAACAAGCAGACATCACAGCATCACTCCAGAACCTCTTTGGGACATTCATGTGAAACATCATTGATCTAGCTACTTCCATCAGGTGTCTATTCTTCCTCTCAGCAACTCCATTTTGCTGAGGAGTATAAGGACAGCTAGTCTGATGAATAATCCCATGTTGTGCTAGGTATTGCTTGAATGCATTACTTGTGTACTCTCTACTGGTATCATATTAGTGATGGGCCTAACTCACACCCAAAAGCTAGCTCAAGAGTGGAGGATTACCCATACACTTATATATTTCCCAAAGATCACTTCTATAAGCGATGTGGGACATTTAACAGCCCCTCTCGAGATGTGGGTGGGAAACAGTCCAACGGAAACAGCCCAAGCCCAACATCTCGGAAATACCACAGCAAGATGACCATTTTTACAGGCTACATAGGTAGACAACTGTTTATATGGGAAATCATCTACTGGGCTTAACCATGGGCTCTGATACCATACGAGAGAAAATAAGAAGTAGTAGATGTTTAGTTTCTGGAAAATGAAGAACATGAAGAACAAGAGAGAGAGAGAGATTTAAATGTAAGAGAAAGAGAAGGAGAGAATAATTTTCCCTTAAAATTAATTGTTTTCACATACAAGGTATTCATAGACAACATAAGATAGAAGTGAGATAGAAAGGTATGTTGGATAATAAGATGTTCTAGAGGCTCCATCAGATTTGAATCAAGATCTGGATCTGTGTTCACACCTTAAAGTCAACACTCTCCAATAGCTCTTTTTCTGTCACTATAACTCAGCCGTCTCAGGTAACTCAGCCGCCTCATGTTATAACTCAGCCGACATAACTCAGCCACTTCGTGTTATAACTCAGCCACCTCCTGTTATAACTCAGTCAGCATAACTCAGCCACTTCGTGTCAATCCTTTGCTTACTCTGAACATACTTGTTTCTCCTTGCTTCCTCTCAACACTTCTTACACTTGCTGCTAATTATTTCTTCATGTCAACAATAAAGATGAGAATGATCAGTCTTGTGTCATCCACTGGATAGACTTGTGGCTACTCGTAAACTTGAGCATCTTGATGTTTCGTGTTGTCCTATGAATGTGAGCGTTCAGTGGTTGTGATTCCCCTGTGATGTTCCCCTGGTTATTTAATTCCCACCACATAAATAGACTGTAGATGTTTCCAGAGATTAAGATAAATGGAGGAACCCGCAGGAAACAGAGGACTTCGAAAGCAAGAAAGAAAAGTGGAGTACACACAAGATTTCACGAGTTTGTGTCCGTTCACTAGGGTGACTACGTCTCAAAAGTTAGAAGACATGTACTCTACTCTAGTGATTCTTCATGAGAAGCTGATCTTATCTTGCCTAGTTCTTGAAAATTTAAGAGTTGCTAGATATAGGCTACATGGTAACTATGTGATTGATGCTCCTGGACTCGATTATAATGAGTCAAGGCATGATGATGGTTTCGTGATTGCATCCAAGTTATCTTTCTCAAATACTGAATTCCATATGATTAAAATTGCATTAACTTAGAATACCAATCTTGACAAGGAGATAAAATCTTAAGAAAAGATAAAAATAAAACCAGTCTTTGTTCCCAGAACATCTACTAAAAACCAAAACATCTCATTGCTCCCCCACCTTCACTTAGGCTCTGCCCTTTCCTTTTCCCTTGCCCTTGTTGTTAGAACCAAATTGCTTGCCTGAGTTGAATTGCCTGCACATCATTTATTAAGGGCTTACTTGAGTACTAACCATATTTGAAACACAAATTAAGTGAGTGACAATGATTTTTACATAATGAAGACACTAACATTTATATTCTAATTCATCCGGTTATATTTTTCTTTTTCATCAATACCCGGTAAAGATGTGTTCTATGTGTCTACGTAGTCCATTTAATATATGGTCAAGTGCTTAAAAATTATTTCATAGAAAAAAAGAAGGAACTGAATTGTAGGACAGCATCGATATATCCAGTTCACTGCTTTCTGCTATTTAGGAGGTTTATTGCACTGAATTGTTCTGTAGGTTGTGTAGATGGTTAAGTTGCAGTTTTCTGATTCTATGTCTTGTTTATGTTGTGGTCGTAAGCTTCCCTGTGGTGGGTTCTAGTTGCCTGTCCTTAGGCTTTTGTTCTGTTGCAATTTCCTGTTTCTATGTTTTGTTTATGTTGTGGTTGTAAGCTGCTCGGTGGTGGGTTCTAGTTGCCTGTCTTTAGGCTTTCGTTCTGGGGATTTTATCCGCCAGCCTTTGTATCAAACTTTGTATTTCTTCATGGAATGAATATTTTCAGATGGAAAAAAAAAAGAAAAAAAGAAGAAACCAACCACATCACACATTTATTAACTACATACATATGCAGTGAGTGTTCTATTCCATATAGCCTAAGTAGTATAGAATTATAACTTTATTCACAACCCCTAAATACTAAATATTACCCAGACCGCTAAATACTAAATCTTAAACTTCAATCATTAAACTAAAACCAAAATATAAATTATAATATATATATTTACAATTTTGTTTTAAATAAATTTTAAATCTGAAAATAGTATATAATATTTTGTAATATTATACTATATAAAATGGAAAGTAAAATAGACATGTGAATTAAAATAATTATGTAAATATGGTTAACGAAATGATAAAATTAAGTTTGTAAATCACTTATGTTGGTGTGGTTAACACATAATTAATATTTATATCAATCATACAACTTCAAAACATAATATATATACATATTCACAATATAATCAAATTCTATTCTATATTCGTCAAATATCAAATAGAATAAAACCAAACAATATGAAATGTATATGATTACGTGGAAAAAGTTAATATTGACCTCAACTTCATCCCACCTTCTAAATACTTAATTTTAAATTCTATTCCATTTCGGTAGTCATGACATTTTGGTCCAAAAAAATTCAATAATTCATCTTTATATTTCTGCAAGTTATGTACTTCCTCCGTTTTTCAATATAAGTCGTTTAAGAATTTTTTTTTGTTCGAAATTATATGACGTTTTCGATTTTCTATGTAAAATTTGTTAACAGTTATTGTTATATGACCAATGATCAAATACATTTTATTTTATTATGGTTGAATTGTGGATAAGTAAGTAATTAATGATGTTTTTGTTTTTTTTTATGTTTTCCAACAAAAGGCTTATTTAGACTAAGAAGAACCCAAGTCTGGTCGCCAAGACAGTGGAACTGAGTCGACATAAACCATAGCTGATGATAGACCTCTAGCACCACGTGCTAACTTGTCAGCCATTGTGTTCTTTGCCCTTGAAATGTGTCGGATTGCAAAGGTTGGAAAGAAACGCTTACATCACAAGAACTCCTCCATGTGTGTAGTGAACGCCGGCCATTCTATTGTTGTAGACACCATCTTCATCAGTTGGAAACAGTCTGTTGCAAATACCACTTCTGAAAGCTCTAGGGTCTTCATGCATTCCATTGCTCAAATCAACGCTTCACATTCAGCATGTAAAGGTGATAGACTTCTGTGGATATTCATGGCTCCCATCATAGTTTCAGTTGCTCCTTCTCTCCTACAAAACCATCCTTGTCATGTATAGTTCGAATTTTCTTTCCAAGATTCATCAACAAAACACCACTGCATGTTACTAAGATCTGTATTCCCATTTAACATAGTACTTTGTGTCACTGTTGTGGAGACTTTTGTTTGTGCTTCCGACCATAAACTCCCTTCAATTTCTACCATTCGAAGAATTTTTGGAGAAGCCTTAATTTTGTTCTTAAAGAATTTTCCATTCCGATTTTTCCAAATATACCACATTATCCATGGAAAGAGCCTCAAATCTGGTTCTTTTGAAATTCTCCAAAATAAATAATCCATGTTAGTAAAAATTGAGGAACTGGGAAAAATTCCAGGATGAGATAGGATCTTAGAAAGAGCCCAAGTCTGAAGTGCTACGAGGCACTCACAGAGAACATGATTTACCGATTCATCCTCTACGCCACATATTTGACACTGGGTATCGCACTTGATACCTCGAGCCCGGAGATTTTTTGTGACTGGTAAGAAAAAAAAAATCTCCGGACTCAAGGTATCAAAAAAATTAATATTTTTTTAATCTAAGTGTCTAGTTTTAAAACGACTTATATTAAAAAATGGAGGAAGTATTGTTGGTCTAAATAGAGGCAAATTCCCTATATATAATAGGTAAAAAAGTGTGACGGTTAAGGCGATGGTGAAAGCGATCTTCATCTCCCAATTGCTCGTTCAATAATTCTGGAAAAGGTGTGATTTCTGATGATTCTATATCTATTTCTCTTCTCTCTTGTGGAGAAGATCGTTCTCTACGACGGATTGGAGTGTTTGAAGTGTGTTTTCATTTCTTTCCAATTCGACGTTCTAATCTCCGACATGGACAATGGAGCCATGGTCGATGACAATACTGTGTTGATTTCAGAACCTGGTAAAGAAATCATCTTAACCAGTATATTTTGGCATCAGTGGCCATGGGTGCCACCAAAGTGGTCTGTCATTGTCACGATGATGAACACTTCTAGTGATAATTTTGAAAGTGCGTGGTCTTTCAGATGCTTCAAACAAATCTCACTAGATTTATTATGGAAGCAATGTCCGCCCAAGAAGCCGCCATGGATTCGTCATGATCAAGACGCTAAAGGAAGGAGATTGTTGTCACCGGATGGACTTTTTAATATTTATATTTTGATACAATACATTTGGTATCAAAATATACAGATGAAATCGTGGATTACATCAAAGAAGAGGTGGCAATACAAAGTAGAAGGTTTAGTCTCTTTGTTGTATGGCGAAATCTGTACAATAGTTAAAAATTGGTATTTCCATTCTTTATTTCTTATGGTTGAATCAATACATTGGATTCTTTACGAAGAATATATATATATATATATATATATATATATCAATTGGAATAACACCAATGTAATACAACAAAGAGAATCAGTGTTCTTAATGCGAGGAAGATTCCAAGGTCGCATAAAAATTAATAGAGTGGATATTCGATTAACAAAGACTTCCCAAAGAGAATCATCTTCTCAATCATGTGTTCTATTATTTATCTCATTACTTTACCTAATTATTTGTTGTTGCTTCATCTTATGTATGTACTAGATTCTTTAACCGCGCTACGCGCAGATAAGATATTATATGTATTTTTCAATTCTAAAAGAATAATGTATAATATTGTATTACATTATTTAAAGAATATAAAATAAGACTACAAAACAAAAATATATTTTAAATTTTTTCTTTGTGGATATCATTATCTTGTTTGATTGTTGTATTTGATTCACATATTTGCATAGATATTTGTGATAGATGAATAACTATATTTTTATTATCAGTAAATAATACATATTTATTATATAATATAAGAAAACTAAAATTACTTATTTTTTAAACAAACTTGTCTCATGTTTGAGACTCGGTTATAGACATATCATATTCGAAGGAGACATTTTTACAGTTATCAATCTTCTTAACAATCAAGAAACAAATCTGAATATCAAAACAATATCTCATACGATCTCTTTGTGGAAGAACTACTTTGAGAAATTGAATTTAGGCATAAAAAAAGACTGGAAATGGATGTGCAGATGTATTAAGTCAGCTTTACAAAGTACTACTCATAGTTCGATATATCATTTATGTCCATCTTTTTTTTTGTCCATCATTTCTTAAACATTTTGAAATAACTGATGCTAATTAATAATAAACTTTTGGCCGGCAAAAAAAAATCAAATTGTTCTAATTATCACTTAAATATTTTATTAATATTATCTAATAAGCTTTCAAGTGATATCATAGTTTAATTTTTATTAGTTTTTTGTTAATTTTTAGAGTTTTCTGTATTTAAGATTTTTTCCATATTAAGCTTCCATTTCTTTCACAAAGTTGATATATATAACCTGTAAGAAAAAAAAATATTATAAACTTCATAAGCAGAAGTTGCATAAGATTTTATGAGAGCAACTTGATATCGTGACTTGAATGAGCTAAAAATTTCTGTTTCAAGTATTTGAGAGAGAGAGGCAATACACACCATAAGCAAGATGAAAACCATTATAATATGAAAGTGGTATAGTTCTTTTTCTCAATGTAGTTATTGATCCACTGATTACACACCACAAAGAGAAAGGTTAAGGGTAAACAAACAAACAAAAATATTTAAGTTAATTTATAGACCAAGCTAATCGACATAGGCTCAGACGAAACCTTAACTCGCCTTCTTGTGGTCCGAATTCGACATCTCTGAAGAACAACACTTCATCGGCTTTCGCGGAGGAGTTGGAGTGGAGAACCGCCTTGCCGTTTGGTTTCTTCGACATAGGATCGCTGGAGACAGGGTTGGTGGAGGAGACTCCGGTTTTGCCGGTGTTTTTGATCGGTGGGGATTCTCCATCGGTTTCATCGCGGGTTCGACTTCTTGAGAGGATTTTGATTGGTGAGGAGGTTTATAAGAAATAGATAGAGAGGGAGTTGAAACGAAAGACATTAAAGATGAGAGTAAAGAGGAGGTTTGATTGTTAGAGCCCCTGTTCGAAAATTCGGTAGGCGCTATATGTACGCTCGGGTTGGGCCTAGCGTCTAGTGTAAAAATCGGGGATTGAGCGGAGATTACTCGGGGCCTAGTTTTAGGTTTATCTTGGATTTTTAAATACGTACATATATATAATTAGTGATTTTTGTATATGTGTCCAAGAAAGTTTCAATGGCTTAGTGGTAACTATCCTATATTTATGTCATACTAACCTGGGTTCGATCCTTTCTGTTGCATTGTTTTTTTTTCTTGTCTCAAGCGGAGGTGATGTGGCAACTTCAGACTCTCTGATTGGTTGATTTTACGTGCCTACGTAGACAGGCTAAATGATGATCTTATTCTCCTTTTAGTATAAACTAGAGACTCTCCCGGACTACGCCCGGATTTTTGGCAAAATATATTTGTATTTAATATATATACATATATATATATATATATATATATATATATATATATATATATATATATATATGTATATATTGTGGCAATACTATAAAAATATAAGTCTATGTCGGATTTGAAATGAGTGCAATAAAACATTTTTAAAATTTAAACTTGAATTATAATCCAATTTAAACATTCATATTTAGGAGTCCCTCAGGGACTTTAGATAAAATTATTCAGAGTTCCATGAAAATAAATCGTTAATAACAACTGGTTCACACTTTCAAGCTTTGTTTTTGGTTTTAGGAATTTTAAGTTTTTCATAACTAACTTATTATTTACGGTATTAGAGAATGTAATGGGTTTTCAGAATCTATACGAAATGCCACTTATAATGATATTTGATGACTGATGTGTGTCATGCATGCCATGAAAATTGGCATCAAAAGAGTCATTTTTTCCGACAGCTTTGCAGCAAACTCCTAAAATCAGATGGTACCCAAAGCCAAATAAGAGAACCGCACATGTTCTTAGAATCTCTTCACTTATTTTGAAATGCTTTTGAACTCAATATCTCATTATTTTCTTGAAAGCTATAACAATACCCATAACACAGTAAATCATGATACTCTTTTGATGGATTTGATATAAGAAGATGACAATGTCTCTCTACCTCATGTTCCAGCAGCGAAACGATAACTTAAAACCCATCTACTAAAACAAAACTTCCCGCCACTGCTAAGCCAACGTCGAAATGAATACGCAGACGTGCGGCAAAGATGCGCCGCATCAAGATGGTTCCGTTTTTTATTTTGTTCTGCAGAAGATCCACCACATGTTTTCCCCTCCACTTTTTATCTTGCATTATGATGTTTCCTTGCTTGTTGATACCATTCACCCGTGTGCAAGCTATCAGAAGAATCTGCACAAATAATTTACTTTAGGCAATAAAAAAATAACAGACTTAGGTACAACTTGAGGAGTTGTATATGAGCATACCGACCTTTCCGTGTTTAGAGTTATTCTCACAAATCGGTCTTTGACTATTAAAAAGTGAAGTTCTGCATTTGGAGCTATATTTTCCTCCTTATCTATGCATTCATGCTCCTGAGATTGGAATGACAAAGAGAAACTTACGAAGAAGCTAAACTTACGATTCCATTTATTGGGGCTGGTGCTTCTTAGCAGGAAGAGGTTGCTAGCCATGGATGCAATGGGTAACAGTAGCGGCCTATGATGCTTACTAACACTACACACAATTAAGCTATCTGGTATTTCTGGTGAATAACCAATACACAGTATCAAAACAATAACAAACAGGATCTCTCTGTCATGAAAATACTAAGGAGGATGACATCAAATATTCATCTATTCTAGCAAGCATTTAAAGAAGACATGAAGTGATTTTACATGCTCGTTAGATCATTTAAGCATGAGTAACAATCTGAGGTTCAAACTCTGCTTCCACACACTTGGCCAGAGTGATGATAAAGTTGTAACCCTCTTCTTACAGTACTTACTAATCTCATTGAGAACCTAGAATGGCTCAGTGGATGGTACGTATACCATTGATGACAATATCATCATCCCTAACAATCTCCTCCTGCATATTCTTAAAACTTCCAAAGGACATAATGAACTTTTAATCACATTCAAGCAAATTTAATCATACAAAACGCATAATATACATAAAGACTTCTTTATTTACATAAATAATTAAATAAGACTTCACGTAAATAATATAAAATATGTTAACTCACATCAGAGTTACGTGAATTTAACATGGCATCACTACTAGAAATGAGTTTTAATAGCGGACGAATAACGCTATATAACAATACGATAGCGGTTTATTAAGCGTTTTATCATCGCCCGTCATAATAGGTCGAGGGCATTAAATAGCGGTATTTCGTTATGCTATCTTTGCTTCCGCTACGATAGTGCTTTTATTTCTGCAATTAAATATTATTTAATAGCGTCTTTTTAATACTATTACTAATATTATTAATAGCGTTTTCTGTTTGTTTTAGTTAATACTACTATAGCAGTTACCAAAGTGCTATGTATATATGAACTACTATAGCAGTTTGATTAGTGCTGTATATATTATGTTTATATATTTATATATTTTAAATTCTAATTTTATATATTTATATATTTATATTTACACAAATTCGATTTCGGGATTTTGAAACAAAACATCAACTTATATAAATAAACAGAAATTTCATAGATTCAACATAAACACATTACATAAGTTGTTCACACATCATACATTATAAGTTCACACTAAAGCAACATTGTCATCCTTAGAGATACACAATCTTATCATTTGGCCAAGCCACGGTGCTTCCTACTGCATCACCTATGCATTCGATTTCAGAGTTTGGCCTCCACACTCGAGCCCCATCGAACTAGGAAACCTCTACCCAAACCTTCGTAGCATTGGGACCTAAAGAAACGAAATGCACTTTCTCTGCTGGATCAGTTGAGAACACACGACCTAAAGCAACTCTCTGTCCTAAGTTATGACAGTCCAAGAGAGCACACTTCTGTTTACCACCTTTGTTGCTACTACTAGTGCTGTTACCACCACTCTAAAACCAAAAAAGACAAACACATTCACCACAATATCAACACCGGCAACCTAACAATTCAATATCTAATCACATTCTCAGATTTTACAAACTTACCTGATTGGATATCTTGTTTGATTCAGTAGGTGAATGTTGATCAGTAGGTGAATGTTGATCAGGTAGTCTTATCTTATCTAGAGGCCACGCTATTGTCCCATGTACTGCATCACCCATCTTGGTCATTTCAGGTGTAGGTCTCCAGATAAAGGCATCAGGTTTAAAAACCAGTTAGACTCTAAGAACTGCAGCATTCGGTCCAAGGGGAATTTGGTTGACGAGGTGAGTAGGTTCGGTTGTCAACAAGACACCCTCAGCAATCAACTCCTCTTCTAGTTTCCAGTAATCAAATATTTTAACATTTCCTAAAGATGCAGCTACATCCTGAATCATGCAAAATATATTCACAAATTTCAGGAGTAAATTCATTAATGATTATCAAACGTTGGAGGACAGAATGTATTTACCTCCGACTCGTCGATGTTGCCATTGTTTGAGATGTCAATGCCATCGTCCAAGATGAGCTTCTCAGATGGCCATGCAATTTTGACTCCAACAGCCTGACTAAGCGATACAGAAGTTGGAGTAGGTTTCCATATATGCGCTGTTACGACTGATACAGACTTCACTACAACAGCAGCCGCATTAGGACCCAGTGGAATGCGACCAATCTTATATGTGGGCTAACTATAGTAGAATTCTCCTTCAGCAACAACCAAATCATCATTCGAAACCCAATCCAGTATCTGGCACCTTATTCCTCCTCCCTTGCTCACATCGCTTCTCTCAGAAGTAGAATCATATCCGTTTTTTTGCTAACCCAACAACCACAAACATTTTTGTTACAACCTTATACATAACAGAAGTTTGAATAATTAAACAAGAAGAATAACGAAGTTACCTTTTTACCGGCCAAGTCTTTAACCACATTTTGCAAATCTTGAACCTTGTTGATTAGTTCTGTTTGGGTTGCTTCAAGTTGCTTGACATGTGAATCTCTAGCATGTAAGAATGCCAACTTGGTGGCAGTAACCCCTCGTCCCATCCCCTAATTCTTCTGGCTTATCTTTTCCTAGGACCTGAGTGACAGCATCTTCACCTATATTATCTGCTGAACTTGATTCCATTTCACTGTCAATTCTTTTTATCTTCTCCTGCAATCAAAAAAAATCATACAAGTTATGTAAATTGTATTTTAAAGCCAAACATATTATTGTTACAAGTAATTTTACTATTGTATCTGCAAATTCTTGACGCACGGGTGTTCCATCAGAATGTGTATGACCAGCGACCCAAACCTTAGTTCTAGTGACTAGCTTAGGATCAGAACTAATTTTTTTCTACAAGTTAAATAAAGTAGTTGTCATCAGTTGTCATAAACCCAATAACACACCTCTAATTATTTCAAATTGTAAACCATACCATCTCCTATGCAAGCCGATTCATGCCTTTACGGCTAGTGGTGTGGGGAATTTGAGCCTTCCTGAGTTCCATGTACTTATTACTTTGTTCCTACAGAAACCAAATACCATTTGTAATAAATGTTACTTACATAACCCAAATGTATATACGCAAGACACAATATATTACCTGAAAAGCTGCAGTACATCTTCCTTTCACCCAATTGTTTCAAGCTGTTGCAGATTGTATGTTGCTGGGTTTACTTATCTGTAGTTGCGCCTTGTTTTTTGTTGCTCTAACTATGGAAGATAGTCTAGATTTAGAGGCCCTCCACAAACAACCCATTTGCTTAAAGACTACATCCTTTTACCAGTCTTCTGTCAAGTTGAATCTCCCCTGTACATAATATTCATATTATTACTGAACTCTAACAGTATGTATGTATAGATAACACAATTACCTGTATTTCCTCCCACATAACGTCTTTTGTTTTCTCTTCCAGATGTCTCCAGTCATCTAGCAATACAGGCACATGCTCTCTCACAAGAGGACCAAGGAAGGAGGACATTGTCACTGATCCACGGCCAACATGCTCTCCCACAGAATTGAACTCTACATCTACCTTGTCCTCTATATGTTTCGCCACTTTGCGCATTTTAGTTGGACCTCTAGTCTTCTTTACTTGGTTATCAGATTGCTGTGTTTGTGTCTCAGAGCTAGGAATGACTTCTTCTTCTTCATCTTGTTCATTTTCTTCGTCATGTTCTTCTTCAGGTGGTAGTGTTTCGTACTCGTCATGTTCTTCGGGTGGTTGTGTTTCATCATCCTCATCATCTTCTTCGGCTCCTACAGTTTCTGGTTCTTGTTCCACTTCTTCAGAAATGGTATGTTGCTCAAGTTCTTCATGCTGTGACTGAAGTTCCACATTCTTCTTTGGACAATTCTTCTTCTGTTTCTTGGTAGTTAAAGACACCACAGGACTAACATCAAGGCCTGCTTGATGTTTACTGCGACGCGCCTTCTCAGTAACAGCTTTCTCGTTCATTGTATCAGTTTACCTGTTACAACAACAAACTTATCGTTAGTTTTATAAAATAATACCCTCACAATCATTCCTAACACAAAAACTCTCGTCATCTGAAGCGTGATCTCCGATATCTTCATCATGCTGGAATGTTAACGTTGCAGGACAAATTTCCTCTTCAGTCTCTAACTCATTGTATCCTCTCGGAGGTGCTCTCATAACAGCATACCAAGGAGAGATGTCATCCTCTCTTGAGTAAAAAACTTGTTTAGCTTGAGAAGGCAGAATGTATGGATCATTAACAAATGCTGACTGGTTCGTGTGGAGATTCACAAGTGTAAAACCGTCTTCCTCTTTAACACCTTTCCCTTTATGTGCCCAACTACACTTAAACAGAGGCACCTGAAACATGTGGTAATCAAGCAATATGATCTCCTTTATGACTCCATAGTATGCTACCATGTCCGCCATTTGATTCGAATCTTTCGCACTAGCTCTGCACATGGAGAATGCTTCATTTGAAGCCCCACAGTTCTGAGTCTTCCGTTTGACATTGTCTGTCTGGTATCGATGACCATTAACTATATTTCCCTTGTAGGTGTGTGCGACATTCCTTGGTCCAAAAGCAAGCCATCTGAGCCGCTGAGAATGATCCTTTGAGTTATTTGGTATCTATCATGAACAGATCACATATCAATATCATGTCCAGATCACATATCAATATCAATATCATGACCAGATCACATACCTTATCTTTTATCCATGTCGAAAACCTTTCTGTATGAGTTTTCCATAATATCGTTTCATTTCTTGCACATCTTTCATCTTTACCTTGCAGTTCCTCTAAATGCATCCTGTAAAAAAAAAAAAATCTTTATCTACACTTATCTACACTGATAGTAAATAAAATATATCTATATCTACACTTACTGAACATAAGGATCCATCACTGCAGTATTCATGAGGATATACCGATGAGCTACATCTCTCTCCTTATCAGTAAGTTTAACTTCTGTAGCTTTTTGCAGAGGGTGCCCTTCAAGTACATTTTCATGTGCCTCTAAATCTTCATTTCTTGTCATCGGTTCCTCAACTGGAACCGATTTCTTCAAGAACTCCATACAGAATGCAAGACATTCACCAGCTAGATAACCTACAAGCTTCAGGTCTTGTGAAATTCTTCACATAAGCCTTTAATGTCTTCATATACCTGCAAATCAATAAGGTTTAAATATTGAAATTCGCCTTAAGCCTTAATAATTAACCTTCCAATAAAAACAATAAACTTACCTCTCAAATGGATACATCCACCTGAAGTGTACATGGCCACCCAATCGTGCTTCTCTTGCATGATGCAGTGGAAGGTGAAACATGATATCAAACAATGAATGTGGAAAGAATCTCTCTAACTGGCACATTGTCTCCACAATCTCTGTTTCTAGAGCAAGTAGCTTCTCAGGATCAAGAATGCGTTGGCAGAGTCTGTTGAAGTAATTGCACATACGAGTCACTGCAATCCGAGGTCCTTTTGGAAGTAAACCTCTCAACGCAACCGGAACAGATTCTACATAAGAACATGATGGTCATGTGACTTCATGCCGCCAATAGAAGGAGGATCCAGTGAGACAAAATTGGATATATTCCCACAATATCCATTAGGGCCTCTGAAGTTGGATAATCTTCTGCAGAATTTTTTTCTTCTTCTTTAGAGAGACAATACGCAGCTGGAGGCAGATAAGTTCTCTTCCCCCTTACTTGTGTATGTAAGCTGCTTCGAATACCCATATCTTCTAAATCCTTTCTCGCTTTCAGGCCATCCTTTGATTTGCAACTATTCATCAGAATAGACAACAGGGCATCAGACACATTCTTCTCCACGTGCATCACGTCGATGTTATGCCTCACAGGCATATCCTACAAAAAACTGTAAAAAGAATTTAGCATAAATAAGATTTACAATTTTGAGACTAATAAGGTAAGTCAAAGAAGGTAAGTCAAAGAAAATACCTTCCAATAAGGTAAGTCAAAGAAAATAGATTTTTTCTTCCACCGCCACATATCATCATCTTCTTTGTACTCCTCAGCTGAAACAACATCATCCTCATCTCCTTCACTCCTCTTTCTCTTACTCTTCTTAGGTAAGAGTTTCCCAAAATCGTTTTTAAAGTCCCTTAGACTGTCTAATATTTCTGAACCGCTCTGAATCCTCTTTGCAGAACCAACCTCAACTGTATTGTCAAACCATCCTTTCCTTCGTCTGTATGGATGACTAGGCATGAGCCGCTTCCTGTTCTTCATGTATACATGTTTATGACTGATCTTTAGCCACCTATGTGGTGTATCCTTCTCACAGACATTACACGCTTGCTTCCCCTTCACTTTACAACCAACTAAAGTTCCTAAACCAGGGTAATCGGAGATACTCCCAACAACATGGCTCTAAGAGTGAAACTCTCCTTCTTAAAGGAATCATAAACTTGTATACCTTCTGTCCACAGTTCCTTCAAGTCTTCCATCAATGGCTGTAGATATACATCAATATTGTTGCTAGGTGCGGTTGGGCCAGGAATTAGCATGGTCAACATGATGTTCTCGGACCTCATACACTGCGTTGGAGACATATTGTAGTTGACCAATAGAACAGGCCATGTGCTGTGGTTGGTGTTCTGGATGGAGAATGGATTCATGTCATCTGTTGAAATACCTAGTCTTAGGTTTCTTGCTTCAGCTGCGAACTCCGGCCATTTGTTGTTTATCTGCACCCAAGTCAATGAATCCACTGGATGTCGCATAGTTCCATCTTCAGAAGCATTAGTGGAGTGCCAACACAAGTCCTCAGCTAACTGCTTTGATCTAAACATTCTCCTGAACCTTTCTTTGATCGGGAAATACCTAAGCACCTTAGAAGGAACCCCTTTATTCTCCTCACCAGACTGCTTATCCTTCTCCCATCTTGATTCACTACATCTTGGACAGCTGACCGCATCCTCATACTGTTTTCTATATAAAATACAGTCATTCTTGCAGGCGTGGATGACATCATAGCCAAACCCAAACTGTTTCAGAAACTTCTTCATCTCATCAGTAGACTTAGGTAGCACATTTTCACCGGGAAGCATGTCATGAACTAAGGACAGTATCCTGTAAAGTCCCATGATTGCAGCAACCTTTGTAAATTTCTCACAGTTCGGGTACAACGGAGTTTCTGCATCCTCTAACTTCTTTCTGAACTCAGCTTCTTCTGGCCTGTCAGGCCACTCAAACGCTCCTGCATTCTCTTGTTCAGCAGTCGCATTTCCTTCACTTGCCAAGAAGGTCGTTCTGAACAACTCGTAAGCCTCATTTTCAGATGAGTACACATCAGCTGACTTATCTGGTCTTGTTTCCCCGTGTTTTGTCCAAAACACACAACTCTTGTACTTCTGATCCATTCCTTTAATCACCAGGTGCTCCAAAACTGTCTCACAAGCTTGATGGCAGACATTGCGACAATCAACACAAGGGCAGAACATTTCAGCTGGATCACCTAAACGTCTTGATGAAGAAGACACGAAGTCACTAGCTCCTTTCTCATACTCAAGGCTATCCTGTCGTGTTAGAACAAATGAGAATACAACATTCAGACTAACAAATAAATGAGATAAACACAAAACAATTTGTAAAAGATAGTGAAGTGAATTTAATACCTTGGTAACCAGACCCACGATTTATCCATGTTATAGCTCCGAGCAATTGTACATACAAGAGGCTAACTTTATCAACCCAGAAAACCAAAACAGAACGAGATTTGTAAATGAAAGATGATAGTGTTACTTGTTTTTACCTTTCGATAAAATCTCTTAAATTTTACTTCCAGCAGCTACAAAAGAAGACAATTGTGTTAAAATAGAAAGAAAAAAACTAAGTAAAAGAGAAACCCAAATTTTAAGAAGAAGATGGACCTTAATCCGAAGATCTACAAACAAAATATTCCTGCAAAATAGTATACAGAAACACATCAATTGACAATGCAATAACACTAGAACATATATAAGAAAAAGAAAATCGAAATAGAATCTGACGGGTTACTAAAAGCGAGCTCACCTTCGACGGATTGGGAATGGATTACAACCAGAGGAGATTTCAATCAAAGTGGATTCGGGATGAGAAAAGGTAAGAGCTTAGGAATTGAAAATGAAATTAGAAGTGAAAGAGATTGAGGTTGACTCTTTCGAGCACAAAAGAGGCAATGAGATACGAGAGAGAGGGAAGATCGTAACCCTAATAATTTGGGTTTTTTTTTGGACACTAATTTTGTTTAGGAGACAAAATTTTACTAAGTGTCCCGGGCATAACCGCGAAACTCAACCATAACACTTTTAATCATTTATTGCTATTATACACTCGTATTTCTTCTTTAACCATACGCTTAATTTTTTTTTTCCAGTTCATAACTCTAACATAGTGTTTCGAAATATACAAACGCTATTTTAAAAACATGCGTATATCAACCATAGCACATTGAAAAAAACGCTATTCTGGTCTGCTATTAAAACCCATTTTTCTTGTAGTGCATGAAGAAAACCGAACAAACAAAAATGTGTGTTGTAGTTTAAAATGTTATATGAGATGGAGTCTAGTGTTTTGTTTAGAGTGGTTATTAGAAGAGATGTATAAGAATTGAAGGGATAATCTTTGCCAACAATTAATTAAATGTGAGCATATTGGTTGTGAATATAAACTCATATTACAGATTAAACCTATAAAACTGTTTCATTAATAATTGACATATAATACTTTTAGGGACGTAAAAGAGGGAACGTTAATGCTAGGTTGACGTTAATCTTCTGTGACTAAATGAATGTGTAGAATGTTTTAAGTTAAAGAGAAAACGAAGAAAGAAGTAAGATCTTGTGGATTCACTTTGGCTTTTAGGCCTACACAACTCTGATGCTGCTGCTGCTGCTGCTATTGCTATCTCGATCACTGAAACTTGGCATCATGGTGAAAGCAGAATGTCTTGAGTTTGATTGTTCGTTGAGGTTAAAAGACAGAGAAAGGTTGAGAGAAAGCGGAGCAGGAATTGCAGCATTGAATGGAGGATTTGCTTGGAAGGTTACTGGGACCGTCTGTGGTGCGTTCTCAGTTCTTGTCGGGACCGCAACTTCAGGGAAAACTTGCATAACTTGATGTCCAGAGCTGATGTTTGTTTCAGGTAGTGATGAGACGTCCTGAGGATGATGCACTTGATCTTGCTCCATGTACATTCCTCTGACCTGATAAAAATCAATCACACCTAACTGTTACAAACTTTTTGTTTGGTATCCTTTTTATACATAATATTTGTAAAACTCAATTCTTCACTATCTAGCACATTTTGAAACATCTATTACCAATTTGACCAAAATCATTATGATACTTCATTTTATCTTTTACTTCTAAAGAGGAAATCTCAAAAATAAACTTCTTTTCTCAGATATGCTAATGGTTTCTCAGATAGTCTCTAGAGGAAAAATTGTTAAAAATGATACTTTAGTGGTTAATATTGAGTAAGAAAGGAAAGAAATTTCAGAAAGCAGAGCCTCTAATCTAAGCTATTCACTAAACTAAAGTAGGACCTATACACACATTAGCTTAATAAAATTGAATTAGGATAAGATTTAGAGGTTACCGTCTTGGTTGTGATGTCAAAAAGGCTAAATCTTCTCCGGCGACAGTTGAGATTGGTCCGGCGGAGGAAGTATTTTTGAGCGTGGCTAGCTACTTGAGTCGGCGTCCTGCTCTTGAAAATGTTTATTTTCCAATCTCATTTGCCTAATTTCTTCAGACCATCCCTTTTTGCGTGAGTATATCGACAATCCGAGCTCTACACAGGAAACCAGCTTCACGGGTCTTGACAACAACAATTGAGAAGACATCATTTGGCAGGTTATGAATAGATATAGTATTTGTTTTAAAAGGATGATAGAGTTATAGTTACCTTTTCGGTTAACTTGGAGAGGTATGTGTGAAGATCTCCAATTGAGGCAAAAGTTCTTTCATTTCAATCTCTCCAATTGTCACGTGGAAAACGTCCGTAACTGCACCACCCAAGAACAGAAACAATTTTTTTGTTAAGTGATAGACATCAACATTGTTTAAATGAATGATTAGAAAAGATTTGCTCTAATATGAATCGCAGAGAAGTGTAGTCGTTGCGTTTGAAAAGAATATAGCACGGGAGTGTATGCTTAAGACTCTTGCTTAAATTGTTGTTCAGGTATTTTAACATGAGACATGATACATACCTTGTGCTGAAAACTTCCATAGCAGCCATGGACGGGTCAAAGTAAAATTGGGTCACCGTGTGGAGTTGAGGTAGAGGTTACCTGCGATGCAAGAATTTCTGTTTAGTCATGGCTTATAGGCAGAGGTATGAATCAAACTGTTAAACATTACCGACGTTGAGAAAGGGACAAACTGATTAAGCGATTATGTGAGCGTGTAGTGTTTTAACCTTTTAATCTAGAAGCATGAGGGTAATACTACCCAGGAGCTCTCTATTCTTCTTGATGTTTCCTGAATCCCATAAACGAAGGAGCCGGCCAAAAACCAACTGAGAGGACCGACCAAGGCGGAAAATCTATGGAAGAAAAACATATCAACATCAAAACATAGATGTTTATTTGTCCTTTATCGAAGATGAGGAATCAGATGGAGTTCATGCCGTGACTGAGAATCAACCAGTCCAATGTGAAATAAGTTCACATGTTCAAATATGCGCTAATTTGACAGCAAGAAATATGGTTATAGTGGTAACTACGTAACACATATTAGTTGATACTTTGTATAGATATAGATATATTATTATTCTCTAAACGTTTAGTCATGTGATGAAATGACACTGCAACGGTTCAAGACAAAAAAAAAAAATCAGGACATGCGAGCTCAGTAGCTAATAAACATCATGAACTACTTGTTGGAAGCAAACAGAAGGAAGAAAACACAAACACAACGGTTTTTTTGAGATGAAATTAACCATCACCATCAATCCATCATCAGTAGATCTTGTCAAGGTCTAGAAGGGCACATACGCGTTATTAACAGTCAAAACTTCCGATACTTTTTTTCCCATTCATAAGCGACGGAAGAAGCGGCGATGGAGGAGCCACAGCCAAAGGTCTTAAATCAAGAATCAGTGGTGTGACCAGACTCCGAGGGTCATCAAGTTCTCGCAAGCAGGAGCTTCAACTTATAGGTTTGATGTATAGGAAGGAAACAGAAAGGTCGACATTTTTATTGGGTTAAATGAGGAAACATTTATTGGTGAAATTGAGAAGAATAAGTTGAACGTTAGAGAAGATTAAGAGTTAGAAAAGGTACCATTATGTTTGCAGACTTAAGATTACCGGAGGCCGAGAGGTTGAATAATGAAAGAATGATAACACTGAAACCTTAATTTACTTAAACACAAAACGCAGAGTTTGGTTATATAACCAAACATTTCTTTATGAGATTGATACCAAAATAATGAACGGAAGGGACTAAATTATTAAAACCAAACGCAAAGACTTAATGACCAAACCAAACCGATATAGATTTGGGACCCGCACGATGCTTTCACAGAAATGGGCTTCCTGGGCCATTCAGATCAATATGACGGCTAGGAAAAAAATTTAAGCCCAACATCAAATCACTTATTACGTGGCAAAATGTTAAAACCTGATTGGATGAATTTCCAGTCTTACGTGGACATTTCCTTGAACTTGTTATTCTCCTTTTAATAGTATTTTGATTTTGATGTATATAGTATAGATTCGTATGATGTGCTTACGATCTAATTAAGTTATGTTTTAAAAAAAAATATAATAGGTAAAAAAAGAAAAGAAAATACAAAGCATTTTGAGCCTGTCCCTTCGAGAATCACCTCCATAAACCTGAGAACTGAAGCGGCCGGCGACTAAACCTTCCCATCTTCCGAAGTTCAAAACACTAAACAAGTCAGGTGATTTCATGATTCACCCCATTTCTTGATTCTGTATGCATACTTAAGATTTCAAGGGTTTATTTATCTCTGTGGAACTTTTTTCCGATTCAGTTTTCTCCATGGAGGAACGCTTTTCGAAACAACAACGAATGTACAGACCAAAGTTACATAGGGCTAGAGAGGATACGACAAGCAAATTGCCCGATTCATTGTTATCTCAGATACTGTCCCACCTCCCGACAAAGGATACCGTCAGGACAAGTGTCTTGTCCCACAGGTGGAAAAGCGTTTATCTTTTGGTTCCTAGTTTGGATATGTCCTCTTCCGAGTTCCCAGGTTACAGTGCCTTTGTTAGTTTTATAGAAAAGATCCTAGCCTTCTCAAGAGAAGGGAACTCGGTTTTGTACAAACTCAAGATAAGCATTCAGAAAGATGAGAACGCTCAGAGCTGTGTAACGCGGTGGATAGATTTTGTAGCTACCCCTAAACTCAACCATCTCGATGTTGAGTGTACACTTGCGAACCGTAAGTTTCTAGAGGCGATCCCACAAAGCCTTTACATAGAATGTGACACGCTTGTGTATCTAAGACTCCATCGTGTATCCATGGGTGAGTACAAATCTGTCTCTTTGCCTTGTCTCAAGAGCATGCGCTTAGAACACAATGTCTACGCCAGCGACGCGAGTCTGGAGATATTTATCTCGTCTTGCCCTGTTCTTGAAGATTTGACCATCGTTAGAATGGTGCCGGATAACGTGAAGGTTCTGCGTGTGAGGTCTCAGTCGTTAACTAGTTGTCATGTAGACCGTTTATTTGGGGAAGGTGATGACTATGTCAATGGTTTGGTGAGAGAAGGCTCAGGGGTTTTGATTGATGCGCCTAGACTCAAGTACTTGAAGTTCGAAGATGATCTAACGGACAGTAAAATCATTACCAATCCTGTGTCCTTGGAGAAAGTCAACATTGTTTTCGTCTTTGGTGAGCATGATTTTACGGATGTCGACTTACCGAAGCGAAACATGGTCCGTAGTTTCTTTAACAGCATTTCAGGAGTTAAGGAGATGAAGATCTCTGCCTATACTATGGAGGTAATGTATTATATACATATTTGGTTTTGGACTGTAGTTGTTTACTTGCTCACTCTTTGTTTCTTGCAGTTTCTTGATTATAACAGGGAGTACGAGACATACGACCCGTTGCCTCAGTTTTGCAACGTTTCCACTTTAAATGTGGGGTTTTACGTGTCGAATCTGGATATGATGATGCCAACCCTTCTTGAGAGCTTCCCAAATCTAAAATCACTCGTCTTAAAGCTGGTGATTAACTTTTTGGCACAACCCTCACTCACTATTAAGGAACTTCATTTCTTTTCTCTCTGATATTATGTTGTGTGTTTTGTTAATTGGATTTTTATGATCCTTCGAGGGAGGAGGAAGCAGCTGATATAAGACTTTCCTCCGTACCTCTGTGTTTGCTGTCATCACTAGAGGCTGTAAAGATAAAGCGTTTCAACAGAGGGCCTGCTAACATGGAAGTAGCTAGGTACTTTTTAGAGAACTCACAAGTTTCAAAGAAACTTGTTCTCGATTTTAGATGTTCAGCATTAATTTGAACAAGGGTTTTACATGTTGAGGGATCTCCTTGCGTTGCCCAGGCGATCTAGCTCGTGTCAAGTCCTACTTTGTTGATGGCTAGAAAGGTGTGTGATCAGACGGAGAACAGTAGCATTTCATGTTGGTTTGTTAGACTAATTTTGGGTTTTGATTTATCTTTTTTTGGTTGGATTCTATTATGACGTCTTTGTGTGTGGATGTGATTGAGAAATCTATTACTTTTAAACTAATTTTGGTCTTCTCTTAAGCCATTTATGTGCGCTCTCTCGAGCATAAGGGACATAAGTATGAGTGAAAAAAAAAATTGAAGGTAATAGGCGTATGTCACTGTAAATGATGAACGATTGCATGTCTCTTTGGATGAAAGGATATTATTGTATAATCCGATGAAGGAAGCTGTTAGGACTGGTGCTTTGTCCACCAGTTGGAAAATTCTTTGGCTTGACATTATAGAGGAAGAGAGAGATTGTGTGTATTCTTAATATGATCTTCTTATTGTAAACCTAAGTGATTGTTGTGATTTAACCGCTCGATATTGGTGGAACATTGATTAAACGAAAACGTAAATGTATATACTTACAAACATACTTATATATCGTATTCAGGATAGCATATAATATAGGGCTTTTTACAAAATTGACTCAAAACTCAAAGTCAAACACAAAACTAACCTATGTTTTTTAAAAATTTTTCTTTTGTCCTATTCACCCCACAAGTTCACATTATTCACGAAAATGCCATTAATTTTTTATTTTACTTTTTTCCGAAAATTGCCTTTTTACTCTCTCAACCTCATCATCTTCAAATATTTACAAGATTGCCATTTCCATCAATACTCCAACCACCATGAACAACCAATTTGAAGCTCTTAGTGCACCTCAAATCGATTTACACTCTCTCTTTATCAATTGTTATGAACTAAAAACAACATATCTTTCACTTTCTCTCCATATTCATCCAAAAAACTCAAGCTTTTGATTCTATTTTTTTTTTATGGTTGATAGAGCCATTCAAGCTTGCGATTCTTGGTTGGTTACTTTCGTTTGAGGTTCTATGTGGTTGGAGAAGATTTTTGTGTGCTAAGGAAGTCATCTCACTAATTTAAAGTATGAAATTGAATTTTTTTCCAGATCTGTTCGCCTAGAAGACTTATCCATAAGTCTTCTAGCTGTAGAAGACTTAAGGGTAAGTCTTCTGGTCAACTGGACGACTTACCAGTAAGTCGTGCAGTTTTGTTTGTTAAAAAAAAAACTTGAGACGACTTACAAGTAAGTCGTCTAGGGATAAACGGGTTAGTTTTGTATTTGACCGAATTGTGTCAGAAATTTGACTTTTCCTGGACGACTTACCAGTAAGTCGTCTCTGGGAAAACAAAAAAAATCAATATTTTATTAAAACTAGACGACTTACATGTAAGTCGTCTCAGGTTAGTTTTGCAATTGAAAAAAAAAACTTAAATATTTAATTTTCCCATACGACTTACACGAAAGTCTTCCGCCTGGACGACTTACCAGTAATTCTTCCACCTGGACGACTTACCAGTAAGTCGTCCAGATTTTTTTTTCTGAGATTTTGGTCAAACCTTGCTTATCTCAGACGACTTTCGTGTAAGTCGTCTAACTAGACGACTTCCGTGTAAGTCGTCTGAGAAAAATTAAATATTTAAGTTTTATTTTCGAATTGCAAACTAACCTGAGACGACTTACATGGAAGTCGTCTAATTTTAATAAAATATTGAGTTTTTTGTTTTCCCAGAGACGACTTACCAGTAAGTCGTCCATAAAAAAGTCAAATTTCTGACAAAATTCGGTCAAATACAAAACTAACCTGTTTATCCTAGACGACTTACAAGTAAGTCGTCTCAAGTTTTTTTTTTAACAAACCAAATTGGACGACTTACAAGTAAGTCGTCCCATTTAAAAGTCAATTGCAAAAATGACTTGTCCAGACGACTTACTTGTAAGTCGTCTGAGTCTTCCAGACGACTTACTTGAATGTCTTCTGCGTCAATTACAGAAGACTTACTAGTAAGTCGTCTGATAAGTCTTCTACATAGAAGATTTACCAGACGACTTACTGGTAAGTCTTCTACAGAAAACATAGGAGAAGAATTTCATTTTTTTTAATTTGTCTAACTTGTATTTTTAAGTCTTCTACACTAATTTTTAAGTCTTCTACTCTAGGTTTTGAATAACTTGAATTTTTAAGAGTGTTGAGTAACTTCAAGATATGTAAAACCTAAATTTTCAAAATATGTTTTTTCTCTTAGTTTTACTAAATGTGACTAAGTTTTTCAACACAAACTTGTAAAAAATGTGATATGCTTTGACTAGTTGTTATGAATTGGAAGAATGATTAAAATACTTCTTAAAATGTTGTATCAATATGAGACTACCAACATTCTTGTTTATTAAGATGAGAAGAAGGCCATTGGAGTTTAATATTGCATATGGGAGATCCAAAGATAAGAGAAAAGCTATTGAAGTCAATTATTTCATCGATTTATAAATGTGTAAACACATTGTTAGCACATATATTACATCTTGGGAAACATTATTACTGATTTTACAAAAAAAATCACAACTAAAGGAGTACACATGCAAATAACAAAACAGACCACAAACAAAACTATTATAGATCATTCCTCTACAAAGACAAGCTTGGACTCCACTTGATATGGAAGAAGACTTCCAGGAAGTCTAGACGACTTACAGGAAGTCCAGACGACTTACAAGAAGTCTTCTGGAAGACTACCTGGAAGTCGTCTGGAAGACTTCCTGGAAGTCGTCTGGAAGACTTCCTTGAAGTCGTCTGGAAGACTTCCTGGAAGTCGTCTGGAAGACTTCCTGGAAGTCGTCTGGAAGACTAACAGGTAAGTCGTCCCAGAAGACTAACAGGTAAGTCGTCCCAGAAGACTAACAGGTAAGTCGTCCCAGAAGACTAACAGGTAAGTCGTCCCAGAAGTCTTCCAGATCTGAAAAACCTGCATATCCAGATCTGAAAAATCTGCACATCCAAAAACGTTCAAATGGCTTAAAACAGAGAAAATGAATGAAAAATTAGATAAATATACCTTTATAGAACACACAACGTACATATCCAAGTGGAAGATGAGAACCATCTGATTAAAAACCTTCAAAAAAAAAGATAGATTAGTGAGAAAGACATGAGACAAAACTGAAAATTCATATAAAGTTTGGTGTTTTCAAGTCTAAGAGATTAGAGTGGGTTTAGAGAGTTTTAGTTTGGGAAAAAGGTAATAGATCTACAAAAAACATATCTAAAATTAATAGATCTACCTTTAAATGAGTGGAATATGAGAACCATGTGATGAAAAACCTGCAAAAACAAGATAAATTAGTGAGAAAGACATGAAACAAAAACAATAAATTGATATAAAGCTTGGTGTTTATAAGTTCAAAGAGATTAGAGAGAGGTTGGAGAGTTTTAGAATGATAAACATTACATTTTTGTTGCAGCCATTTGAGAGGAGGAGAGAGAATGTGTAAATTTTTCTTTATATAGGGAGACAAAAAAATCCAATTAGGTTAAATATTTTTGATTCAGAAGACTTTCAAGTAAGTCTTCTGAATAGAAGACTTCCTAGACGACTTACTTGTAAGTCGTCCAGAAGACTTCAATATTTTTAGCGGGAAATTAAAATATTTTTAGCGGGAAACTAAAATATTTTTAGCGGGAAACTAAAATATTTTTAGCGGAAAACTAAAATATTTTAAAATATTTTTAGGCGGGAATATTTGGACGACTTACATGTAAGTCGTCTGGTTTAAATTATTAACTAGACGACTTACAAGTTAGTCGTCTGGACGACATACTGGAAAGTCTTCTACCGTAAATACATTCACCAGACCAGACCCTAAATTTAACCCCTAAACTAAATTGACTAAATTGACTAAATTAACTAACTAAACACGTTATAAAATCAAATCAAATTAAACTTAAATAGTGTTTACTATACACAAAAATAAACACACTTAGGTAAATTTTAAACTTTTCAAAAAAACATTTATGCTTTCCAAAATCTAACCCTAAGAACACATACAATACTACAACATATGTTGGCAAAACCTAAACCAAAGAATATCATGACTCACTATTTTCACTCATCTATGTTGAAAACAATTCACTTTTGTTATATCTTAATTTATATCACTTAAAACATATGTTAATTACATGATTTCAATTTTTCACTTATCAAAATATTTTATACAAAGATTTTAAATTATTTTTAAGAAAAACTATACCAGAAGACTTTCAAGTAAGTCGTCTGGACGACTTACTGGAAAGTCGTCTGGACAGAAGACTTACGGGGTTAGAAACGTAAAAAGAATTCTGTTTTTTTGTTTGTTCACAAGGGGCTGGTTGTAATTTTAATAGACTTTTAAGTTACTTTTGCATTTGATTCAAGTTTGGGTTTATTTTTGTAGTATAAATCAAGTTGTGAGTCATATTTGGTAATTTTCCCTATAATATATTTAGGATGGATTTCTACAACATATTTTGAGCACATTCAAGCAAAATTTCAATTATATGTCGTCTGATTAGTCAAAACTTATTGTTTGTCTCTGTTATTTGGTTGCTATATCTCTTCTACCATTTTGCAGATATCCAGTTCTGTAGGTCCAAATGTGATGCAGATAAGTATTTGGAATATTTCCAAATATCTTATTATTTATTTTGTTAATTATATTAAATTAGATAATTACTTTTTATTTGTATTTTCTATATTTTAATGGTTTTCCTATTTTAGTTAGGATTTTCTAGATTTAAGAATTTATTATAAATAGGCATCCAAGCCTAAAGTTGTATTCAGATTTTGATAATTAATAAACTAGCTTTTGCTTTATACCTTGAAAAAGATTTGATTCAATTCTTCTTTGAGTTGCCTTGTTTAGATTCGATTAAATTCATCAAACAAGAAGTTGGTCTCAAGACGCTATCGAAAGAAACTCTTGATTGATCCAAGAACATGTCTCGAAGAACCATAAAAGTTCCTAGATCGACCGTTCAACCTATCGTCCGCTGCATCAGTTGGTATCAGAGCTGCGTTCTTTGATTTCTTAATCGAAGACGATTCTGGATGTCATGGTGAGTGCGAACATCTATCCTATCCAGGACGAAAGTCCTTTTGTTGAGAGAGAAGAGAACTTTGAGATCTATCGAGAGATCTACGGTGATCCGATCTACGACATCTACGAAGATGATATATCTGTTGTCAACTTTGTCTTCAGTGAAGATTCTTTTGCAAATTTTGTCTATGCAAAAATCGGGCCGGACGAGATTCGTGCAAAATTCGTGCGGGATGAGATCCGTGCAAAATTTGTGCAAGACGAGTTTCGTGCAAAATTTGTGCAAGACGAGTTTCGTGCAAAATTTGTGCAAAACGAGTTTCGTGCAAATTTCGGGCAAAGTCAGAAGATTCAAATTTGTGCAAATTTCGGATTTGAAGATAAATATTTGAAGATTTCAACCATGAAAAATAGATTCAAGATTCGAGGACGAATCTTTTCCAACTCGAAGAGAATGATGCAGATAAGTATTTGGAATATTTCCAAATATCTTATTATTTATTTTGTTAATTATATTAAATTAGATAATTATCTTTTATTTGTATTTTCTATATTTTAATGGTTTTCCTATTTTAGTTAGGGTTTTCTAGATTTAAGAATTTATTATAAATAGGCATCCAAGCTTAAAGTTGTATTCAGATTTTGATAATTAATAAACTAGCTTTTGCTTTATACATTGAAAAAGATTTGATTCAATTCATCTTCTTTGAGTTGCCTTGTTTAGATTCGATTAAATTCATCAAACAGGAAGTTGGTCTCAAGACGCTATCGAAAGAAACTCTTGATTGATCCAAGAACAGGTCTCGAAGAACCCTAAAAGTTCCTAGATCGACCGTTCAACCTATCGTCCGCTGCATCAAAATGCCACAAGAACTTCAAGATGAAGAGAAACCCACAGAAAATGAAATGGACTAAATGTTGAGATTGAACCTTAATTAAATCCTCCAAGAGAAGAAGAAGTGGAAGCAAGGAAGCTTGCCACACAAGAAAATGAACAAGAAGAAGAAGGGACCAAGGTGTCACGTGAAGAAATGAAGAAGTGGAAGCAAAAGATTGCTTAGCACCCAAGGAAAAGAAGAAGAAGCAAAAGCCAACTAAGAAGAAGAAGCCCAACGAGAAGTTGAGATGTGACTTTAGTCACAAAGAATCAAGTTGAGAAGGAAAAGAATTAGTTGGCTAAACTATCTAAGGAAGAGTGAAGTATTGAATAAAAACCTAGCTAAGAAGAGTTAGTGAGAGTTGCTGAGAGTTGTTGGTGAACCCCCTTTGGGGTTCATAAGGACTTTTTAATATTTTTTGGTGGGGCCATGAATAGTTATGAACATGTATTTGTTGTTTTCTGCATTGGTGAACCTGAAGAAAGAGTTCATAGGAATAAAATAATAATATATATATTTTTTTTTGTTAATTTCAAATAATTCAGAATACATGAATAAAATATTAAAATATATTATAAAATTTTTGAAAACTTCTTATTCAATACATTAAGAGTAGATTACATAAAATAAATCGAGAAATTCAAGAACATACAAAGCTTATTCATCTTCATTACCAAACTTTTGCCAAATATTTTCCATTAAATCAGCTTTCAAACGATCATGTTTGTCTCTATCTCGAACTTCTCTGCGAATGCGTAACATATCACCGACATGAATACTTTCTCTCCTTCTCACCTTCGAACTTCTGCTAGACTCTCCTGACTCAAACTCAGATGTATCAATTTGAGCGTATCCGTGTCGTTCGTTGTCTACTATCATATTGTGCAATATGACACAAGTTATCATTATCTTTCTTATCTTTTCCTTGTCCCATAGTAGAGCTGGGTTTTTAACAATTGCAAACCTCGATTGCAATACTCCAAAAGCCCGTTCGACATATTTTCTGGTTGATTCTTGACATTCAGCAAATAGCTCTGCTTTAGGACTTTGAGGAAGTGGGATGGATTGGATAAATGTAGACCAATTTGGATAAATTCCGTCAGTAAGATAGTAGGCCATACGATAAGTGTGGTTGTTGACCTTGAACTTAACTTTAGGTGCTCGACCTTGTAAGATGTCATCAAAAATAGGTGACCGATCAAGAACATTGATATCGTTGAGGGTACCTGGTAATCCGAAAAATGCGTGCCATATCCAAAGATCTTGTGATGCCACAGCTTCTAAGACAATTGTCGGCTTGCCTGAACCACATGTGTACTGACCTTTCCAAGCCGTTGGGCAGTTTTTCCACTCCCAATGCATACAATCGATGCTGCCTATCATCCCTGGAAACCCGCGTACCTCTCCAACATCGAGTAATCGTTGAAGATCCTCAGTTGTAGATCTTCGTAGATACTCATCTCCAAACAATTGTATTATTGCATTAGTGAAATTTTCCAAACATAAACGTGATGTACTGTCACCAAGTCGGAGATATTCGTCATATGTATCTCCCGATTGACCATATGCCAGCATACGTATAGCTGCCGTACACTTTTGAAGTGCAGATAGCCCGTACCTTCCGTGAGCATTTCGTCTTTGCTGAAAGTATGGAACTTCATTACTTATACGTTCGACAATGCGAAGGAACAAAGACTTGTTCATTCGAAAACGCCTCCTAAACATTTCCGGTGGGTATGTAAGATTTTCCTTGAAATAATCATTCCATAGTTGGTTGTGTCCTTGTTCCCGATCTCTTTCGATATAAGCTCGTCTATTCGACTTGTTGGGTTGAACCTCAATTATTGAGTCGATGTAATTATCAACAACTTGGTCGACCATTTCTTCTATAGCTTCATCAACTTCATCACTTGATGAGGAAGACATTGTTGATTTTTTCTTCCTAACATGAGAAAAGGGGATTTGTTATCTTAATTTTTGTTTTCATTATTCTATCATTATTCTATCGTCTTTTTTCATTTGTCTAACATTATCTTTGATAATTTTAATTTTTTTTCATTATTCTATCATCTTTTTTCAAAAACTTAATTTTTTTTTTCATTTCTCTATCATTATCTTTCATAATCTATTTTTTTTTTTTCATTTGTCTATCATTATCTGTGATAATCTATTTTTTTTCATTATTCAATCATCTTTTTTCAAAATCTTAATTTTTTTTTTCATTTCTCTATCATTATCTTTCATAATCTAATTTTTTTTTCATCATTCTATCATATTACACTTACCTTGACTTGGAAGCTTGAAGCTTGTTGTTGAGACGTTTGAAGCTTGAAGGTTGTTGAGAGGTTTGAAGCTTGAAGCTTGTTGAGAGGTTTGAAGCTTCAAGGTTGTTGTTTGAGCACCACGATCAGAAAGGTGAGAGAGACATGAAGGCGATGGAGAGAAGTGTTCATCACCTACGTTGCTTTAAGGGTGTTCCAAGAGAATCAAGTTGGAGAGAAGTTGAATAAGAGAATCACCACGGTTTCTTTTAAGTTGTATAAGAGAATGAAAAGTGAGACTACATAAATCATACAAAGCAACATATATAGAGAGTTTGAAAAAATATTACATCATCCGTGAATCAAGTTGTGACTGACACATTACATACTACAATATCCGTGATTGAAAATCAGTGTAGCAAGAAACAAAAGACTACACTTTCCCGTGACTAAAGCTGGTCCTACTACCCGGGACATACATAAAAAGAGAACAAGGCTTCACCTGCAACAACTGCTCACCTCCAACACCTTTACTCCAACCTGTGACCTGCACTCTCTAACCTGCAAAAGCAAAGAAAACGAAATCAGTTGTAAATTCTAACCAAAGCAACCTAAACATATGACTAACTCAAAGCAAAGCAAAGCAACCTAAACAAAGATAAGGCACTAAAATGTTATCTCAAATACAAGGCACTAACCAACTCAAAGCATTTCACCAATTAGTTTTTTCTTAAGTTCCTTTTCTTGATCAGAAAGTGTCTCCTCGTTTTTGCCAAGGAGACGATCAAGGATCTTGTGTTTTGAAATGTTTTTTTTTAACTTCTAGGATGGTTTGTATTTGATCAAAAGCTGCTTCATTCCCGTGCTTCTTGCGCTTGGCTGCTTTGCTCGCCTTTACACCAGGAGGCCGCACCTCTTCATCGTCAGGCACCACCTCCGGACCTCCTTCCTTCCTCTTCTCCTTAGCACCATCTTTCGACAACGCGTGTGACCTCCATTTCTGATCAAACCGAAGCTCCCTCCAGCAATGTTCAAGTGTGAACTTGACGGTGTAGTCATTGAAGAAGATGTCATGTGCAGCTTTCATGACATCATTCTCATTTTGGCCGCTCGCCTGCTCCTTCATAGCGGCTTCATGGCAACCCACGAACTTGCACACCCTTCCCCACCTCTGCTTGCATTGAATCCATTCTCTAGGAGCGGCGCCAATGAGCTGAGGGCTTGAGTTGAAATAGTGCTCTATTCTCTTCCAAAACGCCCCTGCCTTCTGCTCATTAGCGACAATGGGATCCTTGCTCGTGTTCAACCAAGCGCTAATGAGCACAAGGTCTTCTTTGACTCCCCACTTTCTCCTTTCCAAAGGTTTAACTAACCCGGGCGAGTTACCAACTGGCTCAACAGAGTCAACGTCTATTGGTGGACTGCTCTGCGAAGCTAAAGGTTAACACACCCGGGAGAGTTGAAGGAGAAATGTTCCATGTTTGGTTTGTCGATTAGGTTTGGTTTGGTGTTAATATGTTTGTGTGTTTTTAGTTGTCGATTTGCTAGGTTATATAAACTACAGCAGAAGATGAATTAAACAAAGTCTACCTACCACAAGTAGTTCTCAAATAGCAGTGAATACACATCAAATCACTGGAAAATATTAACTACACTAAGTACAATTTAAAATTTATCACAGCAACCAACAACCAACAGATAATTAATTATAGATTTTTAAAAGTTGTAGTTAGAGTTCTAGGTGTCGTTGTAGTTTACTTGGGTTCTACTTCTAGTTATTGTTGTACTTACTTGGGTTCTAGTTCTAGTTATTGTTGTACTTACTTGGGTTTCAGTCGAAGCAGACCTTCTCCAGCGTAGCAACCTGGACGGTGAGGAAATCTACCTGCTCAGAGAGCATTTTAACCTGTTTCTGGACATGGAAACATCAAACAAAAAGTGTTAGTCAAGCAAAACAAACGACAAAACTATTGAAAATGATTTTTTTACAAACCTCCAATCTCTCGATTTGTTTACCGACAGAAAACGTCCCCAACATCACTTGTTCAGCCTCCTCCACCCGCTTAGTCAACCTTTCGATCTCCTCCTGCACACCTATCACCCAAGGCTGACGATAATGTAACCCATCAGCCTTGGTTACAACATAAAAATATATCAGAAAATATTCAATTGCTAAACCAAGAAACGATAATCAAAGACTGTAAATTAGAACTTACCTCGTAGTTCTTGCAGGTGAAGAACCGCTTCCCCGGAAGAGTGTCGTAGTCGTCCTTCCGGCGTACCTCATTGATGATTCTCCCACCACATGGACACCTTTTAGGAATCCCGTACTCAGAATCGGCGACGAACCCTAGCATGTTTATGTGATCCTGTTGCGTCTTTGAATGTCTTATCTCCTCTGCCGGATCCATCTGTGACAGAAATCAAAGTATTAGCACATAATAAAGAAGGAATATGACTAACTTAACCCTCAATCAAACTCCCATAACGATTAAGAACCCTAAAACAAAAAAACCCCCAAATCGATTTATAATCGCCCCAATCGCAAATCCCTATCGCACCCACAATCGACGCTAAGACACCGTCAATCTACTCATAACTGACCTTCGAGCGAGGAGACGAGAAAACGGAGTCGATTTGATGGAGAAAACCTCCGGAAATCACCGTCGCACGGGAAATCGCCGCGGAGAGAAAAAAACCCTAGCTTTTTGAGAGAAGAGAGAAATGAATCGTATTACACAGAATCCCTTTTTTCTTCGACGTCGACGCGGAAAGAAGAAGCCAGTGAGCGAGCGACGCGTGGCTTGAACTCGCCTATTACGGGTTCAAGCGTAAGGCCCGGTTCGTCGTTTTAAACCCATTTTTCATTTTCTTTAAATCGTCCGGGCCTTAGAACTCGAGCCCACGACCCCCTCTTGATCCGCCGATGCGGATGGTCTAAGTCTAGAGTCCAAGTTGTGCAAGTGTAGTAAGTAGAGAAGTCTATTATAAAATGTATGTGTGTGTTGTTGTAAGAAAGATATCCAATTCTACTAAAGAAAAAGAGTTGGAGAAAGAACAATGTAGACATAAAAATATTACTCTCTTCTCTCTACAAGAACAACAAACAAACGTGAGAGAGTAAAGAGAGTTTGTGTGCTTGTGTGATGATGATACACAAGTAGAAACAGAGAGAGTGAATAAACAAAAACAGAGTGAGAAACCAGCGCCGGTCTAACATTTAACAACACCCTAATCCAATTTTAAAACTATGCCTTTTAATATTTTGTATCGAAATTATAAAAAAAATAATATAAAAGTAAATTAAAATTTGAATTAAAACAGTAACTCTAAAACATTAAAAATACTTTTTGCATTTTTCCATATAAAAGCATTCATTAAATAAATATAGTCAAATCTTATAACAGTTTTGATCGATAATAAAATCAATTTAGGTAATCTCTTAGATAACATGTTATACTACAAATAACTATTTATACTTTTCAAAAGCTTTTTATATGTGATGATCGATATTCTTATATTCAAAAATGCACACTCAGCAATTTATGTTTATCATAACAATCATTCTTTAACAAACAAATATTATAGTAGGCGTTTTAATCTATTTTGACATTGATTCTTGTAGAGTATTGGTTCCATAAATAAAATACCATTTATTATATTCGAATGAATATTATTTTAAAGAAATTTTCAGTATTTGAATTATGGTTTCAAATTATCATAAGTAAAAATATCCAATAAGTATACTTTCAATTAAAAAATCTTATCAATTTCTTTTTATCTATAAATATAGTAAAAAAAATTTATAAAAAATATGCCCTTTAAAATTGGATGCCCTAATCGACGGCTTGGGTGGCTTCCCCTCTAGGCCGGCCCTGTGAGAAACAGAGGCTGGCCAAGAGAAGTGTGGAGAGGCCAAGCAAAGAACAAAGAGCAAGAATGTCAACACTAAAGCATATATATACAGCAGCAAACAGAAAGGACATATATGGTTTGTACATAAGTTTTGCTTATGTGTCCATGTGGGTTATCTAGAGAACGCTCACCATCTCCAGCTTGTGTTCTCTGTATCTTTTCCCTCAAAAGGATAAGACATTTGAGTTTGAGAAGAAGAGAAACAGACCTGATATATGTGACAGGAACGTAACAGAGAATACACGAGCTGCCATTAAAATGATTGATAAGATCAGAAACACAAGAGAAGCCAAACATATCAAAAAGAGGTATATATAATAATATCTCTTCCTTTTTTCTTCTAATCTCATACAAATCTTTGGAAAACACTACTTGCAAGAATCTGAAATTTAGACTTGTATTTTTGATAACAAATGCTTTTTCTCATTTTTTTTTTGTGTGGTACTTAGGTTGAAGCCAAACAAACATAATACACAATGAGGATCTCAATATGCTAAATAATGATATCGTAATGAATAATGGATCAATGCTCCCCAATAGGATTCAGAGAAAATCAAAATTAATGTTCACAAAAACAAGTACGTTCAAAATGAAGCCATGGAAGAGTGATTTTGCTTTAAAGCTTTCTTTACATTTGCTCGTCGAATTCATAATCAATGTATTATTATTATTAATTTATATTACCAAGAGTAAGACTATGTCTTGTCTTCTTTGGTGGTCATAAAGTTATTGTAACAGTCCAATATCAAAACGCACAAGGTCACCAGCATTGGCGAACTAAACAAGAAACAATTGATGATAAAAGAACACTTTCAGACTGATAGGGGCATTTAGTTTTGTTTTCAACCAAAGTTGCATCCCTCTGAGAGCCAGGCTTGAACCTTAAAGTGGATTCATCACACGCATAGTTCATCTTTCCGCTCGTTCCACTTCTGCAATCCGGAAAAAGCAACCCCGATCCGAACCGCACTTCACCTCTTGCCTTAATGTCCTCAACAATATTTTTCATAATTGCACCGTCCATATCTCCCTCGGACGCAATCAATGAAACTTTAAGCAGCATAGACCAGAGCGGTATAAGAGTGTAACTGATCACTCACAGAAAGAGTTAACCTAAATTAGTTTTCCGAGACACAATTATATGACACAACTTGTTAAGAGTATGACAAAGAAGATAAATCGATCTGCAAGAAAAAATGGAGTATATACATAATTCAGAGTTTCTACCTCTCTATTGGTGAAGTAGCGATGGTTACACCTTTGTAAGCTATGAAAACTTTAAAATCTCCTTTGAGACAGACATAGAAACCAGGAAGTTTTGAAGGGATTCTTATCAATAAATCCCATTTTACACTAAGACGAGTCTCGGTCATATTAAGCACGGTGAAATCCATAGAAGGTATTGTAACATACAGTACTGCTCTTTTTTCTTCTTTCTCTGCTTCTTTTCCTGCGAAGTATAAAAAGGCGAAGAGACCGGCCAAGCAAAACAACACGAGGAATATGGTGCCGCAGATCGGCTTACCCTCATCTCGTTTGAGCTTACCTTGCTGAGAGGTGGGATTGGGAATTAATGCTTCTTTCTCCATATTGTAAGAAAGGGGGAGAGAAACTTATGTGTGTATATATATATATATATGTTTTTGCGTCAAAATGTGTATATATGTGTATAAATAAAATGTAAATAACTTATTTTATAAGGTTAGTATATATACAGCTGTAAATACTAAATAACTTCTTTCTTTAAAATGATTTTGACATTGAGAAGCGCGTATCTTTTCAAGATAAACTTTCTTTTAATATGAAAATTTGATTACACAATCCATTAAAAAAAGAGTCATTTAGCTGGAAATACATGAAATGAAAGATAATTAGGAATCCAGTCAAAAAACTTTTTAATTAGCTATCCGGATAAATGAAAGAGTCAGAATTTACCGCCTTGTCCTCTACTGATTTGCATTTGGATGTGACGTGTTCCCACTCTTGTAGCTGAAATAGAGGCTTTGAATGCAATGCAGTTTAAATGCAGATTAAATGCAGATTTCTAAGATGCAGATCAATCTGCATTTTATTTTCCATTCAAGTTCAATTTGCAGTTCATTAACAATGCAGATTAGACTGCAGTAATCTGCATGCAGATCAATAAATGGTCATTAAAATTTTGATCTGCAGGAGAAAAAAGAAAGGAAGCTAAAAGATGCTGATGACCAATAGAATTGAGTTCTCTTTTTCTCTCTATTAATTAAATATAGAAACCAATTAATTCATTTCTTTCATTTTATTTTATGTTTAATTAGTTCTTTGATATTCTTAAAAGATTCATATATCTACATCAACCAAAAACATTTCAAAAATTAAAGTACGCTTTTGGTTAGTTTTTAATTAATTATAAGAAATTTATTTAAGTTAGAGTCTATATTTTATAATACTTCATAAATTTTTACCTATTCTCAACAAATATATTATGACACATATATGCATTTTATTTTATTTGTTTTTATTTTTCAAACATATATTATAACACATGTAATATTTTTAAAATTAAAACTAGTATTTTGTTTTATATATGCAAGTCATGTAAGTTTAATACATAAAACAAAATATTAGTTTTATATATGTTTTATATTTGGTTACAAATACGGATCCAGACATCCGGGGTAAAATCAAAATATTCGGATACAGATTGGGTTTGACGGATCAGAGATTTTACTATCCGGATCCGGACTTCCCGTATACGGATATCAATGTCAAGATAGAATATACGGGGAGTCCAGATATGGATAGTGAAATCTCGGATCCATCAAAACACAATCTGGATCCGAATATCTTTATTTTAGTCCGGATAATTTTTAAAATATATTAATTTTTAAATTTTATTGTTAATCATATTTGATATATTAATTTTTATACATAAAATTAATTTTATAATCTTATATTTTAATCTTTTAATATTATAGACATCTATATATTTATAAATTTTGTATAAATATTTAATTTATGTTTTATCTTTAGAATTTTAGTACGATATTTAGACGGATATCCGGATACCACGGATAGTACGATATCTAGACGAATATCCGAAATCCAGAATCTAGATCTAAAAAATAAATTTACGGATCCGACGAATCCAGATCCAGATCCGGATACCCTAAATTTTCCGGATATTTGGATCTGAATTCGGAAAAAATTTCATTATGTTTAATAAAATGATGATATTAATTGTTATTTTGTCAATATGATATCTATTACTTATATATACAATAAGTTGTGTTTTGTTTAAAAATTTAATTTTCATTAAAATAATTTCAAGAATACAATAATTTATTAATTTAGTTTGATCTGCATTTGTTCTGCTTGATCTGCATGATCTGCATTTGTTCTGCTTGATCTGCATTTCGGTTTGATCTGCATTTTTTGATCTGCGTTACCCATTCGAAACCAGGAAAACACGGTCAAGGTCAGGTATATATGATTTCAAAGCTTTGCTTAACATGTTTTTTTTTTCTATTAGAGAAGCATGTTATATACGATCAAATCAGAACTGAAAAATAATTTAAGTTTTTAGGGCAACTTAACACGGTATGTAGTATTAAGTCGTTAGTTAATATATCAAAATCTGAAAATATCAAAATCTAAAAATACTAAAATATAAACCTTAATCACTAAATCATGAACCCAAATAAAAATGCTAAACCCAAACCACTAAATCATAAACCCAAATATAAACAATAAACCCAAATTGCAAAATCTGAAAATATTTTTTTAAACCTAATCATTAAATAATAAACCCAAATATAAATCTTAAACCCAAATATCAAATCATAAACTCAAAGATAAATTCTAAAACCTACATATCAAAATATTAAAATATTAAATAATTAAAAGTTTTAGGCGTATGTAGAATTAAGTCACTAGTTAATGTATCAAAATCTGAGCGGACCTGGTAGTCTAGTGGTATTGGACGGGCCTTCAATGTAAACTTATTTTGGGTTTGATTTTTCTACTGCGAAAACTAAGTCACATTGTCCTGTTCACCACAGCTACGAATATTTCCAAATAAAAACCTAAGAGAAGGCCTGTTGTGAGTTGTACCTTCCACCCGGAAGTTAGATCTGTGTTTTTAATAGATCCGAGTTTATTCCTTTTCTTTAACAAAAAATAATAATGTATAAAAATCTGAAAATAAAAAATTTTAACCTTTAAACCCTAAAGAACAAACGGTAAACTCTAAACCCAAAAATACTATAGGTTTAACCCTAGTGTTTAGAATTTAAAGTTATGATTTAAGGTTTAACAAACGACAGTTGTTTTTAATACTATGTGCGGCATTAACAATATAAAAAAAAACAAAGTAACAATTAATACTATTTTTGTTAAAAAAAAAAGATTATAAACAGAATTTAATTGGCAATTTTTTTTGTATTGAAAGCACATGAGCATAAAAAAGGTATTGGTTTGGCTTTGTAATTAATAAACCATTATATAAAAAAAATTTTTTTTACAAAGTGAGCTGACAAAAAAAGTAATACAAAGTGCATACAAAAAAATGATACGCAGAAAGAGAATGAGATAGATAGAATGAGATAAGAGTAAATGACACGTCCGTAATAAGCTACATGTCGATAGTAGGTGTGCAACTAGCGATAGGGATGATGTCGGTATTATGAATTTACAACAGTAGCTTATTCCATTCTCCTAATTATCTTTGGTTTCATGGTCATCTGATGCAATTACTCTTAAAAAAATCTATATATATCAATACAATTAAAATATTTTTTTTATGGATTTATCCTTGAGTTTCCTTGGAATATTACTTTTTGTGCTATTATTGGCTAATTAAGGCAAAAAAATCTCTCAACTAAGGCAAAATCGTCTAATTAAAAAGGACCACCTAAACTAATTAATTAAGTTTTTAATATTTCTCTTAATTTCATTAACGAATCAAAACCTCTAATTCAAAATCATATACCTCACCCTATCTAAAAAAAATTTGGCCGGTTTATTCTGTTATATTTTCTTCTACACAAGCCATCTAAACAAATATAATTTTCATGTCTTATATTTTATGCTGAGCAAAACTTGGTGAAGTAACTAGCCAAATTAATTTATCAAATTAACTGAGGGTATCTGATTTTTTATTGAACGTATCTGAATCTATTTATAACCATTTTGTAAAACTTTCTCATAATTTCATGTAATATAATAGCAACCTACAATATATCATTTAATATAGATTTTTGCATGATATAGCAGTGTGTTAGTTAGTTAGTTAGTTATTCTAACCAACATGTAAAATATTTATCAAATATAAATAATCAACAAAAAATAAAACACATTTTAAGTTAGGCCTAGATATTTAGATACTCGTTGGGATATGGGTTATGTATTTTTAACTCCGGTTCTAATTTATATCACATCCTGTATCTCATTCTTATAAATTTGTAAGAACGGATCGGATTTGGATATAACACATCGGTTTTGGTCTACTTAGTATCACATCCTAAAATCTATAAAATAACTATATATCATTCGAATTATATTGGTTTGATCCGGATATATCCGAAGTTCAATCCAATTTAAAAGTAAACATAAGAAATAAATACTTATTTACACAGAATTGGAAGGTACTTTTTAAAATTTTAAATACTCACTTTTACATATCATTTCAAAATAAATATAGAATTGAATACTTGAAGTACTTATTTACGTTTTTTTTTTTAATTTATTTGGACATTCAGATCGATTTTTGAAAAAAAATCCGGGGTTTTCTGGTTACCAGCTTAAGTTTGGCTAATAAAACTTCGGGTTTGGATATTTTTGTATCACCTTACAAGACCAATTCTGGTATTTCATACATTTCAGATCGGGCATGAATCAGGTTTTTTGGTTTGGATTCAGTTTGGACTTTGAGTTACAGATTTTATACCCAAATTTAATTTAAATAGATTATATAAATATTCCAGCAAAAATAATCATGCGCTTTCATTTGGTTTAATTCAGATTTATCCGAAATTAAATCAAAAATTTTAAAGCAAAACATAAGAAATAGATACTTATTTATATAGAATTAGATATTTAAGGTACTTTAAAAAAATTTAAATACTTATATTAGATATCATTTTAAAATAAATGTAGAATTGAATATTGAAGTACATGTTTATGTTTCAAATATGATCCTTTGAGGAAGAGAGTAGTGGATGTAAGACTCTCATCTGTACCTCCGTGTTTGCAGTTCTCACTAGAGTTTGTAAAGATAAAAGTGTTTCAACGGAGGGCCTGTTAACATGGAAGTAGCTAGGTACTTTTTAGAGAACTCGCAAGTCCTCAAGAAGCTTGCTCTGGATTTTAAATATTCAGTATTTGAACAAGAGTTTTACATGTTGAGGGATCTCCTTGCGTTGCCCCCAGGCGATCTAGCTCTTGTCAAGTCCTACTTTGCTGATGGCTAGAAAGGTGTATGCTCAGATGGAGAGCATCATTTCTTGTTGGTTTGTTAAACTAAATTAGGATTTTGATTTGGATTTATCTTTTTTTGGTGAATTTTATTATGGCGTCGTTGTGCGTGGACGATGATTAAGAATCCTTAACTTTTAAACTACTTTTGGTGTTCTCTTACACTATTTATGTGCTCTCGAGCGTAAGGGACATACCTATTATTAGTGGAAAAAATTGAAGGTAATATGCATGTCAAATGTGTAGTAAATGAACAACTGCATGTCTCTTGTTTTGTTTTTTTCCACCAGTTGGAAATTCTCTGGCTTTGACCTCTTCAGAGTTTCTAGATTGCGATGCATTTTGTGATTTTTATGGACAGATTCTTACATTTCTGTAAGGAAGAGAAGTCATGCTTTGCACAAGGTCAAACTAAAGTATTCATAAAGATGAGAATGATCAGTCTTGTGTCACCATCTTTATGCGTAATTTTCAAAATTAACAATATATAATGAATATACTACACATTCTGCAAATGACAACAAAACCGTTAGCAAGCTATAACTATTCAAAATAAAAGAATAAAGATAAATACAAAAACATATATTACCACTAGGTTCAACCCACCCTATGGGCGAGATATACTCCACTTGTGATCAAGATTATTACTTTTTGTATAATTTTGTGGTTTATGTTTTAGGTTTGCATCTGGAAGAGATGTGTATGTTAATGGTTTTTGTTTTCAGAAATGTTAGGTGAAGAAGGTTATATGTTATAATATGTCTTACTTATTATTTAGTTTCATACAATTTTTTTTTAGCTTTTGTTGTTTGTGTGTTAGGACTGCGATTGCAAGTGATTTATATGATAAATATTTATGTTTTTAGTTATGTTTTGAGTGGATTGGTTTGATTGGAATAGGGATTATATGTGATATGAGTTATTTTGCTTTCTCAAGGTGGTTGTATATATTTTAAGAGTTTAAGTGTCTAAGATACCTGCTATGCTCTGTGTGTTTTAAATGGCCTGCATGTTTTTTTTTACGTTGAACTCATAATTGGTGGGTTACTTATATTATATTATGTTTTGTGTTCGCAACAATTGTTATGCGGGTTTTAATTTATGTTTCATTATATAGAGTTATCATGTTAATCTTGTTCAAGACAACCCATTACTACTATAAGGAGGGAAAAGTCAATTTGGCGTACTGTGTATAATGGATTTCGACGACGACAATAGATTTAGATGTGTGTGTGTGTGTGTGTGTGTGTGTGTGTGTGTGTGTGTGTGTGTGTGTGTGTGTGTGTGTGTGTGTGTGTGTGTGTGTGTGTGTGTGTGTGTGTGTGTGTGTGTGTGTGTGTGCATTTATTCTTTATAACGATTTATAAAATGGGATATATATATAAAGGGAGCGAAGAATTATTACGTTTAAGATTCTTAATTAGTGAGGTGAAGAATTCCCTTTTTAAATGAAGAGTTAACCTTTCCAGCGAGGAAAAGAATTGAAGTGCCAAGTAGTCAGAGTTATAGTTTTGTTGATTTTTGTTATGTTTGTGTTGCACGGGTTCTTGCTTGTAAAATATGGTTGATATTGTTTTTTTTTTGGTCAAATGGTTGATATTGTTTGAATGTAAAGAAAAGGATTATACATTGAGTTTTTTTCTCTATTTGAAAATAGGCTCGTTCAAGAAGGAATGATGGTCGAAAGCTTATAGTAGCAACAAAGACCCGCAACAAATTACCCCTGACTATATTTGGCGAAGTATGAAGCTCAAGTTTTATATTTTTTAAAAAATTGCCGGTTAAGCTTTAAGAGTTGCACTATTCCGGGGTTGATGGTATATCTATAATACCTTTTCGAAAGATATATGTTGAAGCATATTTACACTGCAGATGAAGACTTGAACATTAACTTCTCCTGTAATTATCATCTTATCTTCTACATAACAATATATTCATCACTCACCAGCAAGATTTGAAACGCAAAAAACACAAATTTGAAAAGATCAAAGTTAATACCTTGAGTTAGAGAAGGCCAGGGAGATCATGTTCCATAGACTGAAAACGATGTAGATACTTTATAACTTTAGGATGATTTAGCCCCTGCAGCATAAGTTTCTCGCCATGAACTTAACACTTTATGCTTTCACATAATCAAATCTAACTTTCCTCGAAGCTACCATTTTTTAGTCAAAAAATCTTTGCCTTATATGCAATGTTGCGCAATTTTAAAAATATTAAATAATTCATTACATCAAAAACAAAAGTATAATTAACCAAATTAACTAATTTAAAAGGTAACTAAAGCTAAGGAATCAAAGTGTATTGGGTCCTACATACCGGAAGACACCAACAGTATCATTATTGTTGCAGGTCACGCAAGTAAAGGCTGAGACAGTCCATTAAAGCTTATTGGTCCACCTGGAGCAAGGACGTAACAACACCCTTTGTCAATCTTCATGCCGGTGGAGCAAGATGGTTGACATTCCCATCGACTGGCATGAGTGTTGACTACAGCACATGTGTAAAGAAAGCATAGTCAACAAACGGGTTCAAGATTCATCATTCAAAAGAGTTTGAATAAGGATATTAATAGAAAGTTTTGAATATTTATGAGATTAAAAGCCAAAGATAATTTAAAATTTAGCAGTTCATGAGGTTCAAGAGCGGAGTACATCAGCATCGAGGAGGATCATGTCAACTCCCATCAACTCCCGATTCTGGCTTCCCAGAATCTGAGCAGCCGCAAGGACGGTGGAAGAACAATGTCCGGAGTTCAAATCAGCAGGTAGAATGAACTGCTTAACCATTATACTGAGAAAGAAATAAATATTGAATGCTATTGGAATCGTGAAGATGATTCTCAATCGTTACGTTTTTGTAGATGGAGATCCACCGCTTGGAAGAGGGTAGAGAGAGACATTGAATGGGTGATCGTGGTTGAAGTGGGCTGAAAGAGTAAAGAACTCCTTAATGATGTTGAATCAATGAACTTGTAACGCCTGTGAGGAGAAGAATCAAATATGAAACGACGCCAACAGACACAGACGCACCAATTAGAAACGAAGAATCGTCTCTCTTAGACTTTCATAAACTCCATAGATGGTAGGTCTAGCAGATTTGCAGAAAAGGATGAACCCTAATGATATCGGTAAACCTTTAGCAGGGAAGGAGGCTAACATGCCAAATTTGTGTTAGTTTGGCCCACAAAATCAAAGCCTACAAAATAATAACACACCGAAGCCCATCAGAAGAAGCAACAAAACTAAAGATTTGTGACATGGATCTGAGGTGGCATAACCAGGAGTGAAAAACCATATTTTAATATATATATACTAGTGTTGCCCTACTGGGAAGTTAAAATAAAATTAGTTTATATAAATTTATATGAATTTTATTAAATATTTTCTTAAAAATTGTAGATTTTCTTTCTTTTTTTCTTACAACGAACGGCAAAAAGACATTTTATATAAAAACGATATTATAAACAAATAAATAATGAATAAATTTCTGGAATCTTATTTTTATTTTAATAATTATTTTATTTTAATTAAAATGACAGTAATCTTCACTATTCTCTATTTTAGAGTAAAGAAATTTAATTAATCAAAGTAAATATTTAATAATGATTGTGACTATTTTAAACAAATATACATATTAGTTTAAATATTGTATATGAAGACTAAATAAACCATGTTATCTTAATAATTGGTTATGATCTTTTAAAATAAATATTTGTTGTTACTTTAGAAGATGATTTTTATTTCTTTATAATATATTTTTTCATAATAAATTAATATTGGATGTGGGTTTACATCATTTCTTATGATTTTTCAAAAGTTTGATAACCCAGAAATTTTTATCAAATTCTTTACTTTTTAGTTTTTGTTCTTGGATATTCTACACAGTTTAAAGTAGTAATTCTCTCAATCAAGGTCAATAGTCAGAAATTTTTCATAATAAATTAATATTGGATGTGGGTTTACATCATTTCTTATGATTTTCAAAAGTTTGATAACCCAGAATTTTTTATCAAATTCTTTTCTTTTTAGTTTTGTTCTTGGATATTCTACACAGTTTAAAGTAGTAATTCTCTCAATCAAGGTCAATAGTCAGAAATTTTTCATAATAAATTAATATTGGATGTGGGTTTACATCATTTCTTATGATTTTTCAAAAGTTTGATAACTTAGAAAAAATTTATCAAATTCTTTTCTTTTTAGTTTTTGTTCTTAGATATTCAACACAGTTTAAAGTAGTAATTCTCTCAATCAAGGTCAATAATCAGAAATAGTGTTAGAATAGTATCAGAAGCCAACAAAATACAGTTCGAAGTAAATTCACATATCAACTTGGATTAGAGTTTTTTCCTCTTTTCAATCTGTTACTATTTTCTTATATATATATATATCAAAACAACTTAACGCCGAAATCTCAGTTTTTTTCACTAACGTATCTTTTTTTTTCAAATCATCACTCATCACCAAACTAAAGAACTCTCTCTCTTTCTCTCTGTTTATTCGTGATATTCATTTTTCTAAGTATATTGTTGTTTTATAAATAATTTTTTACTATTTAAAAGATTTTTAACAATTGTTTACCATTATTTTTATATTCTTCACATATTTTATATTTTATACTGTAAACCATTATTTTATATAAAGCTAGGTTCTTAGTTATTTTTATAACTATATTTTTTTGTTAGAGATATCTTCGTAGTGATGGCTAGAAGAATATTTGGTTGTTGATTTATATTTTTAAGAGTAGTTAAGCAATATGAATTATTGCTCACATATTTTAAATTTAAAAATGTAAGGATGTACATTTGGTATCCAATAGAGTTTGGTATGGATATATTGGAATTCAGATTTTGGTTTAAATATTTAAGTTTTATTTGGATATTTTATTAGTTTTAGTTCGAGTTTGTTTCAGACTTTTGCATATTTGAATACATGTAAATTATGTAAATTTTCTTTGAAATCAAAATACATTTTAAGATCTTCAAAATCCAAAAATAGGAATAATATACACATATGTTTCTATTATATATATTTTAGTTCTATCATTTTACTTTATTTCAATATTATGTATATATTTACATTGATGATTAAATATAAATTACAAAAAATTAAAAAATGGACGACTTATTTTGTTAATTTTTGGTCTAGCAGATTTATGTAGATTGTTTTTAATATAACTTTGAAATTTCATTTTTAATGAAAAATCTTTTAACCAAATCACTTATTTTAACATTTTGCAAATTTTAAAAATGAATCATAATTTTTATTTGAACCAAGATAATAACCATGAAAGTCATCCAAAGTCCAAACCATTGCAGACATTAAGGTACTCATTTTCGATAACATATTTGTTGCATCATCTTTCCGTTTTACAATTAAACAATTAATTAATGCAATCCTTTATCATAATGCCTACATTTTTTAACTTAACAAATAAAATCACAATGATATAGTACTACTTTAATATATGGGGGCTGTGTTTAAGATTGTACTCTTGAAGGACCACGAAATTTAATTTTGGAGTTGTATTGAACCAAATTATAATTTAATTTGGTTAAGTCGGTTAAAAGAAATAAACTTTTTAGGTTTTGTCTTCTTCACATCCACTACTCATCATAGCTCTTCGGCGACATAACAAACACACAACCACTGACCAAGAAAACTAAAACACGTCGCACCTCTCTGTAATCTCTGGCGATGGAGAGCTTCGCACTTCACTCCCTCTTCACCACCGTTTCATTCTCCCACCACCATCCCTCACGCCTATCTCTCCTCTGCCGCATCTCATCGAGATCTCTGCCACCAACCACGTGACGACGCCCCTCCTCCACCACCTTCCTCACCGTTCTCTCAACCGCTGCAAGGAGCGAAACTACTCTCTCGGATCAACCAGTATAGATATAAGAGATATGAAGAGAAGATGAGTTCTAAGAGGAGGTTTCTCACATCTATTTATACAGAAACCAACACTGTTTCTAAGATCAGAAAGACGCTTTGAAGACACATTGTGGGGAATCAATCAATGGGATTTATGACAAAGCCATTAATCAGACCGTTTCAGGTCGTGAAAAGAAGCGCAGAGGTCACGTCTCGCCGCCGCACAAAGAGGAGAATAGAACTTATCATCATCGATTCAGTCGTATTAGGTTAGAGGCAACTGCAACTTAAGTGGGCCGGATAAATTACACAATCTCGGAGTCCAAGCACACTAATACACGGTTCAAGCCCAAGCTGCCATCGCTTAAATGATATATTCAAGGCGGTGGACACGTGTCGTCTCCTTGTTCAATAAATTTCTTACGTGGAATCACTGATGGCGCAAGGAGAGAGCAAACTCATCTTTATATATAAAGATATATAGATGGGTAATTACTTAATCATTAAAAACTTATGTTATCTGGCTAATTATCATATTATCATAGCATTTCTGTTTGATATATCATATTAATATTTTAGCTTTGTTATAGATATCACTATATACTCAATACAAAATAGCTTTAATATACTTATATTTAATATGACCATATCAGTAGAAGAAAGAAAACAAAGTTTCTAATAAACATTAACACAAAGATAATAAACGTGAGATTGACCCACGCGCCTGCGCATATATTAGTGTAAATTATTTCTATAATTTAATATTTGTTTTTTATGATTTTTTTTTGACAACAATAACTAAAATACTAAACTGTATGCCCCGTCGGTTCCGATATTTGTTTTTATGATTAGAATATGTATTTTAGATGTATTACCATATTCATAATATTAGTTATTTCAGTATTTTCAGATTCCTGGATTTCAATATTTCAATACTTTTGGTTACTATTGTTTTTAGATCATTTTAGTTTATATACCAAAATATCAGAACCGAATCAGATAATATGGTTAATTTTAGTAAAAATATCCAACCCCATTATATATATATATATATATATTGATTATTTGGATATTTTAAATTCCTATATACTATAATCGAATCCAGCTAGACCTAGAAGAAGTCGATTTCGAAATCCACCCAAAAATTTATAATTTACATCTTAGTGTCTTCACGGGTATAATTCTTATTTTCTATGGATCAAAACTGTAGTGTATGATAAAATTGTTAAATATATTATTTCGAATTTGGTGCTATATTTTATATTATCAACACTCTTATCTATGTGTTTCGTTCTATATTTTTATTATATAGTTTATTTTAATATTATATTATCATTATATTAAATAACAAAATATATTTGTTACTGAATAATAATAATATGTAGCTAATAAAAATATTTTATACATTGAATATATATTACTGACAAAAATGGAAACCTTTTCTTTTTGTAAAATAACAAAAATGAAATATTAGTATTTTTATTGAAGAAAACTTGTTGTTATGTAAATAGCAAATGTATTTGATTGTTCTGGTTGGAAATGGTTATACTTGCATTTGATTAAATTAAACGTACTAATGTATCTATTTTATGTTCATTATAGAAAAAGACCAATATTGTAGTTTTTTTTCCACAATACTTTTATTAAGCCTACAAAGGCAATATAATACATAGACTTCAAATAAGCCCAATAGTTCAAAATGAAATTAAAAATAAGCCGAATAGCCTATAACTAGGTAGAAACCTGCGCCTTGCGCAGGATGAAAATATTATAAAAATAATTCAATTTTACATTACATTTTCGTAATAGTTTGTATCTTAAAAAGATAGAAAACACGTATCCTTTTATTTTTCAAGAAAAAAACTTGTATCATATAATACTAGGGTCGGACCCGCCCAAGCAAATGAATGAAATAATATAAATATGTCTTAAATTTTAATAAAATTTTTAGTTTATTTTTAATTATAATGTTCACTATTTTACTACAAATTTTACCGTTTCCTTTTTTAGAAATTATATATTTTTTACTATATTAAAAAAATTCATAAGAATATAAGTATATTTATTTGTTCACAGTATTTTCTTTTATTAAATTTGATAGATTTTAATACATTTATTCTTAAATTTTATAATTTAAAAACTCGAAAAGAAAAGCCAATTTATTATTTTTTGGAGAAAAACATGTAGCATAAAAATATGATAGTAAGTGTTACTGTTTAATATTTATAAATAACATGTTAGGTTATATATTTATTTATTATTACATTTGATAAAAATATATTTAAGTTTGTTCCATTATAAATTTTTAACATTGGTTTATTTTTTCAATTTTTATCATTTTCCTGTTGATTGTGTTTGTTGTAAAATGCTTAACTTCAATTTTTTGGGGGTTAACTAAATTTCCAAAATGATTATTGCGATTATTTAATGAATTTGTGTTATATTTTTACTATGTCGGTATAAATGTTTTAATATGTTTGTTTTAGTATAAGTTATCTAATTTCATTTTTGTTAAGTTTTTATCGGCTTATTTTACATTATTTTTTGTTGGACTATGCAAGTATATATATGTATATATTTTTTCAAATCAGTATTAATATTACGGTTGAACCTTTTATTTCGTACTTTCTAAAAAAGTATTAAATTAAATATAACAACCTTACATTTTATGTTCACAATACTTACAAAATATACTTTTAAAACAATTTTAATATATATATATATATATATATTTTAAAATGCTTAATTCATTCTCAATTATATGCAACATTATTTTGAACTATTTTTATAACAACTTTCACTATTTATTTTAGCATTGTTTTGATATGATATTTTCTACAAACATAACGATAAATACCTTATATCAAATTTTAAATTCATATCAGTATTAAAATTATGGTTGAGATTTTTCTTTTAGTATTTAAAAAAAAATACATTAAATTGAATATAATAACCTTACATTTTCTGTTCACATTACTTACAAAATATACTTATTTTAACTTTAAAAAAATTAATGTAGTTTTGCTTGATATGCATGCTTTTGTAATACTGATACATGGTGATACGTAGTAAACTGCCAACAACTTTTGGTTGATCAGTTTCCTCATTTTGTTGATATGTAGGTAGCTTGTAATATTATGAATCCATCTACTATGACTAAGGCCATTAGTTGGATGCTCATCAGTATTTTTGTGATCTGTATTGTTAGGTCTCTTTGTTAGTCTGCCTCATATCTCTCATTTGATCTGTATTCATATCTCTCATATTTATGTGTTCTTAGAGAACATTTTATTCTGGACTCATTCTATTCCTTTGCATTGTATCCTGATTCGTTTTGTGCCTTTTACCTTATGCAGATTGCAGCAAACTTGGTTCTAAAGGAAGGGATAGTCAGGCGCTGATCAGATAGATAAGAACTCTTCAATCTATCATTATAGATTTTATCACATTAAATGTTTGCAGTGTTCATATTGGAAACCACTTCTTTTACATAAGAAATGTCTCAGTATTACAATTCGAACACTTTTAACTATTTATTTTAAAAATCACAGTCCTAGCATTCTGGATATGGCTTCACTTAAGATCCCTTAAATATGTTATTCTTACGACGTTACGGCATCCACTATAAAGGAAGAGCTTGTGGAGAGGGAGATGATGAAAAAAAGGATTAGGGTTGTGGGAAAAGTCAGAATGTTGTGGCTGAGCAATTAAGGAACCGTGGAGGAGGATGAAGCTGAACATCTGATAGTCTATTTTAGATGTGCATGATAAAATTTGATCTTTTAAATTTATTTATTTCAAATCCAACGATTAGTCAGTTCCGTAGATTCTTAGTTTGATTTTTTAAATCTATTTATGTTTCAACCTGTAGTCCCCCCACCCCAAAAAAATGAAGCTTTCACATGAATCCATTAAATTTCTCTGCTTCTTTTACACTCGTTTACAGATACACTATACAACAAAAATTGGCCTAAATAATCTATAGAAATAAACGAACCATAGCCCAAATATTTCTATTGAACGACTTTATATACAATGGCAGTATGGCACCACTAACATAGGCAAAATCTAATTGTTCGTGATGGTTGATATAACGCAAAGATATTTGTCCTGTGTTGTGCTTAATTATATGAAAGTCAAGTCTTTAAAACATGAACTTTCGAAGACTCTCCCTCAAAACAACTTAGTTCCAACACAAATGAAACTTTCGATATGATATATGTACCTACAGGTGAGCAAGTAAAGAATAATAACTCGCTGTGAAAAATATTATTTGGAAGACATCAAAACCAGTAGCTATAGTAATTCCATTGAGAGGTTGTCTTTGCAAGACTTGGCTCACCAGAGAGAACACAAATATAGATCCTAATGCTGCGACCACGCTGTAAAAGTCATTCAAGAAGTAGTAACTTAATAAACTTATACATAAACAGCTTGTGAACTGATACTAACACAGGTTTGACTTGTGCAGGTTCAACTGTTCAAGATCCTCTGTAAAAAAAAGTAATATATTCATTCAAAGCACATGACTCTTCGTCTCAGCAAGTTCAATGTTGAACTCAACCACAAAAATTCAAAACTTTCAAGCGAGAGAAAGAATAAACCCAAAAAAACGCATACTACGGAGAGAGAGAGACAGAAATCTCGATTTTGTAGCAACTCTTTTTTTTATTGGAGCATGTAGATTCAATTTCAGTTAGAGATTGGTTGTATTGGGTAGGCCCGTTAGAGTCATTGAGCTACTACGTTTGTTTAGGTCGCATTGGATGGCTTGACATATGTGTGTGACGATTTTTTAGTAGCCAAACATGTTGTATTTTTGGGTTTTGTTATGTTCTGGTGGTGTGATTAATATCTTGGTTCCCAAGCAATCTCTGAGTTTTATATTTTTTTGCTGCAGCCGCGGGACTGTCCATGTGAACACGGATTGCTGCAACCATGCAACGTCTTGTTCTGTAATACTGTTATTGTATGTATGTTTTTAAAGCAATTTACAAATGTTAAAGTAAAGTTTGCTAGATCAATCTCATGACATATCCGAAGTAAAGTCTGCTAGATACAAAAGTTTTTTTTGGTATTTATTAATCTTGCATTTCTTTTTCTTCCTTGCTTAAAAGTTTGATCTGAGGGAAGACATTCATAGGTTTGCAAAAACTTAGACCACTCGTATAAACGTCAAAGTCAAACATAATTCATAAGATGGTTCAGAACTTTTTTTTAAAAGAAACTTTACCAGATGCCACAAATACTTTAAAAAAAGGAAATTAACATTAAGGCAAACAAATATTTATGCCAGAGCATTATTTAAAATAGTGGGTAGAGAGACTTCATGATTTTCGCCTATGCGACCCGTGCCTTCTTGGTAACCTTGGAAGTTGTTGTTGCGGGAGGCTTATTGGTGTCGACACCAGTTGAAGTAATTCCTATAGCTGATGCTTCCTCAGGGTTGTCACCATCAGTGTCCACCTTAATAAGCACTGAGATATTCCTAGGCATATCATCGCCATGATCATCGTCGCCATCATTTTAAGACCATCACTCTTCATTATTTCCATAATACAAAAGGACCAGAATGGAATATAATTTAAAACATACATGGGCAACGAATTCAGGGAATGGCATACGGTCAGGTTCGTTCAAGATGCGTGATATAGTGAATGTTTGGTGATGGGCAGTGAAATTGTAGCTGCTTACTCTGACAGGGAAGGTGTAAGTCTTGCCAGCTATCTGTGCAATAAAAGGGGTGATATGTTGTGTTTTTGACACATTCTAACAATGTTTTCCAATTGGTTTTCAAGTCTTTATCGAGTCTTTCTAGTCCTTATCAAGTCATTACAGGTCTGGAGTTGCATTGGATAGGAGATGGACCTGTTGGAGCAAAAGAGGCAGAAAAGAGTGCAAATTGGTGATTTTCACACAGACCAGTCTGATGACTGTTCCCGATCGAGCAGACCAGTCTGATGACTGTTCCCGATCGAGCAGACCACCCGAGTGCCTGTTCCAGCGGCAGAGATTTTTAAGAAAAATACAATATCTCGGGATTTGTCCTAATTACCTCCTTTTTCTCTCCCAGCCGCCTATGGCTTTCATATAACTTCTTTTTCTGTTTTCTATTATTAATCTACGCTATTCTAGACACAAGAAACCATTGGAGACTTTAGGATTTGAGGATTTGCTTATTGTAAAGGGAGAAGGCTCCATCTCTCTCACCATAGAGAAGATTATCCTGAACCCTTCCTTTGTTTTCTATTCTATTTCATATGCAGTATTATTCTGAAATTATGTCTCTGGTTTCTTATTGTATGGCTGAGTAGTCGATCTTGTTAGCCTAGGGTGTTAGGGTGTTAGATCGTGAGCTAAACATAGATAAGTAAACATTGATTGTCTTCATTCATAACTGTTCTTATTGCTTGCATTAAACTGACCAGTTATTGTTAGATCCTAGGTTTAACCTGTTCATTAACCGTGTAATAGGTTGCTAGATCTGTTATGAATGAGCATTGCATCCCTAATCAGCGAAAGTAGATATTAGGGTGTTTTTTGAACTGATCGGACTTGATCTTAATGTTTGTCATCGCGTCTCAGCCCAAACGAGAGTTTAGGTACTGAGATCGATTGACAAAAGGTGAAGCACCACGACAGTAGGCTGATCTATCTTAAGTGATCCGAGTTCTAGACTAGTCCATTAATCAAACTTGAATAATTGTTTGGCTCATGATTGTAAGCACCCGTGAAACCCTAGGTTAGCTCCTCTTTAATCTGAATTCACATTTATATTATTTTATTTGCTGCTTGTTACAATACTCAAAACTCAAAACCCTCCATATTGTTTTAGCTTAATATTGATCCTACAGAAATAAAGTGTAATAGTTGGTCTCTGTGGATTCGATCCTAAAGTGCTACATCGACATACCATTCGATTGTGGTAGTGTGCACATTAGGTTAATTGGTGTGCGTATACACGTAATATCAATTTGGCGCCGTTGCCGGGGACCATCTTTTTACCTTTATTTTTTTGTTATTTATGTAGTCTAAGACCTCTAACTTGCTCTTTACTCTTTGTTGCAGCTAATGTTCCAGGTGCATGACCAGTAGACATACTCGGAGCAACGCACAAGGACATTTAGTTTCACTCAGCAACCAGGAGCTCGCAAGATTAGAAAGACAGAACAGTCAACAGTCAAGGCCGACCAACACCACCATGGGTGATCACGGCCATCAGGATGATCTCGCTGCTGCAATGGCACTGATGCAACATCAGGTGCAACAAATGCAGCAGACCATCCAAGCTCAACAACAGGCCGCTCTCGCGCAGCAGGAGCAGGCAGCGCAGACTATTCCGATCGGAGAGAGAAACCTTCCGCGTAACATCCCTACCATGCGCTCTGCCATTGTTCCTCCGCCCTGTACTCAGCAGGAATTTGTGATCAAGCCCGCATGGATTGCTCTGATGCAGAGGAAAGTGTTCCATGGTCTCCCAGCAGAGATTCCAATAGAGCACATTGAGAGCTTTGAAAATGTCTGCAACTTCACTCGTGCGAGTGGCGTCCCACCAGATTACATCAGGTGCATGCTCTTTCCATTTTCTCTTGATGGAAAAGCAACACGGTGGTTAAGATCGCTCCCTCCTGGCTCTCTTACTTCGTGGGAGCAGGTCAGATCATCATTCTTGAGCAACTTCTACACAAAGTCAAGAACTGCTGCATTGAGGAACAAGATCACCTCCTTCAGACAGCTCACTGATGAGCCTTTTTGCGACGCATGGGAGCGATTCAATGACTATCGCAGAGAGTGCCCTCACCATGGATTTGATGATGATTACCTCTTGGGCGTTCTCTATGATGGAGTAGACTCGAAGTACCAGAGTGCTCTAAATTCTTCAAGCAATGAAGACTTTATGACTCAGACCACTAATGGAGCGTTTGAGCTGATTAAGAACATTGCTGCCAGCTCAACCAATAGGATCCAAGAGGTTGCTCTAGAGGCTGAAAAGAAAGGGAACGATCTGCAAGAGATCAGCTACATCAGCGGACCAGGGTATGTGCAGAACAATCAGCAAGCTGTTCCGGCCGCGAGTGTTCCGCAAGATGAGCTCAAAAATCTCAACATCATGATGCAACAGATGCTCCAGAGCCAGCAAATTCAGGTCAAGGCACTGAATCAGGTCACCACAGACATCAACACCAGGATGGACAACATATTCACCGAGCTCAATACAAAATATGATACTGTGTGGTGCCACATAAGGAGGATTGATGTTCAGCTTGAAACTCTTCGGGAAAAGAGTGTGATCAGTCCTATGACTGAGCACTGTAATGCAACAGAGCTGAAACGTGAGAAAGCTGAGGGAAAAGAAAAGGAGCAGCCGTTTTCTGAGACTGCTCTAGGCACAGACCACCCTGCTAGATCTGAACTGACTGATCCCAACGAACCTGCTGAGACTTCACCAGTTCGAGTCTATGTTCCTAGGGTTCCCTATCCAATTCCACCTAAACATCTGATGGATCCCATTAGTGAAGAGCAGCTGGCAGGTTTTAACAAGATGGTGAGAAGGCTTCCTAAAGAGCTTGCATTCGAAGATGCTCGGCGGATTCGTCCATTGCTCATGTTCTTTAAGAACTGCAGAGAGACTCAAGAGGAGATTAAAGCCCTCTACACCAAAGCACTGTCTACACCAGCACTGAAAGTGTTGCGTAAGGTTGACGACCCTGGGAAGTTTGTTTTTCCTTGTTCCATTGCTGGAGTGGAATTCAAGGATGCTCTTTGTGACTCCGGATCTAGTGTGAATCTTGTCTCAAAGGCGATTGTAGACAAGCTTGGCATTGCTGATGTTGAGCCTTCCCAAGTGACTCTGGCTTTTGCAAACTCTTCCACAACAGTCCCTTTTGGCACCATTCGTGACCTTCCTGTCCAAGTAGGGGACTGCACTCTCCATGCTGATTTTCAAATTGTTGAGATGCGTAAGGATCATGAAATGTCTTTGATTTTTGGAAGAGGATTTATGGCTACAGTGGGAGCAATCGTTGATATGCCTAATAAGAGAGTCTCCTTCTCTAACATCAACAAGAAGGTTTTCTACAAGGCTGTCCCAACCAGAGAACATATCTGATACGCCTCTTGCATCTCAGTGGTTAGTGGAGAACAACTGAAAATTGTTCCAAAGAACGAGCTTGGTAAGAACAGTGAGATCAAGGAAGTCCTGGATGGAGATCCTCACACTGATACCAACAAACTCAGTGGGAATGCTAAGATGAATGAAAAAGTCCAGAAGAAAAGGGTCAAGAGTGATCCTACAATGACTTTGATACCTTGCTTGTGTAATGAGAAATCAATTGAGTATGAGGTAAAGTGCAAAGGTACCTCAAAACATTTCTCTAAAGTCAGAGTTATTCTCACTGATGAGTTGAAAGAGAAAGGAGAAGCTGCTGTGATAGGGTTGTTGAGCAGAGTTTTGAAGCTGAACATGTCTGATTGTGGAGCTTGTTTTGGAACAAGCCCTCATGCTCAACCTGACTGATCTCTGTCACCAAGTCAAGCTAGTGACATAAATCAAGCGCTTGGTGGGAGGCAACCCACTGGTGAGTGTAAATATCATTATGATTTTGTTTTTGCTTATTTTTGGTTTTGGTTTATTAAGTCTCAGGTCCAAAAGAAGAAAAATCCGAGATACTTCGAAAAATTCTGGGTTGCAGAAATAGAGCACCCTGTTCTCCGACGAGAGCAGACGCTCCAGGTGATCTGACGACGGAACACCCAGAATTTTCATGGAGCGCCCGCTCCACCAGGTAAGTATCTCAACAAAAAAATGGTTATTCTTATTTCCACCTTCTCTCTGATTTATTTTCACACCAGGGACTGTGCGAAACAAGTCTGGGGGAGGGTTTTTGTCGTTTACTAACTCGTTTATTTCTTTTGTTTTTCTTTTGAGTCAGTTTGCGTCAGTTTTTTAGGATCGAGTCAGTCAAAAGTTTGTGGGAATTAGGACCTTATTCCGTGTTGATCACTAATCACCTCGTGCTTTAGTTATCTTATTCAGTGACCTTAGCAGTGGCGAAAGACACACATTTGGACCTGGAACACCCTGACTTATCTCATTTGACTCTCCAGAAGTTCTCAACCGATCAGGTTACACTGCGTAGACTTAACTCCTGAATGTTAACTGCAATTACTCTTGTTATGGGCACTAGATCAGGAAAACGAGACATACACTCAGGATTTCTTATTCTTTATACCCATCTTGTTGTTCCTGAGTGGCTAGCTCATCTTTAGCTAGTTCCTACCTTGTACCTAAGCCTTTATTCCATCTCCATGCATTATGTTTTCCTATGTTATATGTGCAAAAAGGCTGGAGAGGAAAGGATCGACGCAGTCTCTTACTCGTATTGCCCCATAACAGTCATTCAGAGCAACGAGAACAGTCATATTAGAAGCTGGAACAGTCTCTTCAGAACAGTCTCTTCAGAATAGTCACCACCACGACGAGAACAGTCACAAGGTCAGACAAGTAGAATGATCAGTGGACCATCTTCACCCTGCACGTAACCTTCTTCTCCGTCACATCCCCATCAATTGATCTCACTCCTGTATTTATCATTCTTTAAATTATCTTTAAAAAAAAACGTGTATGTTATTTCTATCTTTTTGAGATCAATGATGGAGAAGGAGGATTGATGAGGCTCCTATACAAAGACTTAGTTGAAGCCATACGAGGAAGAAGATTCTGCTGTACACACATGGAGAACAATTGCTCACTGATCTGATTGATCGCAACTACTTCTACTTGTTTAATGTGCCTTCATTAGAGGAACCTGTTCGTGGAGATCTCAGAGGAGTACTATGTGGATCATGATGAGATGAATGAGAAGGTAGAACATAAGAATCGGGTACCAATCAAGGAGACCAGTCAGGAGAACAGTCGGAGCAGCCGCTCCAAATTTGGTAAAACGAGTAAGAGCTGTGGACATCAATGGATTTGTCCTCTCTTGCTATTTTGTGTGATATCCTACATCCACTACAAAACTGGTAACCCCTAAACACTTTTAACTCCACCACTAAATTAGCCTGTTCCATACCTAGCCCGTCTACCCTGAATAGTGCATGTGATAAGAGTTTGCGCTGATCTTAAACGAATATAGGAGTTCTGTCTCGAAAGTGTACTTTTTCAGGTTTAAGATGTAGAGTATGGAGCCGATTTTCGAACAGCTGTCAGTGGGGTTCTAGCAAAAGTGTGTTGTCCTAGTTTTACTTCTTGCATGGTTCAGAGATTCGTGGTTAAAGTATGGTTGCTGAGAATAGGAGAGTTCCCACACTTTCAAACCTTTCTCCCTGTTCTTGATACTTGACATTGTTTGAGGACAAACAAGGATCTAAGTCTGGGGGAATTGATATGTTGTGTTTTTGACACATTCTAACAATGTTTTCCAATTGGTTTTCAATTCTTTATCGAGTCTTTCTAGTCCTTATCGAGTCATTACAGGTCTAGAGTTGCATTGAATAGGAGATGGACCTGTTGGAGCAAAAGAGGCAGAAAAGAGTGCAAATTGGTGATTTTCACACAGACCAGTCATCAGACTGTTCCCGATCGAGCAGACCAGTCTGATGATTGTTCCCGATCGAGCAGACCACCCGAGTGCCTGTTCCAGCGGCAGAGATTTTTAAGGAAAATACAATATCTCGGGATTTGCCCTAATTAACTCTTTTTTTCTTTCCCAGCCGCCTGTGGCTTTCATATAACTTTTTTCTGTTTTCTATTATTATTCTACGCTATTCTAGACACAAGAAACCATTGGAGACTTTAGGATTTGAGGATTTGCTTATTGTAAAGGGAGAAGGCTCCATCTCTCTCACCATAGAGAAGATTATCCTGAACCCTTCCTTTGTTTTCTATTCTATTTCATATGCAGTATTATTCAGAAATTATGTCTCTGGTTTCTTATTGTATGGCTGAGTAGTCGATCTTGTTAGCCTAGGGTGTTAGATCGTGAGCTAAACATAGATAAATAACCATTGATTGTCTTCATTCATAACTGTTCTTATTGCTTTCATTAAATTGACCAGTTATTGTTAGAACCTAGGTTTAACCTGTTCATTAACCATGTAATAGGTTGCTAGATCTGTTATGAATGGGCATTGCATCCCTAATCAGCGAAAGTAGATATTAGGGTGTTTTGTGAACTGATCGGACTTGATCTTAATGTTTGTCATCGCGTCTCAGTCCAAACGAGAGTTTAGGTACTGAGATCGATTGACAAAAGGTGAAACACCACGACAGTGGGCTGATATATCTTAAGTGATCCGAGTTCTAGACTAGTCCATTAATCAAACTTGAATAATTGTTTGGCTCATGATTGTAAGCACCCGTGAAACCCTAGGTTAGCTCCTCTTTAATCTGAATTCACATTTATATTATTTTATTTGCTGCTTGTTACAATACTCAAAACTCAAACCCTCCATATTGTTTTAGCTTAATATTGATCCTACAGAAATAAAGTGTAATAGTTGGTCTCTGTGGATTTGATCTTAAAGTGCTACATCGACATACCATTCGATTGTGGTAGTGTGCACATTAGGTTAATTGGTATGCATATACACGTAATATCAAGGGGTAGCTGTGTGTCCTCTGGATTTTCTCCCTCTCCAGCCTGTGGCCAATTAATGAAATGGAAATGAATAAATCAATATTGAGGATAATGGTGGATAATGATATGTGTTATATGTGTTACCATAGGCACGTACCAAGATATGCCCAGCTTCATAAGCTCGGTATTACGTAACACGTATGCATTTCCGCATTGAAATCAACAAATAGACTTTCAGCAGTCTCATCAGCAGTAGTCGTTTCCACACTATACAAAAAATAAAAGGTTTAAAATGTATGTTAGTTGCTGATGTGTCTATGGGACCTCATTCTAATGTAATAAGAAGATCAAGTAGTTGCAGGGTCCAACATACCGAAGGATACCAACTGCATTGGTGTTACTGCAGCTTGCCAAGAGATGAGACTGTCCACTGAAGCTTCTTTGTACATCTGGAGTAAGAGACACAGCACCAGCCTTTGTCCATATTAAATCCAGTGACCTTCCTGGTGCAGACAAATTCAACCTCTACATTTACATTAACAGAATCACATACAGTGTTTTTAAAATGCAAAATACAATCATACTAAAGATTATTGTACAACCTGAGGTTGGGAATGAGGATAAACTCGTTTAGTTCAGTTATGGTCACAGTCTCAACCTTGGAATAGTCCCTCAGCAGTGAAGCTGATGATGTGTTCCCAGTGTCTTGAGAGACCAACTTGTAAAGATGGACAGTAACCCGTCAGAGCATGTTTTGGATAAGTTATAGAACAAACGAAATCTGGACGTAAAAATGAAAGAACTACCAAATACTTACTTGTAAAAATAGGCTTCCTCTGCATTAGTATCCTTGTCGAAATAAAGTTGTCTCCCATATGTGGCATTCAGGAACAGATGCCTGCAGATCAATAGTGTTGTAAGTGTTCCAAGAAGCATTAGGGTCGATCTCAGTTAAACAACACAGAGAATACGTGACAGAGTACCTCCTACTATTGTGGGATTTATGCTAGCCGTCCAGGTGACTATGGAATGATACAGCATGTGAGTCAAACATACTCAACGTCCCAGAAAGGCAGAAACATCAATGCGAGGGGAGAAAACAGTGTAAGGAATGCTCAACATTTATTTTCTGAAAAGCTTATATACGATTATGGAAGTGTGGGTGAGATCGATATGAATTAGATACTTACCTATCAATTATAATGGTCGCCATGACACGGCCTTTTCCATGTGAAGGGTCACTGATAATACTTTTTGTAGATGTGAGCTCAGCGATTATTCCTGAAAAGGAGTAACATTTTAAGATCTTAAAGGTTGCAATGGTGAGTCTGTGAGAAACTGCTAGTACGGGGATTACCTGGAAGCTGGGTATTTGTGTTGGCTAGGCCAAGCAACTGATTGTGACTTCCGAACCTGAAGTGTTCTTCTGGAATTGGGGAAACCGGTTCGGTTAACTAATCAAAACTGGTTGAACCACTGAACATATCAATAGAGAGAGCCCAACAGTCTAAAATTCTGATTACACCTAGTGACATCTGTAGGTGGTGAGACGGTGAACTGCCTGGTATGAGTGTCGCCTGAAAATGTAAAAAAAAATATAATTAACAAACAACATGATTCGAAACCATCTCTCAAAGAAGAAAAGTTGAATTTCGCAAACATTTTTGGATATATATGAACCTAACTCCGCCGTGGGTTCAAAGACTCCGATGGACATGAGTTTTAACAACTTGGCAAAAAAATACTGCCGGATTTGAAATCATATCACAAAGATTAAAAATGGAATTTGGAAAACAACCGGATTTGGCAAAGTAAGAACAAAAGAACAGGGGAGCAGTGCTCTGAGAACATATTTTTGATAACTATGAAACTAAATACCGTCGTGTGTTCAAACACTACGATTGACATGATTTTTTAAGAATGAAATCACCTTGGATTAGAGGAGGAGCATATCCACACCGATGAGCTCGCCACCGCGTTTGACGTCACTAAGAACCAAGTTTGGATTGTTGTAGGATTGGTGAGGATGATGATTATGGGATGAAGACTGATCATTTTATAGGTAAATTTACCGACTTGGAGGGAGTTACGAAGAGTATTGAATGAGATGGCGTGGGTCGAAGGAGTAAAGATGGCCGTAAATGGCGATGAGCCACTCAATTATGTAACGTATCATAGGTGTTGAATCGGAGACGAAACGACATGAAGGAAACCGACAGAGAGATTCAATACAAATATTTGACACAAAAAATCTCCCAGAACCTTCCGAGACTTTGACCTAATCGGATTTTGAGAAATCGATTGTAGAATACGACCTCTTATCTTTTTTGAACAACACAAATATTGTGTCTCCTAGCCCACAAATAAATGAGAAATCGCAGCCCAAGGAAAACCAAACAATTGGAGATCGAGGTCCATTAACAATACACGGAACGGAACGGAACGGAACGGAACGGAACGAAATAATTAAAAAAGCACATGCGGCAGTATCTCCTTCTCCTATTTTCTGTCGTGGCAACATAGGAGAAGAGAGTCTTCTAATTTATATTATTAGATTCAAACTATACGCATCCATAGTACGTGCACATTAAAATGAACTTAGATTATACATTATTTACGTAGCAAACTTTTGAATCTGTTAGTTATGATACGGCCCATCACTTTTTATAAATTATGGGATCAGCATAATTGTAGTATGTGCTCTTCTCCGCTACTCACAAATTACTGGGCTTTTTTGTCAATAATTACTGGACTTAATCTATCAACAACTCATATTGTCGGGAAGAAAAAAGAAACAATTCTTCGTCTTCCAAAAACGAACACTTTGAGAGAAAGGGATTACGATTCTTTCGACAGAATCCAATTAGTTTGTTTTACATAAAATCTTTTGAGATGTATACCAACCCGATTCTTCTTCCTTTCTATCCCATGTTAAATTTCAATTTCCTTTGCCTTCTGTTGATATCCTTCTCAACAAATTGTCTACCACCAACAGTTTCTGTGCATGTTCTTTTTCAACTCCGTGTTCCTCGATTCATAACCAGAAAAGGTAAAAATGTTTGTATTTCAAGTATAGGGAACTTTAGAGTTTCATACTTTTTGTTCTCTGTATTAATTATTATGTACTAAATTCCTATTAAATTCAACTTTATCCAGGTTGTGGAGAGATGATTTACAATCACTGATGTTTTCAAACTTGCAGTCTCTACCGATGAAGCATAACTGATTGCTTTGGGTGACACTACAAGAAAACAGGCTTATTCTGAGGGCAAAAATCGTCGGTATGTCGTCGGAATACGGTTATTCCAACGTCATACCGAGAAAAATTGTTCTCGGAAAAAACTCCTCGGAATTTCAATATCCCTCGGAATTTCCTCGGAATTTTCTGACGGAATTCCGAGGAAACAAAATTCCGAGGAAAATTTGAGGACAACTGTTCCTCGGAAAAGTCGTCGGAAAATACCGAGGAAGGAAGCCCTCGGAAAATTCCGACGACAGGTTCCCTCGGAAAATTCCGACGACAATTGCCCTCGGAAATTTCCGACGACCTGTGTCCCTCGGAAAATTCCGAGGACATTGTCCCTCGGAAAATTCCGACGACCGTTGTCGTCGGAATTTTCCGAGGGACAATGTCCTCGGAACATTCCGAGGGCACCGGTCGTCGGAAATTTCCGAGGACAACTGTCGTCGGAATTTTCCGAGGACAACTGTCGTCGGAATTTTCCGAGGGACAATGTCCTCGGAATATCCCAAAAAATTTATTTTTTAAAAAATTTATTTTTAAAAAAATTAAATTTTTGAAATTTAAATTCGAAAATATAAAATAAAAATTAAAATATAAAACATATTATATAAAATTCAAAGTAGTACAAATAAAAATAAAACATTGTGAGTTTTGAAAAAACTACGGGTTTTGGGTGTTCGGTCTGGCATGCTCGAACACCTCGCTCGGGTGCAACCTCCTCATCATCTCCATCATTTGCTCGCTCAGCTTCCTCTGTGCCTCAAAGCTCGCTGCTGAGTCGCCATCCGGGTCTCCAATGCGATATGCGATCATCCTTGTCTCGTGACCCATAAGTGCTTCGATCAACAAAGGGCGGTGGTGCAGCGAAGACGGAACTGACCGGACCGACGACCCAAACCAACAAACGCCCTTCTTCTTTGGAACCGACTGAAATAGAAAATTGTCAAATTTAAATAATAAAAAGATGAAAAACGCTAAATAATAGAAAATCTGAATTGAACTTTAAAAAAACTTACCTCTTCAACGATTTCGTTGATCCAACCCGAGGCAAGTAGGTCGAACCCGTCAATCGCCATCCTCGGTTTGAATCTGAGACACCTCGTCTTCCACCTGAGTGTCGATGAGGGTGACCACATCCCTCACAACACCATCATCAATTTTATTTTCTTCCGCCTTGAAAAAACATAAATTAACAAACATTAGTAATTAGAAGAAATGCACATAAAATAAAATTTAAAACTTAAATAATAGAATAAAAGCGACTAGCTTACCATGCGATCCCCAGAGTGGCAATAGATTGAGCACCCAAGTTATGCCCAAGACGCCTTCCCTTTACGGCTCCTGCGGTTGGTGGAGTTGGTGGAAGAAGTTGATTTCGCCTCATCCTTACTCCAATGCACACCCAACTCCAACCAGACCGTGGGGTTCATCGACTTTGTGACCTTTTAATTAAAAAAATTGTTAAATAAATTAAAAATTTTTAATAAATTAAAAATTGTTTAATAAATAAAACAAACCTTGTTTATTTCCCACTTCTTCTTCCACTCGTGGATCTGCTTCCCATAGTTGTCCATAACTTTATGGACGAAGTTGTGATAGATATACAATGTATCATCGGCATTCCAGTTGAATTCTTGCTGAAAATAAAACACAATTAGTATAAAATTTATATTAGAGATTAAAAATATAAGCAAAAATTAGAATACTTACCGCACCGCTGAAACCACAGATGCTGCTTGTCGGTAGGGAAGTCGGTGAAAGTCGGATGTCCCTTGTCGAGGCCGAGTACATCATACGGTTGATCCATGCTGATCCCGCTCGAGGATCGGTTGAACCTAATAAAAGAACAAATTATTAAAAGGAATCAAATTTTAATGAAAAAATAGTTTTAATTACCATGTTTGACCCGCCCACGGATACGGAGGAGATAGGAAGATGCTCACGACGGGCTGTCGAACAAACTCCAACTCTCATCACTCCTGAGGACCCTCGGAGCAGGAGCAGGAGCGGAGCGGGTGCAGAGGGGAGGAGAAGGAGAGGGAAATGGAGAGGAGATGTATGGGAGGGCGGCGATGGAACCCTGAATGGAGTGGCTTCCAACCACCACGACCACGTTGAGACCGGCTCGATCATCACCATAAGACCTATATATAGTTTTAATATATAAGAAATTGTTTTAAGTCATAAAATAGTTTAAATATAAAAATAGTTTAATAATTAAAAAAAGTTTTAATATATAAAAATAGTTTAATAATTAAAAAAAGTTTTAATATATAAAAATAGTTTAATAATTAAAATAGTTTAATAATTTTAAAAATAGTTTTAATAATTAAAAAATAGTTTTAATATATAAGAAATTGTTTTAAGTCATAAAAATAGTTTAAATATAAAAAATAGTTTAATAATTAAAAAATAGTTTTAATATATAAGAAATTGTTTTAAGTCATAAAAATAGTTTAAATATAAAAAATAAATTTAATATATAAGAAATTGTTTTAAGTCATAAAATAAAAAAAATTATAAATTGTTTATAAATATAGAAAAGGTTTATAAATATTTTAAAAAATTTTAAAACGTTTTATTATATATAATTTATTACTGGAAACATGAAAACGTTTTAAAAATCGAAAACATTTTAAAAATCAAAAACATTTTAAAATACAAAAACGTTTTGATTTCTAACAAACAAAAAAAAATTCCAAAAAAATTCCAAACTATCCATTCAATCCTAAACTATCTAACAAACAACCTAAAATCCGAAATTATAATCTAACAAACCCTAATCCATTGAAAAACTAAGGTTTATACTTACATGATTCGAGGGGAAGAGATGCGCCGAGAGAGGGAGAGGTGAGGCCGGGAGAGAGGGAGACAGGGCGACCGGAGAGAGAGAGAGGCGAGGGAGAGAGGAGAGAGAGGGCGACGAGAGAGGGAGAGAGGGCGACGGAGAGAGAGGGAGAGAGGCGACCGGAGGGAGAGAGTGCGACCGGAGGGAGAGAGGCGACCGAGGAGAGAGATGAGAGATTTGAGAGATGAGAGATCTGAGAGATGCGGCCGAGAGGAGATGATTTTATTTATAAATTCCGACGGAAACCGGTTCGTCGGTATTCCGTCGAATTATGAAAACCCTAGTTCCTCGAATTTCCTCGGAATTTTCTGAGGAAATTCCGAGGAACACTAAAATAATGATTTTCCTCGAATTTCCTCAGAAAATTCCGAGGAAATTCCGAGGAACCAGGGTTTGGGGTTTCAAAACCTCGATTTTTTTGTATTTCATTTCTTATACAAATGTAATGCATACTATTGAATATTCTTTGTATAAATGATCATAATTTATGAAATAAAAAATTTCAACAATAATTGCACGTATTCTCTTTAACGCTTGTTAAAGTGTATAAGTGTTTCTCTTATGTTGTGTGGTTTTCTTTCATGCAATCGTAAAAGTGTTTGTTATCATCTGAAACACCAAAGTTTGACTTCATAATCTGGTTAAGACACTTAATGAAGGTTATATATGTGTTATTCAATCCAAAACGTAGTTTTCGGTTCAAAACCCTGGTTCCTCGAATTTCCTCGGAATTTTCTGAGGAAATTCGAGGAACACTGAAAATAATGATTTTCTCGAATTTCCTCAGAAAATTCGAGGAAATTCGAGGAACCAGGGTTTGGGGTTTCAAAACCTCGATTTTTTGCAGATTTCATTTCTTATACAAATGTAATGCATACTATTGAATATTCTTTGTATAAATGATCATAATTTATGAAATAAAAAATTTCAACAATAATTGCACGTATTCTCTTTAACGCTTGTTAAAGTGTATAAGTGTTTCTCTTATGTTGTGTGGTTTTCTTTCATGCAATCGTAAAAGTGTTTGTTATCATCTGAAACACCAAAGTTTGACTTCATAATCTGGTTAAGACACTTAATGAAGGTTATATATGTGTTATTCAATCCAAAACGTAGTTTTCGGTTCAAAACCCTGGTTCTCGATTCCTCGAATTTCCGAGGAAATTCGAGAACACTGAAAATAATGATTTTCCTCGAATTTCCTCAGAAAGAAAATTTCGAGGAACCAGGGTTTGGGGTTTCAAAACCTCGATTTTTTTTGCCGATTTCATTTCTTATACAAATGTAATGCATACTATTGAATATTCTTTGTATAAATGATCATAATTTATGAAATAAAAAATTTCAACAATAATTGCACGTATTCTCTTTAACGCTTGTTAAAGTGTATAAGTGTTTCTCTTATGTTGTGTGGTTTTCTTTCATGCAATCGTAAAAGTGTTTGTTATCATCTGAAACACCAAAGTTTGACTTCATAATCTGGTTAAGACACTTAATGAAGGTTATATATGTGTTATCCAATCCAAAAACGTAGTTTTCGGTTCAAAACCCTGGTTCTCGAATTTCCTCGGAATTTTCTGAGGAAATTCCGAGGAACACTGAAAATAATGATTTTCCTCGAATTTCCTCAGAAAATTCGAGGAAATTCGAGAACCTGGGTTCTTTACGAAAACCCACACCTTCCTCGAATTTCCTCGAATTTTCCGAGGGATTTCGAGGAAGTGTACTTTATAATCAAATCCCTAAACCGAAGGTAAATTCGAGGAAATTCGAGGAAAACCTAATGTCCCTCGAATTTCTCGGTATTTCTATTAAAAAAAAAACTAGTCTGTTTCGAAGTCATCATCACCGGATGAATCTGAATCGGGTCTTGGTGAAACTCTCCAATAACTGGTTCATCCTCTGAACGACGGCTTCCTCGAAGTCGGTAAAATCGACTACAAGGCCACCTTCAGCTACATCTTGCTGCACTTAAGTTGCCGGATGTGATTGGTTGTAGTGGGTCTTCCAGCTCAGAACTTCCCTGAACTCGGCCTCGGGTTGAGTCTTGTAACATAACCCATGAATCATCTTTGTTCCTTACCCGGGTACTTGATATAACAAACCTGTAACATTTAAAAATTATTAGTAAAAGTATAAATTATGATCAACCATTCGAATAATTAACATTTACTTACCTGATCGGCCTGAGAAGCAAGAATGAAAGGATCATAATATTGCAGCTTTACTAATGTACTGATGTAACACCAAATGCATCTGTTTTCACACCTCGATCCGAGTGTTGTCGTGCCAATCACAATAGAAAACAGTACAGCAATCCAAGCATGCCCAAATACTTGATTTCTATAATCTCATGTATGTGTCCGTAGTATACATCATCTCCTGATGCAGAACAAACGCCAGCATCATAGGTCGAACGTCTCCTCTTTTCAGTTGTGAATGCATATCCTCGAGTACAAAATCTTGGATATGACTTCACAACATAGTTTGGTCCAACCACCATTTCAGATCCAATCGTCAAATGTTTCACCTCTGGCTAAACCAGCAGACACCTATTAATAGCACATATATAATGAATTCGTATAAATATGTGATAAAATTGTATAAATATGTGATAAATGATATTTTAATTTGTTTAAGGCACTCACATAAGTAAACATCCATCCAGCAAATTCTCTGCTTCATTTCTTCTAGTTCCTCCTCGTAGATCTATATCCGAACCGATTTTCTGCCATGAAAATCCTGTACATGTGATGACAATAATGTAATTAATTAAGATATAAATGTTAATTTGTTAAAATAAAATTTGTAAGATAATAAACTAACCTCTCATATTGAAGAACATCTTCGCAGTTGGTGAGCAAATATGTTTGCAAATGACTTCTCTGCTCGATAAGTCGACGGTCCTTTGGTTTTCCGCTAAGTCGTCCAACATCTGTGAAAATATCTGGAACCTTAACATGATATGTTGCTCGCTCGCCTCTATCATCATGCCGAGCAGGTCTTCTGTTTTGGTCTGAACTTCGCTGGAAAGTAGTACTCGCAAAGTTTGAAATTTCTTCATTGATCATCCGTGCTATAGAACCTTCTACCCTACTTAAATTTTTCACCATCTTCTTCAAATGGAACATATACCGCTCATACAGATACATCCATCTATACTGCACAGGACCACCAAGTTCCAATTCTCTTACCAGGTGAATAACAAGATGCTCCATAACATCAAAAATGAGAGAGGAAATATCTTCTCAAGGTTGCACTGAATCACGGCTATGTTAGTCTTCAGATTTTCAATACCTTCAAGAGTCACTGATCTGGTGCATAAATCGCGAAGAAAGCACTTATCCCTGCAATTGCTTCATGAACATTTCGTGGTAATAGTTCCTTGAAGGCAAACGGAAGGAGGCTCCATCAACACATGGCAATCATGACTTTTCAAGCCAATAAACTTTCCTTCCTTTCTCGATACGATTACGCAAATTAGATGCGTAACCGCCTGAAACTCCACATCGTTTGAAATCCAATCAAAGAACGATTTTTCCCTCTGCATCAAGTCGGTATATGGGAAAAGGAGCCCTACCATTCCCATCAACATGAAGTTCTGAACGAGCACATATATCGACTAAATCCAGTCTTGACTTCAAATTATCCTTTGTTTTACCTTGAACGTTAAGGATAGTGTTCATGAGATTGTCAAAAAAGTTCTTCTCAATATGCATGACATCTAAATTATGTCTTAGCAGATGATCCTCCCAGATGGCAGATCCCAGAAAATACTTTTTGTGCGGTTATGTAGTTCTCCAACAGCATCTACCGGAAATTGCTCATGTCCCCGACGTCCGCGTCCTTGCTGCACCAAAATCTCTTAGTTGTGTCTTCAAACCTTTCCCACTAACTTCCTCAGGTGGACCATCAAACACCTGCTTGTTCTTCCTAAACAAAGTCTTACTCCGACGGTATGGATGATCAGGTGGTAGGAATCGTCTGTGACAGTCAAACCAACACGTTTTTCTTCCGTTCTTTAGTTGGAAAGCATCTGTGTCATCTTGACAATATGGACATGATAGCCTCCCATGCGTTGTCCATCCAGATAACATACCATATGCTGGAAAATCACTTATTGTCCACATTAGTACTGCCCGCATTTGAAAGTTCTCTTTACACGAAATATCGTATGTTTCAGCACCTTCAACACATAGTTGTTGCAACTCATATATTAGTGGCTGAAGAAACACATCAACCGATCTCTTAGGATGCTCTGGTCGGGAACGAGAATGGAGAGAAACAGAAACTCTCGCAAGCACAAGTTTGGGGGTAAGTTGTATGGTGTAACAATGACTGGCCATAGAGAATATTGTCTTCCACTCTTCCCATACGGGCTGAAACCATCAGTACATAATCCAAGGTAGACATTTCTTCTCTCATACGCAAAGTCGGGATACTTTGATTGGAAATGCTTCCACGCTTTTGCATCTGAAGGATGTCTAATCTCACCATCTGTTGAGTGCTCCGCATGCCATCTCATTCGTTTGCGTTCTGAAAGATACAACCTCTGCAATCTTTCCGTCAAAGGCAAATACCACATCCTTTTATATGGCACTGGAACTCTTCCACTCGTATCTTTATAACGAGGCTTCCCACAAAACTTGCATGAAATCCGCTGGTCATCCGCCCTCCAATAAATCATGCAGTTATCGCTGCATACATCTATTACCTGATAAGATAAACCAACACCGGCTACGAGTTTCTGAACCTCGTAGTATGAACCTGGAGCTACATTTTCCTCAGGTAGAATACCTTTAACAAAATCAGCTATCGCATCCATACAGTCTTCAGCCAAGTTATAATCTGTTTTAATGCTCATCAGTCTTGTAGCAGATGATAAAGCTGAATGACCATCTCTACAACCTTCGTACAATGGTTGCTTTCCAGCATCCAACATATCATAAAATCTCCTAGCTTCTGCATTGGGTAAATCTTTGATGCACCCTAGGAAACGCTACTCGACCGGTAAGGGAGATATGAATTCCGAAAGGAGAACTGATGGTTTGATTGACGACACAATGGGTTGCGGAAGGCCCAATGATACTGTCAAGGTGTCTGATCAACGCCTGATATGACTCACAGGTCCGTTGGGGAGACGATCTCGATCTGTTGCCGGATGTGACGCACTGGTCCAACGAGAAAGAGTGTGTAACTTGGAGCTAACCACACCAAGAAACGAAATGAAGTGTTCTTGACAAAGAACAGAGAGAAAAACTCATAAAAAAGGGAAAACAATCTGATTATTTCGTGGGTTGTGATTACATATTTATAATACAATGAGTCAAAGAGAGACTTAATAGTTTTGGTGGAAAATCACACCTAGAAAATGAAAACAAAGACTAGAAAATATTAAAGAGAGTCAAAGACTCTTGATTTCCAGATCTGGACAAAATGGACTCTTCAGCTGATGTCCAGGTTCATTCTGGTCGTGCAGGTCCATGCTGGGAAGGACAAGGACACACGCGGGACGATCCACACAGCCCGAATTCGCGAGAACTGAAGATCACCTGATTTGTAAATTGTATAACTCCCACATCTGAACTCCTTTTGATCTGATTCTTCTTCGGGTAGTTTCATAATTAAGTTTAGAACATTATCCAAGAAGTTTCATGCGAAAAAACATCATGGTTTAGAAGATATGCTTCAAACAGTGAATGTGTGTCTGTTTTGGTTCTCGGGTGGTCGAACTAGCTCAGAAGATTGAACCAACTTGCTCAGCTTGTCCAAGTGAGTGTCAGTCCTGCTCAGCTCGTCCTGGATAGTGTCAGTCCAGCTCACTAGAGTATTCAGCTCGATCAGCTCGATCTGGGGCACATCATACTCTCCCTCTTCAAAAGGATTTGTCCTCAAATCCATTTTACCTGATTCAAAAGAAAATGAGTCAGACAAAAAGAATTTTAAAAACATGTAAAGTTCAATGAAGGAGAAATTTTTATAGAAACTTCCTGAATATATAGATTGATCTCCAGGTCGCCAATGTCGGGTTTGAAGCTGACTGAATCGGTTAGCTTTCAATTGAGGCAAGTGTAGAACTGGTTTGACCGGTTTTGAAAAATAGATCATAACTTCATAATTTCGTGGCCATTTCTCCTGATATTGGTCTTTCTGGAAAGCTGTGAGATCCATCTGGAATCCTATGATCGGTTTCGGCTCAGGCCGTTTCTTTCCTGGGCCTAAATCTCCTTGGGAAATCTGGTACTCGCGGATAGGTGGACTGGAGATCCTCCGGTTTGGAAAATTCATAACTTCTTCATCCGCAAAGATTTTCATGTGATTCTAGGCCTCAGTGAATACTTGGTGAGTTGGCCTTCCAGGAAAATTGGATTCATGATAAAGACCTTCTGAAAGTCGAGATACTCTCCTTGAACTGAACCTCTGTCGCTGGCATCTCCAAGGTAGCCAGGTTGGACAACAATGCAGCTCCAAATCTCAGGCTGTTGATCAAGGTCAATTCTTTCATTCCTCAGAGGCTGAACCTGTCTTTCCTGGATACTCAAAACAGAAACTAAAAGACCAGGATCATATGTGCAAGACAAGTACTTGTTCAACTCAAAAATCAAGGTTTCGTTTTCATGAACAAGTAGCACAAGTTTCAGCTGATCAAGATGCACATCAAAGTAGACATTATAGACCAGAATGGTGTCAAGGCATGCAGCAACATTATTCATTTTCAGAACATGCCTATCCTTCTCAACATCTGAACACACAAGCTTAAGTTCAGATTGAGAATCAAATATCAAAGACTCAGGATGTTTTTCAAAGAAAGTGTTGTAGACCACAATATCATCAAGGCTCAAGACAACACAATTATCACGAAATGATCTTAGAAGATGCCAAGTTTTATCAGTTTTAGAACCCACAAGATCAGGCTGCAAAACAGAATCACAAAAATCAAGATCACAAAAATCAATTTTAGTTTCAAGTGATTTCTGTTCCAGCATCTTTTTAATTAAGAAATCGTCCAATGCACAAGAGGATGGAAACAAATCATCAGTGATCAGTGCATGTCTAGAAGAACTCAGAACAAAGCCAATGCCTTTGAAAACAAATGAATCAAACGGTTTTGTAGCACAAGAATCAGTTTGTTGCAAATCAAGATCTAATGAGTTTTCTAGATGATCAAATTTTTTGCTGCATTTCAAGAACTGATCAAAACTCCAAATAAATCCAGAATTGATGCCATTGCCTTTTTGAAAACATTTTTGATCAAGAAGTTTCTCAGGTTTAAACATTTTAAAAGAATTAATCATGTTTTCAAAAACAGATTTTGAAACACAAAACTCTTTCATTTCGTCAAGACCAAAACGAATTACATCATGAGAACTGACCTTCACAAACATATCAGGCAGAGAATTAGGCAAAGAAAGTTTCTCACAGTGCTCTTGAAGATCAGGAGACAAAGGGGCAGGAGATGTGCCGGAATCAAAGCATAGATGACTTTCCATATCGATGGATGAGATGCTTGTTGCTTCTTCATCAAAGAATGGACCCAGTTCGTCTTCCTCATCAAAGATGGGACCTAGATCATCATCCGAGGGTCTCCTAGTGTCAAGACGTGGTCCTTGTTGTGGGTAATCCAATGGCTCTTCCTCAAAAACCTGTGAAACTAGAACAAGACTACTCGGATGCTCCGGTTCAAAACAGGTTAGTCCATTAGTCTCTTCATTATCAATATCAATCATAAGATCAGGTTTTGGAGAAGGAAGATCACATTCATCCTCAGAAGTGATCAAACTTTCCATCAGCTCTTCATCATACTCATCAAAAATTGGTAAAGAATCTGAAAAATCTTTTAGATCTTCAAGGTTATTTTCAGATTTACCTTTAGGTTTTTCACTGATGAACAATGAGGGCTCAGCTACAGGTGCACGTGTGGATGTGCTCTTCTTGTGGCTCTTGCCGACGTCCTTGAGTGTTTTCACCACTTCCTCCACAAGGTTGTCACAAAACTCTTGGACATTAAACTGAAAAGGTTGCCTCTTTGGATCAACCACATCTCTAGATGATCTAGACTGCTCTCTACATCTTTGGTTTGGCTTTCCCTGCACACTAACAGACTCATAAAAATTATTCAAAGGATATTTAAATGGAGTTTGAGAGATAGAATGTCGTGGGGGCTTCTCCTTGCTACTTCTCTTTTGAAGACCAAACATCATAACCTGAAAATCTCAACACAAAAGTTAATAGATAAAAATCCTCACTCTCTCAAGTGTTTGATCCTCACCCACACACGTGTTTCACTCAAATTTTTATGGTAATCACACAAGAGTTTCTTCTCAAAGTTCTAAGAGAACAGATCAAGGAATCCCAATGGGTAGATCCAAGCAAAACAAAAGGGTTTTTGGTGTAAGAGAGAAAGATAAGAGATTTATGGTTTTGGAATCCGCCTTAACCACCTCAAAGGCTGGATTGCTCCTCAGCCACCAGGCTTGCTCTTCCACCACCAATCCACAAATCAATCTCTTTTTGAATCTTTTTTTTAATATACTTTTTTTTATAGATCTTTTCTTTTTTTTTTATATGTGGATGGTAATGAGGGGCCCGGATTCAAGATAGAAAGAAGAAGAAGTGTTTAGAAGAAATGGAAAGATGAGAAGAATGGATTGAAATAGAGTTACCGGAAGAGTGGCTCTGATACCACTTGATGCACCCTAGGAAACGCTACTCGACCGGTAAGGGAGATATGAACTCCGAAAGGAGAATTGATGGTTTGATTGACGACACAATGGGTTGCGGAAGGCCCAATGATACTGTCAAGGTGTCTGATCAACGCCTGATATGACTCACAGGTCCGTTGGGGAGACGATCTCGATCTGTTGCCGGATGTGACGCACCGGTCCAACGAGAAAGAGTGTGTAACTTGGAGCTAACCACACCAAGAAACGAAATGAAGTGTTCTTGACAAAGAACAGAGAGAAAAACTCATAAAAAAGGGAAAACAATCTGATTATTTCGTGGGTTGTGATTACATATTTATAATACAATGAGTCAAAGAGAGACTTAATAGTTTTGGTGGAAAATCACACCTAGAAAATGAAAACAAAGACTAGAAAATATTAAAGAGAGTCAAAGACTCTTGATTTCCAGATCTGGACAAAATGGACTCTTCAGCTGATGTCCAGGTTCATTCTGGTCGTGCAGGTCCATGCTGGGAAGGACAAGGACACACGCGGGACGATCCACACAGCCCGAATTCGCGAGAACTGAAGATCACCTGATTTGTAAATTGCATAACTCCCACATCTGAACTCCTTTTGATCTGATTCTTCTTCGGGTAGTTTCATAATTAAGTTTAGAACATTATCCAAGAAGTTTCATGCGAAAAAAAATCATGGTTTAGAAGATATGCTTCAAACAGTGAATGTGTGTCTGTTTTGGTTCTCGGGTGGTCGAACTAGCTCAGAAGATTGAACCAACTTGCTCAGCTTGTCCAAGTGAGTGTCAGTCCTGCTCAGCTCGTCCTGGATAGTGTCAGTCCAGCTCACTAGAGTATTCAGCTCGATCAGCTCGATCTGGGGCACATCAATCTTCCCCTCTAAAATGATCATTTACCATCTGCTCAGTACCTACACCATAATCTACATCCGTTCTAATTGGTTCTTCTAATCTAACCGCCGGCTGAGGTTCGCTAGTACTACCAAGTTCATAATTAGTTTTCCCATGATGATACCAAATTTTGTAACTTCGTGTAAACCCACTCAAATATAGATGAGTCCAAACATCCCACTCTTTAATAACCTTTCTATTTTTACAATTAGAGCAAGGACATCTTAACTTACCTGTTTCTGCTTCCGGTTGTCGGCGAACTAACCCCATGAATTCGGTTATACCTCGTTGGTATTCTTCCGTAAGCAATCTCGTGTCCGGATCCAAATGAGGTCGATCGATCCAAGAACGAAAATAATTTGAAGAAGACATGTTTTTTTGAAATCAAATTCGTGATAGTAGGAGGGAAGGAGAAGAAATGGAGTGAATGAAGGTGAAGAGGGGTGGCTGTATTTATAGATGAAATCCTGCCGAGATACTGAGGAAATTCTGAGGAAATTCCGAGGAAAACAGACACTTCCTCAGAATTTCCTCGGAATCCCCCAACGGCTCTCCAACGGCTCTCTAACGGCTACAAAAAGTCGTCGGAATTTTCAAAATCTCCGTCGATTTTTTCCGACGGACACTGTTTCCTCGGTAATCCCTCGGAATATACCGAGGAAATCATACTTCCTCGGTATTTCCGAGGAAATACCGAGGAAACCACATTTCTTGGTTTCCTCGGTATTTCCTCGGTATTTCCTCAGAAAATTCCGAGGAACTCATTTTCCCTCGGTATGTCCCTCAGAATAGTGATGTTTTCTTGTAGTGTGAATCCTAACAGCCGACACAAAGTATGAGTAGGAGAGGCATAGCAGAACCATTATCTTCTGATCTTCTCCAAACAATATTCAGTATCACTGCAGGTTGCATTATTTTCTTGAAAGAAATAAATTCCTTCAAGTCAACTTAATAATATACTGAAACTCTTTATCCTGAAGAAACAATTAAGTAAATCTAACAATTATTACTATCTGTTTTTCTCATTATAGTTATGAATAAGAGATTTACATGATAGCTTCCACAGTGTATGTATTCTACTGGGACAGGAATTCTGGACATAGAGCTCTCTCAACAACGTGGCCATGCCTCTTTATGTTTCAAATACATAGATGGTTGCCGATTCAAAGGTTAGCAATAGAGTTCCTCAATAGTTTTGTAATTGCTTAGAGACTACTACTCTTGAAGCATCCTTGAGGCTAAAAGTAAATAATTTGTATCTTAAAACTTACTGAACGTATGTAGACAAATAATATAAAAAATCCATACGCATATAGTCTAAAGTCAACTACCATTTTTTGAATTAGGAAAGTCGGATTTTTTTTTTTCAAATCTTGTTCTATGTCTTCAACATGCCGTGATTGAAATCCCAAATAAAAAAAAATTGGATTTATAAGGTGTTTTATTGTATTGAGATTCAGATACTTAATTAGTTAAACAAACGGAGAACGAATAGATAACAACAAAACTATAAAATAATTTGTGTAAATTACCTTCAAAGCATCAAACACATAATACTACATTAGCACCAGTAAAGTTCCATAAAACTCTAGAGCTTTGTACTCCATAGGCAACACACTTGATTTCAACGAACCTGTGTTTAGTTTAAAATTAGAACAAAACAATATTAATGAATGTTAATACATAACTATTATTCATTAGTAGAAAATAATAGAGTACAAAATAATTTAACCTTAATCTCAAATCAGAAATGAGATTTATCACATCAACCGTCAATCTAGCTCTCGTAGAGAGTAAAAGTCCTTTTCGTTTGGAGGGAGTATATGACTATGTGAGTTTTATGACTGCTCTTATATATAATGTAGGCGTCAAACCAAGAATTAACTACAAACATTTAGCTAATTAATACGTGGATATATGATTGTCAATTAAACGAAATTAGAATCTTAAAAATAATCATTATTGTGGAAGTACAGTAGCCTAGTTGTTAAGGTTTAAAAATTTCTACACCCAGATCTGGGGTTCAAATCCTAGACTATATAATTTATTGAAGATTGCAGGAAATCGAGGTTTAAAGTCGAGCGATTTATTAAACAATTATGCAGAATGGAAAAAAAGCTTACAAGAGAACTTCAACATGGTGCAAGTAGATATGGTCAGGAGTGGATCTTCATAGGACGGTTCAGATGATGCAGTTAGGGTGTAGATTCTTATAAGACATGTAGTATTGTCGGTTGTCGAATCTTCTATGTAATCTTTCTATAATTGTAATATCATAATAAATCAGCGTTAAAAAAATCAATATAAGAACTAAATATTAGTCATATTTGAGCAAGAGCATTATTTTAATTGATTTGTTTGACCAAACTTCATATTGTTATCCGTAATTTGTGTTGCATATCTTGTTGATTTGCTGTGCACACGAAGCTTCTCATTAGCAAACTACCATATTTGTTTTCCTAACATACATATAAAGATAGTAATAATAATATGCATTAGCCCTATATTGAAGAGATTCACGAACAAATTCAATAGTTCCATTAGCATTGTAAAGCCAAGTTCATATTCATATTTGATAGACCATTCCAAAACCTAAACTAATGTAGTCATGTGAATATAGTAAAGCCGGTTTTATCGTATACACATATATAATGGTCCCACATATAACAACACATAAAAAAATTCAATATTGTACGTATACTTGTAATATCAAAAGGAATAAAAATTATATATTCTTACTCATATATGATATAACCGATGTTATGGTCGATTTCTTCTTGAAAATAGATAATGGGATATAGGTTTCCAATCCCATGTGAAACAGCACACGGAAATTACTTTAATACTATACACTATAGAAATTTATAGGCCATGTATATATAGGTGGATCTTAGCAGCATATCTTAGATTAAATAGGATTAAAAAAATTAAAACATAAGAAGAAGACACAACACACGCCTCTTAATTAAGAGGTGCAAGTCACGTATTTTAGTGTCAAGTGTCATTTTTAAGACTTAAAAAATCATTTTAAATGGTTAAGAACTTTTAAATGGGTTTTGTTGATAAACATAGGTTCGCTGGAACTATATATTTAAAATTAGTCCAATGGCAATGTTAGTAATTACTTTTGATAGAAGTGGGTATATTTAAAAGGGATCTGAGGAGGACTGTCATGCTGACACCTCGTCAAAATGGCAGTGTTGTAAATATATTATAAATTTAAGATTACTCTTTTAATTTGCTTCTCTATTAATAATAAGGGGATAAGCTGATCGGATATCAAAGGATTTTAAGGTATCCAGATCCGAATTCTTATCTGATCGATCCATAATTTTACTATCCTTATCCGAATTTAGGGTGCTTAAATATCTAAGTGTCAGATATACTTCTATAAATTGTAATAACTGGTGAATCCAAATTTCGATCCTTTAAAAATAATATATAAAATATTAACAATTATTAAGAAATAAAAATGTATTATGATGTTTTTAATTATTTATATGTATTCTCTATTATGATTCGGTTTTGAGGATCTAATATTTTAATATTTGGATCCGAATCCAACCTCTGAGATATTCTATTTTCGGAGCGGTCTCTCCGATAATAAGTCCAAAGTCTACAAATTACCTCTGTATAATTTTATAAAAATAGAAAATACCAAACCCATTTTGAGCCCGTCCTTTCGAAAATCACCTCCATGATAAACCTAAGAACTGAAGCGGCCCGGCTACTACACCTTCCCATCTTCCGAGTTCAAAACCCTAAACAAGTCAGGTGATTTTATCATCAACCCCCTCCCATTTCTTCGCATTTAGAAGCCCTAAACACCATATCTTGATTCTGTATGCACACTTAAGATTTCAAGGGTTTATAATCTCTGTGGATCTTATGGAGGAACGCTTTTCGAAACAACAACGAATGTAGTACGAAAGCTACACAAGGGCCAGAGATGAGGATATGATAAGCAAATTGCCCGATTCTCTGTTATGTCAGATACTGTCCCAACTCCCGACAAAGGATACCGTCAGGACAAGTGTCCTGTCCCATAGGTGGAAAAGCGTTTGGCTTTTGGTTCCTAATTTGGATTTGTCCTCTTCTCAGTTCCCAGATTACAATGCCTTTGTTAGTTTTATAGACAAGCTCCTCGCTTTCTCTAGAGAAGAGAACTCAGTTTTGTACAAACTCAAGCTAAGCATTCAGAAAGACAAGAACGATCAGAGCTGTGTCACGCGGTGGATAGATTCTGTAGCCACCCCTAAACTCAAGCATCTCGATGTTGAGTGTGTGCTTGCCAACCGTATCTTTCTAGAGGCAATCCCACAAGGCCTTTATACAGAATATGACACGCTGGTGTACCTAAGACTCCATCGTGTATCCATGGGTGAGTTTGAATCTGTCTCTTTGCCTTGTCTCATGACCATGCGGTTAGAACACAACGTCTACGCCGGTGATGCGAGTCTGGAGATATTTATCTCGTCTTGCCCTGTTCTTGAAGATCTGACCATTGTTAGAATGGTACCGGATAACGTGAAGGTTCTGCGTGTGAGGTCTCAGTCGTTAACTAGTTTACATGTAGACCGTTTATTTGGGGAAGGCGATGACGTCGTTGATGATTTGGAGAGAGAAGGCTCGGGGGTTTTGATCGATGCGCCTAGGCTCAAGTACTTGAAGTTCGACGATGATCTAACGGACAGTAAAATCATTACCAATCCTGTGTCCTTGGAGAAAGTCAACATTGCTTTAGTCTTTGGTGAGCATGATTTCACAGATGTAGACTTATCGAAGCGAAACATGGTCCGTAGTTTCTTTAACAGCATCTCAGGAGTTAAGGAGATAAAGATCTCTTCGCATACTATGGAGGTAATGTAATAATATACATATTGGTTTTGGATTGTAGCTATTCTTTACTTGCTCACTCTTTGTTTCTTTTGGTGAGCAGTTTCTTGATAATAACAGGGAATACGAGTAATACGACCCGTTGCCTCAGTTTTGCAACGTTTCCACTTTAAAAGTAGCGTCTCACGTGTCGAATCTGGATATGATGCCAACCCTTCTTGAGAGCTTCCCGAATCTAAAATCATTCGTCCTAAAGCTGGTGATTAACTTTTTTTGCACAACCCTCACTATTAAGGAACTTCATTTCTTTTCTCTCTAATATTATGTTGTGTGTTTTGTTAATAGGATTATTATCATCCTTCGAGGGAGGAGGAAGCAGCTGATGTAAGACTCGCATCTATACCTCCGTGTTTGCTGTCATCACTAGAGTCTGTAACGATAAAGCGTTTCAACAGAGGGCCTGTTAACATGGAATTATTTAGGTACTTTTTAGAGAAATCACAAGTTTTGAAGAAACTTGTTCTGGATTTTAGATGTTCGGTGGTAGAAGAAGGGTTTAACATGTTGAGGGATCTCCTTGCGTTGCCCAGGCGATCTAGCTCGTGTCAAGTCCTACTTTGTTGATGGCTAGAAAGGTGTATTGATCAGACGGAGAGTAACATTTCTTGTTGGTTTTGTTAAGACTAAATTTGGATTGGATTTATCATTTTTTTTGGTTGAATTCTATTATGATGTCTTTGTGTTTGGATGATGATTGAGAATTCTATAACTTTTAAACTAATTTTGGTTTTATCTTATGCCATTTATATGCTCTCGAGCGTAAGGGACATAACACTGAGTGAAACAAATTTGAAGGTAACATGCATATGTCAATGTAGTAGATGAACAATTTCATATTCCGATGTGAAGGAAGCTGTTAGGACTAATGTTTTGTCCATCAGTTGGAAAATTCTCTGGCTTGACCTCTTCCGAGTTTCTAGATTACAATGCATCTTTATGGAGAGGTTCTTAGTTTTCTCTTTGGAAGAGAAGTCATGCTTTTAAACAAGGTCAACTAAAGTATGAGAGTGATCAGTCTGTGTCACCCATAGAATATACTTTGTGGCTAGTCGTAAACTTGAACATCTTGATGTTCAATGTGGTCCGGTGAATCTCGTGAGTATTTGGTGGTTGTGATGAATCTTTTTTGGTTGTTTAAGCTCCCACTTTTTTTTTGTGTGCGTCATTATAGAATCGTAGTTTGTTCTCAGTGATGATTCTCCAGGAGGATACTGATGATTCATTCTCCAGGACTCGACTATTTGGGTCTTAAAGATGACCCCAGTCCACAACTTTTGGAATAAGCAACTTGAGTTCATCTGCCAAGGTACACATCGATGTCAGTTATGTGGCTGTAACTGACTACGAGAACGGACGAAGAATCAAATCATCTTCATGGAACTTTTGAGAGAAATGCTCTGTTTCTTGTGAAGTGATAGAAGAGACTTCAAACTATGATAAAACAAACTTCTCAAACTATGATGAGCCAAGGCATGATGATGATTTCATGATCGCAATCCGAGTTTTCTTACTTAGATACTGAATTCCATAAGATTAAAATTGCAACAACATAAAAAAGCACTTCTCACAAGGAGATTTACCATAAAATAAAACCAGTCTTTGTTTCCAGAACATCTACTAAAAAACCAAAACATCTCACTGCTACCTCCCACTTCGCTTAGGCTCTGCCCTTTCCTTTTCCCTTGCCCTTGTTGTTGGAACCAAATTGCTTGCCTGAGTTGAATTGCCTGCACATCATTTATTAACAACCATCATCATCATCATCACACAACTTAAACAAACGACAAATTGCATTATCACATCAATGACCTCTAGAGAGAAGAAGAAGACTCACTTCTTGTTACCACCGGATGATTGACCACCGGATTTAGGGCTCTGGTTAGCATTCATTGGACTCTTTCCTCCCTTTTTAGCTGGGTGTGGTGTAGCTGCGTGCCCTCCTTTCTTCTTCTCCTCTGCAAACAAAAAGACCGTTTAGTTTCTTCTTAATATTTGTTGTACCTCTGCTTCCAACACAATTGAAAGACAAAAGTAAGATAATAGTCTAGGATCATTCACCTGTTTTCTGAGGGGTAACTGCGGGTTTAGCCTTCTTTGCAGAGACAGGTGTTGCAGACTCGATCGGCCTCTTCTTGCTGCTGCTTGGCTCAGGCTATCAACAATAAAAAGCAAGGTGAAGAAATGAATCCGGTAAAAGGTACCAGTAAACAAAGCATATGTCAAATCTACAAATGTACATTACCTTCTTAGGGGTATCATCCTCTTCTTCATCCTCAGAATCATCTTCCTCATCATCTGAATCGTCCTCATCAACATCCATCTACCAAAATTACCACCAGAGAAAAAATTAACAACTATATAAATATCAGAGTAGTATAACAACAAACTCACTCCTTTCTCAGATTCAGATCCATCATCTTCAGAATCATCCTCCTCATCAGAGTCATCATCATCGTCTGATTCAGGCTTCACTTCAGCAGCATGCTTAGCCTTTGGTTTCGAGTCAACAGCCTTGGCAACACTGGAAGCAGCTGCTCCAGCACTTCCATTGGAAGTGACAGTGGTGACAGTCGAAGTTGCAGGGACAGCCACTTCCTCCTCCTCTTCTTCCGAATCAGAAGGGAAATCCTCCTCTTCGTCAACGTTGGGGGATTTGTATCCAATGAAGTGGACGCTTCCTTCTGACGAGTGGGAGAGCTCAAACTCCTTCTCAAAGACGAGATCAAAGCTGGTCTGGGGGATGTTATCCTGAGAAAGAGTTCCAATCACGAGCTTCTTCCCATCAACAGTCACGTACAAGAGGGCAGTCTCACCCTTCTTCCCCTTATCAAGAGATGCCTGTGAAAGGTGGATGAGGCCGTCTTCATCAGGCTTCACTTTAAGTGGCTTCCCTGCCTTAACCTCAGCTCCTGTTTAGACACATCCAACAATAAAATCAACATGAGTCAGTTTGCACAGATCAAACGCTACTTGTTACTAACAAAACATCTAAACAATTTCAAGTAAAAATGTTATAAACAGGACATAAACTTCAAAAGGACAAGCTGATAGTAGTCTACGAGTTAATAGACACAGAACATACATACACATCTACACAAACTAAGTATGAACACAGGATATAACCGAACATAAACAAAGCTAAACGGAGAAGATAATAACAAAACATACAGTAAGCTAAACGCAGAACTTAAGGTTCAATAGATTAGAAACGAACATAAAACTAAGCTATAAGACCAATAGAAAGCACGAAGAAATAAGTTAATAGACGACTAGGTAAGGAACTAGCTTTACCCCAAAATTCCATTTGTTGATGAAGGAGGAAGAGAGATTCGAGAGAGAGAGGCAAAGGGAGTTTAGGGCTGCGAGAGAATGTTGTAGAAGAAGAGAGAGGTTTAGGGGGTCATTTTATAATGGGGAGAGGTTTTACAAGTACCTCTCTTTAGGGTTTTTGCTGAGTCTCTACGGCGCCATTTTAGGTCAAGCGTAACGCTTGAATAATTGGAATATTGCGTAATAATTATAAAAATCATGCTTTTGGAGAGATTTCACATATTTAGATAATTTAATTACATCTAAACTATTAAATCTAGACTATTAAAAAGGAAGTACAAATAATACTTAACCCTTAATTTTTTTTAATAATTATAAAAGATTGCCAGTGACCTTTAAATAGAGATTTTAGAATATTAATTAACCAGCTAAATTTAATTTACAGACTACACGAATATCTCTTGTATATTGTTACCTAAAAGTTCGGTTCCTCTTACCAATAAAAGGAATGTATATCAATTTTTTTAGAAAATGGCTGTGAGTGTTAACCGCGGGACAAGTGGACCGCATGGCGGGAGGAAAAGTTGGTCGCCATTCACCCTTATTATTTTAATTGTGGTCCAGCAAACAGAAAAGGACGGGACATTACTTGTCACCACTCTCCTTACTTTTTTGCTGTAAGGTTTCAGAATTTTAAAACAATAAAAAAATGAGATATCACCCCATGTGATGTTGTCAGATGCCAAAAGCCTTCTATCCGCCCATACCCGCACTTTCCGTGTAAAAGGAGTGGTTTATGGTGGTTTGTGATGTTTTGAATTATTTTTATTATTTTTAAATACAAAAAATAGAAAAATCTAGCCTATAAAAATACCAAGTACACTGTCAATTTACATACACCTATCACAACATTTTCAACAATCTCGCTTTTTTCTCTTTTTTTTTCTGGTGCAAAGCGTTTTTTTTTTAATTTCAAACAAGGATAAGGTATGTTTTTTTTTGTCTGAAAATCTTAGTTTGTAGTTTTCAGTCTCATAAAATACTAAAAGCATATAAATTAAAGGCATATTAATTAAGTGATACTATTAAAGGTACCTAAATAATAAGAATATGCACGTAAGTTAACTCTTTTTCCTTTTTAATATTTGTTATATATTAATGTAACCAGAAAAAAATATTATTTTGTTAATTACATGCTGCATAAAATGAACTTGAATAATGATTATGTGTTTGAATAATGTTTTTTGTGTTTATGGATTTTTTTCCTTTTGAAAAAAAATTATGTTATTTACTATTTAATTAATATATGTAATTTATTTTAATCTTTAATTTTAAAATATGAATGATTAATAATTTTATGATGGTTTTTAATGTTTTGAATTATTTTATTATTTTTAAATAAAAAAAATAGAAAAATCTAGCCGTTAAAAAGACCACGTACATTGTCAATTTACACAAACATTTTTCACAACACTTCCAACAATCTCGCTTCTTCTCTTTTTCTTTTCTTTCTGGTGCAAAGAATTTTTTTTATTTCAACAAGAACAATGCATGTTTCTTTTTTTGTCTGAAAAATATTAGTTTGTAGTTTTTAGTCTCCCAAACTACTAAAAGCATATAAATTAATTAAGTGATAGTATTAAAGATACCTAAACTAATAAGGATATCCACGTAAGTTAACTGTTTCTCCTTTTTAATATTTGTTATATATTAATGCAACCAGAAAAAATATTATTTTGTTAACTACAAGCTGCATAACATAAAGCTGAATAATGATTATGTGTTTGAATAATTATTTTGTGTTTATGGAATTTTGTTTTCTTTTGAAAATGTAATAATAAATTATTTTTTTTAAACTTTAATTTCAAAAATATGATTGATTAATAAAATTTACAATATTAATAATATTTGTATCAATTTTATAATCCAGATATGTCGGGAAGAAATCGCGGAAACACAAATCCTTCGGGACAAAGAAATTCAAATGTTCAGAACGAGACTTCATTACGAGTAAGAAATTTCATTTTATAGTTATTGCAGCTATTTTAATTATATATTGTTAGACAAAATTATAAATATAATTTTTTAATTTGTAGAATTCGTTTAGGTTTAAGTGGACTTATGAACAAGAGACAACACTGACTGAGTTGTATGATCAAGCAATTTCTATGAGCAATTATACTTTTAAAGATCCTACGGTTCTTGGTAGAGAGTTCGTGGTTGAAAGATTCAACCGTGCATTTAATTTAAGTGTAAAGTATTCATTTTTCAAAAACAAACTTGATGATTTTAAGAAAACATATAAGAAGTGGAAGTTTCTCATGACTTCTACTGGTATAACGGTTGATCCGGAGACTTCTACGATTTATGCATCAAACGAATGGTGGAAGGCTCGTGAATCGGTAATAATATTTAGTTAATTTTATTAACTAAAATAATAAATATAATCAACACATTTATGAATTTAATAAGTGGAAAACTTTATTAGGTATGCAAAATAACACGATCATTTCAAAGACAACCACCAGAGTTTTGGGATGTGATGGTTCGATGTTTTGTATTGCACAACGTTTATTCGCAACCTCAACAGTCGTCACGCCAACGAAGGCAACAAATATTAAACGAAGATATAGAGGAAGATAACTTTCTTGATTTTTCAGACATTGATGGTGATGACACACCTCAAAATAATGTTCATGAAACCCAAGAAAATGAAGAAATATATCGTGTTAACGTCAATGCTGATACACATCCTTCAAATGAATATACTCAAGATCCAACTCGACTTCCTTCTCGTAGAGGCGAGGAACGTACAAGACGTGGGAGTAGTTCACGAGGAAGTGGAAGACGTGGGAGTAATTCAAATACGTCTGGTAGAAGCTCAGGAACTAATGTTGGAAGTAGTTCGAGAGGTCATCGAAGAAGGCAATCATTTGAGAGCACAATGCAAGACACAATTAATGGATATAGAGAATTTCAACGACAAAGTCTACAACAACTATGCCCAGGTGCTTTTGATAAGGATTATTATGATGAATTAAAAAAGCAGAGCAAATATTTCTTGCTTTGGAGCTTCCCAAATTCACCAAATTTTATTGGGCTTGCATTAACTCACTAAAAGAGCTGATTTTTTGGCGAAAGTATTTCATTGATATAGCTGAAAGCAATAACGAGGATAAACTGCAATTACTAGAAGCTATGACTGGTGTATCACGAAACAATGAAGACGTGCCAAACCAATTGGGCTCTGGGCAGTTATATGGAAGTCCACATTCTGGAGGTTTATCATCTGGGAGTCCATCTTCTGTGGGTAATAGTTCGAGAGGAAACAATTTTCAAAATTGGGGTGCACCACCGACAACACAACAATGGGATACACTTCCAAATGTTAACATTGGGGAACACCACCAAATGTTCAATATTGGGGGACACCACCAAATGCTCAACCATGGGGTGCACCTCCAAGTGGTCCCAGTTGGAACACACCCCCAAACGTTCAACAATGGAGTACGCCAACCATATCCTCAGCAATGGAACATTCCACAAAATTTTCATCATGGTCAACATGCATCAAATTCTCAGCAAGCCAGCTCCTCAGGAACAACACCATCAAATGTTCAATGCGGATTTACAGTTGGAAATCAAGTTGGAAGCCCGATGAATAATCAACGAAAGTATCCAGAAGGTACAACCACATATACTTCACCCAGAGTTCACCAAACACCATCACCGAATATTGGTTTCACAAATTATTTTGAATCTGGAAGCACATCGCAACGACCAAGACATGGAGGTCTGTTCAACATTTGGGGAACTACAGAAGAACATAATGATGGACATCAAAGTGGTTCAGGAGACGAAGATTAGCGATCTGATTGCCATGTTTTCTTATATTGTGATATAATATTTTATTATTTTCGTGTGTTAATGTTTTGTTAAGTCGTAATATTTTAAAATATATTAATATTACTTTGGTGTGTTAATGTTTTATCATGTTGTAATGCTTTTTTATATATTTTGGTGTGTTCATGATTATTATTTTTATATGTCTAATGAAGTATATCACATGTTTATTAATTTGCAGGCGTTTCGTATCTGCCAGTTGCGATCACAAAACATCGACATGCTAGCTTATGAATAGATAATTGAGTTGTGGAATTTAGAAAATGAGCAATTTTAAGAGTTAATAATTGAACCCACATTGAATTATTATGATCAATATTTTCATAGAGCACCTGCCCGGACAGACGGAGGTATATGGTGGAGAAATATGTGGTCTCGTCTTCAAGTAGATGATGCTGCTTGTCTACAACTTCTACAAATGTCGCTGCCATGTTTCCGGACATTATGTAACAAGCTACAAACGAATTATGGTCTAGAACCAACTTCAAATGTAAGCATTGAAGAAAGTGTGGCTATATTTTTGCAAATATGCAGGCACAATGAAGTTCAAATAGATGTTGGGTTGACATTTGGACGAAACCAAGAGACTGTGAAAATAAAATTTAAAGAAGTTCTTAATGCGACAGAATTACTTGCATACGATTATATCAGAACTCCAACAAGACAAGAGCTATACCGAATTCCTGAAAGACTTCAAGTACATCCAAAATATTATCCATATTTTAGTGGATTTGTTGGAGCTATGGATGAGACTCATGTTTGCGTAAAAGTGCCACCAGAGTTACAAGGAATGTATTGGAATCGACACGATAATGCATCGTTGAATATCATGGCAATCTGTGATCTCGATATGCTATTCACATATATATGGAATGGAGCACCAGGATCTTGTCATGATACAGCCGTTCTCACAATGGAACAACAAAGCGATCCTGAATTTCATTTGCCACCAATGAAAAAGTATTATGTCGTTGACTCGGGGTATCCAAACAGGCAAGGATTTTTGGCTCCATATAAGTCATCACGAAACAATGTTGTCAGATATCATATGTCCCAGTTCAACTATGGGCCTGCTCCACGGAATAAAGAAGAACTGTTTAATCGATGTCATGCATCTCTACATTCAGTTATAGAGAGGACTTTTGGAGTTTGGAAGAAAAATGGAGAATTCTTTGTGATTATCCAAGATATAGTATTGACATACAGAAGAGAGTGATAATGGCTACAATGAGATTGCATAATTTTATCAAGATTTCAAATTTTTCTGATGCAGATTTTGCTGAAGTCATGTCAGAGACAAGAGGATTCAACACACATGGAGAGACGAATTTTTATACCGATTTAGATGACGTAGAAACGGTTGAGGGAACAGATGGAGGACACATGTCTCAAAAAGAGATAATATTGCAAATTTGTTATGGAAAAATCAATAAATTAATTTTATATTCTGAATGTAATTTCTTTGTGCTTTAGTAAAAAATGTAAAATATATTTATAATATACAGTAAAATATTATTTTATATTTTTCCCGCATTTTTTAATTTAATCACCATTCAAACATTTGTCCCGCATTATCTTTTACTTTGGTCACTATTCAGATTTTGTTGAACCGCTTTTTTACACAAACTGCTTGTCCTGCAGTATGCGTTTTGTTAACATAAACTGCAGTCAAACCGCACCGCACTATCCTAACCGTTTGTCCCGCAGTATGCGTTTTATTAACATAAACCACAGTCAAACCGCACCGCACTATCCTAACCGCTTGTTCCGCACCGCTCAAACCGCTGTTACCACTCGGGAGCCAATGTATATTTTGTTTTCTTCACGTTCAAATCACAATTGAAAACATATGTTGTTAATATTTTTTTATTAAACCTATCCCACTCAGATCAAACAATATATATATCGCATGGCTTTTGCTTGGAACCACATCATTATTCACAAAACATGTCTAATTTTGAGTCTATTAGATAGGCCCACTTATTTAATTATAAAATATTTTAACCATTTAATCTGGAAACTTATGTTAATTGGCTATTTCTAATTTATACTCTATTACATTAATGGCTCATTTATTCACTTACAAGTTATCTTACAAATTTGATCTTTTAATATTTTAATGCATAAAACATCATCTAAATTGGAACAGATAGAATATATGTACATTTTATTTGTTGTTTTGATTTATATTCATGTTTATATAAATAATAAATATATATAATAACAAAATAATATTTGCCTATTTTAAGTGATCTTTTAACCACTTCATTTATTATCATTACTAAAAAAGTGACAGCATTTATTACGGAAGTACAAAACAAAATTTGTTTGTTTTCAAGTTTTTTATTTTATCTTTTACATTCATTTTCTCACTTTTAATTATTTCATTAGTTATATTTACTATGATATTTTGATAGCATTTATTTTACATATTAACTATAATGATTTGACACATTTGAAAGATATTACTTTATTTGTGATAAGAATTCAAAATGGCTAACAAATTATTTTTATTTGTTTACATAACCAGTTAGACATAGACATTCGGATACCTATTCAGCTACGAGTTATTTTTTTGGATGTGAGATTTTTTGAGTTTTGAAACTAGGATTCATTTGGGTATTACAAATTTTCATGTGGGTTTTGAATCGGGTCTTCTCAAATCCAGATGAATTCAGTTATGATATATAGAAACCTACAAATATCCAAAAACTAATGTACCTAAGGCTGGTTTGGAAATTTGTACCAAAAGCAACAATATTAACCGAATCAGTTTGGGTATTTTAAATTCAAACTAAACTGAAAAATTACCAAAAGTAACTATATTCAGGTTCGATTCAGATGTATAGAAATCTAACAATATTAAAATACTTATACAATTAACTATATTATAATACATATAAAATATATAATACTAATCATGAAAAAAATTATCAATATATAACAAAGTAAAATTTAACACTCGCACGGATGTGCGGGTCAATCTCTAGTCTATATTATTAAAACTCAAGTACAAAATTGGAGTGTTTGGAAATATGAATTGCAGTTTAAAAAGAAGGTTTGTTTGGAAACATGGATAACAATATTAAATGAGAATTGTTTGGAAACATGAATAGCAATATATTTACTTCTTTTATTTACACATTTAGTCATTGCATTTATAATAAATTAGGTATTTCTTTTTTGTAATTCTTTTTATTTATAGATTCTACCACTGCATTTAAAATAAATTTAAATTAATTAATTACAATTCCAAAACTTATCTAAAAAATTCGATATTCATATATTGATCATTATTAATATTTTACAAATATTAGTGAATAAAATTTTCTATTTCAATTAATTTAGCCAAACACATAAAAATATTTTTTTATTTGTTTACGAAATCCGTTAGGCATAGACATCTGGGTATCCATTTAGGTACTGGTCGTTTCCTTCGGGTATAGATTTTTTGGGTTTTGAAATTAGGCCATGTTTGGATATAAAGTTATTTGTGAGTTTCAAGTTGGATCCCCGGGTCTGTATGAATTATTTTATATTTGCATTCTAAAATCATTTATTTTAACAACAAGCCAGATAAATATGTTGATTGGAGAAGAAATAAAACAAAGCCAGAAAAACACATAGTCTACCACAGAGATTCTATGTGTCGAATTTATTATAAAGAAAGTTTTACTGAGATAAATACATTCAATAATTACAAACAAATAATATATTTCATAAAAGTGAAAAATAATACTCGTCATTTAAGGGCGGGTCAAAATCTAGTATTTTGGTAAAGGTTCAAAAATAAAACTTGACTATTCCAGAGATCATTCTCTTCTTTTTTTTTTTGTAAACTATTCCAGAGATCATTCTCATAAATTAAAAGATTATCTTCATTTTTACAAGAAATATAAAATACAAGAAATCTTCGGTTTTATTTTTTTAAAATAGTTGTGATAAATGTTTTCATCATTAGACAAATACAAAACAAAAAAAAAAATCAAAAGAGTTGTCCACACTCCACAGCCAAAGAAGTAGAAGAAACTCAAAGCTAAAAACTACAGAAGAAGACACTCAGGAGTCAGGATAAACACAGGAGTGTCTGTTAACCAATTGAAACACTTGCCTTGAACTTTTTTTTTTTTTAACACAAACTTGGCTTGAACTTGGAAGCAACAAAACAACGTCCAATTCCCCAACAGGTGTATTCCGGACTCCAGACCCAATGTTGATCTTGTTTCCCGGAGAATTTGTGGTCTGAGCTGCTACCAGGAGAAGATATTGAAGGAAATAGATTGAATAGATTGAACGGTAAAGTTTGTTACAAGAGTGCTTTTAAATACACTGGTTTAGCCAAAGGAAACTTAACCAGGTGGTTTAACTCTAAACCATAATAAACCAATGAATATCATCTAATACGCCCCGGCCAAGTCTCTGAAGAGGAACCTTCGGGTGGAAGAAAGAGACTTGAGACTGAGAGACGATCAAGAATAGAACGGAATGGCCCTGTGTGCAGCGGCTTCGTTAAAATATCCGCAAGCTGATTAGCGCTTTTGACGTGCATCAGTGTGATAAAGCCATTCTTCACCTGATCTCGAACTGTGTGACAATCGATCTCCACGTGTTTCGTGCGTTCGTGAAACACGGGATTGGTGGCAATGTGCATCGCAGATCGGTTGTCACAGAAGAGCTTGGCGTTGTGAGTAACTCTGATCTTTAAACTAGTTAGTAACTGTTGAAGCCAGAGAAGCTCACATGTGGTATGGGCCATGCTCCTGTACTCCGCTTCAGTGCTGCTCCTGCTAACGACGTCCTGTTTCTTCGACTTCCACGTGATCAGGTTAGTACCAAGGTAAACACAGTAACCAGTAACAGAGCGTCGAGTATCGGGACAAGTAGCCCAGTTAGCATCAGAGAAAGCATTGAGGCAGATGGCAGAACTAGCAGAGTAAAAGAGTCCTTGACCGGGATTATTCTTGATGTAACGAAGAATGCGATGTGCAGCAGTTAAGTGAACATCCGTCGGCTGTGACATGAACTGACTCAAGCAATGTACAGCAAAAGTGATGTCAGGTCGCGTAATGGTTAGATACAACAGACGACCAATCAAGGCTCGGAAAGGCGTTGGATCTAGCAAAGGTGTGCCCGACGTTTTACTTAACTGCACCAAAGGATCCATAGGAACAGGACTAGGCTTACAAGCCAGGAGACCAGCATCAGATAACAAGCTCAAGGCGTATTTCCGTTGAGATATGGAAATGCCTGTAGAGGAGCGAGCAATTTCAAGTCCTAAGAAGAACCGAAGAGGACCAAGATCCTTTATTTTGAAATGCTGATGAAGAGTACCCTTGAGAAGATCCACAGCAGCATCGTCATTGCCTACAATCATAATATCATCAACGTAGACTAGAGCGGCAACGAAGCTTGTACCATGCTGCTTAATGAACAGAGTATGATCCGCGGGTGATTGAGTGAATCCAGCAGAGAGGAAAACAGCAGCAAGACAATGGTACCACTGTCGAGAGGCCTGTTTCAACCCATAAAGGGATTTATGAAGGCGACAGACAGGGTTAGGTGGTAAGCTTCCGGAAGCAGGAACATAACCTTGGGGAATGCTCATGTAAATCTCCTCGTCAAGATCACTATGAAGAAATGCATTAGATACATCCATCTGAGAAAGACTCCAGCCTTTGATAGCCGCAAGACTAAGAAGAAGCTTGACACTTGCAAGCTTAGCAACTGGTGAAAATGTATCCGTGAAATCAACCCCTTCTTGTTGCGTGTAACCTTTAGCAACAAGGCGAGCTTTGTAGCGTTCAATGGTGCCATCTGCTCGATACTTGATTGTATAAACCCATTTACAACCAACGACATTCTTTCCCGGAGGCAATGATTCAACAGTCCAAGTATGATTAGCCTCCATGGCCTGTAACTCCTCAATGGTAGCTTGTTTAAAATGAGGTGACAACATGGCTTGTTTGAAAGAAGTGGGTTCGGTTTCAAGAGAATAGGAGAGGATATAAGACTGATATAGCGGTTTAAAATGGGAGTATGTAAGAACAGAGGATATAGGGTATACAGGAGAAGATGAGGGTAAGGAAGATGAATCAAGTATAGATGATAAAATGGGAATAGAAGATGAATCAAGAGAAGGTGGAAGTGGGGAACGTTGTGTTAGAGCACAATGGTATTGGGACAAATAACTTGGAGTTTTCACAGTACGCTTAGGTCTGTTACTCAAAAATTGTGCCTGTCCTGTGCTACGAGAGACAGTCTCTCTAGGAGGTGGTGGAATAGATGATGATGATGAAGATGCAGGAGCTATATGATCAGGAACTAATGCATCAAGACCAACAGGAGTAGGCAACGGCATGATGAATTTATCAAAGATATCAGGTGGAGAAGTAAAAGATGAGGAAGATTCATCATGATACGGGAACACTGTTTCATGAAACACAAGATTACGAGTAATGGAAATGCTATTATCAGAAAGATGCAAGACTTTGTATCCTTTATAACCAGAGGGATAACCCAGAAACACACAAGCATCAGCACGAGCAGAAAATTTGTTTCTATCCTTAGGCAATGTGGAAGCATAACAAAGACATCCAAAAGATTTCAAAAAAGAAAAATCAGGATCTTTCTTCATGAGTAATTGGTATGGAGATTTATTATCTAGCAGCAAAGATGGAGTCCTATTGATCAAGAACACAGCAGTATATACACAATCACTCCAATAAACCAATGGGATGTTAGATTGAAAAAGAAGAGCACGAGCAACGTTTAGTATATGCTGATGTTTTCGTTCGACTACAGAGTTTTGTTGAGGAGTATATGCACAAGAAAATTGATGTATCATGCCAAGATTTTCAACCAATTTAGTGAAAGCAAGTTCAGGTGCATTGTCACTACGAATAGCTTTAACACGAGAATTGTATTGAGTTGAAACAAAGTTGAGAAAGGCAGGAAAATCGTTAAAACATCACTTTTATATTTCATCATGTAAACCCAAGTAACCCTTGTACAATCATCAACTATGGTGAGAAAATATTTGTAGCCATCTACAGATTCAACTGAAAAAGGACCCCAAACATCTAAATGAATCAAATCAAATGGAGAACTCGACAAGTGATTATTTGATACAAACGACAATCTCTTTTGTTTTGCTAATGGACAGACTGGACAATGAGGAGATTTATCTAGACTAGACGCAGAGAGAGGCAATGTACCAGAAAGAATCTTTAACTTGGAAGTGGATAAGTGTCCAAGGCGTTGATGCCATAGAAGACCATCGACTTGCAAGGATCCACAGAAAGCTAATGAAGATGAATCAATGTTGTCAAGAACATATAGATTGTGCAGAAGAGAACCTCTACCAATCATCAAGTCCCGAGTAGACTCCTGTAAGACACAGAACATAGGGTAAAAGTGAGCAGAGAGATTACTATCACGAAGTAAAGTACAAACACTGATCAAATTAAATCGAAAAGAAGGAACATGAAGCACATTATGCAAGACAAGTGATGATGAGAGATGCACAGTTCCTATATGTGTGATAGTTTCATGAATGCCATTGGGGAGAGAGACTGTAACACCCGAGACAGTCGAGGTACTACTAAAGAGTGACAGATCCGAGCATACATGTGTAGTAGCTCCACTGTCAATAATCCAAGCATTAGAGGGAATGGTCGAAGAAAGAGAGGAAAGGCATTGGTGTTGAAAAGTTAAGATATTATTGTGGAAACGAAGGCTAGTGGAAGGAAAAGGTATGATACCAGCGGAAGATTGAGGTGCCATGTAGCCATTCTCATTCACGGTTGATAATTGCTGAGAAGCTTCATGTGTAGGAGGATTCACATAAGCTTGTAACTGCTTAAGAATCTGTTGAAGATGAGTAGTATCCACCGGGTTTGGAACTGGATTATTTGTCGCAGTAATCTGAGCAACAGCATTCGAAGAGGGATATGGGTGTGGAGAAGGCTGTGAGACGTTTTGAGGTGGTCGCTGATGATATCCTTGCTGTCCTCGTGGAGCAAAACCAGAGCCAGGAGCGGATGGCTTGCCATTCTTATAGCCAGGAGGATAACCATGTAGTTTGAAACACTTGTTGACAATGTGTCCAAGCTGACCACAATACGTACACAAAGGCCTCTGTCTGGGACGATATCCAGAGTTAGAATGAGCTGCTGCAAAAGCAGAATGATCAATAGAAGCATCATTCGTAGGAGTAATAGTTGGACCAGAACTCTGAAGAATTGCAGATGTAGGCGTAGTAAGAGGTGTGAGAGACTTCTGTCGTTCATCTTGAGCCACCATATTGAACACATCTTCGATAGAAGGAATCGGTTTGAGCATGAGGATGTGACGACGAGTCGGTTCAAAAGCTTCATTAAGACCCATCAAGAACTTAGTAACTCTACTACGCTGTTGCAAACGCTCCCAAAGCCCAGCCGCATTACATTCACAATGTCCACACGTACAAACCGGAAGATCAACGTAGTTCTTATGCTCTTCCCAGAGCGTGACTAAGGCCGTATAATAGGCACTAACATCGAGTGAACCTTGCTGCAGGCGACTAAGCTTTTGTTCAATTTCATAAACTCTTGGCGCATCATCCTGTTTGAAACGAGAAAGAATATTCTTCCAAATAGACTCAGCAGTCGACATAAAGAGAAGACTCTGACCTATCTGTTTAGAAACAGAGTTCATCAACCATGTTGCTACCATATCATTGCAACGAGACCATGAACCAGCATCACGATGAGTATCAGGGGGTTTTGGAATGGTACCATCGATGAACCCGAGTTTGTTACGGACGTTGAGAGCCATCCGAACAGAACGACGCCAAGAATGAAATTCCGATCCAGATGTGAGACGATCGGTGACCAAGACGAGCCCAGCGTGATCGGAGTTGTGAAGATAGTACGGATTCGCGTACTGATCCAAGAATTGATGTGGAAGAGCTGGCGCAGGTGGATTCTCAGCCATCGCAGCTTAGAAAATCAAACGAGGATGAGGATACGAGATCGATTCGAGAGAAAGACGATGAATCGGAACTGAGATCGAGAAGAGATCGAAGCTCAAACAAAAGAAAGAAGAATCGTGACAAAGGAAACGATGAAGAAGACGATTTCGAGCTCGAAAACGAGTAGATCCTCGATGAATCGAAGTAACAACTGAGAAATGGAGAAACTCATGGATCAAGATCGAGAAATCACCATGGGTGATGCTCTGATACCATATTGAAGGAAATAGATTGAATAGATTGAACGGTAAAGTTTGTTACAAGAGTGCTTTTAAATACACTGGTTTAGCCAAAGGAAACTTAACCAGGTGGTTTAACTCTAAACCATAATAAACCAATGAATATCATCTAATAGAAGAACTTGTGGCATTGGAAGACATAAGAAGTGACAGAGACAATAACTGAGATCTTGTGAGAGAGAGAGAGAGAGAGAGAGAGAGAGAGAGAGAGAGAGAGAGAGAGAGAGAGAGAGAGAGAGAGAGAGAGAGAGAGAGAGAGAGAGAGAGCTACTGGATCAAGTTGGAAGCATCCATAAAACTACCCAAACAGATAAGAATATGTTTTGATCAGTTGATCCCCTCTAAGTTTCTCTAATGTTCTATCATTCAACATGCATTGTCATTTTCATCAATGAAGAACAAAGCTTTATTCTGAGCGAAGTCATCCACATCTTCAGCCAAAATAAAAGGAGATAAAATAGTAAGATATGGAGCTACTGAATCAAGATGGGGAGTATCTTTGACAAAGCTTACCCAAACAGAGATGAAGCAAATATTTGAACTTGAGATTCCTATCAATGTTCATAATGTTGTATCCAAAACTCAACCTGCATTGCCAATTTGTTCATTCAAACTCTACTTAAACATAAAATGCAAAGTTCCAAACCCCACTTCGTCAAAACTCAACAAGAAACTAAGAAAGTTTTACTAAAGTTCTTACGAGCCTACGTCAGGGAAAATGTAACTGGCCCATTAAAGAAACTCTTCAAGCTCCTCAACAACAGCTTTAGCGCTCTCAATACCATTGTCAGGATTGTCAGAGGATCTCGACCTTTTTGAATCTCTTCGTCGACAATCTCCCAATCCTCTTCGTTGGCATTGGGTGATTTTTTGTATTCTTCACTCTGGTCCTCATGTTGCTGCTGTGACTCCGGTGAGTCGCCTCGTTAAGCAAAGGCTGAGAGGCTTCTTGTTTTATGTTCAGAAACATTTTCAGATAATTTGTACTTCTCCCCTATTTATTGTTTTGGTTTTCATTTCGACCCTAAAAGTTTAACATTGATATAAAACGCGCCTAGTAGTTATCCATTGTTTTCAAATGTTTTCTTGTTTTTTCTTAAAATGTAATAGGTGACTTAAAAAATTGGAAGACACCATATATGATTGGACTTGGGTTGTGATTTTGGTTGAACACATGAAATATGTACATAAATTAGTCAATAAAAATAAAGTCTGATGATAAACACAAAGTAGGAACAAGAGTAAAACGACCAATATTAGCTGTGGTTCGTCTCCAAGGGATATGCCAAAAGCAAGTAGACGGCGAAACTCACCTGCAAAATCGATGAATTAATGACAAATTACTTTGTTAACGAGAAACAAAGAGTCACATCAAAGAACAAAATCATGTGTCAGTGGGGACTTACCAATAAACAATACGACGCTTTTTAATCGAGGAGGGGTTGTAAACAGGGGGGATAGAAACATTGGACAGCATTCACAACCATGAAAGTCAGTAAAGCCATAGAATTCGTCTCTATGACTAGCCATAGTCACCTCAAGCTCCCTTCCTCCCATGTAACTTCCATTTAGTTCTAACGCCTTGTCGTTGCCTTCACCATTTCTCAGATTAATGAAAGCAAACCTGTTATATAATGAAAAAAATAAGAGACAAACTTAATAGAGTTGTCACGAAATTGGGGGAGAACAAATCACAATTACCCTAAGGGAAGGCGGTTTTTACACTCTATAGGAACATAAACCCTAGTGATCTCTCCACAAGAACTGAAAAAGTTGCTCAATGCAGTCTTGATTTCATTCCTAGGTCGCAGATTTTCAAATCCTTTAACGAAAATGGTTCGCTCATCGTTTCCCCTCGCTTCTTTACATCCGAAACAGCAAGAATCTTCTTCCTCCTCCATTTTTTTCTTTGGGGTTTCTTTCTCCTACAGATAAAAACACATCAGATACACAAATTGTGTTGAGCATATCATTTCTCAACCTACGAAATAAACACAACCAAACACTAGTAAACAAATTTAAATGAAACCTCTGCAGGCAGATCGGCTTTTCTCAATACAATCTGTTGCAGCGTTTTCACAGCTTCAGATAGCTCTTTGATAGATTTATTCATTTCTTTGATTTCCTGTGCCATTGGATTATAAAAAGTAATGAACAAGAAAACCATATCAAAACTCATTGGTTATTTGTAACAGAATTTTACATCATTCAGAACAAAAGTCGTAGAAACAGAGTCAAAGCGGTTTAAAAGGATAATCATGTAAGTTTCAAAGGCAAATGACAAAACAAAAGTTCAGCTATGAAGCTACTACATAAACCTCACAAATTAAGTGAATATGAACTGCTTGTAGCTATCTTAATTAGTAGCCAGTTTTTATTATTTTAATAAACAAGTAATTAGAGGAAAGCAAGAACAAGATTCCACATAATCTAACCTCAGAATTCTCCTTGTGTATCTTCTTCTTCTTCTTCTTGTTGCCAATGAAATGGACACATCCTCTGTCCAGGCTGTGGGAGAGTTCAAATTCTTTGTCAAAGAAGAGATGATTAAAGGTGATGTGTTGAGAGAGTGTTCCAAGGAGGAGTTTCTTTTCATCGATGGTGGCATACAAGAGAGCAGAAACTCCCTTTTTGGCGTTACCAAGAGAAGCCTGTAAACATATATATATTAGGAAGAGCAAAAATGAAGAGACTTGGTACAAACTTCAGAATCGATGACGAGTAATTGAAATAAAAAAAAAAAACCTGAGAGATGTGGATGAGACAGTTTTCACCAGGCTTCACCTTGAGAGTCTTACCGGCCTTGACTTTAACTCCTGGTTAAATTCGAAAAGAGAAATATCAAACACACATACAAAGCTACCAGGCATTAACAGACTCGAAAACTAGCTACTGATTCAAACAGCAGCTTGGTTGGGTTTTGAAACGGATTGACTAAAACGAGCATCAATCAACATGGAAAACTAAAGAGCCTAAGACAGATTCTTACTGACAAAAAAAAAAATAGCAGAGAAACACGAAACATATGAGAAGTTGTTTTGTGTTTACCCCAGAACTCCATGGTTCGAGTACGAGAGGACGAGAGATTTGAGAGAAAAAGGAACTTTAGGGTTTCTGCCAACTGGGGAAGTCCGGTCTCCTTTAAGGATTTTGGCTGGCATATACGGCGCCGTTTTGTGTTTCCTGTAACATCGAAATTTGCGTTTTGGAAATTTCAGATTAATTACACATTCTGAATTTGGCAATAAAAGAGCAATTAAACTATACAACTTAGAAGCAGCAATCAAACTCAGATTTCAGTAATTTTATTAGACAAATTAGTTTTTGGGTTAAAAAATGTTAGTTGGTATTATCAAGTAGTATTTTCTGTATTTTGATCTACATATTTATGTTATAAAAATAATTACATATGTTTTTCTAGTTTTATTCAGTGTATTCATATTTGATCTAGATCCACGGTTGGATCGGTAAACTTGGTAACATGTTTACAATCCGATTTTGAATAACCTATTAGATTTGTGATTTTTTTTTAATTTTTAGTGAAATTTTAACTATTCCAAAAATGAAGAAAATAATATTAGAGAAAAATCAATATCAATATTAGTTTATTTTTGTTATTTATATTGGTTTAGGACTATGTTTAAAGATGTCATAATTATTCAGTTACTTTATTCGATAGACAAACGTATTAGATTAATATTTGGTTTAGTGTTCTTAATTCGATTATGTTTGATTAATATGATAACCAATTGAAATAATGATTCAGTTACATTATTCTTGAGAGAAAATGTATTTGGGATCGATGATAAATGATAAATCATGTGGGTCCATTGTTTTGAGAGAGATATGTTTTGTGGATTTGATAATTTAAATCTTGTTATATTGTAGTTAAGCTATAACTTAGGCAATTAGGGTAAGTAGTTATTGATATCAATGTTGTAATCAAATTTATTATAATCTATAGTTTTTTTAAAATAGATTTAAGTTGGGTCCAAAATTGTGTTTCTATTTTAATAGCATGGATACAATATAACAAAAACTTGAAAGCTAAAACTACAGAAGAAGAGAATCCAGACCAAAAAACTGGAGTCTCTGCTAGCATATGTTCAAAAACATTTTCAGATAATTGATAATTCTGCCATATTTATTTTATTTCTTTCATTACAACCCTACTACGTGATAACCCGCGCCCTGTGCAGGGGGTGAATATTCCGTTGAATTTACTGTCTTTTTAAATTATAATATAATTATTTTTGTAATTGTTTTTAATCACAATGTAATATCATATATTAGTAGTGATTTTAACAAATATTTGTACTTAAATACTTCATAAAATCCACTAGAGCCTTAAATCCGACAACCCGATACCGTTTGAACCATTAGATGAACCAATGAGTAACTTTTGTTTAGTTTTTTCTTAAGTTTTTAATTACTTTATTAAATATGTTTTGTATTCCAGATAAGAATTTAGTTTATTATTATTATTATTTTTTTAATTTAGGTTATTATTTACTTTATTAATTTTAGTTTATAATATGTGATGTAAAGAAAATCAATGATCTAAAATTGGATTTTTAGTTGTATATCAAAGTTAATAAATCAAACATTTTTATATTTTAATGGTATATAATTAAATTTTGATGATATTGACATAGATATATAGTGTATTTTAATATAAATATTTAATTGGAGCTTCCTAGTTCCTACTCATATGATTTTATTAAAATTTATATATTTGTTGTAACAAAAAATTTAGATCAGAAATCAAAAAATTTTCATTGTGAGATTTTTAATAGTTTTAAAAGAATCAAATTTCAAATTAAAATATTCAGGTCTTAATACATTTTCAATGTAAATTTTGAAATTAATGTATCTATATATTTTTATACGGAAAATAGTTTAATTTAAGCGATATTAAATATATATATATATATATATATATATATTTAATCTGAATATCTATTAAATGATACTATATATTCATATGATTTTATGATAATCTATATTTTTTATAACAAAAGTGAAACAATTTCTCACAAAATTTTCATTGTAGTAATTTATAGTCGTATTTAAAAAATTCAAAATATAACAAATAAGAAAAATCTATTTTTTGTTATATGGTTAATGTGATTGTTTAAAATTTTTAATACTATAAATTAAACAAAAAGAACGAAGGATACAAAAATTATTATCAAATCTTTATTATTCAAAATCATTAATTGACATACACATGTTAATCATGTTAGGTAATTTCATAGTTTTTATATGAAGAAATAATGGAGAATATATTTTAGTACATTACTAATCAATTTGATAGTCTATTTAATGAAAACTATAATATATATTTAGATGGATCAACCTATTTTCTAAGTATTATGAAAATTACTATGGTGATGACTACGTTTAAATGTTGTAATGCTACTCAATTAATATATAAACGATAAGTTTAACAATGGTATAAAAGGCGTCTAGTCACTACAAGAAAACAGGCTCATACCGAGGGCTAAAATCGTCGGTATGTCGTCGGAATAATCGTATTCCGACGACATAGAAATATGTCCTCGGAAAACTCCTCGAATTTCAATTTCCTCGAATTTCCTCGGAATTTTCTGACGGAACTCCGAGGAAACAAAATTCCGAGGAAACTGTGAGGACAACTGTTCCTCGGAAATGTCGTCGGAATATACCGAGAAAGCTCTCCCTCGGTATATACCGAGGACCCTTCCGAGGGACAAATCCTCGGAAGTTCGGCGAATTATACCGAAATGCCCTCGGAAAATTCGAGGAGACTCCTCGGTATATTCCTACGATCGCGTCGTCGGTATATACCGAGGGAAAACTTCCTCGAAAATTCGAGGCTAGCTTCCTCGATATATTCCGACGACCATAGTCGTCGGAATATTCCGAGGGAAATATTTGTCGAATATTCGAGAGAAATATTCCTCGGAATATCCAAAAAAAAAATAATTTTTTTAAAAAATAAATTTTGAAATTTAAATTCGAAAATATAAAATTAAAATTAAAATTAAAATAGAAAACATATTATATAAAATTCAAAGTAATACAAATAAAAATAAAACATTCGAGTTTTGAAAAAAAACTACGAGTTTTGGGCGTTTACGTCTGGCATGCTCGGGAACACCTCGTTCGGGTGCAACCTCCTCATCATCTCCATCATTTGCTCGTTCAGCTTCCTCTGTGCCTCAAAGCCCGCCTGTTGAGTCGCCATCTGGGTCTCCAACGCAGATATGCGATCATCCTTGTCCTGCAATGACCCATAAGTACTTCGGATCAACAAAGGCGGTGGTGCAGAAGACGGAACCGACCGGGACCGACGACCCAAACCGAACAAACGTCCCTTCTTCTTTGGAACCGACTGAAATAGAAAAGTGTCAAATTTAAATAATAGAAAAGATGAATTAGACTTTAAATAATAGAAAAGATGAATTGAACTTTTAAAAAAAGAACTTACCGATTCAACGATTTCGTTGATCCGAACCCGAAGCAAGTAGGTCGAACCCGTCGAATCGTCATCCTCGGTTTGAAGCTGAGACACTTCGTCTTCCACCTGAGTGTCGATCAGGGTGACCACATCCCTCACAACACCATCATCAATCTGGCCCGGTCTTCTTGTTGGTATACGCCCTCTTCATTAGGGCGAGATCATCAACCGGCTTGCCCTCATTTTCTTCCGTCTTGAAAAAACATAAATTAAACAAACATTAGTAATTAGAAGAAATGCACAAAAAATAAAAATTAAAAACTTAAATAATAGAATAAAAGCGACTAGATTACCATGCGATCCCCAGTGGCAATAGATTGAGCACCCAAGTTATGCCCGGCGCCCTTCCCTCCGCTCCTGCGGTTGGTGGAGTTGGTGGAAGAAGTTGATTTCGTCTCATCCTTACTCCAATGCACACCCAACTCCAACCAGACTGTGGGGTTCATCGACTTTGGGACCTTTTAATAAAAAAATTGTTAAATAAATTAAAAATATTTTAATAAATTAAAAATTGTTTAATAAATAAAACAAACCTTGTTTATTTCCCACTTCTTCTTCCACTCGTGGATCTGCTTCCCATAGTTGTCCATAACTTTATGGACGAAGTGGTGATAGATATACAACGTATCATCGGCATTTCAGTTGAATTCTTGCTGAAAATAAAACACAATTAGTAGAAAATTTATATTAAAGATTAAAAATATAAGTAAAAATTAGAATACTTACATAACTGTTGAAACCGCAGATGCTGCTTGTCGGTAGGAAAGTCGGTGAAAGTCGGATGTCCCTTGTCGAGGGCCGAGTACATCATACGGTTGATCCATGCGCTGATCCCGTTCGAGGATCGGTTGAACCTAATAAAAGAACAAATTATTAAAATGAATCAAATTTTAAGGAAAAAATAGGTTTAATTACCATGTTTGACCCGTCCCGTGGATGAGTGAGATAGGGAAGATGGTCACGACCGGGCTGTCGAACAAACTCCAACTCTCATCACTCCGGAGGACCCTCGGAGCAGCAGCAGGAGAGGAGCGGGTGCAGCAACGGCAGCGGAGGAGTAGGAGAGGAAATGGAGGGAGATGTATGGTAGGAGCTGTGGGGACGATCACGGAACCCCGAAGGAGTGGCTTCCCAAACCACCACGACCACCATCTTTGTCGAGACCGGCTCTAATCATCATCATAAGACCTGTATATATATATTAAAATTGTATAATACAAAAATAGATTTTATATACAAAAACATTTTCATAACCAAAAAATTAATTAAAAAAATAGTTTTAATATATAAAAATAGTTTAATAATTAAAAATAGTTTTAATATATAAAAATAGTTTTAATATATAAAAACTAATTTTAATATATAAAAATAGTTTAATAATTAAAAATAGTTTTAATATATAAAAATAGTTTTAATTAAAAATAGTTTTAATATATAAAAATAGTTTTAATTAAAAATAGTTTTAATATATAAAAATAGTTTTAATATATAAAAAATAGTTCTAATATATAAAATATAGTTTAATAATTAAAAAAATATTTTTAATATATAAAATTATAAAAATTTATAAATTGTTATTATACATGATTTATATATATATATGTATAAAAATTAGAAATCGTTTATAAATATAGAAAATGGTTTATAAATATTTTTAAAATTTTTAAAACGTTTTATTATATATAGTTTATTACTGGAAACTTGAAAACGTTTTTAAAATCGAAAAACATTTTAAAAATCAAAAAACGTTTTAAAAATACAAAAACGTTTTGATTTCTAACCAAAAAAAAAAAAAAAAAAAAATAAAACAACAATCAAAACAACAATCCTAACTTAAACTATCCATTCAATCCTAAACTTTCTAACAAACAACCTAAAATCCGAAAATCTAATCTCACAAACCCTAAAAAATTGAAAAAACAAGGTTTTATATAATTCTTACATGATTTCGGTTAGGGAGAAGAGATGTGGGAGAGATCTGGCGGTATGTCGGAATGGAGAGATGATGATGGAATGGAGATGCGGCGAGAGATGAGAGAGATGAGAGAATTGAGAGATTTCAGATGCGGCGGAGAAGAAGAAGAAAGTGTTCTTCGGTTTATATTTAATGATTCCGACGGCGCGGGGTCGTCGGTATTCCGTCGGAATCATTAAATATATCACACTGTGAGGTTCGCGAAAAGCCCTAGTTCCTCGGAATTTCCTCAGAAAATTCGAGGAATACTGAAATCATGACATTCCTCGAATTTCTTCAGAAAATTCGAGGAATTCGAGGACAAAGGGTTTGGGGTTTCAAAACCTAGTTCCTCGAATTCCTCAGAAAATTCCAAGGACATTCCGAGGAATACTGAAAATCATGACACTCCTCGGAATTTCCTCAGAAAATTCCGAGGGAATTTCGAGGACACAGGGTTTGGGGTTTCAAAACCTCGATTTTTTTTGCCGTAATTCATTTCTTATACAAATGTAATGCATACCATTGAGGATTCTTTGTATAGATGATCATAAACCATGAAATAACAAAATTTCAAAACTAATTGTAAGTATTCTCTTTAACGTTTATTAAAGTGCATAAGTGTTTCTCTTATGTTGTGTGGTTTTCATTCATGCAATCGTAAAAGTGTTTGTTATCGTCTAAAACACCAAAGTTTGACTTCATAATCTGGTTAAGACACTTAATGAAGGTTATATACGTGTTATTCAATCCGCAAAATTCCGAGGGAATTCCGAGGACATATTGAAAACCATGTCTTTCCTCGGAAATCCCTCAGAAAATTCCGAGGAAATTCCGAGGAACTTTGGGTTTTATACCGAAAACCCACACCTTCCTCGGAATGTCCTCGGAATTTTCCGAGGGATTTCCGAGGAAAAGTACTTTACAATCAAATCCCTAAATCGAGAAGGTGAATTCCGAGGAAATTCCGAGGAAAACCTAAAGTCCCTCGGAATTTCATCGGTATTTCTATTTTTTTTTTTAAACTAGTCCGTTTGCGAGTCATCATCACCAGATGAATCTGAATCTGAATCTGGATCTTGGTGAAACTGTCCAATAACTGGTTCATCCTCTGCGTGAACGACGGCTTCCTCTGCGAAGTCGGTTAAATCGACTACAAGGCCACCTTCAGCTACATCTTCTGCTGCAATTAAGTTGGCGGATGTGATTGGTTGTAGTGGCCTCTATCATCATGCCGAGCAGGTCTTCTGATTTTGGTCTGAACTTCTGCTGGAAAGTAGTACTCGGCAAAGTTTGAAATTTCTTCATTGATCATCTGTGCGACTATAGAACCTTCTACCCTACTTAAATTTTTCACCATCTTCTTCAAATGGAACATATACCGCTCATATAGATACATCCATCTATACTACACAGGACCACCAAGTTCCAATTCTCTTGCCAGGTGAATAACAAGATGCTCCATAACATCAAAAAATGAGGGAGGAAATATCTTCTCAAGGTTGCACTGAATCACGGCTATGTTAGTCTTCAGATTTTCAATACCTTCAAGAGTCACTGATCTGCTGCATAAATCGCGGAAGAAAGCACTTATCCCTGCAATTGCTTCATGAACATTTCGTGGTAATAGTTCTTTGAAGGCAAACGGAAGGAGGCGCTCCATCAACACATGGCAATCGTGACTTTTCAAGCCAATAAACTTTCCTTCCTTTACGACACGCAAATTAGATGCGTAACCGTCTGGAAACTCCACATCGTTTGAAATCCAATCAAAGAACGCATTTTTTCCCTCTGCATCAAGTCGGTATATAGGAAAAGGAGCCATACCATTCCCATCAACATGAAGTTCTGAACGAGCACATATATCGACTAAATCCAGTCTTGACTTCAAATTATCCTTTGTTTTACCTTGAACGTTAAGGATCGTGTTCATGAGATTGTCAAAAAAGTTCTTCTCAATATGCATGACATCTAAATTATGCCTTAGCAGATGATCCTCCCAGTATGGCAGATCCCAGAAAATACTTTTTTTTTGTGCCAGTTATGTAGTTCTCCAACAGCATCTACCGGAAAATGCTCATGTCCACCGACGTCTGGCGTCCTTGCTGCACCAAAATCTCTTAGTTGTGTCTTCAAACCTTTCCCACTAACTTCCTCAGGTGGACCATCAAACACCTGCTTGTTCTTCCTAAACAAAGTCTTACTCCGACGGTATGGATGATCAGGTGGTAGGAATCGTCTGTGACAGTCAAACCAACACGTTTTTCTTCCGTTCTTTAGTTGGAAAGCATCTGTGTCATCTTGACAATATGGACATGATAGCCTCCCATGCGTTGTCCATCCAGATAACATACCATATGCTGGAAAATCACTTATTGTCCACATTAGTACTGCCCGCATTTGAAAGTTCTCTTTACACGAAATATCGTATGTTTCAGCACCTTCAGCCCATAGTTGTTGCAACTCATATATTAGTGGCTGAAGAAACACATCAAGCGATCTCTTAGGATGCTCTGGTCCGGGAACGAGAATGGAGAGAAACAGAAACTCTCGCGCAAGCACAAGTTTTGGGGTAAGTTGTATGGTGTAACAATGACTGGCCATAGAGAATATTGTCTTCCACTCTTCCCATACGGGCTGAAACCATCAGTACATAATCCAAGGTAGCATAAGTCGGGATACTTTGATTGAAAATGCTTCCACGCTTTTGCATCTGAAGGATGTCTAATCTCACCATCTGTTTAGTGCTCCGCATGCCATCTCATTCGTTTCGCTGTGCTTCTAAGATACAACCTCTGCAACCTTTCCGTCAAAGGCAAATACCACATCCTTTTATATGGCACTGGAACTCTTCCACTCGTATCTTTATAACGAGGCTTCCCACAAAATTTGCATCTAATCCGCTGGTCATCCGCCCTCCAATAAATCATGCAATTATCGCTGCATACATCTATTACCTGATAAGATAAACCAACACCAGCTACGAGTTTCTGAACCTCGTAGTATGAACCTGGAGCTACATTATCCTCAGGTAGAATACCTTTAACAAAATCAGCTATCGTATCCATACAGTCTTCAGCCAAGTTATAATCTGTTTTACTGCCCATCAGTCTTGTAGCAGATGATAAAGCTGAATGACCATCTCTGCAACCTTCGTACAATGGTTGCTTTCCAGCATCCAACATATCATAAAATCTCCTAGCTTCAGCATTGGGTAAATCTTCCCCTCTAAAATGATCATTTACCATCTGCTAAGTACCTACACCATAATCTACATCCGTTCTAATTGGTTCTTCTAATCTAACCGCAGGCTGAGGTTCGCTAGTACTACCAAGTTCATAATTAGTTTTCCCATGATGATACCAAATTTTGTAACTTCGTGTAAACCCACTCAAATATAGATGAGTCCAAACATCCCACTCCTTAATAACCTTTCTATTTTTACAATTAGGGCAAGGACATCTTAACTTACCTGTTTCTGCTTCCGGTTGTCGGCGAACTAACCTCATGAATTCGGTTATACCTCGTTGGTATTCTTCCGTAAGCAATCTCGTGTCCGGATCCAAATGAGGTCGATCGATCCAAGAACGAAAATAATTTGAAGAAGACATGTTTTTTTGAAACCAAATTCGTGATAGTAGGAGGGAAGAAGAAGAAATGGAGTGAATGAAGATGAAGAGGGGTGGCTGTATTTATAGATGAAATCCTGCCGAGATACTGAGGTAATTCCGAGGAAATTCCGAGGAAAACAGACACTTCCTCGGAATTTCCTCGGAATCCCCCAACGGCTCTCCAACGGCTCTCTAACGGCTACAAAAAGTCGTCGGAATTTTTAAAATCCCCCTCGGTTTTTTCCGACGGACATGGTTTCCTCGGTAATCCCTCGGAATATACCGAAGATATGTGTCTTCCTCGAAATTTCCTTGGAAATTTCCTTGGAAATTCCGAGGAAACCCCATTTCTTGGTTTCCTCGGTATTTCCTCGGTATTTTCTCAGAAAATTCCGAAAAACTCATTTTCCCTCGGTATGTCCCTCAGAATAGCGATGTTTTCTTGTAGTGAGTAGTTATCCATTGTTTTATTATGTTTACTTGTACAATGCCCTAGATATTGGACTTGGGTTGTGGTAATTTTGGTTGAATTTTCTATTTTACTATAGCATTCCAAAAAACTGTCTTTTTGTAATTTTCTATTACTATAGCATTCCAAAAAAACTGTCTTTTTGTAATAAGTGATTAAATAATTGGAAGATACTAGGGGTGTGATTCTACCAAAAAATATTCAGGACACTGGTCCATGGAATCAGTCAGAGATCAAAACATGTCAAGAGATTTCAATTTGTCACATGTTGTCAGTTAGATCATTTGTTTATTGAGAGTATAAAAAAGCCAAACCATACGAACCATAAATTTCATGCCATTAAATTCGTTGCATTATTATCAACAAACAAGAGTCTATATCAAGAGAGCAAAACCTGCCGCAAACAGTTTTTTCAGTTATTAGAATCACGGAGTAGTAGAAGCTGTCACTTCTTCTTCGTCCCCAGAACCATTTTACTCATCATCTCAATCATCCTCGTCAACATCCATCCACTAGGAAAACAACAAGTGCAAACACCAAGACCTTTCTCGTCAGAACCTTCATCATCCTCGTCTGATTCATGCTTCACTTCTTCGGGCTTGGCCTTTGGTTCCGAGTGTTGCAGCTGCTCCAGCATTCCCATTGGCAGTGACAGTTGCAGGGACCTCCACGTCCTCCTCAGAAGAACAGTCAGAAGAAGAGTAATACTCCTCTTCATCGATGTTGGGGGATTTGTATCCAATGAAGTGGACACTTCCTGTCTCCAACGAGTGTGAGAGCTCAAACTCTTGGTCAAATATCAGATCAAGGCTGATCTGAGGAATATTCTCGTGAGAAAGAGTTCCAATCACAAGCTTCTTCCCATCAACCGTCACGAACAGAAGGGCAGTTTCACCTTTCCTCCCGTTATCAATACATACCTACACATATTTAAGAAAAGGAAAAGGTAAGAAACGGCTAAAAGAAAAAACTAATCATGATTCCTTCAGAACAGTTAAGGGTAGTTGAAGCTACCTGTGAAAGGTGGATGAGACAGTCTTCATCAGGTTTCATTTTAAGTGACTTCCCTGCCTTAACCTCAGCTCCTGTTTACATATCCAATAAATAAAATCAATAATGAGCCCGTTTGCACAGATGAAACACTGCTTGTTACTACCACAAACACTACTTATAACCAGGACATAAACTTTAAAAGGACAAGCTAAGAGACGATGAGTTAATGTGGACGCCCAACATTGTATAAACATCTTAAACAAGATAAACATGGACACATGGTTCAACAGGTTATAAACGAAAACTTCAAAAGGACAAGCTAAGAGCCGAACATTACATAAACATCTAACAAACTAATCATGGACACATGGTTCAACAGGTTACAACCGAACATAAACTTCAAGACAAAAGCTAAAAGACGAATAGAAAGCACAAAGTATGAGTTGATACTTAATAGACGCCGAGATAAGACAATCTTAATTACCCCAGAATTCCATTGTTGATTGAAGGAGTAAAGAGATTCTCGAGACACAAACGAGTTTAGGGCAGAAAAAAAAAGAAGAAGAAAGTTTAAGGCAGAAGAAGACGAGAGGTTTGGGGGTTATTTATAAGGGAGAGAAGAGGTTTTACAAGTGCCTCTTTTTTTTTTTACCTGTGTTTCTACGACGCCGTTTCACATATTTTTGGTAAAGATTCAGAATTGGAAAAAAGAAAACTTAACTATTCAAGAGATGAGAGATTATTCGAGAGATGAGAGATTTGGAAAAAAGAAGAAAACTTAACTATTCAAGAGATAAGTGTTTCAAAAAAAAAAGAGAGATTATTCTCATAAATTAAAGATCATCTTCTTCATTAGATAATAACACATCAAATATCTTGATAAATTAGTCAATACAATATGTTTGTTTGATGGTAGATAAACAAAAAGTAGCATCAACAGTAAAACTACCAATATTAGCTGTGGTTCATTGCTAGGGAGTGCCAAAAGGAAGTAAACGGTGGACCTCACCTGCAATATCAAATTCAAAATCCATGAATTAATGACGTTACTTTGTTACCAAGAAACAAGAGTCCTATCAAGAGTAAAATCATGTAACATTGGAAATAGCATTCAGTAAAGCCATAGTATTCCTCTCTATGACTAGCCATAGTCACCTCAAGCTCCCTTCCTCCCATGTAACTTCCATTTAGTTCTAATGCCTTCTCAATTGCCTTCACCATTTCTCAGATTAATGAAAGCAAACCTGTTATATATAAAAACAAAAAGAGAATCAATCTTTAGTTTTCGTCAAACTTAATAGAGTTGTCACGAAATAGGGAACAAGTCACAAAAGGGAAGAAGGTTCTTACACTCTATGTGAACAAAAACCTTTGTGATCTATCCACAAGAACCGAAAACTTTACTTAATGCATTCTTGATTTTCAAATCCTTAACGAAATTGGTTTTCTACTTTTCTCATTAATTATTTCCATCCGTTTCTTCACACCTTCAACCTACAAAATAAATACAATCAAACTCTAGTTCAGTTAAATGAAACCTCTGGTACATAGGCTTTTGTCAACAGAATCTGTTGCAGCGTTTTCGCAGCTTCAGGCAGCTGGTTTAACGATTTATTCATTTCTTTGATTTCCTGCCATTGGACTAAAAGCTATGAAAAAGAAAACTGGCAAAATCAAATCACCCTCATTACTTGGGCGAGAGTGATCCATCTGAAATGGCACTAAGGTCAAGAATAATATATATTCCCCGTAAGAATCAACCAAAAACATGGTTATTTGTCAAAAGAATGAACATCACTCTTAACATTAATACCAAAAAAAAAGGAATGAACATCACAACAAAATTCGTAGTTTAAAAGGATAAGTACTTAAGTTTTCAAGGCAAAAGTAAAAACAAAGGTTAGTAGACGGTTTTACATTTTAATAAACAAGTAAACTAGAGAAATACACTAGCATGCAAGAACAAAGGTTCCACAGAATCTAACCTCAGAATTCTCCTTGTGTATCTTCTGCTTCTTCAGATTTTCTCTGCTCCCTAAACAAGGTTGCTCAAGCTCTTATCTAATAGAGAGACATAACAAAATGGCAAAAAAAAAAAAATCAACAAAGGCATTCAATCTCAAAAAAAAAAAAAGACAGAATAAAGATTTAAAACTATGCCTATTTTTCTATATATATATATATATATATATAAGCGATGTTTGTGAAAACCAACGAAATTAGTTTATAGAAATACTGATTTTAGAATGAAAAGCCATAACCATTCTAACCTTCATAAAAAGGTTCAAAACTACTGAGAGTACTATTAATTCAATTCATTTTTAACTAAAAATTACTTCATCCATTTCAAGTTTAATTGTCGTTGTAGCATAAAATTTTCATTTCTAAATAAGTGTTGTTTTATAATTTCAATGCAAAATTTATTAATAATATTTTTCAGTTTATGTTTATACTGGTTGAAATATGGTCAGATATATAGATAATGATGTTTTTATTTTGAAACATCTAGATATAATATTTTGAAATATATAAATTGAATGTTTTCTAATCTTTGTGTATAAACCTAAAACGATATTAAAATGAAACGTAGGGAGTAGTAATTAACTAAAATACGCTCTCCATTTCATAAAGGTAATGTTAGGGAAAAATAGTTCAGAAAGATATATTTTTCATATTTTCAAAGCATTTTTGTCAACTAATAACTACTTGTAAACTTTAAAAAAAGTTAATTACATTTACTAAATTTTTATTGGTAAAAAATTATAGATAATTACAAAAATATGCATTTAATACTAAAATTTAATATTTTATTAAGCCGTGTGAAAAGATAAAATATATATCATTTTGAAACAGAGGAAGTATATTAAAATACTAATATAATTTTTGTTTGATATATTTAAGAGTATTTGTTTGATTTATTGTGTGTGACATATTGTTTTCAATTGGTGAAGATGATTTTAGAATCTGAAAAATGACATATTTTGCAACATATTTGGAAAATATACAGATCATGAAGGAGAGTTTCAATCACATAGAATTCATACATGTACCACAAACGCAAAATATAAAAACAGACAATGTTGCATATAGTACTCATTAACAACAGTCATTCGTCGTTGGACACATAGTTACCAAAGTCGAAGATGACAAAAGAAAATATTCTTAGAGTATCTAAGGATAGACATGCTCTAATATACACCTATTGGTGCTATATGTTATAATACTTGTTATACGCTTGTATCCGTAAATATATTGGTGCTATAAGAGACATTTGTAAGAGTATGTTCATGAGCGGATCTAATGAAAAATTTGATGGGTATCAGGGATGCAAAAAGAAATAGTTAAAATATTAAAACTTAATTAAATAGATTAAAAGAAATAATATTTTATAATGAGAATATGTCGAGAAAAATGGTTAGTTTTCTATCAGCCCTAAAGCAAGATCAAGCATGCATGTCAAGTTATCAACAATGCTCACCATCCGTTAGTTCTTCAAGTTTTATTACAATATTCCGTATCATTTTATGCATACAACTATTTGACATCTGACTCTTTTCCACGTACGGCCTGTGTGAAACATAATTACGTTATCTTGATTTAAAGTTTAAACGTTAATAATGTGCCCGCCAACCCCCTAACGTATTTTTTCGCAAGCCCTAACCCCTAATGTTAGTAAGCTAAAGTTGTAGATATGTCATACCATGAAGGACCAAATGGTCAATGAATGATGGAGACGAACGATAGACTTAAAACTTAAGAGTTGAGACAATTTTACCACAGAGAATATGCATGGCCGTTGGTCATTGAGTGTTTGATACAGAAAGTTGAAACAACTATACTCTCTTATTTTAATGGATTTACAGCTTGAGTGTGGTCGTTGTTCACTGAGTAATGATGGAGCCTTGGATACTTGAAACTACTTTCATTCCCTTTATTTAAATGGACTTGAGAGACAATGTGACCATCACAGAGAATGGCCTCTACCTCTTCTTTGGTGTCTAGTTACTTTTTTTTTTTTTGTGTCTAGTTACTTGGTGATGTCGTCTTACTCTTTGACTCCGGTGATGAAAGACGGGGCGGAGCTTCTGTCTGAACTAACGTCATCCATATCCTGCAAAGGCTCAGCCCGGTTGAGATATTGGAAAACCCTCAGAAAGTGTGTACGTCATGGCGTCGCGTCTGTAAAGACCCTTCTATGTGGAGGAAGATTGTCATGCACCTTGAAAATTTCAATTTGTGGCACAACCGCAATCGCGAGACCATGTGCCGTTACGCAGTGGATCGTAGCCAGGGAGGCTTGGTTGAGATTGAAATTTGGTATTTCTGTACTGCTTCTCTCCTCAACTACATCGCTCGTAGAGTCATAGGTTAGGTCTCTCTCTCTATCTCTATCTCTCTCTCACATGAGGTCTAGCTCGTGCTGTTAAGTTCTTTTGTGAATATGTTTTGCGTTTTTGTCGTTGTTAGTATTTTACTTGGCTTCATTTTTTAACTATAAAACGCAATTGTTTTCAGTTCAAGTAGTCTGAGAAGCCTGAGACTTGCAATGTGAACTCAAATATTAAGCAATGGACTTACTGAAGCACTTATGAAGCTTCCACTGCTCGAACAACTCGATGTCTCGTCCAGCCCACTGTCAGGAGAGTCTCTGGGAGTTGTAGGCCAGTCTTGTCCTAATCTGAAGACAATGAAGCTAAGCCACGTAGGTAACATCCTTCCTGGGAACGAGGAAGACGATGATGATCTAGCTATATAGCTGAAAGAATGCCTGGACTACGCAACCTCCAGCTTTTCGGAAACAAATTAACAGACGCCGGTTTAAAGGCAATTCTTGATCATTGTCTTAACCTGGAACATCTTGATTTACGTCAGTGTTCCAACGTTAAAATTTTAGGAGATCTAGAGAAGCGGTGTTTCTAGAGAATCAAACTTTTGAGACGAACTAATGATTCTACTCATGATTACCCATATGAAGAAGTGTTGTGTTGGTTTTCAATATGAATCATATGATGAGGAGCATCTGAAGATGGTGTCATGCTAGATGCTAGTTCTTATCATGACTTCGGAGGTGATTCTGACTACGACCCGTATGATGTGTACGGCGATCTGCCTTTCTAAGTGCAATGGTGAAATATTTTCATTATCTCTTTAAATTAGTTTATAAGGTCATTGGTGTCATGTGTCTTTTACTTTTTAAAAACTCTTTTCATTAACTGTTTTTGTGTAATAGGTGACTAAATAATTGGAAGATACCAAGGATGTGTAGTCCATGGAATCAGTCAGAGATCAGAACATGTCAAGAGATTTCAATTTTGTCACATGTTGTCAGTTTCCGTTTAGATTATTTGTTTAGTGAGACTATAAAAAGCTAAAACATATCAACCATAAATTTCCTGCCATGAAATTTTAGTTGCATTGTTATCAACAAAAAAGAGTCAAATATCAAAGAGCAAAACCTGCCGCAAACAGTTTTTCAGTTTCGATAACAGTTTTATTTATTAGAATCAAGGAGTAGTTGGGAAGGTGTCACTTCTTCTTCATCTTACGCATCATCTCAATCATACTCGTCCACATCCATCCACTAGGAAAACAAGTGCAAACACTCATTCCCTTCTCGTCAGAGCCTTCACCATCCTCGTCTGATTCATGCTTCTTCACTTCAACAGGCTTGGCCTTAGGTTCCGAGTCAGCTTTGAAAACACTCGAAGCAGCTGCTCCATCATTTCCATTTGAGGTGACAGTTGCAGGGATCTCCACATCCTCCTCCTCCTCCTCTTCTGAGTAGTCTTCTGAGTCAGAAAAAGAGTCACCCACATCTCCATCGATGTTGGGTGTTTTGTAGCCAATGAAGTAGACACTTCCTCTCTCCAAGGAGTGGGAGAGCTCAAACTTCTTCTCAACGACCAGATCAAGGCTGATCTGAGGAATATTCCCCTGAGAAAGAGTTCCAATCACAAGCTTCTTCCCATCAACAGTCACGTACAAGCGAGCAGTTTCACCCTTCTCCCCATTACCAAGACATGCCTACACATTTTAAAAAAAGGAAAATTAAGAAACTGTAAAGAAAACTAATCACGAATCTTTCAGAACTGTTAATAACGGTATTTGAAAGCAACCTGAGTAACATGGATGAGACAGTCTTCGTTAGGTTTCAATTTAAGTGGCTTCCCTGCCTTAACCTCAGCTCCTGTTTACATATCCAATAAATAAATCAACATGAGTCGGTTTGCATAAATGAAACACTACTTGTTACTACCACAACATCTAATCAAAGTAAACAGAATATAACCAGGTCAGTTTTGAACAGAGCAAACACTACTTGTTACCACTAGAACATCCAAACAAAGGTTATAACCAGGACATAAACTTTAAAAGGACAATCTAAGAGACTATGAGTTAATGTGGCTGCCCAACATTACATAAACTAAACATGGACATGCACAGTTTAACAGGTTATAAACGAACATAAACTTCAAAAGAACAAGCTAAGAGCCGAACATAAATAAACATCAAAACAGACTAAGTGATGCATCTTGTTCTCAAACGTTTGTTATGAACACAAAGATTAATAAGAACTAACTCTTCTTATTTCTTAAGAAACTCTCTCAAAAATTAAGTTTTCACAACTCACAACTACATCATATCATCTCATGATCTCTCTATATATAGCTATAGATTATCCTAATCCTATTAGTAAACACATATGTTTAGATAACTCCTAAACACTTTAACCCTTATCTCCTTGATCTCCAAACACTCTTAGGATTAGGATTGTTTTCTTCTCAAGTTATATTCAAGCTTACTCCAACATTCTCCTTTTAATCTTGAAATTCTTCTCTTCAATACTCTGCACGCCAATGAGACCTCGCATTTCCTTGTACTAGATCATTCCCAAAGCCTTGGTTAGTATGTTTGCCTTATGCTCATTCTCAGGTACTTGCTCGACCTCCATTACACATTTCTCAACCCATTCTCTTATGAAGTGATACCTTGTGTGAAAGTGTTTACTTCGTCCATGAAACACCGGGCTCTTCGTAAGCGCTATTTCGGATTTATTGTTGTTGCGTATAACTTTCCTTGCACATGGAGTTCCAACGATCTCTTGGAGCAAGTCTTTTAGCCAAATAGCTTGTCTGGCTGCTTCAGTACCTGCCATGAATTTTGCTTCACATGATGATAAGGCCATGATATCTTGCTTCTGAGAATACACGTGATCGGACTATTTCCGAAACAGAATATGTGTTCCATGGTGCTTCTACCATCGTCAGGGTCTACATTGTGGCTGCTATCTCTATAGCCCACCAGAGTTGATGCATTCTTCCCTGATCTCTCAAACGTGACACGATAAGATGTTGTCCCTCTTAGGTACTTTAAGCACTGTTTTATTGCCGGAGATTCTCTAGGTCTCTGCATATATCTTCTTTACACAATACGAACTGTCAATCTCGTATGAAGTAGATATCAAAAAATACCAATGATCTTTCTATATCCTGTTGCATCAATCTCATCCTCTTCTTCTGACTTCTCTAGTTTTAGACCAGACTCCATAGGAACATGTACACGATTGCATTCGCTCACGCCGACTTCTTCTAGTATCTTCAATGCATACCGGTTTTGATTCGAAGTTATTCCTTCGCTGTGTTGTGTCACTTCAATCCCAAGATAGTATGTTAATCTGCCAAGATCACTCATCTCGAATTTGCTTGACATCTCCCCTTTAAACTCATTTATCGCCTTCATACAAGTGTCTGTAACGAAAAGATCGTCAACATACACAGTGACAACCAATAGGTTTCCTCCTACTTCTTTTCTGTAGACCGATAGCTCCTTTAGGCATCTCCTGAACTTGAAACCAAGCAAAATCTTGTTGAGTTTATCATTCCAAGACCTGAGTGTTTGTTTTAACCCATACAAAGCTTTTTAAAGCTTATAAACCTTCTCTTCGCTTCCTTTAACTTTGAAATCTTCCGGTTGCGTAACATAGACAGTCTCCTTTAGTTCCCCGTGTAAGAATGTGGTCTTTACATCCAGATGTTTTATTTCCCAACCATTAGTAGCTGCAAGATTGATAAGCAAACATATGGTCTCGATTCTAGCTTTAGGAGAAAACACTTCTTCATAGTCTATTCCGTACCGTTGAATATATCCCTTAGCAACAATACGAGATTTTTATTTGTTGATGTCTCCATCAAAATTTTCTCTTGATTTTAAATACCCACTTCAAGCCTATTGGCTTTGCTCCTGCAGGAAGATCCCCAAGTTCCCATGAATCAGGTTTACTAATTGATTCGATCTCATCTTCACACGGACACAACCATTCCTTGAATTTTTTATCTTCCTCAAAAATCCTCGGCTCGCTTTTAAGACATATGAGAATTCACTCCCCTTCTTCTTCTGAAAGAAACATCACGTAATCCTCTAGTTACTTTGGCTTTGAACTCAGTCATTGCGACTTCTTGGACCGACTTGGTCGTATTCCTGGGTTACATCAAAATCATCTTCACTCTCAAAATTATCTTCTTCTTGTGTTGTAACCTCGTTATCTTCGCCTACTGCTATTTGCTCTGTTTTATCACCTTCAGTCTATGTTCCTTGTATGCCATGATTACCAAAAACTCCAACCGTAATCTTGAAGTTTCCAGATCCAGTTTGATCCATCGTGTTTGAGCTCCAGTTCCATCTTTTTGTCTCGTCAAACACGACATCCCTGCTTACTACCACCTTCTGCGTCTGAGGATCAAACATTCAATACGCTTTGGAGACAGGCTCTGTCCCGATATGGACAAACCTACGCGACCTATCATCCAGTTTTTTCAAAATTTTTGCTTCCACCTTTGCATACCCAATGCATCCAAATATTCTCAGGTGACCGATATTAGGCTTCTTTGAATGAAAAGCTTCAAAATGTACCCTGTCTTTGACCACTCTTGTTGCTATCCGGTTTAAGAAATAGGTAAAGTGTCTCACTGCTTCTCCCCAAAGATAGTTTGGTACTGACATATGCTTCATTATGCTTTTTGTCATCTCCATTCAATGTTCGGTTTCGTCGCTCAACAACTCCATTCTTCTGAAGGCTATACGGTGCTGTAAGATGTCGTTTAAGTCCTGATTCATTGCAATATATGTTGAACTCCTGAGATACGAATTCTCCTCCACTATCCGTTCTAAACGTACCGATCCGCATCTTTGACTCTTGTTCCACCAGAAGCTTGAAGGTTTTAAACTTATTAAGAGAATCACTTTTCTCCTTTAGTAAGGCGATCCACATGTATCTTGAAAAATCGTCGACGAACACAATATATCAGTTTCCAGCACTTGTACTTGGTGTAATAGGTCCACAAATATCACCATGTATAAGCTTTAGGGCTTTGGAAGCTCGGTATGAGGTTTCCTTTGGGAATGTCTGTCTCGCTCGCTTCCCAAGTAAGCATGATCCACACCTTTACTTCGATATCAATGTTCGGTATCCCTGTCACTAGTTCTCGTGTGATCATGGACTTTATCGTATCAAGGTTGATGTGCCCTAGCCTCGCATGCCATCTGCTTGAATCGCTTGTCTTTGTATAAATATAACACATTGACTCCTTTAATCCCATACGCACCTTGTACAATCTATTCTTTGATCTTGTTGCTTTTGTGATTAACTTCATGTCTCGATCATGCATTATGAGATCTTCTCCTTTCATTCTTACATCAAATTCGGCCTCTGTAGCCTGACCAAAGACTAATGATGTTTCTTTTCAGGTGTGGGATAAAGTAGACATCAGTCATCTTTCTTGGCTTTCCAGTCCGATCAGTGAACTCTATTGTTTCTTTTCCTTTAGTGTCGATCCGAGAATCATCACCAAAATGCAGTTTTCCTGTAATAGAGTCATCAATCGACAAGAAGTATTCCTTATCTCCACTCTATATGATTACTCGCTTCGTTGTCGAGATACCAGCCATTGTCTTCACTTTGTTTGCCTCATAGTTACTTGGCACTATCTTTCCTTCATTCAAGTAAAAAACCTCGTGCATCATGAGCTCATCCGCCTCTTGTGTCTCATTGTTCTCGTTTTCTTGAACCTCTTGCAGCTTTAGCAATCTGTCTGGACACTGAGCAACGAAGTGTCCAACTTGTCGCATCTAAAACAATTAATCCTCAATGCATCCCTTGTTCCATTATATGCTCCATTGTATGTTCCACGTCCTCGCCCTCTGTAGTAGGAGCCTCTTCCTCGGCCTCTTCCTCTGTATTCACTATTGTAATAATGATTTGATTGTGACTTGTTGTTTACATATAACAACGTGCTCTGATCATCTCGTGATTCTTCTTCATCAGTTACCCGTCCTTCATATGGTTTCAACCAGCCAACAATATCTTCAAAACCAGTAGTCTTAAAATCCAAAACTTGTTCTAGGGCAGCCATGATATGAATATACTTCTTTCGCGGCAAGCTCTTAAGAAATTTCTTAACAAGTCTTGATTCTTCTATATCTTCTCCCAAAGCTGCTGATTTGGATAATATCTCCGAAAGTTTTCCCAATAACTTGTCTATCATTTCTGTCTGTTTCATTGTGAGTCGATCAAACTCAGCCATCAGCGTCTGCAATCTTGTTCTTGAACTCTTTCTGCTCCCATGTGACGTGTTTTGATCGCTTCCCAAACCTTCTTAGCAGTATCAAGTTCTCCAACTTGAAGTATAAGTACCTCTGGTATCGATTCAAACAATAACGCCATCGCCATATTATTCTTCTTATAATCCATATTTTCAGTCTCCATAATCTCCCAAACCTCATGCACTTTAAGTAGTATCTTCATTCCCATGGCTCATACTGTATAGTTTGTTGTATTGAGTATAGGGCACTTGATTGAAGATCCTCCTTCCTTAGGTTTTGAATTCAACACAATTAGATCCCCTATGAATCTAAGCTCTGATACCAATTCTTGTTCTCAAACGTTTGTTATGAACACAAAGATTAATAAGAACTAACTCTTCTTATCATATCATCTCATGATAACTTAAGCTCTCTCAAAACTTAAGCTCTCTCAAAACTTAAGCTCTCACAACTCACAACTATATCATATCATCTCATGATCTCTTTATATATATAGCTATAGATTATCCTAATCCTATTAGTAAACACATATGTTTAGATAACTCCTAAACACTTTAACCCTTATCTTCTTGATCTATAAACACTCTTAGGATAGGATTGCTTTCTTCTCAAGCTATCTTCAAGCTTAATCCAACAATGCAGCTCGCATCCCCACCGGTTTAGTCTCTCGGTTATATTCTAAACCGAGTGCGTGTAATTATGATCTCATTAGGATTCTAACTTATCTTTTAGTATTGCTTAAATATAGGACTAGATAATTCTTATGTAGGTTATGGGATGTCGTTACATTCATTATATAAAGGAATCATCTCCTATTGTAAAGAGCACGTTAATATTGAATCATAAATCAGAACTTTGAAGTTCTTATCTCCCTTGTTTTCGGTTATTTGATTGAATCAATTAAATACGAGAAGCAAGTCGACGAGTATTCTCAAACTCAACGAATCTCAATTTGAAGCTTGACACTGCACCATTTTGGTATCAGAGCCGAAACATTCCTGTCCAGAATACTTTTTACTTTTTTGAAGTTTAATCATTGTCCCAAGGCATACAGTCAATCCACACAGTGAAACTGTCAACGAATGGATGAAGTGCAAAGAACTGTTTTGGATATGCAATAGAACATTCAGTTGACCAGTCACAATTATCTGAGGGAGCTAGCTGAGTCTGTTTATTTGCGCCATGATCAAGGTCGCAGGAAGGAGCCATCAGATGATGGATCGACCCAAGCTGAGGAAACTCCTTTACAGAAGAAGTACATCATTGTAACCAAGTTAGACCTCAACACCAAGATTATATGGAACGAAGTGGAGAGATGGGATTTAACGTAGAACTTTCATAGTTTCATGGTGGCATACGTAGAGCAGATCTTTTGGAATGGCTTGTAGAGGTTCAAGAGATGGGGGAATTCAAGCGGGTTCCAGAGGAAAGAAAAGTTCTAGGTGAACCTGCCTATACTATTCTTATGCTAAGAATGCCACTAGAAATTCGAGGACGAGTTTTCCAGAGGAAAGAAAAGTTATAGGTGAACCTGCCCATGCTATTCTTAAGCTATTTTTATGCTAAGAATGCGACTGAAAATGTGAGGACGATTTTTTTTTTTGGAAAACGTTTTGGATTTAAATACCACGGTTAAGATTCAAAGACGAATCTTCTCCAACCAGGAGAAAATGATGCAGAGAGATATTTGGATATACTCTAAATATCTTAATTATCTAGATTGTTATTTAATTTTGGTTTTATCTTAATTATTTAAAATTATCTTAAGGATTTTTAATAGTTTTAAGTTTATCTGTCTATCAGATAAACTAGGTGTTCCCATTACGGGCAAAATTATTTTATAATTATTTATTAATACTTACATTACTAAAATATTATAGTGATAGGTTATTATTTATATTTTCATTTTCTTACATATTATAAATTTTTGAACATTTCTTTTTACACTATATTCACTATTAATAAATAAATCTAAGAAACCACTCCATATTCTCTTTTCTATTATATAAATTAAGAATTTTACTTGATTAATATTTATTTATGTATTTTCTGTTTTTTTAATTTAATTTTTAATTTTTTGTTAATATATTTTTTTAGATAACAACAAAATATATAAGAATTATCTTTTATTTTAAAATATATTTTTAGATTTTGGATAATTCTTACCATTATTAATTTTAATTACTTATCTAATTAAAAATTAAATTTGTTTTATTGTGTCTAATATATATATATATTATTCATTAATGGTACAAACAATATTATCCCTCTAACTTTCAACGTGAGAGATTCGTTGCGAAAATCGATTTGCGAATAATAGTATAGATAGGCTTTTTATACCTAGAGTTGTAAACAGATTTTGATATAAAATAAGCATTGAGATTTCATAGGTAAATGAGGTTTTATAGCACGAGAAAGAGTATTTCCAAACCAATAGGTTTTTTAAAAAATATTAAGAAGAGTATTCTCAAACCCTAGTTTCCGATATTCTTAAAACTAATAGATCTAGTTCTATTCTAGAAGTTTCCGCTACATCAGTTACAACCGAACATAAACGTCAAGACAAAAGCTAAAAAGAGAATAAAAAGCACAAACCACAAAGTATGAGTTAATAGATACCAAGATAAGATGATCTTACCCCAGAATTCCATTGTTGATTGAAGGATTAAAGAGATTCTCGAGAGACAGATGAGTTTAGGGCTGCAAAATAGAGAGCTGCAGTGAGAGAGGCGGAAGAGAACAAGAGGTTTGGAGTTATTTATAAGGGAGATATGTTTTACAAGTGACCTCTTTTTTTTACCTAAATCTCTACGACGCCGTTTTGGATTCTCAAATTATTGGAATATTGCATTCGGAGAAATTTCACATTTTTTATCATTAGTTACATATTTTGGTAAATATAAACTCGAAAAAGGATAATTTGATTATTCCATAGATAAGAGATTATTCTCACAAATTAAAGATAATCTTCCTCATTAGACGAATATAAAGCAGAGAAAAAATCTTCAGTTTTTTTAAATATTTGTGATAAATATTTTTATTAGACAATATAATACAACAAAATTTTAAGAAAAGAAGTAGAAGAAACTCAAAGCTAAGAAGAAGATACTCAAGACAAAACATGAGTCTCTGCTAACTAATCAAAACACTTTGCTTGAACCTGAAGCGACAACCCTAGTTTGATACCTTTCCCATCTTCAATCCAGCATTGTTACTTGACAACTGAAGGAAATGGATTGAACGTCATGCATCATCACTTGCTCCCTTGATGATTAGTTTTGATGGTTCTGCTAATTGGTGCTTCCAGGCTAGAAAGGAGCTCTCTAGTATTGATTGTACCTGTAAATGAATAGAAACATATAAACACTAATATGAGTAGTTTTCATAAATTTTATTTTGTTTGTGGTTAGATAATTCGTTGGTGAGATTATAAGATCCATCTGTCAAAGAAATAAAATTGTCATTGGAAGTGAGGATAAGAAGCTAAAACATGCCAACCATAAATTTTCTATCATTAACATATCATATATTCAAATTTACCGCCCCATCCACTGATCAGGGTTTTACTCAATCCTAAGATTAAAGTAGTAAAGATGAGTGTCAGTCCAATTCTAAGTGATCATGATGCAAAGATAATACAAATGTATACTTAATCTAAGTGCAATTAAGATAGTGATGTAAACAAGTAACAAATAACTAGCAAGGTAAACAACTTAAGTTTTCAATCAAATAAAGAAGTAGAACTCACAGAATTATGCATTTGACTTCAAGTGACTAATCCAATCTATAGTGGCAATCTATCAATCAACATTAAGTCAAGACAACAATACTGAACAAGTTCTTTGTCAAGATAAATGTTCATTTGTTTTCATTAATCAAACATCAAATATCTTTGGTTTGATCCACTCAAGCAATCATTAACAACAAGTCTATTAACTATCTAAGTTTCCCAGACATCAAATGTCTTTGGTTAAGCAAGTAAAGAGCAAAATTGAGTTGGTTCAGATATTTCACTAAGCACCTTCCGGACATGAAATGTCTAGAACTCTAGTTTAGAGAGATCAAGACTAAATTAGCATTAAGGACACTCAACAAGCAAGGAAATAGATATATCTAACACTAAACACCTCAGATCTTCACTTAATCACCCTAACCCATAAATCCAAAAGGTAACGGCTCACTAATATACATGAATAACCACTACAAGAAAGAAGGTCGGCTCCAACCGAAATTCTGACCGAAATTTTTTTTGGTCAGAAAATTCCAACCGATTTCCTACGAAAACACAATATGGTCAGAAATTTCCGACGACATCAAATCGGACAGAAAACGGTTAGAAATTTCCAACTGTTTTCCGACAAAATAAATTCAAATTTCTATTCGTCAGAAATCGGTTGGAAATCCGTTGGAAATTTCCGACGGAAAAAATTCGTCAAAAATCCATCATAAATTTCCAATGGATTTCTGACCGAAATTTGAACATTTATTATAGCTGTTGTAGACCGTTGGAAATCGGTCAGAAACGGTCAAAAGTCGGTCAGAAAATTTGTCTATAAAATCCAGACTCACGAAGCTCGCCCATTGACAGATTCTTTTCTACAAAAAAATTCTCTATAATACAAAATTTCTTTCTCAAACCATAATCAATATTTCAGGTCTTGGATGGATCAAAATCATCAAGATCCATCTACTGGACTTCTGACAGAAGAGTTTGCTCAAGGTATTCAACAATTCATGGCATTTGCTTCAAACCAGCAGAGGACATTGGAAACGGGTAAGATGTACTGCCCTTGTCCAATTTGTCAAAATCGTAGATTTGGTACTGTTAGTGGTGTATGGAAGCACTTATAAAGTAGAGGATTTATGGCGGGTTATAAAGTTTGGTATTCGCATGGTAAAACTGATTTGATGGTGAATTTCGGTAGTACTAGTGAAGAAAATAATTAAGGAGGGGTAGAAGAACAACAAGGTGGCTTAGATGAACATATAGGAACTGTTCAAATGGTTGAAGATAGGTATAGAATGGAGGAACCAAATTCTGAAGCGCAGAAATTTTATGATATGTTAGATGCAGCTAAAATTGAAGGTTAATCATGATTAATAATCAAGATAATCTAATAAACACAACATATAAAGATGAAAGGAAGCTAAAATTGAATCTTTCTACAAACATGTTTTGTATTTAGAGAGAAAACAAGATAAATCCTAACTTTTATGTCTAAAATGTATTTATAGGACTTCTAAAAGTCTAGTCGGCCTAGTCAACAAGTCTGAGAAAGCCCAACAAAACATAAAAATTCGACCAAGTGAAAAATGCCGCGCGGGCTCGTGACCCCACTCCGGGAGGTTGCTCTTATCCACAGCAGGCTTACTGTACCGACCCGCTCCCAGAGTATATTTAATTTTGAAGAAAAATAGAATGAGAGAGGTTTTATTCTACAAGAAGAGTATTTTTCTAAGTGTGGAAACACTTGTAATCATGAGAATGGGGGATAAAGATGTATTTTGACGTAGTGTCGGATCTTAAATGAGCTAATGGAATAAATTCAGAATTGGCGGAGTGATGATAAACTGATCATGGAATGATCAGAGAATACATTAAGAGAGACCAAGACCGCAAGACCGATTAAGGAATGTTCGGCTGTTGAACAATGCAGGTTCCAAGTAAGGAAAGTATGAGTAGCCATCATTTCGGGATAATACAAAAGGAAGGTCGAATCTACGGGAGTCATTTAAGGGAAGAATCGAAGATATCAAGTCAAGCCATTGATGGTGATCGTTGACCAAGACATATAAGGAAACTGGCATTAAACGACCGTCTTGGTGAGGAAGTCTTTGACCAATAGAAATAAGGAAACCATACTAAATGTCCGGCTTGGTGATCAAGTTCAGAAAGTAGTATAAAAAGAGACATTCAGCTCTCATTTCTAGACACAACCAAGAAAAACATATTTAGATAGAAGGCAGAGCTAGAACGAGTTGGTAGAGACAGAAGTTTGAGAAGACGGATCAAACGAGGAGGATGTAAAGAGTTCTTCGCCAGAAACGCTAGGAAGTTCAGAGTCTTCGAATACTAGAGATTCAGATAAGGTGACGGCGTGATTCGTGGCAACTTAGTAAATTATATTTTGTTCATAGTTGGTTTGTTAGGATAAAGATTATGTGTTAGGGGAATTGTTTATGGAAAGTTGATCTCGTTCTTCATGATGGTTCTTAAAGATAGGAGAACGTTCTTGTGTTCTTAGAATAATTGCATGTTAGATTGTGTGTGATGATGATATGTTGAAATTGATATGTTTATGTGAACGAATGTAGAATTGATCTTGAATAGAATTTGTATGTTAAGTAGAAAAAGTTATAGGAATGAAATAAGGACGAGATTAATTAAGGAAAGAACATAAATAAATGAATGAACTTAAATAAGTAAAGTACATGACTAAGTAATGAAATCAAATAAGAGCTTGATTGGTAGAGCATTAGCATGAGCATTATGGTCCTTATTATCCAATCAAAATTTTTTACCAAAGCATTTAGTATAGCATTTAGAAGATGCAAATGCTCTCTAAATGCTCTTCATCAAATGCTCTCTAAATGCTCTTCATCAAATGCTCTCATATGAAGCTTTTGAGAGAGCATTTGCATTTACAATATATAAAAAATAATAATTAAAAAATTAATTTATTTTGTTTAATAATATGTTTAGTTTTTTATTTTCTTAAAATAAATTAAATAATTTTTTTTTTTAAATATATTTTTACTTTTAAAAAATAATAATAAGTTTTATTATTTTTATTTAGAAAATAAAATATTACTTTTAAAAATTTTATTTTCAAAATAAGTTTCAATCTATAAAAATAAACTTTTAATTAAATTTTAGTATTCAAATAAATAAATCTTATTTTATTTTTAAAATACATTTTATTTTTAAAAGTAAAATTTTATTTTTATTAAAAGTAAAATATATTTTAAATTTTTTTAAAATAATATTTATACATTCAAAAGATGACATATATATAAATAAATATGACTTATTATTTTGAATAAAATTATAAAATTAATATATATTATAAATATATCTATATAATTTAAAATAAAATAAATAATATATTTTATACTAATTTTTAAAATAGTTCTATATATAAATCATATACTGCTTTAACTGCTCTGTCAATCACTTTATTAACTAGATTTATGAGAGCATACTGCTTCTGCTGCATACAACTTCTATAGCATACTGCTACTGCTTTTTCATCTGTCGTGCCAATCAAAGCCTAAGAAACTATGTTTTGGCTTTGGGCCGTAAAGATGTTATGATCATGTTTGGTTTCGGGCCGTGTATGTTGGCTTCGGCCGTTATGGACCTTCGGGTCACAGGTTGGCTACGGGCTGTTCTGGACCTTTGGGTCACAGGATGGCTTCGGTCGCAGGTTTGCTTCGGTCCATAATGGACTGACGGGTCGCAGGTTTGGCTACGGCCGCAGGTTGATGGACCTTTGGTCAGAATGTTAGGAAATGCTAAAGTAAATGAATGATAGAACCAAATGTTAGGTTGTTAGTTTTAGACGCATGAAAATGGATAAGTAATATGAAAGTTGGCTAAGTAAGAAATGATGAAAACAAATTGTTAGGTTGACAGAAAGGGGTTGCTAGGTTGTTAGAATGGAACGTAGAATTTGATTGCTTGATTATTGAGTTGCATGTGGGCGGTTTGAGCGTCCTCACTGAGTAATTTTGTATACTCATGCCTCCTTTGTGATGCAGGTAAGGTTGATTGTATGGACCGGAGCGCGAGGCTATAAAGACCATCAGGCCAGAGTGTTTGAACTTGGGTAATGCTGAGAAATTTTGTAAAAGAAGTTTTTATTGTAAACTACATGATTTTAAGTATTTGGTCTCGTGTTTCATTAAAAAAGTTACAGTTTTTTTTTCTTGTTCTTCCAATAAAATTTGACTTGATCTTTTACTTAGAAATTTTCATGTGTTTTCAAAGAACTCCTGGTTGGGGTGTTTCACTTACCTCCCCGCTCCGAATAGTCGCTCCAGCCACTAGCTCCATATCTCAAACATTGACGCAAGGGTTCGTTACCCTGCTTTAGCCGGTCGCTCCACATTTCAAACAATGACCCGCGGGTTCGCTAACTCGCTCTAGCTGGTCCCTCCACCTTTGTCCTGTTTGGAGCGGCTACCCTAGGTAGGTGCAAGGACCCACTCCAATGCCCAACTCACCTAATGATCGTTTTCTTCCCCTTCTTGAATCCAAATATACTTAAACCGGAATCAAAATAAAAACCTGGGAAATTTGCCCTTATATACACAAAAAATCCAAAATTCACTAAGTAACTAAAAACACTCCCTCTCTCCTACTTTTTCTTCCTATCTCTGACTACTATCTTTCTAAAAATCTAATATCGCTTTTTTAGTTATTTGGCAAATAAGCATTAAAAACAAAGAACTGTAACTTAAACCGGAATTTTAAAAAAAAAAACAAATGGTTAACCAAGATCTATGTTACATGGAAACGGAAGCGGATACGCTGAAGTGGAATCGTCTGGAAGCGTAAAAGCAAGATTTTTAAAAAGTTTTGGAAACGGAAAGCGTATATATATATATATATATATATATATATATATATATATTAAAATATTAAAAATTACAAATATGACTAAAAGTTATATGATCCAAATTAAAATAAAGCGTTTATTCATTTATAATAATTTAAAATGATTTCATGTTAACCTGAAAATATACATAAATTAAGTTTAGAAGATATTATTATACTAATTATTTTTAATATTTCGTAAATAATTAACATAATATATTTGAATGTATAAAATATATCTCTAATAAACCCTCAATGCAAAAAGATAATTTATAGTTTTAGTTTTAGTTTTTTATATTTATATTCTCTATTTTACTATTATATAAAAACAAAAATAATGTTTTTATATTTTTGTTTACTTATGACATTGTGTTTTTTTAAGTGGAAGTGTGATTCCCAAACGGAATCGTAAGCTTCCAATGTGATTTAAAGAGGTATTTTTTGAACTGTACTCGAAGCGAGATTCCGAGAGTTTCCATAAAACTTCTAATTCTGATTCCGATTCCAAAACGGGAAGCGGATGTATGACCAAGATATAGACAAGTCGGCAAATCCCAAGTGCATGACTCATTCACACTCACCAACTACCATAGCGTGATTGATCTCTCTTTCTCCTACCTACCTACCACCCCACTCCAGTCCTGATTTCGACATTTGCCATTTTTAGTTGTTTAATAACTTTCGCCATTGTCTTAATTAATCCTTCTGTAATTAATCATGGGGTATATTAATCATCTGTCTGCCATAACTCATAACGGAGAATATATATACATGATCAAGTTGGATAAGGTTATATGACTGAGACATCTCTATTATTAAAATAGAAGTACACTAGAAAATGTTCCTTAGTTTTCATTGTTATTTACAATGTCATGCCACTGAAACTATTAATTAAGCTTTCTATTTTTATGCATGTTTTTCAGTTTAGTTAATGTGTTTTCATAAAATAAAATTTAACTTCTCTCCTGCATTAAATCAATTCCGAAATTATTTCTTTTTTTTTGCACAACGAAATTATATATTTGTTATCATAAAAAAATCTAGAACATTAATTTCGAAATTATTTGTTGTCCTAAGAAAAAGTTAACTTCCATTCTCTATTAAAATAATTTCAAAATAAAATTGAATTTCCCTTTTCTATTAAACCAATGTTCATTCACCTCACATAGAGCTAGGTCTTAATAAGTTCAAAAAATTATCGTATGAATAAAATTTTTACTTTAATATTATCTGTATAGTTTACAACTTCTTCCCATATATAAAATTAAGATGTATTTGTATAAAAATCAGTGTAAATCATTAATCTATGTAAAATATTACCAATCTACATATATATTTATTTATGTTTACGCTTCCAACCAACTACACAAATCGACTGCTGCTAACCTTTCTCAAAAAAAAAATAAAGCAAATCGATTTTTCTTAAGCTTTCACAACAAACCAAATCAATTAATTTAGAACCCAAACAAAATATCTTTACTCTATCAAATATTAATTAACTTTAATTTTAGTGACATGATTTTCCCTAACTATCTATATTTAGCTAAATAATAAATTATCTGTATTTTCTTCCCAGTAAAATCTGTCTAACTGAACTTGCAAAATACTCAATATTAAATATAAGATTAAGTAAATAGTTAACAATGAGGCAATTTCCTATATTCTTGCTAACTACATTATTTTTAGGAAACAATTGATTTGCTATATAAATGTTATGGACATTTATTAATTAACTAGGTGTTTCGCCCGCACATTCGGGCATAAACATTTTATAATTACTAAAATATTATAGTAATAAATTATTATTTATGTTTTCATTTGAAAATTTTTAAGTATTATAAAATTTTGAAAATTTCTTTCTGCACTATATTCACTATTAATAAATAAATCTTAGAAATCAATCAATATTCTCTTTTTATTTATATAAAATTAAGAATTTTATTTGATTAATATTTAGTTATGTGTTTTCTGTTTTCTTAATTTTTATTTTGAACTTTTTGTTAAAAGATTTTTCGGATAACAACACAGTATATATATGAATTGTGTTTTTCTTTTAAAATATAATTTGTAGGTTTTGGATAATTCTTAGTATTATTAATTTTAATCACTTATCTAATTACAAAAAAACTTTTTTTGGTTAATATATATATTTTATTCATTACGGGTATAAATGATATTAAGCTCTCTAACATTTAACGTCAGAGCTCGAAAGCGAAAAATCATTTCCCAATTAATAGTATAAATTTGACACAAAAATAAACTCATCTCTAACTTTATTATTAATAAAATTATGAAGTTATGTACATTTTTATTTATATGACCGTTTATATATGTTAACATCTTCATAAAATTTAAAAAATCGTTGTATTTTTGTTAAATATGTATAACTAATTTATAATTTTTCTATGGAATACTAAGTTATAGTTCTTTTTTCTTCCTATTGTAAATTTATGAACATTGTTTTTATATATCGTACAATTTTCTAATTATATGTGTATGTTGAATTTGTTTAGATTTTATTGAATATTCGTCATACAATATATGGTTTAACACACAAAAAACAATTCAAAGCTTAGTGAATGTAATACTATCAAATGTTAAAAATCATTTAGTATAAATAAAATAATTAAACAGAAAATTCATACCCGCGCGGTCGCGCGGATCAAGGTCTAGTGATCATTAAAGCTTACACATAGAGTATCATAACTATTCTAATTCCAAACTTAAAATTAATACTAAGAACATTGACAAAAACATCTTTCTAATTATCTAATCTATTACAAAAATAAAACATGATCCTTTTACGGTTAACAGTTTTCGGTCGGTATGTTGAGTTTCGCTTTCCCACCTAACCCTTTTACGTACGGTGAAATGACATACTTATCTTATATCATCGTCATCACATTTGTCCCAATAAAAATATTATTCAATTAACATATAATATGAGTGTTTATGGGTATTATAACATGAGTGTTGATTGAGTATAATTGGCCGCCATGACATGATTTGCATCATCTATATAGCTATCATGGACCCATTAAATGCTCAAATCAGTTCGTGATCGTGACGTCTGACGTTAGCGGGGAGGAATTGCTTGGAATCACTAGGGAAACGCAATTCCAAAACCTAGCAATTGAAATCACAATAAGAGCGAACGATTCTGTGTTTGAACCGTGATCCTGAACAAATAACAGCCTAAAGAAATGTATAAAACTAATACACGTGATCGTCTTGTTCGTTTTATATCATCAGAATGGCAACGATTATAATATATAATTATATAACGGGAAAATTGTTTTTTTGGACCAAAAAAATGATATCTATGTCCCATTAGGCTAATTTATATTTTGTATCATTTTTCCTTTAATACCCTTTACTTTTTTCTAAAATAAATTAAATAAATAGTTTTAGAAACCAAATAAAATTGGAAAAATAAAAACTAGTGATGAAATACCTATATCAAGTTAGTGATATTTTTTTCCAGTTTTAAAAATGTTTAAATCATAATTTCATTTTCTGTTCTAGAAAAAGTAGAATTGACATTCTACAAAGTAGAAAATGAAATCTACTATTTTCATTGAATCTACAACGTTTTGAATACGTGATCTACGTAAATAATAGTACTCTAAAAATATTTAGAATACATGTTCCGCGCCAAACCTACAACTCTAAAATCAGTAGAAATCGAAATCTACACTTTACAAAAAATCTAAAACATGTAGAATTCGAAATCTACACATTACTATAAATCTAAAACTTGTAGAAATGGAATTTCTATACATTGCTATAAATCTAAAAACCTGTAGAAACCGATTTCTACAGATTTACTGAATTCTACGGATAAGAATAATCAGTTATGAAAATCTGGAAAAAATATATTTTAAATATTTTGTTTCCATATAAATAGTTTTGTTTCCATATAAATATATATTTTTTATTTTTGAAATATTTTGTTATGAAAATATATTTTGAAATATTTTGAAATATTTTGTTTCCTTATAAATATATATTTTGAAATATTTTGTTTCCATACAATTTTTTTTTTAAAATATTTCAGTTATGAAAATATATTTTGAAATATTTTGTCTCCATATAAATATTTTTTTGAAATATATTGTTACTGAAATATTTTGTTTCCATATAATTTTTTTGAAATATTTTGTTTTGAAATATTTTTTCCATATAAATATATATTTTTGAAATATTTTGGTTATGAAAATATATTTTGAAAATTTTGTTTCCATATAAATAGTTTTTTTGGGCAAAACGATTTTTACAAATATTCTGATATTTATCAATTATTTTATTAATTGTAGTTTCGAATTTATAATTGAAATTAAGGGTATTATTGCCATTATGAAAATATTTAGTCTAATGGAACATAAACTATACAAAATTAACCTAATGGGACACATATACCATTTTTTAGCCCAAAAAAACAATTTTCCCTATATAAACGAGTGTGTTAGAATCCTAAGTTAGAAGAAGATTATGCATATCAATTGCTTTGACTTTTAAAAAAAGCAATCGAGGTTCATATTCTTACGTATATGTTTCTGTTTTTAGTGATGACAACAAAAAGTATGCAATAGAAAATTATAGCCAGCTAATTGATATAGAATTTTTTATATCATGAGGCACATTATGACTTTACAATTACACATAATAACACATTCCACTTGACACACTTTTTTGCTTATTAATTGTCTAATATACCCTTTTATTTGTAAACACAATCACAACTCTATCTCTTTACCTCTTCCTCTCGTTTCAGCCAACATTGTATCCTCTCCCACTAACAATGATTATCAGTTTATCTCTTCATTCCACAAAAATTCCATCTCTTTTATTATATCCTCTCTCAAATTCTCGATCTTTACTGCTCTAATCCCAAACTCTGATTTTTCATCTCAATCTCACCCCCTTCCAGCAACATCCAAGAAAGTTTCAGTTTTTATAAATAAAGTCATGACCTTTAGATCTCGTTTTTGCTCGATGGACTGCCAGAGCATGGGACCAATATTGATATGGCTTTTCTATTTCCAGAGGAGGAGTTAGATAGCAACCCAGCTCCAATTCTCAGCTCTGCCTCGCACACGGCTGTCTCCCAGCCGTCGTCTCTCAAATTCAATATGTCACCAGCTTCTCCTCTTGGTACCATGTCTCCTCCGCCGTTTGTCTCTACCCCTGAATCTCACATCAACGCCGCAGTTCACTGTCTGAAAGGCTGATAAAAAAGTTACAGACTTCCTCCTCATCCTCACCGTTGTTAACCGTCTGAAGTCGATTGTCGCAAACGGAAGGTAAAGTTGTTGGCTTTAACAAGATAGCTTTAAGCGAGAGAGGCTCAAATCTGTGAATTTCTCGAGGATTATTGTTAGTGACTTGGATCTTGATGTTTTGGCTAGAGAAAGATTGGATGAGCTCGAGGTTTTGAACCTCGATAAATGCTCTGGTTCTCAACTAATGGACACCGAGCATCATCAAACACTGTAGGAACTTCTGATTGATTACTTCTTTGTAGCTTATACAATATTGATTTATAAGAACAAGATTGAATCTGTACTTGTAGATAGAAGTAGAAAACAAAATCATCTATGTAGCTTATACATTATGCTTGTTCCTTTCATTATAGACTTGAATGTATAGGGTTCAAAGATTACATTTTTGTGTGATTGGCTTTGTTTTTGCATTGATGTTACTGTTTTTTTTAATCAAATTTGTCGTATTTATGGATCTGTTGGGATTGAAAAATGATTAAAGTGTTCTCTTTATCACAGTAATTCAATTTGTCATATTTTATGGATTGTTTTTGTTATTTAGGAATTGGATTGTTATTGGTTATGATATGAGCAAAGTGTGTTTCTTTATGGCTAAATTTTAGGTTTGCTTTTAAGAATGACTGAGGTATCACCAGCTTTGAGGAAACTTGTGTTCACCAAAGTTAATGAGTTGTGACCACGAACCAATGGTCACTCACTGAATGTCTTGTTGGTGATTCCTTCCTCTTCGTTGTAACGATCTGTGGACGTAGGAGGCAGAGCAGTACGTTCAAGGATGGAGATCTGTTAATTAACAAAGATAGAGTTTCAAATAATTATCCACAAACATCCATGTGTCCATGTCCACACCTACTTCAAAGATGAGTTCTGCAAATTGACAAAGATAAGTGTTCACAAACTTTCTCCATTGTCTTCTCTACTTACTATGCTCCACCCCTTCCATGATCACTGACAGGGGAGTTCCCTAATTTTTTGGCTTTATAATTAATTAATCCGGCTTTTGACAAAGATAAGTGTTCACAAACTTTCTCCATTGTCTTCTCTACTTACTATGCTCCACCCCTTCCATGATCACTGACAGGGGAGTTCCCTAATTTTTTGGCTTTATAATTAATTAATCCGGCTTTTGTTTGGCTCATAAATACACTTATGTAAAGACATTTTTTCTATAGTTAAGACTTAAGAGACTAGACAGTCCATGTATGATGTTAGGTTTGTGTTTATTCTTGTTTGTTCACAAATATATCTGTGGACACTAGCATCATCCCCCATCCACAAACTTGAGCAACCATAACATTTGTACGTGGACACGAAAGCATTTTGTGGACATGATAGCATCCACATCCACTAAATATGGATTTGTGTCAATTACTAAACTGCTAATTTAACATGAGCTGTTGGATTAATTTTTTTGTTAATCTTGTAGCCTTTATAAAACCCAACTATCTAAAAACTTAATTTAATAAATGTAAAGAAAACTCAAATTTTAAAAATCACTTTTTTATGTATACACATGAGCATCCACGTCCACATATATAACCAAAAATCTTTGTTCTAAGAAAAGATTTATACAACCTCGGAAAAAAGAAACGATCAATCAAAAAATAAATCATTGACTAAACAAATCACAAAGACAACAACTAATAATTAAGCTAGAAATATAAAATTTCGGTAAAAAAATTCTCATAAGGGTAAACTTGTCAAACCAAGTCATATATTCCACCAAAAAGTGTGCCTCATGTGGAAAGTGTCTTCCAATGTAAAGAAAAGACAAAATGTGTCCTACAATGTAATCAACTCATTGATATATATCTGCCGAATCTATAGAAGCTTGAATTTTACAAGTAGTAATGATTTGTAAATATTATTTACTAGATGATAATCCGCGCCCTGTGCGGAGTGAATATTTTTTAAAAATATTGTATTTCAATGTTAAAAAGAATATACATTTTGTTATCAATAACATTCTTTACATTTGATTAGAGGTAGACATTTGAGCACATTTTGATTTGGTTTGGTCCGGATCATTGTGGTTTTGGTTCGGTTCAGATTTTCGTGGATTTGGTTCGGTTTTGGGTTCAGATAACCTATTTAAAAAAGTTTCAAAAAGCAAATTTCATATATGTTTTAAATTTTTCAAAGTCTAAAAATCAAAATAATATATCATATAATTTGAATAATGTATACCAAAATACTTCAACTTAACATAAAAATTGGTTTAGCTTAAATTTTTTAGATAGGAAATCAAAAGAGATTTTAAGTATTTTGGTATTTTAAATATCAATTAGTTATTTTAAACATGTACTTATAACTATTTGTATATATTTCCAAGTATTTTAGATAACTTAAAACATCTTATATTTTGTGTATATTCTTTTAGATATTAAATTTAAAATAATTAACATACTAATCTGGTTTAATTTAATATATTATTAGATATTTAATTTAAGTTTATAAATCTGGTTCAGATATATTCGGATACCCGGAATATTTATGTTCGGATCGGGTTCAGTTCCGGTTCGGATATATTCGAATACCAAAATTTTGAACCCATTCGAATATTTAACCAGTTTTGGTTAAAGTTTAGTACTATTTTTTTGGATCAGACTTGGTTCATTTTTTGGATTTAGATTTTTTGTCCAACCCTATATTTTTATTGTAACAAAATTTTAAACGAAAATGATGATGGTTCATATTGATTTTGGGTATGCAATAATTTTTAAACTAAAACACATTTTACTATGCACGTGACCCATTTAGTTAATCACTAAAAACTATTCTATGTCAATTTGAGGAAAACAATAGACTGAACTTAAAAAAAATTACCATTTCAGATTGTCAATCGACACTTCCAAATATTCTATTTTGGTGTTGTGATGAATAGAAAGGGGGTTAGGGTTAGGAAAACAAATTTGATATGCAATTCATGTCTCGTTAGGTGATTTCAATAGCTTATAAATAAATCTTTGTTGTATCGATCTCTTGTAAGATTTTGAAAATATTAATTAATAAAATCTTACACTTGCTAGAGTAATCAATTGTTTCTCAATTAATATATAGGAGATTAGAGTAATCACATAAATCAAAACAATGCATCTTGCTTATTTACAATATTTTTATGGTAAATAGATCAAAATAATAATTTTGTTTATTTTATATGGTACATAAAAATTCATATTAATACGATTTTATGATCATTTGTATCTTATTATAATAAAAACAATTAAGACACTGATCACAAAATTTTCAAAGTATTAATAGTTGTTTTAAAAATAATAGATGTTTTAAAAATTCAAAAATATAAAAAATATAAAATCTCAAAATTATATAATTAATATATTATAATAAGATTATTTAATTTCTTTTAATTAAATAAAATTAAACAAAATGAAAAATGATACACAAATTTTATCAAATCTTTGTTATCTATAATCATTAATTGTTATAAATATGTAATTATATAAGAAATTATATAACTTTTATGTAAGAAATATAATTGCTCCTTAATTTTTAATTAATATAATTGTTAATGCACATTATCTATATATATTATAAATTTAATTTTTTAATGTATACATAAGAGGCATTAATTGAATTGAACTAAATCTTTTCAAATGTTACTTATTAATACATAATACCCTACATAATTAACCTAATCAGTGACGTGGTAATTAAACAATAATTATACTAATATTAATATACTTATTACAACTCACTTATTAATCTGAAGCATTAATAATTTAAACAGTAATAATTAATTAATTTGTATTATATTAACTTTATTTCTCTTACTTATTAATCAAGAAGCATTTTGAATAAGTAACCTTTAAAGTGTAATTATATTCACAAGAATTGTAATTTTGCTTATGTGTAAATAATCACTTCTATATTAAAACCCATATTTTACTAGAGTAATTACAATTATATGCCATTGGACATAAAACAACATTATTATATTAGTACATATTAATTAATATCGTGTATATTTTAAAGGTATACTATAAAATTTAAAATTTTAGTTCCAAACAAATTTATTAGTTTATTAAAAAAGTACCTATTTGTATATTTAAAATTTATTTTTAAAACACCAGTATAACTAATTAACAAAATCAACATTAAATTATATAATTAATAAATCAATATATTTAATATGTTTTAACTAAAAATTTAAATAAACTAAATCAAATAAATTTGGTTTTAAATTTCTATGCTTTTGTTTTATTCTATTTAGTTCATGTTTTATACTTTTTTTTTTAAAACAAACCAGTATCAAATATACTTTTGGTAATAAAACAACCTTAAATATATTTAATTATATAAATCAATAGTTATATATTTAATTTAATACAATTGCAGGAATAACTGATATTGAAAAATATAAATCAGTATAAATAACTTTTTATAATTTAACATAGCAAATATTTTTTATATTTTCAACAGTAGTTAATATTAAAAATTTAATTATTTTTATGTTAGTAATAAAGAAAAATATTATTTTATATAAAAATAGTTAACCAAATCGTTTGCTTATAATATATTTAAATATTAAATTCATTAATTAATGATTTATAATAGCTTATAATTATATATTAAAAAATTAATTAAATTTATTCTTAATATTTATACTAGGTAATTCTAAAAAATTCAATGTCAATTATTCTAAATTATTTACTTAATAATATTTTGTTCTTCCAATATTTTATTAATTATTAAATAATTCCAAATGTATCAAAAATTAATTAAGCTAACAAGTTGAAATATTTATATTTCATCTCCTATGAATTATTTTATTTAATAAAAAATTTAAGATTTTAATCAACTTTAAATAAATTATCATCTAATAGCTTATAATTTTTAATCTAATATGCTTTTCAATCATTTTTTTTTAAAACCTTTCTTTTTTTTTCTAAATTAAATGGCATTATATTGTTTTAAAAAAATTTTGTAAGTGTATTGAAATAATAAAATTATTTTGTTCTTTATAAATAATTCAAAGTTTATAAGATGTTTATTAATTTTTAAAAGTACATTAAAAAATTTATAATTGTTTAATTATCAGTTCCTTATTATAATTTTATGCAAAGAAACAAATATTAATATAAAATATTTAATTGAACATACAATAGAGAATAAAGGTAAAGAAAGACTTAAATCTTGATTGGTTAAGTTAAATTTTAATTATGTATCATATTTTAAATTGTATTTCATCATGTTATAATTTTTAAAATATCTATATGTTTATTTTGGTGTTGTTATCCTATGATGTCTCATCAATATTCTTATCATATTCTTAGTTTAAAAAATCATATATGTTCATAAATGGAATAATAATATGTTAAATCAAATTTTTATATGTTATATTTTTTTTGCATATATAAACTTTCTAAATGAAAATATTAACTCAGTAATTTGGTAATGTACACGACCAGATGGAGGTTATACTAATTTGTTTCAAAGCAAGAAACATCAAAACAAATAATTTGTTCACGCGTCAATTTGTTTGACATTTTAAAGTTTAAACTTGTTTTTAATCAAATTTTAATATACATCAATAATTTAGAATCCTGAAAGCCTTTCTTGTTTTGCTGGTTAAATAGTAAAAACAATAGCCTTGTTTTGCTGTTTTGCTGGTTAGCGTGGGAGTTTCAAAACATAGCTTTTTTTTTTTTCAAAACATTAGCTTCAAAACATTGAATTAAGTTTCAAAACATAGCTTCAAAAGTTGAATTTTTGTCTTTAAATTTCCTATTACTCTTGAGGAAATCTAAAAATATTTATTTTATTTCAGTTCATATTTCTAAAGAGTCTAGCGTTAAGTCTGCTTGAGTTGTTCTGGCTATGAATGATCCCACCCCCTTGAAGCGCCAGATAAAAGTTTTTCTCTTTTAATTGTCTGATTTTTTGTGGGCATGAGCTGTAATTGTTCTGACCTTATTCATGAATCTCACCGGAACCCTCATGACCCTATACGTCAAAATATCTTCTAGAGAAAATAAGCAATTTGATTGATTCTGTAATTTTTTGAATGAATTATGTATTTCTCGCTTTAAGCATATATAAACTTCACCAATTAAAACTCATTATTGTGAAACTTTATCTGAATGGTGCAACTCATCTAAGGCACCTTTGCCTATCTACAAGCAACTACAATGGGGGATCAGACAGAGTCGGACAAGTCAAAATTAGAGTTTGGTTCTTGGCTTATGATTGTAGGCAGAGCAGAGAAAAACAAAGAAAACAATTCTTCACCTGGAAAATGGGCAGCATTAAGGTTTTAAAATTCTGAAACAAAATTATACTTAATTGATCACTTACGAATTGATATATCTAGATCTATATTCTCATTTCCCAGAAGCTCGAGAACTTTGTGGTGGTCCTCCGAAAAGTGTCGAAAGAAACAATAGACAATATTTTATGATATATATTAATGAGGAAGTAGAGAAGAAGAAGAGTGAAAGCATCTCATCATCATCAGACGTTTTGCCATATACGAAGGCCACGAGATAAAAATGAGTAAAACGTATAGATTAAAAGTTTAGAGAAACAGAGCTGCTGTGACAAACCCTTTTAAGAGACTTCCCACAAACAGAGTACTCATCTTCTGAATTTGAGCTTTCTCTATAAAGTTCCTTGCGGTTTTCCTGTTTGGTTGCTTTTGTGATGTACCGATATTTATGTACCATAATGACTGAATTTTCATGTTTCCTGAGAATTGTGTAATCTGTAATTGGTTCCACAGTCTAACTTTGTCATGTGTACTGGTTGTCTAATTAAAGAAAGATTGTGCTTAGAATTTGATTGTGATTGTAACAATGCTATGATTACAAAAGATAATGTTACTCTCAAGAAAATATGGTGGTAAGTAGCTGTAGACATTATGATTTGATAAACAGCTATTTAATTGTAATGATTAGAGACAATGATGACAAGTTAAGAGGTAGACACAAAATTATTTTAAAGTTCCAAAGTTTCAGTTTGGTTATTTGTGATGTATATTGTAACTGAAATCTTTGTTTTTGTTAATGTGTAATAATTATAAATTATAAATACAACTTATATACAACTAAAATTGCACAATAACAACACCAATTAACAATTCATACTAATTATTGGCTATATAAATGGTGGTTATAAAATGATCATGTAGGTTTACTCATTAATTAATTGAAGTTGAAATTTCTGATGCAACTCTGTTGTTTATTTTCCATTCTTACTTCGTTTCATGCTTTTATTTCATTATTCAAAGATACCAAACGATAAATTATACAAATCATAGCGTTATTTTTACAAATCATCGCATCGCATTTTAGCAGCATGAGCACATAAAGCATCCTCATAAAAATTTCACATTCAAAACGAGTTCTACATTCTACTTTGGTTTCAAGTATCTTATAATTTAACAAATATGATATTTTTGATCATATGTTATTTATTACAATAATTCAGACAAATATACGGTCAAGCGTCTTCGCTAGGCAACGTAGACCATGGCGTCATATCCATTGGGTAACTTCCCAGCACCCTGAGGAATGACGTGTACTCCTGTACCTCCGATAGCGCGTTCTGCGCACGCGCCTCCGCCATCGACGCTTCGAAATCCACGTAGAACGTGTACTCAAACTGCTTCGCCGTTCCAACGCTCCCATCTCCGACGACTCTCACGGGGCAGTTCTGGTGCGGCCGCGACTCGATTTTCGTCAGGCTGATGTTCCGAAACGCAAACGCGGAGAGCACTTTGAAGAGGACGCTGGTCCCTTCGCGCTCCTGAGCGGCGAAGACGATGCTCGTCTTGAAAGGACGATCCGTGCGTGGGATGATCGGATCGCGCGCGAGCATCAGGAACCTCGTGACGTTCCCCGCGTCGTCCTGGATCCCGTCGGCGAGGATCTGGAGTCCGTAGAGCTCGGCCGCTCTCGCGCTCGCCACGGCCGCCGTGTCGCGGAGGTTGTTCGTCGCGATGTACTCCGCCGCCGCGGCCGTGTCGTGGAACGCCTCGATCGCGGCTTTGGGAGTGAGTCTGTTGAGCGATCCTTCGGTCTGAGCCAGAGCCTGGGGATGCGAGATCACGCGCCTGACGCAATCCGGACGAACTCCGGGGAGAGCGAGGAGGCAGTGGTGGACCGGGATCTGAACCTCTCCGACGATGTGGAGACGGTGGCGGAGTAGGAGATCGTAGTTTCTGTGAATCGAGCCTCCGAGAGAGTTCTCAACGGGGAGGACGGCGCGATCCGCGATCCAGAGCTCAACCGCCTGAAACGCGACGTCGAACTGGTCGCACGGAATGGCTTCAGACTTAGGGTAGGCTTTTCCGGCGGCAGCTTCGGAATACGCGCCGGGAACTCCTTGATACGCCACGCGGAGGGTAGATCCGTGAGACGGAGCCGGCGAGAGATCTGTGTTCGTCAACGGCTGAACCAATCCAGGCTTACCGTTCTTCGACTCCGACGGAACGAGGCTGAGATTAACGGAGTCGTTGCTGTGGCCGTTAACGGCGGCTACTTGATCGGCTAAGGAACCGGTGATGGAGCTGGAATTCTCAGCGGAAGCCACTTTGCTTGATAAGATGGCGCATGAGCTCTGCCAATCAGCTCGGCTCGAGCCAACACCATTAGGGAAGCTAAACGACTCAGACCTGTAGCTGCAACGAACAGACACGCGGTTTCTATTTGCGTGAAGGTAACGCGCGTTTTTTGCCGTTAGATTCGTTTGAATCATTGATTTGAGATCACACGAGAAGGTAGGCGAAACAGCCTGCATGATTCTGAGTCGATTTTTTTTGTGGTAAGAGGGGAAAGAAATAAGAAACTATTAAAATGACTGCGTATTTAAAAGTAGAGTACAAAGCTAAGCTTGGAGTTCTATTGTTGATAAAAGAACTTGCAAGCTGAGAGATAATGGTGGAGGAGGAAGAGATTATATACTGAGAGCGAGCGCGTAGTAGATGGATTTTTCTAAAAGAAAGTCTTTTGAGGGTAACTCCGTCAAATCATTCACCTACCACATTCATTTGATTTTCCTCGCCAATATTTGTTTTTATTCTTTTTATATTATCTATACTATTATCTATGAAGTGATTTTGATTTTTGTCATCTTTTCCATAATTTTAGGTGATTTTGCTTATATGTCATATTTTCCATAATTTTAGGTAATTTGTTTATTTATCATATTCTCTATAATTTAGTTTATTTATATATTTTTCATAATCTTAATACCTAATTTTAATTGGTAATTTTATTTATTTGACATATTTTAAAATAGTTTTTGTTTTGATTACATATCATGTTCTCTATGATTTTAGGTTATTTTATTTATTTATCATATATTTTATTATTTTTAGAAGCTTATTTATCATATTCTATGATTTAGATTGAGTCATTAATTTTAATAAATAACTTTTGAATTGTTATTTTAAAACATTTTTAGTGATTATTTAATAACTATTTTCCATCATATTAAGGAATAATTATTACTAAAGAATATTATCAAATTTTAACAATAATTTTATAGATGTTCATCTTATGTTTACTTTAGTAATATTAAATTATATAATTTTTTATTTATTAATTTTCAAAAGAAATTTTCTTCTTTTTATGTTACCAAATCATTATTCCAAATAAAAATACAAGCCCAAAGAATACAACTTTTGCTATTATAATTAAAATCCATCTTTTAGATATATATAATTTATTACTTTTAGTTTAGAAAATTCTAATTAAATAGAAATATGTTTAATTATTATAGATTTTGTTAATATGAGTAACTATAAAATCTGATGAATAGAAAATTCAAATAAAATGCAATTAAGACTTTGATGAAAAAGGATTTGATTTCATAGGTTTCACTGATAATTGGTAATTATGGTTTAATTTGTAAATTTATATTTTATGTTATTTTAAAATATTAATACAGTTTTATTAGGTTATTATGACAATGATATTTTTACATGTGTAGTTTGATGATAGAATAAATAAAAGATTTTGTCTATGTTGCGTTATAATAAAAATGTAGATTATATCTTCTGATTCATTAATATTCGAAACTTATTAAATAATTTAGATTGAGATTAAAAAATGATGTTAAAAATTTGAATTAGTTAGATATGTATTAATCCGCGCAAGGTGCGGACCATCATCTAGTATAGTTTTTACGAGACGATTAGAAGATGTGCAAATATGCCTTTGTTAGGAAAAATGGTTAGTACCCGGTACGTGTTAACCAATGCAGGCCTCCGAATATTTGTTGCTGCTAATCATTTATATATTATTTAAAAAATATTATAACTTGTTAAATATGACATGTATCATGATTAAAATGACTTTTAAAATCTTTAAGGAAGTTGATTGGCTTATCCAAACATTTAATATAATCTCATTAAATGGTCATAAAATTAATTAGTAATTTACTTAGTATAATAATAAAATAATCATACCAAAATTTCAATACTGTAAATATTTTTTCTTTTATTGATAAATAAATTAAACATTTCAACAAAAAAAAGTTTCATTTAATATAATTTGTATTATATATATATATATATATTAGTATCATTTAAACTAAATTGTATATCATATCAAATATATAAATATATTAATTTTGAAATTTTAGAAAATGTATCATATTGAATGAATAAAAAATAAATATTTTTACAATTTAATTTGATTAAATCATTAAAATATAACCACGAATTAGTGGTCAGGTGGTATGTTCTCACCCCCAGATAACTGTGTCTCAAGACAAGGTGACGGGTTCAAGGCTGCCATCTGCGGATTTGTGGTGATTATTTTGAGGGATCTTTGGGTCCAATATGGAGAAGCCCAGCCCAGCTGCACGTGGCCACTGGTGGCTTAACAATGCCCAGATTTCCGGTGAACAGTCATTAGACGCTAGCTAATCGGGTTTCTTTCGGGGCATCCGGATACCAAGATTATAAAAAAAATCATTAAAATATACTTTATATATCTTTGTTATTATTAAATTTTTTTTTTTTATTTAACAACAATTTTATAAAATATCTAGATCATTTGTAATAATATAATACAAATTAAGATATGGAGAAACGTATATACGTGTCAGTTTTATACACTTATGTTTCAGTCAAATGTTATTTTGAGATTTTTTATGTTTTCATATTTCTCTTTACAGTTATAATGTTTTATCCTTAACAAGATTACTAAACAAAGTGACAATGAGAATATTGTGGAGGTCGTGTATTAGTATCAAACAAGTGAACAACTATGTGACACTTGTGGTGGTGATTTAGTGGTTTAAAAGTTCACTTTTTTGGTCGAACTCTTGAAGATAACGATAAAGTTTGTTCATACATGGATCCCCATTTAATTTTGTGTTTCTCTATTTGGCCATTGTAAACGATTAGGTACTAAAATTTCATGTGTAATGAATGGTATATGAGTTTAGTACTGCATGATAACCTGATTATGTGTTCTTTTTTAGAATAACAATAGTATGAGGAAGCATTTATAGCATATAATTAGTTATGTTGCTATTCTATACCAAACATACTATAAATTCTTTTAAAAATAATATTATAAGATATTTAAAAAGACTAGAAGGATACTATATCCAAGACGAAAAAAGAAAGAGAACGCAGATTTTGGGATTTTTGTGACGCACACAGTATATGGTTTTGACATTCTGGAATGAGTGGAAAAAATACACAACGACCGACACTTCACTGTCGATGAACTCTACTCACAATCTTGATCTGCCACCCTTCTCTCAATTTTTTTTTGAGATTTTTTCAAATTTAGATATGATCTTTATTATTACTTTAAGAGATTCTTACCCTTAATTTTTAGGTTTCACGTAATTAATAGTGTGTTCTAACACAAACACACAATAAGTTAATTAATATTTAGATGAAGAAAAAATTAGATGGCTTCAAAACGTTTAATATAACGTACATGGTTAAAATTCGTATAAAACTTAATTATTTTTCTTTTCAAAATTAGATATTAGCATCTATAATTAGATCAAACCTTATGTGCACCTTTCAAGGAAAGCGCATGACTTAGACGACGATCCAACTCGAGCTATCACAGACACAGAAAAACCTTAGCTATTGAGACATAGTTGTAGGTTTATATCTAATTTAGTGTTTTCTCACATGAACAGACAAACAAAAAGCATAGTACTAAGATTTATTTGTGGATATAGATTATCTTAATATATGGTCAATATCTCTAGCTCTGATATTCTGTGGATATAGATTATCTTAATATATGGTTATTAATTTAAGGTACTGAACACACGTCCTATTTTTAGAATTTCGTAGGAACGAATATCTAATTAACTTTTATTTACGGATGTTTGCTCTTAAGCACCATGTGAGGTGTTGGAATTATATGGTACTAGGTTTAGCACACTTTCCTTGATGGTAGATGTGAAAGAACAATTCCTAACTCAAGAAAAAAACTTATTCAGTGACCTTGTATGTGAGATATTGCAATGGATTGCAATATGTTGATGTTCGAGACATTTTACCATAGTAAAAATGATTTAAAACAAGTCTATACAGATTTATCCCAATGTGATTTAAACATTTTTTAGAATCACAATTTTTCTAGTTATATTTTCTTTATTATGCATATGTGATAATGTGAACATCCAAACTATCAAACAGATTATGTTTCCGACATAAGCGTTTGACCTGTTATCAGTTTACTCGTTATTCATAGTTACAATGATTTACCTGAATACGAAAATGTTAAGTTCTATGTCTAATTTCTTTTGCTGATACTCTTTATTTTTATTTTGACATTCACTAAATATGTATGAAATGGAAAAAAAAATGTTCGCAAGTGATAGTAACAAGAACTTATTAGAACAGGGAAATGAAAGAATCACTAACAGCTCCAATATGACATGATTATGTAAGACTTCTGTCATATATTTGTTTCTTGTCTTTGTTTAAGTTACACATATGTGTAAATGTGACCTCATGTTTTAAAAGTGACGCCTAGCTTCTATAAATTCATGTTCATTTTTTCTTAAGGAAGAAAACATATATTCATGATGAAAACTAATAAGAAAATAATTAACAAACGATTTTGGCCGTAAAAGTAAATCGACGGGGTTGTTGAAACCTTGTTTATTCATATATTTGTGAAGGTTTAATATGACAAAGTTGGTGAAAACCCAAGTGGGACTAAATTAACATTGTACCTAAGCATGTTGAATTTATTATTTCTACATTTCTTTCATCTCTTAGAGTCTTGATTAACGTCTAGAAAACTTTATTACATTTGTTTTCAATCATGATCAGTGACTCTTTTACTTTTTTTTTAATAGGATCCATCTCATTCTAAAATGCCACCAATTAAATTTCTTTTTCCTGCCATACCAAAAAGAGAACGGAAAGTTTGTCTGAATCCACCAATCATATCATATCTATTTATTATTTATCTAAACCTTATTTACGTATTTTTAACTTTATAGCATATATCAATATGATCTGAGAGAACAAAAAGAGAAGTTGGGAATTCGATAACAAAGAAAAAATGTTTAGTTTAATAGAAGTTATACAAATTAATGTCTGTTTCAGCATATAACTTGTTGCATATGTAAATCTTGAATATGGAAGAACTATACACAGGCTATAAAATATGATCGAACACCAAAACCAAGCAAAACGATTCACTTTTCTGAAGGTTTGATTTCGATAATGCTATTCTCAAATCATCAGGTTTAGGTTAACTTCGGTTTCAAAAATTCAAACCGAACAACAACAATAACAAAAACACTTTTCTCTAAACAATCATTTTCGAACAGATAAACATTTCCTATATATATTTTCAAATCATCCATTTTTGTCAAAAGTATATTTTATTCACCGCAGACCCAACCAAACAGAACCCAGGTCAAACCACAGTCCCATTTGGTATATTTTTTTCTGACCTAAACAGAACCGAAACGAAGTATTGATTATAATTTATAAAAATATGTGTCCTTTTGACTCTCTTTTATTTGTTGACAAAATTGACTTCACATAAAAATAGAAGATGCACGTGATACATGTTCACGTTAGTATCTGAAGATTCCACGTCTTTGCATAATCTACAGAGTAACAAACAAGTACCAACCCAGTAAGAGGGCGTCTGGTGAAGCTTTTTTATTTTCAACTACTTCGTCTGTTTGTCTGTTTTTCTTTTCGTGTTTCGTTGTTCCTTGCATCTTCTGATTTAGCTTAGATGATAAATATAATCCTATACTGTCATTATGTATAGTTTGTATAGTTGAATCCATGTAGATTGAGTTGTATAGGAGTGAATACAATAATACATAGTATAAATACCAATATTTTGTACATTGTATTTGAATTATTGACAATGAGTTTACTTTACTCATATGGTATTTATAATGAAAGAGGTACACTACAAGAAAACTCAAGCTTAACGACGGCCATTTTTGTCGTTCTTTCCTCGTAAATGAGACATTACGAGGAAATAGCGAGGAAAGAGGCTTCGTCGTTATACGTTCGTCGTAATGAAAGATTCCTCGCCAATTCCTCGTAAACTAGCGAGGTAAATATTTCCTCGTAATAAAGCAGTAAACGATTTCTCGTAAAGACCATGTGAATATTCCACGTAAAGTGGTCGGTAGCTTTCCTCGTAATAGAGAAGTAAAGGATTCGTCGTAAAGACCACATGACCTTTCCACGTAAAGTGCTCGGTAACTTTCCTCGTAATTACGTCGTAATGTTTCCTCGTAAAAACACGCAAAAACCTCGAAAAATTTTCCTCGTAAGGAACTCGTTAATGTTTCCTCGTGAATTCGTCGTAAGGTTTCCACGTACAGAAATCGTAGAGTAGCTACGAATTTACTTCGTTATGTATTTTACTAAATTTTAAAAATATAATTAAAAAAAGAATTAAAATTATTTAATTTATTAACAAAATTATAATTTAAAATAAAAATCAATAAGAAAATATTTAATATATAAATAAGTTTAGAATTTTATAATACAACAACCGGAAAAAAAGAACTAATTATGGTTGTTCATCGCGTCGTAGAACTCCTCGCTCCTTCTCGTGACATCCGCCTCGTCATGTGTGCCGGATGTCTAGCCTTGAATGAGATTTTGTTTTCGCATGGTCCTCAACATGGTCTCCCATTTCGGATTTGTGGCCGCTACAACGTCCAAAAAGTTCTCGAGTCCAGTCATACGAGCTGTGAACGCTGTTTTTGTCAAGGTCAACTCATGTTTTGTTGACGCCAACTCCTCGCGCAGCTCAGAGACTTCGTCATCCCGTCTCTGACCATAAGACGATGTCGCTCTCGGAACATCGTTGACGGAACCAATCCCCACCGTACGTCCCTTTTCCTAGGCGACCTTAAAAACAAAAAAAAACATATATTGAAATTTAAAATTTAAAGTTAAATGAAATTAATAAATAAATAAATTAAAATTATTTAAAATTTACCTCCTCGTAAATCCTATCCACTTCAATTGTGGATAAGGCGACGGGTAATCCGTCGGGGACTCTACCTCAGGTCTCCTCCTCAATCCGAGATACCCGTGGTTGAAGATCTTCTCAGACTTGTCATCTACAAATTGGCCCGCCTTGTTCTTGTGGGTCCGCTCGTAAAGTTCCATAGGAGTCGGTAAACGTCCCAACTCTTTGGCCTAAAACATTTAAGAAAGTTGTTAGAAACTATATATATATATAAATTAAAAATTTAAATATTTAATTACGTACCATTTCCAAGCGGATGCGGCGTGTGGTTTTGGCCCGTAGAGTGTTGCATCGCCTTGTGGCGTGCTCATCTACCGAGTTACGAGGCGGAGCAAGACTGGGCGACTTTCATGACGTCGGGATCCTTCCAGACGGATGAGGCCATCCCACACATCCGTGGTGATGGAAGCGGGTTTGCCCGCTCAGATCCCTTCACCATCCAGTCACCCTTCCGGTTGGAGACCGTGTCCAACAAGCGTTTTTCGCCTTGTCGATAAACGCTTTCCGCCTTCTCGGTGACCCCAGGGACCAATGATATTTTGCTGCAAGCAAAAAAATGAAATTAATAATTAGTTTAGAAAATTAAATTAATAATTAGTTTAAAAATTAATAATTAGTTTAATAATATAAATCAGAAATAAATAGTAATAACTTACAGTAAATCTTGAACCACGTCCTTCTGATGTAGATCGGGGTGGTTTTCCAGTTGGAATGTGGCATGGAGAAGTAACCTTTAATCGTCTCGGATACGTCCGTTGCAAGGCAGTTATCAACCCCAAACCTGAAAAAAAACAAATTTAAAGTTTAAAATATTTTAAAACAAATTTAAAGTTTAAATTTAACAAATTTTAAAAAATAAAGTAACATACATACCACAACGTTCCTTCAGATCGGTCGGGGTCTATGATTGGTAAGCCTTCTCTGCCTGGCATACCGAGAATGTCCTCGAGAGTGTACTGAGAGTAAGGACAACTCGCCGGCACCATCAAATCAGCATGAACTGATCGGCGGGCACCTGAGGAGGCACATGAGGAGCTGGCATCGGAGGAGGAGCCATCGTAGGAGGCACATGAGGAACTGATGGCGGTGCCGTAGAAGAAAACGAGACTCTCTGAGAAGACTGAGTCTCGGGGATAGTCTCCTGCTGACCCGAAGAACCGGGAACTGAAGAAGAACCGGGAACTGACCAAGAGGGCGGGTCTAACCGAGTACCCGGGGGACCGAACATCTGAGAGTAATGAGCAGTACGCTGATGCTTGCGAATAGTCTGAAAAAAAATTAATTTTCTAAACGAAAATGAACAGTTAAAAAAAATCTATAACTAATCTATAAAAAAATCTATAATCTAGAGTAATTAACAGAAAATCCGTAAACCTATCATTGTAAACTAACCACCTAACCTAAATTTCCTAAACTAACCACCTAATCTATCCTAAACTAACCAGAGAGGAAAGAGAGACTTACCATAGTGGAGAGGAAATGGAGAGGAAATGAGAGACCCTGCGGTTGCGCGTATATATAAGATTAGCAAACCTCGTTTTTTTTTACGAGGAAATACAGAGGCCCGTGTTTTTAATCCACGAGGACTTTACGACGATTTCATCTAACGTGGAATGAACGACCCTTTTTATTTTTTTCATGTTTCCTTGCAATTTCTTCGTTATATTACGTGGATATAACGAGAAATATGTCCTAACCCCTAAAATCTGAAACCCCAAACCTCAAACCACATCTTTCTTATCTTATACTTCATATATTCCAAACCCATCTTCCCTTTAACCTTAATCTCTTATTTTTCTAATTTTGAATTTTTTTTCAACTTTTCGTTTTCTAAATCGAAAATAATTTTGAAACTAAACTCTGAATATCTAATTTTTATTATCAAATTTTTATTATTTATTTTTAATTTTATAAAAATTTAAACTCTGAATATCAAATTTTTATTATCAAATTTTTAGGGTATAAGATAAAGAAGATATGGTTTATAGGGTTTGGGGTTTCAGAAAAAAAAAAGAACAGGAACTCGTTAATTCCACGTAAGCCTATTTCATCGTAAAGACCTCGTATGCTTACGTGGAATTAACGAGGTGCATGTAAAAAAGAAACCGAGTACTCGTTAATTCCACGTAAGCCTATTTCGTCGTAAAGACCTCGTAAGCTTACGTGGAATTAACGAGGTGCATGTAAAAAAAGAAACCGAGTACTCGTTAATTCCACGTAGGCCTATTTCGTTGTAAAGACCTCGTATGCTTACGTGGAATTAACGAGGTGCATGTAAAATGAAACTGAGTACTCGTTAATTCCACGTAAGCCTATTTCGTCGTAAAGACCTCGTATGCTTACGTGGAATTAACGACACTTTCGTAATCTATAAATACCTTCTCATATCACACCCCAAATCACACACTCTACTCACCAATATGTTTTTCAAATCTAGAAAGATTTGAAAAAAAAAAGAAGTGAAGAAGATATTGGAACACATATGGGGTAGACTTATGCGGGTTATACTTGCGTAGGTCTCGCCATATGTGACTCCAGTATCTTTCTTCTCTTCTTTTTTTTAGTATATATGAAGTAGACCAAAAGGGTTTAGGGGTTTGGGGTTTGCGGTTTAGATTTTAGGGATTTAGAGACAATCGTTGTAATTTCCACGTAAGCTCACGAGGAAGTTACGACGACATTTAACGCAGGCCACGCTTATTCCACGTAAGCATAAATCGTCGTAAAGTCCTCGTGAGCTTACATGGAAATTACGACGATTATCTCTAAATCCATTAAAACGAAACCCCAAACCCCATCTTCCTTAACTTCTACTTCATATATCAAACTCTTCTTTCCATTCCAAACCCTTTAACCTCAACCTATTCTTTCCATTACAAACCCACATTATAAAAACACAATTCCTTAACTTATAATTAATCTCAATATCTTATTTATAAATAAAATTCCCATTATCTTACACAAAATCAAATACATCAATCGGATTCATCGACATTCTCGTCATCACTAGAAACATCATCATTTTCATTAAACTCGTCTTCAACAGCTTCGTCCGTGGCATCGTCGGTAAGATCTTCGTACTCATGATTATGCGGATCAATGAGAAGGATGTCATCAATTTCTTGTTCAGGTTCCTCGACTTCATTTATTTGTTCTTCTTGCAATGGTGGTTCTTCTCCAATGATGATTCGTCTCGAGATGTAACTTTGATCACAGCTAACCAATTTATACCCCAATCTCTCATCCGAGGGTATGGAAGGAAGCTAACTTGGTCTGCTTGTGAAGCTAAGATGAAGGGCTCGAATTTGTTGTACCTTCGTCCACCGTTGACATCAACTACACCGAATTTGTTAAACCGAACACCTCTGTTGACGACGGGGTCGAACCATTCACATTTGAAGAGGACGAATTTCAGCTTCAATATCCCTGGGAATTCGACTTCAATAATCTCCGTCAAGATCCCGTAAAAATCTGTTTTCCCTTTCACACATATTCCATTGTTACTGGTCGCCCGCTGTTTACCATACTCATATGTGTGAAAAGTATAGCCTCGTGTGAAATACATCTGTGACGTGGTGACCTTTACAAATGGAGATTGAATTACTTCGTATAACCACTTAGGATAATCTGCATCGTCGCATAATTATCAACCTGAAAAAATAAAGAGAACGTTGAAATACATATCATGTATGAAAATTTTAAAAGAGTTTGAGTTAATACATGATTCTTCAACCACTTACTAAAGTGTTGATCTTTCCTTTTGTCTACGTCATTTGTGGATATACCAGGAAATGTTTCTTCGACTTGTGAATCAAATAGGCTGTAAAATCATATTTTATATGAATTAATCTCTTGCAGTTATATAATTTATACTCCATATAAGTTACCTTTCAAAATAACGCATCAATGGATCCTCGCAATTGAGTAGAATATAGGTGTGTGCACTATGAGCGTCTTGTTCACTCGACCACCAAACCTGTTTTGATTTCCCACCAAGACGTCCAATCTGGCTAAAGATGTCTGGAACACCAGCAACTTCATATGTGGGCGCAACACCACCATCATCATATCTTCTTGGAGCTCTTCTCCGGGTACGTACTTTTGACGCAAAGTAGTACGATGTGAAGTGAGAAACTTCTTCCGTCAAACTTCCAGCAATTATAGAACCTTCAAATTTGGCGAGGTTCTTTGCTTTTCCCTTCAAATATTTCATGGCTCACTCATACTGATACATCCATCCGTAATGTACAGGTCCACGAAGCAATGCCTCATATGGGAGGTGGACAGCTAGATGCTCCATCACATCAAAAAATCTCGGAGGAAATATCTTCTCCAAGTTGCATAATAAGATGAGAATGTTCTCCTGAATCTACTCCACAACTTCTTCTTTAAGAGTGTGTGTGCTCAGATCCCTGAAAAATGCTCCAATGCCTTTTATATTCCAAAAACAATTAAACACATTGTTAGTCATATACTATTGCAAACTAAACCAATATAAAATTATTGTGCTATAATATACTACCTACAAGTGCTTCATGTACGTTTGTTGGAAGTAGCTCCGCAAATGCAAATTGTAGTAGTCGTTGCATGAAGACATGACAATCATGACTCTTCATCCCGGAGAACTTTTGACCCTTTTCAACACATCGAGAGAGATTTGAAACATACCCATCGGGAAACTTCACTTCTGATGCCACCCAGTTGAACAACACCGACTTTTTTTCTGAAGACAATCTGAATATCGGAACGGGAACTTGGCCATTGCTTTTTATATGTAACTCACTTCTTGAGCAAATATCCGGCAAGTCCAACCTCGATTTTATGTTGTCTTTTGTCTTTCCTGGGACATTCAATATTGTATTCATGATGTTCTCAAAGAAATTCTTCTCTGTATGCATCACATCGAGGTTGTGGCGCAGAGGAAGATCCTTCCAATATGGCAACTCCCAAAATATACTTTTTTGTGCCAGTTGTGATGAACACCGTAAGAATCAGGCATATTACGAGGGACATGCCAATTACCACCATAACGAACTATTTCGTTAGCTCCGTAGTAGTTAATTTGCGCTTCAATTTGTTCTCCAGTTAGATATAGATGAGGAGTGTCTCTCACAACCTTTTTGTGCCTAAACAAATTCTTGTTTCTTCGGTACGGATGGCCAATGGGAAGAAATCGAGGGTGACAATCAAACCAACTTGTCTTCCTACCATTTTTCAGTTGAAACGCATCTGTCGTTCCATTACAATATGGACAAGCTAATCTCCCATGTGTAGTCCATCCAGACAACATCCCATACGCAGGAAAGTCACTTATGGTCCACAAAAGCATCGCTAGCATCGTAAAATTCGTCTTCGTTGAGCAGTCATACGTCCTCACCCCTGTTGACCACAAATCCTTCAACTCTTTTATCAGTGGTTGGAGGAAAACATCCAGAAACCTTTTGGATGGTTAGGACCGGGTATTAATATGGTCAAGAATAACAACTCCCGTTGCATGCACATCTCCGGTGGCAGGTTGTATGGCGTAAGAAAGACTGGCCACAATGAATATTGTCTCCCTGACATTCCGAATGGACTAAATCCATCTGTGCATAATCCGAGATACACATTCCGGAAATTGCTAGCGAAATCCGGATGTACTTTGTTAAAATGTTTCCAGGCTCTTGCATCTGATGGATGAGTCATCTCACCATCCGTCTGAGTATGCTCGGCATGCCATCTCATCTTTCCAGCAGTCTGCTCCGATTGGTACAATCTTTTCAATCTGTCTGTAATTGGTAGGTACCACATCCTTAGGTACGGTACCCTATTACGTCCCCGTCCTTGCGGCTTGAATCGTAGCTTCTTGCAGAATCGACATTCTTCCAACTTCTCATCATCTCCCCAGTAGATCATGCAGTTGTCGATGCAAACATCTATCATCTCCGAAGGTAACCCAAGACTATATACCAGTTTCTGAATCTCATAATAAGAATCAGCAGACACATTGTCTTCCGGCAAATACTCTTTAAACAAGTATGCCCATCCGTTCATGCAACTTTCAGGTAGATTGTGATCAGTTTTAATATTCATCATTCTAGCAGCCAACGACAATTTAGAGAGACCTTCTGTACAACCACTGTAAAGTGGTTGATTTGCCACATTTAACATTTCATAAAACTTTTTTGCATCTATGTTAGGTTCTTCATCTTCATCACGAACTACAAATGCATCAGCTACCATATCATGAACCCTATCATAATCTACCATCTGCTCCTCCTGATGGTAACTATGTTCATTATGCAACTGATGATCAATCGGTTCTTCCTGAAAGTTGCTATTACTACTACTACCTTCATTCTGATCATAATTATAACCTTTTCCATGTTGAAACCAGATATAGTAATTTGGCGTGAAACCTCTATTTATTAAATGCTTCCAAACATTTTCACGATTTTCCAATTTAGAATTGTTGCATTTCCTACAAGGGAAGAACATCTTACCACTTTCTTGGGCGAGCGGTGTGGAATATGCTTGATGCATAAATGTCTCCAGCCCCGCAAGATATTCTTTCGTCACTCTCCCGTTAGCATCTCTATGCATATACATCCACCTCCGCAACTCGTAAATATTCTCCGAGCCCGACATTTTTTTTCACGTCTTTGTTTCTTGTTGGTGTATTTAAAATTATGTTCAAACCTCCATATTTATAGGAGAATTTCGAATGTGGTTGTTGGAACTTTGCTACGAATTTACGACGAAATGTTAGGTAGGTAGCTAAAGAATAAACGTGTTCACATTGTGGATTCAAACTTTCCTCGTCATTTTCTCGTAAAATACTTCCTCGTAAATTTCATGCTATCTTTACGACGAATTTACGAGGAAAGTATGATTCCTCGTAAAAACCACGTGACTTTACTTTAACTTTACGAGGAAATAGTTTCGTCGTTACTTTACGAGGAAATTACGAGGAATTTTTGTTTCCTCGTAATTTCCTCGTAAAATTGACGTAACTTCACGAGAAAATATTTTCCTTGTTAAACTTCCTCGTTAAAAAACGAGTTTTCTTGTAGTGGGATCACTTTACCTCCTAATGTTATCTGCAAGTTGAAAAAGTCTTTATGGTTTTAAACAAGCTTCACACTAGTGGTTCCTCAAGTTCTCCACTACTCTTGTTTCTCTGGGATTTATCATACTTGCTTTCTCGAACTCACTGATAGTCTCTTTCTTTGCTTGATTGTATACGTCGATGACATCATTATTTGCAGCAATAATGATTATGCAATTGAAGTGTTAAAGACTCAATTGAAGGATCATTTCAAACTTTAAGATCTTGGTTTTATGAAATATTTTTTCGGTCTTTAGATTGCTCAGTCTACTTAAGGGATTCATGTTTGCAAGAAAAAATATGCACTTGATTTGCTTGCTGACACAAGTATTTTGGGTGTAAACCTTCCAGTATTCCTATGGATCCTTCAATCAAGTTGTCTTCGGATCAAGATGCAAATCCAGATAATGCTTTTGTTGATGCGGAAGCATACCGTAGACTGTTGGCCGTCTGGTGTATTTGCAGATAACTCGTCCTAACATCACCTTTACTTTCAATAAGGTTAGTCAGTTCTCATCAGCTCTACGTTAAAGTCATCAGAAAACTCTTCTTAAAGTTCTGCATTATATTAAAGGAACTTATGGACATTGTCTGTTTTATTCTTCTCAGCCTGATATGCAGACTCATGGTTTTGCAGATGCTGATTGGTGTTCTTGTCAAGATATTAGACGATTTACTTCTGGTTTATGTATTTTTAGCACATTTCTCATTTTATGGAGATCAAAGAAACATAAGGTAGTTGCTAAGAGTGCTGCTGAAGCAAAGTACAAAAGCTCTATCATTTCTGATGAACTGATTTGGTTGACAAATTCTCTCCTTGAACTGTACATTCCTTTGGTAAAGTAAACTCTATTATTCTGTCAAAATTCAGTTGCTATACACATTGATTATAATTCGGCATTTCATAAAGCAGTAAGAATCTAGAGATAGTTTGTCACAGTGTTCATGAAAGGATGATTGCAGATCTGTTTAAGTTGTTACATGTGCGGATGACATACAATTGACTGATCCTTTCACTAGGCCTTTGTATCCTGCACCAGTTTAGAAGTTCTTGGTCAAGATAGGTTTCCTTAATATATTCGTCTCATTTTGAAGGGGTTATTATATATATTAGTATTATGTATAATTTGTATAGTTGAGTCCATGTAGATTGAGTTGTATAGCATTGAATACATAGTATAAATACCAAAACTTGTACACTGTATTTGAATTAATGAAAATGAGTTTACTTAACTCCTAGTAAAAATTTGTTTTATCACATATCACATATGGATAACAGGAAAATTATGGTCGGTATGTTTTAGTTTCTTTTTAATCCTTACTACAAATGACGACTTCATTTCTTCTGGTTAGCCGATCTTTTTAACTCTTACTACAAATGACGACTTTATTTCTTCCGGTTAGCCGATCTTATAGTCTCACAAGCTGATACCAAAATATACAAAAAGCACCTAACATTTTCGATCTAACCTTTAAACCAAGACCATTTTTTTTTGAAATATAAATATATGTTATGTCGGGTATTGATTTTTAGATTTGGCGGTCTGACCGGTACCCATTTATTCTTAACAAAAATCGAACTAACTTACGCGCGAAAAGGAGAGAGATATCAATTGAAAAGCCGGTACTGAAAGTCTGCTTGTCATTTCTTCGTCTCAAAAAGAAAAAAAAAATAACAAAATAAAAATGATATCTCTACCACACATTACAGCGATTTCACCCAACCGGTCTCTCCTCCACTCAATTAACCGGCCGGTTTACACTCGCCGCCATGTCCAACGCACGACGATGTCGTTATCAGTATCATCGCCGAAGCGAGTGGTTCTGGTAAGGCACGGGCAGAGCACGTGGAATGAAGAAGGTAGGATCCAAGGGAGCTCCGACTTCTCCGTCTTGACGAACAAAGGCGAGTCTCAAGCCGACATTTCTCGCCAGATGCTCCTCCACGACTCCTTCGATGTCTGCTTCACCAGGTTCTTGGATTTCGAATCAGTTTCTTGGATCGAATTAAAGATCTTAAAAGTTTTGAACTTTTCGATGTTTTTAGTCCATTGAAGAGATCAAAGAAAACAGCTGAGATCATATGGGGAAGTCGAGAAGCTGAGATGATATTCGATTACGATCTCAGAGAAATTGATCTCTACTCTTTTCAAGTTAAGTGTAGCTTTGATTAGGACATAACAAGCTTCTTTCTTTTAACTCTTGTTGTTCTGTCTGTTTTTTTTTAAAAAATTTTTTGATAACCCAGGGTTTAATCTGATTGTTCTGTCTGGTTGTGTTCTGTCTGGTTGTTACACTAGGGTCTACTTAAGAAAGAAGGTAAAGCGAAGTTTGGTGAAGCCTTTAGGCAGTGGCAAGAAGATCCTGCGAACTTTATCATCGATGGACATTATCCTGTAAGAGAGTTATGGTCACGTGCTCGAAGCTGCTGGAACGGTGTTCTTGCTCATGAGAGCGAGTCTGTTCTTGTTGTTGCTCATAATGCTGTTAACCAGGCTCTTCTGTCTACAGCCATTGGTGATTCCTCTTGAGTAACTTATATCGTTTTTTTGGTTTGTTTCTCTGTTTTAAAGTTTTTAGGGTCTTTGGTTTATATGACAGGTCTGGGAACAGAGTATTTTAGGAGGTTGTTGCAGAGCAATTGTGGTGTAAGTGTGCTGGATTTTACACCAAGAACTGACGGTGGATCTTCTCATGTGTGTCTTAATCGGCTAAATCAGGCAAGCCAACGCTAATGACTCACAATTATCTTAATTTTAGTTTGAAGTTATGCTTACTTTTATTTGTAGTAAAAATGCAGACGCCTAGTTCGCCTCTAGCTGGTGGAAGTTCTGGTGGGAGGAAAGCTAGTAAGCAGATCATACTTGTCTGCCATGGTCAGAGTGATAATGAGGTAAAAGTTGTATTGCTTAAGCTATGAAAAGTTGGAGGCTTTGGATTAGGTTTTATGTAGTTATTAACCAAGCAGTCACTTTGACCAGCAGGCTAGTGCCAATAATCAGCCAATGAACATGCTTGGGGTGATACAGGTAACAAACAACATGTGAATTTGTGGAGAGAAAATTGTAAAAAGCAGTTACTCTTTGATCATATGTGCTTCTTGACTAATGCAGTCGCAGAAAACCGCAGAGCTTCTTCTTGATCTAAGGGTTACTTCAGTAGTTTGTAGCTCCACAACAGCCTCCATTGAGACTGCTAGAGTAATATCCAGGGTAAGTTATAAATCCCTCTCTTAGTTACCTAACTCCAAGTTCTTAGCAAATTTAAAACTCTTAGAAATGTATTTTTTTTTGGATTCTTTTAATATTTTGAAGAGTAAACAGGTGCAAGAAGCTGCGGGTTGTTTGGGTGTAGATAGTGTACCTCGCTATGTGAATACAAAACAAATGAGTGAGCTTGACATTATTCCCAAATCCAATAAGGTAAAAGATTATTTATCCCCTTGAGATGTAAAGTGAACACTGGTTTGGTCTTTTCTGATCCCCAAATTCTGCAGGACATCCAACCTGGCTGGCTAAGTCAGTTGGATGAAGAAACGGTTTCAGCGCTATGGAACAGATCCGGGAAAGCCTGGGAATCACTCTTAGACGAACTATCAGACGAGGACACAGGAGATGCCATGGTGGTGGTTGGTTCCCCAATGACTCACATATCACTCATAGCACAATGCCTTAACCTCGATAAAAAATGGCTCGGGTTGTTCCACCTAGACGCAGGCAGCATTAGCGTCATAGATTTTCCGGATGGTCCTAGCCAAAGAGGAGTGATCCGTTGCACAAACTACACTGCTCATCTTGGAAGATGGTCCGTCCCCATCACAAGACCTGTCTGAAGAGTAAACATTTTCTTTGTATCTTCCAAGTTTTTAGTCACTTATTATTACATAAAAACAGTTTGTAAAATCCTACACCACTGTACCCAAAGCTCACAAATACATCATACAAGTCTTGTTTAGTGGTCCACAAACTTCGATTTGGCACGTGGTAGAGCGCCACGACAAGGCAAGGAGGTCCCTTAAGACGGAATCTTCTTCTAGCACATAGCCTCTCCAACGCAGAACAAGTTTCTTGAGGAACACACAGTTTTCTGCAAAGTACTCTGCTAGTTTCATTCCAACAAGCTCTGCCTTGCAGCAACATTTTATCTCTACAAACTCGAGTGTTGACAACAAACACTGAGGCACGGCCCAGGCTGTTATTTGTTCTGTAACAATCGAAGGACGAGTCAAGTCCTACAAAATCCATAAGATGAAATGAATAGTTTAACTCAAAAACTCTATCTAGAATTGGTGCAAGTTATTACCAAGACGATGGAGTTTAGATTCGGGCAGCTTTCAAGAAGCGTTGGCAGCATTTCCACGTCTACTAAACAAACTTTTGCTTCCAAACAAGACAGGTCGCAGAACTGAGGCAACGGTGCATCTTTCATGCAGAAATCGATTAACTGCTTACATTAAACCAAAGAAGAGTGAGCAAAATGTCGTTAAATAACACTATATAAGTTGAAACATACCTTCATAATAGTCTCAGAGATGACCAGATCCTTAACTCTCGAGATACATGTGAAGAAACTGCGAGCCACTTGCTGATTTGAGAAGCCAACTCCATCGGAATAATATGACATGTAACGAACGCCACCAAGATTAACCTTAACCGAAGGACTGATGAAACTGCTTATAATTTGACACTTGGATACATCATCACTGAAGTTCAGATACTTGAGTCTAGGGGAATCGATGAAAAGCCCCAAGATCTCTCTATCAAAATAATGAAACAGCATGTGGCCGTCACCAGGTTCGAATCCTAGAGTAAGACTGGTTAGTGTCTGAGAATGTACTCGTAACACCTTTACATTATCATCATCCCTTCTAACGATGTTCAAGTCTTCAAGAACAGGGCAAGAAGAGATAAAGGACTGGAGAAACGCCTCATCTGCATATACGTTTTGTTCTAAACACATAGTCTTAAGACGAGGTAAGGAGACAGACTCAGAACCACCCAGTGATACTCGATGGAGTCTCAAGTAAAGGAGACTCTCACAGAAATAGAGGCTTAAGGGCACCACTTCCAAGTGCTCACGCTTCACAAGAATACACTCAACGTCAAGATGCTTAACTTTACGCGTAGATACAAAATCCATCCAACGCGTGACACAGCTCTGATCATTGTCGTCTTTCCGTATAACAAGCTCAAGCTTGTGCAAGCATGAGTTTTCTTCCCTGTACAGATCTAGAGACTTGTCGACAAAACTTACAAAGGCATTGTAATCTGGGAAGTCGTGAGAGGCTAAACGCAAACTCGGAACCAAGAGCCAGAGACTTTTCCACCTAGTGGACAGAACACTAGTTCTAACAGCTTCTTTTGTCGGAAGACATGAGAGCATCTGAGATATCAAAGAGTCTGGTAAGTTGCTTATCATATCCCTTCTTGAAGGCAGTCCTTGGCATATTCCTTTCTCTTTACTTTCCTCCATGGAAGATAACGCCAGAGAACAGATCATGAGAATCTTGATTAATGAAATGATATGAAGCCTCAAAAAGAGGTCTAAGTCATAGGAGGAGAGAAGAAGTTGAAATCACCTTGATGGGTTTAGGGGTTGTGGGTTGGGAGATCCTGTGGCCAGAGATGGAGATGAAGTCTACGCGGAGACTTTTGCTCAAATCCAAAATGAGAGAGTGTTCATGACTTTTTGGAACACTCATTTGAATGAAAAATGTTGACCATAACAAATAACCATAAAGTTAAATGAAACCATCCATATTAACGAAATTAATGAGCCACAAGTTCCAAACTTCCAACAAAACCATGTTCTTGTTAATGACCAAAGCTCACAAAGACATGACAACATAGTTCAACAAAAACCAAAACACAAGTCCAAACTACACTACAAGTCTTTTTAGCGGTCCACAAACTTCGATTTGACATGCGCTAGACCGCCACGGCAGCGCAAGGAGGTCACTTAAGACGGTATCTTCTTCTAGCTTAGAACGTTCCCAACTCACAACAAGTTTCTTTAGGATAACAGAGTTTTCTGCAAAGCACTTTGCTAGTTCCATCAAAACAAACTCTGCCTCATATCTACTTTATATCTCAACAAACTCGAGAGATGACAACAAACACTGAGGAGGCACGGACGAGAGTGCTATTGGACGCTAGCCGTTGAGATACTTTTGAAAACATTACTGACCATTTGCAGCTTTGATAAGCCACCTTCATCATGAGAAAATGTAATACGAACATCTCCAACAAAGCGGACTTTAACTAAAGAACCCAAACTGCTTATGAATTTACTCGGTGACATTTCATTGTCTAAGTTCAAATACTCAAGCCTAGGGGCATTCAATGAAAAGCGCCAAGCTCTCCCAAATCAAAATAGAAAAAACCATGATCACCACTGCGATCATATTCTAACTTAAAGACTGGTTATTGTCTGAGAACGCACTCGTAGAACTCTCACGTTATCATCCAACCTTCTAACAATGCTCAAATCTTCGAGAAGTGGACAAGACGAGATAAGTAACTCTGGACCCGTGGCACTAGCGTATGTGTTATTCTCTAAACGCATAGTCTCGAGACACGGCAAAGAAACGGAGTCAAACTGACCAACCAACACCCGGTTGAGTCTTAAGTAGAGGAGCGTCTCGCAGACATAGAGGCTTACGGGCGTCACTTCCAAACGCTTACGAGAGACGTAGTGATACTCAACATCGAGATGTTTTAGTTTACGGGTCCTAGCCACGAAGTCTATCCAACGCGTGAGGCAAGGCTTATCGTTCTTGCGTCTCAGGATCTTTAGCGTGAGCTTGTGCAAGCAAGACTTGTCTTCCCTACAGGAATCTAGGAACCTGTCGACGAAACCAGCAAATGCATTGTACTCTGGAAACTCGTGAGAGTTCAAATCCAACTCAGAGATCAGAATCCAGAGACTTTCCCACCTATGGGACAAGACACTGGTTCTGACAGCCTCTTTTGTCGGAAGATAAAAGAGTATCTGAGATATCAAAGAGTCGGGTAATTTGCTTAACATATCTTCTTCTCTTGCAGGACGTTCGTGGTGGCAAATTCGTTTAGCTTTACTCTCCTCCTCCATGAGACCACCCGCTCACAAAACTGAATCTCAGAATCAGAAAGGAGGTTCATCTCTCTTCTCAAGAAAAGCTCCACGGTCACGCTCCCTAGTGATCTTTGCTTCCCCTATGGAGAAGAATCGGTGCTCATTGTTTATTTTATTTTTAACTTAGGATCAGGCCCGGCTCATTAATTATAAGGGCCCTATGCAAGTCTAATTTCTTTAACAACAACTAAAATATATTCGGAAAAAAGGGCCCAAAATTTCTAGAAAATGCCTTAAATTCTTTTAACAAAAATTTCGTAATTTTTTAGACCCTGTGCATAAGCATTTCTTGCACATGGGGAGAGCCGGTCCTGCTTAGGATTAGTATTCTGACTGTTCTCTTCTAGGAATAAACATGACGTCAGAGATATTCATTTGATTCATGTTTTAAGCACGCATCGATCCTAAGTTATAATAAGTCCAAAAAAGTTTGATTTAAGGATAATGAAATTGGGGAAATGTATGGCTGAAGATGACGTGAAGATAATGACGACATAGAAGCTACGTTCAAACTACTTGGTTTAATATAAGCTAATAATGTTATTTATCAAAATGTCTTCTCAATAATTGTCATTGAAGTCGTATTCACATTGATATTTTCAAACGTTCCGAACGTAAAATAATATGACCTGACCCAGAGCTTTACTCAACTTGTACCTTTGTGACCTATTTACCTCAGTGCTACTGTGGTATACCATGAAAATTTCCAATAACAATTATTATAGTAATAGTAATAAACATTTTTTTTGTCATCACTAATAATAAATAAAAAAACATCAAATCAAGATCCAATCGGCAAACTGCTTATAACAAGCATAAAATACATGTGCGCAATGAGTTTCACAGATCTGATCAAAGTCACAAGCGAATAAATATAAATAAAATTATCTAATGGATAAATAACTAAACATTATCCTCCCACAGAAGAATTTAAAATTCTTTCATGTATAGTTCAAAAAGCCTAAACGTTTAGATAGATTTTATTGTAAGAAATTAGGCTTACCTTAACTGGTAGTAAAAACAAAATTTAAGAACACAATTATTTATATAAATTTATAACTAAATAATATTGTAATTAAATTAATTAAGTGTTCACCAAAACAAAAATTTATAATTAAATTAATAAAACATAAAATCAAGGTAAATTAAAGAAATATTTTTTTCTTTTATTAAAAAGCATAACAAACTTACATAATACTAGTTTTTCTATGATTGATCTAACTTTTTGCTTTAAAATTTGATTATAATAGTAAATAATAATATTATATTATTGGATATTTGGTAAGAAATTTTACTAATACTTCGTTTTTACCATTCTAAACATTAATTGCACACTTTCATGAATCAGTACTTCATGACCTGTAACTGATAACAATTTTCGAAAATTGTATAATTGAATTATTTAACTAGAGTGAAAATATACGGAGTAGCATTGTAAAATCTGGAAGGGCACCAGTTTAATATAATCTGATTGTATAATTTGGAGGGTTTGTAGGTATTTACATAATTAAAATATTCTTAAAAGACAATATATCTGTTAAATATATTTTATAATTTTATTTCCTTAAAATAAAACTATTAAAAATGTTTTTAAGATTAACCATTTACTAGAAGTCTTACTACCTAATTTCTTTTAAAAGATACTGTATTAATTACTGGATAATATCATTAGCTAGCCAACGAGGGGTTTCCATGCCGACTTTTTGTTGTTGTTGTTGTTGTTTCTGACGTCATCGTCCTGAAGTCAGCACCTACTACGTCATGTGTTGCCAAATGCGACGGAAACAGCCACTTGCCTTCACACATGACAAACCATTAAGTATTCTAGCAGACTACTAATAAGACTAGTGTAATCAAAATGAAAAATTATATAAAACAAAATTGTTTTCTATTACATGACAGATCATTTGCTAAAGTCAACACCTAATTTTCCTTTACTCTCACAATGGGTGGTTGTTAAAAAAAAACATAAATCTCTACTTTTATTTACATTAAAAAGTTAAAATACACCCTAGTGTATATACATGGCTTGATTAGGAATACAAAACTTGGTCTATAATTGGTAAAGTCAATTTGATTCTATTGGAAATATGGTTAAACTATAACATGTTGTAATTTCCTAATACTTTCTAATCAATATTTTTTGTTTCCTTTCCCTCATCTGGTAATATGTGAGCACCACTTGGCATTTACCCTATATATGATCTCCCTATCCATTCAAAATGTATAGCATAGAGAAGAGACTTGAGAAAGAAAACGGCTAAAACAAGCACACTCTACTCTATGAATACCTCCCACGAAAAGGCGGTACAGGCTATCCTTTATGGCCATAGCTGTGCCAAGCGGTTGAAGCTGCAGCTTGACCATCCAATGGCTGATGAAAGATCGGTTTCAAACTATGATCTTGCTAAATCGATCGTCCATTGTTTTTCTAGTGCCATCTCAATCTTTTCTGATAAACCAAAATCCGAGGATAATTTATTTTCTGATTTATCTTCAAGGGATTCTTCCTCTTCTTCTCCTCCTCTTCTTCCCCAGAGGAGCCACTCCAAGAAAAGGTATTAATAGTTAACATCGTCTAACCCTCGAATGTTTCCTTGCTTACAAATTTTTTGTTCAAATAAAACTAGTTTCTTATATTTTGTTTAAAATTTTCCTTTTTTATATAAACTCAATGACATCATATAGATTAAGGTGTGAATTAGCTAAGATATGTGATATTTGATGATTTGTATGCTAATTTCTTTTATACCACCATATTTTTCAGAAAGAATAATGATACATATTCAAGTGAAAATTGGAGTCACGATTCACCGGATCCGAACTACTACGACGGGTTTCTTTGGAGGAAATACGGCCAAAAGACTATTAAAGAATCTAAACACCAAAGGTAATCACAAATAGTCTAATCATATTTGTTTTAATTATTGTAATCACATTTCATTTCGATCACTGATACTAATTAGTTATGCATTAATGTTAATACAGGAGTTACTATAGATGTTCTTACAACATAGATCATGCCTGTGGAGCAAGAAAGCATGAACAGAAGATCAAAGACAGTCCTCCGGTTTACCGAACCACTTACTTTGGTCACCACACTTGCAATATCAACCAAAACCAAGATGCCGATTTTACTACCATTGGAGATCCAGTAGATAATTTGGAAAATGCCCGAATGATCCGGTTCGGACAAGATCTCAATCAGGAGACGAGCTGTTTATCTGTATCGGTTAAGCATGAAGAAGGTATCATCAAAGAGGAAACTATGGGTCAGTACCGTGGGACAACCGGTAATGATAAAGATTGTCAAAATGTGATTAAAGAGAATCATCAGTCATCACCATCAGGTTCTTCTACTCCTCCGTCGTCATCTGGCAGTGAAATTGACATGTTTGATTCAGATCTGCTAGTGGAAGACTTAGATTTGTGGGATCGTTATGATCTGTATGACTTTGGACTGCGTTAGATTTTTCAGCTAAGAATGTTAAAGATATATTTTCCTTTTTACGAGAGTAATATTTCAGGATTGCGAGTATTTATGTTATCGAATTGTTATTGACTTTCTGTCGAGCATAAGTAAAATATTTGAATGAAGTTTGTAAAAAAATCATTTGCTAGAGAAAATGTAATAGTAACAACGTTGGGTGTAAGCTCGGTTAAGCTTCGGTTTATGAAATAGTTGGAACTCTTTTCTCCGACCGCTTTGCTTGATTAAAATGAGTAATTCTTAGGTTCATCACCATTTCAGTTATTTTATATTCGATATCTTTTAAAAATGAAAACAAAATATTTTTAAGTTATGTTATATTTTTAAAATTAAAGCTACAAATAAATTAAAATAGTAATAGTTACAAAAGTTCTTTTAAAAATATATTTTTAACACCCCCAACAAAAAACTAAACCATAACCCCAAAATCATAAATCCTAAATTTTTGGGTAAATCTTAAACTTTAAATCAAAAATACTAAACAATAAATCTGAAAAAAACACTAAACCCTTAATCATAACTTCTAAACCCTAAATTAAGCTCTGCAATTTCTAAAAATAAATAAACCCTAGGGTTTATGATTTACCCAAAGGTTTATGATTTACCCAAGGATTTATGATTTACCCAAAGGTTTAGGATTTATGGTTTAGTGTTCTGCTGATAGTGTTAAAAATATTTAAAAGGATTTTTTTTAACTACTAATATTTATTTTTACTTTTTTTTCTAAAAACATAATATAAATTAATCATATTTTTTTTTTTTAAATACTAAATATGATATAACTAAATCTTATTAGAATAATTCGATTAAAATAAACTTCCAGCATGTCACAATCCTTTATTCCTTTTTAAGTGATCATATATATTTATTTAGAAAGATGCTCTCTAGATCCAACGATTATGCTTTTGCATATTTTTCTACTTCTGCATACGTAAGGAGAAATCAGATGTTTTCCTCCACCATGTTCATTAAAAAATTTTAAATTTAAATTATTTTTTTAACAGATAAATTTAAATTATATTTAAAAATAAAATTTAATTAATATTTTATATTTTCTTTTTTTTAATCAATATTTTAATATAAATTTGATTTAATTAAATATATAAATTAAGATACAATTAATTTATTTATTTTAAATTATATTTAAGAATATGCATATATTTAAAATTATAATCTCAGATAGATTTTTCTATCTATTTATTTTAAATAAATATATTAAATAAATTTGCATCAAATTGCATAATTATCAAAATTAAAATTAAACAGTATTTATAAAAACTTTATATATATAAGAAACAAATGATTTTATGATTAAAATTTTATAATTTTCTAAAAAAATTGTATCCATTTTGAAAATTTTAATAATAAAATTGTATAATTTAAAATATATAATTAAATGATATTTCAAAAATTTTAATGTCATATTTGGATATATTTATTTTAATGATGATGTATGAGTTATTACTATATTCTAGAAAAATTTCGAAAAATATAAATCAACATTAAATGTAATATATGAGTTATTACCCTATTTTGAAAAGTTTACCAAAATATAAATTAGCATTAGATATAAATTATAATTGTTCATTTCATATTAACCTATAAGTCATGTCATCAAATTTTAGTAGCTATGTCATATTATTTTTGTGAAAATGATTATAGAGAGGACATGTGGCAAAATCACTTCTTAAATAATGTATAGGGGATTAGACTAGCTAGACAATAGTCACAATACACTTTAGAAATTAGATAAAATAACAACTTGACTAATTATAAAAACAAATTTTATCCTAAAGGAAAGAGAGATGTGACTTGGATCTTCTTATGTTGTCTTTGTGTTGTTGCTATTGAATCTGTTGGGAAGCATATTCCAATGGCCTTCTTGGAGAGAGTTAAAGAGGAATTCAGTAAGAGATATGGTGGTGGAAAGGCTACCACTGTCAACCTAACAGCTTGAACAGAGAGTTTGGGTACTTTGACTCTCTCTACCATCAAATTAAGAAGATTAGACTCATATATCCATGTCAATCTCAGAATTCTTCCATTGAGATTTCTGGTACTTCGTGTGTCTTGTTGTGACTGGTGATGTTCTGCTTCTGCTACCTGACTGAAGTTTCTTCTTGTTTTCTTGAAGCAAACAATGCAATTCATTCAAGACAAAACCAGCGGAAGAAAGGCCAGAAGGAAGCTGTTCATGGATCTTAGTGACTCTGAATGCTGATAAGGTAGTAAATCTCTCACTGTTTCACATTTTTTGTGGTTCTTCTTGTTCTGATTCTTCTGCCTCTTTCTCTCCTTCCTTGTTTGAGCTCTAATTGTTCATGCTTTGTGTTGATGGTAGAAGAAGGAAGATAGATGAGACAGAGAGAAGACATAGACACGATAGATGAATTTGGTGATGTTCAGGGATTGATGAAGCAGTTGACGAAATTCAAGAGGTATCTCTTGGCCAAATTACTAAGTTCAAATTCAAGTTTTTGCTCTCTTATTGTGTGTCTGTGTATTTTGTTAGGCCAGGCGTTGTGCGGTGGAGATGCGAGTCAATGGTGTTGTGCGGCAATAGGAGATAGAACTTTAGGTTCAGACATTTTAGGTGTAGGTTTAACTTCTCCAAAAATCTGGTTTAGTTTGATTTACATAAAACTAGTCTTTCTCATATAAAGACTCTTTTTGTTGATCATTCGTGTGGTCCTCCAAATGGTGCACGAGCTCCTTCTCCTGTGAGAAATCCACTGCTTGGTGGATTGCCAAAAGCTGGAGGTTATCCTCCTTTAGGCGTACACGGGGTAAGCTAAGTCTCTTATCCTTTTCTTTAAACTTGCATATTTCTTCTGAGGCCAAGTGTTTGAATATCTCTATCTCTCCAGCCATTTCAACCAACGGCCTCACCTCCTCTTGCTGGTTGGATGTCTAGTCCCTTCTCTGTCCCACATCCAGCTGTTTTGTTCTTTTTCGAAACCACCAAGACACGTGATGGAATCACCACTAATGGTAAATCTTTTTTTTTTTTAATCTTAATATCACAGAATATAGTTTCAGAGATCATGATGCTCTGAAAATTCATAATTGCTTTGTTCTTTTTCTAAACTAGAATAATTCACAAGCAGTGGGGAGGAGGAGAAGAACGCTCCGGAGTTGCCTAAGATTGACGTCGACTGAGCTTTAGCTTTAGATTTAGGTTTAACTTTGGTTTAGTTTTGGTTTATGTTTTTGGTTTAGATTATTTTGTAAACAATTTCAATATATAAATTTAATATATTTATATCTGTATTTTTATATTTTATATTTTCAAAATATTTTTATTTATATATATATTTTTTTAATAATGCTATTATAGCAATTATTATCCGCTATTATAAGTTATATAATTGCATAACTAATAAACGCTATCAAACAAATATTTTAACATTGCATACAAAAAACGTTATCTAAAGTGCCCGAAAAAAGATTGTGGGGAAGATACAGCGTTCGCTATAACGCTGTGATATCCTGCAATAGTGTTTTCCTCATGCTATATATGAGACGTTTTCTTGTAGTGTTTTGTTGTTGAATGCATAGAGGAGATAAGAGAGATCTCATTGGTTATGGATGAGTTCTCAACCAATGCGGAAATGCATGTGAAGCTTACTTCCAAAGAAGGAGCAAGGGGTGAAGAGTCTAAGGAGAATCAAGTGATTCACATTGAAGAATCTCCCAAAGAGATGCAACAAGAAGACTCTCCTATGGACAAACCCTTTGACTACTATTTTGATATACTCTCTACCAAAAGAACTCATTTGTTGATGATCCAAGGAAGGTATCCTTTGAGGAGATTAGGATGAATGAGTTTAGGGTTTGGTTCTATGATGAGACCCTGGTGATCCGGTTTGGCAAGAAGGTCTTCACTACATGGGTAAAGAGCTTAGACACATTCAACCTTCACTAGCCAAAGGAAGGAAGGTCAAGCTAGAGACTTAAAACAAGCTCATTTGGGAGGAAGTCCCATGGCTATCTTTGTACATATCAGTAGGATTTTCGTTTTAAAGACCCTTGGGTTGAGGAGGAAGGTGACCAGACATTGCTCCCTAGACACCAATGCCTCTTCCCACGCTCTATATGAGGTACTCCTTCACCCTAACCTTGTACATACTAGTTATTCTTTGCATATATTTTTCCTTTAGGTATCTCTCTCTCACTCACACAGAGACTGTGTGATTAAAGTGTGGGGGAGGTACCAAGTATTTGATCATGTTTGCTTTGATGATTTTGAGTCTCATGCATTGCATTGTACATACATTTATGCATAGAAAAGCCATAGAAATTTGAAAAATTTGAAAATTACAAAAAGAATCATATAGTTGCATCACTTGCATTCTTAAGATTGAGTCTAGAAGCATATAGCTGCATTCATGCATTGGAAGCAAACCTTGTAAAGAACACTTGTCTTGCACTGAAATTGACACCCTAGCTAAACATATCAAGTAGCTTAAGCATCTCTTGAAAGCCTTGCATGCTTCGAGCCTTAAAAATTCTTCTTGAAACATGTTTGCTTGCTTGATATTAGCATTGTTCTTGAGACCAGCTCCAACATGAACTTAGACTTGAATGAACTTAATCTCTCTTGCATATGGGCACTTGCATACTTAGTCATGGATCTCATACACATTTGGGTTATCTTTTTCTATTGTACCACTCTTCATTAACCCAAATGACACTTCCATACCCTTGAACCCTAGCCATTCCTTGAGACCAATCATTGATTTGCATGAGTGAGGTCATGTGCAAAATCTTGAGAGTATCGGAGGCGACATAGATTTATTCTCATCTCTTGCTAGCTTAAGTTTGAGCTAGCTTTTCGGGTGGTGAGTGGGTTTTGTGATTTAAATTTTGATATCTTGGGTTTGGAATGTGAGAAGGTTGAGAAAGATGAGCAAGAAAGTATAAAAGGCAAAGAAAAACCCTAGGGACCAAGAGAAAGAAAGAAAGCTCTAGATTATGCCATTTGAGACCTTCCCCCTATAATAAAAAAGGAAAAGAAAAGAAAAGAAAAATTTCAAAAAGATAGTGGGGAAGGGCAAAGAAAAAGAGTAGAGCCAAGTAGTGTGAAAAGAAGGTCCCTAGTTGGTTGATTCAAAAGGAAAAGAGAGTTGTTCATTGGGTGAGTGATGTGAGAAAGTTTTATTTTGGGTTATGGGATGATGTAAAAGGGGGATAGACCTTGTAATCACTTAGGAAAATGGTAGAATGATGAGAATGGATCAATGTATGCATGAATTGCTTTTAATCTAAGATAAATTTTGCATAATGATCAAGCTCCTTGTTCTTGAGTGATAACCACCTTAAAATGATGCATTTGAACCCTCCTCTTCATTCACATTAGACCATTTACTTGCCTAGCCAAATGATTGACATCACTTTCCCATTTGTAAGAATTCACCTTGTGTGTGTGTGTTGTGAATCAATGTGAGGGCTGGTTAAGAGAGCATGTTGGTTGATAGGCATTGCATTTTGTGTAGAGGCATAAGAGTATTGATAGGCCTAGAGAAGCTAGAGTATAATAAGAGAGTGTGCTCATGCTATTTGCTATGTTTTTTTAGGATGTCAAGTTGAGTGCATTGAGTGTTTCTTTTGGTTATAAGCTCCCATCTTTGTATCTTTCTTCCTTGAGTTTTTGGAAAGTTTACTTGAGGACAAGTAAATTACTAGTGTGGGGGAGTTGATATCTTTCATATTTACATGATTTTAACTACTCATTCTTGTGCATTTTGATCATGTAGATTAGGTATTAGGCATATTTAGGTCCATTTTGCATTCACATGTCTTTATTAGGTGTTGGAGAGTGCTATGGAATTATTGGAGATATTTGTGAGCATTGTGATCCAAAAAGGTGTGAAAGATGAGCATGTATGGAAGCCTTAGAGAAATCTTCTTTTGCTAAGATTTTGTGGAGTTATAGAAAATTGAGTTAGCTTCCAGTGGAAGTGGTTTCAAATCATTTGGAGCTATATTGGAGGAGTTATGATCGATTCACTGGAGGTATATCAGTCCCACCCGGGTAGGCATACCCGGGCTTGACCACCCGCACGTCTTGGACCTCCCGGGCCCGACTACCCGACCACCAGTATCCGCACGGTCGAGAAACCCGACCAGACCACCCGGGTTGGGCGAAAAAGACCTCTTCCCGGGTCAAATTTCGCCCTGGTCGAGATTCTTCATTTTTCAAGGGCTTTTTGATCTTTTTCTTTGTTATTTTAAGGGTTTCCAAGATTCATGTAAATACTCTTGTATCCCCAAAGTGAGACTTATCTCTTTTTCTCTCTACAGAACATATTTTGGATCTTGAAGAAAGTTTGGATCTTGGATCCTTTTCATCTTATTTTCTTTGTGTTTGTGTGATTATCTTTCTCTCTAATAATGTTAACCTTGAATCATCCTTGGTTTTTGGGTTATCCATGTCTATTAGTGAGTAGACAAATCTAGGATTCATGGCTAGGGTGATTAAGGGTGATTAGTGAAGATATAGGGTGTTTAGTGTTCGATCTACTTATTTCCGTGCTTGTTGAGGGTTCTCAATGCCATTTTAGTCTTGATCATACTAAAATGGATCCTTAGGCATTTTCTGCCCACAAGGTGTATGATGAAATGCTTGAACCAACTCTTCAATGCTTTTAGCTTCCTTTACCAAAGGGATTTTATGTAAAGGTGCTAGGATTGCTATTAGACTTGTTCTCCATGATTGCTTTAGTAATATTCAACCAGAGGGATTTGATGCTTGAGTTGTTTTAGCAAATGAACATTCATCTAGGGATAGAGCTTGTTTAGTAATGTGTCTAGGCATAAGGAAACTATTTGATTGCTTGTTTTGTACCTCTAGATTGGATCTACATCACCCAAGATCAAATGCCGAGCCCCATGAGTCCTCTTGCTTCATATTGAGAAAGAAAGATCATTACTTTATTGCATTTTAGCTTAGTTCTTAGTTTAAAACCATTCCACTTAATGATTGCACTTAGATTAAGCATAGACTTTCATTCCTTTTGTTTCAAGATCACCTAGGATTGGTTTGACATCTCATACACTTTAACATTTGGTTAAGGACTCTTGAAAAGTCCTAGCATCAAAGACACGCACAAAAACCCTAGAGAGAGAACTAGCTATACTTCGACCTCTTCAAGCTCGCTTTAGATCTATTCTCATTTCGATCTCATTTGAAGTTCTCGATCTCGTTTCTTTATTGTAATCAACCTTCACAAATCAATAAAAGTCCATTTTGTCAACCGGAATCTGATTAAATCGTTGTGTTCTAAGGAAGTCGTTGCCTACATCCTTTTTCTCCCTAATTTAATATCTCAAACACTACAAAATTCTTAGTGTAGATTTTAGGATCTACAATAACCTAAATAAATTGCATACATGTCATACCTGAGATAATACCTGAATCTAGCTGATTTCCCAGCTATTACCAACATCAGTTCAAACCAATCGAACAACTACCTTGTTCACCACTTCATTTACTGCTTAAAACTTGTTTGTCTAGCTTTATTTCGAAGACTATAAAATCTATTGTATAATCCTAGAGTCTCTGAAGATTCGATCCCTAAGTACTACAACTGAACCTCTTATTTGAGAGAGTAATTCACTCCTTACGTATTTTAAATGATATCAATAAGATCTAATGGTGATCAAAGCTCCTCGGGAACAACGCCAAATTTGATACGTGCTCAAATTACCCTAGGAGCAACTATTATTCTCATCAAAAGAGGTTAAGTTGTAGTACTTCGAGATCAAATCCACAGAGATCTAGGCCACAATCTATCAACTTTTGCTTGTAAGATATATTAGAACTCAAATGGGAGTACAATCTATCAACTTTGGTTTGTTTAGATTTTCTAACATCTAGATCTTGGAACTCAAGTTTCGTTGTTGATCACAAGAAAGTGTCGATCGATTATTCTATAGGAATATCGATCGATACACCTTTCGAAACTTCGATCGATCAATCTATAGGATTGTTGATTGATGCTCTTCTAACAAGCCTTAAGATCGCGTTGAACTGTGTTCACTAGGGTTCCTAAATAAACTTTCGTTTGTTTCTAGCAATCCAAACTGAGATAGGTTGGTTTCAAAGAAAAGACCAAGCTTTCACTTGTGCCTAATGATTCTAAGATCAGGGTTCTAGTTAGCTACTCTAGGACACAAGCAGTAAGAATAACCTATTGATGAATATCACAATTTAGCAATTCTATATTTGGGATTAATCCTTCATAACCTATTTGAACCCTAAACCTTACAGGTGAATTACTCAGACATGGCTAAGCAAATCATAACAAGGAATACTGAAAAATGCATAGATAGATAGATAAATAATGAAGCTCTAATAACAAGCTCCGAATGAGTCTTGGATCTTCTCTCCAAATCCACTAAAAACCTTAGAAACTAGTGCTGTGAAAAGTATGAAAATAATAGAAAGAGTGTGTTGCCTAGAACAATGGCAGAGCACATAAATATTAGGTTAAAACTAGTCAAACAATCTTGTAATTAAGTGATGTCTTGGGCTTCAAGTCGGCTGGACCAAATCGAGCTTCTCTTCGAGTTTCTCTGTCGATCGATGGCACAGAGTATGCATCGATCGATTATTGACTCTGAATGTCGACCTTTGGTCTGGTTCGATGGTCAGGTATGGTGAAATCTCATTTTTGCTTCAAAATGCACCAAAATCATCATTTTATTCCAAAACACTTCTGAACCTGTAAATATGCTAAAAAGATTCCAAAAAATAATAAATCTATCCTAAAACATTAATATACCATGAGTAAAAATGGGTAAAATCCATGGTACATCAATCCCATGAGGACTTGGGCATTTATGATGGTTTGTCTCAAAGACTGCTCCCTTCACTTCCTCCATTGTAACTTCTTGTAGGAGCTCTACATTCTCGTTCCGAGAGACCTTTGGGGGAATGTCTTCCCACTCATGCAACTGTATGCCAACATCCTATGATGCAAAGAGAGACTTGAAGTAATCCTCATCCACTCTTCCAAGGTCGTTTTCCTCGAACCACTCCTTCCCCTCAATTCAAACCATCCAGAAAATTCATGATTGAGCTGTGATCTGAGAAGCCTTTCTAGAGGTATCGCGCTTATTCCTGCGGGAAGAGATCCAACCAGGCTTTATTTTCCATTGACCTATCTAGCATGCATTGTATGAGATCGTTGTTTCAGATTCTATGCCAGGAGAGTCAGTAGCCTTTATTTTGAATTTCCCAACGACCACAGTCGCCAAGCATTTGACTGAACTCCGAAATGTCTTCATTTATCCTTAGCGCACATCCCAACTTCTCTGTTTTATCTACAATCTCGTTGAAGTCTCCGGTCAGGAACCATGGCTCTTTCATGATAATTCCAATCATGTTCAGCCTTTCCTAAACTCCATTTCTGTTTCCCTTTACTGGCTCGCTATAGACTCCAGTCAAGAAGAAATTTTTGTTCTTGCAGGTCTCTGTGAGATCCATTATCCTTCTATTAGCATAATAGAGTTTGATCTTACATGATTCCTTCCATAGTACAACCAAGCCTCCACTTTTTCCAACAGTTTCTACAGTCTGTAAATCATGGAACCAAAGTTTCATCATCACATCTTCCAGGTACGACCTTCTGTTTTTGTCTCGCTGATGAATATTATATCAGGAGAATACACCCGGTGTATTACCTGTAGTTAACGAATTGTAGGGGTATTACCCAACTACTGACAGTTCCAACTCAATATTCTCATATCTGAGTTGAAGGGTTTGTATCAACCATCAATCCTTCTTCAACATTTTTTCCGCTTCCTAACACCATCCGCTGTGAAGAACGGTTAGGAGCATTGGCTTACACAGAGGCAAAATGATGTTTTTCACCTGAGCTTCTACTTCCTGAGCCCTTTCCATTTGAGCCTAGCCTCTCAAAAACAGATGGAGTCGCATCCTCAATCACTTCTCCAACTTTTGCTTTCTTCAGAATTCTCTCATCGCTTCTGCTAAGACGCCTCCTTCTATTTTCAATAGGCTCTTCGTCTCCAGGTCTCCGTTCCAAAGAGGGGCTCAACTCTTGACCCCTTAGTCTCTCAAACACCGAGGAGTTTGATCTGTCTTCCTTCCTCTGGTTCCCTGATGATTGTCTTGAGTGGGGATAATTATCTTTTTGTCCACCTAATCGATTGAAAACCGATGGTGAGTCTTGGTTTGCACCCGAAGATGTGTCCGTACCCATCTTCCCTTTAGAGCCACTCCTAATCCTGGGATGAGAAAACGACTCCTCAGTGCTTCTTGAACCTCCAAGTCCGACTCCTCAGTGCTTTTGGTTTAATGTGTTCTTTAATTATTTGTATACTGATTTTAATTAATAAATAAAATTTAATTTTTAATATTAATTAATTTTTTATTTAATTTTGAATTATTTAACTATGAATTATGTTTTGTTTAATTATGTTTAAAGTCTAGCTATATGTAAAATTAAATTATTGAGCTTTAATAACATTTGTATTACGTTATTATATATATTAACAATTGCATATAAATTATAGCTATTGTTTTTATTTAATTATAGCATCTGAAAGTTCCACTATCAATATTGTCTGACCTATGATAACGGTGCTGTCAGCGCGTTTTATAAAACACTATTATATCAAAAATGTTAGCAAAACAGAGGCTAAAAATAAATTAATCCCTAGAGATTATTTAAGAAGTGACTGCCACATGTTTTCTCAACAACCACTTTCACAAAAAAAAAAATGACATGGCTACTAAAATTGATGAAATGACTTATGACTAAATATGACATGAAAAATTACATTTGATGTTGATTTATATTTTTGGTAAACTTTTTAGAATGTGGTATTAACTCATACATTTCATAGAATGTTGATTTATCTTTTTGGTAAACTTTTTAGAATTAGTAATAACAAAGACTTCATTAATAAAATAAATATATTCATATAGGACATTACAAATTTATAAATATTATTTAATTATATTTTTATAATTATAAATTTTATTTACTAAAATTTTCAAAACTTTATACAAGTTTTTAAAATATTAAAAATTAGTTGTAAAATCACTAGCTCTTTATATATCTATAGACTATAAATTTTACAAATACTTTTGGTTTTAATTTTGATAATTATACAATTTTATGACAATTTATTATAATTTTATACAAGTTGATTTAATATATTTAACCAAAAGAAATAGATATAAAACCTATCTCAGACTAAAATTTTAAATACATACAAATATATTCTTAAGTATAATTTAAAATAAATTAAATTATTTTATCTTAATTTTTATGTTTATTTAAATCAAATTTATATTAACATATTCATAAGAAAATAATAAAGTCTATAAAACTAATATAATTATATTTTTAAATATAATTTAAATTTAAAAAGTTCTTGCTACACATGGTGTAGGAGAACACCTAGTATAAATTAAATATGTACATGGGCTTCTTTGAAAATAAATAAACTTCTGGGCCCCAACCGCGGCGATCGACGCCAAGGCAGCGTCAGTCGACACCCATTTTTTATCTAGACTCCAATAACTTCATATCTTTAGATTTCTTCACTCTAAGCTCCAAAATGCTCTATAATCACCAAAATGCTCCAAAACGTACCTTAACCTGAAAACACTCTAAAATAGACTCATAATGCATAATAAAGACTCTAAAAATGTATACGATGACCTAAATGGGTAAATTACATGGTATATCAATCTGACTCGGAAACTCGACATTTAAGCTTCTCCCTCAGCTTGGGGTGGGCTTTGACCTCCGTGAGGCCATTGTTCCTTGTTGGCTTGATGGGAATTCATTTGGGGTTTCCTACATTTGGGGTTAAGATCTCGTACCAGTTTGGAGCAGGGTGAAACCCCGGTTTAAAATAGCCCCAGAGTCTAGTGTGTCTTAATTCTCCTTCAGAATCATTTTTTGATGATAGCTGCAATGGGGAGACTTCTTTAGCGGGTTCGTCTGAAAACCTGGTTTCTCTTCTTATCCGGTGTGTTATACCTGGAAATATTTTAGCACAAAGGAATCTATATCTGATTGAAGGAAAGATATAAGATTTTCCTCCGTAATCGATTTCTCTTTCCCTACATCTTCAAGGATTCCTGGTCTGCTCCTCTGGGGTACTTTACTATGTATGAATCGTTTTTGCACGAGTGTCATTTATGGTTTTCTTTCTTAGCACTTCATAAAAATGTCCTAAATTGAACTACTTGAATTTTCTGACACTTTTGAATCCTTTTAAAGAGAAATTTACTTTGGATATGATTGCCTTATGCAACTCCACAACCTTCTGATAAATTTTTTAATTTTGGCCTAAGTAAGTTGAGAACACACATTGTTTAAAATATTTGTTTTGATACTTACTAGAAACTATGCTTCATTAACTTCAAAATATCATGCTTGTTAAAAAAATCAAGATAAATAAGATGAATGAAAACTGAGAACTAAAAAAGGCATAAAAAGCTAGAAAACAACCTTCACAAAATATGGCGATTTAATAAACAGCCTTTGATCCGACAGGATTGTCATAGATTTATTTGTTGTTTGGTTGATCATTGGTTTTATTTAGTGTGTAAAAACTGAGATTAACAGACTAATACACAAATAGTTGTATTTATGTACATTTTTAAAACGTTTATGTGTTTTGTGCTCTGCAACTTGACTTTTCCACTCTTTTTAACACGATCCTAGGATGGGTCCGGAACTGGGAAGAGAGAACAAGGGATAATCCTTGCGAGAATGAATCAGGACACTCAAATCCTCCAAGGCTTATGGGATGAATGCTGACACAAGAAGCTGCGGAAAAGCTTCCTGATACTCCTAGGCAACTGATCCGGATATGACACACCAAATAAGAAGCCCTTAAATCTGGATATTACACACCAGAATTCTCATACAAACTCGATAGAAAAGTAAAAGAAAGGAACAAGTTTTAGACTGAAAATATGATGGTTTATTACTCAATTTCGTGCACAATATATAGGAGAGAAGGCTGTACATGCACAACATCTCAAAAATACAAGGAGTAAAAAACAAGGCTCCTTGTTGGGGTCAAAATCGGTCACGACAGAATCAATGACTGAAAGTCTCTGGAATGTATTTCTTGAAACAAAAAGTCTCTTATAATTTGAAAAGAAGTTATACGAGATTTTCTCAAATTAGAATATCCACTCTCTAGTGGGGTCGAAAACGGTTATCTCGAAATCAACGGCTAGGATTATTTTTTACTTATGGGTTCTTCGTGAAACACTTCTTGAAAGTAAGATCGGAAGACTACGGCGTCTTGGCGTCACGAGAGTCCCAGGAAAGATCGGTCCGCTCGCCCAAGGACATCAAGATTCGATCACCACAAAAACCCTAAACACAAAAGAATCTGCCTCGAAACTTCGAAGAGGTAGTTCTCTCAAACCGTGAGGAACCAGAAAACGATCAAGATATCAAATCGAAGCCCTCGCCGAGATCTTCAAAACGCCCATGCTGGCACGGACACCTGGCGCCGGCGTACCCGACCTGGCGCCGGCGGCACGCGTCCGCAGCGGCCTGGCGCCGGCGGCACCCGCCTGGCGCCGGCGCATCGCCACGCGAGCGGCCTGGCGCCGGCAACTCGCCTGGCGCTGGCGGCACAGCGTCACGCAGGCGGCCTGGCGCGGCACCCGCCTGGCGCGGCAGCGTCCGCAAGCCGGCCTGGCGCCGGCAAGCCCCATGGCGCCGGTCGATGGCCCTCGTCCTGGTCTCGGTCCCATCATGCTCGGTGTGATCCCATCTTGGCTTGTTTGGATCGATCCTCGTGAGTTTGGTACTATCACGGCTACGGAATGAACATCATTCGATTCGGTTGGAATCGTCCTCGATGTTTTACGACAAAACTAGAAGGATTGGATTTCGTAGAAGATATCGTATAAAACAAAGATCGATTAACTTGAACATCGATTCTTTAGGCTATACGGTTTATTTTAGAAAGATAATCTTTTCGAGAAATCGTATAAAATGTTCAACGACTTAAGACAAGTCCACAGACTTACTTCGATTTTAAGAATTCAGGCCCAATCATGCTGTGACGGTTTATCCGATTTCCCGAACATCGGATAAACATCAAGTCACCGAAAAATAGGAAAACTTCGGGGATAATTACGAAGATCGCCGAAAATGGAATACTTCTGAAGAGATAAACTTGGGCCCAAAGGCGAGGTCCATCATCCTAAGGCAAACCGACCTAGGAGTGAGTATATAAGGAGAGCAAGAGCGAGCAGAGGGACATCCAAAATCCTAGAATCTAGACTTAGAGAACTCCTGCTAGCTTAGAGAACTTAGAACTTAGGCGGTTAGGCCAGCGAGGCAGGACTTTGAGCGTCGGCGCCTCTTGTTCTAGTTTTATCTTCTCCGAGACCCTGTTCCTCGGAAGGATCTAACAATTCTTACTCAGAGCTCCGCACATAGAAACCCTAGGCATTACCTTCGACATGCCCGTTTCTATGACCAACGCTCATACTAGGCGAACCAGGCCCGACGCCTGGCGCCTCCTGCTCCCAAATCTCCGCTCCTCTCGGAAGGATCGGACAATTCTTTTACTTCAGAGCTCCGCACATAGAAACCCTAGGCGTTATCTTCGACATGCCTGTTTCTATGACAAACGCTCATACTAGACGAACCCGCCCAGACGGTTTGATCTCTTGTTCAACTCTTTCTAAACTGAACTACGTCGACTTGATCCTCGAAAGGGGTACGTAGGCAGCCTTTCTTAAGGTCCAGTCCCAAATCTTAACAAAACCTTTTCCGCATTTATTCGGTCACTTGTCGTTGGCTGTCGCAGAGAATCCGGACCTTCAGGGAAAGTCGGGTTAACTTGGCTTTCCTCCGCAATCTTATTCATTAAAATCGACAGTGCGAATTTCGGTTCCCACACTCCTCTAGGAAAGACACAAAGACCAACTCAAAAATAGAAACAAAGACAGATGTTTGACTCAAAAACTTAGATAAAAATATAACATAAGGTCTTCATGTGGACAGACCAAGATCAATCATCTAGGATGTAGGAGAAGCAGACTTGTGGCCTCGTTAAAAACCTTCCTTTGGAAAACCAGTAGGACAAAACCAAAGGTTAGGAAAAGAGCACACACAAGCTACTTGCCTCGATGATGATCAGCTTGAAGGTGGAGTAGCTTAAATGATGGTTAAGGTGTCTTGGGTGATCAAGCTTCGGCCAAGACCAATGTATTCTTCTTGTTTCCAAGGATTCTTCAATGTTGCATCCTCAGCTACAAGCTCTTCATGATCAGGCTCATGATTCCATTCCCTTGTGCTATCCAGAATCATATCATTCCCTCCCTTTTGAAAAATATTTGTCCTCAAATCTGTTTTACCTGCAATAGAGGGGACCAAATCAGTAACAGTGAAATTTAAAACCAGGTTACGCTTACCTTGCAAGCCTTTTTGATGGGTGTTGGACCCAAAAGTGACCACAAAATAGATGGGCCGAAAGCCCATTCCCATTAATAAAGACGAGCTCGACTAGAACAGGATCGGGCAAGGAATCCGAAGTATATGGGATGGGCTGAAGTAAGGGATCGACTGGACCTGGCCCACCACGAAAGGATTGAAGACCTAGTCTCAGTGACCTCGAAGATCTAGCAACAAACTCCAGAGATCGAGGAAGAAGTTAAGGAGATCATGGAGTCAAAACAGTATAAGAAAGAAGCCAAGCTAAAGGAGATGACACATGCAAGAAACCCTTGATAGAGAACTAGCTACACATCGACCTCTTCAAGCTCGTTTTAGATCTATTTTTATTTCGATCTCAATTTTAGTTCTCGATCTCAATTCTTTATTGTATTCAATCTTCACAAATCAATAAAAGTCCATTTTCATCAACCAGAATCTGTTTAATCGTTGTGTTCTAAAGATATCATTGCCTACATCATTTTTCTCCCTAGTTTAACATCTCAAACACTGCAAAATACTTATTGTAGATTTTTGGATCTACAATGGGCATTGTTTCTGACTGGTTCGGATATATAGAAGGCATTGATCCATTTTATTCCTGATTCATTACTCAGACCTAATACATTAAAACAAAGCAAGTTAGCACATGAAAATTTATCAAAGAGAAATAATCTTATCCCAAATTTGTTTCTGCTCGGTTTTGGCTTGTATGCTGCATCTGGAGGTGCTTCTTTAATGAGGACAAAGCAAGTGATGCCCTGATGTCTCTCCTGGTTCAAATCAGGGTGCTTGAACCGCTTGTCTTCCTCATGCTTGTTTTTTACCCTTGTATGCTTCCAAGCTTCCTTATAATCTGCACATGGCTCTTTTGACAAAAACAAGTGCATCATATCTGTGTTATCAATCAAAGAACTCTTTAAAACATAATCACTTACCTTAGAATGCTCACATGTTCGCCATAGATAGGATTGGGATGTTCTAAACTCAGAAAAATTCAAACAAATCAAGGACAGGATCACCCGGTTTGTAGAACCCACAACTCTTTCACCTGAGAAGCTCTGGACATGATTCAAAATCGATGTGAGACTCTGATGAGTTAAGTTTCCAATGCAGTTGGTTTTGTTGCAAAATTCGCTTTGGTTATTGAGATATGACCCTCGGACTGCTCTTCTGTCAAAGCTTGCGGCTACACAATTTCCAAGATTTTATTGTTGCATCTCCAACTTGGCCATGGACACATCATTGACACTCTGATCAGTATTGCCCCTCTTTTCACCTGTACCTTTCTCAGCTTGTTTTGTACAAATCAGATGTGTTATCATGTCAAAGATATTATTGTAGACCAGAATCTCTCCAAAGCATAAAACAGTATGATTCCTCCATCTATTATGCATATCAAAGAAAGTATTACAGACCCAAATGTCAGCATGGAACAAGTTCACACACTCAGAATCAATTAACTCTAGTTCCAATTGTGCAGCAGGTTTATCAAAGAAAGTGTTATACACTAGAATATCCTTAAAGAACAACCCTACACGTTTAGAATAATTTTCAGCACACAAACAATCAATCTCAAACTCAGAGAACTTTTCAGACTTCACAAATTCAAATCTAATATCAGATTGATGCAATTTTGGTTCATGCAACTTCCTAGGTTCTTTCAAGAGATATGTGTATGCAAAACAATCATCAGTGACCAGTTCATGCCTAGGAAAGTTCACAACAAAACTCTTATCTTTAGATCTAGCAAATAAATCACAAGGCTTAAAACAGAAATCAGATTGTTTCAAATCAAGCTCTAAAACCTTTTCATAGTGATCAAAACTTTTGCTATGCTTCATAAAATGATCAAGACTCAAAACATGACCAGAAAGATGGTTATTATCAGTTTGAAAACGTTTTTGATCTAATAGGTTTTCTGGTTTAAGTTCTTTAAAAGATTCAAACATGTTATCAAAAATAGATTTTGAAACAAAAAAATCTTTTATTTTGTCAAGACCAAAACGTTTTATATCTTCAGTACTCACTTAACAAACATTTCAGGCACATAAGTAACAATATTAAACTCCTTACAGTGCTCTTGCAGGTCAAAAGACAAAGATTTAGGAATCGTTTGTGACTGCAAGCTTTTCTGCTGTTCCAACTCTTCTCCTTGTGTTGACTGCTCTTGTTCTTTTTCTGCTGAGTCTTCTTTTGCAACCTGTGACACTGAAACAAGGCTACTCGGTTGCACCGGTTCAAGACAAGTTAGTTCATCAAAGGAATTATTGAGATTAACTTCAGACTGAGGTAAGAAAAGAGAACATTCTTGTTCTGTCTCAGACTTATCCATTGCCATAGATGTTTCGGTTGGAACTTCTTGAGTTGGTGCAGCTGAGTCTGGTTCTGCATCTTTGAGTTCTGAAACAGTAGTAACTGGTTCTTGGGGCTGTGTTTCAAGGGATGGACGTGCTGTCTTGGTCCTTTTGAGCTGCTTCTCTGCATCCATCATTGCTTGTAACAATTTCTCCATATCCTCACTGAAACAGAATTGTTGGTCCTCTTTAAATGGCTTAGAGGCTGTCTTCTCCTTGCTGTAACAGATTGGTTTCTTGCTGGATGTGTCTTCTTTCATTAAAGATTTCAGAGAAGTGTGACCTTTTAATACATACTTATCCCTTATTAACAACTTCAGGCTTTCCCAAGTGGTGATAGTTGGTTCCTTGTAGAACCTGCGATCATCTTCTTCTTGCAACCACCACTTATAAGCTTTTCCTGTTAGTTGAGAAATTGCAAAAGATAATCTTTCACTCCTCATGATTCTGTTGTAGCTCAGCCACATGTCCATGGTTCTTTCCCACTCTTGATAGTTGCCTTTTCCTGAAAAAAATAGAGTTGAAAATCATCAGCAGATTTATATTCAGAAAAATTGACAATAGATTTAGGAGTGCGGGAAGATTGATGTGGTCTGCTCCATGTTCTGGCTGGGGGCTTGATATGTTGTCCTCCACGACCTGCATCTTCGTCTTTAAACCTCTTATGCTGGCTTGATCTGTATTGAACAAAATATGGTGGTTTAGGCTCACACTCCTGATTATGAATTCTTCTTTTCTGCATAAGCTCATCATGTTCCTTCTGTATTTCCATTCTGAATTTCATAATCTTCTGCAAAGTAGCAGTCTTGGCAGTGTTGATTCTTCCTTCATGATCTCTTGACATTGTTTCTGAAACACAAGAAAGAAAACAACCACTAACAAGTTCTACAAACAGATTCACAACAACAGAAACAAATCGATTCAAGTTAACACAGACTAGAAACTGATCAAAACGAAATTCAAACCCAAAACAACTCAGATCAATTTCGAAATTCAACCTTAAACAATTTAGAACAGATTGAAACAGATTGATCACTTAAGCAGAAACAGATCTCATAGATTTTACACCAACAAACACAGATCTGATTTCTCTGCAAGAATATGAAAAGTCTAAACTCAGAATTGTGATCAAAGAACTCAATTTTATCAGATTTCGACAGCCACATCACAAATTTATCAGTTCTTAGCATGAATATGAAAGGACAAAACGAAAATCAGAGAGTTTAGAGAACTTCCTTCCAGAGTTTTCTCTGATACCACTTAACACGATCCTAGTATGGATCTGGAACTGGGAAATGAGAACAAGGGAAGGTCCTTGCGAGAATGAATCAGAAGACTCAAATCCTCCAAGGTTTGTAGGATGAATGGTGACACGAGAAGCCGCGGAAAATCTTCCTGATACTCCTAGGCAACTGATCTGGATATGACACACCAAATAAGAAGCCCTTAAATCTGGATATTACACACCATAATCTCATACAAACTCGAGAGAGAAGCAGAAGAAATGAACAAGTTTTAGACTGAAAAGATGATGGTTTATTAGTCAATTTCGTGCACAATATATAGGAGAGAAGGCTATACATGCATAGCATCTCGAAAATACAAGGAGTAAAAACAAGGCTCCTCTTGGAAACACACAAAGACCAACTCGAAAATAGAAACCAAGACTGATGTTTGACTCAAAAACTTAGATAAAAATATAACATAAGGTCTTCATGTGGAAAGACCAAGATCAATCATCTAGGATGTAGGAGAAGTAGACTTGTGGCCTCGTTAAAAACCTTCCTTTGGAAAATCGAGTGAAACAAAACCAAAGGTTAAGAAAAGAACACACACAAGCTATTTGCATGGATGATGATCAGCTTGAAGGTGGAGTAGCTTGAATGATGGTTAAGGTGTCTTGGATGATCAAGCTTCGGCCAAGACCAATGTATTCTTCTTGTTTCCAAGCATTCTTCAATGTTGCATCCTCAACTACAAGCTCTTCACGATCAGGTTCATGATTCTCTTGTGCTATCCAGAATCATATCACTTTTGAGAAAAATATGAAAGATCAATAAATGATGTGGGAACCGAAATTCACACCGTCAATTTCCGATAGATAAGATTGCGGAGGAAAGCCAAGTAAACCCGACTTTCCTTGAAGGTCCGGACTCTCTGCGTTGCCACACGAAATCGAGAAAGTTTAATAGATAAAAATAAGAATTGTAATATTTGCCCCGAAGGCGTTTTATTAGATGAAAGATACGAATACAGGGATTCTCCGAAAGACAGAGAGATTTGCGATTAAAGAAAAAGATAGAGTCGCAGGCAGCCAAATGTCCTAAGCTTTGCTCCGCTAGTCTAACCACCTAAGCCCTAATTCTTCTAAGCTAGCAGAATGCTCTAAGTCTAATTTTCGGATCCCCTTCTCCTCTGCTCTTGCTCTCCTTATATACTCACTCCTAGGTCGGTTTGCCTTAGGATGATGGACCTCGCCTTTGGGTCCAAGTTTATCTCTTCAGGAAGTATTCCATTTTCGTCGATCTTAGTAATTATCCCCGAGTTTTTCCCTATTTTTTGGTGACTTGATGTTTATCCGATGTTCGAGAAATTGGATAAACCATCACAGCATGATTGGGCCTGAATTCTTAAAATCGTAAGTAAGTCCGTGGACTTGTCTTAACTCATTGAAATTTTTATACGATTTCTCGAAAAGACTATCTTTCTCGTAAAATAAACCGCATAGCCTAAAGGATCGATGTTAAGTTAATCGATCTTTGTTTTATACGATATCTTCTGCGAGAAATCCAATCCTTCTAGTTTTTGTCGTAAAACATCAAGGACGATTCCAACCGAATCGAAAGATGTTCATTCCGTAGCCATGATCGTACCAAACTCACGAGGATCGATCCAAACAAGCCAAGATGGGATCAGACCGAGCATGATGGGACCGAGACCAGGACAAGGGCCGTCGACTGGCGTCAGGGGGCTTGCCGCCGGCGCCAGGCTGGCTTGCGGAACGCGTGCCACCGGCACCAGGCCGGCTTGCGCCGGCAGGCGGCCAGCGTGGCGCGTGCGCCCGGCGCCAGGCGTGTGCCGCCGGCCAGGCCCGAGCGCAGCGGCGCCGGCCGGCCAGCGTGATGCGTGCCGCCGGCGGAGGTTCTGCCGCCCGTGAGTCTTCCGTTCCCCGATCTTTCCCCCGTTAGTCGTTCGTGCGGGAGATCTTTGAGTTTGGAAGGATCTTTAGCCGTAGATTTCGAGATAACCGTTTTGACCCCAACAGTTAGCCCCCCAGCTCGTAAGATCGGAGACGATTTTGCGGGCGAATAGTTAGAATTTTCTGAAAATCGAAATTTTCGGCTAAGGATTCTTTTCCGCGAGAAACCTATGTCATCTCCCCCCTTTTCTTATAAATAGCAAGCCTTCCCTTCTCATTCTTCACATCTTTTCAAATCCTCTCTTCTTCTCAAGAAGGAAAATGTCTTCATCCCAAGTTGAAAAGAATGATTATGATGTTGAGATGGGCGAGGCCAGCCAAGCTCCGGCGGTTCCGGCCAGCCAAGCTCCGGCGGTTCCGGCCGTTCAGGATGCTACTCCGTCCCTCATTGATGGGTTTGACTCTTTCAAGGCTAAGCTATCCTGGCGCAGCGCTGCGAAAGGCTCAAAGCTGGCGAGGACTTAGACGCCCGATGTTCCCTCCGCGGCTCCAACTCCCTTGCTTGTTCCTCCGATCTCTTTGCCTGCCCCTTCGGCCTCTTCGCCTGTTCTTCCGGTTCCCAGCTCCGAAGTCCCATCCGATGCCCTGCCTGCGGAAGGGGTTACTGTTCCTGAACAGATTCTTGATGTTCAGGTCCATCCATCGGGTTCTTCGACTGCTCCGATCGTGATCTCCGGAAGAGAGGATGCGATAGAATCTACACCTCTTCCCCCGGCGAAGAGGGAACTCGTCTTGGGACTGCCAGCGGCTGGTGCCACGCCGTTGCCCAAGGGAAGGGCAAGGGCAGATGCGGCATCGAGCAAAAGAGCGGGTGCGAAGGCGAGGAGGGCGAACTTTCAGAGCCGTTGGCGCGTCATCGTTCCAAGGTTCGATTTTAATCTATCTGCAATTCTTGTATTGCGTTCTTCTTCTTTTCTTTTACGATGATACTTACTCCTTCTTTTGCGGACAGTTTGTGTCGCTGATTGACGGAATGCTTGGCGAGTGCGGGTCGGAAGTCATTCGCCTATCGAAGGAATTGGAGTCGTCGCAGAAGCGCTGAAGCGTACTAAGGCTGCATTGCAGACTGTCGAGGAAACCCATGCCGCCCAGACGTCCCAGCTTGAGGTTCGTATCAGTGATCTTGAGCGTGACCTTGGGAAGACCGCGAGTTCGTAACTCAAGGTGAAGAAGGAGAAGAAGATAAAATCCTCGGAAGTCCGCCGTCTTCAGCAGAAGATCCAGACTCATGAGGAGATGAACGCCCGTAGATCCTCGGAGGTTGCCGATGCCCGCAACGACTTCTTTGGTCGTCTGACGAGGATGGCCACCCTGTTTGAGTCCTTGATAGCCATCCGCAAGAGAGGACTTGGCTTTAGCGGGATCGAGGGGAGTTTGAGCGAGCTCGAGTTGCTTCGAGGTAATGAGGCCCCGTCTTTGGACTTGGAGGAAGCCAGACTATCGTCCTGCAAAGGAGAGTGGGCGGCCACCGAGGGAGATTTCGATTCAATCCTTGCCGGCCTGCAGGCGAATGCACCCTGCGTCGACCTCGAAGACTCAGAAGATCAAGAGCGTGGGAGAGGATTGCGAGGCTGGCGTGGACGAGGCGGGTAGTGGCGATCGCGACCGAGGGAGGCGACGGCGAGGCTATCCCTATCTCGGGTGAGTTTGAGGATGAAGGTGGCGTTCTGGAGCATCTAGGTTTATCAATCCCTTCGGGATTTTGTTTTATATGTGTTTGGCCGTTAAGAGGCCATGATGTATTACCAGGACTGGCGTTGGTGGCTTGAATCCTGCCTCTTTTGGGGTTTTGTTTGAACTTTGCGGTCTCAATCTATGAAACGCTTTTTATTATTTATGAACTTCAGTTTTTGAAGTATGAGAAAGAGGGTGTGAGTTGTCGTCTCATTCCTAGTTCCCTGATGATCACCGTACCTATTGTTTGCATAAAGCGAGATTTTCCGCGGTTTACCGATTTACGAAGTTCGTGAAACGAATAAGCTTAAGTGAAGAGACAAATTTTGGATCTCGTATACCATACTATGTCCGTGAGATGTCAAGATCCAGCGTGCTGGGTTTAGGCAAGACCTAGGTTTACTCTCGGACTGAGGCTTTGCGATGACAAATCGGCTTCGTTTTGTCAGTTTGCGATTTTAACCTGACTCGTACAGTTTAAAATCCGCGAATTGTTGTTGGCTTATACGATTTGTTTGGGCGTGAGTCGAGCTACTTCCTTTACGAAGAGCTAGACCAAAATTTTGGATTTCTTGTATAGCGCGCTATGTTTATCCTTGTCGGATGTAAGAGAGCCTACCCCTGAAGGGCGGCTATTTGTCTGTTTAGGACGTTAGAGTTCGTTTGTTGTGATCAGCAACAACGAAATGATACCGTTTTGAGGTGCGTTTGTATGTTCAGAGACGAAGATTTCGTCTGCAATGTTTTGCAAAAGAATGTCCTTCAAGCGTTAGCAACGTCTCGCAGTGCTGAAGGTCGATTTTTCCTTATGCCGCATCTCGTGATTGAAAGCTGGCTTTGGGGATGTCTTTGCAAATGTTCGCAGCCAGAAAACTGTTGTTTCCGTTTTGGGCGTGGGACCAAGGGGTCGTAAATTTGACCCGGAGAAGGCCTGCATTCACTTTGCTTCGTGAAGTGTTGGCCCTCCGGGATTTGTTTTTTGGATGTAATAATCGCTTAGTGGATACTAGATCCGTTGTTGTGGCCGTTTCGGCTGATTTGAAAAAGTCGTGAAAAGTTTCGAAAATTTTAGAGTCTTGAAATTTGTGGGAGTATCGAGTATACGCACTCCCTTTTTTAATTGGGGATAGCTGAATCCGCCGGTTGGAAGTTGCCTATGTACCCTTGTCTAGGGATCAAGCCATCTCGTAGTTCTTTTGTACCACGTTTTATTGTTTAGTGGTAGTATTTTTTGAGGTGCATCGCATTCCAAGTTCTCGGGATTTTGACGTCTTGCATGTTTGCGATTTGGTATGAGCCTGGTCGGACTACTTTTATGACTTTGTATGGTCCTTCCCAGTTTGCTCCCAGTTTTCCTGCGTTTCGTTCGGCAGTGTTTTGGAAGACTTTGCGTAAGACTAAATCGCCTTCTCTGAACCTGGGATGGCGTACGTTTGAGTTGTAGTACCTTGCGGCAGCGTGCTGGTAATTTTGGATTCGAATGAGCGCCTGGTCACGGCGCTCATTGATAAGATCGAGATTGTCCAGCATCATAGCATTGTTTAGATCTTCTCGTTCGGGGAGGAATCTTCTCCGCACTCCGGGGAATTCTATTCCCGCGGGGATCATGCATTCCGTTTCATAAACGAGAGCGAATGGAGTTTCACCTGTAGCCCGTCTTGGGGTTGTACGATGTGACCAAAGAACTCCTTCGAGCTCCTCTGCCCATCGCCCCTTTTTGGCGTCTAGGCGCTTTTAGTCCATCAAGGACGGTCTTGTTGATGGTTTCTGCATGTCCGTTGCATTGTGGATACCTGGGGGTTGACTTTGTAAGTCGTATTTTCCACTTTTCGCAGAATGCTTCGAATCGAGCAGAGATAAATTGAGATCCATTGTCTGTTACGATTTCGTATGGGACCCCATGTCTAGTTATGATATGTTTCCAGACAAAGTTCTCGACTTGTGTGTCTTTGATACTTGCGTAGGATTCTGCTTCTACCCATTTGGAAAAGAAATCCATGAGGACTAGGAGGAAGCGTTTTTGTTTTGATGGGTGCATAGGTCCGACAATGTCCATGGACCATCGCATGAAAGGATAGGGGGACGAGATTGAGGAGAGGATTTCCGCGGGTTGATGGATTGTTGGAGCATGCCTTTGGCATTTCTCGCACTTCCGGGCGAATTTCTCGCAGTCTTTTACCATGGTTGGCCAATAATAACCGTGGCGTTTGATTTTGACTGCGAGAGATCTTCTGCCAGAATGATTTCCGCATGATCCAGAATGGACCTCTTCCATGATTCTTCTTGCCCTTTCTCCTTCTGCGCATGTCATGAGAGGACCGTAGAAACACCACTTATAAATTTCTCCCTCTATCGACGTACCGTGCCGCTTGGGTTTTCACTTTACGAGCCGCCCATTTTTCGGCGGGTAAGGTTCCATTCACGATATAGGCTAGGATTGGTTCTAACCAAGGGCTGTCGCAGCCATACTCGGTTGGGTCCACATCCGCTTCCGGTTGATCCTCGACTTCTTCCGCATCTTCAATTTCTCCCCGGATTAGATTGACGACCACCGGTGGTCCGATGCTTGGATGTTCGATGAATTCGACCAGGATTATCCTTTGGAGCCCTGGATCTGAGCTTGAGGCGAGGGCAGCCAAGGCGTCGGCCTGGACGTTTTCCGAGCGAGGAATTCTGGTCAGGGCGAACTGGTCGAAACTACGAGCCAGTTCTTGGACGAGTTTTAGATATGCGTCCATCCTTTCGTCTCTTGCCTCATATTCTCCACTGTATTGATTGGTGACTAACTGAGAATCGCAGTAAGCGTGAATATTACGGATTTTTAATCCATGGGCCAGCCGCAAGCCTGCGACGAGTGCTTCGTATTCTGCCTCATTGTTTGAAGCATGAAAAGCCAATCGGAAAGACTGTTCTAGGATTTCCCCGTTAGGAGAGGTGAGTCGTATTCCGATTCTGGATCCTTGTTGGACGAAGATCCGTCGACGTGGAGGACCCAAGTTGAGTTTGGTTCCTCGTTAGTCATGTCTCTAATGGGTAACTCTACCAAGAAATCCGCAAGTACTTGGGACTTTGCACATGTCCTTGGGCGATATTCGACGTCGTATTCACTCAGTTTGATTGCCCATTTTGCGAGCCTACCAGACTGGCTCGGACTGTGCAGGATTATCCGCAGTGGGAACATGGTGAGAACCACTATAATATGAGACTGGAAATATGGTCTTAGTTTTCTTGCCGAGGTTATGACGGCGAATGCTAATTTTTCCATTAGCGGGTATCGAGTTTCTGCATCCAGTAACGTCTTGCTTACGTAAAAGGCTAATTCAGCGCTCTCGACCGCCTGACTGCTGTTGCGGAAACTGCGATATAGAGGAAAAGGGGTTCACCTTCCACCGGTTTTGCGAGGACTGGTGGAGTGGCCAGGTAATGTTTCAACTATTGGAAAGCTTTTTCACATTGCTCGAACCATTCGAACTTCTTGTTTCCCTTTAATGTTTTGCAAAACGGTAGGCACTTATCCGTGGAGCGCGAGATGAAACGGTTCAAAGCCGCGACTTGTGGGAACCAAAATTCACACCGTCAATTTTAATGAATAAGATTGCGGAGGAAAGCCAAGTTAACCCGACTTTCCTTGAAGGTCCGGATTCTCTGCGACAGCCAACGACAAGTGACCGAATAAATGCGGAAAAAGTTTTGTTAAGATTTGAGACTGGACCTTAAGAAAGGCTGCCTACGTACCCCTTTCGAGGATCAAGTCGGACGTAGTTCAGTTTAGAAAGAATTGAACAAGAGATCGAACAGTCTGGGCGGGTTCGATCTAGTATGAGCGTTTGTCATAGAACCAGGCATGTCGAAGATAATGCCTAGGGTTTCTATGTGCGGAGCTTTGAAGTAAAAGAATTGTCCGATCCTTCCGAGAGGAGCGGAGATTTGCGAGCAGGAGGCGGCCAGACGTTCTAGGGCCTGGTTCGTCTAGTATGAGCGTTGGTCATAGAAACGGGCATGTCAAGATAATGCCTAGGGTTTCTATGTGCGGAGCTCTGAGTAAAAGTATAGTTAGATCCTTCCGAGAGGAACATGGATCTGCGGAGAAGATAAAACTTGAACAAGAGGCGCCAGACGCTCTAAGTCCTGCCTCGCTGGCCTAACCGCCTAAGTTCTAAGTTCTCTAAGCTAGCAGGATGCTCTAAGTCTAATTTTCGGATCTTCCTCTCCTTTGCTCTTGCTCCTTATATACTCACTCCTAGGTCGGTTTGCCTTAAGATGATGGACCTCGCCTTTGGGCCCAAGCTTATCTCTTCAGGAAGTATTCCATTTTGTCGATCTTCGTAATTATCCTCGAAGTTTTCGGTGACTTGATGTTTATCCGATGTTCGAAATCGGATAAACCGCCATAGCCTGATTGGGCCTGAATTCTTAAAATCGTAAGTAAGTCCGTGGACTTGTCTTAAGTCGTTGAACGTTTATACGATTTCTGAAAGACTATTTTTCTCGTAAAATAAACCGTATAGCCTAAAGGATCGATGTTCGTTAATCGACCTTGTTTTATACGATATCTTCTACGAAATCCAATCCTTCTAGTTTTTGTCGTAAAACATCGAGGACGATTCCAATCGAAGTCGAAGGATGTTTATTCGTAGCGTGATCGTCCCAAGCTCACGATGATTGATCCAAACAAGCCAAGATGGGATCAGACCGAACACGATGGGACCGAGACCGGGACGAGGGCCGCCGACCGGCGCCAGGCCGGTGCCGCCGGCGCCAGGCCGGCGCCGGCGGGTGCCGCCGGCGCCAGGCTGAAGATCTCGGCGAGGGCTTCGATTTGATATCTTGATCGTTTTCTGGTTCCTCACGGTTTGAGAGAACGACCTCTTCAAGTTTCGAGGCAGATTCTTTTGTGTTTAGGGTTTTGTGGTGATCGAATCTTGATGTCCTTGGCGAAGCGGACCGATCTTTCCGGGACTCTCTCGCCGCACCGTAGTCTTGATCTCACAGAGAGTGGATATTCTAATTTGAGAAAATCTCGTATAACTTCTTTTCAAATTATCCGAGACTTTTGTTTCAAGAAATACTTTCTAGAGACTTTCAGTCATTGATTCCGTGTGACCGATTTTGACACCAACAGTTAGCCCCCAGCTCGTTAGAACCTTCGTGATGTTCTTGCGGCGATAAGACATGTCAGGTAAGATAGGCGGAATTAATGGTTGAAAGGCTCCGTTGAAAGTGGTAAGATTGGGGCTGCGCCTTTGAAGGCTGCCTACGCACCTTGTTGTAGGGATCAAGCCTTCCGTAGTTCGTTTTGGAGTTTAAGACCCTTGTGATCTGTTTTCCGCAAGACTTATATGGTCTGGTTATGTGTCATGAGAGACTTTCGAGCATGATGCTGTTGATGTATTTGTTTTGATTATTTATGAACTTCAGTTTTTCAAGTATGAGAAAGAGGGTGTGAGTTGTCGCCTCATTCCTAGTTTCCTGATGATCACCGCATCTATTGTTTGCATAAAGCGAGATTTTCCGCGGTTTACCGATTTACTGAAAGTTCGTGAAACGAATAGGCTTAAGTGAAGAGACAAATTTTTGATCTCGTATACCATACTATGTCTGTGAGATGTCAAGATCCAGCGTGGCTGGGTTTAGGGCAAGACCTAGGTTTACTCGGACTGAGGCTATGCGATGACAAATCGGCTTTCGTTTTGCCTGTTTGCGATTTTAACCTGACTCGCACCGCTTAAAATCCGCGAATTGTTGTCGGCTTATATGATTTGTCTGGCGTGAGTCGAGCTACTTTACGAAGAGCTAAACCAAAATTTGATTTCTTGTATAGCGCTATGTTTATCCTTGTCGGATGCAAGAGAGCCTACCCTTGAAGGGCTGCTATTTGTCTGTTTAGGACGTTAGAGTTCGTTTGTTGTGATCAGCAACAACGAAATGATGCCAGTTTAGAGGCATGTTACCGCTTAGAGGTGTGTTTGTATGTTTTGAGTTCTAGAGACGAGGATTTCGCCGGAACGCTTTGAGGAAAAGAATGTCCTTCGAGTGTTAGCGACGTCTCGCAGTGCTGAAGGTCGAGTTTTCCTTGTGCCGCATTTCGTGGTTGAAATGTTCGCGGGCTTGGAGATGTTTTGCTAATGTTCGCAGCCAGAAACTGTTGTTTCGTTTTGGACGCAGGACCAAGAGGTCGCGTAAGTTCGACCAGGGAGAAGCGCCTACATTCACAGTGCTTCGTGAAGTGTTGGCCTTCCGGATTTGTTTGTATATATTAAGGATGACTCGATAACTCTTGGAGCCTTGTCACGAGTGTTTCTTTTCATGCCGTGTTTACGGGGCGTATAGAACTTAATCGATTGACGATAAGTTTAAATCTTCCGCTAACCATATGGTTGTTAGGACTGAGTTTTGGTATGAAGAGTTTATCGATGATTTCGATTCTGGGTATATCGACAAATTTTGCGTAATAGTCACTTGGCGTTCTATGAACAAATCGTGGATTGTTGTTTTTAGCCGTTAAGTGATTGGAGCGGTGGTCGCTCAGTAGCTTTGGATTGGCATGGAGGCTAGATTCAGCCGTATCGCCAAGGAAGTTGTTGGTAAACGATCAGACCATGACCCTTATTAAGGTCATGTTAGTTTACGATTGTCCTTAATGGGGATGCCGAATTCAGGTTCGGGCTTTACGGAAGGGCGTAGTTGGCCGAGGGCAAAATAGCGTTTGCCGAGATAGACATGCCAAGCATAGCGGAGTTTTCTGAGTTATGGCTGATGGCTTTTAGAAACGATCTTCCACTTTAGGTCTTAGTTATACGATGAATGGTTCGTATAAATTTTTTTGTTGCATGAAAATCGTTTCATTTTATCCGAGGGGGACAAAGTTTAAGGGATCGACGCAGGACACGTGCGGGTTCGTCTCGTGATTATTTCCTGCTCGGACGCAACCGCGGGGAGTGAAAGCAGGAGCCAGAAACCTTGTGGAGCGAAAACTGTCTATGTCAGTTACCCGTTGGACCCATTATGTTTATTTTACGAAAGTTGCTTTGTATGAATTGACTCGACCATACAGAGGATTTTTCGTAAAAGTGATGTAAGGGGTTTTCGCAAAGGTAACCGGAGAGCGTTTCTCACAAATTACTTGCGATATTCGCGACCACGGATTATGTTTTCCTCATTCACTTTTGCGTACTGCGAAATCGTTTTGCATGAGACCGATCATGTTTTTTCCATAGGCTGTTTTGTTTTAAAATGTTCTTGTTATACGAAAGTAATGGATGACCGGTTTCATGGAGATAGAAAATCGCAGATTGTTAAAGTAGCGATGTTTCCGCGGATTACACGGGAGATGTTTCCGCTATGATTTCGACCTTTGGACGAAAGCTGCTTCGAACTACTTATGGAGTTTTACCGGTTATTTCGTTATTTTCGTAGTTCACCGTCGGCTATTAGTCTGACGTTGGTACACGTTTCTAGTCGCGAGTTTGCGACGAGAGACGACGTAGAGTTTTCAAGACTATGTTTGTAACGGTTGGGCTATGCCGCTAGCGTCTTTTAGACGAATCTTATTGCTGCGAGAGTTTGCTTTGTCAAAAGCGTTGTCTTGATGCTGAAGCAAAAAGTTTTCGAAGATGGGATTATACGGTATAGTATACGTACCTACTTCCTTTTCTTTTACCGAAAGAAAACGGGTTAGCCGTTCTTCTGAAGGTTTGTGTACGTTTTTTCTTTCTTTTAGGAAGCGGGATGAGTATGCTTTTAGAAAGCGGGGCGATCGTTTCTCGGTTTTTCGAGAGACTAGATCGGTTTGCATGTTCTGCCTGGACAATCAAGGAACGATGGAACAAGACTGGAAATTTTGCCTAAGACTTAGCTTGCTAGACTATCCACCTAGGTCCTAAGTTCCCTAAATTCTACGGCAGTTTTTCAAGACGTTTTTGTTCCTGTCCTACAAAGAATTAAAACCTTTACAAAATTTTCGAGAAAATAGTCTTTGAAGGTTTCGCATTCGGCGAATCCCATTTCTCGTGATAGTCGACGATTGGTGTTTAGAATAACCGCGGATCGCATTCAAACTCACGAAGATTGATCCAACAAGCCAAGAGGGGATCGGACCGAGCACGATGGGACCGAGACCAGACGCACCGGCGCCAGTGGTGCCGCCGGGCGCCAGGCCGCTCCGCGGATGCGCTGCCGGCGCCAGGCCGGGTGCCGCCGCCGCCAGGCCGCTGCGGACGGTGCCGCCGGCGCAGGTCGCCGCTGGCGCCAGGTCGGTGCCGCCGGGCGCCAGGCCGGTGCCGCCGGCGCCAGGCGGGCCGGGCGTGATGTGCCGCCGCGCCGGTGCCGGGCCAGGCGGTGCCGCCGCGCCAGGTCGGTGCTGCCGCGCCAGGCCGCTGTGTCTGCCGGGCGCCAGGCCGCCCGCTGTGGTCGGTGCCGCCGGGCCGCCCGCTGTGGGTGCCGCCGGCGCCAGCCGTCGTCGCGGACGCTGCGGCCACCGTGCCAGGCCGTCTTGCGTCCGTGGGTCTTCCGTTGTTCGATCTTTCCTCCGCTAGTCGCTCGCGGGAAATTTTGAGGATCTTTAGCCGAGATTTCGAGGTAATCGCTTACCCAACGACTCCTCGAGTATCGGATTGAGATGGACTTGGATTCGTAGACTTCCGCCTTCGAGGGTTTGAATAATGAGGCTTCAACTTAGATTTTAAAATACAAACTTTGTTAAAAATCGAAGGCTGCGGAAGAATCGCCGTGTTTTTCAACAATCCAACATGGGTTTAAGGGACCAAGATGTTGCCGTGCCCGAGATCACAGACGACTGCATGGATGGGTGCAGGATCCTGCCGCCGGCGCCAGACGGAACGATGGGTGCCGCCGCGCCAGACGGGAGAGGACGCGGCGCCAGGCCTGCCGCCGGGCGCCCGCACGGCGCGGTCGGTTCGCCGCCAGCGCCGCCTGTGCGCGGTCCCGTCCGCCGATTCTGCTGTTGTTGCCTTCGCCGATCCTCGGGCTCACGGACTCAAAGACCGAAGTTACGAAAACTCAGGCAAAGATGCATGGTACTGAGACAGGACCGGTCTCGCCCTATGACGGACAGAGATCCTTCTCATGGGCGAGGTGGTCGAGACAACGACATTGTTTTCTTCAGAAAATCTCAACGGAAGTCCGATTGAGACGAAACGAAAACCATCTTGACCTAGACTCAAAGGAGAGCAAAGTGAGGTTTCCACAGGCGAGGTGGCCATGGGCGAGGTGACCTTGGTGATGGTTGTTCTCGTCCACGGGCGAGGTGGCCGGAGAGTGATTTTGTTCCTTCGAAAATCTCAACGGAAACTCCGATTGAGACGAAACGAAAGCCACTTTGATCTAAACTCAAAGGATAACGAAGGTGAGTTCGCCCTGTGGCGAGGTAGCCATGTCGGAGGGTGAGGTGACTCGGTAATGTTTGTCCTGCCCACGGCGAGGTGGCCGACAGTGACTTTGTTCTTTTCAGAAAATCTCAACGGAAACTCCGATTGAGATGAAACGAAAGCCATTTTGACCTAGACACAAAGGAGAACAAAGTGGGCTCTTACTAAGGCGGACTGGGAAGACTGATCTTACCCTATGGCAAGTCGTCCTAGTAAGATTAAGCTCCGACCTCCTTTCGCTTCCCGCTTATTCCTCGAGAGTTGTTTGTAAGAAGTATGGCAGTGGGAATCGGTGAACCGATTTGCCGTGCTTCTGTTCTGTGAGTAATATAGGGTTTCCCAAGGTTTCGAGGAGAATAAGTTTTATTTTTCCGAGAGGTTCTCGAAGAAACGCTTTTCAGAGAAACCTTGCTCGCTATGCATTTCTCTAACTTGGTAACAAGACGAATTTTGGGGTTTGATAGATTTTATCGCTGTTTTCTGTTTAGATAGAGAAATTGCGAGCTCGTTTTCGCTCTTCCTGTGGCGGAAAGCCGCGCTAGGTTTTGATTTGCTCGAGCACCGGGCGCTGGCGTAAGCGCTGGCCATAGGAACAGTCGCTGCTGGAGTTGTTTTACCATCGCTGACGAAACTGCAACTTTTCTTTCATATTTCCGACATCGGTTCGACTGCTTTGCCATATGAGTAAGAGTAATCCGTCCCTCCTTCTAGCCAAACTGTGGGAACCAAATTCACACCGCCAATTTTAATGAATAAGATTGGAGGAAAGCCAAGTTAACCCGACTTTCCTTGAAGGTCCGGATTCTTCGCGACAGCCAACGACAAGTGACCAATAAATGCGGAAAAGTTTTGTTAAGATTTGAGACTGACCTTAAGAAAGGCTGCCTACGCACTCTTCGAGGATCAAGTCGGACGAAGTTCAGTTTAGAAAGAATTGAACAAGAGATCGAACCGTCTGGGCGGTTCGATCTAGTATGAGCGCTTGTCATAGAAACAGGCATGTCAAGATAATGCCTAGGGTTTCTATGTGCGGAGCTTTGAAGTAAAAGAATTGTCCGATCCTTCCGAGAGGAGCGGAGATTTGCGAGCAGGAGGCGGCCAGACGTTCTAGGGCCTGGTTCGTCTAGTATGAGCGTTGGTCATAGAAGCGGGCATGTCGAAGATAATGCCTAGGGTTTATGTGCGGAGCCCTGAGTAAAAGTATAGTTAGATCCTTCCGAGGAACATGGGTCATGGAGAAGATAAAACTAGAACAAGAGGCGGCCAGACGTTCTAAGTCCTGCCTCGCTGGCCTAACCGCCTAAGTTCTAAGTTCTCTAAGCTAGCAGGATGCTCTAAGTCTAATTTTCGGATCTTCCTCTCCTCTGCTCTTGCTCTCCTTATATACTCACTCCTAGGTCGGTTTGCCTTAAGATGATGGACCTCGCCTTTGGGCCCAAGCTTATCTCTTCAGGAAGTATTCCATTTTCGCCGATCTTCGAATTATCCTCGAAGTTTTCGGTGACTTGATGTTTATCCGATGTTCGGGAAATCGGATAAACCGTCATAGCCTGATTGGGCCTGAATTCTTAAAATCGTAAGTAGGTCTGTGGACTTATCTTAAGTCGTTGAACGTTTATACGATTTCTCGGAAAGACTATTTTTCTCGTAAAATAAACCGTATAGCCTAAAGGATCGATGTTCAAGTTAATCGACCTTGTTTTATACGATATCTTCTAAGAAATCCAATCCTTCTAGTTTTGTCGTGAAACATCGAGGACGCATTCCAATCGAAGTCGAAGGATGTTTATTCCAGAGCCGGATCGCCCCAAGCTCACGATGATTGATCCAAACAAGCCAAGATGGGATCAGACCGAACACGATGGGACCGATACCAGGACGAGGGCCGACCGCGCCAGGTCGGTGCCGCCGGCGCCAGGCCGCCCGGCGGACGGCCGCTGGCGCCAGGCCGCCTGCGGACGGCGCCGCCGGGCGCCAGCCGGGTGCCGTGCCAGGTCGGCCCGCTGATGGTGCCGCCGGCGCCAGGCCGGTGCCGCCGCCAGGCCGACCGAGGACGAAGTGCCGCCGGGCGCTTGTGGTCGGTCGCCGGCGCCAGGTCGGTGCCGCCGCGCCAGGCCGGGTGCCGGGCGCCAGGCTGAAGATCTCGGCGAGGGATTCGATTTGATATCTTGATCGCTTTCTGGTTCCTCACGGTTTGAGAGAACGACTCTTCAAGTTTCGAGGCAGATTCTTTGTGTTTAGGGTTTTGTGGTGATCGAATCTTGATGTCCTCGAAGCGGACCGATCTTTCCGGGACTCGCCCGCAAGACCAGTAGTCTTCCGATCTCACAGAGAGTGGATATTCTAATTTGAGAAAATCTCGTGATAACTTCTTTTCAAATTATCCGAGGCTTTTGTTTCAAGAAATACTTTCTAGAGACTTTCAGTCATTGATTCGTTGTACCATTTTGACACCAACACGACTCTTCCGGTTAGCCTTTGACTCGCTTGGTTCTCGGGAGGCCATCGCTATCGTGGCCGATTTGTTTAGGGTTGGCCTCGAGTCCGCTGGGTAATGCTACGAGGTATCCGAGGAATTCTCCCGATGCCACCGCTAATCTACATTTCATTGGTTGAGTTTCATGTTATGCTGGTTGAGCCGCAAAACATTCCTCTAGGTGGGCTATATGATCGTGTTCGCCAAGAGATTTTACAAGCATATCATCGATGTATACCTCCATAGTTTTTCCGAAGTTGCTCAGCAAACATTCTCCGTTGACGAAGTCGCTGATACGCTTGTAACCCGCTTTTAAGACCGAAAGGCATTACCTTGTAGCAATACGCCCGCGGTCTGTGATGAATGCAGTTTTTTCGTGGTCGCCGGATTCATCATGATCTGATTGTATCCGAAAATCGCCCATGAATATACAGAAGCTCGTTTCGGCAGTTGCTTCACCAGTCGGTCGATGTGCGGAAGGGAAGCAGTCCTTTGACAGGCTTTATTCAGATCCGCGAAGTCGATACAGACTCGCCACTTGCCCTCTTCTTTTTACCACAGGTTAGCAAGCCAGTATGGATACCTAACTTCTGTTATCGACCCTACTTTGAGGAGTCTTCGACTTCCTCGCTGACTGCTGGCACGCCAGGTCCCAGATTTCGCTCTTTTGTTTTTACGGGTTTGTGAGTCGGGTCGATGTTAAGTTCGTGACATGTTACGCTAATGTCGATTCCTCGGCATATCCTCCCAGCCCAAGCTTAACGTTTTGAGGTTCTTTTGAGGCATGGCGAGCTCTGCTTTATTGGTTCGCTGGAGGTTAGCCCGATTTCACGCACCGCCCGGAAGGAATCGCCGAGGCAAATTGAGACCACCGGTTCGCAGGTTGGTTCACGTTTCCCTTCCAGGGCCTCAGCTCTTTGGGACTGCCGAAGGGTTTCGAGTCGTGAATCGCTTGTTTTTTCCGAGGTCTCGATTTGGGAATCTTTTCGCTTTAGTTCGGTAGCGGTAGATCTGTGCTGCTCCGCGACTACCATGTATTGTTTCGACTCGCCGGAACTTGAGGCATAGGTGGAATGTTGATGGGATCGTCTCATGGAGTTTAGCCAGTGGAGTTCCAACTCGCGCTGTAGGATGTTGGACCATCGATCACCAGGAATTCCGTGTTTTGGCGACGCCCCGGCTCGACTAGGAGGTTAGTCGAACCGGGTTATAATTTCTCCCGAGTCCAATACTGGGTTGGGTTTATCTGTAAGGATGCCTAGATCGACCCATCCTCTCGAGGGTGTTTCATAGATAATATTAGCCGAGCATCCGTGTCGACTAATACCCTTGCTACGCCAATATCCTGGATCGTGAGTTCTATTACGAGGAGATTGTTGTGAGGTTTGGCCATACTGGCCGCTGCTCGATCCTCGAAGATATGATGTTGCGGGCTGACGAAGAAGCCATACTGAACTTCGACGATCGGTGGTTTTCGAAGTTAGAGAATCTGGCCCCTCCTTCTAGCCAACTGTGGGAACCAAATTCACACCGCAATTTCCGATAAATAAGATTGCGGAGGAAAGCCAAGTAAACCCGACTTTCCTTGAAGGTCCGGAATTTCTGCGCTGCCACACAAAATCGAAAGTTTAATAGATAAAAATAAGAATTGTAATATTTGCCCGGCGCTTTTATTAGATGAAAGATACGAATACAGGGATTCGAAAGATATAGAGATTTGCGATTAAAGAAAAAAGATAGAGTCGCAGGCAGCCAAACGCCCTAAGCTTGCTTCGCTAGTCTAACCACCTAAGCCCTAATTCTTCTAAGCTAGCAGAATGCTCTAAGTCAATTTTCGATCCCTCTGCTCTTGCTCTCCTTATATACTCACTCCTAGGTCGGTTTGTCTTAGGATGATGGACCTCACCTTTGGGCCCAAGTTTATCTCTTCAGAAGTATTCCATTTTCACGATCTTCGAATTATCCCCGAAGTTTTTCCCTATTTTTCGGTGACTTGATGTTTATCCGATGTTTGGGAAATCGGATAAACCATCACAGCATGATTGGGCCTGAATTCTTAAAATCGTAAGTAAGTCCGTGGACTTGTCTTAAGTCGCTGAACGCTTTATACGATTTAAAAGACTATCTTTCTCGTAAAACAAACCGATAGCCTAAAGGATCGATGTTCAAGTTAATCGATCTTTGTTTTATACGATATCTTCTGCAGAAATCCAATCCTTCTAGTTTTTGTCGTAAAACATCGAGGGACGATTCCAACCGAATCGAAAGATGTTCATTCCGAGCCATGATCGTACCAAACTCACGAGGATCGATCCAAACAAGCCAAGATGGGATCAGACCGAGCATGATGGGACCGACCAGGACGAGGGCCGCCGACTGGCGAGCTTTGCCGGGCGCCAGGTCGTGCCGGGCGCCAGGTCGGTGCCACCGGGCGCCAGGCCGGTGCCGCCGGGCCGGGTGCCGCTGGCGCCATGCCGCCCGCTGCGGACGTGCCGCCGGCCAGGGGTTCTCTGTCACCGTGGTTTCCGTTGTCTCGATCTTCTCCCGTTAGTCGCTCGTAGGGAAATCTTTGAGTTTTGAAGGATCTTTAGCCGTAGATTTCGAGATAACCGTTTTTGACCCCAACAAATGAGAAATAAAAGAATATTTAAAATTTTTGAATAGATTTTTTTGTGTGTATTTGATTTCAAAATGATGTTGATATCTATTGTTTATCAAAATACAATACAAATTGATGATATAATAAATTGTTAAGGGAAATCAAAACTTTTTAAAAACTAAATGAAGAATTTTTTCCAACTAATTTAGAAGAATGAAAATCTAGCGGTTAAGCCAATATAATAAGAATTATAATTTAAAAGAATGAAAATTTAGCGGTTATCCAATATAATAAGAATTATCTAAATAAAATATAAACAAGTGTAAACTGTGAGATATTTAAAAAAATTTGAACTGGTTGGACTCAAAACTATGTAGGCTTTATTGGGTTTAGATCTGGGCCATCTGGCCTAACCGGACCATTCCACCGACATATATCTATATATATATATGTATATGTAAAGAGAGATATATTTTAGATAAATAGACGAAGAGGAGGAGGCTGTTACAGGAAATACAAGCCGGTTATCTCATTTCTCCCGGTTTATCTTACTCTTTGGTTTAGCTATTTTGAGTTATGGTTCACTTGATTTGTCATTTGTGAAACCTTTTATGTAATGCAGTTTTGCCATTATTCGGGGAAAGTAACCAAAAACAAATACAATTTTATCTTCTTCCTTTATTCTCTGTATCATCATCTATTCATCATCATCCTAATACGGTTTAGCCTCCCAATTTGTAAAGCAAGAATAGATATAAAAGATGTATGTTATTAAAGGATAAATGGTATCGATTACAAGGATTCTCTCTCTCTAAATCATGAACAATCTCTCACAGTCATAAACATGACATGATGATCAATCCTTGATACCCTCTACTAACGACCTCACGTGACTTATAAGGAGATATTCCTTCTCATCACACAAAGGCTCCTGATCCAACACCCCATGTGCGTCAGTCCCCTTTGTCTTATTGACACGTCGACAATACTCTACTCGACTCCCTTGTCCTCCAAGTAGTCTCTTTATTGGGCTCTACTGCTTCTGTAAGAGGCCTTCACTGTAGCTTACGGCCTTTCCTCTGATACTGATAGAGGATTTGAGGACGAAGCTCTTCCTGCGTAATATTTCCCTCGCCTTCGAATTCGACCTTGTCCTCAAGGTCCAGACCCGGGTACTGAGCTTTGATAGTTGACTTCCATTCCCACGTACAATCATGCTCCGGCATTCCCTTCCAACGAACCAACACTTCTTCCTGTCCCGTGACTGAGTTAACTCTGTTCTTTATCACCTCCTCTGGTTCCACTTCCAACACTCCTTCAGCCGACAACTGTGGAGGTAACTGAGACACCACAGCTGCCTCTCCCACAACCCTCTTCAACTGCGAAACGTGAAAGGTTGGGTGAATTTTTGCATCTTCTGGCAACTCCAAACGGTACGCCACCTTACCCACACGAGCTTTGATCAAAAAAGGCCCATAGTAACGCGCAGATAGCTTCTCGTTGACCTTCTTCGCCAACGTCTGCTGCCTGTAAGGTCGTAGCTTTAGGAAGACCTTATCTCCTACTGCAAACTCAACCTCTCTGCGATGCTGATAAGCTTTCTGTTTCATAACTTGTTGTGCCTTGTGTAACTGCTCTCTGAGAATCACCAACATATCATCTCTTTCCTTCAAACGTTCCTCCAACTCCGCATTATTTGTTGAGCCTGACTCGTACTTTAAAAGCGTCGGAGGCTCTCGGCCGTAGAGTGCCTGAAACGGCGACATCTGAATCGCTGAATGGTAGGACGTGTTATAGCTCAGCTCCGCCCACATCAAGAACTTAGCCCAAGCACGCGGGTTCTCACTAGCGAAACAATGCAAGTAGGTCTCCATACCTCTGTTAGTCACTTCTGTCTGTCCATCTGATTGGGGGTGATAAGCAGTGCTCAGGTTGAGTGTTGTGCCTGAGAGCCTGAACAATTCCTTCCAGAACGCACTGATGAAGATTTTGTCCCGGTCTGAGACAATGGATCGCGGAAACCCGTGTAGGCGCACCACTTCCTGAGTGAACACTACAGCCATGTCAACTGCGCTGAATGGGTGTTTGAGACCTATGAAATGGGCGTATTTTGTCAGTCGATCAACCACCACCAACACTGAATTGTACCCCTTTGACCGCGGCAGCCCCTCCACGAACTCAAGTGAGATGTCTTCCCACACTTTCATTGGTATGGGTAATGGTTGCAACAATCCACTGGGGGAGATTGTGGAATACTTGTGGCGCTGACAGACTTGACAAGCAGCTACATACTGACGTACGTCAGTCAACATTCCTTCCCAAAAGAACACCTCCGCAATCCTTTTATGTGTCTTCAGAACCCCTCCATGTCCACCCAACTTACTGTCGTGGAACTCTCCCATTACTACTCCCGTCAACGATGACCCTTTCGGAATCACCAGTTTCCCCTTACGTAGCAGACGACCCTGAACCCACGCGAAATCTGGATGTGAAGTTGGATCTCATAGCAACTCTTTAACCAGTTTCTGTAGTTCTTCATCTTTATCGACCTCCTCACTGATGAGCTCCAATTGTATAGACGCTGGTACAGATAAAGCAAACAGCTCAGCCACCACATTCTTCCTGGACAAGGCGTCCGCGGCTTTGTTTTCTAATTCGGGTTTGTATTGGATTTCAAAGTCAAAGCCGAGCAGCTTGGTGAGCCAACGCTGGTAGTCAAGATTGATCTCTCTTTGTTCCAACAAGAACCAAAGACTCTTCTGATCTGTTCTGACAATGAACCTCCTTCCAATCAAATAATTTCTCCACTTCTGTACCGCCAAGACAATGGCCATGAGCTCTCGTTCATACACAGACTTCAATCTCTGTCGGTCGGTAAGGGCTTGACTGAAATAAGCTACTGGTCTTTGGTGCTGCATTAGTACTTCCCCCAAGCTCGTACCCGATGCATCCGACTCCACTACAAAAGGAGCGTCAAAGTCTGGCATTTTCAGTACTGGAACCGTCATCATTTTCTCCTTGAGTTGGCAAAATGCTTTGCTCGCTTCCTCATTCCACTTGAATTGCTCTTTCTTGGTTTGAGTCGTCAAAGGCCTAGCTATTTCCCCGAAATCTTTCACATACTTCCGGTAATAACCTGTCAGGCCAAGGAACCCCCTGAGCTCCTTCACATTCTTTGGAACTGGCCACTCTGCCATAGCTCTCAACTTCTCCTCATCTGCAGAAACTCCCTCCGCCGAAATAATGTGGCCCAAGTACTCTACCCTTGAGCACCCAAAGTGGCATTTCTTCTGGTTAGCGTAGAGTTGATTCGTCTTCAACAGCTCTAACATGATCCTCAAATGCTCCCTATGCTCCTCTACCGTTCGACTGTACACCAGAATGTCATCGAAGAAGACGAGGACAAACTTACGGAGATAGGGGCGAAAGACATCGTTCATCAGTGACTGGAACGTGGCCGGGGCGTTAGACAACCCAAATGGCATCACCAAGAACTCGTAATGGCCATCATGGGTGCGAAACGCGGTCTTGGGAACATCCTCTGCCTTCACCAGAATCTGATGATATCCTGATCTCAAGTCTAACTTCGAAAACACCGTGGCTCCATGGAGCTCGTCCAAGAGTTGATCTATGACTGGAATTGGATACTTGTCTGACACGGTGACCTGATTCAGCGCGCGGTAATCGACACAGAATCTCCAACTACCGTCTTTCTTCTTCAAGAGCAGTACAGGGCTGGAGAAAGGGTTTCCACTTTCCCTAATGATGCCCGCCGCCAACATCGCAGCAATCTGTCTTTCTATTTCAGACTTCTGAACCTGTGGGTACCAAAACGGCCTCACGCTTACCGGACTAGCCCCCTCCATTAATGTGATTGCGTGTGTCTTACCCCTAGCAGGAGGCAACCCTTTAGGCTCAGCAAAGACCTCGTTATACTCGTTCAGTACACTCTTCCAAGCCTCCGGGTACCTCTCAGCCCCTTGTATTGCTTCTGCTGTGAATCCCGCGTACTCTACTAAGATCCCTTCTCCCTCACGATCCAGTGTTTTCCACAGAGCTTTCAATGATACTTCTTCGGTGTGAAGACTAGGGTCTCCGTGTAAGGTTACGGTCGCTTCATCGAGGGGGAACTTCATCCACTGAAGCTTCCAATTGAATCTCGTCTCTCCCAACGTATCTAACCACTGAATACCCAATATGACATCTGCAATTCCCAACTCCAATGGTAAGTAACTCGTCTCTACTGTGCAACCCTGTAACTGGAGCGTTACTCCTTCGACTACTCCCTTTCCTTTCACTCGCACCCCTCCGGCCACCAGAACTCCATAGCGGACCGAATCCTTCGCCTCCAGCTCTAGTTTCCTCATCAACATTCCGAGATAAAGTTATGCGAAGCTCCGCTGTCAATGAGTACTACAACCTCTTCTTCACCGATTCGACCGCAGAGCTTGAGCGTACGCGGCGAAGACATTCCTACCACCGAGTTAGCCGATACTTCTGCCACCTCGGTCTCCTCTTATCTCTGTTTCTCCTGCCTCTCCTCTGTCAGCTCCTCCACGCAGCCATCCTCTTGAATCACCAAAACGGCCAACTCCTTCTGAGAGCATACGTGAGGATAGACATACTTCTCATCACATTTGTAGCAAAGCCCTTCTGCTCTCCATTTCGCTACCTCCGCCGGTGTCAGTTTCCGGTAAGGGGGTTTCAATCGATTGTGATTGCTTTGGGGTCGATTTGATTGTGCCCTAGCTGCCGTCGTTGGTTGGGCTTGCGGTGTGCTAGGTTTTGTGTTGGTGGGCTTGGTGTTAGTAGGTCGGCCTACCAAAGAAATTTGGGCTCGCCCCTTTACTGAAACTGGGTTTTGGAGAGGTTTCTCCCTTCGTCGGACTCGCCACCGGAGTTTCCTCCATTTACCACTCTTCTACCAGCTTTGCCGTATCCATCATCTTCCTCAGGGTTTTCGTTTCATACATCAGCGCTATCCTCACCCCCGCACGGATTTTTGGTTTTAGCCCGTTCATAAATGCCATCTCCAACACGTTATCTGCGATTCCAACCGCGTTAGTTGCAAGCGCTATAAACTCCCGGCAGTACTCCCTCACCAAACCCTCTTGTTGCAATCTTAGCAGCTTCTCTCCGGCCGAGACGTCTCTCATCCCCGAGTACTGTTCCAACAACCGAAAATTCAACTGATCCCAATCGACGCACGCGTTACGATCTCGCTCCCATCGGTACCACAACAGTGCGTCGCCGGTGAAACACATCCTAACCGCACGTAACTTCTCTTCCTCCATAAAATCGTCGAGCTCAAAGTACTGCTCCACTCTCAACACCCAGCTGTCCACGTCTTCACCGTCGAAGAGGGGGATCTCCAACTTTTGTGACAGAGATTGGTTCCACACCGAGTGATTTCCCTCTGTTCGTACCGATCGTGGTACTAGATACTACGAGGTCGGTTAGATCCGCCAGATCCCGGAACCATCGGGCTCCCCACATCGTTCGGACCCTTAGATCCTCCCGATCCACTCGTAGCACCGATCTTCTACGCTCCCTCAGAGACCTCAGCTGTCTCTTGCTTCATCCCTTTGTCTACCTCCCACGCCTTCCTCTTCGCTTCATCTTCGTCTTGGAAACGTTTCTCCAAACGCTCGAGGAGATTCATCTGTTTTTGGATCGTCCCCAAGGTTTGTTCCATCACCGTAACTCTCTCCGTTTCTCGATGATGTTCTTCCCCTTGTTCGGTCACCAACGTCGTTAGTTTTCCCAAATCGTATTGCAGCTGCTCCAAAGTTTGCTCTATGTGGGAACCGAAATTCGCACTGTCGAGTTTTCGTTTGATTTGGAGGAAAGCCAAGTAAACTTAACCTTCCCTGAAGGTCCCGGATATCTCCTGGGCCACACACACGACACAATCAAAAGCGAGTTTAAGTTGTAAAATAAAAATCGTAAAAAATAAAGCGAAAGAGATCTTATTTCTTTATTCGCGTTTGAGCGTGAACAACAGGTAAAGAAATCGACTACAAGAGCTGTCGAAAAGTCCGCTAGTCCAGCCGCCTAAATCTAACCTAGTTGAGTCGTAGCTCGCTAGTGAAAACAGAAAAGAAATGCTGAATTTGCTCTAAGTGCTAAAGTTCTCTGGAAATTTTGTGATGATTTTCTCCTCGCCCAAAGCTCTCCTTATATACTCCTCTTAAGACGGTCTATCTTCCTTCGGGCTGAATCGGGCTTTTTCCACTTTCGTCCGTCTTCGTGTTTATCGGGAAACTTGACATTTATCTTCGGAAAACTTGACATTTACCTTCGGAAAACTTGACATTTATCTTTTGGAAACTTGACACTTATCTCTTATGTGAGGATAAAGATAAACCGTCATAGTTATCCTTCCTTTTGGGAAAATCGTGAGTGGGCCGTTTTGGTCATGTCGGGCTTTTTAGGCGTTTTTACGGTTTTTCGAGAAAATAGTCTTCGAAGGTTTCGGCATTTCCGAAGGAATCCCAATTCCTCGTATAGTCGAGATGATTGGTGTTTAGAATAACCGTGATCGTTTAATACGATGAATCAAAATCCATTCATCATTCGAACCTTTTATGGTCTTCCGAGATTTCTCGAGTATCGGGATCGAGATGGACTTGGATTCGTAGAATTCCCGTCTTCGAGGATTTGAGTAATGAGGCTTCGAACTTAGATTTTATAATATGAACTTTGTTAAATAATCGAGAAGGCTTTGCGGACGAATCGTCGTTTTTCTCGAATAATCCGAACATGGGTTTAAGGGACCAAGATGTTGCCGTTGCCCGAGATCACGAGACGACTGCTTGGATGGGCGTCAGGACCTTACCGCTGGCGCCAGAGGGGAGACGACGGGCCTGCCGCCGACGCCAGACGGGAGACGACGGGCATGCCGTCGGCGCCAGACGGGAGAGGGCGAAGCTGCCGGCGCCGTGCGCTACCGGTTCGTCACGGCGCCAGCGCCGGCACGCAGCGCGGCGCGGCGTGGTCTGCCGCCGGGCGCCAAAGCGCTGGCGCGTGGTCGGCTGCCGGCTGCCAGGCGCTGGCGTCGGTTCGCCGGGCGCCGGCGGCGTGGGTCGGTTCATCAGCGCCAGGTGTCCTTCCGTGCCGTCCGTCCCGCCTATGCTGCTTGCTCGCCTTTGTCGATCCCCGGGGCTCACGATCCGTTCGTGCCTTCCCGTAAGTTCTTCGAGTGACACCCCGTTTCTCGGTTTCGATCGTCACTTAGTTTTCTTCCGAGGACTTTCGGGCGACGATTTCGTCGTTGACCGATTTTGACCCCAACAGTTAGCCCCCCAGCTAGCTAGGAACCGTAGTGCCTTTCGGGTCCTAGTTTGCGGTATAGCCCGATGGGAAGGTGTAGACGCATCGTTTGCGAAAGTCGGGTAAATAGAATTTTACCTCCTTTATAAGGATGGAGTAAGAAATCTCATTCATTCTTACTTCATCATAAAAAATTCATCTCTCTCAAGAATCCTTTCTCTCTCCCCTCTTTTTTTTTTAAAAAATGTCTTCAAGATCCTCCAAGAGAACTTCTTCTTCCCATTCATCCACGGATGACTCTCCTGCCCACGTGACGGTGAATCCGAAGCAAGAAGAGTTAGTCGATGAGGAGGCTAAGAACGCCAGATACCGAAGTTCTTGTGGGCTCCGCTCGACCTCTGCCAGATGTCCCCGTTCCGAAGAGACCTTTGAGGCTGCCGGGTGCTTCCTTTACGCCGAGCTTGGTTTCACGTAAATATCTCAGGATTCTTCGAGATTTTCTTTACATGCTACGAGGCCTTCCTTACGTACTGCCGCATGTGGTTCCCGATCCCCGGTACAATTGTTCGTGCGCTTCGTCGCTTCGAACTTTCGATCAGCCAGCTCAGTGTTCCTGCCTTATAGAGTTGGCTTGGCGTGTTGATCGCAAGTTATGAGCTCGGGATCGATCTTAGTCCTGCTGATTTCGAAGGTCTTTGGAGCACTCGGCCAACGGAGAGCGATGGTTACTACACCATGGTGCCAAAGAAGGATATGACCATATTTCAGGGGACTACTTCGAACCCTAAGTTATGGCAGGAGCGTTTCTTCTATGTCCGAATAGATGGTGAATCCGTCGAGGAGAGCTGCCTCCATCTATTTCCGCACGCATGGAACTTCAACCGAGGCAATATGACAAAAACTTGTTGTCTATTTCACCATTCCGTAAGTGCGATTTTTTAGTGAAAAAGTTTCGCTTGTAGAGAACGGTATTGTTGCGCATATGCATGGTGATCTTTTGCCAAGAGGGATCTCCTCGCCAAAATCCGCTTTTCTCGAAGTCCTTCACCTTGAACGGATTCGAGACGCCGTAGGTTTTACCGTCCCGACACTGTCCCAACATGTGATGCGAACCGGTTATCGGTTCCTACCGGAGACGTGAGCGAGATCTCGTAAGGGAAAGAAATCGATCGTGGGGAAGGTTCGAAGACCCTTCACCGCTGGGGAAAACCCTAGTTTCGCTCCAACGGAAAAAGGCGGAGCCACTGATTTTCCACTCCCCAACAATTTCTTTGACAGCCTTCCTCCGTAGTTCGCCATCGACGAAGTCGCTGGAGGATGAGGAGAAATAACGTTGTTTTACCGAGGGTTCCCATCGGATCAATGAGCCCGCGTTTGGTGCCGCCGGCGCCAGGCGGAAGCCGCTGGCGCCAGGCTGGCCCGCATCCCGCTGCGCCGGCGCGCCAGGCCGGGTGCCACGGCTCCAGGCGGCCCGCTGACGGTGCCGCCGGCGCCAGGTCGGGTGCCTGGCGCCAGGCTAGCCTGCGCTGCCCTGCGTGCGGGCGCCAGGCCGCCCGTGACGGTGCCGCCTCGCGCCAGGCGGTGCCCGACGCCAGGTTGCCCATGTCCCGCGCCCAGCGTGCCGCCGGCGCCAGGCCGACCTGCGTCCTGCCGGGCGCCAGGCCGGGTGCCGCCGGCGCCAGGCCGCCCGCTGTGATTGGTGCCACGGCGCCAGGCCATCCTGTCGTCGTGGGTTTTGTTGTTCGATCTTTCCCCATTAGTCGCTTATGGAAATCTTTGAGTTGGGAAGATCGTTAGCTGTAGATTTCGAGATAATCGCTTCTAATCCAACAAGACTCCTCGAGTATCGGGATTTTGGCGATGGACTTGGATTTGTAGACTTTCCGCCTTCAGGTATGTGAGCAACGAGGCTTCGAAGCTTTAGATGTGTTAAAAGACGGATCTTTTAAACAATCGGAAGGCTTTACGGAAGACTCATTGTTAGATCTCGACGATCCGACATGGGATTCAAGGGACCAAGATGCCGCCATTGCCCGAGATCATGAGATGATTGCATGGATGGGCGCCAGACCCTGCCGCTGGCCAGATGGGAGTGGACGAGTCTTCCGTGAGTTTTATCGGCGACGACCGTTTCTTGGCTTTGATCGCCGCTTTTTTTTTCGAGGACTTTCGGTAACGATTTCCATTGACCGATTTTGACCTCAACAGTTAGCCCCAGCTAGCTAGGAACCGTAGTGCCTGTCGGATCCTAGCTTTGCGGTATAGCCGTATGGGAAGGTGTAGAGTAATCGCTATTCGAAAGTCGGATAAATAGTGATTTTACCTCCTTTATAAGGATGGAGTAAGAAATCTCATTCTTTACTTCATCATAAGAAATTTACTCTCTCTCAAGAATCCTTTCTCTCTCTTTAAGAACAATGTCTTCAAGGTCCTCAAAGAGAAACTCTTCTTCCCAATCATCCTCGATGACTCTCCTGCCCATGTGACGGTGAAGCAGAGGAGTTGGTCGAAGAGGAAACGAAATGCGATACCGAAGCCCTTGTAGGTTCGCCTCAACACTGCCAGAGATCCCTGTTCCGAGGAGACCTCCGAGGCAGCCTGGTGCTTTTACCGAAGCTCGGTTTCTCATAAATATCTCAAGGTTATTCGAGATTTTTACCAGGTTCCTGAAGGAGTCAAATTCGATTCCCGCTGGCAACGAGTGCAAGGAATCCTCCGCAAGGTTTCTTTACATGTTACGAAGCTTTTACATACTGCCGTATGTGGTTCCCGATCCCTGGTGCCATTGTTCGATGCGCTTCACGCTTGAACTTTCGATCAGCCAGCTCAGCCTTTTTGCCTTGGAGAGTTGGCTTGGCGTACTGATTGCTAGCTATGAACTCGGGATTGATCTTGGTCCCGATGATTTCGAAGGTCTTTGGGGCACTCGGCCGACGGGGAGCGACGGTTACTACTCCATGCTGCCTAAGAAGGATATGGCCGTGATTCAGGGGACTACTTCGAATCCCAAATCGTGGCAGGAGCGTTTCTTCTTCGTCCAAATAGATGGTGAGTCTGTCGAGGAGAGCTGCCTCCATCTATTTCCGCAAGCATGGAACTTCAACCGAGGTAATACGATGAAAACCCTGTTGTCTATTTCACCTGTTCGGAAGTGCGAGTTTTAGTGAAAAAGTTTTGCTTTGTAGGGAACAACCCTATCGCGCATTTGCACGGTGATCTCTTTGTCAAGAGAGATCTTCTTCGTCAAAGGCCGTTTTTCTGGAAGTCCTTCACCCTCGAACGGATTCGAGACGCAGTAAGACTTTATCGGTCCCGAGATCCTGTCCCGTCGTACGATGCCGAACCGGTCATCGAAGCTCCTACTCGGAGGCGTAGACAGAGATCTCGTAAAGGGAAGGAAATCGAGGATGAGGAAGGCTCGAAGATCCTTCACCGCTGGGAGAAAACCCTAGTTTTTCTCCAACGGAAAAAGGCGGAGCCAGCGATTTTCCACTACCCAACAACTTCTTTGATGGCCTTCCTCCGGAGTTTGTTACTGACGAGTCGCTGGAGGATGAGTAGAAACAACGGGTTTTTGCCGAGTGCTCCCAACGTGTCAACGAGGTTTGGCCCTTCGAACTTCTTAACCTTACGTTCGAATCTGTATATAAGCATGCTTGCTGATCTTGAGTTTATGCAGGGACTAAGAGTGTTTAGCGAGGCGCTTGACTCGAAGTTTCCGCAAATCCAGGATTGCTAACTTCAAGACCACGAAGCGGGCGAGCTTTTCCGGTTCCGACAAGAGGTAAAGGCAGAACGAAGCAAGCTGAGCTTCATGCTCGAGCTCTCGTTCGGGCGGAAAGGAGAGGAAGAAGGATGGTCGCAGCTGAGGTGGCGAGACGGGCGGAATCGTTTGCTGCTGAGTTTCAATGTTTTAAAGAAGCTCAGGAGTTTGTTGGTGATTTCGAGTGCCGGGTTCGGTCGTAAACCTCTACAAGTCTCATAACCCGGATTTCTCCTTCGATTCCGAGATTGCTGAGATGAAGGATTTCATGGCCGAGTGTGCTCATGCTGAGTCCTTGGTTCCTCCGGTAGAAGAAAGAGTCCGGAGACTATGGGAACCTATCGAGGTGGAGGCCGGAGCCGATGAGAACGCCGAGGGTGGTGGGAACGCTCAAGGCGTGAATGAGGAAGTGGACCAGCCTGCTAGTTCATTTGGGATTTCCGCATCCGGATTTCTCAATGTTGACTTCCTTTTGTGAATCGTATTTTTGGCCGTGTGTGGCCGTTTTTAGTAGTTTTATTCTGCGACCGTTGGAGGTTGCATTCTTATGTTTTGGGACTGGCCGTTGGTGGCTTTGAATCCTGCCGTTTTTGCGGCTTTTATGAATACGAAAATTTGCGAGATTTCGTCTTTTGTTTTGATTTATACTTTCGTCAAGTGTAGAGGGAAGGATGCGAGTAGTCACTTCGTATCCTAACTCTTTTTTTGTCGCTTGGTCCGTATGCTACTTTTTAGCGAGCGTTTTAGGTGTAAGCGATAAGAGACATGTTTTGGGATCTCGTATACGATACTATGTCTGTGAGATGTCAAGATCCAGCAAGACTGGGTTTAGGGCAAGACCTAGGCTTACTCTCAGCTTTAAGGCTGTCGCGATGACTGATCGGCTTTCGTTTTCCTGTTAGTGATTTCTTCCTGATTCTTTTCGTTTAAAGTCCGCGACTAGTCGCCGGCTTATATGACTTGTGTTAAAAGAATCGAGCTATCTTCAAAGTTTATCCGAGACGCTAAACCAAAATTTTGGTTTCTTGTATAGCGCTATGATATCCTTGTCGGATGTAAGGACCTTGTAGGTCTGACTACGAGTTTGTATTGAGTGAAGCGTTTCTTGTGCGTCCGTCGGGGCCAATCGACGGCGTGAGTTATTTTTAAGTCGCAGGTGGACTGTCTTTTGCGGATGATACGAGTTTTGTTATCTTTTTAAGAAGTTGCGACGTCTCGCGTTTCTTTTGAAGATATGATTTTCGTTTTTTCGAAGCGTTGATGCGTTTAAGTGAGCATAAAAGATAGAAAGAATTTTATTAAAAATTTGAAGTTCGAGTACATGTGCGGATTTTTCGCGTTTTTGTGGGAGTATAGAGTATCGCTCCAGTCCCCTTTTGGTGAGGGGGATAGCTGAACTCGCCGGGTTTCGACGAGCTGCCTACGTACCTCTTTCGAGGATCAAGCCATCTCGTAGTTCTGATAGTTGTCGCAACGTTTTACTCCCGTGCGCTTCCGTTCGATCGTGCTGGTCGGATCGGTTTGTGCGGGGTCGAGCTGTCTGCTTATGGCGGTGGACTCAGAGGCTTTGTCGCTGTCTTGAATCGTTGCCTGTTCGGATGATTCTGGATCATCTTTCTTCGAGTCCTCGGGAATGTTGTGTGATTCCTTTGCTCGTTTGGGTTGGCGCAGGGCGTTCAATCTTTTCGCAGTTTGAACTTCGGCTAGGTAACAGAGTCTCGATTGTTTCTGACTACCCGGATGGCTGCGGTTCGGCCGAGTCGGAAACTTGATACCGAGGTGATATGTGGATGGTACTGCCTTCATGGAGTTGATCAAAGGGGTTCCCATGATGGCGTTGTAGATGGCCGGGTTGTCGACTACTGCAAACTCGACGATCTTTGTAACTTCCTTTGCCATGACTGGGAGTTTAATTCTCCCGAGGGTCATGGTAGTGATGCCGAAAACCCGTCAAAGGTTTTGGCTCGGGACGACTTCCCAAGTGGGATCTTCATCCTGTAGAGGGTGTCGCGGAAGATGACGTTGACCGTGCTTCCTGTATCGATGAGAATGCGGCCGACTTCGAGATCCTGGATTACCAGGTCGATTACCAAAGGATCGCGTGAGGTTTGTCGATTCCGACGGTCTCTGTTCGAAGCGATCGTGTGGTTAGGAACATCGCTGTCCGGGAACCAGTTGGAACTTGTCTCGGCTTTTAGCCCGTAGGCTTTTATCGACGAGACGAGTCTTGGTAGAACTGTGATCCTCCGATGATCATGTTTACCCTCTGGCGACTGCTGTTGTTCCCTTGGTCGTCCTGTCTTCTTCCGCGTTTTTCCCCCGATTGATTTTCGGTCACGCGGTCCTCGGAGACAGTTTTGTTGGTTTTAGGCGGTGGGAGTCAGGAGCAAGTCCTTTATACTCTGACCTTTGATAGTTAGCGGTGAGGAGCTTTGGCGGCGAGTCGGGCGCCGAACCTTGCAGTTCGCGGTGGAGTGACCTCTTGTTTCGTGGAACTCGCGGTAGGAATTATCCTTGTACTGGTTCCTGGTCAGGTGTTTCGGAGGTTCTGCCTTGCTCGAGTTGATGGCGTAGTTATGCTCGCCTTAGGCGTCTTCCCTTCGTGATGGACGTTTTTGTCGTTACGAGAGGTTTTCTTTTCGAGGGCGCTGTGGTATGTGCTTCGCGACAAAAGCTTCATCTCTTCTTCCATGATGATGAAGTCCGTTGCCTTGTGGGGAGTATCCTGGATTGTCCGCGGCTTTTCCAGTAGTATCCACTTTCGAACTTCGACTTGTACCGAGAGTTTTCCTCGGCGTCGATTGCGACATTGTCGCTGATGCCCGTTACTGGCCATCACCAGTTTGAACCTTCGCATGAAGTCGGAGTGACTCGTCTTCCTTCTTAGCTAGACTCCCTAGATCCACGTCGGACGTTTCTCTGTCCATGAACATGGAGTATTGTTTGAGAAACGCCGAGGCCAGTTGGCGGAAGCTTCGATGGAGTTCCTTTTGAGCGGAGAACCACTCGGCGCAGCACCTTTGAGGTGCTCGGCGAAGAGAAGACAATGACCCGTCTCGTTCGCGCCCGAGTTTGCACCTGCCCATTGCGATCTGGAAAGACTGCAGGTGCGACTTAGGATCCGTCGACCGTCATAGACCGGGATTTTGATTTTCCCGGGTCGAGATGCGTGTTTCCGTGATCCGGTGGTGAACGGTGTTTTCCGTGCTTCCTCGAAGTCTATCGATCTCGAGCGGAACTGGTTGCCTGATGGATTTGCGATTTCATCGCACTTCGCGTTTAGAGATTCGCGGAGATCTCGCTATTGCTACCGGCGTTCCTCGAGTTTGTCGCGCTGGTCGCGATAGATCGAGTTTGATCTTCGCGAGTTCTTCCTGCTCCATCCAGTAGAGTTATTCTTCCTCTTCTGTCATGGGCCTATCGAAGGATACCGTCGCCGGCGGACTGGCTTCGGTCCTCCTGGTGGATGTCAGCGTCTTCATCGGAAGGATCCGATTGGTCGCTGATATCTAGATCGATGCTCGGCGTCGCTGTCCTTGTTTCCGTAGCGGGTGGAAGGTTCTGCGAGGTCGTTTGCTGTCCTTTCAGAGCCGTTTCCTCGAGTGGGCTCTTCGGGGCATCTTTTCTCGTGCCGGAGATCGAAGTCGAAGTCTTCTGCCGTGGCGTGCCTTGGTGGATCCAGCGGCAGTTTGCTCCTCGCAGTTAAGGTGTCGACCTGTATTGCGGCGAGGTTATCAGCTTGTCTGTTGTTCGCGCGCGCTGGGCGGAGGTAAACAGTTCCTTCATCTGCCTGGCGCCTCGGTGTTTGCATCAGCGGTGACTCGGACGCATCTCCAGCTGGAGTCTTCAGCGTTGCCGACGGGTGTTCCGTCTAGCTGGTTGATCTTTGGTGGCGTCGGTAGACATGATCGGCGTGTGCAGTTGCGAGATAGATAGATCCGTAACCCACCCTCCTTCTAGCCAACTGTGGGAACCGAAATTCGCACCGTCAATTTCCGATAAAGATTTGTGGAGGAAAACCGAGTTAACCCGATCTTCCTTGAAGGTCCCGGATATCTGCTGGGCCGCATACCGAAACAATCAATAGAGATAAAAGTTAAAAGAAATCGTAAAAGTTGGCGAAACAGATCTTATTTCTGAATTCTCGTTTGGCGTGTACAACAAGAAAAGAAATCGGCCGTAAGAGCTGTCAGGAGTCCGCTAGTCGCCTAAGTCTATCCTAGTTGAGTCGCAGCTCGCTAGTGAAAAAAAGAATGCTAAAACGCTCTAAGTGCTAAGTGCTCTGGAAGTTTGTGATCTGGTTTGCTTCTTGCTCAAAGCTCTCCTTATATACTCCCTTAAGACGGCCTATCTTCTCGGGCTGAATCGGGCTTTTCCATTTTCGTCCATCTTCGTGTTTATCGGAAACTTGACATTTATCTTGGAAAACTTGACATTTATCTTCTGGAAACTTGACATTTATCTTCTGGAAACTTGACATTTATCTCTTATGTGAGGATAAAGATAAACCGTCATAGTTATCCTTCTTTTTCGGAAAATCGTAAGCGGGCCGTTTTGGCCACGTTGGGCCGTTTAGGCGTTTTACGGTTTTTCGAAAGAACGGTCTTTGAAGGTTTCGGTGTTTCCGAAGGAACCCCAATTCCTTGTATAGTCGAGATATTGGTGTTCTAGAATCAGTGATCGTACCAAACTTGCGTGGATTGATCGAACAAGCTAAGATGGGATCGGACCGGGCATGATAGGACCGAGACCAGGGCGAGGGCTGTGGACCGACGCCAGGCCGCCTGCGCGGACGGATGCCGCCGGCGCCAGCCGAGTGCCGCGGTGCCAGGCCGAGGTGCCACCAAAGCCAGGCTGACCAGTCCCCGTGCGCGGCGCCAGGCCGGTGCGCCCGGCGCCAGGCCGTGCCGCGGCCAGGCCGCCCGCTGGCGGAGGTGCCGCGGCCAGGCGAGTGCCGCCGGCGCCAGGCGAGTGCCGGCGCCAGGCCATCCGCGTCCAGCGTGCCGCCCGCGCCAGTCGCCCGCGGACGGTGCCGGCGCCAGCGTGGACGGTGCCGCCAGCGCCAGGCGGTGCGCTGGCGCCAGGCGAGTGCCGCCGGCACCAGGCCGGCCCGCATCCCGCGTCCCGCGTGCCGCCGGCGCCAGGCCATCCTGTCGTCTGTGGGTTTTTTTGTTGTTCAATCTTTCCCCGTTAGTCGTTTGCGGGAAATCTTTGAGTTCGGAAAGATCGTTAGCCGTAGATTTCGAGATAATCGTTTATAATCCAACAAGACTCCTCGAGTATCGGGATTTTGCGATGGACTTGTATTTGTAGACTTTCCGTCTTCAGGGATGTGAGCAACGAGGCTTCGAGCTTTAGATGTGTTAAGAGACGGATATTTTAAACAATCGGGAAGGTTTTACGGAAGACTCATTGTTAGATCTCGGACGATCCGGATATGGGTTTCAAGGGACTAAGATGCCGCCATTGCCCGAGATCATGAGATGATTGCATGGATGGGCGCCAGGACCCTCCCCGCTGGCGCCAGATGGGAGTGGACGAGCCTTCCCCTGAGTTTTATCGAGCGACTACCCGTTTCTTGGCTTTGATCGTCGCTTGGCTTTTCTTTCGAGGACTTTCGGGTAACGATTTCGTCATTGACCGATTTTGACCTCAACAAGTCTCGACTGTTTCTGACTACCCCAGATTACTGCGGTTCCGGTTGGAGTCGGAAATTTTGATGCCGAGGTGATATGTGGACGGTACTGCCTTCATGGAGTTGATCCAAGGGGTTCCCATGATGGCATTGTAGATGGCCGGGTTGTCGATTACTGCGAACTCGGCGATCTTTGTGACTTCCTTCGCCATGACTGGGAGCTTAATTCTCCCGAGGGTCATGGAGGTGACGCCCGAAAACCCAGTCAAAGGTTTTGGCTCAGGGATGACTTCCCCAAGTGGGATCTTCATCCTGTAGAGGGTGTCGCGGAAGATGACGTTGACCGTACTTCCTGTATCGACGAGGATGCGGCCGACTTCGAGATCCTGGATTACCAGGTCGATAACCAAAGGATCGCAGCGAGGTTTGTCGATTCCGACGGTTTCCTGTTCCTAAAGCGATCGTGTGGTTGGGAATATCGCTATCTGGAAACCGGTTGGAACTTCGTCTCGGCTTTTAAGCCCGTAGGTTTTATCGGCGAGACAGAGTCTTGGTAGAACTGCGATCCTCAATGATCATATTTATCCTCTGGCGATTGTTGTTCCTTGGTCGTCCTGTCTCCTTCGCTTTTCACCCGATTGATTTTCGTTCGCGGTCCTCGGAGACAGTTTTGTTGGTCTTTGGTCGGACTCCAGAGCAATTCGTTTATACTCTTGACTTTTGACAGTTCGCCGGCGAGGAGCTTGGGCGAGCCTGGCCGCCGAACCTTGCAGTTCGCGGTGGAGTGACCTCTGGTTTCGTGGAACTCGCAGTAGGAATTATCCTTGTACTGATTCCTGGTCCAGGTGTTCCGGAGGTTTTGCCTTGCTCGAGTTGATGGCGTAGTTATGCTCGCCTTGCGCTTCCTTCGTGATGGACGTACTTGTCGTCACGAGAGGGTTTCTTCTTTGAGGACGTTTTCTGTGGTCCATGCTTTTGCGACAGGACTCTCATCTCTTCCTCCATGACGATGAAGTCTGTTGCCTTGTGGAGGGTATCCTGGATCGTCCGTGGTTTCTCCAGCAATATCCACTTTCGGAACTTCGACTTGTACGAGAGTTTTCCTCGGTCGATGCGACATTGTCGCTGATGCCTGTTACTCTGGCCATCACCAGTTTGAATCTTCACATGAAGTGTCGGAGGGACTCGTCTTCCTTCTGAGCTAGACTCCATAGGTCCAGTCGGACGTTTCTCTGTCCATGAACATGGAGTATTATTTGAGAAACGCCGAGGCCAATTGGCGGAAGCTTCCGATGGAGTTTCTTTTGAGCCGGGAGAACCATTTGAGTGCAGCACCTTTGAGGTGCTCGGCGAAGAGAAGACAATGACCCACGTCTCGTTCGCGCTCCGGGAGTTTGCATCTACCCATTGCGATCTGGAAAGACTGCAGGTGCGCCTTAGGATCTGTAGTACCGTCATAGACCGGGATTTTGATTTTCCATGGGTCTGAGATGTGTGTTTCCGTGATCTGAGCGGTGAATGGCGTTTTCCGTGCTTCCTCGAGAAGTATATCGATCTCGGGGGCGGAACTGGTTGCCTGGTGGATTTGCGATTTCACTGCTTTCACCTCGACCATGGTCTTTTTGAGAGATTCGCGGAGATCATGGATCTTGTTATTGCTGCCGGCGTTTCTCCGAGTTTGTCGGCGCTGGTTGCGATGGATCCGAGCTTGATCCTCCGCGAGTTATTCTTGCTCAATCTAGTAGAGGTCTTCCTCCTCTTCTGTCATGGGCTTCTCGAAGGATACCGTCTGCCGAGCGGACTGGCTTCGGGTCCTTCTGGGGTTGATGTCAGCGTTTTCATCGGAAGGATCCGATTGGTCGCTGATATCCAGATTGATGCGCTCGACGTCGCTTTCCTTGTTTCCCGTAGCCGGGGGTGGAAGGTTCTGCGAGGTCGCTCGCTGTCCTTTTGGAGCCGTTTCCTCGGGAGTGGACTCTTTCGAGGCATCTTTTTCTCGTTCTCCGGGAGATCCGAAGTCGAGTCTTCTGCCGCGCCGTGCCTTTGTGGATCCGCGCGGCAGCTTGCTCCTCGCAGTTAAGGTGCCGAACTGTTTTGCGAGCGAGGTTATCAGCTTGTCCTGTTGTTCCGCCGCCTGGGCGGAGGCAAACAGTTCCTTCATCTGTCTGAGCGTCTCAGTGTTTGCATCAGCAGTGATTGTGGACGTATCTCCAGTTGGAGTCTTCTCAACGTTGGCATCGACGGGTGTTCCGTCTAGCGTTGGCTGGTCCTTGGAGATGTCAGTAGACATGATCGAGCGTGTGCAGTTGCGAGATAGATAGATCCGTAACCCCTCCTCCTTCTAGCCAAACTGTGGGAACCAAAATTACCTGTCGAAGTTTTCGTTTGATTTGGAGGAAAGCCAAGTAAACTTAACCTTCCCTGAAGGTTCTGGATATCTGCTGGGCCACACACGACACAATCAAATGCGAGTTTAAGTTGTAAAATAAAAATCGTAAAAATAGAGCGAAAGAGATCTTATTTCTTTATTCGCGTTTGAGCGTGAACAACAGGTAAAGAAATCGACTACAAGAGCTGTCAAAAAGTCCGCTAGTCCGGCCGCCTAAATCTAACCTAGTTGAGTCGTAGCTCGCTAGTGAAAACAGAAAAGAAATGCTGAATTTGCTCTAAGTGCTAAAGTGCTCTGGAAATTTTGTGATGATTTTCTCCTCGCCCAAAGCTCTCCTTATATACTCCTCTTAAGACGGTCTATCTTCCTTCGGGCTGAATCGGGCTTTTTCCATTTTCGTCCGTCTTCGTGTTTATCGGGAAACTTGAAATTTATCTTCGGAAAACTTGATATTTATCTTTTGGAAACTTGAGATTTATCTCTTATGTGAGGATAAGGATAAACCGTCATAGTTATCCTTCCTTTTCGGAAAATCGTGAGTGGGCCGTTTTGGTCATGTCGGGCTTTTTAGGCGTTTTTACGGTTTTTCGAGAAAATAGTCTTCGAAGGTTTTGGCATTTCCGAAGGAATCCCAATTCCTCGTATAGTCGAGATGATTGGTGTTTAGAATAACTGTGATCGTTTAATACGATGAATCGAAATCCATTCATCATTCGAACCTTTTATGGTCTTCCGATATTTCTCGAGTATCGGGATCGAGATGGACTTGAATTCGTAGACTTCCCGTCTTCGAGGGTTTTAGTAATGAGGCTTCGAACTTAGATTTTAGAATATGAACTTTGTTAAATAATCGAGAAGGCTTTGCGGAAGAATCGTCGTGTTTCTCGAATAATCCAACATGGGTTTAAGGGACCAAGATGTTGCCGCGTTGCCGAGATCACGACGACTGCACGGATGGGCGCCAGGACCCTTGCCGGGCGCCAGACGGAGACGACGGGCCGCCGCGCCAGACGGAGAGGACGCCGGCGCCAGCGGGCGCGGTCGGTCGCCGGGCGGCGGGCGCTGACGGTCGCCGCCGGCACCAGGCGCGGCGTGGTCGGTCTGCCCCCGGCGCCAGGCGCGGCGTGGTCGGTCTGCCCCCGGCGCCAGGCGCGGCGTGGTCGGTCTGCCGCCGGCATCAGGCGTCCTTCCGCCCGTGCCGTGTCCCGCGTCCGCCTATGCTGCTGTTGCTCGTCTTCGTCGATCCCCGGGGCTCACGATCCGTTCGTGCTTTCCCGTAAATTCGTCGAGTGACGACCCGTTTCTCGGTTTCGATCGTCACTTAGTTTTCTTCCGAGGACTTTCGGGCGACGATTTCGTCGTTGACCGATTTTGACCCCAACACTCTAAATCTGCTTTCTTTGGTGGCATGATTCCCGTTTTCGACTGCTCTGATACCAAGTTTATACGGTTTAGCCTCCCAATTCGTAAAGCAAGAATAGATATAAAATATGTATGTTATTAAAGGATAAACGGTATCGATTACAAGGATTCTCTCTCTCTAAATCATGAACAATCTCTCATACTCATGAGCATGACATGATGATCAATCCTTGATACCCTCTACTAACGACCTCACGTGACTTATAAGGAGATATTCCTTCTCGTCGCACAAAGGCTCCTGATCCAACACCCCATGTGCGTCAGTCCCCTTTGTCTTATTGACACATCGACAATACTCTACTCGACTCCCTTGTCCTCCAAGTAGTATCTTTATTGGGCTCTACTGCTTCTGAAAGAGGCCTTCAATGTAGCTTACGGCCTTTTCTCTTATACTGATAGAGGATTTGAGGACGAAGCTCTTCCTGCGTAACACATCCCAAATCTTAGTTTTCGAGTTGATCCTTCTATCTCAGTGATCGGCTTCTAGACTCTGGTTTGCCTCATCTTAGGATTCGCGGTGAACCCCTAGATCAGAACCTATCTATTCTATTTTATTGTTTCAGAGGCACAACCACAGAGCTAGCCCTAGATCGACGAAAGGATGCCTTTTCCGCAGTCTATCAACCTGATGCTTACGGACGAAAGCTTTCGTGATCCGCGGTTTACCGAAATGAAATCCGATACGCATGTTCCCTTCGTACACGTGCCCTCCCGCCCGATATATACGGTAGTAAGATTTCTCTGTATCTTTCTACCTCTTGCTTGAAATTATCCGTCGGTGATCTGAGTTAGATTTCTTCTGATAGATATGCCATCCTAAACTAGTGTATCTAATCGTCGATCTGTCATAGTAAATTTGATTTTTTTTCCTTCTCCTCATAATTGTTTAATCATTTTCCGTTTGCAGACGCTAAGACATCTGTCTTTTGGGACATCACTGATTACCCTATTCCTATTGATAAAGATCCTGTATCGTTTTGTCATCGTATGAAACTCGCTCTTTTCGACCGCGGTTATAAAGGGGAGTTGTCAATCTATGTTTACTTTGTTACTGGTGAATTGGTACCTAAATCTCTGGAGACCTGTGTCGGAGTCGGAGTCGATTTCTTACCCAAAGGTTAATGAATTGTTCTAGACACTCTATTGTTTCACTTATTTATATATATCTTTGTCAGTAATCTAATATCTCATACCTTGATACACGCATACTCTTTCCAGGTGATGCTTATGCGAGAATTTCTTTGATGTTAGTGGACATTTCTTTTTGTGCACTGTCACATCCTCGCTCTAATATTATTGTCCTCTCCAAAAACATCGTAAGAGACACGATTGTGGCTTTCGAAAGCTTGTCTTTGTCACATTGTCTTCTCTTAGCCAAAACCGAATCCAATTGGCTGGTTCCTAGTGAAAGTTCAACCTTGTTTCTGACTAGCCTTTTTCAAGACCCTACCGGTGGCCAGCCGACAAGCTCTCAAGCGTGTTTTGCTAATTAGAAGCGGAGGCCAGTTGCTGCTCCTCTTTGACCTGGAACCCATCTTTAGAATTCCCATAACTGCTTTGTCTTGCTTTGTTAAACTGCTTTGCCTTGCTTTGTTAAACTGCCTCCCGTTTCTTTAATATGCTTCCGCTTTTGTTAACTTGTGTTATATACATTCCATCCAAAAAGTACAAACGAAGATAGTATATTGAAATTGACATTATGTCATTTGTTCTTAGGACAAAACATATTGGCCAGAAAGTCCCCATTTTTATGTAGGCCAATAATAATCCATTTAGAAGATTATTCTCCATCCTTCAAAAAGTTTATTTACGTTTGACGTTGATAGGGTAGTGAGAAACAAGAGCAATGTTGTTGTTGTTGTTTTCTTTAAAGGTTAACTCATCAACGAATCACTGCTGAGGCTTGGAGTATGGATTTTACAAACTCGAGGTTTCTCAATCTGTCCATCTTCTGCGAGTATCAGCTTTTTGAAGTAAGAAACTGCCTTCACCAAAACCAATCAGAGACTTTAAGATGGTTTTTAGCTTTTCAAAATGCTTGAAACTAGAAGAATTGATAATGAAAATATCAAGATATGGTCAAATCTGCATCTTTTATGAAAAGTCTTTGTCCAATTCCACTTGATTCTAATGAGAAGAGATAACGACCAATAAATAATTATTCATAAACCAGAGAATATTACTTCATGGATACTTCACCAATATATCAAGGTACAAGATCTACTCTCTCCAAAGGTAACAACAAATCAGCCTAACGGCTAGTTTTCATTGAACCGTCAATGCCTTTGCTTCCAAGACTTTTATTTAGAGTTATTTCATTTCATTTTATCATTTTTAGACTGTTAGATATTTTCATATTTGTGGGAACCGAAATTCACACCGTCAATTTTAATGAATAAGATTGCGGAGGAAAGCCAAGTTAACCCGACTTTCCTTGAAGGTCCGGATTCTCTGCGACAGCCAACGACAAGTGACCGAATAAATGCAGAAAAAGTTTTGTTAAGATTTGAGACTGGACCTTAAGAAAGGCTGCCTACGTACCCCTTTCGAGGATCAAGTCGGACGTAGTTCAGTTTAGAAAGAATTGAACAAGAGATCGAACAGTCTGGGCGGGTTCGATCTAGTATGAGCGTTTGTCATAGAAACAGGCATGTCGAAGATAATGCCTAGGGTTTCTATGTGCGGAGCTTTGAAGTAAAAGAATTGTCCGATCCCTCCGAGAGGAGCGGAGATTTGCGAGCAGGAGGCGGCCAGACGTTCTAGGGCCTGGTTCGTCTAGTATGAGCGTTGGTCATAGAAGCGGGCATGTCGAAGGTAATGCCTAGGGTTTCTATGTGCAGAGCTCTGAGTAGAAGAATTGTTAGATCCTTCCGAGAGGAACAGGGGTCTGCGGAGAAGATAAAACTAGAACAAGAGGCGGCCAGACGTTCTAAGTCCTGCCTCGCTGGCCTAACCACCTAAGTTCTAAGTTCTCTAAGCTAGCGGGAGTTCTCTAAGTCTAGATTCTAGGATTTTCGGATCTCCTTCTCTTCTGCTCTTTCTCTCCTTATATACTCACTCCTAGGTCGGTTTGCCTTAGGATGATGGACCTCGCCTTTGGGCCCAAGTTTATCTCTTCAGGAAATATTCCATTTCCGTCGATCTTCATAATTATCCTCGAGTTTTCCCCTATTTTTCGGTGGCTAGATGTTTATCCGATGTTCGGGAAATTGGATAAACCGTCATAGTCTGATTGGGCCTGAATTCTTAAAATCGTAAATAAGTCTGTGGACTTGTCTTAAGTCGTTGAACGTTTTATACGATTTCTCGAAAAGACTATCTTTCTCGTAAAATATAAACCATATAGCCTAAAGGATCGATGTTCAAGTTAATCGATCTTTGTTTTATACGATATCTTCTACGAGAAATCCAATCCTTCTAGTTTTGTCGTAAAACATCGAGGACGATTCCAATCGAGTCGAAGGATTTTATTCCGTAGCCGTGATCGTCCCAAACTCACGATGATTGATCCAAACAAGTCAAGATGGGATCAGACCAAACACGATGAGACCGAGACCAGGACGAGGGCCGTCGACCGGCGCCAGGCCGGGGTGCCGCCGGCGCCAGGCTGGCCCGCGTGGACGGTGCCGCCGGCGCCAGGCCAGCCCGCGACGGACGGTGCCGCCGGCGCCAGGTCGGTGCCGCGGCGCCAGGCGGCCAGCGGGTGCCGGCGCCAGGTTGGTGCCGGCGCAGGCCAGCCAGCGCGGACGGTGCCGCCGCGCCAGGCGGTGCCGCCGGCGCCAGGCCGGTGCCGCCGGCGCCAGGCGGCCCGCATCACGGTGCCGCCGGCGCCAGGTCGGTGCCGCCGGCGCCAGGCCGGCCCGCGTGACGGTGCCGCCGGCGCCAGGCCGGGTGCAGCCGGCGCCAGGCTGAAGATCTCGGCAAGGGCTTCGATTTGATATCTTGATCGTTTTCTGGTTCCTCACGGTTTGAGAGAACGACCTCTTCGAAGTTTCGAGGCAGATTCTTTTGTGTTTAGGGTTTTTGTGGTGATCGAATCTCGATGTCCTTGGGCGAGCGGACCGATCTTTCCGGGACTCTCGTCAAGACGCCCGTAGTCTTCCGATCTCACAGAGAGTGGATATTCTAATTTGAGAAAATCTCGTATAACTTCTTTTCAAATTATCCGAGACTTTTTGTTTCAAGAAATACTTTCTAGAGACTTTCAGTCATTGATTCCGTCGTGACCGATTTTGACACCAACAATATTCGAGCCTATATAAGTTACCTTTTATTTTTATAAACCACCCTTAAACTTTTATGAGTGAAAATCCATTTTTCCTAGTTTTATCAACATTATTATTATTATCTAAAATCTTTAGAGTGTTGTGAGAAGCAACTTCAATACATCCTCACTTATCAACGTCTCCTTTCCCAGACGTCCTCAATCCATCCATCCATCCATCCCATTCGTTTGCTAAGCTCAAGAGAGCAACACAACCAACAGCGGCCTGATTCCACCCTCTCCTCTTTTTATTTAACTTTTGTTTTATCATTTAAATCATCTCATTTCATTTTCTGCACTTGTTTTAGGTTTACTACCGGATTCCTCGATATCAATCATTCGACAACAGCTTTGGTCGAACCGATTTGAGATTCCATCAACCATATTGTCGACCCAGATCTTGGGTTTTTATCAGTTTGCTATCAGAGTTTAAACTCCTAAAATCAGGTGACATCTTCGAACCTGCATTTTTTTATTTTCGTTTGTCCTTCATCGAATAACCAAAAACTCCACAAAAACTGTATTTTTCAAGTTTAGTTTTCTGCATTTTTATGTGTTCTTGCTGTTCATCCTTTTAAAATGGAAAAAATGAAAAATAAAGAAGTGTTTGATCCATATAATCTTGCATTTAGTTTATGTTGGAGTCAAGATCGATCATGGCAAAATCAACAACTAAAATCCTCTGAGAAATTGTGCCTTAATATTGTAGGTAGATGGGAGGTTAACCCACAATTTGATGGATTATGGATCCAAGCTACAACCTGAAAACAATGAGAATGTATTTTTATGAGTTTTTATGATGTAAATATGAAACAAATGCAAAACAAATGAGATCCTGGTGATAATGATAAATATCAGAAAAATAGAAAAAGGATAGGATGTGATCAAGCTGCTGATTGTGTGACACTCTCAGCCTAATCAGTTTATGCTCGAAATTGAATGAGATGGAGCTTTGCTTGCTGGTTGTGTAACTCTCTTAAGCTTAGCCAATGGATGGGATGGAGGAAATAGATTTATAGACACCACAAAGCTGTGAAAGGAGACTTTGATAATCCTGGATGCTCAAGTGCTCTTTCTCACAACACTCTAGACAATAGTTTTAAGAAAACTAGAAAACCCTGCATTTTTATTCATAAAATTCAAGGGTGATTTACAATAAGGAAACAAATTGAGCTTTATAGGATCGACTATTGAGACTCTTTAACAATCATAAAATGATATAAGGAAACTAATAAAATCAAAACCAATGCTTGGAAGCAAATGCTTTAATGGTTTTATGAAAACTAGTTGTTAGCTCGATATGTGCCTTCAAAAGTGGAAACTTGGATGATCTTGTATATGGACAACTTCTGAACTATTCCACGGTTTATGAGCCTTCCTGATATGCTCCTGCAGTGCTTTTATGAAGAATATGACCGTTGGTCTTGGACAAAAATCTGTAGAAACTCCTTCAAATCATTTAGAGTAGATGCTGCCAAATGTGGAAGGTTGGTGCAAATGAAGATCCGTTAGATCTCCTGGGTGCTGGTGCAGCTAAGGACGTATTGGTCATCCTATGGATGGTTAATAGGATCTCCTGGCTTCCACAGATAAGTTCGTTTCGGACCAAGTTGAATTGGCTGAGGATTTTTTTTAAATGATGTCGGTTTGGCCAATTTGAGCAAATTGAGTAAACCAAATAGATCTTCTGATTGGATTGGATTTTGGGCTTGGCTCTCCTCTATATGGTATCCTAAAAGGCCCTTTTTAACATAAAAAGTTGCTTCAGTCGAGTTCTCTTCAATGTTGGACTTGTATGGATCGAAATATTGCTGATCTGGCGCATTGGATGCTGAGAAAATGGCCTGATTTGTAAAATCCATAACTTCTTGATCTATTAATATTTTCTTTTGATTACAGTTGGAATTGAATCCTTCTTGAGTTTAAAATCCATGAAAATATTTTTCATGGTGAAAGTCCTTCTGGTTGTGGAGATATTCGCCTTGGCTGAACCTCGGTCACCGATACCTTCTAGATGGCCGATTCGGAAGGTTTGGTGAGACTTTGGTTGAACCATAGATTTCGTGACCACAAAATCCCCTCCCTATTGAAAATGTTTTGACACTGTATAACCTGCACCAAGATACAGCAAGTCAGCTTTCATTATCTTTTGAGATTCTAGAGCCTTACCTTGGTATTGTTTTGGTTTGGGAGTGGGTGGCGTATCAGGTGGTTCTCCTTTGGGCAGATAGGATAGGATCATGCCTCTTCTCTGGAAATGGTCATTGCATCTCTTCTGGAGTGGATGGCTTTTCAAAATTTTGGTGGCCACATTTCTGGTATTCTTTGGTGTTGATTCTCCTAGCAACATAAGATTATTCGATGAGATTTTTTTGAATCTTTCTTCTCTGCAACCTTAAATAATCTCAACATTATTGATAGAAAGCAAGTGCATAATATCAGTCACTGGAAACTGATAGAAAAAGGTGAAATTTCCGGTAGAATCAACAAGTTGAAAAATGATCTTCTTCTTTGGACATTTTGGTCTTGGTTGGTTTGACCTTCTTTTTTTTATTTTTATTATTTTTGGATCAAAAATTTCTGACAAAGACACATGCACTACATCTGGATTATCAAGTGTCCTAATGATGTCTTGCATATTTTCATTGTTTTAGCATCCCATTTTGTGCATTTTTATCATATAGATTAGGATTTAGACATCTTTAGATCCATTTTGCATTCATGTGTCCCTATCAGGTATTGGAGCATCCTATGGTGTGATTTGAGGTGTTTGGGAGCTTTAAAGTTCAAAAAGAAGTGAAGAATGAAGTTTGGCCAAGGAAGGACATGCCAAAATGAAGATTGGTCGAGCCTTACCCGGGTTACATGTACGCGGGTAGCACTACCCGCGTAGTGGGCGAAGTTGGGACGAGTAGAAGAAGCACCCGGGTTGGATGCACCCGGGTAGCATCACCTGCGCGACACTTGGTTGTGGACCTCACCCAGGTTGGCTGCACCAGGGGAGACTTACCTGTGCGACCGGGATGACACATCTTCGAAGGCCATACCCAGGTTGGATGTACCCGGGGAAGCTCACCCGCGCAAAGAAGGTCGAGAGAGGACGAAGCTCGTACCCGGGTTGGCTGCACCCGGGGAGCGTTACCCGCGTGAAGACGGTCGAGAGAAGAAGAAATCCATACCCGGGTTGGCTGCACCCGGGGAGCGTTACCCGTACGACCCGGGTCGATCCGAAAGCCTCTTCCCGGGTCAGCACTGTTCCTGGTCGAGACTCTTCCCATTTAACGGAATTTTGGTCATTTTTAGTGTGTTTTCTAGGTTTTCTAAGAGGAGTATAAATACTCTTGTAAGCACTTGGATAATCCTATCTTATTATTTCTTAAGAACACAAAAACCTCTTGGTGACTATCCATTTTCTTTGAATCAAAATCTCATCTTGTTCTTGTGATCTTGTTTGATTCTAAGTTCTTATCTTCCTTTCTTTACATGATTAAGCTTAAATCCACCATGGGTTTGAGAGGAATCATGGTTATTAGTGAGTAATCCACCTTGGTTTTCATGGGTTAGGGAGATTAAGGGTGATTAGACTAGATCTAGGATGTATTAGTGTAAATCTATCTATTTACTTGCTAGTAGAGTACTTTTAATGCTTCTTTTGAGTTGGCCTCTCAAAAGTTGAGCTTTAGGCATTTTCCACCCACAAGGTGTTTGATGAAATGCCTGAACCAACTCTCCTAAGCTTTTAACACTCTTTACCAAAAAGATTTGTTGTTAAAGGTGTTAAGATGGCTAGTAGACTTGTTATTAATGATTACTTTCATTTCATTTTACCTAAGAGATTGAATGTTTGAGATTTGTTAGTAAATGAGCATTCTTCGAGAGATAGAACTTGCTTAGGATTGTTTCTAGGCCCAAGGTTGCTAGATTGATTGAAAGCTTCCATCTTTAGTTTAAAACCTAATCACCCAAGGTCATATTCCCTTACCCATGAGTTCTCCCATCTCATAATCAAAGAAAGTTTCAACCTTTATTGCATTTATAGCTTTATCATTGCATTTTAATATTGTTCTTAGTTTAAAACCATCTCATTCATGGATTGCACTTAGATTAAGCATAGACTTGTATTCTCTTTGCATTGAAATCATCTAGGAATGGATTGACATCTTAAATACTACAACATTTGATTGGACCCTTGAAAAATCCTCTTATCAAATTGGCGCTGTTGCCAATCCTAGTTTGATTTTGACACTGAGATTTAGTTACTTACTTGAGACTAAGTCATTTATTTTTCTTTTGATACTGATTCTCTTTCTTTATCTTTTTGTGCATTTCAAGTGTATGAACTTGAGGAGCAAAGGTTCATCTAGCCTAGTTCCAAGAGTTCCAGATATTGTTGCACTTGAGAGGGAGATAGCAAGACAGAGAAGAGCAGAAGAGCATCAGTCTCACTTATAGAGGTTGGGGTTTGATATGAAGAACCTGTCTCAAGATGGAGCTGCGAATGGTCAAGGAGCTGACAACCCTCGACCACAACGCCAGCCACAACACCCACATCGCCCAGCTCGCGCCATTGGAACCTATGACCGCCCTAACATTCATTGTCATATGTTGGGAATCAGAGCTCCAGCTGTGGAAGCCAACAACTTTGAGGTCAAGCCAGGACTGCTGAACGTGATCGAGAACAATAAGTACCATGGCCTGGCTGTAGAAGACCCATTTGATCACTTGGACAAGTTTGATAGCTATTGTGGCTTGTCCAAGACCAATGGTGTTTCAGAAGATGCTTTCAAGCTCAAGCTCTTCCCTTTCTCTTTGGGAGACAAGGCACGCCAGTGGGAGAAGTCTCTCTCAAGTGACTGTATCACCACTTGGGATGATTGCAAGAGAGCCTTCTTGGAGAAGTTCTTCTCTACCTCAAGGACTACCAACTTGAGGAATGAGATCTCCAGCTTCCAGGAGAAGAATCTGGAAAGCTTTAGTGAAGCATGGGAGAGGTTCAAAGGCTACCAAGCTCAATGCCCATACCATGGCTTCTCCAAGGAGAGCTTGCTGAGCACATTCTACAGAGGTGCTTTTCCCAAGTACAGAGCCAGATTGGATACAGCTAGCAATGGATTCTTCTTGGGTAGAACAGAAGAGGATGCAGAGGAGCTGGTTGACAACATCGTGAAGAGTGATTCAGTCTACAGTGAGGAGAACGACAGAGACAACAGATCTGATGACAAGCAGACAAGGAAGGAGATAAAGGCTCTTCAGGACAAGATCGACATACTCATTGCTGATAGAGCTACCCAAGAGCAGCTGAACTTTGTTGGTGATCCTATCCAAGTGGCGCCACCCCCTGCTGTTCAAGAGGTTGATGGTTTGGAAGGCCAAGAAGAGCTATGCTTTATCAACAACAATGGTACCTGGTACAAGAAAGAACCCAACTTTCAGTACAACAACTACAAGCAGAAGCCTTATTCCAACAACCAACAAGGAGGATACCAGTTCAAGAAGAACTACACTTCTAGTCCTTCTAACAACCAGCAAGGTGGTTACCAGACTAGGAAAAACCAGCAAGGAGGCTATCAGCCTAAGAAAAACCCTCCTCCTGGTTTCAACAACAATGGGAACCAGTCTACTCAAGCTCAAGGCAGTTCTTCACAAGCTCCGGCTGCTGATTCAAGTGTGGATGCCATGTTCAAGAAACTCATAGACTTTCAGGTTAAGAATGAGAAAACAATGGGTTATGAGTTCAAGAACATCCAAAACAAGATTGATGGTAGCTACAGCGAGCTGAACAACAAGATCAAAGCTTTGGAGCAACAGTTTGCCTCCATGAACTCTCAACTAAGTTGCCAACAAGGGTCACTTCCAGGAAAGGCTGAGCAGAACCCAAGGAGACTATGAAAGCAATCACACTCAGAAGTGGCAAGGAGTTACCTCCTAGAGTTCTCACCAAGGATGCTGAGAAACAAGGTGGGGAGGTGGCCATCAACTAGATGATGATGTGGTGATTGTGAATGAAAAGGTCAATGATGAGATCCTAGAGAAGATAGTGGAAGCTAAGGGTAAAGGGAAGGTTGGAGAAGAAAAGAAAATAGTGAAGAATGGTGAAGTTACTACTCCAGCAAAAGGAACTTCTTTTGTTCCTCTTCCTTATGAACCAAAGCTCCCATTTCCTGGAAGAGCCAAGAAGCAGCTGCTAGAGAAGTACAAGGCTTTGTTTGAGAAGCAAATGAGTGAGGTTCAGGTCACAATGCCTATCATAGACGCCTTCATGCTGGTTCCTCAATACAGCAAGTTCTTGAAGGATGTTATAGCTGCAAAGAAGAAGGAGATGGAGGGCATAATGATTCGTACTCATGAGTGCAGTGCCATTATCCAGAGGTTAATCATTCCCAAGAAGCTAGAAGATCCAAGGTTCTTTACACTTCCTTGTGCTATTAGCCCTATGGAGTTTGAGAGGTGCTTTTGTGACCTTGGAGCAAGTGTCAGCCTCATGCCTTTGTCGATTTCAAGGAGACTAGGCTTCACTCAGTATAAGAAGTGCATGCTTTCATTGGTGCTGGCTGATAGGCCTGTGAAGCTCCCAGTTGGTATTCTAGAAGATCTTTCTGTTATGGTGGGAAACTGTGAGATTCTCACAGATTTTGTGGTTTTGGAGATGGACGAGGAAGCCAGAGACCCTCTGATCCTGGGAAGACCTTTCCTAGCCACAGCAGGAGCAGTCATAAATGTGAAAGAAGGCAAGATTGATCTTCATTTGGGCAAAGGTCACACTCTCCACTTCGACATCAATGAGATAATGAAGAGGCCAACTGTGCAAGGCCAAGTCTTCTACATTGAGGAGATGGAGAAGCTCTTGCTGATGAGCTTCTTGAGGAGTTAGCACTAGAGAACCCTCTACAGCATGCTTTGACAATTGATAGAGAGGTCCATGTGGTTGAGAACAAGGAAAGTGCTGCCTTTTGGAGAATGCTGGATTTACACAAAGGGGTTGCTGGAAAATATCAGTATGAGGAGCTGCCACAAGTGGTTCATCAGGCGGCCTCAGCTACACAACAAGAGGACAACCAGCATGATGACTGGAGTGAGCTCAAAGCACTAAAAGTGGAGCTCAAACCTCTTCCCCATGGTGTAAGGTATGCATTCCTTGGCCCTAATGAAACCTATGTCATTGTGAGTAGTGAACTTACTGAAACTGAGCTATCTGAACTTTTAAATGCACTTAAAAGATTTAGAAAAGCAATAGGTTACTCACTTGATGATATTAATGTGATATCACCCTCTTTGTGCATGCATAGGATACATCTTGAGGATGAATCAATGACTTCTATAGAGCATCAAAGAAGGTTAAATCCTAACCTGAAGGATGTTGTAAAGAAAGAGATTCTCAAACTCTTAGAAGTGTCATTTCATGGTTAAGGAAGGGATTGTGCTGGGACACAAGATTTCAGAGAAAGGGATCGAGGTAGACAAGGCTAAGATTGAAGTGATGGTCGGTTTTCCCACTCCAAAGACAGTGAAAGACATCATGAGCTTCCTAGGCCATGCTGGTTTCTATAGAAGGTCCATCAAGGACTTCTCCAAGATAGCCAGGCCACTCACCAGGTTGCTGTCCAAAGAAGATATCTTCATCTTTGGCAAGGAGTGTCTTGAGGCTTTCAAGAAGCTGAAAGATGAGTTTGTGAGTGCTCCCATTGTCCAGCCACCTGATTGGGATCTCCCCTTTGAGATCATGTGTGATGCAAGTGATTTTGCTGTGGGAGCTGTCTTGGAGCAGAAGAAAGATGGCAAGACTCATGTGATCTACTACGCGAGCCAGACCTTGAATGATGCTCAGATGAAGTATGAAACAACTGAGAGGGAGATGCTAACCATTGTCTTTGCCTTTGACAAGTTCAGGAGTTACTTGGTGGGATCTAAAGTCATTGTCTACACATATCATGCTGCTTTAAGACATCTCTTGGCCAAGAAAGATGCAAATACAAGGCTCTTGAGGTGGATCCTTTTGCTTCAAGAGTTCGACCTAGAGATCAGGGAAAAAATAGAAGTTGAGAATGGAGTAGCTGATCACTTGTCCAGGCTGAAGATTGAAGGTGGCATCCCTATTGATGAGAGGCTTCTGGAGGAGCAGATAATGGCCATTAAAGCAGTGGTTGATGTTTGTGAAACTGGCAAGAAGATTGAAGAAGTGAAGGCAACTAATGAGAAGGGGCCTTGGTATGCTGATTTTGTGAACTATCTTCCTGCTGGGAAGGAGCCATTGGGTCTAGAAGGCTATGCAAAGAAGAAGTTCTACAAATAATTGAAGAGGTACTACTGGGAAGAGCCTTTCCTCTACATTCTTTGCAAGGACCAGCTCTATAGAAGAGCAGTAGCTGAAGAAGAAATCGATGGGATCCTCACACATTGCCATGGATCATCTTATGGAGGTCACTTTGCTACCTTCAAGACAGTTGCTAAGGTTCTACAAGCTGGATTCTGGTGGCCACACATGTTCAAGGACACACAAGACTTTATCTCAAAGTGTGATTCTTGCCACAGAAGAGGGAACATCACCAAAAGGAATGAGATGCTCAAAACCCAATCCTTGAGGTGGAGGTGTTTGATGTATGGGGAATAAATTTCATGGAACCTTTCCCTTCTTCTTATGGTAACAAATACATCTTGGTGGCTGTGGATTATGTGTCCAAGTGAGTGGAAGCAGTGGCAAGTCCTACAAATGACTCAAGAGTGGTGATCAAGATGTTTAAAAGCATTATCTTCCCAAGATTTGGAGTTACAAGAGTGGTCATAAGTGATGGGGGTTCACACTTCATCAACAAGCTGTTTGAAGGCCTTCTCAAGAAGAAGGGAGTAAAGAACAAGGTGGCAACACCTTATCACCCTCAAATCAGTGGTCAAGTAGAGGTCTCCAACAGAGAAATCAAGAGCATTTTGGAGAAGATTGTGGGTATTAAGAGGAAGGATTGGTCCGACAAGCTTGCTGACGCTCTATGGGCATATAGAACAGCTTACAAGACCCCATTAGGCACTACTTCCTTCAATATTGTCTATGGAAAGGCTTGTCACATGCCTGTGGAGTTGGAATACAAGGCTTTGTGGGCTGTGAAGTTGCTGAATTTCGACATCAAAAGTGCTAAAGAGAAGAGACTCTTCCAGCTTCATGAACTTGATGAGATGAGGAGGGATGCCTTTGAGAACTCAAGGATCTACAAGGAGAAGACTAAGGCTTTCCATGACAAGGGCATCTTGAAAAGAGAGTTCAAGGCTGGAGATCAAGTCTTTCTCTACAACTCTAGGCTGAAATTATTTCCCGGAAAGCTTAAGTCAAGATGGTCCGGACCATTCAAGATCAAGGAAGTGAGACCATATGGTGCTATTGTGTTATGGGATAAGAATGGAGAAGATTTCACAGTCAATGGACAAAGAGTCAAGCTCTACATGGCTACTACACCAGAGGAAGATGGAATCTCCATTCCACTTTCTGATCCTACTTCAGCTTAGTCCTAAAAGAAACAAACTCAAGCTAGAGACTTTAAACAAGTTCACTTGGGAGGAAGTCCCATGTCTATTCTTGTAAATATTGCATTAGGATTTCTTTTTAAAGTCCATTGGAAAAGGTGGAGTGCATGGGATTGAGATGGCTTGGATCAATGGGTTGAAAAGGAGAAGAAATGAAGAAAAGAGTTGAAAAATAAGTTCTGGTCGAGACTTACCCGGGTTGGGTGTACCCGGGTAGCATAACCCGCACGATGGAAAGTGTTGTGAGAAGAAGGCTTAACGCGGGTAGAGAATACCCGAGGAGAGCAACCCGCGCGATAAACCGTACGATCCAAACAAAGACTTCACGCGGGTAGAGAGTACCCGAGGAGAGCAACCCGTGCGACAAAACAAGGAGCCCATACCCGAGTAGCTTCACTCGGGTCATAACCGCGCCACTTACCCGCGTGAAGATCCGCGCACCGACCTGACCCAGGTAAGTGTCTTTCTTCCTTTTCTCGACCCAAACCCGACCCAAACTGCCCAGATCCAACCCGGTTCGCCCAATGACCTAAATTTTACCCTCTTCTTCCTTATTTCATCTCTTTCACAAAATCTGAAACCTCTCTAGCCTCCAAGAACCAAAAAACCCATATCTCCATCAAAACACCACCAAATCACTCCATTTTTCTTCCTAAATCAAAGCATTTCTCCCATTAGTCTTTGTTCTTGAATCTTTTCTTCATTTCCCTTCATCCAAAGCAAGGTATGATCTCTCAATGTTCATTTTCGCAACTCTTATAAACCCTAGAATTTTGAACTTGAAATTATGTCATTTTCTTGCTAGATTCTTGTGAAATAGACTAGGGAAGGATTATATATCATACTGGATAATTGATTTGATGGTGGAATTGAGCTGAATTTGAAAAATTAGGGTTCATGAGATTTGGAGTTTTTTCATAAATTGTTCAATTAAGGTTAATTGTGGCTTAGATAAGTTAGCTAAGTGATTCTAGAGCTTTGATTAATGATGTTTTTCGATCTGGAAGCTGATTGACATTGATTTTGGATGGATTGGGATTCTCATGTTCATAAAAAAAAATATTTTAATATTATTTTATGGACATGAGAAATTCCACTCCTGTGCTCTTTTCTCTCTTGATTGCAAAATTTATTGCTGAGATAAAGTTTTTGCTTCAGTCTATGATCTTGAGCTTAGCTTTTATAAGTTTAGCAATCTTTATCTTTGTAAAGCTTTCTACTTCATGTGCTTACTCCTTTCCAAGGTTTGCAAATTTCATGTACAATGGGGAGAAAGGATGAAGCATTGATAGCAGCTGAGAGGCAAGAGAATGCAGAGAGAGACACTGTTGAGTTTGGGAAGTGTGGGAACCGAAATTCGCACCGTCAATTTCCGATAAAGATTTGTGGATGAAAACCGAGTTAACCCGATCTTCCTTGAAGGTCCCGGATATCTGCTGGGCCGCACACGAAACAATCAATAGAGATAAAAGTTGCGAAAAAAGAAATCGTAAAAGTTGAGCGAAAGAGATCTTATTTCTGAATTCTCGTTTGAGCGTGTACAACAAGAAAAGAAATCGGCCGTAAGAGCTGTCGAGGAGTCCGCTAGTCTGGTCGCCTAAGTCTATCCTAGTTCAGTCGCAGCTCGCTAGTGAAAACAGAAAAGAATGCTAAATCGCTCTAAGTGCTAAGTGCTCACGAAAGTTTGTGATCTGGTTTACTTCTTGCTCAAAGCTCTCCTTATATACTCCCCTTAAGGCGGCCTATCTCCTCGCGGGCTGAATCGGGCTTTTCCATTTTCGTCCATCTTCGTGTTTATCGGAAACTTGACATTTATCTTGGAAAACTTGACATTTATCTTCAGGAAACTTGACATTTATCTTCTGGAAACTTGACATTTATCTCTTATGTGAGGATAAAGATAAACCGTCATAGTTATCCTTCTTTTGGAAAATCGTAGCGGGCGTTTTGGCCACGTTAGGCCGTTTAGGCGTTTTACGGTTTTGAAAGAACGGTCTTTGAAGGTTTGGTGTTTCGAAGGAACCCAATTCCTTGTATAGTCGAGATATTGGTGTTCAGAATAACCGTGATCGTACCAAACTTGCGTGGATTGATCGAACAAGCTAAGATGGGATCGGACCGGGCATGATAGGACGAGACCAGGGCGAGGGCGTGGACCGCGCCAGGCAGCCCAGCGTGGCGGATGCGCCCGGCGGCGAGTGCCGCCCGGCGCCAGGCGACCAGCGTCCAGCGTGCGGCGCCAGGCGGCCCGTGGCCGCCGGCGCCAGGCGGTGCCGCCCGGTGCCAGGCGGCCAGCGTCCCGTGCGCCAGCGCCAGGCGGCCAGCGTGGGCCGCCCGGCGCCAGGCTGGCCAGCGTCCTGCGCGGCGCCAGGCGAGTGCGCCGGCGCCAGCTAGCCAGCGTCCAGCGTGCCGCGGCGCCAGGCGGCCCGTGCCGCCCGGCGCCAGGCGCCAGCGTCCAGCGTGCGCGGCGCCAGGCCATCCTGTCGTCTGTGGGTTTTTTTGTTGTTCGATCTTTCCCCGTTAGTCGTTTGCGGGAAATCTTTGAGTTCGGGAAGATCGCCGTAGATTTCGAGATAATCGTTTCTAATCCAACAAGACTCCTCGAGTATTGGGATTTTGCGATGGACTTGGATTTGTAGAGTTTCCGTCTTCAGGGATGTGAGCAACGAGGCTTCGAGCTTTAGATGTGTTAAAAGACGGATCTTTTAAACAATCGGGAAGGCTTTACGGAAGACTCATTGTTAGATCTCGGACGATCCGGACATGGGTTTCAAGGGACCAAGATGCCGCCATTGCCCGAGATCATGAGATGATTGCATGGATGGGCGCCAGGACCCTCGCCGCTGGCGCCAGATGGGAGTGGACGAGCCTTCCCGTGAGTTTTATCGAGCGACGACCCGTTTCTTGGCTTTGATTGTCGCTTGGCTTTTCTTTCGAGGACTTTCGGGTAACGATTTCGTCATTGACCGATTTTGACCCCAACAGTTAGCCCCCCAGCTAGCTAGGAACCGTAGTGCCTGTCGGATCCTAGCTTGCGGTATAGCCGTATGGGAAGGTGTAGAGACGTAATCGTTACCCGAAAGTCGGGGTAAATAGTGATTTTACCTCCTTTATAAGGATGGAGTAAGAAATCTCATTCTTTACTTCATCAAGAAATTTACTCTCTCTCTCAAGAATCCTTTCTCTCTCTTTAAGAACAATGTCTTCAAGGTCCTCAAAGAGAAACTCTTCTTCCCAATCATCCTCGGATGACTCTCCTGCCCATGTGGCGGTGAAGCGGGAGGAGTTGGTCGAAGAGGAAACGAAGAATGCGTATTACCGAGCCCTTGTAGGTTCACCCCCAATACTGCCAGAGATCCCTGTTCCGAGGAGACCTCTGAGGCAGCCTGGTGCTCCTTTCGCGCCGAGCTCGGTTTCTCGTAAATATCTCAAGGTTATTCAAGATTTTTACCAGGTTCCTGAAGGAGTCAAATTCTGGATTTCCGTTGGCAACGAGAGTGCAAGGAATCCTCCATGAGGTTTCTTTACATGTTCTGAAGCTTTCTTTACATACTGCCGTATGTGGTTCCCGATCCCTTGTGCCATTGTTATGCGCTTCACGCGAACTTCGATCAACCAGCACAGCATTCCTGCCTTGGAGAGTTGGCGTACTGATTGCTAGCTATGAACTCGGGATTGATCTTGGTCGATGATTTCGAAGGTCTTTGGGCACTTTCGGCCGGCGGGAGCGGCGGTTACTACTCCATGCTGCCTAAGAAGGATATGGCCTTGATTCGGGGACTACCGAATCCCAAATCGTGGCAGGGCGTTTCTTCTTCGTCCAAATAGATGGTGAGTCTGTCGAGGAGAGCTGCCTCCATCTATTTCCGCAAGCATGGAACTTCAACCGAGGTATCTGATGAAAACCCTGTTGTCTATTTCACTGTTGAAGTGCGAGTTTTAGTGAAAAGTTTTGCTTTGTAGGAACAACCCTATCGCGCATTTTCACGGTGATCTCTTTGTCGAGAGATCTTCTTCGTCAAAGGCCGTTTTCTGGAAGTCCTTCACCCTCGAGCGGATTCGAGGCGGTAAGATTTTATCGGTCGAGATCCTGTCCGTCGTATGGTGCCGAACCGGTCATCGAAGTTCCTACTCGGGCGTAGATAGAGATCTCGGGAAGGAAATCGAGGATGGGGAAGGCTCGAATATCCTTCACCGTTGGGAGAAAACCCTAGTTTTGCTCCAACAGAAAAAGAGCGAGCAGAGATTTTCCACTCCCAACAACTTCTTTGATTGCCTTCCTCCGGAGTTTGTTACTGAGGAAGGAGTTGCGAGGGCTCCCAAGTCAACGAGGTTTTCTTTAACCTTCCAGCACTGTGTCTACGAGTGTTTGGACTCGAGCCGCAAATCCAGGATTGCTAACTTCAAGACCACAGAAGCCTTTCGTTCGACAAGAGGTCTATAAGCATGCTTGCTGATCTTGAGTTTGCTGCTGAGAATTTCTGAGTGTTTATTACTCGAGTTCTCCCGATTCGAGATTTCTGAGATGGAGGCAGACGATGGAGACCGGTGGAGGAGTTCGAGCGTGGAAGATGTGAGGAAGGGACAAGCCTGCTAGTTCATTTGGGATTTCCGCATCCGGATTTCTCAATGTTGACTTTCTTTTGTGAATTGTACTTTTTGGCCATGTGTGGCGTTTTAAGTTTTATTCTGCAACCGTTGGAGGTTGCATTCTTATGTTTTGGGACTGGCGTTGGTGGCTTTGAATCCTGCCGTTTTTGCGGCTTTTATGAATATGAAAATTTGCGAGATTTAGTCTTTTGTTTTGATTTATACTTTCGTCAAGTGTAGAGGGAAGGATCGAGTAGTCACCATCCTAACTCTTTTGTCGCTTGGTCCGTATGCTACTCTTTAGCGGCGTTTTAGGTGTAGCGATAAGAGACATGTTTTGGGATCATTATACGATACTATGTCTGTGAGATGTCAAGATCCAGCAAGACTGGGTTTAGGGCAATACCTAGGCTTACTCTCAGCTTTAAGGTTGTCGATGACTGATCGACTTTCGTTTTGCCGTTAGTGATTTCTTCCTGATTCTTTTCGTTTAAAGTCCGCACTAGTCGCGGCTTATATGACTTGTGTTAAAAGAATCGAGCTATCTTCGGAGTTTATCGAGGCGCTAAACCAAAATTTTGGGTTTCTTGTATGGCTATGATATCCTTGTCGGATGTAAGGGGACCTTGTAGGTCTGACTCGAGTTTGTATTGAGTGAAACGTTTCTTGTGTCGTCCGTCGAGGCCAATCGTCGGCGTGAGTTATTTTAAGTCGCAGGTGGACTGTCTTTTGCGGATGATCGAGTTTTGTTATCTTTTAAGAAGTTCGCGGCGTCTGCGTTTCTTTGAAGATATGATTTTCGTTTTCGAGCGTTGATCGTTTAAGTGAGCATAAAAGATAGAAAGAATTTTATTAAAATTTGAAGTTCGAGTACATGTGCGGATTTTTCGCGTTTTGTGGGAGTATAGAAGTATCGCGCAGTCCCCTTTTGGTGAGGGGATAGCTGAACTTCGCCAGGTTTCGACGAGCTGCCTACATACCTCTTCGAGGATCAAGCCATCTCGTAGTTCTGATAGTTGTCAAGCGTTTTACTCCCGTCGTTGCCGTTCGATCGTGCTGGTTGGATCGGCGGTTTGTCTTGGGGTCGAGCTATCTGCTTTTATGGCGGTGGACTCGAGGCTTTGTCACTGTCTTGAATCGTTGCCTGTTGGATGATTCTGGATCATCTTTCTTGAGTCCTCGGGAATGTTGTGTGATTCCTTTGCTCGTTTGGGTTGGCGAGGCGTTCGATCTTTCGCAGTTTGAATTCGGCTAGGTAACAGAGTCTCGATTGTTTGACTACCCAGATGGCTGCGGTTCGGTCGAGTCGGAAACTTGATACCGAGGTGATATGTGGATGGTACTGCCATCATGGAGTTGATCAAGGGTTCCCATGATGGCGTTGTAGATGGCGGGTTGTCGACTACTGCAAACTTCGGCGATCTTTGTAACTTCCTTTGCCATGACTGAAAGTTTAATTCTCGAGGGTCATGGTAGTGACGCCGAAAACCCGTCAAAGGTTTTGGCTCAGGGGCGACTTCCCAAGTGGGATCTTCATCCTGTAGAGGGTGTCGCGGAAGATGGCGTTGACCGTGCTTCTGTATGAGAGCGGCCGACGAGATCCTGGATTACCAGGTCGATTACCAAAGGATTGCAGTGAGGTTTGTCGATTCGACGGTCTCTGTTCCTCAGCGATCGTGTGGTTAGGAACATCGCTGTCCGGGAACCAGTTGGAAAATGTCGGCTTTTCGTAGGCTTTTATCGGCGAGACAGAGTCATGGTAGAACTGTGATCCTCCGATGATCATGTTTACCCTCTGGCGACTGCTGTTGTTCCTTGGTCGTCTGTCTTCTTCGCGTTTTCCCGATTGATTTTGGTGCGCGGTCCTCGGAGACAGTTTTGTTGGTTTTAGGCGGTCGAGTCAGGAGCAAGTCCTTTATACTCTTGACCTTTGATAGTTAGCGGTGAGGAGCTTTTGCGGTCGCCGAGAACCTTGCAGTTCGCGTGGAGTGACCTCTGGTTTCGTGGAACTTCGCGGTAGGAATTATCCTTGTACTGGTTCCTGGTCCAGGTGTTTCGGAGGTTCTGCCTTGCTCGAGTTGATGGCGTAGTTATGCTCGCCTTGCGTCTTCCCTCCGTGATGGGCGTTTTGTCGTTACGAGAGGTTTCTTTTGAGGGCGTTTTCTGTGGTCCGTGCTTGCGATAGAAGCTTCATCTCTTCTTCCATGATGATGAAGTCTGTTGCCTTGTGGAAGTATCCTGGATTGTCGCGGCTTTTCCAGTAGTATCCACTTCGAACTTTGACTTGTACGAGAGTTTTCCTCGCGTCGATTGCGACATTGTCACTGATGCCTGTTACTCTGGCCATCACTAGCTTGAACTTCCATGAAGTCGCGGAGTGACTCGTCCTCCTTCTGAGCTGGACTCCATAGATCCACGTCGGACGTTTCTCTGTCCATGAACATGGAGTATTGTTTGAGAAGCGCCGAGGCCAGTTGGCGGAAGCTTCGATGGAGTTCCTTTTGAGCGGAGAACCACTCGGCGCAGCGCTTTGAGGTGCTTTCGGCGAAGAAGACAATGACCAGCGTCGTTCGCTCCGGGAGTTTGCACCTGCCCATTGCGATCTGGAAAGACTGCAGGTGCGACTTAGGATCCGTCGTGCCGTCATAGACCGGGATTTTGATTTTCCACGGGTCTGAGATCGTGTTTCCGTGATCCGGGTGGTGAGCGGTGTTTTCGTGCTTCCTCGAGAAGTCTATCGATCTCGGGGCGGAACTGGTCGCTGATGGATTTCGCGATTTCACGCTTTCACTTCAGCCACGGTCTTTTAGAGATTCGCGGAGATCATGGATCTCGCTATTGCTACCGGCGTTCCTCGAGTTTGTCGGCTGGTCGCGATAGATCGAGTTTGATCTTCAGCGAGTTCTTCCTGCTCCATCCAGTAGAGTTCTTCTTCCTCTTCGTCATGGGCCTATCGAAGGATACCGTCTGCGAGTGGACTGGCCGGGTCCTCTGGGGTGGATGTCAGCGTCTTCATCGGAAGGATCCGATTGGTCGCTGATATCTAGATCGATCGCTCGGCGTCGCTTTCCTTGTTTCCGTAGCGGGAGTGGAAGGTTCTGCGAGGTCGTTTGCTGTCCTTCGGAGCCGTTTCCTCGAGTGGGCTCTTCGGGCATCTTTTCGTGCCGGAGATCGAAGTCGAGTCTTCTACCATGGCGTGCCTTGGTGGATCCAGCGGCATTTTGCTCCTCGCGGTTAAGTTGTCGACCTGTTTTGCGGCGAGGTTATCAGCTTGTCTGTTGTTCCGCGCGTGCGGCGGAGGTAAACAGTTCCTTCATCTGCCTGGCGCCTCAGTGTTTGTATCAGCAGTGACTGCGGGCGCATCTCCAGCTGGAGTCTTCTTAGCGTTGGCGTCGGCGGGTGTTCCGTCTAGCTGGTTGATCTTTGGTGGCGTCGGTAGACATGATCGGCGTGTGCAGTTGCGAGATAGATAGATCCGTAACCCACCCTCCTTCGCCAAACTGTAGGAACGAAATTCGCACCGTCAATTTCGATAAAGATTTGTGGAGAAAACCGAGTTAACCCGATCTTCCTTGAAGGTCCGGATATCTGCTGGGCGCTGCGAAACAATCAATAGAGATAAAGTTGCGAAAAAAGAAATCGTAAAAGTTGGCGAAAGAGATCTTATTTCTGAATTCTCGTTTGGCGTGTACAACAAGAAATCGGCCGTAGAGCTGTCGAGGAGTCCGCTAGTCTGGTCGCCTAAGTCTATCTTAGTTGAGTCGCCTTCGCTAGTGAAAACAGAAAAGAATGCTAAATCGCTCTAAGTGCTAAGTGCTCTGAAAGTTTGTGATCTGGTTTGCTTCTTGCTCAAAGCTCTTATATACTTCCATTAAGGCGGCCTATTTTCGCGGGCTGAATCGGGCTTTTCCATTTTCGTCCATCTTCGTGTTTATCGGAAACTTGACATTTATCTTGGAAAACTTGACATTTATCTTCTGGAAACTTGACATTTATCTTCGGAAACTTGACATTTATCTCTTATGTGAGGATAAAGATAAACCGTCATAGTTATCCTTCTTTTTCGGAAAATCGTAAGCGGGCCGTTTTGGCCACGTTGGGCCATTTAGGCGTTTTACGGTTTTGAAGAACGGTCTTTGAAGGTTTGGTGTTTCGAAGGAACCCAATTCCTTGTATAGTCGAAATATTGGTGTTAGAATAACCGTGATCGTACCAAACTTGCGTGGATTGATCGAACAAGCTAAGATGGGATCGGACCGGGCATGATAGGACCGAGACCAGGACAAGGGCCGTGGACCGGCGCCAGGCCGCCAGCGTGGCGGATGCGGCGCTGGCGAGTGCCGGCCAGCCGAGCGTCAGCGTGCGCGGCGCCAGGCGGCCAGCGTGGAGTGCCGCCGGCGCCAGGCGAGTGCCGGCGCCAGGCGCCAGCGTCCGCATGCCGGCCAGGCGGCCAGCGTGGCGGTGCCGCCGGTGCCAGGCGAGTGCCGCGGCAGGCCAGCGTCCAGCGTGCGCCGGCCAGGCGGCCAGCGTGATAGGTGCCGCCGGCATAGGCTGGCCAGCGTCAGCGTGCTGCGGCGCCAGGCAGCGTGGTGCCGCTGGCGCCAGGCCGGGGTGCCGCCGGCGCCAGGCCATCCTGTCGTATGTAGGTTTTTTTGTTGTTCGATCTTTCCCCGTTAGTCGTTTGCGGGAAATCTTTGAGTTCGGGAAGATCGTTAGCTGTAGATTTCGAGATAATTGTTTCTAATCCAACAAGACTCCTCGAGTATCGGGATTTTGCGATGGACTTGGATTTGTAGACTTTCCGTCTTCAGGGATGTGAGCAACGAGGCTTCGAGCTTTAGATGTGTTAAAAGACGGATCTTTTAAACAATCGGGAAGGCTTTACGGAAGACTCATTGTTAGATCTCGGACGATCCGGACATGGGTTTCAAGGGACCAAGATGCCGCCATTGCCCGAGATCATGAGATGATTGCATGGATGGGCGCCAGGACCCTCACCGCTGGCGCCAGATGGGAGTGGACGAGCCTTCCCGTGAGTTTTATCGAGCGACGACCCGTTTATTGGCTTTGATCGTCGCTTGGCTTTTCTTTCGAGGACTTTCGGGTAACGATTTCGTCATTGACCGATTTTGACCCCAACAGGAAGGAACTAGGCACCATGCCTGGCTCTGAGGAGGATTGTAGGCAGCAAGCTTTAGCCAAGCTCAGGATGAAGATACAAGCTAAGAGAGATGGCAAGAGGGTCGCCCTTGATGAGAGTGTTGTTGATGGAGCTCAGATTCAAGCCCCTCCAAAGAGAGCTAGAGAACCAAACAGCAACAATGTGGAACCCCCTCTTGTGAAGAAAAACACTAAGAGTAATGGAGATGACCCAGCTCCATCCAAGAAAGCTAAGGCACCTCCCAAGAGTGACAAGGTGCCTGCAAGAAGAAGTGTGACACCTCCTCCTATTGAGAGCAGTGATGAGAGCAGTGGTGAAGAAGATATTCCCATGAGGAGAGCCAAAGAGCAAACGGGGAAGATGATTGTTTTTGAGAGGAATAGGAAGAGGAAGCCAACTGAATCCGAGCTGCTAGAAATCATTAGGGATGGCACTGCTTGGCCTCCAACCAGATTTTCTGATGTTCAGATGATGGAAGAGCTGGGAATAGATGAGGATTTTCAGATGATGGTAGAGCACATGAACTGGCGGAACCTTTTCTCCATGGTTTACCCTACTCACAAAGAAGTCTCTTGCCAGTTCTTAGCGACTTTGGATGCCACCTTTCACCCTAAGGAGCATGTGAAACAAGGTTGGGGCAGGATCAAATTCAAGATTGATGAGAGGGTTCACTACATGACTTTCATAGAGATTGGGGCAGTGCTTGGTCTTAAAGACTCAAAGGAATTCTCCCTCCCAAGGCTTGAGGATCTTTCAAGAGAGGAGAACATCCCCTTCTTGACCTTCAAGGTGTTAGCTGGAAGGGATAGAGTTTCCAGCAGAGACAAGAATGCTTCCATCCAACATCCTTCGGTGCGCTATCTCCATAGATTGCTGGTTCATACAGTCTACCCAAAAAAGGAAGTAGGGAATGTCTATAGTGAGGGTTTGTGCCTTCTCCACCAAACTGCCCAGCACTTTGCTTCACCACCTGAGTTGCCTCATGTCCCTATGGATTTCTACAAGAACTTTGGTATGGTGGGATTCTTTGTGCAGCGCCTCCTTTACTACAAGGATTATGCTTGGACAAATGCTGATAAAGAACCTCAGATTGGTATTGGTGGTTTGATAACACCATTGGTTGAGCACAAGGGAATCAGTTTGGGAAATGATCCAACCGGCCCTGCTTTCTTGGATGTTGGATACTTGAGGAGAGTTCATATGTTTCAGGACGCTTCAACACCTCTAGTGTCTACACCTAAATGACACCCACCGGGGAAGCTGAAGTGATTCTCCCAAAGAAGCATCTCACAAGCTTGAGGATTCCATGTGCTATAAGTTTTGACATTGGTGAAGAAGACCTCCTTGGGCAGCATGCTCTCTTGATCCTATGACACTGCCCAAGAAGAGGAAGACTACAAAGCAATCTGCAGTGGGTCAGCCTGATCACACAAGCAGCAACACTGCTCTTCTCTATGGACCACCCCCGTACTAGTTCAAGCAGCGCACAGTCTCCCTTCCCAAAGGTCACATTCGCCAGGCTCATGACCACATTAGTAACCTGCAGCGGTGGAACAAGGCTCAGGATCACACAATCTTCAAGCTCAAGAACAAATGCAAGGAGCTGAGTAATACTGTGAAGAGGCAAGCTGAAGCTTCAGCTCAGTTCATGAGGAGAGTATCTGATATCTTGACTAGAGGAGCTGTAGCTGGGTGCACTGCAGCAGATTTAGAAGATCTCTTTGCTCCTCAGCCACTGCCTCTACATGATCCATTTGGACCAGAACGCCCTCTCACCAGGAAGTAGTTCCTTCGCACCAAGAGGAACCACCAAATTTCCCATCCGACTCAGGCAACAAATCACCTTCATTAGCCTCAACAGATGAGGAAGACAACTCTGAGGGCGAGGCTTCAGCCTCTTCCGGCGCTCCATAGAGGTACTCCTACACCTTTCCATTGTATATACCATCTTTCTTTTGCATTTATTTTTCCTTTGGGTATCTCTCTCCACTTGATAACATAGAGACTGTGTGATTTAAGTGTGGGGGAGGTACCAAGTTGTTGATCGTTTGTAGATATTTATTGCATAGAAAAACCAAAAAAAAAAATTGAAAAATTTGAAAAATACAAAAAAAATCATGTAGTTGCATTAAGATTGAGTCTAGATCATTCATCTATTTGCATAGAAAAACAAAAAAAAAATATAGAAGTCTAAAGCATATAGACAAGGGGACAAGGATGATTTCTACCTTGTAAAGAAGCTCATACTAAGTTCTCAAAGTGATAACCTTTATAATCATGGTAATTAGCTTGAGCGTACCTTAGAAATCCCTTGTAAACTTCGAGCCTTGAAAACTCTTCTTAAAGCTCATTTGATTGATTGAAACTCTCTCTTTGAAGCATGCTCTTGTCTTACTTAAACTCTTAGTCTCTTGCCCATGGTCCCTTGTGTACTAAGTCATGGATAGAATACTTGAGTTGTCTCTCTCATTCTTTGCTTACCTTTTTAGACATACTCAAGTGGTACTCCACTCCCATAAACCCTTCCTTCCTTTCAAGCATGCATTATTTTGATGAGTGAGGCCTCTTTCTGAAAGTCTTACATGCACATAATCTTAAGAGTATTGGGAACGATAATTCTTAGTCTCCATTCTTGCTAGATTAGGCACTCTATTGTCTAGCTTATGGGATTGGGGGTGAGTGTTGAAAAGATTTATTTGGGAATTATGAAAAAGGTTGGGAAAGAAAAGAATAAGTCTTAGAGCTCAAAGTATTAGTCTTCTTGGGATAAAGAAAAGAAATTCTCTAGCTCTTGTTTGTAATGAAAGTCTTGTCCCCCAAAGTAAAGAAAAAGAAAAATAAAGAAAAGAAAAAGAACAAAAAAAAAGAATAAGAAAGGGGGCTAGCAAAGTTAAAAGAGAGCTAGAAAGTGTTTGAAAGTATGAAAAATCCCTTGTTATATTTCAAAAGGAAAGAGTTCTATATGAGAAAGTATCTTGAGTTCTTGGAAAAACATTTGGGTGAGTGATGTGAGTTGGGTTTGGCATTGTAGATAAGAGTATTACATGTTTTATGTTTGGGAAAAGGGTAGAACAATGGAGATTGAGCATTGTATGCATGAGTTGGTCCCTTTCTTAGATAAATTATGTGCAATGTCAAGGATACTTGTTTTGAGAGTGAACCACCCAATAAAAATCCCTTTGAACCTCTTGTTTCACTTTGCATCAAAGCCTTTTCTCACCAAAACAAACGACTTGAACCATTTGACCATTTGCAAGATGTCTATTGAGTTTGCTTAATGATTGTTAGAGAGTAAGTGGATTTGTGGTTTGTGGATTCATGATGAATGAGTGTAGAGATCAAAAGAGTTGAGATAGGCCTTGAGAAGTTAGAGTTGGATAAAGTGTTTGCTCTAGCTAGTTGGTATGATTATACAAGGTTATCAAGTTGAGAACTAAGAAGAGCTTCTTTTGGTTATGAGTCCCCTCCTTTAAACCTCTCCTCCTTAGTCCTTGCTAGTTTACTTGTGGACAAGTAAATGACTAGTGTGGGAGAGTTGCTGTCTTGCATATTATCATTATTTTAGCATCCCACACTACAGGAAATATGAGTATTAATAGCGGCCATTAAACGCTATGAGTTTGATATAATAGCGTTTCCTAAAACGCTCTGAGATCGCCCGTTATAATAGGTCCGACACTTTTGATAGCGGATCTGTCGTATGCTATAGTTAAATAAACAATGATAGCAAATGTTTCGTGTTATTAATTTGTCTTTAGTTATCCAAAAAATTATTAAAATATTTAATTAACCAAAACAAATTAAAAACTACATTTAAATATAATTAACCAAAACATAATTCATAATTAAACAATCCAAATTAAATAATTCAAATTAAATCGAAACTTAATTCATAATTAAAAATTAAATTTTATTTAATTAACATCAGTGTACAAATAATTGGTTTACAATTAATATTGGTTTATTTCTTAACACTAGTTTACATATAAATCCGGTTTATTAAACTAGTCCTATCAAAACCAAACCAAATAAACCAACCAAAGCTAAACCTAATCTACGCCGTTCTGTTCTGTCATCACCTTCCTCATTCATCTTCTTTGTCTTCCTTACGTCGCTTATGTCTTCTCCCTCTTTCTCTTTTTCTTCTTCTTGCTCGGCTCATCTCCACCAGCCCAGTTTCTTCATATCCAGCTTCTTTCTGTAACAAGAACAAACAAATCAAAAATCAAATTAATTCGAAATCTAAAACTTATAAACTCCAATCTTTTACACTATCAGAAACTGATCAAACTGAAAATCAGATCCTAACCAGCTCAAATTAATTTCGAAATTCTCTTAGACTTAACAGTATCAATTAAAATAAGATCAATCATAAACAGAAATAGATTAATCAATCTTCTCAAACCCAAACAGAAACATATAACACAGATTCTACACAAATGCCACACAATCTCACTCTCCACCCAATGAAGCTCAATGATGGAGCCATTGAGTACAAGATCAAGTGCAAGGGAAGGTCGAAGCCATTCTCAAGTGCAAGGGCCATCATCACTCCTCAGCTCCAAAATGATCCAGTCAAGCTTCAAGAGCTCCTCTCCCACGTCCTCACTATCACCCTTGAAGGTGGGAAGGACCCTCCTTCTCACTAGCCAAAGGAAGAAAAGTTAAGCTAGAAACTTAAAACAAGCTCACTTGGGAGGAAGTCTCATGGCTATCCTTGTACATATCCGTAGGACTTTCATTTTAAAGACCCTTGGACTGAGGAGGATGGCGACCAGACATTGCTCCCTAGACACCAATGCCTCTTCCCACGCTGGTACTCATTCACCTTAACCTTGTACATATCAGTTTTTTCTTTTCATATAGTTTTCCTTTGGGTATCTCTTTCTCACTCACACAGAGACTGTGTGATTTAAGTGTGGGGGAGGTACCAACTATTTGATCATGTTTGCTTTGATGATTTTTTGTCTCATGCATTGCATTGTACATACATATATGCATAGAAAAACCAAAAAATTGAAAATTTTGAAAATTACAAAAGGAATCATGTAGTTTCATCACTTGCATTCTTAGGATTGAGTCTAGAAGCATATAGTTGCATTCATGCATTGGGATAAAACCTTGTAAAGAACACTTGTCTTGCACTGAAATTGACACCCTAGCTAAACATATCAAGTAGCTTAAGCATCTTTTGAAAGCCTTGCATGCTTCGAGCCTTGAAAACTCTTCTTGAAACATGTTTGCTTGCTTGATATTGGCATTTTTCTTGAGACCAGCTCCAACCTGAACTTAGACTTGAATGAACTTAATCTCTCTTGCATATGGGCACTTGCATACTTAGTCATGGATCTCATACACATTTGGGTTATCTTCTTCCATTGCACCACTCTTTGTTAACCAATGGCACTCCCTTACCCTAAAACCCTTACCATTCTTTGAAGCCAACATTGATTTGCATGAGTGAGGCCTCTTTTGATAGCTTTTCATGTGCAAAATCTTGAGAGTATTGGACGCGACATAGATTTATTCTCATATCTTGCTAGCTTAAGTTTGAGCTAGCTTTTGGAGTGGTGAGTGAGTTTTGTGATTTAAATTTTGATATCTTGGGTTTGGGATGTGAGAAAGTTAAGAAATATGGGCAAGAGAGTGTGAAAGGAAAGGAAAAACCCTAGGGACCAAAAGAAAGAAAGAAAGCTCTAGATTGTATTGTGTAAAACCTTCCCCCTATATAAAAAAAGAAAAGAAAAGAGAAAAAAAAAAACAAAAAAGAAAAGAAAAATAAAGATTCAATAAGATAGTGGGGAAGGGAAAAGCAAAAGAGTTAGAGCTTTGTAAAGTGAATAGAAAGTCCCTAGTGGTTGAGTCAAAAGAAAAAAAAAGTTGTTCATTGGTTGAGTAATGTGAGAAGGTTAATTTTGGGTTATGGGATGATGTGCTATGAGGGTAGAACTTGTAATCACTTGAGAAAAGGGTAGAATGATGAGAATGGATCTACGTATGCATGAGTTGCTTCTAATATTAGATAAATTTTGCATAATGATCAAGCTCCTTGTTCTTGAGTGATAACCACCTTAAAATGATGCATTTGAACCCTCCTCTTCATTCACATTAGACCATTTGCTTGCCTATCCAAATGATTGAGATCATGTGTCCATTTGTGAGACTTCACCTTGTGTGTGTGTGTTGTGAATCAATGTGAGGGCTGGTTAAGAGAGCATGCTGGTTGATAAGCATTGCATCTTGTGTAGAGGCATAAGAGTATTGATAGGCCTAGAGAAGCTAGAGTATAATAAGAGAGTGTGATCATGCTATTTGCTATGTTTCTATAGGATGTCAAGTTGAGTGCATTGAGGGTCTCTTTTGGTTATAAGCTCCCATTTCATATCTCTCCTCGTTGAGTTTTTGGAAAGTTTACTTGAGGACAAGTAAAGGACTAGTGTGGGGGAGTTGATATCTTGCATATTTACATGGTTTTTGCCATTCATTTTTGTGCATTTTGATCATGTAGATTAGGTATTAGGCATCTTTAGGTCCATTTTGCATTCATATGTCTTTATTAGGTGTTGGAGAGTGCTATGGAATGATTGGAGATGTTTGGGAGCATTATGATAAAAAAAAGGGTGAAAGATGAGTATGTATGGAGGCCTTAGAGAAATCTTCTTTTGCTAATATTTTGTGGAGACACAGAAAATTGAGTTAGCTTTCCAGTGGAAGTGGTTCAAGTCATTTGGAGCTATATTGGAGGAGTTATGATCAATTCACTGGAGGCATATCAGTCCCACCCGGGTAAGCATACTCGGGCTCGACCACCCGCACGTCTTGGACGATGGAGGAAGACACCCGGCCTGAAGCACCCGGCCACACCTACCCACACGTGATTCTGGGCGACGATGGTCGAGGGAGACACCCGGGTAGAGCCACCCGGCCTGACCTACCCGTACGATCCTCATATGCGGGTAAGGCCACTCGGGTTGGTCGAGACTCTTTCTACATGGGTATCACGTCGCCCTGGTTGAGATCCATCACTTTTCAGGGGTATTTTGGTCATTTATCTTGTACTTTTAAGGGTTTTCTAAGCTACTATAAATACTCTTGTATCCCGAAGTTGGGACTTATCTCTTTTTCTCTCAAAAGAACATATTTTGGATCTTGAAGAAAGTTTGGATCTTGGATCCTTTTCATCTTATTTTTCTTTGTGTTTGTGTGATTATCTCTCTCTCTCTAATCATGTTTAACCTTGAATCATCCTTGGTTTTTTGGTTATCCATGTCTATTAGTGAGTAGACAAATCTAGGATTCATGGCTAGGGTGATTAAGGGTGATTAGTGAAGATCTAGGGTGTTTCGTGTTTAGATATACTAATTTCCTTGCTTGTTGAGGGTTCTCAATGCTATTTTAGTCTTGACCATACTAAAAATAGATCCTTAGACATTTCATGCTCGGAAGGTGTATGATGAAATGTCTGAACTAACTCTTCAATGTTTTTAGCTTCCTTTACCAAAGGGATTTGATGTAAAGGTGCTAGGATTGCTATTATACTTATTCTCCATGATTGCTTTAGTAATATTCAACCAAAGGGATTTGATGCTTGAGTTGCTTTAGCAAATGAACATTTATCTAGGGATAGAGCTTGTTTAGTAATGTGTCTAGGCATAAGGAAAGTGTTTGTTTGATAACTTGCCACCTCTAGATTGGATCTACATCATCCAAGATCAAATGCCTAGCCACATGACTCCTCTTGCTTCATATTGAGAAAGAAATATCATTGCTTTATTACATTTTAGCTTAGTTTTAGTTCATTATCACTTCACTAAACTGGTTGCACTTAGATTGAGTATAGACTTGTATTCCTTTTGTTTCAAGATCACCTAGGATTGGTTCGACATCTCATATACTACAACATTTGGTTGAGGATCCTTGAAAAGTCCTAACATCACTTCCCTACCACCACAAACTACTTTTGTCTTCTTTGTCAGTGCCATCAAAATAGGAGACATGAAAAAAGTGATGGCAGGTATGTATGTTAACAAGATGAGAATCACAGTATCTTCTCATAATACGATGAATGAGAGACAGTATGTATGGCACAATAACAAAGCATTGAATCTTAATATGTGAAAAAAGAAACAATTTATATTTAAAAAAAATCATTCTAAATTGTGAGAAAAAAATAAGAATAAAAAGTTTCGTTTAAATTAATAGATTGATTGAAGATATAAACAACTGCATATGCCAACGAAAAGAATAAAAAAATCATTTTTTTAGAATCTAGTATAAGATTCCTTAGCAAAATAATATTAAAATATTAGGTTAGATCCACATTTTATTAAGGATTGAGGTCATAAAATCCTTAATTAAGGATTGATTGTTAGAAAATCCTTACACTATTCTCGGGTTTCACGACACGTGACGACCCACGATTAGTTCAGTTTTTAATTTTTTTTTTAATAAAACGGATAAAAAATAATAATAATAATAATAAATTCTAAAAGGTTTACTTATGATTCCGAGCCACCGAGAACACCATTGGATGTGCTCTAACAATCTTATAAATAGTTTGTATCTAGTATACGAACAACAGCTAGCTAACAATGACGTCGGATTAAGAAAGGAGGAAGGAATAGAAAAGAGAGAGAGATAAGGATAAGATATTTATTGTAAATAGTTTGAAACATTCCCACGTACGGGTGAAATATAAAACGACATCATATTAATAAAATCTGAGTTAACTACTAATTCTTCAGAGCCACTCCCTCAGGTAGAGAGTCTCCTCTTCCATTTATTCCTTCGTTTAGCCACTTCTTGTAATCTTCATCTGCCTTTCTCTTCCTCATAGAAGTTGGGACCATGCAATTATCACATGCGTGAGAACTTTCGGCGCATGCCGCTGGAATGAAGGTATCAGGATGTTCAATGGCAAAGTAGAAATCTCTCTGTTCCAAACCGTCAATGATATTCCAGACCTTGTGTTGATCTAGGAGGTTTTCGTTTTTAGTGATTATCAGCACATTTGCTCCGTTAGGATATTGGGTCCTTGCCCAGAAAAGAAGCCACACTAACATCATGTTCATTCGAGTAACTCTATCTCCTGCAACAGTAAAATGAACATATATACATATTATTTACAAAGGAAGAAAAGCAAAAGATAGATATATAGTGGGAAAGAGAGAAAAGAGGGGCTAAGTAAAAAATAAACACCTTCAAATAATTCGGAATTAATTCCAGCTTCCACATATAGGTCAAGCAATTCTCTGGTGATGGTTTCTTTTACACCAAAGAAAGCATTGATATTAATCCACCCTCGATAACCATCATTCTGAATAGCTGTCACGATATTCTTTTTAAACAAAAGAGGATTCTCGATTGAGTAATCCTCGGACGTCGAACATAACATATGTGGAACGCACTGCGAGGAGAAGGAATATCAAGACATAATTATGAAAAAAGATTAGATCGTAAAAACAAAGGAATTTTGACTATAATCTAACAGGTCGATCAGATGAAATCGAAGTACCCATACGATGAAATCTAGTCTATGTCTAATCAATCCAATATATGAACGAAATTTTTTTTATGAGACATTGATGGGATGAAATCTAATCATTTTGTACCAGACAAACAAAATTTAGAGAAAGAGATCGATCATACGTATCTCATTTATCTGAGGCATGGGGAAAAGTCTGTCCGTCGTTTCGTCGGTGCCGGTGAACATGGTTTCTGCTCTGCGAACAAGAAAACAGGAGAAGCCTCTTTGTGGAAACTTTTTTGGGGTTCATGTTTTTAATTTTTATTATTAATTTTTTTACTGTTTGATTTTTAAAAAAAAAAATTAATCGGATCAATCGCGGGCCGCCACATGTCGTAGGGCCCGTGAAATAGTGTTGAACTTGTGGGACAGAGGTTCACTGAAAAAAACTTGGGAAGAGATGGGTTCAATACTATTCATTATTTTAATTTTCTTTTTCCGGAAATCTGTGTGAACCCCATGGAGGAGTTCACTGATGCAGATGTCCTTAGATACTTAGGGTTAAAACTCCAGCATTCTCTTCCTCCGCGTCTTTCTATATATATTCATATAAAGGCCCATGTGTTTTCTATTGGGCTAGGTCCGCCAAATATCACATACACTCAAGTTACAAAACAAATTAATTGGTGAAATAATCTCTTAAACACTACTTGATTTTAATTTGTCCTTTCAAAACGATAACTATTTTTTGCTTACAAAACTTTATTTTATAAAAAAATATAATCATATCCACAATTTTAGGTTTTATATAATTTAACTAATGTGTATATAATTAATTTAAATTAATTTTTTTAAAAACAATTATCAGTATTCTACATAATTTTTTAATTTACGTATTAAAAATTTAGATAAAAATAAATAATTAAAAAACTTCATTTTAACTATATTACATGTGTGTAAGTTTTGATTAATTTTGTACTCATAAAATAAAAACATTCATTTGAAATGTTATTGTATTAATGTTTTAGATTTGTGAAGGGTATTTTAAAAAAAAATGATAATTATTCTATTTACTAATAACATAATCTAAAATAAAATTTTAAATTTTATAAACTAATCATTTTTAGTTTAATTTTATTGATATTTTGTTTTACAGAATAATACGATGTTCATATTAAAATCATTTTACTCATATGAAGAGCAAACTATTATTATTCAAGTACAAACCTGAGCACAAATATTCAGCACAAACTCATTGTTTAGGCTACTCGTATAACACATTAAAGATTTACTTATATAGCTTTGATTGATAAGTTTCTTTTAAAAAGTGATTAAAAATGTGTAGTCGAACGCATAAATAAGAACTAAAAAAATGGTTTGGCCCTGTTGATTCTTAAAGCTTAACATTCACGAAAATGTCCTGAATTTTTCAAAAATAAAGATTTTAGTCCTATATATCTTTATCAGTTATTTACAAAAATGTCATGGTCTGAAACATCAAAAACTACCATTAACAACCAAAATTAAAACTCTGATGTACTAAAAAACAATTATGCTACTTATTATACCGTTTCTTCCGTACATAAATCAATTATCTTGCATATACTCTCTTATTTCATCCTTAAAATCAAAACTTTGGATTCAAGATTATACTTTCAATAAAATTACTTAAGTTTTATTATTTTTGGTCAATAACAAGTGACTATCTTTTTATTAAGAAGTCATGGGTGCTTGGAAAATCTAATCATGGACACTCAGCGAATCTATTTATTATATCCAAAAAAATTCATATATGTTTCAGATAGAGTACTTCTTAGGAAATCTACTCGTTAATGCATATGTTAGTTTCGTAATTGATTATTTTGTGAGTTTTTCCTATAATGCTTTTAAAGTCTTCTAACTTTTTTGTGTAGCCAAAAAAAAACTGAGTATATTATCCAATAGGTCTTTGAAAAAAGTGAGGTTACTTTTGTAAATGACCAATATTTTGAAAAAAAAATTTAACTTTCTGATAAAAAAGACTTCTGAATAAGTCTACAGTGAATAAACTTTTAGAGAAATCTTCTTAATATCACAAGAAACCACTTAGTGTCGTAAGAAGTTTTCTAAGTTCGTTTTACCGTTGACAAAAATAATAAATCATTTGATTCTTAAATTAATTTACTAGCAAACTTTAGTAGAAGTTTTCTCATATTTGTTTGTCAAATTTGTGATCCACAGTGGCCTATTCTTTTTTTTAATTTATTTAAGGTTAAAACTCTTTTTTTTAATTTGTCCTACATTGGAAGTTTAGAAAATCTACATGTTTTTCTTACCCTTGTATAAAGAGATCTTCTCCTTTTTATTTTTCTCAATCTAAACAATGCAGTGCTTGCGCGTGACAAGTTGTTGAATTATCGAACAACCAGTCACCACTTAATTTATCGACGAGATTTCCAGGCGAGTTTATGGAGGAGTTTTTGGCAGGATTCCAGGCGAGTCGTGTAGACCGATAAATGGAAAGGTGTCGGGTGATGCTCGTTACAGAGTTCTTCCTTGGATATGAAAATATAATAAATCTGAAAATATGTAGAAATTTGAATAAAAACTTCAGTAAAATACCTATTATCTGGTTACCTCCCATTCAGTGCTTGTTTATAGTCTATAGCTTGACGTTTGGGAATGTTCGAGACTAATAGTCATAAGGAGCAGAAGACTTTGTTGGAAAACAAGTCTCCATAGGCATCTCAAACCAGGTGCCTACAAAGCTTCTTATGACTTTTTCTCTTTTGGTGCTCTGTCTCTACAGCTTCTCCACAACATTGTTCACTTCAAACAATCTCTCTTTGAGATCATCCATACACTTATTTATCCATCCAATGCTACTCTCAAGAGGATAATATATCCCATCCAATCTCTCATTAGTGTCATCCATCATTCTCTCCTGGGATGTGTAAATTCCATCTACCAAACCATCTATAGGTGGCAAGCTGTTGTGGATCTAGTTTCCTCAGCTTGATGTGTCCATTGTATTGTGGTAGACTTAGATAAGAACTCCCCATCTCATCAGTGTAGATCCTAAAATCTACACTAAATATTTTGTAGTGTCTGAGATGTTAAACTAGGGAGAAAAAAGATGTAGGCAACAATATCCTTAGAACACAAAACTATTTAAATAGATTCTGGTTGACGAAAATGGACTTTCCTCCTTGGTTTTCAGATCTTTGAAATCCAGTTCCACTGATCCAGTTCACATCTTCTTCTATGTAGTCATCTTCATCAACAGTCTCCGCATCCTCTACTGAACAAAGTTGCTTATTCAGCAGCTTCTGAACATTATCCAGCTGTGACTGCACTTCATTCATCTGTTCCTTCCCAAGGAACGCTGCAGATCTTGCTTTCACAATGTTCTTCGTGCTGTTGCTGGATGCCAAGTTATCTATTAACTTCACAGCATCTTCTGGATTCCTCGTTGTGAAGTTACCTTCACTCGCTGTGTCCAGGGCCATCTGATACTTCAATGCGATGCCTCTAAAGAAAGTGCAGAGCAATTGCACCTTGTTGAATCCATGGTGTGGACAATCTTGCTGGTAAGATTTGAATCTGATCCAGGTATCCTTGAATGATTCTCCAGGCTCCTGGGTGAATGTAGTGATTCTACTCTTCAAATCTTCAACGCGCGCGTCATCAAGGAAGTTATGCAGGAATGCGTTTTTGATGTCGCTCCAGGATGTAAGAGATCCTGGTGGTAGCTGCTTAAGCCACTGCAAAGCTTCTCCAGAGAGAGAGTACTTGAAAAACTTGCAGAGAAGATAGTCCTCAGGGACTCCATTGGATTTTATAGCAGATATGAGATCCTCGAACCTCTCCAGATTGTCCATAGGATGCTCATTGGACAGTGTCTGTCCCACAAGTGTGTAGTTGATATATGGTGTTTTATACATCATTGTATATATGTTTTCTAATTGGTTTTCAAGTCTTTATCGAGTCTTTCTAGTCCTTTTCGAGTCATTACAGGTCTGGAGTTGCACTGGATGGGAGATGGACCTGTTGGAGCAAAAGAGGTAGAAATCAGTGCAGTTTGGTGATTTTCACGTAGAACAGTCTGATGACTGTTCCCGATCAAGCGGAACAAGCAGACGGAGTGATCCCGAGGTTGTTCCCGACGAATAAGGAAAATACAACATCTCGGGATTTGCCCTAATTACCTTGTTTTTCTCTCTGGCCGCCTGTGGCTTTGATATAACTTCTTTTTCTATTTTTCTACATCATTCTACGTTATTTTACAGAGAGAAACCAGACTCTAGAGCTTTTCATATTGTGATTTTGATACTTTGTAAAGGGAGACGGCTCCATCTATCTCGTCCAGAGAAGATTATCCTGAACCCTCTCTTTGTTTCTGTTATTTTATGCAATATTATTCATCTATGAACTCTGTGTTTTCTCTGTTCATGGCTGAGTAGTCGGCTAGCTTGTCTAGGGTTCTAGGGTGTTCATTTCGTGAGCTAAACATAGATAAGTGAATCATTATATTGTCTTCATTCATATCCATCCTTATTGCTTGCATTAATCTGGCCATTTAATGTATGAACTTAGGTTTAATCTGATCATCAAAAGTGCTTAGGTTGCTAGACATGTTATGAATGAGCCTAGCATCCCTAATCAGCGAAAGTAGATATTAGGGTGTTTGGTGAACTTATCGGACTTGATCTCTATTGCTTGCTGTCGCATCTTGATCCAAACGAGAGTTTAGGTATCAAGAACGATCAGCATAGGGAGCAGTACCACGACAGTGGGCTATTCTACTTGAGTGATCCGAGTTCTGGACCTGTTCTTATTAGCGCTTGAATAACTGTTCAGCTCACAAATATTAACACCCGATGAAGTAACCCTAGACTGGCTTCTCTTTAAATTGAATTTACATTTACTTTATTTGTTGCTTTGCACGTTACAACCAATTCAAAATCCCATCATTGTTTTAGCTAGATATTGATCCCATAGAAATAAAGTGTAATTGTTGGTCTCTGTGGATTCGATCCTAAAGTGCTACATCGACATACCATTCGATTGTGGTAGTGTGCACATTAGGTTAATTGGTGTGCGTATACACGTAATATCAGTAGTATTGCGGCTTAAGCTCGAAATCGCCTCTCTGAAAAGTAGGACGGCGAATGGCTGATCTGTTGGTGTAGAACTGATCTGGACGGTTGTAGTCAGCCAATGTTCTTGTTCGAGCAGCCTCTTCTACAGGTTGAACAGCTCCTGTAGGTGCAGCTTCTTGCTCAGTGATAACTTCATTCTGAGAAATTAGCTTCTGACCTGCTGCATTACGCAGGTGACCATCCTGGTCACGCAGGTCTCCTTGCGCGTTGGCGGTAAGAATAACTGGCATACCATGTCTCGCGGAATAGTATCGATCGATGTCGGATGAGCAGTGTCGGTCGACGGTGAAGTAGTATCAGTCGACGGTGAAGTGCGAGTATCGGTCGACGAAGAAGGTGTCTCTGTCGACGGTGGTATGTCAGTATCGGTCGACGAACAGTTGTTGATATCGATCGATGCGGAACGTTGGTCTTTGCGAATTGAGCGTTCCAAGCTAGCAGGATCTTCTGAGAACAAAAGTTGGGAATCCTTGTTGCTTCTATTACTGTTGGGCATGTACCTGAAAAAGAAAAGAAAAAATTTTTGTGTCAGAAAACAGATTTAAAAAGAAAAAGCAAATAACCTAGACCTACTCAAATTAAATCTAATAGCAATCAAAGCTCCCCGGCAACGGTGGTCAATAGGACACCGACACTATCGATCGATTATTCTATAGGAATAGCGACCGATACACCTTTAGCTACGTCGATCGATTACTCTATAGGAGTATCGATCGATACGGCTCTAAGCAGGCGTTATGCGCGAGTTGATATAAGTGCTCACTAAGATCTTAGATCAGATTTCTTTTGTCTCTAGAGAATCTTAGCTTGAATAGGATGTAATCAGGATGATGGTTAATAAATTAAACAATCCTAGTTCAAGTTCTAGTTAGCTACTCTAGAATCAAGCATTAGTGAACATCCTAACAATGAATATCACAACTTAGCAATCTATAGTTGGGGCTAATCCCTCATAACCTATTTAAACCCTAAATCTAACAATGAAATCTACTCAGACATGGCTAAGTGATTCATAGCAACAAGGTAATAATAGAAATTCATAGATATTAGGTTAGACGAATGAACACTTAAGTTCCAATCACAAATCTCTCTGGATCTTTCTTCTAGATCTAGAATCATATAACCTTTGTTAAAACAATAGAGAAGAACTGAATAGAACTTTGAATTAAGAACAAGTAGTAACAATGAAAAGTAGTAAAAGCGTTGTAAAGCGTGTACAGTGCCAAAACACTTAGGCAAACTATAAATATGAATTCATTAGGTTAAAAACTCGTCAGGGACAATCTTGTAATTTGGTGATGTCTTGGGCTTCAATTCGGCCAAGTCCAACTTGTCTTCTTACGTGGCTCGATATCGATCTATGGTACAGAATGTACATCGATCGATTATTATCTCAATGCGTCAACTTCTATGAATGTGTGTCGATCTATAGCACGGAATGTGCATCGATCGATATGTATCTCTGAATATCGACCTCTAGTCTGATCTAATAGTCAGCTCGGGTAAACTCTCCTTTAAGCTCCAAAAGGGCACCTAAAACATCAGTTTACTCCAAAATGCTCCTAAGCCTGAAAACATACCTAATAGACTCCAAAACATATATATAGATAGTAAAAACACCTATATACCATGGGTAAAAATGGGAAAAATCTATGGTATATCATCTACCTCGATCTCTTTCTCTGAAATCTTGTGTCCCAGCACAATCCCTTCCTTAACCATGAAGTGACACTTCTCCCAGTTCAGCTCAAGGTTGTTGTCTTCACATCTCTGTAGGACCCTGCACAAGTTGGATAAACAAGCAGAAAACGAAGATCCGTAGACAGAGAAATCATCCATGAAAACCTCCACAACATCCTCAATGAGATCTGAGAAGATAGACATCATGCACCTTTGAAAAGTGGTTGGAGCATTACATAGTTCAAATGGCATCCTTCGATAAGCAAAGGTACCATAAGGGCATGTGAATGTCGTCTTCTCTTGATCATTGGGATGTATGGGTATCTAGAAGAACCCTGAATACCCATCAAGAAAGCAATAAAAAGGATGGTTTGCAAGCCTCTCAAGTATTTGATCAATAAATGGCAATAGAAAATGATCTTTTCTTGAGGCTGAGTTAAGCTTTCTATAATCAATACACATTCTATTGCCAGTTATGGTTCTATTTGGTATTAATTCATCCTTTTCATTCTTAACCACAATGTTATCATCCTTCTTTGGAACTACATGTACAGGAGATACCCATTTACTATCTGAGATAAGGTAAATCACACCGGCATCTAAAAATTTAAGAATCTCTTTCTTTACAACATCCTTCAGGTTAGGATTACAACATCCTTCAGGTTAGGATTTAACCTTCTTTGATGCTCTATAGAAGTCATTGATTCATCCTCAAGATGTATCCTATGCATGCACAAAGAGGGTGATATCCCTTTGATATCATCAAGTGAGTAACCTATTGCTTTGCTAAATCTTTTAAGTGCTTTTAAAAGTTCAGATAGTTCATTTTCAGTAAGTTCACTACTCACAATGACAGGATATGTCTCATTAGGGCCAAAGAATGCATACCTTCCAATCAGCATGCGGTGTGAGTCTAGCATCCTCTCATACTCAGCGCTCTCCATGTTCTCAACCACTTGAGTCTCCCTCTCTATAGTCAAAGCATGCTGTAGAGGATCCTCAAGTGCTAACTCCTCAAGAAGCTCATCAGCAAGAGCTTCCATCTCCTCAATGTAGAAGACTTGGCCTTGTATGGTTGGCCTCTTCATGATCTCATTGATGTCGAAGTGGAGAGTGTGCCATTTGCTCAAATGAAGATCAATCTTGCCTTCTTTAACATTTATGATTTCTCCTGCTGTGGCTAAAAAGGGTCTCCCAATGATCAAAAGGTCTAGAGCTTCCTCACTCATCTCAAGCACCACAAAGTATGTAGGAATCTCACAGTTCCCAATCATCATAGGGAGATCTTCCAAGATACCTACAGGGTACTTCACTGAACGATCAGCCAACACCAAAGAGAATTTACACTTCTTGTACTGAGTGAATTCAAGCTTCCTTGCAATAGATAAAAGCATCAGGCTGACACTAGCTCCAAGATCTCTAAACTCCATATGACCAATATGGTGGAGCTATGGTTATTTAGACAACACAAAGGTTGATCAAAAGCTAGTCACGTCCACTTCTCGCTCCAACCACTCTTTCCCTACATATTTCTGTCGGCCCAGCAAACCTCGTCTTCAAATGATACAACACAACAAATCGTAACTGATGCAGACAGCACTAGAGTGTAATATTATATGATTGCTAACTATGGCACTCTGCCCATCTGCCTATCTGCACAAAGGAATTAGAATATTATATATAAACCGAAATATAGTACTATAGAGAAAGTCGTCCGACTAATTTCAAGAGTTAATCAGTTCGATAGAGAAAATTCGGCCTACCAGGTTTTTAGCTAGGTACTGACACCGGATCAAATAGAACTAGGTCAACTTACTTGGCAAGAATCAAACAACACAACCAACTGGTAATACAAAGAGTGTCAATCTTGGAAGAAAGCTACAGACTACGTCCTATTAAACAAGTGTGAATTTTCATTTATAGCCCCCAAAATGGATCAACCCTGGGTTAACTTGAGTGTCACTTTTCATTTGTTTTATAATTCTAGGCTTATGGTGAATGATATTACTCAAAGCGTATGGAAAATTCACAGGAGATTTGTCTGTGCAGGAAAGAGTTGATGTGCAGTCAGGAATAAAGATGATCTTAAAGCTCTGCCTTGCTGATGGTTTTAATATGTTCCCTACTCTATTAGTCACTGATGGTCCCTGCATGATAGACCGTTAATTGGTGCTCCCCTGGAGATTCAGTGAGAGCATTTCTCATCTCAAGTGTCCGTAACATGAGGAGGATATTTGATTGGAAATCTTCAGCCCCTTACATGGACTTTTGAGTTCTTTTCTTTGAAAAAAAGGGAAAATTTTATTTTCATTGGGGAACCTTTCACTACAAGAAAAATGTCATATTGTGACAAAAGTTTTCGTCATAATAACTAATATTTCGTAGCAATATAAATATTGTGACTTATTTGTGACACTTTGACAACGGTTACAATACGATCGTCACAAATACTTGTAGTAACAAAAAACGTCACAATATTGTGACACATATAAATAGTAATCATTTTGTCATAAATAGAGACTACATATAAAAGTAACAAAACCGTTGCCATTTCCGACTAAAACTAATGTCACAAAAATGTCACAAATTAAGTGTGACTATCATGGCGTTAAAATTTTGTCCCTAATTACAACGGAATTCTGGTCTCCAATCGTTATAAATGACTACTAAAATTTTGTCAAATATTCGTCTTTATTTATGACTTCCACAATTTCAGATCTGGCAAGTTTTATTACATGCAATATCCACATAAATCCATCTTATTTTTAAATACTAATTTATCATCTCGAATATTTTATAGTTTTTAAATTTGTATCAAAAAATACTAATTATTCTCAGAATCATATATTTATATTGTTACAACCATTCGAGGCATATTACATTGAGCTATTCATCGTTGTTTATTGGAGTAATTAAAATATACAGGATAGTAAACATGTTATCACAAGGAAAACTAGGGTTTAACGTCGTTGCTGCTTCTATTGGGTGCCGCCTCATTGTTGATAATCTCTAAATACATCTCATATTGTATTTGTCTTCTTCTTCGATTGTTTAACACAAACTCTAACATGCTCTCTCTCTGCCTTGATCTTCCTATCTGCTCTCTATTAAACCCCATCCTATTGCCCGATCCAGAAGTTCATCTTCGCCTCCTCTGTGGTGAGATTTCTCCGTTCTCTCCTTGATATATACGGACCGAACAGACTGCGAGAAACACACACCATCACAACGTCAATGACAACTAATGATGGCTGTAATAGTGAGGATCAGCTCTATGCCTCTCTCTCTCTAAACCTAATATTTGCTCTCTCTTTCTCTCTATAAGGCGGCGGCTACAGTTTTTCTAGGGTGCACAAAAGTTACATATATATACACGATCATTTTTTAAGAGGTTAACGATCATGGATTTTAATTGGGCTTATGGGTTAAAGAATGTTAAGTTTTTTACACCTTAAATTATTCTAAACTATATCTAAATATTCATACTATAATAATTTACAAAAAATATTCATATTATAACCATATATGTATATACTATTCTACAGTATCTATCTATATATATGTATATATATATATATATGTATATATATTTGTGTGTGTGAAAATAGTTAGTATCGTCCTTTTCCTCAGTTCTTGGCATAAAATCATTATTTAATATAAAATTGGTATTCAACAGGATAAATATAAAAAATATAAATATGACGCATTATGTTTTTTATAAAGAAAGTATAATACGTATGTATACATATAGCGAGATCGTTTGTTAATTAATCAACAAATCTGCGTGTTACAACTTCTGGTTGTAATTGGTTAAAACTTTTTTACGTTTTTGACTTGTATCTAGTATAAGTAGTAACTTGTCCTTTAGTCATTATACCATCACAAATTGAGACGGTTTATTTCATCACCATATTGTAACAAAGATGTGACAATTTTGGTCATAATGTTGTCATAATTTGTTACACTTGTTATTTTGTCACAGTATCGTTACCATATGTGACGAAAGTTGACTACAATTTGAGTAGTCACAATGTTATGACGAAACAGTTACTTAAGTGTGACAATAAATTTTGGTCATTATATCGTATCAAAAACGTGATAAATTTGTGACTAGTATTGATAGTACCAAAATTTAGTCACAATAGCTTTGTTTTATTGTAGTGTTTGGTCTATACTGAGCAGCTTGGCTACAAATGATTAGTCACATGCAATTCTTGGTTTGCTCAAAGCAAAATGGACAGAGCTTGTAGCAGACATGCCATACAACTTTGTCACGGAATGTATGATCAGCGGCAGCGCTAATCCTAGAAGGACACGAGGACGTAAAAAGGCTCAACAACCATTTAAAGTATGAAAAGCTCACTAATCTTTTCTCAAAGTGAGTAACATTCAACACAACGATACAAAATTGTTGAATAAATAGTTTATCTTAGAAACTTACGTAAAAGAGAATGGGTATCCCTTTTTTATCATATTGTAAGATAGTGTTTTGGCTCAAGTGGTAGTACTTTGGTTTGGTTGCATTGGTCCAAAACCGGAATTTAATACCTTAGAAACATATGCCACTTGCGTTTCGAACTAAATTCAACTGACAAGGATATGATTTGCCCTCTATGACATTTACCTGGCTCATATATGTGGACGTGGTGGTTCTAGCTATTTTAATCGAAATATATAGACTTATAGCCATATATATATATATGATTCACATTTTGGTGAAATCACATATTAAATTCGGTAGCCAGTTGACAAGAAGTCGGTAGCACAGTGAGTCTAATTTGTCATTATTTTCTTGGCAAAGACTCAGAATACTATTGACATTTATATGCAAGAGTTTAAGGTTTTGATTCTTTTGGAACTGAATATAGATTTTTTATTCGGATTTGTTTACTGGTAAGGGGACTGGGGCTGTTATGTGACAAAAGATGGCCAAGAAAAGAAGACTCTAACACGACTGAATATCATATTCATAATTCAATTCGAAGTCTCATTCATTCGTGACCTAGATGATTAACAGTCGCAAGCCAATGAAAATTGCATATTTGTAGATGTCATTAATAGTTCATGAAACAAGGAAATAGAATTCAGTTATAGTGACATTATCATAATCGTTTATGATGCATATTAATGATATTACACACGGGATTCCAATTCATTTCAGTACTTCACAATAGGATTTTACTAGTATTCAAGCGCATAATTACTTATATATATATATATATATATATATACTATAATATTTATTGTTTAAGAACATGGGTGATGAGGCCAGGAATGTGAGTGTTTGCCATATAATCGTCCCAGTTAATGGACTTGGGGTCGAACTCGAACGATCCATCTAACTCTTTGATGCTCTGTCTTCTCCTTCGCAGTCTTTCGGTATTTAAATCATCAAATCTGCACAAACCAAGAATATATAATGTCAGGACTATTAATTAAGCTGTGATAGTGACATAAATATATGATTAGAACTCATGTGTAGTATAATGATTAATGTATGTTGTCTATCATTAGTCTTAAGTTTTCCCTATGTTTAGGAGTACTAATACGTACATTCCCTTGAAGAGTAAGTAAGGCTGATAAAGCTCAACTAGTCTCAGAGCTAGCTTGATTTTGCGGCTGTCGTCATTGTATTTATCTCCTTGACTCCATGGGTAAATTATATTAAATAATCGAAGTATCTAAAGTTGACATAAACAAAACAATAACAAATGAGACACAAGCTTCATAGAAATATCATAGTGGATAAAACTGTTTGTAAAGTACCAGTAGAGGAAGCTTGTAACGAAGAGTGATGTAAAGGCTGAATTGACCCATAGTGGATAAAAGTGTTCCTTTAGATACTATGATTGGTGAGCCATTGCGAGCAACAAGAGGTTTCTTTGTAAAGTAACGAGCCGTGGTCTCGTGGAGTTGTCCAAAGGTGACCGGATTCTGAAAAGAAGAACCGACATGATATATGGTCTGGACCCCCGTTTCATCCGAGTGAGCTGTGGCGGTTGCGATCATCGCGTTAACCACCATGTCAGCTGGTATCTGAAAGATGATATTGAATCTTAATTCCATAAATATATGATAAGAGGTTTATATGTACTTAACTTAAATAATATCAAAAAATGTACTTAACTTAAACAAGTAATGTGTTATTTAATATGATATAAACTGATCAGGTGTTAGACTTATGACTAGACTTTTGATTTAAAGAAATTAATGGTAGGAGTTGGATCGGACTTACAAGGTCAAAGACTGTGCTTGGATCCGCAAGAAAACATTTAAGCCTTCCTTTGCCATATGCAACAATCACACTATCTATAGTTCTGCAGATACATAAAAATAAATTAATTATGAATCTTGAGTTAACATAATTTATATAACTTGTGATATACTCATTCAGTTTATAGAAAAATTATTAACTGGTACTCACCTCAATCCTTCAATCCAACCAGGAAATGGTTCGGCGAGAGTACTAGTAATCATTGTTGGACGTACGATGACAAGTGGCAAATTTTCTCTATAGTTTCCCATTAGCATCTCTCCCATTGCTTTGGTGAATACATATGTATTTGGCCATCCATGAAGCTTTGCCCTAATACATTGTTTGATTCAACAATTAATGGTTGGTCAAAGTAAAGTTTAAGAGCTTATAGGGTATGATTAGGCGGCAAACCTTGTCATTCCAAGATCTTTCATCGACTGTGAGATCTCTTGTTCAGAACAATCTTGATGCTGGAGCTCTTTCAGTTTCTGTTTCATCAGCTCGAATTCTACATTGATGTCTAGTTTGTTATTTCCGCTGAGAGTCTCCCCCATCGTAAATGGTTTCTCTAGGAACAATCCCGAATTTTCGCCGCAAACGTATGCTACAAAAATGTAAATGTAGGTAAGCCCACAGTTGTTATTTGGTGCATATATGGTGTGTTTTGTATGAGAAACATTATAACTCACCGGTTGAGACATGGAGAAGCAATTGCCCTTTAATACACTTTTTGGCGAAGTTGAGAACATTGAGAGCTCCAAATGTATTGATGCCAAGACCGATATCATATCTATGGTTTTAATTAAGAAACATGAAAACGAACATAAAGTTAAAATTTTCTGTATTTTCGTAGAAAATCACAAGATATGAAAGGTATATATATCTTTTTGGGGATAATACCTTTCATCGAAACTAGTGGTGGCTGCGATGTTGATAATGATATCAATCTCACTCCACATGCGTTGTAAGAGATCAGAGTCTTTCACTCCCAGATTATGGATGGATATATCACCGGGAACAGGCACGATTTTTTCACGCACCAAGTCATTCAGATTTTCTTCACCAAGATCGTTCCTCAACACCTTAAAAAGGTCTATCTCCACAACCTGTTTGTATCATTGGTTAAATAAAAGAAAATATATTGTTAATATCATTTGGTTAATTAATGGACCACCTCAAGATTTATCGTTTATGTAAAGAAGAGTGTGTAGTTTACGGGATTAAGTTATGCTATACCTCGCTACGTAAGCGTTGCACGGCTGCTTTAGTGTCGGCAGCTCTCAACAGAAGGTACATCTTCTTCACATTTGGTTGCAACCTCAGAATTTTCTCTACCAGAACTAAGGAAAAAAACACACACTATGTTAACTCTTAAACGTAGTAAACTTCAAATGTATACTTCAAACACAAGTCAAGTACAGTTCACATACAAATCTAAAGGTTCTAAATATATGTGAACATTCTAAAAATCCACTCTTTTAAACGAAACGCCAGTTTTGTATATATTTTATATGTTTACACTAAATATTTACTTTATAATATAATTAATACCCGTTATGAAGCATACATATTTCACCGTTGCAACAAATTTTATAATATAATAAGTACTAAATTTTTTAAAATAAATATATATATGGGCCACAAAAATCTATTGTATGACGAGAACTGAAATGGAAAATTAATATATCAACTTGTCACTATTATTCTCAGTATATCTTAGAAAAATTACTCTCATATCAACTTAAACGAAGGAAACATAATTACTGGCCAATATATTATCTATTGGTTTGTAAGATCAACGACATGTTTATATATACACTACAAGAAAATTATATTGATGATACAGAACCAATTATACTCGGACTGGGGGGGGCGGGCGGATCCAGAAAAACATTTGGTATGGGGCACAAATAACTTTTGTAGCATAACAAAATATTTAAACTAGTAGTTATGTAATATATATTTTAGAATTGACTATGGAACAGTGCCCGTTTTGAACATAAGCACGCAAAAAAATTTGGGTTTCAGAACCATAATGGTTATGTATTTTTTTTTAATTTTGAAAAATATTTGTTAGTCTATGTACTACTAATATTGTTTGTGGGCTTCTGTTCTATAAAAAAAAAACTAAAAGGTAATTGGATAAAATTATTTTTAATAAAATTACAGATGTATAACACACAAATTAAAACCAGTCATAAAAAAACTTATTCTTGGATTCACCCCTAGGGTCATTTTAGATTTAATATTTTTTAAAAAATAAAATAAAATAATTATAGTTTGTCAAGTTATATTATGTTTTCAAAATAAGAAAAATAGTAGTAATTACCAAATGTTTTTTTAATATTGTTAACGCCGTCAGTAAAACACTAAACACTAAATTTTAAACGTTGAACCCTTTGATAAAATTTAAACTTTTCGGTAAATCCTAAACTTTAAACCATAAACACTGAAAATAAATTTTAATAACACTAGACCCTAAATCTTAAATTCTAAACCCTAAATACTAAATGTTAAACCTTTGGGTAAACTTTGAACCTTTGGATAAATCTTAAAATTAAGGATTTAGAGTTTAGTGTTATTAAAATTTATTTTTAGTGTTTATGATTTAAAGTTTAGGATTTACCGAAACGTTTAGGCTTTATCCAAGGGTTTAGCGTTTAAAATTTAATGTTTAGTGTTTTGCTGACGGCGTTAACAATATTAAAAAGCTGGTAATTACTACTGATTTTTCCTATTTTAAAAACATAATATAATCTGACAAACTATAATTATTTTATTTTCTTTTTTAAAATACTAAATCTAAAATGATTAAATTCTATTGGTCGGTGAATCCAAGAATAAGTCTAAAAAAAACTAGACACACAATATCTACGTTACAAAAAGAGTACAAGGAAAATGAGATATATTTGAAAAAGCAATAAACGTACGTGGAAAATAAAAAGAAAACAAAAGAAGTTAAAATGAAAAAGGAAAGAGCAGAGTACATCAAAACCATTACCTTAAAATACTATATATATAGGCAACTCAAAAAAAAAATCAAGATATAACATCAACCGGTTAATTTTTGTAACATTGCAGGCATGGGGCACGATTCGTAGGAGATTCAACAAATTATTTAATAAAACATTAACCAATTAAAAAATTCCTAATATAGTATGGGGCACGCTCCCCACCTACTTAGGCAGTAGATCCGCCCCTGACTGGGATCGTTTGCAGAGATAATATGAAGCCAGACTCGAAGTAAACCAACATGTAGAAAGAACGTACCTTTGGCAAGAAAACCAGGAGCGCCGGTGATGAGAATCGTCTTGTCCCCAAGAAATTGAACACAGTTTGATTCCATATTGAAATAAGATATACTCAACCGACCTATTACAAAATACAGAACTTGATTGTATTGTGACTTTAAAGCCTTTGGAGTCAAGGTTTCTATATAGAGAAAATTGCCAATTGTGACTCAAAACATGATTTCAAATACAATAGTAAACCCAAACTTGAATCAATAGCAAAAGTAACCTAAAAGGGTATTGAAATTACAACTAACCCCTTGTGAACAAACAAAAAAACCGAATATTTGTTCCGCTTCTACCCCACGTAAGTCGTCTGTACAGACGACTTTAAACTAAGTCGTCCAGACGACTTAAAACTAAGTCGTCTGGCTCTGTTGAGCTTAAAATAATTTATAAATTAAAAAAAATGTTTGGACAAGTGAAAAATAAAAATCATGTAATTATTAACAGTTTTAAATGATGTAAATTAACATATAATAAAAATGAATAGTTTTCAACATAGATGAGTGAAAGTAGTTAATCATGATATTCTTTGGTTTTGAGGGTTTGAAAACATATGTTGTAGTATTGTATGTATTCTTAGGGTTAGATTTTGGAAAGCTTGGATTTTTCTAAAATATATATTTTTTACTTATATGTCTTTATTTGTGTATAGTTAACACTTTTAAGTTTAATTTGATTTTTTAAAGTGTCTAGTTAGTTAATTAAGTTTAGGGGTTATGTTTAGGAAAAGACGACTTAACTATAAGTCGCCGTTGAATAATTAATGTAGGCGACTTACATTTAAGTCGTCCAAACCGCATCGAACCTATAATTTAACAAAGTAATTTAAGCCTAACCGAATAATTTACGGACATATAAATACATTTTTTTCCCTTTTCACAAATTTTGGAAACCCTAGCGTTTCTCTCCTTAGCGAAATCCATCTTCTCGATTCTTTCCTTCTTCTTTTCGTCGATATTTGCAGATCTGAATCGCTGGTGTCGTTATCTTCTCCTACCGTAAGTCATTCATCCATCCATCTTGTAATAAGAGTCCTTAGAAGGAAGTCGTGGCGACTTAAGACTTCTTGGAAGTCGTCTTGGAAGTCGTCTGAGCAATCTTCTCACTATATTTTACATGCAGATTTGTATTTAGAATAGTTTGCTTGTTCGATGCTTGTATTTGATTGTATTTGATTGTTTTGCAAGGAAAAATGGATTTACCAGAACTCCCGGAGGATATATACGTTTGGGAAAGAACCCACTGCAATGAAGAGCATTTCGTATCATCTGATAACTCGAAGTTGTTTGCTGCTCTAAGTGAAGGTCTAAGAGCCGAATCTGAGGAGCTGAAGGAGTCGAAGTTGGGAGTGTTCATCAAGTTCAAGGAGCTGAATTTTAATTGGGCTTCAAGGCTGGTGCATTATATACTCGGTTTCCAGCTTAAGATCAAGAAGAAATATGAGCTCGGTCTCGTTGGTGTAGAACCGATGAGGTTTTCACCGATAGAGTTTGAACACCTCACTGGTCTGAACTGCGGACATGAAGGACCTCGAAAATCCAAGGTGTGAGGTTACTGAAGGAGATGGCTGCGGGACAAGATGGGTGTTCATATCGAGGCTGGGCCAAATGTTGATCAGATAATAGGAGCATTTAAGAGATGCCAAGAGTGGTGGGAAGATCGCATCGGCTCGGATACCTTGCTATCTTAGCGGATTCATTGAAGGGAGAAAGTTCTCAACCCCTATCGTCTAGTCTTGCAAAGCTAGTGATGGATTTAGAAAAATTTGAGAATTATCCTTGGGGAGAGTGGCGTTCAAGGTGCTGATAGCTTCGTGAAGGCAGCAAATTTGGAAGCAAATTCATACACGTTGATGGCTTTATTCAAGTTCTTGGTGTGGGTGTACAACTTCTGCCAGATTTAGGTGCAAATTTTGGGAATCCCCAACCAAACAGGCCGACTCCACCGTGCTGGCTTACAAGGGTGGCAAAGGGCGCCGATGTTTTAAAGAGGCCATCTTGAGGCAGGTATATAAACTTCAGTCCCTAAAACTTGCAGACGACTTAAATTTAAGTCGGCTGGAAAGTCGTCGAAAATGCTTACTTTAATTTAAGTCGGTTATCCAGAAAATGCTTCAGACGACTTTAATTTAAGTCGGCTGGAAAGTCGTCAGAAAATCACAGACAACTAAAATTTAAGTCGTCCGAAAAGTCGTGTGAAGTCTTTTCTAGACGACTTTTCCGACGACTTAAATTTAAGTCGTCGTGAAGCATTTTCGACGACTTTCCAGCCGACTTAAATTAAAGTCGTGCGTGAAGTAGTAGGGACTGAAGTTTATGCATTTTGCAGACTAAGGTGATCAACTTTATTGAGAAGGACTTTGGTGAAATGTTTCCACGTTGGGAGTTTGATGCGAGGACTCGGCCGCGGATAACATAATCAAAGTTATGTTTAATTCGAATCCTAAATGGAAGTGGACCATGGATTGCTGGGAAGTCAATCAGATGAATGAAGTGATTGCAGCGGAGACTTTGAGTGGTTTGAAGGAAGATAGTGGAAGGCCTCGGAAAAAAGCTTGTAAAGGGGGTCTCAAGGAGGCTTGCAAGGAGGCTGTAGAGGCACCTAAAGATGAGACTGAAAAAGCTGTTCGGATGTGCCTTAAGGAGATTAAGTTGCTGAGTGATAGGTTGGAAGCTGTAGAGAAGATGGTTGGAATCACCAAAACCGAACTTCGGCTGAAACCACCTTTGCACGAACAAGGGGTTAGTACCATAACCTCTTCCAAAATCACAGAGCGAGAGTCACTAGGCAAAGTGATATGAATAAGAACTGATGTGCTTTGTTTGTTGTGTGTGCTTGGTTGAACCTTTGTTGATTTGTTTCTTTTTTATGTATGTATGGATTTTGTTTGATTTGTTTGATTTGTTTGATTTGTATGTATGGATTTGGTCAATGATTTTAAACCCGTCTTGTACATCCAAATTTCAGAGTGAAAGTGTGAATGGAGCGAACGAGTCAACCCGTCTTGAGGCTCGGAAAGCTCCAAGTATGCGATTCCACAGCTGCATGATTCTCCAGCAACGAGTGAACTTAGCGTTCTTGTATTGGACAACGAGTACCTTGCACATAAGCAGAATCTCGAAAGCGGACAAAGAAGGATAAAATGATTGCACAGGTCCATGAAAAGATTGACCGAGAGAGGAAACTTGCTCCTTCACAGCAAACTCCTTTTAAGGAAACAGCATCAAACATATCATTCAAACAAAAGGTTGGACAAGGATATGATCCTTTGCCTTCGCTAACAAGAAGATGTCGGAGGTGCTCACAGCCTGGTTGAAACTTGATCCGTAAGTGAGAAAATGTCCCATAATAGCTTGCTTTGTGCTATAAAATGATTGCGCTTATCTACATTATGTGTGTGCAGTTATTTCAAAACACGTTTGGATAAGAAACCACGCCTATGTCCAAGTCGGTTCTATTCCACACTCGAACCTCCTTAGCATGGCTGGACGAGAGTAAGTTTTCTGCTATTTACTTTAGAGAGCTAATGGACAACTTAACAGACGACTTAATTATAAGTCGTCTGTTGGGTCATCTGACGACCTAACAGGCGACTTATGTTTTAGTCGTCTTTAAGTCATCTGTTTAGATGACCTAACAGACGACTTAATTATAAGTCGCCCTATAAGTCATCTGTTTAGATGACCTAACAGACGACTTAATGATAAGTCGTCCTATAGGTCATCTACCTAACAGACGACTTATCTTTAACTCGTCCGTAATGTCTTCTATCACTGACTTGTCTTGTTTTATATGCAGCATATGGATGCTTTTATTTATTTACTGAGGCAACGGTACCAAAAAATCCATCGCATTTCGGGAGCCGAATGTGCTTTCTTGACCATACTTTTGCTCAGCATTGGACGTCAAGTACCGGAATTTAAGGCAGGCAAGCCCAATGTCAATGGTTTAGGAAGAAAGCTTCCGGTGGGCGTTGGATTATTATGGAGGCAACTTACCATCATGGTGCAAATCTGGGAAGGTTTGGGGACTGATGTGGATGATATTTATCGCCACTCAACTACAAAAACAACCATTGGGTTGCTATGTGGATATCGATCCCAAAGAGGCACATAGTCGTGTGGGACAGCATTGTCGGACATATCAGAGATCGAGAACTCGAAGTGTTAGTGGAGCCTTTGTCAACATGATCCCTTACGCTTGTTAAGCACGCTGCCTCGGATGAAGAACGTTTCAAGTTGTCTCTGGAGCCATACACATATGAGAGTCCAACCGTTGGAGTACCTCAGTGCGAGGTGGTGATTGTGGTTTGTTCACTCTCAAGTACATTGAATGTCATGCTCTTGGGTTTCAGTTTCGTCCATTTGTTGTGTCATAAGAACTCAAAGCGTCAGGAGAAGATGGCGGTGGAGATATCTAAGGAGCTTCTAATTTCCATTCTACGAGAACGAAGACATTTTCCACCTTTGATGATGATGTACTTGACTCGGGATAGAATGTAGTATTTTGTATAAGGAAAATGTGGTCGATAGGAGGTAGTATTTTTGTAACCTATCCTCCTACCAAACAATTATGCTTTTGTATAAGGAAACGTAACTTGCCTTTTCATGCTTGTCCTTTTCATACCATACTATCTGGACTTCGACGACTTAACGAAGGTCGTCGGACTTCTGGACGACTTAACTTGAAGGTCGTCCGGACTTCGGACGACTTATAGTTTTGAGTCTTCTTAAAGAAAAACTCGGACGACTAAATGGGCGAGGACGACTTAAATGAAGGTCGCCGGAAGTCTAAACATGGACGACTTAAAACAGTTACCAATCTTAACCAATCACATTTAATTGCACCACACGCGAAGAGTTGCCTTCGTTGGAAACTGATCTCACGCGTAAGGTCGCAATCATTCTCGACAACTTCTTGGGACGGTTGCGATACTATCTATAAATAACCATCAACCCTCGCCTCAATACAGTAAGGAAGACTAAAGGCTGAAGAAGAAGAAGAAGAAATTCCTCTCAAACTCGAAAGTAAGAAATCTCGACCTATTATCGACTTTAGTTATCATCATTACGCCATACTTGTTCTGATGTGATTTATGCTGCTAGGTTTAAAATGTCTGGATCGATCGACCTCAAGAGGAAGCGTCCGATGGAGGAAGACTACGGCAAAACCCGGAAGAGGGTTACGCAAGGAGAGGCTGCTGCAACGAACGGTACCGGGCGATCCTCCGCTTGGTTAGGGATGAGCAAACCGCGACGGCCAAAAGAACTCTGCGAAGTCGAACGCAACTCTCTCTCCGATCAGATCGCTTTGCTCGAGGAGATGCTCCACAAGGGGACGGTTTGACATCCGGCGGAGAAAACCAGACTCAAAGCCGAACTCGGGCGTGCGAAAGAGGAGGTGAAGGCTATCGAGGTCCCTTTCGCTGATTGGGAGAAGCTTGGCGAGGGCTGGTTTTGGTCGGCCTTGGCGGCCTTCTCAAAAAAAATAATTTTAATTATGTTATTTGTAATTTTTTTTTTAAATTTGAACAATGAATTTCTGGTTTTAAAAATAATTTTAATAATGTTATTCCTATGTCTAACTACTAACGAAGACTTAACGAAGGTCTGAATGGAGTTCGACGATTTAACGAAGGTCGTCGACTTCGGACGACTTAAGGTCGTGCGGAGAGACGACTTTATACTAAGTCGTCTGTTTTCGCTTAAAATAATTTATAAATTAAAAAAAAATGTTTGGACAAGTGAAAAATAAAATAAAAATCATGTAACTTGAAGACTTAACAAGGTCGTCGGACTTCGGACGACTTAACAAAAGGTCGTCGGACTTGGACGACTTAAAATAAGTCGTGGTTCGTAGCTTAAAATTAATTTATAAATTAAAAAAAATGTTTGGACAAGTGAAAATAAAAATCATGTAACTTGAAGACGGAAGGTCGTTTGGACTTACGGACGACTTAACAAAAGGTCGTCGGACTTGGACGACTTAAAACTAAGTCGTCGGCTCATTGAGCTTAAAATAATTTATAAATTAAAAAAAATGTTTGGACAAGTGAAAATAAAAATCATGTAATTATTAACAGTTTTAAATGATGTAAATTAACATATAATAAAATGAATAGTTTTCAACATAGATGAGTGAAAGTAGTTAATCATGATATTCTTTGGTTTTGAGGGTTTGAAAACATATGTTGTAGTATTGTATGTATTCTTAGGGTTAGATTTTGGAAAGCTTGGATTTTTCTAAAATATATATTTTTACTTATATGTCTTTATTTCGTGTATAGTTAACACTTTTAAGTTTAATTTGATTTTTAAAGTGTCTAGTTAGTTAATTAAGTTTAGGGGTTATGTTTAGGGGTTATGTTTTTAAAGTGTCTAGTTTTAATGTAGGCGACTTACATTTAAGTCGTCCAAACCGCACCGAACCTCGAAATTTACAATGTCCTTTTAACCTAACGGATTATTTACGGTTATATATAATGTATATTTTTTTTTTACTCAGTTTTGGCGAATTCAAAAAACCAACCGTCGTTTCTCTCAAAGGCGAGTTCGGCGATTTCGTCGAGTCTCTCAATCCATCGTTCTCACCGTCGATTCTATCTAATCCGACGTTATCACCGTCGTTCTCAACACCGCTTCCTTTTTTAAGTTCGAGAGGAAACCCTAGCAAGCATTCTCAGCCGTCTCGTTGAACTCCGTTAAGTTATATCTCTTCTTGTTTCATTCAGTTCGCTATAAAATGGTGGGACGACTTATAATTTAGGGTCTGGGACGACTTATAATTTAGGGTGGGACGACTTCTAATTAAGTCGCCGGAAAGTAATCCATCCGGACGACTTACGGACGACTTATTATTTCAGATCTGCCATTGTGTTTGAGTCGAAGTTTACGGACGTCTGTTTGTCTGTTTGACATTGGTTGTCTTTGATTGTTTTGCAGAAAAAATGGATTTGCAGCGTAGGATACATACACTAGGTGAAGAGCCGAACCAAAAATAGCATTTCGATTCATCCAGCCTCGGTTGCATTCGCTTCTACGTGAGGCTCTTCATGATGACGAATACGAAGAGCTGAAGGAGTCGAAGTTGGGAGTTTTCATCAAGTTTGGAGAGCTGCAATTTGAATGGGCTTCAAGGCTGGTTCACTTCATGCTCGGTTTCCAGCTGGACATAAAGAAGAAGTATGAGCTTTGGTGTCGTTGGTGCGAGAACCGTGAGATTTTCGCTGTTAGAGTTTGAAAACCTCACTAGGCTAAACTAAGTACATTGACGACCTTGAGAGACCTCAATGTGTTGTTACTAATGAGATGACTTCTTTCGGGGTTGTTGGGAGTTCATGTCGAAGCTGGGCCAACTACTCGGAGATAATAGAAACACTTCGAGATGCAGGTGGTCTCGGATGATCATGGCGGCTCGACTTGCCATCTTCACTGGATACATTGAAGGGAGAAAGTTTTCAACCCCTACACGGGTTAGTCTGGCTAGGCTAGTGATGGACCTAGAACGGTTCGAGAATTATCCATGGGGGAGAGTCGCGTTTAAGGTGTTGATGGACTCTGTGAAGGGCAGAGATATTTCAGGTTGTTACACAATTAATGGGTTTCGGCAGCTCTCGTGTCTGGGTGTACACAGCTCTGCCGGAATTGGGTGCTACTTATGGTCACCCTCTCCCAAACAATCCGTCTCCACCGATACTGGCTTTCAAGGGTGGCAAGGGACGCAGAGCCTTTAAAGAGGCTATCCTCGACAGGTATCTACTTCAAACCAGACGTAATCCAGCTGGACGACTTAATAGGCGACTTATAACGTCCAGACGACTTAATTATAAGTCGCCTAGAAAATAATCGCTGGACGACTTAATAGGCGACTTATAACGTTCAACGACTTATTTTTTTACATCTTATCTTCTATTTACTGCAGACTAGGGTGATCAACTTTGTTCGAAGGCCAGCGTTAAAGAAATGATTCCAAAATGGGAGTCTGATGTTGAGGATGTCGCGCGGACAACATTATTAAAGTCATGTTTGTGAAGAAAACGTGGAAGTGGACCAAGAATTGCTGGCAAGTCACTGGTACTCAAGTCAAGAGACAGCCAGCGAGGAAGAAAGATACCGTGAAGGATGAGAGACCAAGACCTCTGAAGAAAGCTAGAATAGAGGCTATTGAAGAGGCACCTAAGCGGAGTGAAGAGGAACCTGCAGAGGCGAGTGATGAGGAACCTGCAGAGGCGAGTGAAGAGGAACCTGCAGAGGCTCGTTCAAAAGTGACTACGACTGTTGATGGGTTGACCAGAGAGGAAATTGAAGCCATGTTCAAGGTCATCCTTGATTCCATGAGGAAGGGTTTGGGGCGTGCATTGAGAGATCAAGGATCTCTCGAAAAGTGGAAGCATTGGAGAAGAAGGTTGGTCTCACCACAAAACGGAAACGGAAAGGGACACCAACAGGGACAAAGGCACCCGGGGTTAGTAAACAAAGTTGATCACCTTATATTTAAGTCGTCTAGAAAGTAATCCAGCTGGACGACTTAATAGACGACTTATAAATAAGTCGCGGAAAGTTTCCAAACGACTTACTTGTAAGTCGCCTATTAAGTCGTCCAGCTGGATTACTTTCTAGGCGACTTATAATTAAGTAGTAGAACACTTATAATTTTGTACATTGCAGAGTGAAAGTCTTCCGGATGGTAGTTCCTTGCGGAGGAGAAAGGGACTGGTGTGCATACAGATGGTAGTTCCTTGCGAAGGAGAAAGGGACTGATGTGCCTACAGATGCTCGTACCTTGCGGAGGAGAAAGGGCCTGCTGTGCCTGCAGTTGCTAGTACCTTGCCGGAGGAGAAAGGGCCTGCTGTGCCTACAGTTGCTAGTTCCTTGCCCGTGGAGCAAGGGACTGGTGTGCCTACAGATGGTAGTTCCTTGCGGAGGAGAAAGGGACTGATGTGCATACAGATGGTAGTTCCTTGCGAAGGAGAAAGCTAGACCTGAAGAAAACAGGGACGCTGCTATGATCCTTGGCGTGCAAAGAGTGATCGAAGAAGGAAACTTGCTGCTTCACAGCAATCTCCTTATGGCAACCACGCGGGGGCCATCATGCAGCGATATCGAGCTATCATCCTTTTGCACCAAATAACAAGGATAAATTGAAAGAGCTCGCTACTTGGTTGCAAGAGTGTCCGTAAGTGTTTGCTTTTCCCATAATAGCTTGCTTTAGTCTACAAAAACTGATCGCTTTTAAACATTTTGTGTTTGCAGTCAATATAGAACACCATACGAAAAAACCACGTTGCGCGTGGTATCGGACCCTCGGAGAGACTTAGAATGGCTGACGGACTGTGTAAGTCTTCTGCTATGACTTAGTTCAATTACTTGTAAGTCGTGCGGACAGTCGTCTACGTAGACAACTTACGGATGACTTACCAATAAGTCGTCGATAAGTCGTTGTAGATGACTGTCGCACGACTTACCTTTAAGTCGTCTGTTAGTAGATGTATGCACGACTTACCCTTAAGTCGTCTGATTCGTAGATGACTTTCATCACTAACTTATTACTAGCTAAGTCGTCGATATCTTATATGCAGCATATTGATGCTTGGATGAATGTGCTGAGGAAGAGGTACACGGATAACCCACATCATTTCACAAGTTATGCTTCCTTGATCATCTCTTTGCTCATCATTGGAGTTTTAACTACAAGGATTTTAAGGATTCGAGCCCGATAGGAATGGTTTAGGAAGAAGACTACCGGTGGGCGTTGAATTATTATAATGGCACTATACCATCATTTTGCAGATCAAACAGGATTTGGGGCCTTGATATCACAGATGTCGCCACTGAACTACAACGACAGTCATTGGATTGCTATGTGGATCCAAATCCCTAAGAGGCACATTGTCGTCTTTGACAGCATCGTACATGTATCTCCCAAAAACTTCGATGAGGTGATGGAGCCTTTTCTCCACATGATCCCTTATATGCTTGTTGAGTGTGCTCCCAATGGCGTGATGCGTGCGAATACAGCCTGGCCATTCACTTATGAGAGACTAGAGGATTTACCTCAGGCGAGCTGGTGATTGTGGTGTGCGCTTTAAAGTACATTGAATGTCATGCTCTTGGGATGCCATTTAGTAAAAAGAGTTTGCTAAGAACAAGGGAAGGCTATTAGGGATAAGATGGCGGTGGATATATTTGAAGAGTTGCGGCGTGCATCGTGGGAAAACAGGGATGGCGATGAAAACTATGGTGCATATGGTGATGACAGATAGATCAGGCTGTAGCCAATGTATTTGTAACCTTTGTATATAAACTTGATATTTTGTGCAGTAACCTTTTGTATTTGTAAACTTTTGTAATCTTATGTGCAGTTCCTTTTGTTATCATTTGTTTCATACTCGTCTGTTTAATCTACAACCATCTCAACTCAACTAATATAAAACACTAATAATAGATTTTTGACACATAAGTTCATTACATGAAGACCATGAAGACCTTACGGACGACCGGGACGACTTAAATGAAGGTCGTCTAGAAGACTAAACACTGGACGACTAACTTGAAGGTCTTCTTGAATAAAAACAACTCTAGACGACTAAATGGACGACCTTCGACGACTTAAATGAAGGTCGTCTAGAAGACTAAACACTGGACGACTAACTTGAAGGTCTTCTTGAATAAAACAACTCTAGACGACTAAATGGGCGACCGGACGACTTAAATGAAGGTCGTCTAGAAGACTAAACACTGGACGACTAACTTGAAGGTCTTCTTGAATAAAAACTCGGACGACTAAATGGGCGACCTTCGGGCGACTTAAATGAAGGTCGTCCGGAAGACTAAACCTCGTCTTTCTTACATTGTGGTTTCAGTATGGCCAGGTTCCTTGCACCCAGAGCATCTATAAGCTCTGTGTTGCTTCCTGGGTTTACGTCCTCTCATCCTGGATAGCTCCAACCAGGATTGCCATCTTGATTTCTTCTGTCTTCCCGACCACGCTTTACTTCGGAGGAAGGCATGTGCGTTCCTCAACTTGTTGTCCATTACAAGGATATATATTCTCGAGTATCCTGCAAACAGAAAATCCTTTGAGTACCGGAGATACAAGTGTGTTGATATGCAAACCGACAGATTCTCCAGCAGCTATAGCATGAGAGCAAGGTATTTTCTCCACTGCATAGACACCACAATCACATTTCCCATGTTCCAAATCAACCACACAGTCCATTCTGCCACCTTTCACAAAGAATTGCCATCCGCCAATTGGTTGTACCGTCATCGTATCTGCTATCTCGAACAGCAAGCAAGTGTTCAACACCCGACTATGTTGAGTAGTGAGACTCAAAGCATCTTCTCTCCTTTTCCAAAACCACTTTCCTAGCTTCTCCTTATGAACTCCAACAGAACTGAATCGAAATCCTCTAGCTCGCCGGTCGCGGAATTAATAGATTCAGCGATGTTGCTTGTTTTATGTTGTACCTGTCCCCTGGCAATGAACCCTTGACCATAGGCTGACGCGGCATCCTCCAAATATGTTGCAAGGTCCGGATTTGCACTCCGTATCTCATCCATGTACCGGTCAAAATCTGAAACCGTATGAGCATAAGCAGCACCTTTCACCAAGTACAAGAGATGTTTCCCTTTAAATTTTTGACAATGTTTTCTTGAAGGTGATAATAACATATTCCTCGGGTTGCCCAAGGAAACACCTTGTCACACGCATTTTAATGGCCAAGTGCGGTCGGAGACTATCACTAGAGGCTGGTCATCGATACACAAATAGCCAATTTTGTGAAAAACCATTCCCAAGAAGGTGCATCTTCAGCATCTACGATCCCAAAGCCAATGGAAATATCTGAAAATTCCCATCTTGTGCGGTTGCAACTAGCATAACACCTCCATACTTCCCACTTAGGTGAGTCCCATCCACCACAATGACCCTTCTCGATATCTAAAACCTTTGATAGAAGCTCCAAAAGAGAGAAATAGATACTTAAATCTATTCATAGAATCAAGTTCTATAGCTGTGATAGAATCGGATTTGCTAAGGAGATTTGCTCGAGATATGATGGCAGGCGAATACCCATCTTCTGCTGTTCCTCTCACCAATGTTTGTGCATATAAAAGTGCTCTGTATGAAGTGGTGTAATCAAGAGTCATGCTAAACATCTTCTTCATTGCAATAGTGATATGCTGGATTCAACCCATCAATGATTCCAACACGATCAATGAAAAGCCTACCAACATACTTAGAGTACAGTGTCTCCGCTGGCGATTCGATCTCCCACTGAACATGTATGTTTTCCACATACTTTGTTACCCAAAACGTTTGTCCCATGTTTCACACTTGCTCGACCTTCCATTCACAACCACTAACCGGACATGTTGTCACAAGGAGAGTTTTCGTTGACTTGTATATTCTGAAGGTGAACTTAAGCCTCACTGCTGTCAACCTCAGTTCTGAAAGCAGTGCATCCTTGCTACCAAAACTCTGGTTGACATAGATATTGTTACCATTCGATCTTCCACCTTCCTGTTTTAATTCTTCAAAACATATATCATCTTCTTCATCCTCATCTTCAACCTTTCCATAAACACTGTAATCCTCACCATTCTTGTCGCTTCAGTTTTAATAGAGATATCACCATCCTCCTCCCCATCATCCTCCTCCCCATCGTCATCCTGCCCATCATCCTCCCATCATCCTCCTCCCCATCATGATTTTCATCTTCAACCAAATTATCATCATCCTCTTCAAAACATTCATCAGCTTCATCATCTGAAACCATTTGCACCTTGCTACGGCTTGATACACAAAGCCGTACACTATCCGTTTTGGTTATCTCGAGCAAGTTTCTAACTTGTCTATCACTTGTAACATGAATAGGAAGGGTGTCTGGAGCCATCATCATTTCTGCTGGTAATGAGTAGGTTATCTCCACAGATTCTGTACTCATGTCCAGGTTAAAATCTTCTAGAGCCATTGCAAGAAGTTCCGCATGCGTCGAACCTTCACTCAAAAAAAACATTCTCGCTCCTTTTGCATTATCAACCACAAAATCCCAACAGCAATCTTTTAACAACCATTCCCCATACACTGCATGTAACTGACGCATCATGCAAAAATTCAAAATAAAACACATTAGTAAACATAGAAGACGACTAAGCGATAAGTGGCGACTAGGCGACTAAACATTAAGGCAGACGACTAAACAGTAAGTCGCCTAGACGACTAAACGTAAGTCGTCTAGGCGACTAAAAGTAAGTCTTCTAGACGACTAACAGTAAGTCGTCTAGACGACTAAACAGTAAGTTGTCTAGACAACTAAACAGTAAGTCGTCCAAACAGGTCATTTTTGCAATTGAATTTTAATTAGGACGACTTACCATTAAGTCGTCGTAAGTCGCCTAAACAGTAAGTCGTCCAAGGAAGTCGTCAGGATAAGCGGGTTAGGTTTGCATTTGAACTAATTGTGTCAGATATTTGACTTTTCCTGGACGACTTACGGGTAAGTCGTCTCTGGGTAAACAAAAATTACAATATTTAATTGAAGCTAGACGACTTAATTGTAGGTCTTCTACGGTTAGTTAACTTTACCCAGACGACTTTACGAAAGTCGTCCGGCAGATGACTTAGGAGAAAGTCGTCCAAGATAACCAAGGTTTGACCGGATGACTTGGGACGACTTACGATAAATCTGACGACTTTGCTTATCTTGGAAGACTTTCAACTAAGTCGTCTTCCAGGACGACTTCCCCGTAAGTCGTCTGAGATAAGTTAAATATTTAAGTTTTATTTTCCAATTGCAAAAGTAACCAAGGACGACGCAGTTAAGTCGTCAGATTTAATAAAATTTGAAATTTTGTTTTCCTTGGGACGACTTACCATTAAGTCGTCGAGAAAAAGTCAAATATCGACACAATTCGGTCAAATGCAAAATTAACCCGTTTATTCTGGCGACTTGGTAAGTCGTCTAGGGTATTCTCACGATTTTTTTTTAAAGAACAAAGCCGGACGACTTTAGTTAAGTCGTCCGTTGGACCAGAAGACTTACGGGTAAGTCTTCTGTGGCGATTCTGGAAAAAATTCAATTTCTTACCTTAAACTAGTGAGATGACTTCCTTAGCACACGAGTCTTCTCCAACCACCCGAACCTCAAACGAAAGTAACCACGTTGAATAGTATGCTTCAATAGCTCTATCAACCATAAAAGTTTTGAATCAAAAGCTTGAGTTTTTTGGATGAATATTGAGGCAAAGTGAGAGAGAAGTTGTTTTTAGTTCATAACAATTGAGAAAGAGAGAGTGTAAATCGTACTAGGTGCATTAAGGGGGGCATTAAGAGCTCCAAATTGGTAGTTTGTTGTGGTTGGTGTATTGATGGCAATGGCAATCAAGTAAATTTGTGAAGGTGATGAGGTTGAGAGAGTAAAAGAGCCATTTTCGAAAAAAAAAAACATAAATTAATGGCATTTTCGTGAATAATGTGAACAAGTAGGGTTGAATATAGCTAACCATTTCCAACAAAGAAGGAGAGGTTAGTTTTGTGTTTGACTTTGAGTTGTGAGTTACTTTTGCAACAACCCCTTCTATATATATAGACTTGTAAACATGTAAATCCGTATTGTTGCCCAATTTATTTACAACTTCTTCATCTACCACCCTACTCATTAATTACAGAAAATATTGGAAGAAATTATAATTACTAAATAAATGTTTCTTAGAATAATAAATATGACCTCTCACCATTTAAGAAACGCAACTACATGCCGGCCCATCATCTCAGTATCACAGTCCTCCCATTGAAATCATTTATTACTTTTGGTATTGGGCTTAGTTAGACAATGACAAACAGCTACTAATTAATACTACTGAATTCAGTTTCATTAAATAAAAAGACGTTTAGAATAATAAAAAGCATCATATACGTGAGACATGTGACATGTTGGTAGTACAACGTTATATCTGACGTTAAGGGATTAGCTCAACCACATGTCCCAAAAACTTTTTCTCAAATAGAATTATGTTGTTTTTTTTCTAAACACTGGATAACACATTACATCATCATATAATCTCTAACGCTATTACATATGATGATCAATTACCTGCAACATATACAATACTGATGAACTATTCTGCAGATAATGATTCCACGATGAAACTCTTCCCGAAGCATTTAGATGGACGGACGATTCTACGTGTATGACATTCTTGATGGATAGATTCTTTCCACAGTAGACAACAACAACAACAAACAATTCTACATACAGTACTTTGGAACTTCCGATAAGCTTCGCATCATATAATCTACAAAAGATTACTGGGATTCTTTAAACATTAACCAGCGGTGATTCTACAAACATAATTATGTTTATGATTGTTTCTTAGGCCGCACCGTAATTTTTATTTTTATTTCGTAAAGGTCATATACTAATATTATAGATTAACTCAGGTAGGAAACTTGGGAGTAAAAAAGTACCATAAACGTGTCGTTCAATTATTTAGGTTACTCCAGTGTTTAATCTTGTAGGAGCTGTGGACACCTAAGATAGATGCAATTAAGAGTTGGAAGCTGCCGTTAATTTATTTCTCAATTGCCGTCAATTTATAAGGGTTTGCAATATCACATCTTGATTGGTAGTTTACATATAATGTCAATAAAGTTTGGTAGAAACTAAAACGGTATTTCCACGTACGTACTACTTTTGAAGTTGCCATATGATTAATTGCCAACTTGCCATATCTTTGGATTTTTTTCTGCACAGTAGTCTAGACTATGCGTACATGTTGCTCCAAGCAGTTGGTGATTTTCTCGCTCCAATCGGGTTAGCTTTCTGTTGTTTTACAATATTAAAATATATATTTGTTTCATAATTCTTATAAAGATTATTTTTCTAAAAGAAGTTTGGCAATATGAACGGTATAACTATTTGCGTGTCTTTGACATTTTCCAAAGATAGGGTCTGACATTTTGAGTTGTGAGCCGGTCTATTTTCACATTAGCTAGAATTCATGGTAGACAAAAAGAGCATCCTCTGTTTGCATGGTATAGAAACAGGACCACAGACAAAATAAGTATAATATTAATCATGAAGCTGTTAGAATGGCAGCCAATAGCCACGATATATAGCAACGGAAGATTGTAAGAGTTATCTCACACAGGGTGAACCTATTTGAAGAGAAGTTGGATCATTTGACACCATAAAAATGATAAAAAAAAAAAAAGTGTTTTATATGGAAAATTGTTAAAGAATCAGTAACTGAGTTGGTAAAATTCTATGCCTGATCCCCCAAAACCTGAACTCGAACTATTCCAATGGCATGCTTAATTTTTTGACCCCAATCAAATTTACTCTGGGATCCCCCTCTTGTTTCACATCGAAATTGGAGATGATTCTTAACACTTGCTAGTATATAAAAGATATACCTCTCCACTCATAGGCAATGGTATCTTTTGGTTGGAAACCAACAAGTTCTACATGACTTAGTGGAGTGAAGTAATTAATAGGCCACGATTACAGCCGGTCCAGAAAATTCACATATTCACTCAAGGCCGTAATTAAAAAGTGAAAAAGGCTGGTTTTGTATATTTTTAGAAATATAGGCTGTTTCTGTGAAATTTGAGACTGCGACCGGATGCTTGCTTTGCTTGCCCTTAAGGCCGCCTCTGGCCACGATGTTGTAGCATGAAGGAGAACGAAGGGATGGCCAACTAGCCAGCTGATCAAGCTAACCGAGGTATATGTCCCTAGAAAAAGTGGTTAAAGGCTAGCCCTAATTTCTAACACTTTGAAAGTAAGAGAGCCATAAACAAAGAACCACCTTTTCCTATCTGATGGTCTTCATTAAGTTTGGACGAACCACGAACCAAGGGATTTTAAGAGTCCATTAAACCGGTAAGAGGAGATAAACCTAAATAAATCTTTTCTTTTTTTGTAACAGTAAACCTAAATAAATGTTACCTCAGAATGTTCAATAATACATCTGCTTACATGGATTTTAAATTCATCTTTGGAGTTCTAAGCTTGACTCCATATTTGCATATTACAATCCACAATTATGGAGGAAATTTGGAGAAGCCAAGAAGAAACGAAGGATGCCGCGTAAGAACACCGGACGACAGCTTATTTAATTCATACCTATATGTGAATCTATTGTATTTGAATTTGGATAGCAACACATCATCAATATACAGCTCAAACTAGTAGCTATATATCTTTGTCATATCATATAAAGATTACAACCATACACAAATAAAAATAAGAAATAGATAGATATGAAACCTGTGCAGCGGACTTACAAAGACATTTTTTTATTACTGAGAGATGATAACTGTATATCACATGTACGATGTCTAGTTCAGCGCATTTTTCCCCTTTTTGTAAAGTTTAGATATGGGTGTGTCATGTGGGTTTTGACTTTAGGAAACCCCTTCAAACTTCTCAACCCATACTTGACATCCCCACCTTAACGCAGACACATTTTATGACTTCAATATGTTGAGCTACCGCTGACTCATTAGAAACTGACCATACAAAAACCATTATTGGAGCTTATTAGATACTATAAAATACCAATCCATAAGATGCTTCTCTTCTTGGTCAAAACCATAGGTTAGGATTGTAAGTGCAGACGAGAGAAAACGGAAAACAGTTATAATAATGTCAAACAACCATTCGTATTACCCTCTGTTCGAAACTACGTTAGGCGCTAGTCGGACGGCGAGTCCGGACCTAGCGAGTTACCAAAAAATCGGGGATTAATCGAAGTATACGCGGGGATTAGTTTAATTATTATTTTATTTTGTTATAATATTTAAATAAAATATAAAATATAAATATATTAGGATTTAATAGTTTTTTGTATGTTATTATTGAAATTTATATTTTTTTGGTTTTATAAACCTTAATTGTTAGCAATATATTTGAAACACAAATTTTTCTAAACTAGTTTTTGAGTTTTATTATATGTATGAATGTATATATATTAACATTTGCGTGAAAGCGCAAAGAATCCGCTGTTTTCTAGTGGTCAAGGTAGTCTCTCCTACCTGCATGCATTTTAATTATTTCGCATGTTTAATAGTAAGATGGACAAAAGTCTCACACCGCTTAGATACGAAACAGAGACCAAATCATCTAACGAAAGGGGAATGTAGTTAAGCTCCAGACTTTCTGTTAAGCCCAGTAAATATTTTGATAGTTTGAAATTTTGGCCTTTTTGATTTTTAATGGGCCCATTAATCGGTTAAATGGGCCGAGTAATTGGTCTCCGATTTTATGGCATGGTTACACTAAAATCGCCGCAGGAGGTGTCTGAATCGCGATTAGTCGGCTGCCTAGGCGGCTAGACAGTCGCGTTTTCGAACAGAGGTATTACCACATCGTTAATATAATCTCTTTAACATAGCTACACTTAGAACATCTCCAATCCACTTCTTTACTCCAAAATAGACTTTAGAGTAAGAAATATTCCAACACACTCAATTTTCCACTCTATTATAGAGTTAACAATGAATTTACTCTATAAATGGAGTAATGCTTTTATTTTTTACTTCACTATTCCATTTTTCACTCAAAAGTGAATGGAGGTTACAATAACACTCAACTCCATTATGAAATTACTCATTTTGAGAAAAAAAAATGGAGTGTTACATTAAAGATGCTCTTACTGTCCAAACTTAACCTTATACAACCTTGAAAAATTTTAGTATTGATTTTATCTTTTATCTCGTTTCCGATCTATTTTGAAACTGTTATAAGATCTTTCATATACTAGGTAGTGATTTAGACCCAAGACTTTCACCTTGTGATCAGCATTCATCTTTTTATCTCTGAAGCAAAGGCCAAACTGTTACAATCTAGCCACTTTCTTCCAAGCTCTAAAAGCTTATTTTCTTAATCTTCTGAAAGGATATGGTTTTAGCTGTTTTCCATGGATTACGGTAAGATTTTTAAAAATGAAACAGGAAACCCACATGAGTTTGGGCACAGATGCAAAGAAGGTGAATATCAGCAACCTAAAATTATCTTTATGCTCAGCTTCTCTTGATGAGAGAAAGAAAGGATTGTATAAACAAGGTTATTGGCTAAGTTAATAAGATGAGAGAAACTAATAGAATACTTGGGTTTCTTCCAAATTTATTATAGTATCAGAGCAAAGGATCCAATATATCCTATAGGTAGGGATGTAAATGGGCTTAATGACCATGGGTTAGCCAAAACTAAATCCAAATGGTCCGACCATATTACACCCTAAAATTAAAGTTGTCCAATTGGACTTAAACCTATTAACTCCAAATTAGATGGGCTAAGGGATGGACATTCGGGTATGCAATCGGGTTCGGTTCGGGTCTATTCGGTTTCGGGTTTTTGGGATCAAAAATTTCAGCCCTATTCGGATATTACTAAATTTCGGTTCGGGTTCGGTTCGGATCTTTGCGGGTTCGGTTCGGGTTCGGATAACTCATTTAAATTACTTTTAAAATTTCAAAATTCATTATATATTTTAAATTTCACAAAATCTATAAACAAAATAATATATACATACAAATTTGAATAGCATATGTCAAAATACCTAAACTTAACATATAAATTGGTTTGCTTTGAATATTTGGATATAATCGATAGATATTTCAAGTATTTTTGGTATTTTGAGTATACTTTGGCTATTTTAGACATTTACTTTTGATTATTTGTATATATTTTCAAGTATCTTGAACAACTTAAAAACATCTTATATATTTTGGATATTTTTAATATACACTAAATCTAAAATTAGTTAATATATTTAGGTATATAAATCTATTTCGTATACATTCGGATACCCGAAATACTTTAGTTTGGGTTGGGTTCGGTTTCGGTTCTCAAGATACCAAAATTTTGAATCCATTCTGATATTTAATTAATATTAGTCCGGATTCGGTGCTACTTTTTCGGATCGGATTCGGTTCTGTTTTTCGGATTCGAATTTTTTGCCCGGCCCTAAACCATTTGGACATGTGCGTCCCATAATCCTAAAAATATAGTGTTTTCTAAGTTTAGAAAAAAAATTTTTTAAAAAAAATACATGTTTTCTCGCCAAATTTGTAAAATCACGTTTTCCATTAAAACCGTAAAATCAAGTTTTTCCGTCAGAACCGCAAAATCGTGTTTCCCGCCAAAACCGCAAATATCAAATTTTCCGCCAAAACCACAAAATCAAAATTTCTCACCAAAACCGCAAAATCAAATTTTCCCGCCAAAACCGAAAAATCAGGTTTTCTCGCCAGAACCGCAAAATCGCGTCGTTTTCCGCCAAAACTGTAAAATCGTGTTTTCCTGTCAAAACTATAAAATCGCTTATTCCCGCCAAACCGCGAAATCATGTTTTCCCGTCGAAACCGTGAAATCACATTTTCCCGCCAAAATCGAAGAATTATCCCATCAAAACCGCAAAATCGCGTTTTTCAGCCCAAACCGCAAAATTTGTTTTCCCGCTAAAATTGGAAAATCATGTATGAACCTAATGTATGCTTTTGGATTCTACAAAATATAATGGAGTCATGTTAAATATGAATTTTTGTATGTTAAGTATGATTTTTGTAATTGGGCCCCCGCAAAACCTATTTAGATTGGTCTATTTTGGGTTTGGCCAATTTGGACTGGATATAATTTGAGTTTTAACAAATAATTTGAGTTTTAACAAATAATGTCCAATAAACTGATTTGGACATGGACAACCCATTTAACATCCCTACCTATAGGTTATGGTTTTGTTATTCTTTCCTAAAAAAAATTGGTTTTCACATTTGCTTTCAATTTGAAATTTTATCGGTTACTTCTTTTCCTCTTTGTGACAACAAGTTTTGATTATTATAATTATGTTTCTACTTCTGTGATTTTTTTAATTGGATTTGCTACTCATTAAAAAAAACGTCTCATACCACAGATATTGGCGGACCCACGTAGAGAAAAGGGGGGTCAACTGCAACCGGTTAAATTTAAGAATTTGAATTGTTAACTATATTGTGTATTCTAAAGCAGCTCAACTGGTTTTCAGACTTTCACTTTTTGACACCCCTAACCCAGGTGTATTCTACTGCACCTGTTTTTACCTATTTAAAAAAAATATATCATGCTATTGTCTGGGCTTTTTGTTACAGTTGGGCTTACCGTGAAAATCATGACCCAGGTTAAAAAAAATTTTGGGTCCGCCACTGACCACAAAGAGGACGACATTCAGTTTGATAATATTACTACGGATTATGAGCATGGACCATTGATGGATCCGTTCATATTCACTTATGTAATATTTTCTTTTTCAGATCTTCATGTGGCTATTTATCAACTACAACTTCAATGTAGTCACGAAGATGGCAACTCCCACGGGTATAATACGGATCCAATGGAGTGATTACTTGATAACGTTGCCGTGGACTTTGAGATGGATCATATGGGTTCGTTCAGTTGACCGTGACGAGGTATAAACGTTATTGATGGCCCTATGGTGGGGTATAAACACCATGAAAATGATTTGATGATTGTCCAATATCGTACGTGTTATCATGTATGAGATTGCGGGAGGGTATTAGGAAATCTCGGAGATTACAAGATCACCTAAAAATATTAGGGCTGTTCAATATGGTAAAACTGAATTGTACCGAACTGAAATAGATAACATGATTTGGTTTTGGTATATACCATATAAACTGAATGGATATGATTTTATAAAAACAGTAGTATTTGGATATGGTTTGGTTTATAACCGATTAAACCGAAGAAAACCGATTAAAAGTAGAAACATGTAAATATGTATCTATTTTATAATGACACATGAAAATCTGTTTGTTATATAAGTTAATTTTTTGTTAATAACCATTACCATATTTTTTATAGTAACAAAGAAGCCCTAATTTGTAAAACACTTGAATTATAATTAAATAACAATACATCGCAACCGAATCTTCTTATTTTCTTAGTCTTCTTGTTAATCTTTTCGCTTTATTTTAGTATTGACAAAATTGAAGTGAAGGTTATAAATTAAATGGACAACAATTAGTGGAAATTCTTCACAGTTTTTTTCTTATCTATAAACGAACAGAGTTTCGTGTTTGAAGAAGCATGACTTTGATGAACACTAAATATAGAAGAGTGGAAAAACTTTTCTTTTATGCTTCTGTTTTATTTCTTAATTTTATTTTCAAAATTTCGAGATTTGATTTTAATTCTAGATTTAATTATTTTATTTGATGTCAGAAGCAATTTTTAATTTTTTGTTCATTTATTTGAACATATAATATTTTTTAATAAATGACTGCATTGACAAAATGACTGTAAAATTTAAATAATATGACCTTAAAATAAATAATTATGTTTTTGGTATAAAACTGAATATACCAAAAACTGACGGTATATAAACAGAATCGAAGTAAATATGGTTTTAGAATGATAATTACATTTTACTAACCGAAATACCGAGAAACCAAAAAAAACTGAACCAAAACCGAACTGATATCCGGATTGAACACTCCTACCTAAAAAGTATTTCCATGTAATTATTAGGAAAGTTAACATTAATATATAAGTTAGATTTCATGTTCTACCATATAAAGAATTTGCTAGACAAGTTTTGTACTTTGTATAAATAAACTTATTGGCTAAGTTAATGAGATGAGAAAAATCTATTTTACAGTACTTGGATTTCCTTCAAATTTATCAGAAACTGACAGTAGTTTACAATTATATGCCTTCGGATTGCTAAACTGAATTTTGAGATTCCACCTGAGTCCAAACTTAATGGAAGCTTGTCTACTTTAAGTGCTTCTCAAACCTATTATTATTTTTACATCTATAATAATATTTAGAGGTAAAATTGTTTTAATCCATCTTTATGTTTTCCTCTATAATAGAGATTGTTATATCTTTCTCTATTTATAGAAAAAGAAATAGAATTCTTCTAATCTCTATAATGTTATTTGAGAAGTCATTTTCCTATGTGTCACGCTCACGTTAACTCTCACAATGGTTGTTTACATTGATACCCTTAATAAATTAAAATATTACATTTAAATACTATTATTGAATTTTTTTATTTAGTTTCCTTTTAAAAAAATTCAAATAACATATACAATAAAAGGAAACATTTATAAAGTTAAAAAATATAAACAAAAAAATATATGTATATATAATATTATTCATTAAAAGGAAAGTTCACAAAATAGAAATATTCCAAATTTACAAGTTCACAATTTGTTTAAACTGCTTATTTTAAGAGATATTAGAGAAAAATTAACAACAAATATCTTTTGATCAAATAATTACAAAATATTTTAAAATAAATAACACTATATACTTTAATGAGGTAGATATATTATATTTTATCATTATTAAAATTATTTGTTTTCTTTATATTAAATTCTTTTAAATTTTATGTTTTTATTTTTGTGGAACTTAATATACCCATAATCAAAATACCAAAGCAAATCTGAATTCTCATTTTTAAGATTATTTAAAATAAATTTGAGTTTATCATTTAATAAATCTAAGACATTAAATTATTTAGAGTTTATAAAATGTTTTAATTTTTGTAAATATTGATATGTGTTCATGAGCTTCCAAAAATGTATTAGTTACTTATGTATGTAACTTCTCATTGATCATCACTTTATTTTTTAATATGTTTTTATAAAATGTTTAAAAAACAACATATAATTGATAAGTATTATGAAAAAATACATGCACCATTTAAATGATAAATAAAGTTAATTTGGTTTTACTTAATAATATGCTTCAATTTGAATTTGAAAAAAATATATGTAACTCAATATACTCACAACATGAGTGACTGGACTAATCCAACTTATATCTAAAATCATAGATTTAACTACAATAAGAATATATAATTTTATAATGATAATTTTATTTTATAAATTTAAATTATAGGATGACTCAAAACATATTAACCAATGAAAATAAAATATTAACCAACTGTTACAATTTAGTTCTTTTGTAAAATTTATATAGATGCATGAGACTGTAGAATATTATCGTTATATTAATTTATGAACTTTGGAATCAGACACTTAAGTTTATTTTTTATTTTAGTCTAAGCACAGTATATCTTAAGTTATACCCAATCTTCGTCAAATATATGTGCATATCTAAGCCAACAACTAACTTAAATAAAAATAAGAAAAATTAATCATAATTTTAATATATTTAAAATAAAAATATCATAGTTGAATTCAGAAAAATAGATACAATCCAGTATACCTAAATGATAACTAAATCGACTATAAAACAACAAAATTGACTAAATATAACATATCTAAAATTATAAGTTTAATTAAAGTAATAGAATATTATTAATATAATAGTGCACACAAATCATAAATCAATTTAAAATTAAAATTAAATAAAATAAATTATTATAATATATTTACTTTATAAATATTTATATCCGTACATGAGCATGGGAAAATCACCTAGTTTTACTATATATTTAGAGATTGTTATTTTAGAAAAATATATTAAAATATATCTTAGTTCTATTATAGAGTTTTTCTATTTTAGAGGTAAAAATAGCAAAATACATTGAAGATGGTAGTTAATATCTTATTCATCTTGTTTTGAATATTCAATTTTGGGTGGTATTTGTTTACGAAGCTGTGTGAAACACGGATGTTCGTGACTAGTATCCTTTCGAAAGTTTGGTGTCTTGTCCATATAAATATTTCTCATAACTCTAGATGTTGTTTACCACTTGACAGAAAATAGAAATACCGTACTTTCAGGAGGTTATTGTCATGGAGGATTGTGGCTATCGCAATTCTTGAGGTTTTGTTCCATTGAATTTTGAGGTTTTGCAGACATATGCCTAGTCTTTTGGCTATTAACTATACTGTTTAATCATGAGCAGTTGTAACCGGGTGGTGCAATTTCTGCAAAAGGCAAAGGAAATTACTCTCTTGGTGAGGAACATCGCTGACATTAGCCCAGACGTTATCAAGTTTAGTTTGTTTGCTTCAATTTGTTTGTGTACTTGTAATCTCTTTGGAAAATGCTGGATGAGTGGCGGGTCAAAAGAGATTTTTCCATATTGGTCTATGTATCTTTTTTTTTTTTTTTTTGTTCGAATTGGTCTATGTATCTTAAGATTGTACTTAAACTGAATGTATGTAGTCTGAGCTGAGTAAATTTTTTTTACCTTGAGTCTATCTCATAGTCACTGCTAAAATTCTTCATACTCCTCATTCTAAGCAGGGGCGGACCCACCACCAAAGGAGGTGTGGCACGTGCCACGTACTATATATTTTTTTCTGTGTTCATATATTTTCTTAGTAATTAAATAAAATTTTCTTTGTCTCTAGACCAACCTAAAGACAAAATATGACGTGCTCCACCCACTTTTAAGAACCAGCCCAATTTAAATAAATCTGTATTCACAGCCCAACTTTAATTACACTTTTTTTATTATCTAGTCCAAATAACCATTATGCTAATATTAAAAAACCCTAATCTTCCTTACGTGCTTTTCTTTTTTCCTAATCTTCCTTACTGCTTCTCTTTTCAAACAAAAATCTGCAGAAAAAAACTTTTTCTGTATTACCTTTCCACAATAATCAAACAAATTCGGTGCTGAAATCATCAACTATAACAACTGTTTCTTTTGCATATTTTCTAAGTAAGTTCATTAACTCACTTTTAATACTTCTTCTCAATTCTCATTGTTTATGTATCGTTCTAATATAATTTTTTTAGGTACTATGGAGAGATATTTTAAAAAACAATGTGTATCAAAACCCAACTTGGAGAATTTGTCTTCAAGTTCTTCAGTATCAAAACCCAGTTTAGAGAATTTGCCTTCTAATCCTTCGATGCCTACATCAAAAACCAGTTTAGAGGATTTGCCTTCAGATCCTGCAGATAGAAAAGGAATACTGGAATATCATCCTAATGAAAGAGATGAGGTACGACGCAAATATATTACTAAAGGTCCTTGTCAACCTCATGGTCATGATTTTCCTAAAACACTGGATGGACATAAGCTTAGAAGATTTAATCCGGCTTGGTTTGATGTCTACGGTAGTTGGTTGGAATATAGTATAAAAAAGACAAAGCATTTTGTTTGGTTTGCTACTTATTTAGAGATTATACTAAAAATAAATTTGGAAGTGATGAATTTGTGACAAAAGGCTTTGATACTTGGAAAAATCCAAAGAGATTAGGAGAACATGTTGGACTGGTGAATAGTTTTCACAACAATGATCTAAAGATGGCTGATAATCTAATGAATCAAGATCAATCCATCGTTCATGCTTTTTATAAGCAGAATGACGCAGCCAAAAATTAATACAGGATCAGATTGAATGCTTCAATTGATGCTTGTAGATATTTATTACGACAAGGATTACCTTTTCGAGGGCACGATGAGTCGATGGAATCAGCCAATAGGGGAAACTTTGTTGAGCTTGTGAAATATACAGCAGACCAGAATGAGCTTGTGAGTAAGGTTGTGTTGGAGAATGCTCCTAAGAACAATCAAATGGTGTCTCATAAAATTCAGAAAGATCTAGCGGATTGCTTTGCAGAGGAAGTTGTTCAATCTATAATTCAGGAGATTGATCATGATGTTTTTTGCTTGTTGGTGGATGAGTCTGCAGATGTTTCTACTAAAGAGCAAGTGGCAGTGGTTTTTCGTTTTGTTGATAAGAAAGGGATAGTCAAAGAAAGGTTTATTGGTCTTATCCATGTTCAAGAAACTTCTTCTGCATCTCTAAAAAGTGCTATTGATTCACTATTTGCAAAACGTGGATTAAGCTTGAAAAAGTTAAGAGAACAGGGTTATGATGGAGCTAGTAATATGAAGGGTGAATTCAATGGGTTAAGATCTTTGATTTTAAGAGAAAATAGTTCTGCATATTATGTCCACTGTTTTGCTCATCAACTTCAGTTGGTTATCGTGGCAGTTGCTAAAAAGCATTTTGAAGTTGGTGATTTTTTTGATAAGATTTCGGTCTTGCTAAATGTGGTTGGAGCTTCTTGTAAGAGAAAAGATATGGTCAGAGAAGAACAACATAAGATCATTGAGGAAGGAGTTAGTAAAGGTGAAATTAAGACAGGAAAGGGATTAAATCAGGAGTGTTCAATTCAACGGCCTGGTACTACTCGCTGGGGTTCTAACTACAGAAACTTATTAAGATTGGTTGATTTATTCCCTTCTATCATTAAAGTGCTCGAGTATGTTGAAAGTGATGGGTCAGATGGTATCAAAAGATGTCAAGGTAATGGTCTCCTCAAATACTTTCACACATTTGACTTTGTGTTCTACTTACAGTTGATGTTACTTCTTCTTGGTCGCACAAATAATCTATCAAAGGCTTTACAAAGTAAAGATCAAGACATTCTGAATGCCATGTCTCTAGTGAAATCTACCAAACAACAATTGTGCAAGCTCAGGGATAATGGATGGGATTCAGTGATTGGAAAGGTGAATGCTTTTTGCGAGAATAATAACACAGAGTTGTTTATTATGGAAGAAGAATTTGTTAATCCACAGAATCCAAGAAAGAGAAGCAACATAACAAACTTGCATCATTATCAAGTAGAGTGCTTTTACACTATACTAGATATTCAAATTCAGGAGTTTAATGATCGTTTTGACGAGATAAACACTGAATTGCTTAGTTGCACTGCAGCGTTGAGCCCTATGGATTCATTCAACCAGTTTGATCAGTCAAAACTTATGAGACTATCTGAGTTTTATCCTGAAGATTTTAGTTCTGTGGAACGGATATCTCTTGAGCATCAACTTGGTATTTACATCGATAATATCTCTGACGATCAAAGGTTTGCTAATTTGGAGAGCCTTGGATATCTTGCACGTGTGATGGTAGAGAGCAAAAAACACCTCTCATATCATCTTGTTTATCGACTTTTGAAGTTAGTTTTGACTCTACCTGTTGCCACCGCTACAGTCGAAAGATCTTTCTCTGCGATGAAAATCGTGAAGACTACATTACGCAACCGAATGGGTGATGAATTTCTGAATGATTGTATGGTTTGCTATACTGAAAAGGATCATTTTGAAAATGTGACAAACGAAATGGTGATAAGAAGATTTCAGGATATGAGAGATCGAAGAATAACTTTATAAGATTTTTACATTACTTTTTATCATATTAGAGTTTTATGTTTTTTTATTATTATAAACTTTTTCTTTTGGTTTTACTTTTTAAATTTTATATCATACATTTTTATAAATATATTTATTTAATTATAATATGAATGTGCCACAGTCTAAATAAATTTCTAGGTCCGCCCCTGATTCTAAGTGTATGATATATTCTCATCTGATGACACAAAATAATACATTTAGATAGTGGAAGGTGTTATGAAAGTGTCAGATAAGTGGCAAAACTTCGTTTTATATGTAAAGCAGTCTTGTTTGATATTCATGGGCCTTTGGTATGGCTATATAACACATATGATGGCAGCGGGTCATAATATTTTTAGAGCAACACCTTCTATTATTAATGGTGATTTTTGTTTGTCACCGCAGGAGTGGAAATCCCAGAGCTTGATCTGGAGCTAGCTGGTGGTACACTTGGTTGGTCACACAGATCAGAGAAAGTGAGTATGACCTTTCAACATCACCCTTTACCCTTTGCCAATGCTGAATCATTTTTTAAGTGGTCTAAGTACTGTAAAACATATATATTGAACCATGTCATAAGTCAGTATATATATGTCAAGTAACTGATCCTCGAGTATCCTATATTCCGCCTTTGAAAAGTTTTCATTGTTTGGATGATGGAAGTGTTTGGAGATTTGTTATTACCACTGGTGGATTATATAGCTCGTAGCTACTGACACAAGGTGTGGTATGGGTTTTCACAGGCCTGGTAAGAGTTCACGGATTCACATTTGGTGACAGTCTAGATGAGAGTAAGAAGAGCAAGTGGAGAGAATTTGGACCCAGGCTAACTAAGGTGGTAGCATTCCTTATTGAATTTCTGTTAATCATCACACTTGTCGTGTTATTGATGTGCAGGAAAAAGCAAAGCGATAAGACTCCTGGTTTCTATAATGAAAGATGTTCTTCTCCTTTTCTTGCAGCTCCTAAGCTTAGAAACAGAATGGACTTTGATTCTTGATGATGAGTTAGCAAATTCCTTTATTTTCACCAGTAACAACAGATGATATCATAGATGATCAACAGCTCACATGTAAGTTCTCATTGACCCTGGCCACAGCCTTGAATTGGATTAGAACATGTTCAGGCGTTGGATTTGTATCCATTCACAAAAGGATTGAATTCCAGTCATTATAGATTGTGGAAACCGAAATTTACACCGTCGATTTTAATGAATGAAGGAAAGCAAAGAAAACCCTACTTTCCTTGAAATCCAGATTCTCTGCGAGAGTCAACGACAAGTGACCAAATGAATGCGGAAAATTTAGAAAGATAACAAAACGAGTTTAGAAAAAGTAGATATTTATTTCGAATTCGTGGAAGAGCTTTGTGATGATTACAAAAGATTGTAAAAGCTTCGGCCGCGAGAGCTGTCAGCGATATTCTTAGTTCTAGCCGCTTAAAACCTTAAACCTAATTGAGTCGCAGCTCGATAACAAAAGACGAAAAACATACGAAAAAGGTTGTGTTAAGATTTGGATTGAACCTTATGAAAGGCTGCCTACGTACCTCTTTCGAGGATTAAATCGGACGTAGTTCAGTTAGAAAGAATTGAACAAGAGATCGAACTGCCTATGCGAGTTTGTCTAGTATAAATGCAAGTCATAGAAACAGGCATGTCGAAAATAATACATAGGGTTTCTAAGTGCAGAGCTCTAAAGTAAAAGAATAATTGTCCCCCTCCACCTTTGCTCCAGCTCTCCTTATATAGGTCTCCAAGTCGGTGGCCCTTTTACTTCCTAGCCTTTGGGCCCAAGATTATCCTTTTGCGGAAATATTCCATTTTTGTCAATCTTCATGATTATCCTCGAAACTTCAGATTTATCTTCAGAAACTTGAAATTTATCTTCTTTTGCGAATAAGGGATAAACCTTCATATTAATATTGGGCTCAATCTCGTCAAAAATCGTAAGTGGGCTTTTAGCCGCGTTTTGGACCTCTTAGGGCTGTTTCTCGACTTTAAACGTTTTTGCGATTTCTTTGAGAAATCACATTCGATACGATGTCGGTTTTTATAAAAGAACTTTCAAACCAATCGTATAATCTAGGCAGTTGGTGTTTAAGTTAATCGTGGCTGTTTTATAGGATGGATTTGTTCTCATACGAGAAAAGAAATTTCCGCGGTTTTATCGTAAAGTGTCAAGGATAACTCCAATCGAGTCGAAAAAGGGACATTGGGTCCATGGCTCGGAATATGTGATTGCACAGAGAAAATGGGAATTGATACAGTTTGGACTGGCCAGGATGAGCCGTACTCGCCCATGACGAGCTAGCCGGGACAGGACCGAGCTCACCCTAGGGCGAACTGGCTTGCTGAGGACCGAGCTCGCCCTAAGGCGAGCTGGCTTGGACAAGGCCGAGCTCGCCCTAGGGCGAGCTGACTGGCTCAGGACCAAGCTCGCCATAGGGCGAGCTGGCCGGGACAAGGCCGAGCTCGCCCTAGGGCGAGCTGGTCGGGACAAGGCCGAGCTCGCCCTTGGGCGAGCTGGCTGGTTCGTGGGAGGACAAAGTGGGCTCGCCCTAGGGCGATCTGGGAGAAGCCTTACTCGCCCTAGGGCGAGTGGGACAAGCTGTACTTGCCCTAGGGCGAGTTGGCCGGGATAGTACCTTGTTTCCTTCGTAAAATCTTAACGTAAACTCTGATTGCGGCGAAACAAAGGAAATTATGATCGAGACTCAAGGGAGAACAAAGTGGGCTCGTCCTAGGGCGACCCAGGAAGACTGAGCTTGCCCTATAGCAAGCTGACCTGGTAAGACCAAGTTCTGACCTTCTTTCGGTGGTTCGGACGTTTGGGTAACGCTGGCAGTCTTCTTTTCCCGTTTCGTCATTTTTTTTCTGAGAGTTTTTTGTCGAAGAGATTGGAAATTTTAATACGAGAACTTGTCGTATAACTTCTTTTCAAATTATATGAGAATTTTTGTTCCGAAAAATACTTTCCGGGAATTTTCAGGCATTGATTCCGTCGTGGCCGATTTTGATCCCAATAGTTAGCCCCCCAGCTCGTTAAAACTTTTGCGATGTTCTTGCGAGCGATAAGACTTGTTAGGTAAGTTAGGCGGAATTAATGGTTGAAGAGGTCCGTTGAAAGTGGTAAGATTGGGGATGCACCTTTCGAAGGCTGCCCACGTACCCTTGTTGAAGGGATCAAGTCTTTCATAGTTCGTTTTGGGTTTAAGATTCTTATGACCTGTTTTCCAGTGAGACTTTTATGGTCTGGTTTTGTGTCGTGTAGAGACTTTCAAGCATGTTGCTGTCAATGGCATTTTGTATTGGACCTTTGTTGGCCTCAAGATTAGCCTTGGAGGCTGTTTACTTTGGCCAAGTGTGGCCGTTTTTTTATGTTTTCGGGAGAAGGCGTAGGTGGCTTGAATCCCTGCTTGTTTTAAGGCCTTTAAAAATATTCTGCTCAAATCTATAAAATCGCAGTTTTGATAAATTGAGAGAACTTCAGTTTTTCGAAGTTAGAGAGACAGGGCGTGAGTTGTCGTCTCATTCCTGCCTCTAAGATGATCACTATACATGTCATTGTGTAAGATGAGATATCCCGAAGTCTTTTGGTTCGCGGAGACTCATAAACGTACAAATATAAATGAAGGGACAAATTTTGGGATCTCGGTATCGGGGCGTTGATACAATGCCTTTGAGATGTCAGGATCCAGCGTGGCTGGGTTCAGCGCAAGACCGAGGTTTACTCTCGACTTAAAGCTTTGTGATGACAAATCGTCTTTCGTTTTGCCTGTTTGCGATTTTAACCTGATTCGTACCGATTTAAAGTCCGCGAATTGTTATCGACTTATATGACTTGTCTTGGTAAGAATTGAGCTACTTCCAAATGCTGTTTGGAGGTGCTGACCAAAATTTTGTATTTCTTGTATAGCGCGCTATGTTATCCTTGTCAGATGTAAAAGAGCCTATCCTTTCGAGGGCGGCTAATGTCTGTTTAGGACGTTAGAGTTCGTTTGTTGTGATAACCAACAACGAAATGATACCATTTTAGAGGCACGTTACAGTTTAGAGGTGTGTTACCGTTTAGAGGCGTGTTTAACTGTTATGAGTTCCTGAGACGAGAATTTCGTCTGGAATGTTTTGAGGAAAAATGTCCTCCGAGCGTTAACGACATCTCGCGGTGCCGAAGGTTGAGTTTTCCTTGTACCGTATTTCGTGGTTGAAATTTTCACGGGCTTGGAGATTTTTTGCGAATGTTCGCAGCCAAAAACTGTTGTTTCAGTTTGGGCGCTGAATTGTTCGATTTTCGATCGAGGAATTAGGACCGAGGGGTCGCGTAAGTTTATCCCTGGGAAGGAGCGTCTTCCTCCACTGGTCTTCGTGAAGTGTTGGCCTCCCGGGGGATTTGTTTTGTGTATTTTTAAGGATGACTCTTATAGCTCTAAGAGCTTTGTTACGAGTGTTTCTTTTCATGACGCGTTTTATGGGGCATATAGAACTTAATCGATTGATGATAAGTTTAAATTTTCCGTTAATCGTATGGTTGTTAGGACTGAGTTTTATTATGAAGAATTTATCGTATGATTTCCGCGTCTGAGCTATGCGACAAATTTTTTGCGTAATAGTCACTTGGCTTTTTATGACAAATCGTGAATTGTCGTTTAGCCGTTACGTGATTGGAGCGGTGGTCGCTCAATTGTTTTGGCTTGGCATGAAGGCTGTGTTCAGTCGTATAGCCAAGGAAGATGTTGGTAAATGATCAGACCATGACCAATTCGTGTTAACATTAAGTTCATGTTAGTTTACAATTGTCCTTAATGGGAATGCCGAATTCAGGTCCCGGCTTTACGGAAAGACGTAGTTGGCCGAGGGACGAATAGCGTTCGTCGAGATTGACATGCCAAGCATAGCGGAATTTTCCGAGTTATGGCTGATGGCTGTTAAAAACGATTTTCCAATTTAGGTTTCAGTTATACGATGAATGCTCTGTATAAAGTGTCCTTTAGTTGAATGAAAATTGTTTCCTTTCCGTTCGAGGGAGAAGAAACCTACTCGACACGGACCCGTGCAGAGGCAGTTTGTGGATGAACTGTTCTTTCAAAGGGTTGCATATGTTTTTTCTTTCTTTATCGAAAGTTTATTAGGCGTTTAGGAATGGCCACTTTTGATTCAATGTCTAAGGACTTCAATAAGTCTGATACTGAATCTCATATGAATTAGTTTTCGACGAAATTCTGACAAGAATATCAGAATGACGAAGAGATATCAACGTCCAAGTTCATGTCTTCTTCGTACTCTTGGTTTTACTAAATTGACCAGGTACGCTTTGTATATTATTGAAAAGTCTATCAAACGTTATGAATAGATGTTTTCGACTCAACGTGGCAGAATTTGGTAAAATCAAATTGTGTTTTATGTACCGAAGGAATTTTACGAAATCATTGAAACGAAGGAAGGAGAAGCAGGCTAAGAGGGGCGTTTTGGAAAAACGAAGCAATGGACAAGATGTCATTCGGATGAGGTTCTTAGTTCGTCAAGCTATGAGCGAACTGGTCATGTCCCAGACCTTATTGTTTCATATAATCTTGCTTGACTTTACGAATGATGTTTCGTAAAATATTGCCGAGCTTGATCTTACGAAAGCTGTTTCCTAAAACATTGTTGAGCTTTTATTTTACAAGAGTTATTCCGCAAACTGTTGTCGAATTAATTTTACGGAAGATGTTTCGTAAAATGTTGTCGAGTTCAATCGTACAAAAGCTGTCTTGTGAAATATTGTCGAGTATTATTTTACAAAAGGTGTTCCGTAAAATGTTATCCAATTTTAATATCAGAAACTCTCGCGGCGGTGAGCCGTAATTTTTGTGACTAAACTTAATCAGAAATTTTTTCATTTCCGTAGGATTGATCCGGACGAGTTTTGAGTAGTTTTTCGAAAGTAAGCTTAGTGGACAAAATTCGAGAGTCTGCAACGACGCGAAATTTTAGATTTCAGAAGACGTTTTAGTTAACCAGTTTAGGTTTTGAGTGAATTTATAGAAATCAACTATGTTTTCCCAAACTGGTCGAGAAGGACGGAGCTCACGGTATGGCGAGCTGGTCGAGAAGGACCAAGCTCGCCATAGGGCGAGCTGGTTGAGAAGGACCAAGCTCGCCATATGGCGAGCTGGTTGAGAAGGACCGAGCTCGTCACATGGCGAGTTGGTTTGGACAGTCGGAGTTTAGGCCTTCCTCGGGTGGTTTGGACGGTTGGAAGCATCGGTAAGCAATTTTCTGTTTTATCGTTTACTTTCCGAGAGTTTATCGGAAGCACAACAGTGGGGAATTGGTAACCCGATTAGTCGTGCTTCTATTCCGCAATTAATCTAGGGTTTCTTCACAGTTTCGAGGAGAACAAGTTTTATTTTTCCGAGAAGTTCTCGAAAAAACATTTTTTGGTAGAACCCTTGCTTGTTGAGATTTCTTTAACTCGGTAACTAGACGAATTTTAGGGGTTTGATATATTTTATCGTTGCACTTTCTGTTTAGATAGAGACATTACAAGCTTGTTTTCGTACTCTTCCTGTGGCGAAAAGTCGCGACTAGGTTTTTCGATTTTCTTGAGCACTACGGCGTTTGCGTGAACGTTGGCCATAGTAGCAGTCGCTGCTGGAGTTGATTTTCCAGCGTTGACGCGATCTGCGAGTTTGTCTTTCATATTTCCAGACATAGCTTCAATCAAGCGTTTTGCGGCCGTGAGAGTAAGAGTAATTCGTCCCCCCTTTCTTCTAGCGCCAAACTTTGAAATTCACACCGTCGATTTTAATGAATGGAAGAAAGCAGAGAAAACCCTACTTTCCTTGAGGTCCGGATTCTCTGGGAGAGCCAACGACAAGTAACCAAATAAATGCGGAAAATATAAAAAAATAACGAACGAGTTTAGAAAAAGTATATATTTATTTCGAATTCGGTAAGAGCTTTGTGATGATTACAAAAGATTGTAAAAGCTTCGGCCGCGAGAGCTGTCAGCGATATTCTTAGTTCTAGCCGCCTAAAACCTTAAACCTAATTGAGTTTCAGCTCGATAACAAAAGACGAAAAACATACGAAAAAGTTTTGGTTAAGATTTGGGACTGGACCTTATGAAAGGCTGTCTACGTACCCCTTTCGAGGATCAAGTCGGACGTAGTTCAGTTATAAAGAATTGAACAAGAGATCGAACTGCATGTGCGAGTTCATCTAGTATGAGTGCAAGTCATAGAAACAGGCATGTCGAAACCAATGCCTAGGGTTTCTAAGTGCAGAGCTCTAAAGTAAAAGAATAATTGTCCCCCCCCTCCACCTTAGCTCCAGCTCTCCTTATATAGGTCTCCAAGTCGGTGGCCCTTTTACTTCCTTGCCTTTGGGCCCAAGCTTATCCTTTTGCGGAAATATTCCATTTTCGTCGATCTTCATGATTATCCTCGAAACTTCAAATTTATCTTCGGAAACTTGACATTTATCTTCTTTTGCGAATAAGGGATAAACTGTCATAGTAATATTGGGATAAATCTCGTCTATAATCGTAAGTGGGCTTTTAGCCGCGTTTTGGACCTCTTAGAGCCGTTTCTCGACTTTAAACGTTTTTGCGATTTCTTTGAAAAATCACCTTCGATACGACGTCGGTTTTTATAAAAGAACTTTCAAACCAATCGTATAGTCTAGGCAGTTGGTGTATAAGTTAATTGTGGCCGTTTTATAGGATGGATTTGAACTCGTACGATAAAAGAAATTTCTGCGGTTTTATCATAAAGTTTCAAGGATAACTCCAATCGAGTCGAAAAAGGGACATTAGATCCATGGCTCGGAGTAAGTGATTGCACAGAGAAAGTGGGAATTGATACAGGTTGGACTGGCTAGGACGGGCCGTACTCGCCCAGAACGAGCTGGTCGGGACAGGACCGAGCTCGCCCTAGGGCAAGCTGGCTGGGACAGGACCGAGCTCGCCCTAGGGTGAGCTGGCCGGGACAAGGCTGAGCTCTCCCTAGAGCGAGCTGGCTGGCTGAGGACCGAGCTCGCCCTTGGGCGAGCTGGTTTGGACAAGGCCGAGCTCGCCCTAGGGCGAGCTGACTGGCTCAGGACCGAACTCGCCCTAGGGAGAGCTGGCCGGGACAAGGCCGAGCTCGCCCTAGAGCGAGCTGACTGGCTCAGTACCTAGCTCACCCTAGGGCAAGCTGGTCGGGACAAGGCCGAGCTCGCTCTAGGGCGAGCTGGCTGGTTCATGGAAGCTGTGTCTTGTTTTCTTCGTAAAATCTCAACGGAAACTCCAATTGTGACGAAACGAAAGACATTTTGATCAAGAATCAAAAGAGAACAAGGTGGTCTCACCCTAGGGCTAGTGGAATAAGATGAACTTGCCCTAGAGTGAGCGGGACAAGCCGCACTCGCCCTAGAGCGAGTGGACCAGCACTGTGCCTTGTTTTCTTTGTAAAATCTCAACGGAAACTCCGATTGCGGCGAAAAGAAGGAAATTTTGATCGAGACTCAAGGGAGAAAAAATTGGGCTCGCCCTAGGGCGACCTGGGAGAATCCTTACTCGCCCTAGGGCGAGTTGGCCGGGACAGTGTCTTGTTTCCTTCGTAAAATCTCAACGGAAACTCCGATTGCGGCGAAACGAAGGACATTTTGATCGAGACTCAAGAAAGAACAAAGTGGACTCGTCCTAGGGCGACCTAGGAAGACTGAGCTTTCCCTATGGCGAGGTGACCTGGTAAGACCAAATTCTGACCTTCTTTCGGTGGTTCGGACGTTTGGGTAACACTGGCAGTCTTCTTTTCCCGTTTCATCATTTATTTCCCGAGAGTTGTTTGTCGAAGAGATTGGACATTCTAATTCGAGAACTTGTCGTATAATTTCTTTTCAAATTATACGAGACTTTTTGTTCCGAAAAATACTTTCCAGAGACTTTCAGGCATTGATTCCACCGTGACCGATTTTGACCCCAACATAGATCATGAAAAAACAATCATTCGGAAGGGGATATTTATTTGTTGAATTTTGTAGACAGCATTGTGAATCAGGACAGGATTCCATGTGTTTCAAATAACATATGTTGTTATGTTTGAACTACAGATGAGGAGTCTGAGAGGTCACGAGAGCAAAACGAGGAGTTGAGTCTTAACGACATAGATACTTCTTCAGCCGATGCTGCTCATGGATCCACAGAGACAACTATATTACCTTAAACCTAGAAAACTGTCTGGATAACTTGATTTTGGGATCAGTGGTAGCTGATCAGAGAGAGGTTGTTCTGTATGTTTTTGTTGTATGGTAACAGTCCAAGAATCAATGAGCAAACCGCTCATGTATTTTAAATGTTGTTTGAGTTATATCTTTCTCACTCATCTCTGGTGATATAGCTAATTGTATGCTTAACTCTGCCATAACCAGAGACAAGGCAAGTTACATATAAGCTAATAGTTTCCTTGTAACCCAAGGGAAAAGCCTAATCTTAGAAAACATGATGACACCAAACACCCCCATGAACCTACTCTGGTTCGAACTATCTTGATTCCCTTCTCTTCGTACTTCACTTCCACCATGAACCTTATACTTGTCTGAAAAGAAAAAACAGTTCAGAGATCAGCCAACAGCGTTAAGTGTATTGGTGGACAAGTATAAACAAACTTGGTTTTTGCCTTGTTTACCAGTTTCAGATCATACACGGCGTACTCGATGTACTCGAGAGGACTGTCCTTATGATCCGACTACAAAACAAGTGTTCTCGAGCATGTAGGGATACGCCAAATGTCGAAATGTATCTCTTTCTGTGGACATGTGTTTTGTTTTTGTCTCCAGTTACATTAATTATATGCATGTTATCATCTTCCATATACATACACACAACACACACTTACATTTTCCACTTTCTGTCTAAAGGTATTATCGAAAAACTAACATATATTTTGTTTCGTATTTACTGAGACATGAGATTCGTTCTTCAAAAAGAATATTTTTTCCAAATGGTAAAATTATGTAGCTGACAACGTTTAAGTAGTTGACAATATCTTATTGATTTATCTTTTTGAAAAAGTCTTACAACATCTTACTCTTATTAAAATTTATTTTGCTAGTTATCTATTTAAAGTTACTTATATAAATGTGCTATAATCTGATTAACATCATACATTTATGATTATCATGATTTACAAAATGATTATTTTGCTATATATAGGCTTTAGGTTAATTAATGTATCCTACTTCTTTTTTTGCTAAACTAATGTACAGTATTCAACTTCGTGAGATTACGCTTGTCAACGTCACAGTAATGCGTCCTACGTCAACAAGTGGATTCCGATCTAGCGGTGGATGTGTCTCTAGGGCTGGGCACAAGGCGAGTACTTGCTATTTTGTATGTATTTGCGACTTGACTTGCCTTGGACGAGTAATAAAATTTTCGGCTTGTATTTGACTTGTTAAAAATGAGTACTTGCTATTTCGAGTACTTGATCAAAAATGAATTACTTGCAAGTTACTTGCCTTGCTCTATTACTTACTATTTACGAGTACTTGTGAACTATTTACGAGTTTTTGGAATATTTAAAAACTACTTACTAAATAATACTCTGTTAGAAATATACATGAAAGTTTATTTTGTTTATTCTTTTAAAATAATATGTGAATTATTTTAAACGAAATATTTGTTCATCTTATAAAGAAGACAAATAATATATATATATATATATGCATATTTAGATATATAAATATTGTATAATTTTCACAATAACAAAAATATATTCTCTAAACAAGTAACATGTAATAACAAGTCATATAACTAAATTTTTAATATTTGTTACTATGCAATACTTAACTAGATGACGACGAATATTTAAAATCAAGGTGGATACAAAAAACAAGTAACAAGTACAAGAAAATCAACGAGTATTTGTGTTCAATCCTAAATGCAAGTAAAAGAAAAAACAAATATGAACAACTAATTAATTGATCATGTAATAAATAGCAAGTAATTGGGTGAGTAACGAGGCGTAACGAGTCAAGTACTAAAAATAATAATGATACTTGATACTTGACTTGATCTTGCAAGTAATGAAAATTGTCGACTTGTTACTTGCCTTAACAACACCGAGTACTTGAATTTTCAAGGCGGGTACGGGTCAAGTAACGCGTTTAAGACGAATAACGAGTAATGATGCCCAGCCCTGTGTGTCTCCATGCATTTCTCATTCATCTCCCTCTAATTCTTTTACTATTTATTTTCTTTATATAAGCTTTTTCACTGTATGGTATATCTAAAGCAGCTAATAGAAGTAGAAAATTTATTATTCTTAATTGCGCTTTACCAAATTAAAAACATTATTTTATATTTACTCTGGTTACTATTTAAACAAGAGAAAGTTTACATTTATTATTACGCTCAGCTCTATGAAAGTGACTCTTTTTTTTTCATTTTTTCTTCTTTTTTAATTTTTTCATTTCCTCTAATTTCCACTTTATTTTTCTCATTTACTCCAAAAGTAATCAATCACACTATAAAGTCATACTTTCAGAAAAAAAAATAAGAGAGTAATCAGAGGACTTTATGAATACTCTCGTATATGAATCTCCCTACTATAAATATATGAAACGAGTTTCAACATAAAACCAATTCTAAACGCTAGAAGCATATTTGCCAAGGTTTCTCTCTTTCTCCTCATATTTCAAGTTCATTGTTTTCAATTTTAATCAAGTTAAACAATTTTTAAAAAAATAAAGTTAAACATTAAATACCTAATATTTTGATGTTATTATGATTCATAATCCCTTTTAAAACATTTTCTTTATCTTTTCTTCCTCTCCGAATCTTAAAATTTATGCAATTTAAGCCTCCTTTTCTTTCAGGTGTAGTATATAACAGTAATGATGCTATTAATGATCGTTGCGATCCTTGTCTGCCTTGTAAGCTACCGATCATTGAAGCCTCCACCACCGCGAATCTGCGGGGTTCCTCACGGTCCTCCCGTTACTTCTCCGAGAATCAAGCTCAGTGATGGAAGATATCTTGCTTATAGAGAATCTGGCGTTGATAGAGCCAGTGCTAACTACAATATCATCGTCGCTCATGGGTTCAACGGCTCCAAAGACATGGAATTTTCCATCTCTAAGGTACTCCCTGATTATATAACTCATGCACTGCTCTCTGCACTCTTTCTGATTCTCTTGCATGTCACATATACCATTTTCACAATTTAATAACTATAATCTAGCAGCATTTAATTCGTTTTATCTTTACATGTCATGAGACATGAACACTTGTTCTGATACTTTTTTCAACTGATTCCACGTTTTGGTATTTAAAGCTAGTTCCATTTATCTTAAAAACTTTAAAGTGTGTTTTTAATTGTGATTTTAAGACAAAAGTAAAAGAAAATTAAATTAAATGTCTGCCTTTAATCTATAAAGATATTTATGAGAAACTGAAAAAACAAAATTATTCTCCTAGAAAGTGACTTTAGGATAACATGTGAACTCAAACGCAATCGCTACTTAAATTGCAATTAATAATAATACGTTTTTTCTTGTGTTTTCTTTGGCAGGATCTTATTAAAGAGCAAAGGATATACTTTTTGTTTTACGATAGAGCAGGATATGGAGAAAGTGATCCACACCCTTCACGCACAGTCAAAAGCGAAGCATACGATATTCAAGAACTCGCCGATAAACTCAAGATCGGACCAAAGTTCTACGTTCTCGGGGTATCACTCGGTGCTTACTCGGTTTATAGCTGCCTCAAATACATTCCCCACCGGTACAAACTCAAATTTACTGTAATTATTTTTTTTTCTTTTCTATCTCATATATTGCATTTCTTTTTGGTAATTTATAGACTAGCCGGAGCAGTCTTAGTGGTTCCGTTTGTGAGCTACTGGTGGACTAAAGTGCCTCAAGACATATTGAGTAAAGCGCTCAAGCTAATGCCAGAAAAAGACCAGTGGACCTATAGAGTTGCTCATTATTTTCCTTGGCTCTTGTATTGGTGGTTGACCCAAAAGTTGTTTACTTCTTCGAGTGTAATCTCTGATAGAAGTGTGTTATGCAGCGACAGAGATTTGGCCATCCTAAAAAAGAAGTTGGAGAATCCTAGTCCTTGCATGGTAAAAAGTTTAAACCTATTTTGCATTTTAAATCTGTTTATCTTTGTAATGAAATTCACATACTTATCAAAAAAAAAAAGTTTTAACCTGTTTTGCATTTTTGTGAAAACGAGAGAGCTGATTGAAAACAGGTTGTCTGTGAGCTAGTTTCAATCAATATGGTTAAAATTTATAGTTAACACAAAAAAAAAAGAGGTCATGTCACCATATTGTAAATTTGATACAATGGGCTTGTCTGCATGGAAAATTTAAGGGTAAAACAAAAGTTCCTTAAAATCAATGGGCGAAATTGGAAATAAAGTTTGAATCCAATATTGGCTTCGTTTGCAGTATCTTTTAGACTTTTATATTTAAAGTTCTTACAGTTTCACCTTGTATTTTATTTGATGATCTATTATAACCCCAGGGAAAAGCCAGGCAACAAGGAGACCATGAATGTCTTCACCGGGACATGATAGCTGGATTTGCGACATGGGAGTTCGACCCGACTGAATTGGAAAATCCATTCGCGGAGGGTGTAGGATCAGTCCACATGTGGCAAGGGACCGAGGACAAGATTGTTCCGCGCGAAGTTAACCAATATATAACAAAGAAGCTTCCATGGATAAAGTACCACGAACTCTCAGGCTATGGACATCTTCTACACGCCGAGGAGGAGAAATGTGAAGACATTATAAAGGCGCTTCTCGTCGAGTGATGATCATCTATCTACACAAAGATGACTTAATGTTATTCACTAATGTTGAAGGTCTCATTTAAAATATGGATTACTAGAGTGAGTTTCTCTGATAAGAAATATAAACCAGACAAAATCTTGTTGAAATGTAATTTACTAAATCCATTGAGTAAGCCAAATTAACTCATTTAAAATATAAAATTCATAAACAAAATGGTAAATATTTGCATTCATCCGCAAAAAATCCTGTTGAAAATAAAATGAACTGGACCCAAGACTTCACTTGGTGATACAAAATAAGATATTAATTCTTCAAGATTTATTTTATTTATGAAGAATTAAACTTCAATATTCCGACATATCTTTTTCTCTTTATTCTTCCAGTTTAATTCTTTTAAAATAGATACATACTGATATATTTACCAAAGAGGAGAGAAGCATTGATATATAGACGGTGATGACATCGTATGCGCTGCATCGAAAGATTAGCATTCCATGATCTAGAAGAAATAGATGAGCAGGCAGATATAATTAAGAAACTGGTTTGAGGTCTACAGGATACAGACACAGCAGGGCTTGATGAGGTTCCTATGGATGATCTCTCCTTTATGTTTGGATAAAGGAGGAAAAAATTTGACAGAGGAAATTGTCACAAGTAAGTTGTATATTTGTAGTTTGTGTCTTGATTGAAGCCTAGTACTGACTATAATGCATTTCAATTTCAATAGTAATTCTTTGATATCCATAGCTCCCGTTGGAAGGACATTTGCCCGAAAAAAAAAAAGCTTTGCGTAATTATGAATTTGACGTTTGAAGCTTTGTATAAGTTCAAAGTTTGAGAGAAAAAAAAAATTGATAGAGAGACAAAACGTACTAATAGAATTTATTTTGTATACTGGGCTTGGAGTGAATAATAGCCAGCAACTCCCACTTGTTGGACACTTTGATATAGGCCTGAAATACATATTGGGCTTTTAATTGGTTGAAGCAGAATGGACTTAGGGTTTCATTCTCCTTCCCTTGCTCATATCATATAAGCTACACACACATGCTCGTGCCGTTCTTTCTCTGTTTCGATCTTCCGTAGGTATTATTCTTCTTCGTCTTCGTCAAAACGTTTCTCGAGAACCCTCCTTGTAATCTAACATTCTCTTAATTTTTGTTTCAGGGGGAATAGTATCTGAGAAACTGCTAAAATGAGGTTTGTATGCTCACCTTGATTTACTCTTCTGGTTTCATTCGATTTGCCTCTGGAATCAAATGATTGGTGTTGATACTAGTAAACCCTAATAAATTGTGATCAAATCAGTATAGTTGTAGGTGAAAAAGTATTGGCCTTTCTGTGTGAAAGTCATCACTTTTGGTTTGTGAGTGTTATGGTATTATTGATGTCTAAGTAAAGTGTCTGTCTTTATGGGTATATTATTGAAAGTTGGGATTTTTGATTGGTGGCAGTAAGCTCCAGAGTGAAGCCGTGAGAGAGGCGATATCCTCCATGATCACTCACTGCAAGGAGACAAAGCCACGCAAGTTCACTGAGACCATCGAACTCCAGATTGGTCTTAAGAACTATGACCCTCAAAAGGACAAGCGGTTTAGCGGATCCGTTAAGTTGCCTCACATTCCAAGGCCTAAGATGAAGATTTGCATGCTCGGTGACGCCCAGCACGTTGAAGAGGTAAGCTTCTACTTTCACTCTTTAAGAACTTGTTCGTCTTCTTGTAGTCCAGTTTATGTGTGTTTCTTTGAAAATGTTTTGGTTAGTAGGGTTTATATAAGTGTAAATGGTATTTTGGTTTTTGCTTAGGCTGAGAAGATTGGGTTAGACTCTATGGATGTTGAAGCGCTTAAGAAGTTGAACAAGAACAAAAAACTTGTTAAGAAGCTAGCTAAGAAGTTTCATGCCTTCCTTGCTTCTGAGTCTGTCATTAAGCAGATTCCTCGTCTTCTTGGTCCTGGTCTCAACAAGGCAGGCATGTCCTCTCTTTATCTTCCATTAGTAGTTTTATAATCAGGGAGTCCTGTTGTGTTTACGATATGATTCTCTTTTGAACAACAAACAAACAAATAGGAAAGTTCCCAACTCTTGTTAGCCACCAAGAGTCTTTGGAATCCAAGGTGAATGAGACAAAGGCAACAGTGAAGTTCCAGCTCAAGAAGGTTCTCTGCATGGGTGTCGCTGTTGGGAATCTCGGCATGGAAGAGAAGCAGATCTTTCAGAATGTTCAGATGAGCGTTAACTTCCTTGTTTCGCTCTTGAAGAAAAACTGGCAAAATGTCAGTAATAATCATTTTTCTTAATCTTTCTCGATCCTCCTAGTTCATTAATCAGTCTCTAACTCTATTTTGTTCTTTTGAAATTTGTTTGCAGGTGCGGTGCTTGTACTTGAAGAGCACAATGGGTCCACCAAACCGGGTTTTCTAAAATGTTTTTTGTCTCAAAGTTTCTCTCAAGGTTTCATCAGACTCAGGAAAATTTATTTTCTTTTCAGTCATGAGCTTTCTTCTTCTTGGATTACTTCATGAATCTTTACTTTGTAGGATCGAGATTTTGTTGAAAGACAATTTTGTTTCTGTTACTATTAGTGGGATTTTCTCTATTTTATTTTTTTCTTGACAACACATGGTTTAAAGCTTAGTCTTGGGTGAATGTGACAAATCAAATGGTCCGTCTTGTCTTTACTTAATATTCCTCGAATCAACTAAACATGATTATTACTTCTTTCCATTGACTAGGTTGCAACCATATGAAATTTGATCTACTTTGGTATATCGGTTTTGCTTTTCATCATAAAACATAAAAAAACATCAGTTCATTCTGTTTTTTGTTGCAAATTTGTATAATACCACTTACGTTACATTACACACAAAGATGACAATTCAGTCATAATTACAATTTTGTTGGACTAATCCAATCTTATTATTATCACAAACTTGGTACAAAGCAACGGATCAAAATATCAAGGAGTCAATAAACAACATTTTTTATCACCAACAAATCTTATTTATATCTCACAAAAAAAAGAAAAAAGAAAAACTACTTTATAATTGGCTATATTATGCCTTGGTTCTCTTAAATTTCATATAACAACAAAATATATGTATAAATACGTCTTCAAGTCTTCTCAATCACATTTAATAAAATCATGGGATGCCAATGATTGGTAAGAAAGGAAAGAAGCTAGCAGGTGGGAATCCAAAACCTCCTGTCCCCGGAAAATTAACAGTCTTGGAATCTCCTATCATGCTTCCAACATTATCTCCAGTTGGTTTTGGGCATGAGAGAGAGAAGGAAAGTGGGTTTGAGGTAGTAAGAACCTTGATATCGTGTTTGGACTTAACCAGTTCAGAGACCATGTTGTGTTTGTGTGCATAAAGTTGCTCAGGACCTCCCAAGAGCTTTGCAAGACAGGTCGGTGAGCGTTTTTTCTCAGCGGTCGGAAGTACTGACCGGAAAGATCCGTCTGAAGTTGCCATCGTGGTTATGGGTTTCTTCTTGTCGCACTTAAGGAGAACCTTAACGCCTGAAAATATAATTTAGTCATTCTTAACCCTTTTATGGTAGAAACAAAGTATTTACACTGAAAACTATAACAAAGTTACCGAGTTTATATTAAAACCTAAAGTGAACTAATTTTCGAACATGCGAAGAAACTTGTAAAATATCAACTCTCTCACCTACGAGAAAAATCAAGGTAATTCCAATTACTTCCTTCATGTCAAGCTCTGTTTTGAGTTTGTTGCCACCTCTTCTTATGAAGAAGTATCTTGTTTAACTTTATTTTGATGTTGTAGTTGATACTTATTATTATCAAAGATGGTGAATAGTTTCCTCTTATTATTGCATTAAAAAGTTGAAGTTTACTGAAAGTAAGTTTGTTTCGAAAAACAAGATCAACTCTCCCTTATTATCTTCTAACCCATTAATTAGTAAGAGAGTAGACCTGAAAAGTCGAAACCGCCGTGGCAGTCAAGGCAAGTGACTTTGCCATGGACAAGCGTAGAAGCTGAGAGGTCGAATTTGGAGAAGACAGCCAAAACGAAAAGGAAGAATGCTGCCAAAACTGCTTGATTCGCCATTGATGAAGTTTAATGAAAACAAAGAGTTTATGGATTTGATGGCTTTAGATATCTTATTGTCTGAGTGATATATGGGAACGTATGGAAGCTTTTATATAAAATAAATGAGTAAATTGAACATAATGCGTTGATCTTCGGTGGTTGGCTTTACCCTAATAGAGATCGTACTTTTGCATTGCTTCTATATTAACGGCTCTTCAATTCATCTGCCTTTACTTTTGCCGTAACTTATATTCGACCTAACACTTTGTGCTGAACACCCACATGTCTACTAGCTGAGTCAAAGAGAGACCCTGTTAGTAGATATTATTGCATATACATCAACATTCAGTTTGTGCTAATAAACACAGTTTCTTCTTCGTTTATATATTAGTTCTTTTGAAATGATATCTATTACGCTTTCTTCGTTTTAAAAAGAGCGAAACTAATAGTCTAGTGGCTGTGACTAAAATATTTTTCAGGCGTTTGGTTTACAACTCTATCTCTCATGTGGGATCTTAGTGGTCCAAAACTACTATACCAAATACAAATAAAGGAAAACATCAATCATATATGCATATCTTTTTCTTGATTTGATCGAGTCTTAGATTAATACAGGTTTGGATCTTGTGTTTTGATTTTTTTTATTCATATAGAGAAAGAGGAAAACTTTATGATTGTGCGTTCTTCATAAGATTTTTTGATTGGTTCTTTTCTTTTGTTGATACACAGTTTAATTTTTGGATTGAAAACACTTTAATATATTATATATGATTGCTGGCGACTGAGAAAGATACATGATATATATATATATATTTTTTTTTTGAATTATACAGAGGTATCTTGGCCCCACAAAAGTGGTCCAGACTAGTCACGTGTTGCCACGTGTCGCCACGTGTCGGTCCTCTGTCCCTGGCGATGCCGAAATGTTAATTCCCCAGTGGTCGGAGTTCGAACCCAGGTGGCGGTACTCACAGCCGTGAGCCCTGTACCACTATAATCGTTGGTGGATGATCAGTTTGACAAAATTTTATATATTGATTTACATTCATTCGCAGCAAATGAATTGTTTCAAATCGAAATGTTTATAGATTTCAGAACGTACGTTTATACCATATTAAACAGAATTATTCCTGGTCAACTCATTCAACAACTTACATATTATTAAGAGTTCTTATATTTATCATTCAACCATTAAACTGCATAACTCAAACCGCACAAACTTTATTAATAATACCGACTATAGTTAGGCATTATTAACTACACTTAAACCATCATCACTGACGTTCAAAAAAAACCCCATCATCACACGCTAGGGTTAAAAATGTTACTAGAAATGGAAAGCCTAGTGGAGAATCATATTTCTCCTATTGTCGCTTTAATGAGCCGTGAAGATTTGCTCAACAATAGTGTCAGTGGTCGTTGCATCATTTATATCTGATAAATTTGTTCTACTTGTCTATCAAACTTGTGTCAATTTGTGCTTGTCATAAACTGAAATAGGTAAATACTGAATACATGTGTTATGTATAAGTTTGCTCAACCATAAAGAACTTGTATAATGTTTTCTTTGTTATTTCTGTATATGTTTCTCTTTTGTAAATATTTTTTTGTTACCTCATATCAACATGGAAGGAGAGAGATATACTCCATTTAATTCAGCATTAAGAAGAACCCTGCAACACGCCATTCTAAATAAGTTGGCCTCTCTATTTGCTTCCTCGACAGTGATTCATACTATTCCTGAAAGTTTGCATCTTCAGATTATGTTCCAAAGTAATCATGTAAATTGCACACGTTTCTCCTTGAACAACAACTTCAACATCAACCAACAGCTTGACATTTTAATAGTTTGACTGTGTGAGTTATTGTTTCTCTAGTTGCTTCCTTAATCTTTTCGGATTAGATATCCTACAAATCAAGCTATTTGTATATTTATGCATCTCGCATCTCTCTCGAACTATTTTCTTGATCTCTCTACGATCAGAAGTCATACCTTGTAATTTATTTCTTTGCAATGTTAACAGAAAGCCCATCATAAACAAAAAAACGACAGCCACAGCCAACAACTACCTAAGTATTACTCATACATCAAATATATAAATTCCTACCAAAGTTCTTGTTACATTGAATGTGCGGTGCCCAAGAATACCACTACTCCAAAAGAAATCGAGCACCATAAATTAGGCTTCACTGACTCTTCTTGATTTAGCCATTATATTTGTTACTCATGTGAGTCGATAAGTAGAGATAACTTCATGATACTTGGAGAAAAGACCACAACAGAGATGCAAACTAACGAAGATATAAGCACACGTGAAAGGATTAATTTTTAATTTTTTTCAAATCACTGTTATCCCAAAAGGATTAGCGGTTTAAAAAACAACTCAGATGCCATAACAATAGACAAACAATTAACACATGCAATCCTGAATAAAAACATGACAAGATGAAAAAGTAAAATGTCAAAACATAATAAATACGGCATAAGATTTACGCTGTGCAAAAATCATTGCAAGAACGACACGATGCTCTGATCTCCCCAGTGTCCTGATCTTTAACTCCATACGATCCCAATTTCACCATCGCCTGACCAAACCTAGCCAAGAAATCGTTACCCTCGGCTAAATCCGTCACTATCTGTTTCGTCATTTCGTCTTTGGCTAGTTGGTCATCGATTTGAAGAATTCCTCGGCGAGATTTTATCTGCTTGTAGAAAGATGCATCGACGATATTGGAACTAGAAACATTTTGATCCAGATTAATGGCTCTATTTTGTTCTGAATTTTCAGGACATTTACGCCTTAACTCTTTGACCAAGTTACGATCCATAGCTGGATCAGGGTTTTGTGTATTATTAAATTTATATAGCCGGTCCATAATGAGTGAACAATGCGTTACTCCAATTGTATGTCCACCTATTAAAAGTGTCATATATTATAAGAATATCATCAAAATTTAATCTGTTAGGGAATGTTATTCATACCAAGAAGTAGAACCATATCGGTAAGGTTAATTCTTCTTTTTTTAAACATCTCAAAGGTGTCGGAGACACTCATTTGAGTACCAGGCAAATCTACTGATGATGCCAAAGACTCCCTACCATCAAATCATTCCGTTGGTATCTCATATCTTGCTTTTTTTCCGCTTGCCTTCAAACCAAAATGTAATTTGTCTTTTCACAGTTGATTAGAAAAACATGTCATATAAAATGGAGAATGTGTTGAGTGTGATTAATTACAAGATGCACAAGATCTCTAGTAACGAGAGCTATGGTGTCAGCACAAGAAACGACCCCCTCACATTTGTTTTCGAGCTCATCTTTCACTGCATCTATCAGAGCATACCCATCTACACTTAGATTGGGCCCCGCCGTTTTCTCGTTGGGAGAGGTAGTACTATCTAGAAGAAGCGATGCATCACATCCCTACGTACATTATGATATCAATCATTGCTTAGTTCAAGACTCTTTAGAACATTTTTTATATATAAAAGAATTGGTTAGCTTACGTTGCTAAAACAATCGTGAAAATAGAGGCGGATCATTAGGGGTGCAAGTCTTGAGTTCGTGCTGAATGCCTTTTCAACAACTCCAAATACGATCTCCTCCACTTTTGGGCAAGTTTCACTGTAGGATCCGAGTCGAAGTTCGCCATGACTAAAATGGCCTAAGCTAAGCAGAGCAAGAAAGACGATCAGATAAGACGGATTCATGTTGATATAGTGTTCAAGATGATCTCTCAACGGCCATTTCTCTCATTTTGATAATGCTAATCGAAAATAATCAAGCAGGGCTTTGATGGATAATGTACGAAAAATGTCTACAGTTTTATTAGTGTCAATGTTCATTAAAAATGTCATATGTGAGAGAAAGATAACACGTATTCTCCAACATGTGCTTATTGTTGACAAATAGATTATTGCATGACCGGTATCTGATATATATGGTTTTCCAAATGCATTAAACTTTTATGAAATCATCACTTCGATTAGCAATCATCAAAAACGAATATTACGATGAATAAAAACTAAAAGAGAAATATAAAATTCAAGAGAAAAATTATAATAAACTGATTTTCTGGTTGGTTTAGTAATTATTATGGTTAATGATTAATAAAGTACAAATGAATTGTACTAAAAAGTTTTCAATCATATTGTTGTTTCCTATTTTCCATTTTCTATTTTCTCAGAACCAATAATATGGGAAACCGATTAATCTAATTAAAGGTTAATTTTATTAAATCCATCGTCGAATTAGGGCTTCAATGAACATTGATTGCACAGTTAATGTTTCCCACCAAATCTAATCCCTCTCTCTCTCTCTCTGCCTTCAACCTTCAGAGCTTTTCTCTCTTCTTGCATGATTTGATCCTAAAAGTTGATTCCTTTTGTTCTCTTCTTGCGTGAATCTGAAGCGTCACCATGACTGAAGTCCTTCAGTTTCCTTCATCTCCAAGCGCCTCTTCGTCTTCCTCGCCTTCCCCATCCGCCTCCCGCTCCAATGCCACTCTCCTCATCACCTCCGACCATCGCCGGCGTAACCCAGTTCCCGGATTCTCCCAAGATGTTGACTTTCGCCGCTCAATCGAACAGCAACAGCAACAGCATCAAGATTTGGAAGATTTGAGACGGAGCGTCGACGGCGGGGAAGGTCAGCAGATTTCGCTGTTGGCTCTCCTGGTCGCCATTTTCAGGAGATCTCTGGTCGCTTGCAAGAGCAATCGGAGGGAGCTCTGTAGCATGGAGATCGGATGGCCTACAAATGTACGCCACGTGGCGCACGTGACCTTCGATCGGTTCAATGGCTTCTTGGGTTTGCCCGTTGAGTTCGAGCCTGAGGTTCCCAGAAGAGCTCCTAGCGCCAGGTACATTGTTCTTTTTCTTTCCCAATTTTTTGATTCTTGCAATTAGGATTTGTGGTTTCTTTTAGCCCTCTTCTAGTGTTTCATTGGATCTCTCTGTGTGTTTCTGGTTAGTGTCATGTGGAGTAGTGTCTGTAGATGGATATATAATGCTTTCTGATCGATGCTATATTGCATACAAGTTAGTTTTGTGAAGTGCTTAGAGCATATCCTTGCCTCTTGCGTTTTTTAGTCTCATCAGAAGCTAAGTTAGAGACCTCTGTTGACTCATGTGAATGCATTTTCAGAACATGCTTCGTGCGATAACGGCATTTAGCTGGTAGCTCTATAGTTACTTGTCTTTTTTTTTTAATGTGGAAGATACTATCATATCTATTGGTAGAAATTAAGTTACATAAGGGTTGCATTCTTCATCCACTGTTTACATGCTTTATTGATTAAGAATCTAAGATTTTTTTTTTTCCCTTTGTATCTCATCTCTTACCTGTTTTGCTATCTCATCACTTTAGTGCAACAGTCTTTGGGGTATCAACCGAATCGATGCAGTTATCATATGATTCAAGAGGCAACTGTGTACCAACCATTCTCTTGCTGATGCAAAACTGCTTATACGGCCAAGGAGGCTTGCAGGTACATTGTTTCCTCCAAAGTGGATACCTTATCCTTAAGCTTTCAATGTAATCAATTTTCCATTACTTTTGTTTCAGGCAGAGGGTATTTTTAGACTCACTGCTGAGAATAGTGAGGAAGAGGCAGTCAGGGAGCAACTAAACCGAGGATTTATACCGGAGCGAATCGATGTTCACTGTTTGGCAGGGCTTATCAAGGTATGTAATGTTTGCACAAACTAAATTTCATACGCAAAAGAAGTATGTATTAATCTTTCTAATCTTCTGTTTCAGGCATGGTTCAGAGAACTCCCTACAAGCGTTCTTGATGTTTTGTCACCTGAACAAGTCATGCAATGCCAAACAGAAGATGAATATGTCGAGCTTGTTAGGCTTCTTCCACCTACAGAAGCTTCTCTTCTTGATTGGGCCATCAATCTAATGGCTGATGTTGTTCAGTATGAGCATGTTAACAAGATGAATTCACGCAACATCGCTATGGTTTTTGCTCCTAATATGACTCAGGTTAGTCCGCAACAACAAGGCTTTGACTGTGTCTGGATTTAACAAAGTGATTGGAATAAACCCTTTTCTTGTAGATGGATGATCCATTGACAGCGCTGATGTACGCGGTTCAAGTGATGAACTTCCTCAAGATGCTAATCGAGAAAACTCTAAGGGAAAGACAAGACTCTGTAGTAGAGCAAGCTCACGTCTGCCCTTTAGAACCTTCTGATGAGAGCGGTAACCAAAGCCCCTCACAGTCTTTGGCTTACGATCCTACTGAACAGAGTGAAGAGACGCAATCAGAGTACATTGAAGATGCAGAAAACGAGAGTCCAAGCAGTGAGATCTCAGATGAATCAACCTTTGAGAACAATGCCAGGTCCGGGCGAGTTAGTGACTTGGAAACAGAGAGAAAAAGTAGTGTGCAAGTGATGGTTCTGGCTCCTCCAGCTCAGTGGCCTGTGGGTAGAACAAAAGGATTGACCAACTTGAGCCGTGTAGGTTCGAGGGTAGAGCGTACTGAAGCTTGGCGGTGAAGACAAAGGAGCAGAGCAAACCCTTGAGGAGACTTTAAAATCAAATTGTTGGTTGAGATATTTTGTATTTGTTAATGTTCTGTTCATGTCCCGTTTCTATTCTTTTTATCAATGTTCTAAATGTGCTTCTTTTGTGTTAAACCATCCATACCAATGGTTAATCAAACTTGTAAACCGCATTGATCCGGTCTCTCTCGGGCCTTTTGACGATGTTATGGTGAAGCATGTTCTTCCTATATCTACAAATTAATTGATTTGTTTTAAAATGATAAATCAACTGTTATTCAAACGTTGATTTTAAAAATCACTTTAAAATCCGGTGTTATTGAACTTGTCATTTAATAAAACATTCTAAAATCCACTGTTATTGAACAAAATTTAAGTTGAAGATTTCAGAGTGTTTTAGGTGTTTTTAGAGTGTTTCAGAGAAATTTCTTAGTTATAAAAATAAAAATCCAAATCTCATGGTTTTAGATGAGATTCTAGAGTTATTTAACAAAAATCACACCAAATCTCAAATTCTCCTACAATCATCTAAAAACTCACTAAAAATCAAATCACTTCAAATTTCAGATTCAATACACCCCCCTTAGTTTTTCCTAATCTATTTATGTTTAAATTTTTATTTAAAATATTTTTTTGGTGAGTAGATTTTGTGATCACTATTAAGTGATTATTTGATATACATATTAAGCAAATTAATTAATTTAGTAATTTATTTCATAAAATTTTAATTTGTAACATTTTATATAGTTAACTCTTTGAATCGTGAATTCTTCTTACTGAAAAGGTTATCAGTAATATATTTGAAAGTTTTCTTCAATAGTTATGAAGTACTATAAATCAAATGTAATATAAAATTTGATGATAAAACTAAATATCAAAAGAAACTCGTTTTTTTAATAAAGACTGGTATTTTGACAATTTTAGTTTTTTTTTTAAATATAATTGTGATTAATCAGCACTAATTAGTTGAAGTGTCCTGAATAGTTCAATTTAAATTGCTCCATCAAGATGCCTCATCACTCCTCCATAGCTAACTATATAATATGCATATGAGACCGTAAGGAAACAACAGATAGGAGACACATCACAGGACAAAAATAATGTAGGGTTTGTAAACCTTTTTAAATTTAGGACACTAAAAGTTGGAGAACTAATGCTATGTGATTATCTTCAACTCATATCAATTTTTTTAGAAAGTACTCATATCATTTTTTTAAAGTTCACAACACTTTTCAAGAATAGAACGGTAGTTTTATATTTGCAACATTACATGATTTATAGCTTAGAATCCACATAACGTCTCCTGCTAAATTATATTTGTCGTTATTTAGGGTTACAGCCAATATACCCGTTTATTTATTTATTTAAATGTATGAATATATACATCTACAATATGGTGGTACACAACTTTTTTAGAAGCTGCGTGAGTAGATCTTTCCATGGTATTAAATTGATAATAGTCTAGCAACAAAATTATTAAAATAAGTTAAGGTTTTAGCTATATATTAAAAGATCTTTAATAAGACTTACTTTACAGCAATTAAACATGTAAAAACAATAAACATCCTTACAAAGCAATGTTACACTCAGCGAATACTAACTCCAGTTGCACAAAACCTTGGTTAGCATCAATTATTAATGCTTAACAGAGTATGCACAGAGCAGTTAAATATTTCTACTAATTACAAATAATTGTGCACTATAACACTCACAATGAAAACTTAATTCTGAGACAAAACATTAGCTTGCATCAAGCCATTTCTAAAAAAAAGACATTAGCTTGCATCAATTCTGAATTGAATTGCATGGTGTCCAAGGACATAAACTCAATTCTTATCAATTGTCAAATAGCTCCATACCTATCACTTGCACCTCTTGCGTATTTGTCACAGTCACGAAAGACACAAAAACTTCTGCTTTAGAGCAACACCAAAGAAAAGGGTCCTTGGATTTTTTCGGTTATGGCTCGAAAATGCCATATTTCACTCTCCTCTCATATTAACCAATTTTCTGCAAATCTCAGAAATTTATACATGACATGACATGAAACCAAAACCAACAAAAATATGAGAGGTTACATTGTGAACAGAGTAGTAGATTTCGTCTAACCAAGATATTTGATGGGTTGTTGTGGACCTTGGAACAATCATCTTTCTTGGAAGCATGTACATATATTTTCTCTCCGAATTAATTCCCAAGTTGTTCACGATCCCATTTTTTCTGCGGACCTTACTTTGTGCCTCTATGTGAGCATCTGCAGATAGAAACGTAGAAGATCGTGAGCAGCTCCACCAATCTAGAATTTTGTAAGGCAATGAAAAACTATCTTTTCAAAAAATTCTAGCTCTGACATGTTCTTGTGCTTTGCTATGGGCCTATGGTCATCTCTTGCAGTGCTTTATCCTCTTCAGCGCCTTTAACCTCCTTAATTAAGCTCCTCTTCTTTCTACATATATATATATATATATATATATCAATGTAAATTGAGTTGTCCAACTTCCTCAAGCAATCTACATTCTTTTATTTTTTTAAATAGATACGCTACAAACAGAGAACAAATCAGAGAAACATGATAATTAGACAATGAATTAGGCTGTGTCAATATCTACTTAAAAGAAGCATAAACATCTGAATCTTAGAAACAAACTGACCAGAAAACACCATCAGAGGGAAGAAAAAGTTACCAGTAGCCCAAAGTCGACTCGTTCCTAAAGAATCGCTTCGACTTTAGGATGCGGCTGCCCGCTACACTCGTGCAGAGAGGAGGGCACGAGATTTGAAAGTTTATCGAAGCCAATGTTGTCAACTTGTCAAAGTAGTGGCCACATGTTTCCAGAAGGATGATAGCCATCCTGACAGGGAATAAATATCACAGCGGATCCAGCACCTCTTGCTAACATCATAAGAGTACATACAAAAGTCAATCAGTAAGACATAAGGAAGACTGAATATTAAACTTACACCAATAATCCTTCAGTGATATATCAACCCATAGCATTAGTCAGAAACACACCACTTTAGAACAATATATCATATTTGTGAAGAAATAAGATATGTCTTGAGATCCCAATAATATAAAACATGATACTAAATATATGTCTTGAGATCCCAATAATATAATACATGATACTAAATTATAAATATATCCAAATCTCACTACATCCTGAATAAATTGAATTTTAAATGAGAATAACAATACAGAAGAAAACATTCCAGATAAGATGAAAATACTGATTTAGAAGATTATTGAGTTCTTCAAAGTCCTTAATACACATAATGCTGTATGTAGATATATATATAATTTTAATTTTTATGAAACCTAAACCGAAAGTTCCTTAACTAAGAAACTTTTGGTTTCGGTTTCCGTAAAGTCCTTAGCCCATAATTATATACACATATATAATATCTACATATAAAATTATGTGTATTAAGGACTTTGAGGAATGACTCCCCAATAATCTTGCCCTTAGTGATTTTAGATTAGCTGATCATTGTTGAAGAACAAATCAGCAGGGACCATTGCTGTGCTTTTCGCCGTAGGTGAGGAGCAGGGAGAGTCGCGACTACTATAAATAGGGTAAGGCTGTGGGATATGAAGAGCTCGGTTGACAGAGTTACAACAATAAAGAGCTCTGATTATTCAGAGTATGGACATAATGAGGGAGATGCGGAAGTGGCAAGGGTTTGCGTTGGACGATGAGGAAGACGAAGGGAAATGTCTCGTTAAGCAAAGCAAAAATATATATGAGTTTAGCTGGGCCACGAACAGGACTTGTAGTGAAATTTGATAAAAATAAAAAATAAAATTTAGGCCTTAGTTATTTGGTGAAGGAATAAACTAATGTGGCAATCAGGGATGTTAATACGGGTAGCCCGGGCCCGTTTAGGCCCTGCCCGTTTTAGACCCTGCCCATTTAGATCCTGTATACTCAAACCCGTTTATACACATCTCTATTTAAGCCCGTTAAGTTTTAAACCCGTTTAATTTCAAAATATCCGTTAGGCCCGTTTAGTTTTTATTTTCTGAATACATCTTTCTTTAATTATTTTTTAAATACAAATTCATTAATTCTAGCTAATATATATAAAATATATATAATCTTTATATATAAAGATGAGTTCTCCTTCCCTCCCAAATTTCACCGCCACATCAACAATTATGACTCATCAATTGGACTTCACTTTTATTTTTCTTTCTTGACATTAGGCCCATCATTGATCCGTTAAACTGGTAACCCTATAACCCTATCTCTTCGTGATTGTGAGACTTCGTATTCTCCGTAACTCCGCCGGAAGAGACGATGCAGATTCCTTACGTTTTTCTTTTGAGTTTATGTGTCTTTATTCCATTCAATTCGTTGTTCCACTACGAAGCTCTTGATTTCTCTTAAAGCCGGCCAAAATCGGGTATAAATATGTATAGATCCCTTCAACTCATTTTTTCAACTCATTGCTCTCATCTTCTTATCTCTTCAACTCATCGCTCTCATCTTCTTATAAAGATCTATTCAACTCATCTCTCTCATACGTTATGGCTAACACGAAGGTTTTTTTCCGATCTGAAATCCGGTCGTTGTTCATCGGTTGTTGAGGCGAGATTGCTACGCTTCTGGGAGGCCAGGAACGTTAAGCGTGGCGGGGAGCTCATGTGGATGGATTTGCTAATGATTGATGTTAAGGTGAGTGATTCTTTTCCGATCGCCTATATGATTGATTCTCTCGGATATCTTAGATGTATCCAAATTTAAACGGTACGTTTCATGTCTCATCTTCTTGCAATTTTTTTTTCTAATGGGCTAGACGAGATTTGAGCCCCAAAGACACCGACGCTTATTGTTCACCCAAAATCGAAGCCGAATTCCAAGGTTCATGTTCTTCTTCTTCGATCTCTGAAACCAACCGTGTTCTTCTTCGTTCTCAGACTAGATAAAGCAACAATGGTGTTTTTGGGAGGGTTATATGAAACAAAGCTTCATGATGAATCTCTGTATCTAGCAGTTTCGTGTCCTTTCGTCTGTGTTCTTCTCCTCGGTACCGTTACAGATGCATTGATTTGTTCCCATTAAAGACATTCTTAACTCCTTCAACCCATCCCGAACATGATTCCTTATTCACTGAATCTTCTTCTCTACAGCTATAAAAAGGTAAACTTTCATCCCATAAACTTCATCCTCAGAAATCCTAATAATCCTTGAAACTTTTTCCAATTTAGATTCAGTTCGACATTGAAACCAAATTCCAGCAAGAGAATGTCGATCCCAACAGGTAATAGCAAGGAGTCTCAAGCTTCGTTGTCTCATACAGCTTCCAATTCAAAGGCTTCTTTTTATTTTATTTCACAATCTCTCTCTCTCTTTTGCCTCTGACATAAGAGTTTTTTTTATATGGATTTGTGAGGGAGAACTAGCTCCTTAGAGAAACCAGTTTGTTTTTTTGTCCATTATTCTATTCAACTTTCCAATGTTGATGTTTGTGTTTGGTTATCAGGCAAGAAGAGAAAAAAACAGCTTGAGGATGACTTTACTTCTGGATATCGTTCCTGGTTGCAACCAGCTAACAGGGAAAGCAGTTATCCTTGATGAAATCATAGAATATGTGCAGTTCTTGTAGAGACAATTGGAGGTATAACCCAGGTTTTCTATGAAATATTGCTTGAAAATTGGATTTTAACTCTTCTTAAGATATGAAACATTTGTTTTTTTTCTTCAGTTCTTGTCCATGAATCAGGCTACTATAAATCCAAGGGTGGATACTAATCCTATTACTGCTTTATCACAGAGGTAAAAGAAATATACTTTTGAAGCTACGATAATACAATCTTACTATATATGTTCTGTATCCATAAGATTGATAAGTGGAAGCTTATCAAGATAAAGCATGGCTTTTTTTCTCTGTCATGAAAATTGGTATATCAAGTCATCTCTGTTTTAACAGAACATTTGAAGCTTGATCGCGATTACTAAAAATTCTTTAGGGTCTTCACCATCAATGATTCGATGCTTTTGCTTAAAGGGTTTGACTCTATTTCTCATACTTTGTCTCTGCTTTCGAGTAATCTAGGCAATGCTTTCCAAGTACTATTGACATCCATTAATATGATCTGGAATCGGATTTTTCATTCTTCCATGATTGATGATACACTGTGTTTTGTAAACTCAGAGAGTTAGAGAATTATCTAGCCATCCACATTTTCTGAGATACTCTGTTCCAATCTCAAAGAAGAAGAAGAAGAAGAAGAAAAAGAAGATGAAAAGAGTAAAAGGAAGAAGAGGAAACACGAGTCTGATTGGAAAAGAGTCTAATCTCAAAATCGTTAAAGGCTTTTTGTAAAAGTTCCAAAAATGGCAAATCAACAGCTTTTTTCTCTTAGTTCAAGGCTGGTTGGTGGAGAACAGGGAATGTGAAGAAAGATGGAGAGCTGATTGGAGTTGATCCTCTATTGGTTGATGGAAAAGTAAGGACTAAGGAGGATTACTTGCTGATTTTTTCTTCACAATATTGGTATCTGTAATTATTTTTGAGAGATATTTTTGGAGCCATTGTCTAAAGATCGTTTTGTCTGTTTTGGTGGGAGTTGATTTGTTACTACAGTGAACAGTGGGTAGTTTTCTTATACAAAGCGATGGTGTTTAAGCTTTGAGGAATGCTTAACTGATTTACAGAAATGAATTAGTCTGAGAACAAATTTCACTTCGTCCAAAGCAGAGACATCTTCATCGAAGAACATACATAGTGGGCCACAAAGTTGAATGGCATAGCCACAAATTCTCAATTGTTTTTGTGTAGTTCCCTTTGATTCTTAACTTTTTAATGAAAATTAATATAATATAAAAACAGAAATTTCAAAGATAGATAAAGAACATTCAGAAAAACAAAAACCAACGATATTTTCTATGTTTTATTGAACTCATTCTAACAAAAAAAAAATGAAATAAGTATCTCATATATTTTCTTCTATTTTAGTAACAAAGCTGAAGCTCTGAGAAATTAATAAGAAACAAAATAGTGGAACCACACCCAATGATTCTTACATAATCAAAACAAAGATTTAGACAATCAGTTAGAAATAAAATATAAAATATATATTTAAAAGTTGGTAAAATACATAATATAATTTAAAATAAATAATTTTTAATTATAATATTTCATAAATAATTTTAATTATAATATTTCATAAAAACAAAAAAAGTAGAGTAATCCATTAATTAAATAGTGTATCTCTTGGATTTTTCTCATTTTAATGGTCATGAAACTAAAATTAAGAAAAATAAATAAGATTTTTTTTTGAAAATCACAAACAAAAAATTAATACATAATCAAAACTAAAATTACAAAATAGTTTTAAAAAAGAATTAAAACATTGTACGAAGTGTATGATTTTTTCAAAATAATCACAAAAAGTTGTGATATAAAGGGCAACTATAAATTTATTGAATTTAATCAAATATTTAAAATCTATCCACTTTCGGTTTTAGACAACCTCTAAATCAAAAATTATATATTACCAACATCTTTTAAAAAACACAATAGAAAACTACATAAAGAGGAAATAAAGAGAGTATAAATCAAATGTAAAATACTTAAAAATCCACATTATTCTCATTTACATTTTCCTGTTGCAAAAAATGGTCAATCAATTAAAACGATGAGGTTGCACTTTCGTTAACCAAATAAACACAACGCTAATGAATTACAATAACTAATATGAAACGATGTGAGAATAAATGTTTGACAAAAAATAAAAACAGATCACATCTACATACAAATAATAATCAAACAATAAAACTAATTTTATAATAATTCGAAGTATGAAGAAAAAAAAAAAATATTCCAAAAACACATTAAAGTGATTTATATGACTCGCATATGCAGAAGGAGAATATGAAAAATATGTGTGTTTTGGAATATTATTTTATGGCATTCCAAATTAATAAAAATAATTGGTTTTTCAGCTAATAAAGCTTATTAGATATTCGACTAACAACAACATCAAAATAATTATTTATACTTATATAATTAAAATTATTTGTTTTAAAATTAATTAAATATTTTATATGAAAAAAATTAACAAATACACCCGCCCGTCATTCAAAATTCCGCGCGTAAATGGCCAAAACAAAAAGAAACAACAAATTCTAAGATATTCCAAATCAAAATTCGTCTCTGTTATTATTCATGCATATAATAGAACAAGTTTATGAAGTAGTTTCTTCTTCAGTTTCAAAAAAGGTAACTTCTTTCTTGACTATTGCGTAATCTATTTTTTTCTAGAACTAATACGATATGAAAAAACAATAGTTTTAAATATATATATATATATGAAAATAATGCCTCACAATTAATAAAGCTGAATCTTTTATTTTCGTGATGGCACTTCATTAAGAAAAGTTATCTAAAATTTAACACTAAAATTTTTAAAATTTTATTAAGTATTCCACAGTTTCACCATCTTATTGTTTTAAACCAAATTTATTGGTAAATTATTTAATAATCCATAATTTGTTTTTACTTATTATCAAAACTATCATAATCACAGTAGAATAAACAAAGAAAATATGTAAAACTATTATGTATTCATAAACATTTTAATATTAAGATAATCACAATCTATAATAAGAATAACAAAACATATACAATAAAAATTAATATCACCTTAAACTTTAAGTAAGCTAAACATTTTCAAATACTCTTTAATTGGTATATTTATATATTTTTCGGTTACTAACCCGTTTGTAGGATGATGAGAGAGAGAGAGACTAAAATTATACTAATAGTAAAAATTAGTTGTTTGGTTAATTTTAAATTAAAAATAATATATCTCATACATATCTCTTGCATACCTAAAACAAAAACCACAAATCATATAAAAATAATAATTTAGATCACAAGTAAAGTATATCCCGCCCGTAGGGCGGATCGACCCTAGTGGAATATAAAGGTGGAGTCTCTCGTCTCTCTCATTTACCATCTTTAATCTGAAGATTTTTTTTTTGTTCTAGATCTGAACAAATCTTATGAATCAAAATAACACTCTATCTCTTATATGAATCAAAATCGATCACACGAAACAAAGAAGCTCACTTGAAGTATTAGCAGCAGCTGCAACCCATAATCAAAATCAGAGAAGAAGATCTGTCTTTGGAATTGTTTTTCAATAAGTTGAAAAGACAAAATAATATCAAAATCATATGCTTACCTTATCTAAGTGAAAAAAACGAAGGGACCAACAATATTGTTTTCCAAGTTCGAATCATATCAGGTTTCTCAGTTTCATCAAAATAATAACAGGCTCGTAAGAGATAGAGGAGAAGAACGACGGCAAGGAGGACTAAAAAAAGAAATCAAAAGAATATAATAAACGACGTCGTTTTGTATATTTTGAAGGGAAAAAAAAATAAACAGGCACCTTTTTATTTCGCGGATACGCCCGTTTAACAAATGTGCTTCACAAGCCGACCCTGTATGAGCCCGTTATGATTTTATATATAAATAAACGGGTACAGATTGAGCCCTTTTAAACTTTACCCGTTAGGCCCGCGGGCATGTGGCCCGTTTAAACATCCTAGTGGCAATATAGTACTCCTTCATTGGTTGATTTAATATGCTGAGATGGATAAGCTGAGAGTTGATTATATTTGGTTTTTAGTATTGTTAGATTAGATATACAGACTGGTTCTTCGAAGGAACCAAGGGACGATTGAAAACTAAGAAAAAAAGTCGATGTCAAAAGCATATTGTAGAGGGGAATATGTATACTTGAATTCAACATTGTATAGTCATGTAACTTTTCCTAGTGGGTCCGAAAAAAAAAAGGTTGCACGTCATTTGCATACTTATTACGTATTTGGATACTCCTTTTTCAGGAATAATTTTATAATCTAAATATAAATACTTTTTTAAGAAGATTTCTTTTTTAAAAAGCTGCAAGATAATTTAGAAAGATAGAAATGATGATATTTTGAATCGATGGAACTATCTGTTTTTTATAAAAACTTTTTAGAACATTTTTAAATTTGATCATACCAATCTATCTTCTATACTATTATTTGAGAAGAAATGATTCTGTTGATTTGTCATGTTTTCTATAGTTTTAGGTAATTTTATTTACTTGTCATATTCTTAATAATTTTGAGTGATGAGTCATCAATTTAAATTTATACTATTATTTGAAACTTATTAAATAAGTAGAGATAGAGATTATGATAGAATTCTAAATATTTTGTTCTATCCAAACTTTAAAATCATATTTGTTACATGATATATAATGTAATATACATTAATTAATTTTTAAGAGATTTTAATTAGTGAGAACTCTATAACATGTAAATGCTATATACTATATGTTCATAATTTTATTATTGTTTTTAAGTTTTAAGGTCTTCATAAGTATAAAAAATATAAATAATTAAATAAATGAAAGTAAGAATAAGAATAGAATTTTAAGAATATATCTTCAAAAATTATGTGTTATATTATATTAAATATTCTGCTTTAGACAATATTTAAAGTAATATGGCTTAATGTTTCAATACGTATTAGCCTATTTTATGTAGTTAATTTTATAGTTTGTTATAATGAAATAATATTATATTTGAGTTTACATGATTTTCATGAATATGAATCGTAGTTATAAGACAAAAAAATAATTTTGTAACTTTTTATAATTATAAGATATATGTGTTAAAATGATTCATATAATGAAATAAATTTTAATAATATTCTTCCACTATTAACCAATCAAAATTACTTTATCGATTTTTATCAACAAATTAAATTTATTCAAATTTTCATAAATTCAAATATATACAAAAATTATTTACCGTAAATATATTTAATGATATTATTCCATGAAATCACGAGAATCATTTAGTAACAATGTATTAAAAAATATTAATTTAAAGTCACAAACTATCATTTACGGATGAATAGATCTATTTATAGGTAAATAAACATTATATATAGTTAAAAGCACATTTGATGAAGGTAGAAAACTACTCAACCCATAGAAAACAATTTACCAAAAATCGAATACAGAGTCTATAGCATTTTACAGATCTAAAGTTTGAACTTTATATTGATAGAAAAGTTCTATCTTTCGGGCTGCATTATTAAAATTTCACAAGTTAGTATTTCTCCACATATATGGGTTCATCGCCACTGGTTTGGCTTTGATGCTGTCGATTTCTATCTTTATATCATCGGTTGAGAAAAGGAATAGCGATAACATGATCTCTTAAAAAATATCATGCACTATATTGGAATCAAATCTTGAAAGTTGATATATGATTTTTTTTCTTGACCATGCTCTGTTTGTTGGTACTTGGTATTTCTCACGTGGGATTTAGTTTTTATTTTGATATTTTACAAACAAGTTTTTTTTTGTTTGGGATCAATGTTTTTACAAACTAGTTTCTGTTATGGTATTTAGCTTCTTTTTATTTATTTTTGCATGAAAGAGTGTGGATATAATACTGAAAGTTACTTGACCTGTTGACCGTAGAACACCGAATATATTTTACCTTAAATATATATAGTATTTTCCAGTGATACCATACGTATAAGATATTTATATTGTAGTTTTATTGAATGGTTTCGACGAAAGTTGGACTGTGTTTCTTTCAAGCAATTTGTAGGTGTAGATAGTTTTTTGGTGAAAAAGTGTAGATTAGTAACACGAATCAGAATACGTAACATTCAATACTGCTCATGGTCTTACTTTAGAATCTATAATATAATGGGACAGTTGAGTCACTCCTGAGTCGACACGTCAGCTTTTTTGTGGGGCCCACTTTTAAAAAGTATTAAAAAGTGTCAATCCATGGTTTGAACCTATGTTACTAAAATACAACATCCACCATTTATACCACTGAACTAATCAATAATTTGTACATTGATGGTCGAAACTAATATATATTTATGAAGGTTGGAAGTCATTATTTCTTAGGCTTTCTCTAAGGGCGGACCTACAAATGTATTATGAGATTGATTTTTAAAAGAGCTTCATCACGTTATATTAAGAAATAGCTTAAGTTTGCAACAATTATAGTTTTCTCATATTGTAAATCGTCGTTGTTTAACATGAGTTAGAATTCTTTTCATCATTGTATCGGATGAGTTATAGAGTTGCCGTTTGTCTGTTCAGTAATTTATTTTACCGTGAACTATTCATCTCCCCATCTTAAATCGCTTGATCATAAATATTTCTGTTTTGTAGCCCCTCTGTAAACCCTATATATATATGATTCTCATCTTTGATGAACCCAATTTGCATCTCCACATAAATCATTTATTCTTCTTAGCTTTAACCATCTTCTAGAAAATGTCTCTCTCCGCTCCAGTTTCTCAAACCAGCATCAGGCGTCATCACTCAACCTTCGGGTTTCTCCTTATTGGTCGTAGTAGTTAGAACATTGTCGTTGGTCTCCTCCGCTTTTGGGATTTCTTGAAATTTAAGAAAGAGTGAGTTTATGGTAAGTTAATATTTGATCTATCATATTTATTTAACATAAATTGTTTTTAATTGATTTCTTGATTCTTTGTTGAATAATATTATTTGCAGATTTTGTGATTCATGAATTTATTCCGCGGATGTACTAATCATTACATGACATCTTTGAAAGTCGGTTCGTGAAAATCGATCGTTTGAGATTGCTAGTGCTCAAATATGTACAAAATAACTGATCATCAATTCCTCATTGCATCAACCATTATTGATGAAGTCATCACGAGTGCTCCGAGATCAATCTCCAGTCATGATTAGGCTGTTCGACAATCTCCAAATGATTGCAAACACAAACCTCAAACTTCCATGTATATTATCATATTACATACGGGTTTATATTATGTTTCGATATTATAAATGATATTTAAACTCACATGTGGTTGGGCAAATCCGTTCTGTCCGAGCTTGGACCTCACAAAGAAACAACTCGAGTCATTATCCGTATCCTCTATGACCAGTCAGAAAAATCAACACACAATTATGCCTATATTGTACTAACGCCAATGATCGAAATATTTCCTACCCAAGATCTGTGGTCGCCTATTTATCTCCTTACTTATCAAACTAATTTCACACAAACCTTTATTTTACAGCTTAAAAGAAACCACAACAACCCAAATAATCAAAACAACAAAACTAGAATCCAAAACTAGAGTCCAAAAATGACGAATCATTCATGATCACCTTATTTGTCTAATTTTACAAATAATTTTAAACCAAATATACCAAACCAAGCACATTAACTAAAACTCAACGACATACAATCGAGTCAGGTAAACAAATACAAACTACACAACCAGTTTTTTTTTGAGAAAAACTACACAACCAGTTATTTAACAAATTATAAACTTTCTTTCGCAGATGCTTATGAAGAAGACAACGGGATCGTGAAATCACCAAACGAAAAGCTGAGTAAATTATGAACTCGATAAATATTACAAACAATGATTTTGTTTACATATTACCCATCAAATTAAAGAGAAACAAACACATGCACACCAAGAGATACAAGAGAAAATCCGCATGGACACATATCGACAACAACATCTCCACCGCCACTCCTCTTGTCTTGTGAAAATAGCTTACATGTTCAATGTCAAAATACCAATGCTATTGTCTTCTTATGAGAAATACATAAATTTGTTGAAAATCCATTAAGGTCCAAACACTCAGAATTATCACTCATTTTATAGTTATTTCTACAAGTCTTCATGTATTTGTTTTAAAGGTTCAGAAAAGCAACAAGTTTATAAATAAAATAAAAAAATATAACAAACATAATAAAGATAATAAAATAATTACTTAATACATACAATGTACACAATTAATCTGGAAAAAAATCCAGAAACAAAGGTACTCTCAACAACTTTAATTTAATTTATGTACTCTCAACAATATAAGAAACAAATAAAAAAGACAAACAAACAATAATTCTCAGTGACACGGTAAGCAACACTACAAACTATATCTATCACATTACTAACACAGTTTAGTCCTTCATAAAGGGAGAACAATGCCTATACAGTTCATCATCATAACTCTAACCCTATAACAATAAAAAAACTTGAAAAATAATGATCGACCAAAACAAAACTCACACTACAATAACTCTAGCAAATATTGAGATGAAACTCTGTTCATAACCCGCCCCTCCAAACTCACACACTTATGCATATTAGGAAAATAATCGCAGATGTGAAGCTCTCCCAAAGACGGAATAAACAATAAAGATCATACTTTTATTTTTTCCAATACAATAGTTCAGAAAAGACCCATTGTAATTTGAGCCCAACGTTTTAAACCCACGATTACTAAACTTTACAATAAAACATTAGGAAACAGTTTCAATTTTATGATCAACAATTCAAATAATTATAAAGACAAAAAAAAAACTCCACAGCTAAAATAAACCACTAAAATAAATATTTATATAACAATATGAATAGAATCATCATTTTGTATTCAAGATATTTCTTCGATAAATTTGAAAGTAAAGCTATACATTAAGCAATTGTGAAGGTCAACATTTTATGCAAATAAAAAATATTAATATTTTTTATGGAAGATTGATGTTATGAGAAGAATTTACAATTCTTCTTATTTGACCATTTTAAATATCATAACAAACAAAGAGAAAATTAGTCTTCGTAACAAGAAGAATTCAATAAATCACCGTAATTAAATACTAAAACATTAATTTCAATATTCAACATCATAATAAATATACTATATAAACAAAGGTAAAAATAAATAGGCAAAAATAACATCAATTCCTAACAATCTATAAACATATCTACAATGTGATAAGCTTTCACAACCAAACACAAACATGAATAACAATTCAATTCTTACCCATCGACTCTCACACCAAACAACATCAACTGGAGCAATTCCTAGACAATTACTCCAGGTCTATATACAAAGACCAAACACACAACAATCGGTCATCGATTTCCAGGTACCATCAATTTTTGACAATCAAGGTTATTACAATGACTCAGTCGCTGAATCATTAGATTTCATGTTATCATATCATGACATTCATCATCCCGACTCTACATTCTTTATTGACGAGACTAACCAATATGTGATGATTTAATGAGGAAAAACCATAATATTATATCCCAACATCTTCAAGTTACTCTCGCCATTAAAGACTACAATCTAAATGCAACCGCAAGACTTGACGTAGATCTAATCATCATGGACCTAGAAGTAACCCGACAACCGAAGAGGAAAACCATATATGCACCATCTGCTTTGAGAATTACACCAATGTAACCAATATTTCGACACTCACCTGCGGCCATAAATTTCATTGTCTTTGCATTAATCATTGGCTACGTACAAATATAAGTTGCCCAATGTGTCGGGAAAGTAATTTATGAACCAAAACAAGGTAATAATAAATAATAATTTCATGTTTCAAACTCAAAATTCATTGTCTCATTCCTTACTATTCTTGGTATAATCATCAAACAACATTCGGTAAATATTCAAGGGCATAATCAATGGATAAAATCACATACACAAAATTACCCGATACATCAACAATGTCCTTGGCTATGCAATTAGTATGTTTGAAGGCTTTAGTTATATTTAAAGCATCATGAAACGATTGTCAAAAAAAAAAAAAATCATGAAACGTTGTTATAGTGGATTCAAATCCATTCTCTTGAATTTTCACGAATAAGATTCTTTTGATCTAGTGTATTCTTAATGGCTATAAGACTTTTTACAGTCTGAGGAAAATGATCTTTTCTATATGTACTTTTTCCTTGAAGTGAAAAGTAAAAAAAAAATACGTACTTTGGTTATTAGGTGCTGTATAAACTAGGAGACATCAATGGTCAATTCGAGGGATTGGTATCCGTCAGTCAGTCGCTAACGATTAAATCATATATTTTGTGGACGTCAATAAAAATTCGTATAAAAATATTCGCAAAAGCTTTATTGTATACGTGTGTTGGGGTATCTATATATAATAAAGATGTAGATAAAAGAGGTCTCGAGTGCAGATGTTGTTGGTCATTGACCAAGTGGAAAAGGTAAAATCGTGATATCTTGTTGGGTGGATAGATTCGGACAGGGCTCCACGGACCACCGGTTTGTGGACGTTCGTCACACTTCACAAGAACATTTATTTTATCTGGCAGGCTTATTGACTAACGACATACTAAAATGATATATAAACAAATAAAATATTTTTTTTTGTAAAACAAATAAAATATTATTATTAACCTATAAATCATTGTTGATACAGAAACATGTGCATCATTAACTTTATTGATCAATATAAAATAATGACAGAACCCCTAACAATATTCGAACAAATACTTTCACAATTCCTAATAATTTCGTACATATAAATTATAATAGCAAGGTTGACCATAGATAATATGAGAGGCTTGTGGACACATGCATGCGTATTTAAATGGCTAGGATATTTTGAACATCCACCTATGGTGAAACGGGTTTAACGAGAAGGACCGTCCCGCATTAACAGTCTTACCTACTAGCACAACTGCACAATGCTTAAACTCGTGTACCATTTAAATATCTTGAATAACAAAGCAACGAAAGTATAGTGGTTTCATATTGTTGACCAGTACTATACTAATACTATTATTGCTACTTCATTCAATACGGATGCTTAGGAACCCGGTTGTGTTGTACATTTGTGATTAGTCTCCACAATGCCCGGTTTTTAGAGAATAATCAGAATATAATGAAATCAGATTATGTGGTTGAGGATCACGAGGCTCCCACAATCCAACCAATCAACATCGACTCAACGACATCTCGAATCTGTCGTGGTTTGCTACTATTGGAAGTTCAGTGACTTTCTGTCCAAACAATGTTGAAATCTATAGAAAACTTCCACGTTGCTACAATTTAAACATTAGGTTATACCTATAACCTAATGTTTCTCTTCTTTTTTTCCATCAAAACCTAAATAACAAAAGCGTTGAAGCAGAAGCATTTAAAAACTGTGTTTCTCAGTCATTTAGATATTATATTATTGTCAACTTTTAGATATTATTGAACAGATATGCCACATTTTTAAGGAAAAATCAAATCCAAAAAAGTTTGCAAAAGAAATGAATGGTGGTATGATTCCATAATACAAAGAATATATAAGTAGTCCATATAAAATTATTTGGCTTGTGTCCAAAGAATTATAGCCACCAAAATTCGCACCACTTGGTGGCTCCTCTTTATTCCATTCCCCTCATCCTCGGTCTTCTATAAATAAATAAATAAATTTATTTGCTTATTTATTTATTGGATTACTGGGTCTGTAGTTTAATAAGATCAACTGTTGCAGTGTAACAAGGTCGTGGAAATGTGATTTCAATGTGGTTATCTTTTGACGAACCAACCTACAGATGCATGTAAATATACATTGAAGTTGCATTTGCTGGTTAGGCCTGCAGGAAGACTATAGTATTATTATCAACGTCACAGAATCATCTAGAACATTGTCATCATTCATCACCATTGCCAAATCAAAATTAAATTGACTAACCAAAGTAATATATGTTTAACCATTAATCATATTCCATTTGAACATTTGAATATAACAAATCTTTTTATCATTTTATTCGAGTATTTTCCTCCTAACGAATATATATCTGACAATACCATCTTCTCCTTCACGTCCATCTCGTGTCCTCTCTCTTTCTCCTCCAACCTCATAAACCAAACAAAAAAAACAAAAACAAAGAAGAGAGCAATGGCAGCTTATAGAAGCTTTCATCAGATATTCGAGAGCCAAAGACAAGACAAGACTCCAAAGTCGCTTCTTGATACTCTGATCTCCTCTTCCTCACCTTGGAACCCACTCCCAATCAAAGGCCTCCACGTCACCGACCACAACGAAACGCCACCGTTTACAGAGATATTCGGTGAGCTCCACTTCAGGGAATCATCTCATTCTTCTTTCGAGAAAGCCTCAGCCGAGAACAGCAGCTTGCAGCTGTGTACGGAAGGTCTAGGTTCAGAGAGCTATTACGGCTTGGAAGACGGGAAAGTCAACTGTAACGGTAGTGGAGAAGAAGATGATAATCATCATGAGACTGAAGTGATGAAGGGTAAAGATAACGGAAGCACCGACGAGGAGTGGGGACCATGCAGGAAGGAACGGAGAGAGTATCCTCCAGCGATGACAAGGATGAGTTTCAAGACGTATAGAGAAGAAGGGAGGCTTGTGTTGGAAGAAGTTAGGATTCCGAAGAGAGAGTTTCTTCTAGCCAGCCGTGAAGACGGTAGACTCAAGCTCAAGTTGGTTCAATCAGAGGACGAGGATGAAGATGAGGACGAGGACGAAGAAGAGAACAAAGATAAACCTGTCTGATTGGTAATCTGCTGAATATTTTTGCGGTTATGTGGAATTTAATCCGTTATTCCACAAGTTTAAAAATGTTAAAACCTTCTTTACGCTGTTTTGGAGTTAAATTAAATTTTTATCGCTTAATCTCGACCATTCTACAATATTACCAATGTCAACGAATACTATTTTTTTAAGAAGTAGATTTTGGTTTTCTATTAAAGATTTTGGAAAATCTTCTATACTTTATAAGCAAATACAGAGGAATCATGTTACATGACACAGAGAAATTAATTTATACAAATTTATTAACAGAATATGGAAATAACCTACAAATACTAATATATTACATTATAGCACTAAAAGAACATTTACTAGAATTTATAGTTAAATTTTTGGTATAATATTTGTACATTCAAAAGTGAATACATTTTTTAACGTTACTATTTCCGTGGTCAGCGCGCAACAACGCCTGGTCAAAAGGATTAACGTCGAAACAAAAACTATTTTTGGCTGTCAGATTTATGGATAACCAAATGTTAACGTGGGAACCGGAACAAACATTTTTATACAAGACTCAATGATCGTAAGACAGGCCAGAGATGGGCCTAAAGTTGTAAAACCCAACGTATTCCTAACGATATTCGAAGAACTTTTTATATTAAATAGGAAATATTTCATATATATGGGGTGGAGTTACACTGATATCTCTAAAGATCCCAATCTCAATCCTAAAAGGTTTCAGATTTTTGTTGTATGTGATATCTTTTGTAACAAGTAAGAAACTAATTTTTATGTATTTACTATATAATATACGCACAAGTCATCAATCGACCTTCAGAATAAACTTACGGAAAACAACATATATAAACCGGTCTTCTTTTTAATTGCATTGCCGCAAATGTCAATAAAATATATCTAAATCTCAAACCATCACGGCTCATGCATGCATGCATGTCAATGGCATGAGTCAAAAGAATCATGTATACATGAAAGGAAAGAAACAAAAAAAAACTTTAACAGAGCTATTACAACTAATAGCGTTCATGAGACTAGGTCATTGCTTGTGTAAACCACATTATACTCTCTTGAACAAACTTATAGTGGGGGAAATGGTCAAGACGTCCTATCTTATGAACCAAAAAAATATATATCTTGCGTGTATGCCTTATTGCTTTGTAATAGAACTGTAAATCTAGTCTTCGTGCCGCAATCTTGAAATCGCAACCATTTCTTAGACTTCTGTTGTCATTGTAAGATTTAGGGACAACCCCAATAACCATGATTCACTCTCTGTATATAGATCACTGAAGCATATATGCTAACTAGAGAGCTAGTTTTGGACTAAAGCTCACTAACATTATCTTTAAACGTCAAAATTTATATAAAGAATTTAAAGACACAAAAACCTTCTAATATGTGATTTGTGGATAAATTTATTTCCCTTTAGACATTCAACTATATAGGATTAGAGAGTCTATTCGACCTTGGGGCTCTCTCCAGCTCCTCTATATATGGAGGAGATAGGACTTTTTTGTGTCTTGGTTGATCGATATGTGATGCGGCACTTCGAACGAACCGGTTGGTGGTGCGGCTAAATCTATCAACGGGGTTGGCATAGTGGTACTGTAAGGGGGTTGACTCCTTTGTGTCCGGGTTCAAACTACCTTCACACGATGGAGGGTTATTTTGATCGATTAAATGATAAGTGTAGTTCTTTGCATGAATGGTTTTAACTTTCTTTAATGTACGACTGGGTATCATTCAAGTCACCTACTGGCTACTGCTCAAGTGTCCATTACCTGTTTTTTCTTGTCACCTACTGCTCACACAACGTGTTTAACATTCTTTATATAAAAAAAAAAAAATCGTTATTGCGAAACCCCATGCTCACGTAATTGTTATGGAAAGTATACTTTTCTTTTCCTTTTATTTGCTTACGGTACAAATAATATGTTTTAATTAGCACCAAGGACAAGAAAGTTCCACATCGTTGAGGTGAAATCAACGCTCGTCAATGGTGACAACTTCACCAAGATTTTCATTTGGATACGGTGTTTATATGGGTGATCTTGTCATTTCATTAAACTATGCGTTCACACATATATCTATATACACACGCCAGCACATACATCTGAAATCTATCGACGTGATTGGTATTTGGTAAATATATTCTTAACGTACATTATATCCTTTTTAACATATACTAGGTAGTTGGGCGGGGTGATATTGTATTGCGAAAATTTAATATAATTTTAACATATGTACTTTGTAAAATATAGTTTACGGATTTGTTATGTAAAAACATATTTTTATTCGTTATTAATAACTAAATTAAGATGATACGTATGTATTTTAATTTGAAAACAGTAGTAAATATCTTGGTATATATTAATAATCATATACATATATATAGGGGTTGTTGCAAAAGTAACTCACAACTCAAAGTCAAACACAAAACTAACCTCTCCTTCTTTGTTGGAAATGGTTAGCTATATTCAACCCTACTTGTTCACATTATTCACGAAAATGCCATTAATTTATGTTTTTTTTTTCCAAAATGGCTCTTTTACTCTCTCAACCTCATCACCTTCACAAATTTACTTGATTGCCATTGCCATCAATACACCAACCACAACAAACTACCAATTTGGAGCTCTTAATGCCCCCCTTAATGCACCTAGACGATTTACACTCTCTTTCTCAATTGTTATGAACTAAAACAACTTCTCTCACTTTGCCTCAATATTCATCCAAAACTCAAGCTTTTGATTCAAAACTTTTATGGTTGATAGAGCTATGAAGCATACTATTCAACGTGGGTTACTTTCGTTTGAGGTTCGGGTGGTTGAGAAGACTCGGTGCTAAGGAAGTCATCTCACTAGTTTAAGGTAAGAAATTGAATTTTTTCCAGAATAGAAGACTTACCCGTAAGTCTTCGGTCCAACGGACGACTTAACTAAAGTCGTCCGCTTTGTTCTTTAAAAAAAATCGTGAATAACGACTTACCGAAGTCGCCTGAATAAACGGGTTAATTTTGCATTTGACCGAATTGTGTCGATATTTGACTTTTTTCGACGACTTAATGGTAAGTCGTCCCAAGGAAAACAAAATTTCAAATTTTATTAAATCTGACGACTTAACCAGACGTCGTCCTTGGTTACTTTTGCAATTGGAAAATAAAACTTAAATATTTAACTTATCTCGACGACTTACGGGAAGTCGCCCGAAGACGACTTAGTTGAAAGTCTTCCAAGATAAGCAAAGTCGCCCAGATGGTAAGTCGTCCCAAGTCATCTGGTCAAACCTTGGTTATCTTGGACGACTTTCTCCTAAGTCATCTGCCAGACGACTTTCTCGTCTGGGTAAAGTTAACTAACCGTAAGACCTACAATTAAGTCGCCTAGCTTCAATTAAATATTGTAATTTTGTTTACCCAGACGACTTACCCGTAAGTCGCCCAGAAAAGTCAAATATCCGACACAATTAGTTCAAATGCAAACCTAACCCGCTTATCCTAGACGACTTCGACGACTTCTGTTTAGGCGACTTACGACTTAATGGTAAGTCGTCCTAATTAAAATTCAATTGCAAAATGACCTGTTTGGACGACTTCTCGTTTAGTTGTCTGACAACTTATGTTTAGTCGCTAGACGACTTCATCGTTAGTCGCCTAAGACTTACTTTTAGTCGTCTAGGCGACTTCTGTTTAGTCGCCTGGCGACTTACCGCTTAGTCGTCGCCTTAATGTTTAGTCGTCTAGTCGTCACTTCATCGCTTAGTCGCCTTCTATGTTTACTAATGTGTTTTATTTTGAATTTTGCAGATGATCGCCGGTTACATGCAGTGTATGGGAATGGTTGTTAAAAGATTGCTGTTGGGATTTTGTGGTTGATAATGCAAAAGGAGCGAGAATGTTTTTGAGTGAAGGTTCGACGATGCGGAACTTCTTGCAATGGCTCTAGAAGATTTTAACCCTGAGTACAGAATCGTGGAGATAACCTACTCATTACCAGCAGAAATGATGATGGCTCGGACACCCTTCCTATTCATGTTACAAGTGATAGACAAGTTAGAAACTTGCTCGAGATAACCAAAACGATAGTGTACGGCTTTGTGTATCAAGCCGTAGCAAGGTGCAAATGGTTTCAGATGATGAAGCTGATGAATGTTTTGAAGAGGATGATGATAATTTGGTTGAAGATGAAAATCATGATGGGGAGGAGGATGATGGGGAGGATGATGGGCAGGATGACGATGGGGAGGAGGATGATGGGGAGGAGGATGGTGATATCTCTATTAAAACTGAAGCGGACAAGAATGGTGAGGATTACAGTGTTTATGGAAAGGTTGAAGATGAGGATGAAGAAGATGATATATGTTTTGAAGAATTAAAACAGGAAGGTGGAAGATCGAATGGTAACAATATCTATGTCAACCAGAGTTTTGGTAGCAAGGATGCACCGCTTTCAGAACTGAGGTTGACAGCAGTGAGGCTTAAGTTCACCTTCGAATATACAAGTCAACGAAAACTCTCCTTGTGACAACATGTCCGGTTAGTGGTTGTGAATGGAAGGTCGAGCAAGTGTGAAACATGGGACGAAACGTTTTGGGTAACAAAGTATGTGGAAAACATACATGTTCAGTGGGAGATCGAATCGCCAGCGGAGACACTGTACTCTAAGTATGTTGGTAGGCTTTTCATTGATCGTGTTGGAATCATTGATGGGTTGAATCCGCAGCATATCACTATTGCAATGAAGAAGATGTTTAGCATGACTCTTGATTACACCACTTCATACAGAGCACTTTTATATGCACAAACATTGGTGAGAGGAACAGCAGAAGATGGGTATTCGCGTCTGCCATCATATCTCGAGCAAATCTCCTTAGCAAATCCGATTCTATCACAGCTATAGAACTTGATTCTATGAATAGATTTAAGTATCTATTTCTCTTTGGAGCTTCTATCAAAGGTTTTAGATATCGAGAAGGGTCATTGTGGTGGATGGGACTCACCTAAGTGGGAAGTATGGAGGTGTTATGCTAGTTGCAACCGCACAAGATGGGAATTTTCAGATATTTCCATTGGCTTTGGGATCGTAGATGCTGAAGATGCACCTTCTTGGGAATGGTTTTCACAAAATTGGCTATTTGTGTATCGATGACCAGCCTCTAGTGATAGTCTCCGACCGCACTTGGCCATTAAAATGCGTGACAAGGTGTTTCCTTGGGCAACCCGAGGAATATGTTATTATCACCTTCAAGAAAACATTGTCAAAAATTTAAAGGGAAACATCTCTTGTACTTGGTGAAAGGTGCTGCTTATGCTCATACGGTTTCAGATTTTGACCGGTACATGGATGAGATACGGAGTGCAAATCCGACCTTGCAACATATTTGGAGGATGCCGACGCCAGCCTATGGTCAAGGGTTCATTGCCAGGGGACAGGTACAACATAAAACAAGCAACATCGCTGAATCTATTAATTCCGAGCGAAGCTAGAGGATTTCGATTCAGTTCCTGTTGGAGTTCATAAGGGAGAAGCTAGGAAAGTGGTTTTGGAAAAGGAGAGAAGATGCTTTGAGTCTCACTACTCAACATAGTCGGGGTGTTGAACACTTGCTTGCTGTTCGATCGGAGATAGCAGATCGATGACGGTACAACCAATTGGCGGATGGCAATTCTTTGTGAAAGGTGGCGAATGGACTGTGTGGTTGATTTGGAACATGGGAAATGTGATTGTGGTGTCTATGCAGTGGAGAAAATACCTTGCTCTCATGCTATAGCTGCTGGAGAATCTGTCGGTTTGCATATCAACACACTTGTATCTCCGGTACTCAAAGGATTTTCTGTTTGCAGGATACTCGAGAATATATATCCTTGTAATGGACAACAAGTTGAGGAACGCACATGCCTTCCTCCGAAGTAAAGCGTGGTCGGGAAGACAGAAGAAATCAAGATGGCAATCCTGGTTGGAGCTATCCAGATGAGAGGACGTAAACCAGGAAGCAACACGAGCTTATAGATGCTCGGTGCAAGGAACCTGGCCATACGAAACCACAATGTAAGAAAGACGAGGTTTAGTCTTCCGACGACCTTCATTTAAGTCGCCCGAAGGTCGCCCATTTAGTCGTCCAGAGTTTTTATTCAAGAAGACCTTCAAGTTAGTCGTCCGTGTTTAGTCTTCTAGACGACCTTCATTTAAGTCGTCCAAGGTCGTCCATTTAGTCGCTCTAGAGTTGTTTTATTCAAGAAGACCTTCAAGTTAGTCGTCCAGTGTTTAGTCTTCTAGACGACCTTCATTTAAGTCGTCCAAGGTCGCCCATTTAGTCGCCTAGAGTTGTTTTATTCAAGAAGACCTTCAAGTTAGTCGTCCAGTGTTTAGTCTTCTAGACGACCTTCATTTAAGTCGTCCAAGGTCGTCCGTAAGGTCTTCATGGTCTTCATGTAATGAACTTATGTGTCAAAAATCTATTATTAGTGTTTTATATTAGTTGAGTTGAGATGGTTGTAGATTAAACAGACGAGTATGAAACAAATGATAACAAAAGGAACTGCACATAAGATTACAAAAGTTTACAAATACAAAAGGTTACTGCACAAAATATCAAGTTTATATACAAAAGGTTACAAATACATTGGCTACAGCCTGATCTATCTGTCATCACCATATGCACCATAGTTTTCATCGCCATCCCTGTTTTCCCACAGATGCACGCGGCAACTCTTCAAATATATCCACCGCCATCTTATCCCTAATAGCCTTCCCTTGTTCTTAGCAAACTCTTTTTACTAAATGGCATCCCAAGAGCATGACATTCAATGTACTTTAAAGCGCATACACCACAATCACCAGCTCTGGCCTGAGGTAAATCCTCTAGTCTCTCATAAGTGAATGGCCAGGCTGTATTCGCACGCATCACGCCATTGGGAGCACACTCAACAAGCATATAAGGGATCATGTGGAGAAAAGGCTCCATCACCTCATCGAAGTTTTTCGGGAGATACATGTACAGCTGTCAAAGACGACAATGTGCCTCTTAGGGATTTGGATCCACATAGCAATCCAATGACTGTCGTTGTAGTTCAGCATATGACATCTGTGATATCAAGGCCCCAAATCTTTGATCTGCAAAATGATGGTATAGTGCCATTATAATAATTCAACGCCCACCAGGTAGTCTTCTTCCTAAACCATTCCTATCGGGCTCGAATCCTTAAAATCCTTGTAGTTAAAACTCCAATGATGAGCAAAGAGATGATCAAGGAAGCATAACTTGTCGCCCTGAAATGATGTGGGTTATCCGTGTACCTCTTCCTCAAGACATTCATCCAAGCATCAATATGCTGCATATAAGATATCGACGACTTAGCTAGTAACTGTAAGTTAGTGATGAAAGTCATCTACGAATCAGACGACTTAAGGGTAAGTCGTGCATCATCTACTAACGACGACTTAAAGGTAAGTCGTCGACGATCATCTACTAACGATCGACTTATCGACGACTTATTGGTAAGTCATCGGTAAGTTGTCTACGACGACTGTCCGACGACTTACAAGTAATTGAACTAAGTCATAGCAGAAGACTTACAGTCCGTCAGCCATTCTAAGTCTCTCCGAGGGTCCGATACCACCAAGTCGCACAATTGCGGGTTTTTTTCGTATGGTGTTCTATATTGACTGCAAACACAAAATGTTTAAAAGCGATCAGTTTTGTAGACTAAAGCAAGCTATTATGGGAAAAGCAAACACTTACGGACACTCTTGCAACCAAGTAGCGAGCTCTTTCAATTTATCCTTGTTATTTGGTGCAAAAGGATGATAGCTCGATATCGCTGCATGATGGCCCCGCCGTCGTTGCCCGATAAGGAGATTGCTGTGAAGCAGCAAGTTTCCTTCTTCGATCACTCTTTGCACGCAAGGATCATAGCAGCGCCCCTGCTTTCTTCAGGTCTAGCTTTCTCCTTCGCAAGGAACTACCATCAGATGCACATCAGTCCCTTTCTCCTCCGCAAGGAACTACCATCTGTAGGCACACCAGTCCCTTGCTCCACGGGCAAGGAACTAGCAACTGTAGGCACAGCAGGCCCTTTCTCCTCCGCAAGGTACTAGCAACTGCAGGCACAGCAGGCCCTTTCTCCTCCGCAAGGTACGAGCATCCAGTAGGCACATCAGTCCTTTCTCCTTAGGAACTACCATCTCAGATGCACACCAGTCCCTTTCTCCTCCGCAAGGAACTACCATCTGGAAGACTTTCACTGCAATGTACAAAATTATAAGTGTTCTACTACTTAATTATAAGTCGCCTAGAAAGTAATCCAGCCGACTTAATAGACGACTTACAAGTAAGTCGCTTGAAACTTTCCGCACGACTTATTTATAAGTCGTCTATTAAGTCGCCCAGCTGGATTACTTTCTGACGACTTAAATATAAGGTGATCAACTTTGTTTACTAACCCCGGTGCCTTTGTCCCTGTTGGTGTCCTTTCCGCTTCCGCTTTGTGGTGAGACCAACCTTCTTCTCCAATGCTTCCACCCTTTCGAGATCCTGATCTCTCAATGCACGCCCCAAACCCTTCCTCATGGAATCAAGGATGACCTTGAACATGGCTTCAATTTCCTCTGGTCAACCCATCAAGTAGTCACTTTTGAACGAGCCTCTGCAGGTTCCTCTTCACTCGCCTCTGCAGGTTCCTCATCACTCGCCTCTGCAGGTTCCTCTTCACTCGCCTGTTTAGGTGCCTCTTCAATAGCCTCTATTCTAGCTTTCTTCAGAGGTCTTGGTCTCTCATCCTTCACGGTATCTTTCTTCCTCGCTGGCTGTCTCTTGACTTGAGTACCAGTGACTTGCCAGCAATTCTTGGTCCACTTCCACGTTTTCTTCACAAACATGACTTTAATAATGTTGTCCACGGCGACATCCTCAACATCAGACTCCCATTTTGGAATCATTTCTTTAACGCTGGCCTTCTGAACAAAGTTGATCACCCTAGTCTGCAGTAAATAGAAGATAAGATGTAAAAATAAGTCGTCGAACGTTATAAGTCGCCTATTAAGTCGCCCATGGATTACTTTCTAGACGACTTATAATTAAGTCTGGAACGCTATAAGTCGCCTATTAAGTCGCCCAGCTGGATTACGCTGGTTTGAAGTAGATACCTGTCTCGAGGATAGCCTCTTTAAAGGCTCTCGCCCTTGCCACCCTTGAAAAGATCGTGGAGACGGATTGTTTGGGAGAGGGTGACCATAAGTAGCACCCAATTCCGCAGAGCTGTGTACACCAGACCTGAGAGCTGCCGCAAACCCATTAATTGTGTAACAACCTGAAATATCTCTGCCCTTCACAGAGTCCATCAACACCTTAAACGACTCTCCCCATGGATAATTCTCGAACCGCTCTAGGTCCATCACTAGCCTAGCCAGACTAACCCGTGTAGGGTTGAAAACTTTCTCCTTCAATGTATCCAGTGAAGATGGCAAGGTACGCGAGCCGCCATGATCATCCGAGACCACCCCGCGATCTCTCAAGTGTTTCTATTATCTCCTCGAGTAGTTGGCCCAGCCGACATGAACTCCCAACAACCCCGAAAGAAGTCATCTCATTAGTAACAACACATTGAGGTCTCTCAAGGTCGTCAATGTACTCGCAGTTTAGCCTAGTGAGGTTTTCAAACTCTAACAAATAAAATCTCAGTTCGCACCAACGAGACACCAAAGCTCATACTTCTTCTTTATGTCCAGCTGGAAACCGAGCATGAAGTGAACCAGCCTTGAAGCCCATTCAAATTGCAGCTCTCCAAACTTGATGAAAACTCCCAACTTCGACTCTTCAGCTCTTCAGATTCGTCATCATGAAGAGCCTCACGTAGAGTAATGCAACTTCGAGGCTGGATGAATCGAAATGCTATTTTTGGTTCGGGCTCTTCACCTAGTGTATGTATCCTACGCTGAAAATCCATTTTTTCTGCAAAACAATCAAAGACAACCAATGTCAAACAGACAAACAGACGTCCGTAGAACTTCGACTCAAAGCATAATCTGGCAGATCTGAAATAATAAGTCGTCCGTAAAGTCGCCCGATGGATTACTTTCCGGACGACTTAATTAGAAGTCGCCCAGACCCTAAATTATAAGTCGCCCAGACACCTAAATTATAAGTCGCCCTGCACCATTTTATAGCAGACTGAATGAAACAAGAAGAGATATAACTTAACGGCGCGGAGTTCAACGAGACGGCTGAGAATGCTGCTAGGGTTTCCTCTCGAACTTAAAAAAGGAAGCGTGTTGAGAACGACGGTGATAACGCCGGATTAGATAGAATCGACGGTGAGAACGATGGATTGAGAGACTCGACGGAAATCGCCTTCAACTCGCCAGAGAAACGACGGTTGGTTTTTTTCTGAATTCGCCAAAACTGAGTAAAAAAATATACATTATATATAACCGTAAATAATCCGGTTAGGTTAAAAGGACATTGTAAATTTCGAGGTTCGGTACGGTTTGGACGACTTAAATGTAAGTCGTCTACATTAAAAACTAGACACTTTAAAAACATAACCCCTAAACATAACTCCTAAACTTAATTAACTAACTAGACACTTTAAAAATCAAATTAAACTTAAAAGTGTTAACTATACACAGAAATAAAGACATATAAGTAAAAATATATATTTTAGAAAAATCCAAGCTTTCCAAAATCTAACCCTAAGAATACATACAATACTACAACATATGTTTTCAAACCCTCAAAACCAAAGAATATCATGATTAACTACTTTCACTCATCTATGTTGAAAACTATTCATTTTTATTATATGTTAATTTACATCATTTAAAACTGTTAATAATTACATGATTTTTATTTTCACTTGTCCAAACATTTTTTTAATTTATAAATTATTTTAAGCTCGACGACTTAGTTTTAAGTCGTCGTAAGTCCGCGACCTTTTGTTAAGTCGAGTCCAAACGACCTTTAAGTCTTCAAGTTACATGATTTTTATTTTTCACTTGTCCAAACATTTTTAATTTATAAATTAATTTTAAGTAGTAACTGACGACTTATTTTAAGTCGTCAAGTCCGACGACCTTTTGTTAAGTCGTAAGTCCGACGACCTTCGTTAAGTCTTCAAGTTACATGATTTTATTTTATTTTTCACTTGTCCAAACATTTTTTTAATTTATAAATTATTTTAAGCTCAATGCGATTTAGTTTTAATCGTAAGTCGACGACCTTTTGTTAAGTCAAGTCCAAACGACCTTCTAAGTCTTCAAGTTACATGATTTTTATTTTTCACTTGTCCAAACATTTTTTTTAATTTATAAATTAATTTTAAGCATGAACCGCGACTTATTTTAAGTCGAGTCCGACGACCCGTTAAGTCCGACGACCTTCTCTTCAAGTTACATGATTTTTATTTTATTTTTCACTTGTCCAAACATTTTTTTTAATTTATAAATTATTTTAAGCTCAATGAGACGACTTAGTTTTAAGTCGTAAGTCCGACGACCTTTTGTTAAGTCCAAACGACCTTCGTTAAGTCTTCAAGTTACATGATTTTTATTTTTCACTTGTCCAAACATTTTTTTAATTTATAAATTAATTTTAAGAACTGACGACTTATTTTAAGTCGTAAGTCGACGACCTTTTGTTAAGTCGTCGAAGTCACGACCTTCGTTAAGTCTTCAAGTTACATGATTTTTATTTTATTTTTCACTTGTCCAAACATTTTTTTTAATTTATAAATTATTTTAAGTCGAAACAGACGACTTAGTATAAAGTCGCTCTCCGACGACCTTCGTTAAGTCGTCCGAAGTCCGACGACCTGTTAAATCGTCAGAACTCCATTCAGACCTTCGTTAAGTCTTCAAGTTAGTAGTTAGACATAGGAATAACATTATTAAAATTATTTTTAAAACCAGAAATTCATTGTTCAAATTTAAAAAAAAATTACAAATAACATAATTAAAATTATTTTTTTGAGAAGGCCGCCGAGACCAAAACCAGCCCTCGCCAAGCTTCTCCCAATCAACGAAAGGGACGTTGATAGCCTTCACCTCCTCTTCGCACGCCCGAGTTCGGCTTTGAGTCTGGTTTTCTCCGCCGGATGTCAAACCGTCCCCTTGTGGAGCATCTCCTCGAGCAAAGCGATCTGATCGAGAGAGTTGCGCTCGACTTCGCAGAGTTCTTTTGGCCGTCGCGGTTTGCTCATCCCTAACCAAGCGGAGGATCGCCCGTACCGTCCGTTGCAGCAGCCTCTCCTTGGCGTAACCCTCTTCCGGTTTTGCCGTAGTCTTCCTCCATCGGACGCTTCCTCTTGAGGTCGATCGATCCAGACATTTTAAACCTAGCAGCATAAATCACATCAGAACAAGTATGGCGAATGATGATAACTAAAGTCGATAATAGGTCGAGATTTCTTACTTTCGAGTTTGAGAGGAATTTCTTCTTCTTCTTCTTCAGCCTTTAGTCTTCCTTACTGTATTGAGGCGAGGGTTGATGGTTATTTATAGATAGTATCGCAACCGCCCCAAGAAGTTGTCGAGAATGATTGCGACCTTACGCGTGAGATCAGTTTCCAACGAAGGCAACTCTTCGCGGTGTGGTGCAATTAAATGTGATTGGTTAAGAAAGAGGTGCTAACATTGGTAACTGTTTTAAGTCGTCCATGTTTAGACTTCCGACGACCTTCATTTAAGTCGCCGAAGGTCGCCCATTTAGTCGTCGAGTTTTTCTTTAAGAAGACTCAAAACTATAAGTCGTCAGAAGTCCGACGACCTTCAAGTTAAGTCGTCAGAAGTCCGACGACCTTCGTTAAGTCGTCGTAAGTCCGATAGTATGGTATGAAAAGGACAAGCATGAAAAGGCAAGTTACGTTTCCTTATACAAAAGCATAATTGTTTGGTAGGAGGATAGGTTACAAAAATACTACCTCCTATCCTGACCATTACGTTTCCTTATACAAAATACTACATTCTATCCCGAGTCAAGTACATCATCATCAAAGGTGGAAAATGTCTTCGTTCTCTAGAATGGAAATTAGAAGCTCCTTAGATATCTCCACCGCCATCTTCTCCCTGATCGCCTTTGAGTTCTTATGACACAACAAATCTGGACGAAACTGAAACCCAAGAGCATGACATTCAATGTACTTGAGAGTGAACAAACCACAATCACCACCTCGCACGAGGTACTCCAACGGTTGGACTCTCATATGTGTATGGCTCCGAGACAACTTGAAACGTTCTTCATCCGAGGCAGCGTACTTAACAAGCAGGTAAGGGATCATGTTGACAAAAGGCTCCACTAACACTTCGAGTTCTCGATCTCGATATGTCCGACAATGCTGTCCCACACGACTATGTGCCTCTTTGGGATCGATATCCACATAGCAACCCAATGGTTGTTTTGTAGTTGAGTGGCGATAAATATCATCCACATCAGTCCCCAAACCTTCCCAGATTTGCACCATGATGGTAAGTTGCCTCCATAATAATCCAACGCCCACCGGAAGCTTTCTTCCTAAACCATTGACATTGGGCTTGCCTGCCTTAAATTCGGTACTTGCGTCAATGCTGAGCAAAAGTATGGTCAAGAAAGCACATTCTCGCTCCTGAAATGCGATGGATTTTTGGTACCGTTGCCTCAAAATAAATAAAAGCATCCATATGCTGCATATAAAACAAGACAAGTCAGTGATAGAAGACATTACGGACGAGTTAAAGATAAGTCGTCTGTTAGGTAGATGACCTATGGACGACTTATCATTAAGTCGTCTGTTAGGTCATCTAAACAGATGACTTATAGGACGACTTATAATTAAGTCGTCTGTTAGGTCATCTAAACAGATGACTTAAAGACGACTAAAACATAAGTCGCCTGTTAGTCGTCAGATAGATGACTCCAACAGACGACTTATAATTAAGTCGTCTGTTAAGTTGTCCATTAGCTCTCTAAAGTAAATAGCAGAAAACTTACTCGTCGTCCAGCCATGCTAAGGAGGTTGGTGTGGAATAGAACCGACTTGGACATAGACGTGGTTTCTTATCCAAACGTGTTTTGAAATAACTGCACACACATAATGTAGATAAGCGCAATCATTTTATAGCACAAAGCAAGCTATTATGGGACATTTTCTCACTTACGGATCAAGTTTCAACCAGGCTGTGAGCACCTCCGACATCTTCTTGTTAGCGAAGGCAAAAGGATCATATCCTTGTCCAACCTTTTGTTTGAATGATATGTTTGATGCTGTTTCCTTAAAAGGAGTTTGCTGTGAAGGAGCAAGTTTCTCTCTCGGTCAATCTTTTCATGGACCTGCAATCATTTTATCCTTCTTTGTCTGCCTTCGAGATTCTGCCTTATGTCCAAGCGGTGGGTACTCGCTTGTCCAATACAAGAACGCTAAGTTCACTCGCTGCTGGAGAATCATGCAGCTGTGGAATCGATACTTCGTGGAGCTTTAGCCGGAGCCTCAAGACGGGTTGACTCGCTCGCTCCATTCACACTTTCACTCTGAAATTTGGATGTACAAGACGGGTTTAAAAATCATTGACCAAATCCATACATACAAATCAAACAAATCAAACAAATCAAACAAAATCCATACATACATAAAAAATAAACAAATCAACAAAGGTTCAACCAAGCACACACAACAAACAAAGCACATCAGTTCTTATTCATATCACTTTGCCTAGTGACTCTCTGCTCTGTGATTTTGGAAGAGGTTATGGTACTAACCCTTGTTCGCAAAGGTGGTTTCGTGAGCCGAAGTTCGGTTTTGGTGATTCCAACCATCTTCTCTACAGCTTCCAACCTATCACTCAGCAACTTAATCTCCTTAAGGCACATCCCGAACAGCTTTTTCAGTCTCATCTTTAGGTGCCTCTACAGAGCCTCCTTGCAAGCCTCCTTGAGACCCTTTACAAGCTTTTTCCGAGGCCTTCCACTATCTTCCTTCAAACCACTCAAAGTCTCCGCTGCAATCACTTCATTCATCTGATTGACTTCCCAGCAATCCATGGTCCACTTCCATTTAGATTCGAATTAAACATAACTTTGATTATGTTATCCGGCCGAGTCCTCGTGATCAAACTCCCAACGTGGAAACATTTCACCAAAGTCCTTCTCAATAAAGTTGATCACCTTAGTCTGCAAAATGCATAAACTTCAGTCCCTACTACTTCACGGCGACTTTAATTTAAGTCGGCTGGAAAGTCGTCGAAAATGCTTCACAGACGACTTAAATTTAAGTCGTCTCAAAAGTCGTCTAAAAGACTTCACGGCGACTTTTCCGGACGACTTAAATTTTAGTTGTCTGTGATTTTCTGACGACTTTCCAACCGACTTAAATTAAAGTCGTCAGAAGCATTTTCTGATAACCGACTTAAATTAAAGTAAGCATTTTCTGACGACTTTCCAGCCGACTTAAATTTAAGTCGTCTCAAGTTTTAGGGACTGAAGTTTATATACCTGCCTCAAGATGGCCTCTTTAAAACATCGGCCCTTTGCCACCCTTGTAAGCCAGCAACGGTGGAGTCGGCCTGTTTGGTTGGGGATTCCCAAAATTTGCACCTAAATCTGGCAGAAGTTGTACACCCACACCAAGAACTTGAATAAAGCCATCAACAGTGTATGAATTTGCTTCCAAATTTGCTGCCTTCACGAAGCTATCAGCACCTCAACGCCACTCTCCCCAAGGATAATTCTCAAATTTTTCTAAATCCATCACTAGCTTTGCAAGACTAGACGATAGGGTTGAGAACTTTCTCCCTTCAATGAATCCGGCTAAGATAGCAAGGTATCCGAGCCGTATCGATCTTCCCACACCACTCTTGGCATCTCTTAAATGCTCCTATTATCTGATCAACATTTGGCCCAGCCTCGATATGAACACCCATCTTGTCCCGAGCAGCCATCTCCTTCAGAACCTCACACCTTGGATTTTCGAGGTCCTTCATGTCCGCAGTTCAGACCAGTGAGGTGTTCAAACTCTATCGTGAAAACCTCATCGGTTCTACACCAACGAGACCAGAGCTCATATTTCTTCTTGATCTTAAGCTGGAAACCGAGTATATAATGCACCAGCCTTGAAGCCCAATTAAAATTCAGCTCCTTGAACTTGATGAACACTCCCAACTTCGACTCCTTCTCCTCGATTCGGCTCTTAGACCTTCACTTAGAGCAGAAACAACTTCGAAGTTATCAAGATGATACGAAATGCTCTTCATAGTGGGTTCTTTCCCAAACGTATATATCCTCCGCGGGAGTTCGTAAATCCATTTTTCCTTGCAAAACAATCAAATACAATCAAATACAAGCATCAGAACAAGCAAACTATTCTAAATACAAATACTGCATGTAAAATATAGTGAGAAGATTGCTCAGACGACTTCCAAGACGACTTCCAAGAAGTCTTAAGTCGTCACGACTTCCGAAGTCTTCTAAGGACTCTTATTACAAGATGGATGGATGAATGACTTACGGTAGAGAAGATAACGACACCGTTACAGATCTGCAAATATCGAAAAGAAGAAGGAAAGAATCGAGAAGATGGATTTTTTTTCTAAGGAGAGAAACGCGCTGGTTTCCAAAATTTGTGAAAAGGGAAAAAATGTATTTATATGTCCGTAAATTATTCGGTTAGCTTAAATTACTTTGTTAAATTATAGGTTCATGCGGTTTGGACGACTTAAATGTAAGTCGCCTACATTAATTATTCAACCGACTTATAGTTAAGTCGTCTTTTCCTAAACATAACCCCTAAACTTAATTAACTAACTAGACACTTTAAAAAATCAAATTAAACTTAAAAGTGTTAACTATACACGAAATAAAGACATATAAGTAAAAATATATATTTTAGAAAAATCCAAGCTTTCCAAAATCTAACCCTAAGAATACATACAATACTACAACATATGTTTTCAAACCCTCAAAACCAAAGAATATCATGATTAACTACTTTCACTCATCTATGTTGAAAACTATTCATTTTATTATATGTTAATTTACATCATTTAAAACTTAATAATTACATGATTTTTATTTTTCACTTGTCCAAACATTTTTTTTTAATTTATAAATTATTTTAAGCTCAACAGAGCCGACGACTTAGTTTTAAGTCGTCTGACGACTTATTTAAAGTCGCCTCATGACGACTTTACGTGGGGTGAAGCGAACAAATATTCGGTTTTTGTTTGTTCACAAGGGTTAGTTGTAATTTCAATACCCTTTTAGGTTACTTTTCTATTGATTCAAGTTTGGGTTTCTTATCAGATTTGAAATCATGTTTTGAGTCACAATTGGCAATTTTCTCCATATATATATATATATTGTAATAATTTCAAAATAGCATGCGGACTATACCTTTCATTTGTATGGCAAATATTTGGATCTGATTAACATGATCTGGGCCAGGAAGGTTTACATTTGGATACGGTGTTTATATGGGTGATCTTGTCATTTCAATAAAATATGCGTTCACACCTATATGTATATACACACGCCAGCACATATATCTAAAATCTATCGACGTGATTGGTAATTGGTAAAGATATTCTTAACCTACATTGTATTTTTTTAACATATATAAATTGAATCAATTGGATTATGATATTTTGTAAATTTAAAAAAAATATACTAAACAGTAAACACTGATTACTTTGGAATATTAGTCGGATTTTAGGATCATCCACATCAATAGATTTGTCACTTAGTCTTTTTTTTGAACTACCATTTGTCACAGTCTATCATCTAAACATTTTCAAAAATTTATCAAATCATCTGAAATTGTAACTACACTTATCATTTAATTAATCGTTCATTCTTTTCAGAAGATTAGATTAATTTAATAAATTAATAGTACTATTTTGAGAAAGTCAATATCTTTCTACCATTAATGATTTTTTTAGTCCACAACCTCATAATGATCGAATAACTAAGCACACCTGCAATGGTGTTACCCATTGGAGTCCCTAGAATTTGATTTTTTAATTATTATTTTTAAACTTTTTCAGATTTAAATTAAAAAATATATATCAACCAATCGCGGATCGTCACGTCTCGTGGGGACCTGCAAATAGTGTAAGTATTCACTAAGAAGAAATCCTTATTTAGTGATTTTCGGGATTGAATCCTTAGTTTTTAGTGGGGGTCCATTGATTATTTAATTTTTTTTAAAGGACTTTTCCTTAAGGATTTTCATTGCGGGTGCTCTAAAAAACTGATAGACATAGTGTCTTATTGGTTAAAACTTTTAGAATCAAATTGTGGAGTAAAGATTACAGTTACTCTAGTTCGCATTATTCTTTGTCAATCAAGTGAAAAACAAGAAAACAGAATGTTTACCCTCATTCTTGCTGTGAATAGTTATGTTTTTTTTGTGTGTAATAGTTATGTTTGTTTTGTCCTTTTTTTGTTCCGCACTAATATTCTTACGTCATTATGTTGCAGAGGAATTGAGATTAATACATAAAGATTATAGTTTTTCCTCTTTTCTCTATTCCTTTAACTTTTTATTTTTTATTCCTCTCAGTTACTTATGTTGATGACAAAAAATAATTCATCTCAGTTACTCTAATGTTCCTTTACTTTTTATACTCTAATATTTTATTAATCACACCCCCGTTGATTTTCATTAAGAAAACTGATAAACTATTGGCATCTCTTAAGATTATATTTAACTAGCTTGCAAACTATATTTATCATGAACATATACAAGTATACAAAAATGCTAACTAATAACTTGTTTAAGTTGAGTTTGACATTTCTGATACACCTCATTTGATAGAAGCCACTCATTCCTTAGGAAATAGTCTCTGGGGTGGACCTATTTTGTAGTTTCCGTATTGGTTTACCTATCTTTGTTTTAAATTAGAGATTAAACCCCTATATCCTAATGACGGGTTAGATAACGCATAGACTATTTTTTATGTTCAAAATTAAATGTATATTAGTGATGCAACTGATCTTTGATATTCATTACGAACCTCATTGCAAAGAAAACTGTCCCCTATAGAATTAAGATTGGAAAATTAACCCTAGAAAAGTATGATTAATCTGAGTTTGCTTCAAATAAAATATTATATTCTTAAAATGGCAAGCGGAATTGAAAACAGAAAAAAACAAAGAAAAAAAGAGACTGAAATTTGACGCTAAGATGAGGGATTGACTCGTTCAATTAGCGTACGTGGCTCGTAAAAAAAAAAGCTTACTCAACAGTAACACACATCACAGCGAAAGTAATCATTAATCAAACACACACACATGTACAAGAACATCCTTGCCTTTTCCAATATTAGTACAAAAAGGTAAAATAAAGAAAATAAAATAATCTCAGTGTTCGAAAAAAAAAATAATAAAAAAATAATCTAAAAACGCGTAGACCTTTTCTCATTTCACTCGGACAAACCAATCTCTACTTCAACAACTTATTTAATGCCAACAAGTCCATGACCTTCTAAGTTTAAAAAGCAAATTGATTTGTCATAACACATATACAACGAAGGCTTAGAAGAGCTTTCTTTTTGCAGCAAATCTATTTAGCACATACAAAAAATGGCGGAGGAGCTTACCATTGGGTTTCGCTTCTATCCCACGGAAGACGAACTGGTAGCTTTCTACCTACGAAACCAGCTCGAAGGAAGGAGTGATGACTCAATGCACCGTGTCATACCAGTTCTAGACGTCTTTGAGGTCGAGCCAAGTCATCTTCCAAGTACGTTGCCACGTACCCTCACTCAAAATGTACCTTCAACCTAGCTCCACTGTGGCGTAAAAATTATCATCATATTACTTGTTGAGTCATAGAGGCATAATAGACGTTAGGTTATACAGTACGTAGACTTTTTTCCACTTTACTGTTGTAGTATAGCTGTCATGCATGCTGTCATATCTGGATTTCGGATCAGGCTACTAGGTTTTGTTGTTTCAGGAAAACAGTTACTATAGTAAAACCAATTGGAGACTGGTTTATCTTGGCGTAGTTTCGATTTCATTAATAATTAGATATATCTTTATTTTTCAAAGAAACCTAGTTTTGGTTTGTTTCTTTTTGTGTTACTTTCGGATATAAAACTGAATTAAAGACAATTGTGATGATATTAGGACTCACTATATAAAACAAAAGATCACTAAGCCTGTAGTGATATTAAGACTGAGTTTGATTTTTAGATTTGGAAGTTTACGCTTTAAATCAGACCCATTTGGCTTATTTTTATTAAAAATATATCATATGGAAAATGAATAATAAGAACTAGATGTGGCATTGTTACTGTGTGTGGTCTGTGTAACTTACACGTCCTCTCTCTTTGTGTTTAAAAAAAAACTTTTGGGCAGATGTTGCGGGAGAGAGATGTCGAGGAGATGCAGAGCAATGGTTCTTCTTTGTGCCAAGACAAGAACGGGAAGCAAGAGGAGGCAGACCAAGTAGAACCACTGGTTCAGGGTACTGGAAAGCGACTGGATCACCTGGTCATGTCATTTCCAAAGATAACCGAATGATTGGAGTCAAGAAAACTATGGTTTTCTACACTGGAAAAGCACCAACAGGAAGGAAAACAAAATGGAAGATGAATGAGTACAAAGCCGTTGACGAAACAGTCAACTTCTCCACAATCCCTAAGGTTGCATGTATAAAGTTTTTATAACGGTTGTTAAATTAAAAAAAAAACTCATAAATGTGTGTGTGTTTTATAAATGTAGTTGAGGGATGAATTCAGTTTATGTCGGGTCTACATAACATCAGGAAGCTCAAGAGCATTTGATAGACGCCCTGTGGGAAGTTTTCAGACAGAGAGAATGCTTACCAGTGATGTTGGAGTTGCTGAGACATCATTTCGTGTGGGAAGCTCACCAGAAACTTACATGTCAGGAGGAGAACATGTTGATCTCTCTGTGAACACAGAGATGGTTGATGGTTTAACTGAGCCAATGTGGGAATGGGATCAGCTGAACTGGTCTTGAAGCTAGCGAGATCGGCAAGAAGCAAAATAAAGTTTACGACGTTATTACATTATTGTTTTCTATATTACCATGGAAGTCGCGGATCTTACCCCCTTATCTCCCATAGATCTAAAGATTTTGAAACCACGTTATTAAATTGATGATGATTATAAAGATTCCTTTTGTTTTCCTTGTAGCGTAAGAATTTGAGAGAGAATAAATGACAAAAGGTGAAATTATGAAGTGTTTTTTTTTAAGTTTTATTTGGTCTAGAAACTGAAAATTAGTCAAGGCCTTGATTAATTATTAAGATGAAATAATCGACAAAGAGGAAGAAAAACCGAGACAAAAACAAAACAAGGCTTAAAAGTCCAATAACAGCATTATATATAACTAGTAAGTTTTGATTTTGATTAAAAAAAACCCAGTAAGTTTTGATAGGTAGAAAGTGGAAAAGTAATTTACTTGAGCATATTTTCAAAAAGACATGATATAATAAACTTCAAATAAAAAAATCGAGCCAAAAGGACATAATTGTTTTGTACTATAGAGAAAGAGATGTATATGCGTGATCGTTATAAAGGTTAAAGTAGACGAAGACTAAAAGAGTTTTTAGTCTTCGCTACTCGATAGTTTGGGGCACGACCTGAAGCCAATACCTAAATTACAACTCTACTTTTTCTAAGCTTTGGTTCTCAGAGTTTACACAGTTCAGCATACTATAGAACTGGTATATGATTAGTGATACTATTCATTTTATAACCCGAGTTTGACATCAACAACATCATTTAACTATTGATCTAATCATTTCAAGATCGGATCTGAACTAAGAAGTCATGCACAAGACGATTGTTTCATCTCGGTGTGCTCATAACCGACTTTGAGTCTTTCATAATTATATAATGTAAAAGATTTCAGAAAGCTAATTCATTAGGATTGGCGTAAGCTATCTGTGATTTGAATTTAAAATCCAAATGTTGAGTAGATAAGAAAGTCAAGAAATTTGATTAGGTTGTCTGCTTGCATTAGCGGTTTACATTTACGCCATATGCGTGGACTTAGAAGAAATAAAGAAATATATATATATATATATATATATATATATATATTTTTTTTTTAAAAAAAGTTAGGATTGTCATTCGTGAGTTAATACGCGTAGTGGACACAAACATTTGTCAATATTCCAACATTAGTAAGTGTTAGAATGTGCAATTAATACACCTTGGTAAAAATGTACTATAATCTTATAGGTAACTTAGTTAGGTTTGTCTCATGTGGTCAAGCTTCGTATCCGTGCTCACCAACCATGCAATGCTGTCTGATGACTTTTTATTTGAGCAAGGGCATTAATACTGACGACTTTTTTTCGGACGAACAATCCCCACAAAGAGAACCAACATTAAACATTACTGTGTAAGGTGAAAGTGAACGTTTGTGCATCTTCCAAATGTATCTAGATGCTTTATTATTTTAGTCCTTTACAATTTTCATCTGGACCATATGCACTTAATGCTCTTTCAGGAGCTCATCTACGTATTTTCACTTTCATATGCTCCATCTAAATGACACCTTTATATGCACTAACAAAAATCAGTTGGCAGCTTCATCTAAATAGAACATCTGAGCGAGTAAATTGTAACATTCGGATTTATTTATATTATAGAATTCTAATTTAAAACTAGTTAACGATAAAGAAATTAGTCGTATCCTTTTATATAACAATCAATGATTTATTCAAGTCGTGGTCGTTTGCTCTTGACCTTGTCCATTACACTATACACATAGTTTATTTAGCGCAAAAGACATGTCTCATTTCTCCAAGCTTTTGCTTTTCAGAATTTATACAATCCAACCTACTAAAACCATTATATATACATGATTAGGACACACACAGAACAAGAAAAATTTGAGAACCTGCTTCGAATTGTTGAAACTCCTTTTAACATCTTACCACCTCAGTTTTCTGTAATCAAGAGACTACAAACTGAAATCAACCAAAGCAGAATCTCTAGTCACGATTTCTTCAGGATGAATTTGATAAAAATATATGATATGATTCCATCTTACAATCCATTAATCAATTAACGTGTTCGATTGCCTATGGGTTAAAATGTTAGAAAACAAATATGTAGGCCACTATTAAAGACGTAATAATAAGTTAAGGGGTTTATTTCCAAAAGTTTGCTCATAAGACTACTCGGAGATGGCAGCAAACATTGTCGCCGGAGGATCAGCGCGTGATCCACACTTCCTGACCCTCGTTTGATCGAAGAATCTCCGATGGCGATCATCTACGCGGTTGTGGCGAGGGGAACGGTGGTATTAGCGGAATTCAGCGCCGTCACGGGGAACACAGGCGCCGTGGTGCGCCGGATCCTCGAGAAGCTATCGCCGGAAACCGCCGACGAAAGACTCTGTTTCTCCCAAGACCGTTACATCTTCCATATCCTCAGATCTGATGGTCTTACCTTTCTCTGTATGGCCAACGATACCTTTGGAAGTAAGCAACGTTTCTCACTTTCTCCGAATCTAATCTTGCCTGTGATTTCGATTGATGGTGATTGAATTGTGGTGGTAGGGAGGATACCGTTTTCGTATTTGGAAGAGATTCAAATGAGGTTCATGAAAAACTACGGGAAAGTGGCGCATCAAGCTCCAGCTTACGCGATGAATGATGAGTTCTCAAGGGTTTTGCATCAGCAGATGGAGTTCTTCTCTAGTAATCCTAGTGTTGATACTCTCAATCGTGTCAGAGGAGAAGTCAGTGAGGTAATAATTGATTAAAACGCCACAACCTTTTTTCGCTTCTTGAAGTTTAAAGTTTTTGACAATAAAAGATTGTACTCTCATTTGTTTTTAACTTGTGTTTTTTACAGATTAGATCGGTGATGGTAGATAACATTGAGAAGATAATGGAGAGAGGTGATAGGATTGAGCTTCTTGTTGACAAAACTGCAACGATGCAAGATAGTGCGTTTCACTTCAGGAAACAGTCAAAGCGCTTACGCAGAGCTCTTTGGATGAAAAACGCTAAGCTCTTGTAAGCATCTCTCTCTGTCACCTGTAGGATTCTCTTTGCTTTTTTTTTTTTGGCTTTGGTTGATGATAAGGACCCCCCGCCTGTTTTACTGATATGTTTCTTAATGTATCAGCTTATTTGGAAGATTTCATATCTCTGTTTCTCTTTTGGCTGACAATGTTTACAGACCGCGTCTCTGGATACACCGCGAGTTCTGGATCATTAGAATCGAACCGTTTCTCGATTTTAAGCTGAAGCACGCTATTATTGTTTGTGTGTTGACAGGGTAATGTTGACGTGCGTGATAGTTCTTGTGCTGTACATAATAATCGCATCTTTCTGTGGAGGCATCTCTTTACCCTCCTGCAGATCTTAATCTCGGAGACATTATCGAAGGTAAATGATCTTCTCAAGGGGCATATAGCCCGAAGCAAGCTAAGCTACTGTTATTTGTAAATCACCCAGTTGCATCCTTCAGTTTTCAGTCTTGGTTACATGCTATAGTCCTCGCTTTTGTAACATTCTTGTAAATGTCCACGATGATACAGAGTTTCGTAAAATACCTTTACCTTGTCTTAGATTTTTAGCTACTCGAGTGATTTTGTTCTTTGTGTTTCCAAAACTTTATTACGTGTCTTTTATGATTGTTGAATCTCCGCTCTGATTACATATGCTTAATTTATGTTGTTATGACAGTGATATTTCTTTTTGGTTTATTGACACATTTCTACCAGTTTCTGCTCCCTTCGTCCCATCTCGCTCTTCTCACTGATGCAAGTATGCAACAACTAAAGTGCTTAATATAAAAAAAAAAACATTGTACACAGTTATGCCATAAAAATGTTGCAAGATTTTATACTACAAAGTTAACGGCCTATTAGACCAGTAGTTCATCATCATCATCATTAACTGCAGTAAGAAGTGCCTTCTTGTTGGGACAGTTGGCTAACTCTTAAAGGACCAAGACGAACCAAAGATAATGTTGTTGAAGAGAAAGAACAATTAGCTTGACTAGTGGCTTAGGCTATGAGCTTGCAAGCTAAACTTTTAGATTCAGCTATCGTGTAATAAAGATGAACCACACAAGATGCATGTCTGAAGATCGCAAAGATAAAACTTCATTTGGTATATTAAATGGTGTATTGCTTCAAATACACAAAATCACTTGATGCGCAAGTCCACTGTTTCCGTTAGCATTCGATTGATTGACTTAGCATGGCCGAAGAAGCTTTGCTTCGGAAGAGTGTGTGCACTAACTTGTTCATTTACATGTTGATCAAGTGTTATTCGTATCTTGCTACTATCTGTAGGCTGTAGCAACAATGAGTTATAGGTCGCATTAATTATATATTTAAACCCCTCAAAAATATAAACCAACAAAAAGATTTGTGAGAACAAAAAGGCCCATACAGTCAATTAAATTCTACATATTGGGCCTTAGAAACGACCCAAAACAGACGAAACTTTGCAAAATGAGACATCTATTTTCGGATAAATTAGTTTTTGCATTTCAGTTTTAGTTTGTTACTTTATTTACCAATCTCGCGTGAATAACACACCTTGTCCTTCCTTGAGAGAGAACAATCAGTTTCTTACCTTTCGCAAGTTGACAAGCACGTCGCCTAGAGTTGATCTAAATCAATCCCCAATCTCGGCGTGGTTGCTCTAGTTTTTTTTTTTTTTTGGATTTGATCGTGTAGAAATCATCACCCCGCGGCATGAGGCCAATCCTATTGCCGGATCCACCCAGTCTATCTACCGGCGTACCCGAGATTTTCGAACAAGGCGGATCTCAGAACGTCGTCAGACGCGCCGTCGTCATCGGAAACGGTTTCCCTGGCTCCGAGAATCAGTCTATCGGTCTCGCTCGTGCGCTCGGCTTGGCCGAAAACCACCTACTCTACGTGAGTTTCGACTTTAGCCTTAACAACAAGTTCTTCGTTTCGGTTCTAGCATGATTTGGTAGTAACATTGATGATGGTTGCTCTAGGCCAATGGCTTCATTTCTACGTTTATAGCTTGCTCTAAGTCGAAATTAGTGTTTCTTTAGCAGTTGTTGTGCAAAATTAGGGTATAGATAATGGTTGTTTGGTTTGCTGAGATTGTCTATCTCTTTTTTTTGTCTTTCTTTGATGATGCAAGCGAGTTACAAGGCCTAAAGGAGGGATACATGAGTGGCTACACTGGCTCCCTGTCGGTTTTCACAAGAAGTTGGAGTTTATCCTCAGGCATCTTTACCTCTACTCCAGATTGATGCTTCGGTCCAAGCAAAGTAAATACATGCCCTCGGAGAATGGTGGCAGCAATGTAGGCTTGTCTTCTATTCTTGAGGCTGACGTGAATGAGATTGTGACCATGGCTCGTGACACCTATGAAAAGTATGCAACTTTTTTCTGAAATTTCAGTATTATGTTTTTGATTTTTCTTTGTGGCGCTTGTTCATTTCGACACTGTTACATGTAGCTAAGCGATTTTTTATTTCCTTTTTTTCACAGGGATGGCCCGTTGGTAGTGATTGCGTGTGGGAGAGATACAGTTTCTATCGCTAGCTCCATAAGGCGTCTCGCTTCTGAAAACGTCTTCGTTGTTCAGGTTTGTTTAAAGATTTACATTGGTAGTTATGTTACCTAAAACAATCTAGCTTAGCCTATGAAATACGGTTCAAGATAAGTTTTGATTATCCAAAGGGAAAATTTTTTCCTGGATCCTGTGAATTGTATATAGTTGATCTTTGGTCTTCATTTTTGTAGATACAACATCCTAGATCACATTTAAATAGGTTTGACATGGTGATAACGCCTCGTCACGACTATTATCCTCTAACCCCGGAAGCGCAAGAGCAAGTTCCTAGATTTTTGCGTAGTTGGATAACTCCACGTGAACCACCTCAGGATCATGTTGTAAGTGCCATGGCTTTTTCTCCATTTATTTCATCAGTAGATGAAACTTGTTGCGGAGATTTCATTTCTAATACCATCAATGTGCACACCTTTTTCCAGGTCTTGACTACCGGAGCTCTACACGGGATCGATTATGCCACACTCCGTAAATCAGCTAGTGCCTGGCATGATGAGTTTGCTGCTCTTCCAAAGCCCTTAGTTGTCGTTAACATTGGCTGGCCTAGACGTAAGTTCTGTTAAGTTACTAGACAGCGTTCATATACTTCCAGCATATAATACATAACCGCCTTTTTCTCTTGGAAACTGAAGCTTATACTTGTTTGCCACGGTTTTTCTTGTCTTCCTGAACAGGTAACTGTCGTTATGGAGCAGACCTCGCAAAGCAGCTAACAGACGCCCTTCTTAGTGTCCTTGATAGCTGTGGAAGTGTCAGAATTGCTCTCTCCTACAAAACCCCTGAAAAGGTCTCATAACACAAATTTCTATTTTACTGCTATAGTTTTAGCTCATCTTCTCGAGTTTCATCTGGTACTTAATGATTCAAGCAGGTTTCAAGAGTTATTTTCAAAGAATTAGGAGATAACCCAAAAGTTTACATTTGGAATGGCCAAGGTACTGGGGGTTTCACACCAATAACTTTCTTCAGCTTTGTCCACAAGTACAATGCAATTGACAAAATTTGTAAACGGTTGTTTTAAAAATTGCTAATTCAGAACCAAATCCTTACATGGGACATTTAGCTTGGGGTGATGCCTTTGTAGTGACAGCAGATTCTGTCAGTCTCGTAAGCGAAGCCTGCAGCACAGGGTAAGATAGTATACTGAGATTTTTTTCGTTTTTAGCTATGTTTTACTCAAAAATAGCTAAAAACTCTCTCAGTTTTTGATTCTTTCCTACAATTCAGAACTATAATCGGAGTATTTTCCCATTTCTGCTATAGGAAACCAGTGTATGTTATTGGAGCCGATCACTGTAAATGGAAGATTGCAGATTTCCACAAGTCTTTGAGGGAGCGAGGAGTTGTCCGCCCATTTACTGGTTTCGAAGACGTAAGTATCTTTCCCCGTATTTCTCATTGTCTTGATGATCTTCTTTGACCTGGTTTGGTTATAATGGTTTTATAGATGTCGGAGAGTTGGAGTTATCCGCCGTTGAGTGACACAGCAGAAGCAGCTATGAGGGTACGCACTGCATTAGCTGCACGTGGATGGAGTCTACGCTCTTGAAAATACTATAAAATACAATCGAATGTGCAGAAAGAAAGAAAGAAAGAAAAAGGTGATGATACCATTTAAAAGGGGTTTATTTACGTTTCTTGTGCCCTAAAGTTTTGCTCATATTACCAAAATATCAAACCAATCTCTGTTTCCTTCTCAATTGGATTGGCTCTTGTGATATGAAGAGAGAGTGAAAAGTTCATTTTCCTGTCTTTATTGACTCGTCGGTGTGAGTTGAATCTGTGGAATGAAAAAATGTCTCACGCACAACTATTGCTCTCACATGTTCAATAATCTCGTTTTTGGTACATTCACATAGGAAATATATTCTTGTATTTTCCCTTAAAAAGGTGTAAATGTGATACAAAAGATTGAGATATTTACAAGGAGGACGACGTTGTTGTTTTGAGAAACCATATGCAACTTGCTCTATACATCCTCCGGCTCAGGTGTAGGTCTTAGTAGATGAGCTCAGTTTCTCTTTCCCTCTAAGATTCTGAACCAAACAAAGATAGATTGCGACTATTGTCTACTGTGGTGCTCAATCGTATAGTTGAGCTTACATAGAAAAACAAATCACTCACGGGGGAGCTTACCTGGGGTGATAAAGCTAGCAAGCAATATCCGATGCACCTGGTTCCAATTACAATCGACTGGTGCAGCATCTCACGCTTTAGCAACAAAAGCAACCATTCGAAGGTGAACAGCAATATCCCACAAGTAAATCATACTGTTATGACTGGTAAAATAATGAAGAAACATACTGAAAAGAATAATCATACAGCTTCATATTTCAGAAAGTTGAGTTTCTTCCTTCGTTCGCTGTCACCTCGTAATGTCTGCCATAAAACACAACAGGGTAGAGAAATTATTTAAGTTTATCTTTATTAAACTTTATATAAAGTGATAATAAGTTAAGTTTTTTTTATAAAATTTTGGAATGGGATATTTAATCAAACAACTAAATTATGGATCTTTTCACCATTTTTCTCGGTGTTCTAAAAATCGATTTAGACCGGACAACTATCTAGTTGGCAGATTAAGTATGTACGAAATTATTTTCTAAAACCGATTTTTAAAGAAAATCGGTCTAGACGTTCAATTAAATTAGCTTAGAATAATCATCATATCTATAAAACAGACGCCTAACTATGGCCTAAAGATTTTTAACATTGATTTTTTTCTTATGATAAGTGACTCGTGAGAGCAGAGAATTGTATCAAGAAAAACAGAACATTGTTTCCTCTAAATGTTATTCCTTTCATTCTTCTAATTTTTTTTTAAAAGTGGGGGGTGATAACAATAAAGGAAGTGGACTATGAGGACCGCTGCTGCAACAAAAACTAAAAACATTAAACTATTAGAGGAGAGGGGTTTTGAACTGTCGTCGCTCCAACTTTTCAGCTGTCGTCGTCGGAGAATACATCAGAGCCAGGTGACTCAGAGGAAGGTCGACGGAGATGGAGAAAGTAAAGATTGAAGAAATACAGTCCACCGCCAAGAAACAGCGGATTGCTACTCATACTCATATCAAAGGCCTCGGCCTCGAGGTTCTTCTTCTCTCTTCTTCTCTCTCTCTCTCTCTCTCTCTCTCATTGAATCGAGTACGTTGCAGTAGTATGTTGGCATAACTCGAGGTTTGTCCGGGTTTTAAAGCTAATCACTTTGATTGGTACGCTGAGAGACTCTGGGGATAGTGTTTCTGGATGTAATTGTAATTGCAGTATGTTTCTTGAGTTTAGGGTCTAAAGTTTAAATCTTGAATAACTTATTGTTTTGAGACCCGTACGCCTTGCTTTCGTGGTGTTCATCCACTGTGTTTTTTTTTTTTGCTTTACTAACTAGCTGTGGTTCTTTTTACTCTAGGATTAGTGTGATGTCTTTTCTATAGCTTTGGAGTATTATATATGTCCATTGCTAATCCTGCGTCTACTTTTCTAGCCAACCGGGATTCCTATACCCTTGGCGGCTGGATTTGTCGGTCAACTCGAGGCTAGAGAGGCAGCTGGTCTTGTAGTCGACATGATCAAGCAGAAGAAAATGGCAGGCAAGGCTCTTTTGCTCGCTGGACCTCCCGGAACTGGGAAAACCGCATTAGCTCTTGGAATATCACAAGAGCTGGGAAGTAAGGTAATCACGGTTGTCTTTATTCATCAGATCTGGTGTCAAGGCTATTCTATTCACGTTTAGCTTATGATTCTTTCTTGTTTCGCAGGTTCCCTTCTGTCCAATGGTTGGATCTGAGGTTTACTCATCGGAAGTTAAGAAAACTGAGGTTCTCATGGAGAATTTTAGACGTGCCATTGGCCTACGTATCAAGGAAACCAAAGACGTCTACGAAGGAGAGGTAGGTGTGTGTGTGTGTGCTGCTGCTATTTTTTTCAGTTTCTTCTGTTGTGTTCTTGTGTTTTTTTCAGTTTCTTGTGTAATAATATGTATTTTTGGCATCAGATTCTTAACATTCTTTCCTTCCTATGAGTCCTAGGTTACGGAGCTGTCCCCAGAAGAAACTGAAAGTCTTACCGGAGGTTATGGCAAAAGCATCAGTCATGTTATCATTGGACTCAAGACTGTCAAAGGAACCAAACAACTTAAGTTGGATCCCACTATCTACGATGCCTTGATTAAGGAAAAGGTTAGTTGTCTTTGCACCCTGTATTGTTTTCATCTGTTTGCTTCCAAGGTGAAAACAAATCATCTTTTGCCACGAATTACCTGATCATTGTGTCCTGAAAGTTCTATATTCACTCTCAGGTAGCTGTCGGTGATGTTATATACATTGAAGCAAACAGTGGAGCTGTAAAGCGGGTGGGTAGAAGTGATGCTTTTGCCACTGAGTTCGATCTGGAAGCAGAAGAATATGTTCCACTTCCCAAGGGAGAGGTTCACAAAAAGAAAGAGATTGTGCAGGTTTTACCTTTCTATGACCTTTTCTTATCCCAAGAACTTTCCCTTCTGTGTAGTAGTAATTGTCACCATTGCCAGTATTACCTTCTTTTATGGGTTTTGTTTCGTGTATGTGTGTTACATTCGATCTTGTGGTGATAGCCGCCTCTAAAAATTTTGTTCCTTTTGGTTAGGATGTGACGCTTCAAGATCTGGATGCAGCAAATGCTCGACCTCAAGGTGGGCAGGATATACTTTCTTTAATGGGCCAGATGATGAAACCTCGGAAGACTGAGATCACTGATAAGCTGCGGCAAGAAATAAACAAGGTTGATCTTCTTAACTAAGACCTAAAGTATACTTGTTTTACTTTTGCTAAAGGACTAATAGTATAATGGTGTATGATTATCGCAGGTAGTGAACCGTTATATAGATGAAGGTGTTGCAGAGCTTGTTCCCGGAGTTCTATTTATCGATGAGGTATTTTTTTCCTATATAAGTTTTCTCTTTCCGCCATGCTCAGGACTCATGAGCAGTAGTAATTTAACTTTCTTAAAGCACAAATCTTTAGGTTCATATGCTTGATATGGAGTGCTTTTCTTACTTAAACCGTGCTCTGGAGAGCTCGCTATCTCCAATAGTGATATTTGCAACAAATAGAGGAGTCTGCAACGTAAGGTGGAGGAGAAAACACTCGACTTTGATTTTAAAATCATCATTTTTCTTCTTTGTGAATTGTGTTGAACTTAGTGATGTGATTCACATTATTTTGCAGAGGGACTGATATGCCTAGTCCCCATGGAGTTCCTATCGACTTGTTGGATCGGTTGGTCATTATCCGGACACAAATCTATAATCCCTCTGAAATGATACAGGTCACTCGGTTGTCTTATTAGTTTTTTTTTGGATGTCAATTAATCAACAGCCTTCTTATACATTTGTTTATGTGGTCAGATTATAGCCATTCGTGCGCAAGTAGAAGAGCTAACAGTGGATGAAGAATGCTTGGTCTTACTTGGGGACATTGGACAAAGAACATCGCTAAGGTTTAAGACTGAACTGGCATCATTGCTTCTTTGCAAGATTTTTGTCTTTCTCTAAACCTTTTTGTGCTGTCTGTCGCTTTCAGGCACGCGGTTCAGCTGTTGTCTCCTGCCAGCATCGTTGCGAAAATGAATGGTCGTGACAATATCTGCAAGGTACGTCCTTGTAAATTTTAATACAACAAAGCATTGTATAAATGAATGCTATGGTTTTTGACCCCAAAAAAATGAATGTTATGGTTGTTTATCTCTTGGTCTTTTTTTTTTTTTGTCTTTTGACAGGCTGATATAGAGGAAGTAACATCACTCTATCTTGATGCCAAATCTTCAGCAAAGCTTTTGCACGAGCAACAAGAAAAATACATCTCATGAGAACCATAATCGAATGCAACACTAGTCGAATGTTTTATCAAAATATTTCATATTTTTGCTCTGGTTGCTTCTGTTTTAGCTATTTTGCAATGCCTGTGAGATGGAAGAAATTGGTCTCTGTGAGACGAAAATGGTGATTCGTATGCATCTTTGGTTGTGCAATGTTCTGTCAGTTTAAGCCTTGGTTATTATCTAACATTAGTTGAGCTTCTTCATGTTGCCTGGAGTGCAGTATGAGGGTATCGTTATAGACCTAGACCAATTCTTCAAGAACAAACAATTTGTAAAGTCTATCATCAAGAGATATTACTGGAAACTGGAGTGCAGTATGAGGGTATCCCTGATTCCTACGATAATATCTGGATCAAATCTGTGAACGATAGAAATTTTTGGGGTGTCTTTGTAAGAAACAGGAGTACAGTTATTAAATATACATAAACTCCAATAAGTCTTGACGTTTGAAGGCTGGTGGTCTCTCTCAAATTTAGACGGTCTCATCTTTTGTTACCTTGGACGTGAAGCTAACCGCTTTCCTCGGATGCTCCCTTATGTTCAAGCTAAACACTTCAGGCCTCGAGTAATGACCCACCACATCGAAGTCAAACTTAGCCCTTGCTATGTCCCCAAGATCTGTCAAATATTTTTATGAAAAATGATTGGTCCCAGCTTATATTAACTGATAAACAAGTGTTAATAACTTGATAATAATAATAATACCTAGATCAGCTGAGATAAGAGCCTCTCCTTCATAGTTTGGTCCAGCTAGAACAATTCCCAGAGGCGAAATGATAGAGCTTCCACCGGCACAGACAACAGAGTCCGGTGTGAGGCTCTCTTCTGAACCGGAAAACGTGTATTCCGGCGGTGGAGGATAATCTTTCCGGCGACAGAATTGGTTAGCTGACAAAACAAAACATCCACCTTCAAGAGCGATGTGAGTCATCGATGCAAGCCAAGTTTCTCTAGCGTCAGCAGTAGGTGCACAATATATCTCAATGCCTGCATAACCATTAATTAACACAAGCGGTAACACATTGGTACTCACATCTGGCATCTAACTAGTCTGTAAGATACACACAGTCTCTCGTGATAATTGGATTGATCCATCTCTCTTATATATTGCTTAGGATCATGCGAGTCTAACCTTTGGCATACATTGCGGTTCTCAAAGACGGCATCCTATTCTCCCAACAAACAGCAGCACCGATTTTCCCAATAGGAGTATCGAAAACAGGGATGGTTGATCCATCTCCAAACCCCCAGATACAACGTTCAAGAGCTGTAGGCATGAGTTTCCGGTGCTTACCCAAGAACTGACCTTGAGAGTCAAAGAAAAGGACGGTGCAGTATAGCGTATAGCCTTCCCTCTCAATCACACCCATGACCAAGAACACTTTGTACTTCCTAGCCATCTCCGCCAAACGTTCCACTTCAGGGCCTAAGGTTTAGTCAATAAAAAAAAAAAAGAAATGTACTTTACAGTTCAGACACTCTTTGGTAACATAAAGACTTCATCTTTGATATCATCAAATCAACACTAAAGGTTTGAACTACCGGGGACATCAATAGCAGAAGCAAGATACTTGCGAAAATCATCTCTTCCTTTAGCTGTTCTAGCTCCAATGGCTAGCTCGAAGCTTGAGCCGCGAGGATATCCGCCGATGAACGCCTCCGGGAACACAACGAGCTGTGACCCGTTATCCGCCGCCTCGGCAAGTAACCTCTCCGCCTTGTCTGCAAGGTCGTAAAGAAGATCACTCATAATATAAGGAAGAGACAGAGAAAGTTCCAGTGGAGGAAGGTGATCACCTACCTAGCGTGGCGGGAGTATCGTAGAAGATGGTGCATGCCTGGACGACGGTTGCTCGTACGATGGAGGTGGAGGAGGAGGAGTCGCCGGACATCTCGATCTCTGGGAAGATTTGATCGACGTTGATCGGAGGAGTGGCCGTGACGAGAGACATATGTTGGTGAGTGGACATGGAAGGAAGAAGCTTGAAACTCTGTGTAGGTTTTGTAAGGAAGGAAACGGGTGATTCTGGTTCTCTCTCTGTATGTAATTCAAAACTTTATCTCACCATTTTAATATTTACTACTTTAATTTCATTTATTTTGTATGGTTCATTTTTTTTTCTTAAAAACAAGTTGAACAATTTATATATAAACAAGTTGCATAAATTTAGACAAAGTGCTTAGTAAATTTAAACAATTTAGATAAAAATAAATAATGGATATCTCACTAATCCAAAACATATAAGTTTATACTCCCTCCGTTTCATAAAAACTGTCATTTAGACACATTTTACGCAGATTAAAAACGTGATAAAATATATTAATATATCCTCATTAAATGTATAATTATTTTAATAAAAATAATCTAAATAAATATCTATTGGTTAGTTGGAAAGATAAGAAAGAAATTATGTATAAAAAATATAATTGGAAATGTACAACGACACTTATTTTAAAATAATAAAAAAATAGTAGAATGACATTTATTATGAAACGGAGTACTGACCAAACCAGATTAGTTTTATGTAACAAGTTTTTTTTATTTTTTTTATTTTATATATAAATATATGTTTAACTCTAATATTAAGCAAAACTCAAAATCCACACTATTTGAACTTAAAACCTTTCAAACTTTTCATACATGTGACTTCAGGTTTATCCGTCGACAAAAACGAATCCCTCTAAATTTTCTCTTACGTCTCTGACTTGCGAGGTATATGTTTCTTTTAGATTTTGTCATGGTTGGCGAATGATTCCTTTTTGATGGCTATCCATCTTATATTTCAAGTACTTTATTAGTAGTTTATATGCATCCATATTATATTATTATTAAAATATTCTAGGTCCCATAACTCGTTTTTGTCTGCGGGGATGTAAATCGAAACTCCTATGTTCTAAAAAAACTAGTTGATTGTTTATCGTTAATCGTGGTTAGGTAACAACTCAATAGTTTAGTATTTGATTTGTTTGGTTACAGGTTCTGTTCACACTTGCCTACTGCTTACAATAGATTATATGTTACATTGCGTACCTTTTTCATGTCATAATCAAAATATTCTTTAACAAGGTAGGAATAATTGTATCAGTTTAGACTTGAGATATACTCCTAGTTGTCTCGGTAGCTCTTTTAATCGGCCATACTAAAATATAATAATAGCTTTAAATATGTTTAGATTAAGAAAAAATTGATAAATTGGATAACTTTTAAGTTTGCAATTAAAGAAATGGAGTGCATCAAGTTTTTTCTTTCCAACTGAGTTTTCATTGATAACTTTCTTGCTGTACAAGAGAGGGATGCTAATGCCGGCGGAACACATGAATATCTCCGGAAACCAAATCCATAACAGAGAGACAAAAGTCCAAGAAACAGACGACTAATGATCGAACGAAACATTAAGCAACAAACCAAACTCTTTCAACTAAAACATAATCTATGAAGAAATAATAGAAACAAGATTTAGTTGTCTTACGAGTAGCCGGAAGTCTCGCCACACACAGAGCAAGAGAACATGAAAAGTAGAAGTTCTTCATGAAGAGCAAGAACCATCATCTGAAACACCCGTTCATGACGACCACACACCATCACTAAGACAAAACCAAAAAGAAACAAACACCCGGGAGAACTGTCATCTCAACCACACCTTCATCTGGATACTACAAAGCCTCAACCTCTTTCTATTGCTTCAACACCAAGAAGCCACCGAGGAAATCCAAAGACCAAGAAAGACCAGAACTAACAATTATTGGAAGGGCAAGAGAAGGACGTCTTAGAACCTGAGACTCAGAGGTGACTTGAAACCAACTCTTCTTCACGACACTAACCTTCAATAGCTCACCACAAACCACTACTCTTCTGCTACACCGTTGTTAGATCAAAGACAAACAAAGCTTTTCTCTACACTCCATGACAGATTCGTCTAAGATGAACTCAGAAGATTAGCAAGGACACTACAAACTAAACAAGACCCTTAGAATGACCAACTACGAAGACGAGAGAGAATCTGAGACCCGTTATAGGAAAGATCCAGCACAATCCAGAAGGAGCAAAGGGTACAAACTCTTAAGCACAAGGCCAGCGAGAAGACAAGTAGATATAGGAATTCAAAGGAGAAGCAAACTCTGATGCTGGAGAGAAACCAGCAGCACACGTCATCAACATCTAAAAAAGACCTGCCTTTAACGACCTGACTCTGAAAATAAACTTCACGCGCTACCACGCTCCTCCACGCCAGAATCTTCACACCCATCAAATCAGAATACTCTTTGAGATGGTATGAATTATTGTATCAGTTTTAAATAGATTACTAGTGCTTGATCCGCGCGCCCGCGCGGATTTTAGGGGGTGCGGTTATTAGTTCTTACGTATTTTTAATGATTAGTGTTATATATTTTAGATATGTCGTCATATAATAAACTGTATACAAAAGATCCAGATCGAATCAAGTAATAAAGTTATTTTTGGTACAAATATCAGAACTTTTTCAAATATATTGGTTATTTGGATATTTTTTATGTTTCTCTATATCACAAACCGAACTCATCTAGATCGGGAAGGACCCAACTAGACGTACAAGCTTTTAACAAACACTAAAAGAATGATCTCAAAAAGAAAAAAAAACATTAAAAGAATTACATGATCACTAGAATGTGATATGTCCAAGATTTTACTATAAAATTCTTAATCTAAAAACTACAAGACTTTAAATTTTGTAAATAAGAATGTCATTTATGGAGAAAATTAGTTTAAGTATGAATTATGTGTACAAATTTTTTCATATAGAATTCAGTGTATATACATTGCAAAAATTCTACTAAAGAAGATTACAAAACAAATTACAAAAATTTATAGCATTTAAAATAGAATTTTATTTTCTAGTTTCATCTCTATACATTTTTAAAAGTTACTCTATCCATTTCAATTTTTGTCGTTCAAGATTGTTTTCATGTAAATCAAGCAAATAATTAAATGTTCAATTTTAATTTTAATTTAATTAATTATTAACTTTTATAATATATATTGGTTTTCTTAATTTAATTAGAGGTATAAAGATAAATTAATGTAAAAACATGCATTGAAATCATAGAAAGGTACTTATTTTGTAATGAAAACTAGATCCTGATCCGTGCGTCCGTTCGGGTATTTTTTATATTTTGTAATAGATAATATTATGATTTAGTTATAATTTTATAGATAAATTATAAATTTTTAAATGAGTTAGTCGTTTTATATTGTATTTAGATGTTAAACTAATCAAAATGATGACTAAATATATTTGATAATTTTACTATATGGACCATTTTTATATTGTATTTGTTTATAAGTTTAACCATTTAAAATCTTTGTGTATACTAATACATTAATTTTTTTAAACAAATATTTTGTGGCAAATAATTTTTTATCTTTTTTAAAAAATTTATGTGTCTCTGTTGCACCAAAAAAGAAAAAAATTATGTGAGGAACTTACAACACTTGAAAACATATGTAAACAGTTTTAGAATTAAGCTAATATTACTGTTGAGAATATGTTTAATTTTTTTTTTCGCAGAGTATCAAAATGTGTTAATTTGTTAGTTAGCTAGATTACAGAAAGTATTAGTTTTTGTTTTAATTAAATAATGAAAATATATTAAATGCTTCGGTGGCATAGAGTTGTGGATAAATTGTAACCGTAGAGGGTGATTTTTTATTAGTATTCTGTTTTAATAGATTAGATTAATTTAATTAGATAAGGAAAATACATCTAATCTATCTAATCTATTAAAAAGGAAGTACAATTTGTACTTAACCTAAGTTTTCTTTAATAATTGCAAAAGATATGCCCTACACGGAGTGAATATTTTAAAAATATATTGTATTTAAATGTTATAAAGAATATACATTTTGTTATCAATAATATTTTTTACATTTGATTAGAGGTAGACATTTGAGCACCATTTGATTTGGTTCGGTCCGGATCATTGTGGTTTTGGTTCGGTTCAGATTTTCATGGATTTGGTTCGGTTTTGGGTTCAGATAACCTATTTAAAAAAGCTTCAAAAAGTAAAGTTCATATATGTTTTAAATTTTTCAAAGTCTAAAAATCAAAATAAAATATCATATAAATTTGAATAATGTATGCCAAAATACTTAAACTTAACATAAAAATTGGTTTACGTTAAATTTTTAGATAGGAAATCAAAAGATATTTTAAGTATTTTGGTATTTTAAGTATCAATTAGTTATTTTAAACATGTACTTATAACTATTTGTATATATTTCCAAGTATTTTAGACAACTTAAAACATCTCATATTTTGTGTATATTTTTAGATATTAAATTTAAAATAATTAATATATTTAAGTTATAAATCTGGTTCAGATTTATTCGAATACCAGAAATATTTCTGTTCGGATCTGGTTCAGTTCCGGTTCTTTAGATACCAAAATTTTGAACCCATTCAGATATCTAACCAGTTTTGGTTAAAGTTCAGTACTATTTTTTGGATCAAACTTGGTTCGGTTTTTAGATTTAGATTTTTTGTCCAACCCTTTTTTTTTATTGTAACAAAATTTTAAACGAAAATGATGCTGGTTCATATTGATTTTGGGTATGCAACAATTTTTAAATTAAAACACATTTTACAATGCACGTGACCCATTTAGTTAATCACTGAAAACTGTCATATGTCAATTTGAGGAAAACAATAGACTGAACTTAAAAAAACATTACCATTTCAGATTGTCAATCGACACTTCCAAATATTCTATTTTGGTGTTGTGATGAATAAAAAGGGGGTTAGGGTTAGGAAAAAAAATTTGATTCGCACTACATGTCTCGTTAGGTGATTTCAATAGCTTATAAATAAATCTTCGTTGTATTGATCTCTTGTAAGAATTTTGAAAGTTATTAATTAATAAAATCTTACACTTGCTAGAGTAATCAATTGTTTCTCAATTAATATATAGGAGATTAAAGTAATCACATAAATCAAAACAATACATCTTGCTTATTTACAATATTTTTTTATGGTAAATAGATCAAAATAATCATTTTATTTGTTTTATATAGTATATAATTAAATTTCAATGATGTTAACATAAATATATAATATATATGAAATAAACATTTATTATTGACACTTCCTACTGTATGGTTTTATTAACATTTGTATATTCTATGTAACAAAAATTTAAACCACTCAGAATTTTGATGTGATATTTTTGATGAAAATTTCAAAATTAAATATTAAGGTCTCGATACTTTTCAATGCAAATTCCAAAATTAACATATTTATGTATTTTTAAATGGTACTTATAAACGGTATTAAAATTGATATATATATATATTATTTAATGTGAATGTCTATTACATAAAAATTCATATTACTACGATTTTATAATCATTTATATCTTGTTATAATAAAAACAATTAAGATACTGATCACAAAATTTTCAAATTAATTTATAGCTGCTTTAAAAATTAAAAAATATAACATGTAAGAAAAAATCTGATTTTTTTATTATATGGTTAATATGATTATTTAACTTCTTTTAATAATGTAAAATTAAACAAAAATAAAAAATGATATACAAATTGTTATCAAATCTTTATTATCTATAATAATTAATTGTCATAAATATGTAATCATATTAGGTAATTTCGTAGCTTTTATGTAAGGAAAGTATACTTGCTTTTAATATTTTGGGTTAATACAATGTTTCCTAGCACATTATATTATATAGTTAATGTTTTAATGTATCTACCGAGACATATTAATTTAATTGGACCTCCTTTTTTTAGTGAAATTTTAAATTTATTGATCACCTTAAAAGAATATATGTACAGCTATAAATAGTTCAAAGATAAAAAATAAAAGAACCTAAAGGAGCTGAAACTGCTTTAACCTAAGCTGTATACTCATGTGCTTGAAACCAACGAATCATCGGTCCTTGAAGTCTCGGATTGAGAGCATATTTGAGGGATGTAATACGGTTCCTTATGGTTTTATCTATCATCTTTGCGAGCTGATCCACCGATTTGTAGCTAGTGTTGTGTTTCCTCTCATTACGCTCTCGCCATATGAAATAAATGGAGACTTGCAAGACCAATCTCAGAAGGATGAAAGTGAGACGATCATACGAACCCGTGAGCAGGCGAGATAGAGTAATGTCCCAATCAGGATCAGGATCCATCCCGAACAAGTTCCCCGTCACCTTCAGCCAAACCATGAAAGTATAGGGGCAAGCAAAAAAAGAGGTGCTCTCGTGCCTCATCAGGTTCCCTACAGAAAAGATAGCACTGCGGATGTCCCAAACTGCTTGTACGACGACCATTGGAGAGACGATCTCGAATGGCGAGCCAGGTGACGAAAGCGTAGCGAGGAACCCCTTGCGAGAACCAGACCAGTTTACTCCAGTTCACTCTGTCCTTAGTTTGTCTGATTTGGTTCCAAGTAGGCCTGGGCATCCGGGTCCTCGGGTCGGGTCTTGTCGGGTCCGGGTCCTTCGGGTCCTGGAAATTTAGACTCATTTAGGTACCCATAATTTTTTGGGTCGGTTCTGGGTCGGGTCTTGTCGGGTCCGGGTCGGTTCGGGTCTATAATTAAAATATCCATAATTTTCGGATTCGGGTCGGGTCCGGGTCCGGGTCGGGTTCGGGTATTTAGGATATAAAAAGGAAATGAAATATTCAAATTCCATTAAATTTAGTCAAAATTTATCATATATATCTAAAATTTTACAAAATAACTTAAAATAAACTATTAATAGTTAAAATAGAAAATTTTTAATTCTATATTTTACATTTCAAACTTCATGTTACTTAGAAATGTTACAATATAATGACAAAGATTGTTAATAAAAAGATATTTTAAAGTTTTTAAGTCGGGTTTGAATCGGTTTTTATCGGGTCGGGTCTATTCGGATCGGGTTCTTTTCAGGTCCGGGTCTATTAGGATCGGTTCTTTTCGGGTCCGGGTCCATTCGGGTAGAAAATTTTTGGACCCAATAGATACTTGTACATTTTTGGTTCGGTTTCGGGTCGGATATTTTTGGGTCGGTTCCGGGTCGGGTTTTCGGGTCCAGATTAAAATGCCCAGGACTAGTTCCAAGTTTCAGAAGCCACAAACTTGGAGCCAAAGTCATCATCCCCTCTCTTCCACAAAACTGCATCTCTACCATCCGTTAGACATATATTAAACGCTTCAATCTTGACAATCAAAGAACGGATAAGCGGATCCCTGCATCTGCGGAAGCGCCACACTCCGTCACGATATACATCACTAATTCTCGTATCTCTCCTAATACCCAGCCTTTACGTTCCAATCTCTCCAGCAACCTCAATCAACCTGCCTTTAGGATGCCAGATATCAGTCCAAAACCGAACCGTAGTACCATCATTAACCTCGTATCTCAGGAATTTTTTTGCCACAGAACGAACTCGCAGCAACTTGCGCCACAACCAAGATCCCAGCCCAGTGTCTCTGACATCCCAGAAAGTGTCTTGACGAAGCAAAAATCGCTTTACCCACATTACCCAAAGCGACAAAAGACAGAGTAAATAACCGCCAAATTAGCTTAAGCTGGAAGATCAGACACACATCAGAGACCCTCCGAATATCCAACCCACCTTCTTCATAAGGGCAACAGACATCCTCCCACGCAACTTTGGCTCTTGATGTGATGTTTGGCGATCCAGTCCAAAGGAAGGCTGAACACATGCTCTCAATTTCATCAATGCAGTTTTGAGGAAGGCAAAAAGCAGCACACCAAAAGTTCGTGATACTAGTGATGACTGATTTAATAAGCTGGAGACGTCCCGCATATGAGAGGGCTTTGCTCGTCCATGAGAGGAAACGGTTCCTGATATTTGTAATAAGTGGTTCGTAGTCGCTCCTGGTCATTATTTTGGTGGTGAGAGGCAGACCGAGGTACTTAATGGGGAGGGCAGAGACTGAGAGACCCGCAACTGCTGCTGCATCCTCTAGCTCCTGCTTCCCTCTACCAGCAGCAAAAACCGTAGATTTCGCTATGTTTATCTTCAATCCGGACATTGCGGAAAACTTTTCAAAGACCCGGAGAGTTCCCTGAAGTGACACTGGAGTCCCGTCCGCAAATACAACGATATCATCAGCAAAACTCAAGTGAGATAAGCTTACATCCTTGCACTGCGGATGAAACCTAATGCTCCCGTCTACCATCGCTTTGTTTATGAGCTTAGATAGCACATTACTGACAATTACATAGAGGTATGGGGACAGTGAGCTGCCCTGCCGAATGCCTCTGCTACTAGTGAAAAATCCCGCTAATTCTCCATTGACAGATACAGAAAAAGCTGCAGTGCTTATACACCTCATGATCCAGGTGACAAACATATCAGGATAGTTCATAGCATGAAGAGTGTTCTCAATGAATGACCAGCTTACTGTATCAAAAGCTTTGGCTATATCCAGCTTAATGGCCGATCTGGACGACGCTGAGGGCTTGTGGTAATCCTTTACGAGCTCAGTAGCTAACAGCACATTCTCTAGCAGCAACCTGCCTTCCACAAAAGCACACTGATTCAGCTCGATGGCTTCCGGTAGAGTAGCTTTGAGGCGTCTTGCAAGGATCTTTGAAACAACCTTATATATAACATTGGACCTTCTTTTTTCAAATTAACTACCTAATTGATTGACACATAAGCATTGGACCTTTTTTAATTATTACAAAATTGAGGTTACATCTTTTCAAATGTTCCTCTATTAATATATAGGGGATAGTTACTCTATATATGTATATGTGTATAAATATATGATTCTCACTTTGTTGTGATCACAATAAATATATTATATATATATATTCACGTTATGATTAATTTATTATAGAAAAAGTAATTCGAGAAAAGGACATTTTCAATTTCATATTTATTTTCAAACCATAATAATTTTTCACTAGGAGAAATGTATATTGTGGTTATTTAAACAACCAAACTAAGTTAAAAGATTTATAAACAAATATAATATATTGATGATCCAAATACAATAAGAATGTTATGTGTAAACATGTTATATAAAACATATATGTAATATGGTAAATGTAATATGGTAGAAAGTTATGTGTAAACATGTTATATTTTGATTAAAAAAACATATATGTAATATGGTAAATGTTATATATCTATAGTATTAAGTATATGTAAATATGGTAAAGGGATATATGTTTTAATATTATAAAATGATAAAATAATTTTATAATATTAAAAATATATCATTTTTCGTGTCCAGAATAAGTATTCTATTTATACTATATATAATAAGTTATTTAAATTTTAATAAAATAGATTAGTGTATAAAATAATCTATCTAATTAACACAAAAAGAAACTTCAAAATATTTATTAAATTCAAAAAGAAACTCCAAATAGTTATTAAGTCCCAAAAAACTTCAAATACTTATTTATTAATTGTAATGTTAATCGTTTTATCAGCACTGAAAATACATAGAATACAAACACAAAGTATCTGAGACTCTTTTTAAAAAGTATATAATAAAAATCAACATTCAGTTTTCTATTGTAATCTAATAATATTAATGTACAACAAATATATATATATATATATTTATATAAAAGTTATAATAAACCCTTGCGGATGTGGTCAAAATCTAATTAGATTCTTAAAGGAAGTTAGTTAATTGCTTTAATGGCATAGAGTTATAAATAAATTTTTAACCTAAGGGATAATTTTTATTTGTATTTTTATTTTAATTGATTAAATTAAACAATTAGTATTAATATATTTTTAAGAATATGTAAGGAATATATTTAGGAATGGTAAGATATGGCGAGATTTAGTAAAAGGTCTGGGATATTCCCTTTTTATAAATCAAATCAATAGAAATATTCAAATCCTACTATATATTAAAAGAGAAGTCACTTTGCCAGATGCCACTTATACAGAGCTTCTCAGAGAAATTCTCTTAATCTTATTGATTGATTTTTTTCGAATTTATGTTTTTCTTTTTTTTAATCATTGACATTCTTCTAAAGAAAATACATATTAAACATTTACCTTTTGTATTTTGTCTTCTTAATTAGGGGGATTAGATAGTTAACTTATGAACAGTTTAAATGTAAGTTACCTTATTTAAAAAATAAATTGCTTGCGCAAGTTACTATTACATTTACTGAAAATTTTAATGCTAATTTACCTTAATGTTTCTAATCCTTAATTCATTTGTAATGACTTACCTTAATAGGAAATAACTTTCTTTAATCTATTTCAATATTTATTGTGAAAAATAAATATACAAACGTCATTTATGTTTGAAACGTGGACAACATAAAGTTACCTTACTGAGAACAACCATTTCTTGCGCAAGTTAGTATCACATTAATTCCACTTTTAAATCTTTCTAAATTGTGTTCATTCGTTTTTAATTACTTACCTTATTGTGAAAAAGAAATATTCGACATTCTATGACTACTAATATCTCATATGCTCTTATAAATAAAGTTTATATACTCGACATTCTATACATCATATTTCGCCAAAGAGGTTACAATCTCCACTCTCTATCTTCTGTATTATTATGTTATTAGTAGGTTATACAAATCGAGTATGAAGGTTGATTTTTATCTTTGTCAAAACACAGTATTCTTGAAGCAATGGAAAGCATGAAGAAAACAATTTCTGAAATTATTGAAACAAGATCGGAAAATATTTTTTATTTTATTTTCCCAAGCGTTTTCATTTTTTTAAAACTAATTCAAATATGATTTCACTACAAATTTATTGGAACTTAAATTAATCATAATATGCTGGAACGTGCGTGGTTGTTGCTATAATTGAGGCTATTGATTTGGAAAAATCATGGTATTACATGCCTGTAATTTTGCAAAAGAAAAGTGGTCGACAAGGAGATGTTTTGAGGGAAATATGCAACATCTTCAACAGAACCCTCTATACAATTGCAAAACATGCAAAAAGGATGTTCAACATGCTATTCACTGGTATGGCCGTTTATATTCATTAATCTTGCTACCTTTCTAATCTCATATTATTATATGTTCTGAAACAAATTAAAATTGTTTATTTTTTAGTTACTATTTGGTTGTACGTGCCTCTTAATCAAAAGGAGAAGCCAAGTTTTGCTTTTCAACAATATTATGGAGAAACTTATTAGAGACCTGCGTTTGAGTTAGTACAAGAGGCTGCTCGTATTTCCTTCATTTCTAATATATATTAAAGAATATGGCATTTCTATATATTTATTGAAATATTTAAATATTTTTTACAGTAAAATTCACATTTTCTACCTCAATCTCTAACTGATTTAATTGGGAGGATACTTCTATTTAAGATCACTATCGAAGGTTATGGTCAAAAAGAACAAAATTCAGCATATGTTGTTGATTTAGTGGTTGACGATATACACTTAATTCAACACTTTGATCCATATGTAATATTTGTTTATAGTTATAACTCAAAATTATTTATAGGCAGTATATGTTCTAACCAAATAATTGTTTTGTGCAGCCACATGTTGTGATTTTTAATGATTATGAGGACAGAGTATTTAAGCGGTGATGGTAATCCAAAAGAAAGGAAGAAAGTTGAAGTCCATTATGCACATGAAAGTGGAAGAGTTTAAGAAATGATTTGTTTTTGTTGTCTTCAAATTTCATTATTTTTTTCATTTTATCTGTTTCGTTTTATAGTTATGAGCATGAATTATGAGCTGTCATTTGATTCGTTTTTATAAACAGCTCCTTTAATCTATTTTTTCCACATGCAAATTTATTCCTTGGTGGTAAATTTAAAAATCAATCACTAGAAACTGTTTTTCACATGGTTTTAATTATTTGGCTTACAAAATATAATGAATAGGATTTACTCAACCAATATTTACAACCTAAAATTAGGAATTACAACACATATACAATACAATTCTAATTAGTGATAATATAAAATATGTTACTTCTAAAAATATACACTATTTAATCAATATTTTGAATAAAAGTATCTTCTTAAACACACAAATTAAAAATCAATATTGTAATTATACATACACACAATAACTGCCTCTTCATACTGAAGTTACTTTGTTCCCTCTCGTCCATGTCAAAGGCGGAGTAGCAGCATTTCTCCAGGGCTGATGCTTTCTTCCAAAGATGGTGGTATTATGATGTAAAATCTGTTACTTCTAAAACTATACACTATCTATTCCATATTTTGAATTTTTTTATGTCTGCACAGGGTGCGGGCCGGTCACCTAGTAGTTTATAAAAAGGAATTTTAGATTAAATTTGAATAACACATAATAATATATATCAAATGATTAGTGTTATCTAATTCATAACCTACTGACATAGAAGTGAATCAAACATGATAATCAACCGGTTTATTATTGTATCCTAAAGTATACAAAAACATGCGAATAACTTCCCATTTATGTTTTTTAATATGAATACACAGTCTTTAATAACTTCACCTAGTGTTGATCTCAAATACAGGTTTGCTTTGATCACGAAATAAAATTTGTACCCGGTCAAATGTTTTCGTCAGTTTTAAACCAGCTAATCTTGGAGGATAAAATATTTTGGTATAAATTGTTTTTAACTCAGTGGCATTCAATTATATTTGAAAAAAAAAAAGAATATTAAAGGTAGATCCAATAAATATCTCAGTGGCATTGGGTTATAAATATTGTACAAGTTTAAGGGTAATTTTTATTTGTACTTTCCTTTTAATAGATTAGATTTATCCTACAATAACACTGAATTTGAAAGGGAATGAGAGAATATATGGTTTGTATTAATTTCCTATATCTATTTGGAAACGGAAAAATGTTCATTGTGAATCTGCCAAAAAAAAATAAGAATCAATTTAACAAACAAAAAAAAAACATCGTCAAGATCTAACAAGAAAAAGAGAAAACAGCCATTAAAACCCCGAATTTTCAAATTAAAGTCAAAAAAAACTTCAACTCATGTTTGAGCCAAAAAATCATCAACTTTCAAATAGTGATCATTTTAATTCTCTTATTTTGTTGACTCGGCAGTTTAAGAAACCTGAGTAGTTAACTGTTAAAATCGATTAAGACTAAACGTCTGTTAACTATGTAAACGATTTTATTTCTATAAAAATGATTAAAACATTGATCAAACGACATCTTTTTGCTTCTGAAAACACTCAAATGATCTCTTTCGCGAAACCAGAGCCCCAAATCAACTTCATCTTCTTCACTCTGGTTTCGCGAAAGAGATGTTTTAAATGTTTCAAAAAAAACTGTTTGATCAATGTTTTAATCAATTTTTAAAATGATGTCGTTTAGATAGTTAATATACATTTATTTTTTAATCGATTTGAACAGTTGACTATTCGGATTTTTTAAATGGCTGAGTTAATAAAATATGCAGGTTAAAATAATATTTGAAACATGATTATTTATTTGGCTCAAACATAAGTTGAAGGTTTTTTTGCTTTGATTTGAAAATTCAAGGTTTTAATGGTTGTTTTTTCACAAGGAAAAGTTTCCTATTTGTTTTTCTGTTTGTTATAAAACTCAAGTAAGAATCACCGTGACGTGTTCAAAACTAATTAACTCAAACTCTTCTGAAAGCAAAACATGCTCGACGGCTCTTCTCCACACCGTCTCGTCGGAAAGTTCGTGAACGCTCTGGAAACATGCAGTTGAACTCCTACGAGAAGACGCTTTCCTCTCTTGGCTATTTCGGACACATGCCGTTGAACATCAACATGCCTGAAGTTACCGAAAGTCTTGTGGAACCAGGCCGGCTCAAGAAGTTTTGGGCCCTGGGCAGAAAAAAATAACAGAAAAACAAATTTTTTAGTCATTTTGAAAAATAATTTTTCATATAATTACTTAAAATATTTCAATATTTCAATATTTCTATGAAAGTTCTACAATAAATTTATCTTTTTAAATATGTAAAACTAAGTTTAGCTAAAATTATATTTATATTTAATTATTTTTTGTTTATCAAAAGAATTTAAAATCAATTTATTATAATATAAAAATAAAATCTAAAATTTCGTATCGCAAATATCCTTGGGTCCTGGGGGGTCGCACTTACCGCCCCACCATCTAAGCCGGCCCTGTGTGGAGCAGTTGAAACCCATCAAGAAAGATAAGTTTTCTTGTGATAATTATAATAAGTGGTTAACTCTTAAACTTCAAATCATCTTACAATATCCGTTAACGCATGTTGATCACGAGATGTTGCTCTCGATTTACGGTAAGAGCGTTTCAAAGTGCTTGGACCGGACATGTATCGGCTCGAACATTGTGTGATTTGCACTGAGGAGATGTTTCTTGCGGAAGAAGCAACCGTCATGCCTTGCTGCTCTCATGTCTTTCATAGCTCTTGTTTTGAAAAATGGTTTCAAGTTGGTAACAAGTGTCCAGCTGCTTGTTACCTTAACAAAAATAAACAACAAAAAATCATTGTAATTTTTTTTTTTTTTTAATAATTTACAGTCTCTCTATTTTGGTTCGCTATAATGTATAGTATGTGATGTGCAGGGGAAATCTATAGTTTTTATAATCAGTATACTTTGTTGAGAAGAAGGAAACATTGATGCAATATGTGATGTGATCACCTAGCCAAGAAAGGGTGGGCTTTGTAGTAGTAAACTCAATTAATTAAAAGTCCTAAATTGAAACAAGACAAAAACACCAAGGCGCTAACTGAAAGAAAACAACTAGGTGTAGTGACGTGGCAATCGGACATGCATCATGCAATACCTACGCAACACCTAGGCAAAAACACATGTATGTCCTTTTGGGAACTCAAAGCGTAAGTAAACACTGACAAGCTCAGAAATTCGTTTTACATTCGAACTCTCCAGAGACCTCTAGACGGAAAACACTTCTTCATGGAGGCGGAGGCGGAGGCGATGGGAGGTTGCAAGGATACGGCGGCGTCAGTGGAAGCTGCGACGGTGTTTCCGGGGTTCAAGTTCTCGCCGACGGACGTGGAGCTGATCTCGTATTATCTGAAGCGGAAGATGGACGGTTTGGAGCGGTCCGTTGAGGTTATACCGGAAACTGATATTTACAACTTTGAGCCTTGGGATTTGCCCGGTTAGTCTTCTTCCAAATCTTGGTTTATGATAGGCTTTGGTTATCTTTATCCAACTCTAATCGATACCCTTTGGTTAATTAATGTTCTTGTTTTTTTTTTTCTTTGCAGATAAGTCGATAGTTAAATCTGATACAGAATGGTTCTTCTTCTGCGCCCGTGGCAAAAAGTATCCACATGGGTCACAAAACAGGAGAGCGACCAAGATGGGGTACTGGAAAGCCACTGGGAAAGAACGCGATGTGAAGTCTTCTTCTCAAGTCATTGGAACAAAGAGGACGCTTGTCTTCCATATGGGTCGTGCACCGAAAGGCGAAAGAACAGAATGGCTTATGCACGAGTACTGCATGAAAGAAGTTTCTACGGTAAACTCTTCTGAGACCATAACATTGTTTTAACAAAAGAGGTAACTTTGGCTACTTGAGATGTTCTGGTCTTTGGGCTTGAGTTGATTTTTTTTTTTTCTGTGAATTCCAGGATGATGCTTTGGTTGTTTGCCGGCTTAGGAGGAACAAAGAGTTTCATTCTTCTACAAGTCACAAGGAACCAGAGCCAGATTTACCAGCAGAGAAGCACAAGATCATGCAAAATGGTGGTGGTGCTAGTTCTAGGAGCCCGGATGATTGGGACAGCATGATAGACTTTTACCTTGCCGGTGAGTCAGGGGAGGAGCTCCTCAATGAGATGGCAGAAACAGCAGAAAATCTACAGGTTTGTCCCTTAAGTCTAGGCCGGACCTAATATTTAGGGGTCATAAGTCTTTGCCAGGATCTTTGTTTTTTTTTTTGTGTGTGTCCCACTTTTTGATGAATCTCCCATTTTCTAAGTCATATATAGTTGTTTCTAGCTAACTAACGTTTAACATAACGCATGATGGATATGGTTCTTGATTAATGTAGTTGTTGATAAAGTTTTGTGTGTGTTTAGGTGCAAACTGAAGAGGATTTCTTTGCGGATATACTAAGGGACGAAATAATCAATGTGGATGAAGCAGTCACCACAGGGAACATAGCGAACGAAATGCCAACACTTGAATCAGCATCAAAGGCTATAAGGGTACTTCCTTTACCAAGCGTGATAGACAAACAGATGGCTTCACTGTTAGAGGAAAGACCATCACAGCAGAAGGAAGGAAAAGGGAGCAGTGGGACGGATCAGGTGTCGAGCTGCTTCATGGGGATATACTCGATCAAGACGGTGAACAGGGCACGATGGGATGTGATTATATGTCTAGTGGCTCTCATTGTAATGTTCTTTTATCTGGAGTAAAAAAGCCTATGAAAAGTAGTGAGAAACCAGTGTCCTGTTTTTTTTTTTTGTGTGAAGGCGGTTTTATTTATGTTTTCTCGGTTTAAAATGTTTGAACTTTAAATCCGTCCGGGTATGGTTCTCGGTTTATTGAACAATTACGCTGTTTTTAAATAATGGGGGTAGTTTCGTAAAAGCTACACTACTCCGTCTCTTGAAAGACGACGGTTGCGCAAAGGGTAGTAGATTTTTTTTATCTCCGAATCCGCCGTTAAAAAAACCTCTCCTTTGCGTTTCTTTCTCTCCGAATCCGTCCGCCGTTTAACGATTTGGATCAGAAGATCCCGATCAGTTTCGTCACCACCTTCTTCGATTGGGAAGACGATGATGAAGTTTGGTTTCACTCTTCAATTTTGATCTGTAAGTTCTGAGACATCGTGTGGTGCTGCTAAAAAAATCGTACACCGGTAATTACCTAGGGGGTGTTACTGGTTATTAATTGGTAGTTGCAGCTGATTGATTAAATCTTTTATGATCTCACAACATTGTTTCTACTTTTGGTTCTGTTTAGTAGTGTGATTTATGATGACTTAAAAGTATCTTCTAGCTTTGCCCTTTCAATCTCATTTTGCAATATACATGTGAACAAAATTTGATTAGGTGTGTGGTGTTATGTGTTTTAGGATGTAATTCGAACAGGTTTTGTAGGAGCTAAAAGAAAATGTCGAGGCCGATCATGATCGTCTTTCTTCTAGTTATACTCATAGTCACCTCTCAGTTTGAGTGGAGGCAACCGCTTCTTGAGCTTGATGCTGCTCCTAGCTTGTCTCAGAAACACCAGCAAGTTGCGAAGAGAGAAGAAGCTGTTAAAGAGAAGGTACTGATTGATTCTATCACTCTATATTCATGCAAACTCTCCATGTGTTGTGTTGTGTTGTGTTCACATCACAAGTTGTGCCTTCAGTTAGATTTTGGTTTTGAGATATACATAGAGTCAGTTACCTCGTAACGTTCTGATGCTAAATTAAAAGATTCATCATATACCCTATGTTCTCTTTCTGGCTTTATTCTTTCTGATCAGAATTCTTGATACTGCATAGAAAAATTGGTTTGAGCTTTTCTTTGATTGCATCAGTTTAGTGGAGATTATTAGCATATATTCTACTTTTTTTTCTTGCAACTGTAGCTTCCATTTAGATGTATTAATAGCTTTGTGCTTCAGCGCAAGTTTTGAACCTGAACATACAATACATATATCTTGTGCTGTTTTGAACCTTAATATACAAGATGTGTACATCCCAAGTTCCCAACAGTTGTTTTGTCTTATGCTACAGATCATCTTGTCACAAGAGAGACATATCCAGAGGCTAAGCGACCTTGTACGAAGTCTTCAAATGCAGTTACTGCGATGCCGAGGAGAGAACGAGACACGAAACGCCACTGAAACCTCCCATCTCAACAAGCAGTTTATTGAGCTCGAGAGGAAACACATTGAGGAAGACTAGTTTGATTCGGTAGTAATAAATAACTCAAATGGTACGTAAAAGCTGTTGTGGGAAGCAAGCATTAACTTTCCAAGCTCCAACTGTTGTTTATTTCTCTTGTGCTGATGATTTGATTAGTAGGATTGCTTTAATTATTTGATATCAAGGTTGAGATATTCGAGTTTGTAATGAAATTTGAGGATTAGGGTACTTGTAATATCCTTAAAATATGGTTGATGCCATTATTAGCAAAGTATATACACCCATGACTATTGACATAATCTATACAATGTTTGTGTTTATATAGTCGAACTTTCGTTTTGTTGTTAGGTAATACTTTGAATCGAGGTAACAAAAGTCTATGGTGACAGAGACAAAATCTTATGTCATATGACTCTTCCACTCTATTTGCAATTTTGTTCTTATGTTTCATGATTCCATCAGTCAGAGCCTAAATCTCACCAACCACACTCCGTCATTGTTGGCCGTGCGTCTAGCTGTCCAAATTCACATTCACCAATATTAATCAATTTTCAACAATTGTTTGATACGATACTTTGAAAAATCATCATGTAGTATTTATTTATAAGAAAAACAAATCATTTGAAGGTTATACACTTATACTAGTCATGAGAACATTTATCTTCTTCAGTTCTCACGCCATGAAAATACCTTACATATCATTATATCACCTACCCATATAACTTACATTTGTTTTTTTTTGTCAACACCTATTTAGCTACATTATTACCTCACAAGTTCGAAAATGGTCTATTCCTCTCTCAATTTGAATTTGAATTTTCATGATTTAAAAATATGAAAGAGGACAAAGTATCTCGTTTGTATTTATCCAAATACTATTTGGTAATAAATGCAATTTCAAAGGCCAAGTCATATACTCCATCCTTTTTGTAATATTTTTCAAATCAATTGTTAGAAACATTTCGTGTTTATTAAAAAAAAATCTCATGAGTATTTATTTTGATAGATAGATAAAACTAATCCTAATAACTAATTAATATGCATTCAATTAAACCCTCTCCCATCTTGTGTGTCTATCTGCCTATATATAACAGCAGCCAATAACATGAAGACCTCGAACTTTCTTCAATAACTCTCAAGAACAAGAACAATAAGCTCCCCAAGGTAAGCTTACTTTGAACAAAGATTTGAGTTATTTTGCTGAAATATTGTTATTTCGATCTTCACTTTTTGATTGATAGACAAAGAAGTCACTCGATTGATCAATCCTACTGTGTTTTCTTTTTGATGATATATATATATATATGTACATGTTTTATAAACCCTATCAACCTTCGTTTTCTAACGCAGAACTTGGCTTTAATTTCACTGTTTGTTATAATCAGGTTCCTACAGAACAAACATATTCTTCTTGGAAGGCAAGAAACATGAACCAACAAGAAGCTGCGAGTACACTTGGACTTGATCTGAAACTAAATATCCTGGATTCATCTTTGCCCAGAGAGAGCACATCCTCATCGTTATGCTCGGAGGAAGCTGAAGCTGGAGGAGGAGAGGCTGTGGTTGTTGGTTGTCCTAATTGCATCATGTACATCATCATGTCTTTGGAAAGTAACCCTAGATGTCCTAGATGCAACAATCAAGTTTTGCTTGATTTTCTCACAAGAAACGGTAGCAAGAAGAGTAGTAATTAAGAAAATGCTAATTAATTAAGAATGTTTTTTTTTCCTTCTTGTTTCTGCCACATATATTGATGGTTAAATTATACGACGCACTGATGTGTTCATAAAACATTATATATAGACACATTTGTTTTCCAATAATTGTAATATTGTTCGATGAATATTATTATTCATTACTTTTCAACAGGTGATTACGTCGATAACCATCATAAACTTGTTTCTTATAGTGGGTTTTAACAAAATAAAAATGTTTTTAGCGATGATATTATGGATATTAATGACAGATGTATACTCTTCAAAACAATGATAATATTTCTTTTTGGGTACTAGATATTTCCTGACTATTGCAATGAATTATAATAATTTTATAAAAGGAAATTGTAGTCGTTGTTGACTTGTTGTAAGTTCAATGTATTTGTACGTGACATAACTAGGGTTGGGACGGATCCGGATATCCGGAATATCTGGGATATCCAAATTCGGATCCGGATCCGTCGGATCCGTAATTTTAATATCTGAATCCGGATTCGTGCCTTTCGGATATCCAGGTTCCGGATATCCGTCTAGATATCATGATATCCGCGAGTATCCGGATTCGATCCGATCCGTCAAAATAATTAAAAATAATAAAATATTTTTAAAATACAAAAATCTATAAATATTACATAAATTAAATATTTTTACAAAATTTATAAATGTATTTATGTATATAATATTATTAAAATTAAAATATATTATAAACTAATTTTATGTATAAATATTAATAAATAAACTATAATTATTAATAAAAATTTAAATTTATATATATTAAAAAAATGGATCCAGATCCGGATATCCGGGCCTAAAATTCCAGATATCCGATCCGGATCCGGATTCGACGGATCCGATATTTTACTATCCGGATCCGGATCCAGATCCGGGCGTTTCAGATATCCTATTTTCGGAGCGGATCCGGATCCGATCTCGAATCGGATCCGGATCTCAGATAATAATTCCAGCCCTAGACATAACTACGTGTTTAATATGAAAAATGTGGAACAATGACTTTTCTGTTTACCTTCATGTGCACTTAATAACTCTAGCTTTGAAAGATAAGTATATGCAAATATAGTCATTTATAATAGATATAATATATACACACATCATACATCAAATAATAAATATGTTTGGTTTACTTGTTACCAGAGTTGTTGAACTAACATATTAAATGTCGAAAAAATCTTGAAGAAGAGTTGTTCTTATTATGAATGTGAAAAAACTTCACCTAAACTTACTATAAAAATGCATTTTGGTTTTCACATTAATTAATGTCGGATACAGCATTACGTGTGTTTCGTTCCTTTCCAAACTATCAAAAGAAACAACACCTATTATCTAAGTTTATTTTTATCATTATAATGATAAAAATAAACATCTACTACCCAATTTTTTTTTTTAAATTATGTGTTCAATCGCATAAATAAACAAAAAATTGATTCTTAAAAAAGTTTTTAAAATTTAAAATATTCCATATTTTTTTTGTTAATCGGGCTCAGACCTAACTAATTTTAAGAAAAACCAGTATCAACGATTAGTTTATACTTTATCCTGGGACTTTTAATAAAATTTAAGACATGGTTGGCAAAGATTTTACCTCTTCCAATCAGAAAGTTAGGCAAAATTTATATATTAGTGATTTCTTAATATGCTTTCCTTCTTTTTTTTGGTCTTGACTATATCCATATTCTTTGGTGTGGTCTCTTTTGTTTAGAGATACCAACTTCTTTTGAGTCACTTTTGTTTCATCCATAGTTTCAGTGTTTAATAGATAATAATGATAAGGCCCCGTTCAAAAGATTTCCATGAACCAAGAGGTTATTTAGGCTCTTTTGTTTTCTAGTCGCCACAAATTACGTTCATATACTTTCCCATCACTCCGTAAAAACCTAATCTGAGTTTGAAGATCGCCCAAAGCTTGAAGTACGTATCTACGCTATGTTGCATACTTGCATGTGAATCGAAATCGGATATACTATTAGACGGTTTATATTGGTTACTTTGTACATGTAATTTAAGCTGGTTTAGTCCGGTTTAGTAACCTCACTATATATACTTGTAAATAACAGTTTTGGAGGTTAAGGAGATTGAATAATATCATTTTACATTTCTTCTTCGCTGTTGTTCAACCTCTATTATGGTATCAGAGCAATTCCAGCTCGTTTTCTCTGATTTTGCTTCGATCTTCTCATAATCTCTTCGATTTCGTCACTAATCCGTGAAGATCCAGCTGAATCTGAGCTTCGATTGAAGTTACGAATCGGAAAATCATCGATATCGGTGATTCTTGTTTTTCGACTTCGTAGTTCTTCAATCTCAGATGTCGATCAACACGATGACGAAGCACGGAAGGAAGATGAGAACTCGTACCACCGTTTCTGACTCGGAGACCTCTGCGATGCGAAATCGACCTCAACATTCCGCGACTGAGGACGATGAACCAGAGATCGCAATAGCTCCGCCGCTGCAACCTCCACTTACAAGATCGCATCAGTCTGGTATACACTCTATCGACAACACTCACAGTCCTTATTTCTTGCATTCGGCTGATCATCCTGGCTTAGTTATGGCAAATCAGAAGTTAGATGGATTGAACTACAATAACTGGTATATTACGATGCGGATGAGCTTAGATGCTAAGAACAAGATAGGATTTGTTGATGGATCGTTAGTTCGACCAGCTCAAGATGATCCTCTGTACAAGATTTGGAGTCGTTGCAACAGTATGGTTAAGTCTTGGCTGCTTAACACAGTTACTCAGGAGATATATGATAGTATCTTATACTATGATGATGCTGTTGAGATGTGGAATGATCTATACTCAAGATTTCGGGTTAGCAATCTCCCAAGAAAGTACCAGTTGGAACAATCTATTGCCTTTCTGAAGCAAGGATCAATGGACTTATCAACTTACTACACTAAGAAGAAAACACTATGGGAGCAGCTATCAAACACGAGAATATCTACAGCAAAGAGATGCCAATGTGACCAAGTTAAAGAGTTACTGGAGGAAGCTGAGACCAGCAGAATCATTCAGTTTCTTATGGCGCTTAATGAAAACTTCGCCAACATTCGAGGTCAGATTCTCAACATGAAACCTCGTCCAAGCCTCACAGAGATATACAATATGCTTGATCAGGATGAGAGTCAGCGAATTGTTGGTTCAGCTCAACGTGTAACAAATCCCGCAGCTTTCCAAGTTCAAGATTCACACACAGCAGAGAACAATCCAGTACTTCTTTCTCAAGGAAGCTATCACAAAGTGAAGTGTTCTTATTGCTCAAGACTTGGTCACACGATAGACAAATGTTATAAGAAACATGGATACCCTCCAGGAATGTTCAAAGGGAAGAAACCCAACGCTGTTGCCTCCACAAACATGGCTATTACACAGTCGGTGAACACCCTGGATAAAGGTCATCATGATGAAGTCTCCTGCGAACAATTCTCCAAAGATCAACCTCAGTCTATGATCTCGTACTTGAGTACTCAACTCCAATCTCCCAGCGTCACATCCACAACTGAGAAATCAAATGCCTCGACTTCAGCTAATGCTCCTGTGATTTCACAAATTACAGGAAGCCTTTCCAGTAATTTCATTTCTCTATACAATCACTCTTATCATGACATGCTCATTTCGTCTGCATCCAAAGAAACAGATGTGTCTCTTAGAGCTTGGATTATAGACTCAGGAGCCACTCATCATGTTAGTCATGATAGGAACATGTTTACTGAATATAGAAACTTAGATCAAACTTATGTCACCTTTCCGAATGGATACACGGCAATGTTTTGAAAACCGGACCGGATACCGACTCGCTGTAGCTACTGGTTGACTGGTTGGACTGGTTCAACCGGTTGAACCGGATTTTCTATCTATGAAACTTATTAATATATATATATATATAATTATATATTTATATTATATGAACTTTACTTCTACATATAATACATTCTCTATTCTTTTCTATAATTAACTAAATATAAACAATAAACATAAATCTAATTGTATATATAGTAAACTAAAACTGAATAGTGAATACTATGTAAACTAAAATTGATAAAATCATACTATGATTTACAATTAAAATTATCATATTTATTTATTTTATAACTAAATCTCAAATTTTATGAATATGGTAAAATAAAGATAGTATATGAAAGTCAAAAATATATTTTTCACATTGTTTCTTAAGAAAATAAAAAATCAATTAAATAGTGATAGTTGAACACTAATTATAAAATATTAAATTTTAGCTAGTAATAGTTGAAAACACTTAATTATATGTTAATTTTTATGAACCGGTTTTTAAAATTGACCTGGGTCACCGGTTTTACCGGTTTTCAGTCGGTTTTACCGGTTTTTTACAAATCCGGGTTTTAAACCGAACCGGACCCGGTTTCTTCAGCGAGTCACGGTTGAACCGGTTCGACCGGCCGGTCCGGTACGGTTTTCAAAACACTGATACATGGTTAGCATAGTTGGGGTAGGATGCATTAGTTTGACTGATTCTATCACCCTGTTCAATGTCCTTTACATTCCTGAATTCAGATTCAACTTGTTGAGTGTAAGTGTTTTAACAAAAACTTTGAATTCTGAAGTTTCTTTCACTGCTGATACTTATTTCATTCAGGATCTTACTCAGGCATTGAAGATTGGTCAAGGTAGTCAAGTTGGAAACTTGTATGTCTTGGATATCAATAGCAATCATAGGTCTTTATCTTTTCAAGGTATGTCTTATGTTTCTGCTGTTGTTGATTCTCATATCTGGCATAAACGGTTAGGTCATCCTTCAATGAATAAAGTCGAAACCTTGTCTAAAATTCTTCATTTGTCTAATTCTAAAATCAATAAAGATCATTCTAATGCTTGCCATGTTTGTCACCTGTCAAAACAAAAACGCATTGCTTTTAAACCTCGACAGAACATGAGTAAAAATGCCTTTGATCTTCTTCATATTGACACTTGGGGTCCTTTTGCTGAACCTGCTGTAGATGATTCCAAGTATTTCTTGACTATAGTTGATGATTACAGCCGTGCTACTTGGGTTTTCTTGATGCGTGCTAAATCTGATGTCCTAAACATTTTCCCTGATTTTGTCAAGATGGTTTCAAACCAATACAATGTCAATGTTAAGGCTGTTAGATCTGATAATGCAAATGAATTGAGATTCACTGACTTTTATGCAGCTAGAGGCATTATTTCTTATCATTCTTGTCCTGAAACCCCTGAACAAAACTCTGTAGTTGAAAGAAAACATCAGCATATTCTTAATGTTGCAAGAGCTCTTCTGTTTCAGTCCAATGTTCCCTTAAAATTCTGGGGTGATTGTGTGCTTACTGCTGTTTTTCTCATAAACAGATTACCTTCTCCGGTTTAAACAACAAATCGCCTTTTGAGAAACTCACTAGCAAGCAACCTGATTACCAATCTTTGAGAACTTTTGGTTGTCTCTGTTATGTTAGTACTTCTTCAAAGAATAGGCATAAATTTGATCCTAGAGCTAGGGCTTGTGTCTTTCTAGGTTATCCAGCGGGTTATAAGGGGTACAAGCTTTTAGACATAGAGACACACTCTGTTTCTATTTCCAGACATGTGCTTTTCCATGAGGATATCTTTCCCTTTGCATCATCATCTCTACATGATGATGTCAAATCTTTCTTTCCTCATGTTTCTTCATCTGCTGTGCCTGATGTTGTGTTCTCTAAACCAACATCTTCCGATACACATCATCATCAAGATGTGTCATCATCTAAGGATCTTCTTCCCTCTGGAAGTCGACCTATTCGAAACAAGAAAACACCAGCAAATTTGCAGGATTTCCACTGTTATAACCTTGCTTCCTCTTCCACCCTTTCTACACCTTATCCAATGACCAAATACATTTCATATGCTTCACTCTCTGCACATTTTCATTCTTTCATTCACTCCATCACAAAATCAAAAGATCCACAAAATTTTTCAGAGGCTATTCTCGATAAGTTGTGGTGTGATGCTATGAGAGAAGAAATAGGTTCTCAAGAACGAACTAAGACCTGGAGTGTATGTTCTCTGCCACCAGACAAGAAGCCTATTGGGTGTAAATGGATTTATAAAACCAAATATCATGCTGATGGTACAGAGGAGAGAAAGAAGGGTCGTCTTGTTGGGAAGGGATATACACAAGAAGAAGGTGTAGATTATCAAGAAACCTTTTCACCGGTAGCCAAGTTAAGCACGGTGCGAGTTTTGATTGATGCTGCTGCTAAGATGAAGTGGTCTCTCACTCAGTTAGATATCTCAAACGCATTTCTGAATGGAGATCTTGATGTGGAGATTTTTATGAAGCTGCCTCCTGGTTATGAAGAGTTAACTGGAGTAAAAGTTCCTCCGAATGCTGTTTGTAGACTTCATAAGTCTTTATACGGTCTCAAACAAGCATCTCGTCAGTGGTATTTGAAACTGTCTTCTACTATACTTCAGATGGGCAATTTGATGTACTTAGCTATCACTCGGCCTGACATAGCTTATACTCTTACAAAGCTATGTCAATACTCCTCTGCTCCTCGTGAAGCACATCTCAAAGCAGCTCACAAACTTCTTCGCTATCTTAAGGGAACGGTTGGACATGGACTTTTCTATGCAGCTGATGGTTCGTTTGACTTAAGAGGCTTTGCTGATGCAGATTGGGGTGCTTGTATTGATGATAGGAAATCCATCACTGGATACGCTATGTTCTTGGGAGAGTCCTTAGTCACTTGGCGCGCTAAGAAGCAACGAACTGTGTCTAGGAGTACTGCGGAAGCTGAGTTTCGTGCTCTTGCTGACGCTTCTTGCGAGATTGACTGGCTTCTTCGCATTATGAGAGATTTGCAGATTCCTATGACGTTACCTTCTCATCTTTATGGTGATAACACTGCGTCACTTCATATTGCTAATAACTCCGTTTACCACGAGCGGACAAAACACGTCGATCATGACTGCTACACTATTCGCGAGCGTATTGACTGTGGCATGATCAAGACAATGCATGTGCGTACACATAACCAGATAGCCGACGTTCTGACGAAAGCATTGTATCCAGCTCCATTTCGGGATCTCATTTCCAAGATGGGCGTGTTGGACATCTATACACCTACATCTTGAGGAGGGGTATTAGACGGTTTATATTGGTTACTTTGTACATGTAATTTAAGCTGGTTTAATCCGGTTTAGTAACTTCACTATATATACTTGTAAATAACAGTTTTGGAGGTTAAGGAGATTGAATAATATCATTTTCCATTTCTTCTTCGATGTTGTTCAACCTCTATTATATATATATATATAGACTAGCATCAAGTAGACATACACACGTGTGATTGTGTATAAGAGATGCATGTAGGTGCAGGTAGCCGTAGCTCATGACAGAAATTGACGGAAGACAGAGTTAATCTGATTCTTAAAATAGTGGGAACATCATTATTTTATTATTTTATGTTCTCATGCTCCCAAGTCAGTGACGTGGCGTTCCTCACCCTCGATCTTCTTGCAGGCCATTGCGACATATACACACAAATACCCACAACTGAGCATTTTATCTGTTAAATTTGATTCGATTTGTTATTCATTTCGATTCGCTCCGAAAATTCCGGATATCCGTAAACTTTCGAAGCAAAGCAAATACTAAAAATTAGTATCAGTTAAAATCGAAGCAAATAATAAATATTAAAATTTTGGAAAGCGAATATCCGATCCGATCCGACAATATATAAATACATGTATATCTTGATTATATTTAAGGTTTTAAATGTATAAAATTATATAATTATTATTCTAACATATGATTTGACAAATTCTATTCACATTATTACTTATATAAAAGTATTACATAAAAGGAAAAGAAACTTTTTATGACAATTATAATTTTTTTCTTAAGTTTTATGTTACTATAATTGTTAACTAAGTTTAAAAAATTTACAAAATATGTAGATTCACTACTTCTTTTGATTTTTATCTTATATATCATGCAAAAAAATATTTTATAAAACAATTTGTATCGAATTTTTAAGATTATTTGTATTAATCAAAGCAGATGACATATACGCCGCAAATATCTATTTATTTTCCGGATATCCGTTTTTCCGAATATCTGTATTTTTCCGCGAAGTAAAGCAAATCGAAAAATTAGATATTTGTGGCATTCGAAGCAAATCACAAATACCTTCAAAAATCCGGATATCCGATCCGTGCCTAGACCTACAAATACATATAGGATAATTCATGAGCGGATATTGATTATCAGTCCTTTCGAATGAACTGTATAAGAGACTAGGGTAGACCCACCCTACGGGCGGAAAGTAAAAAAAATAATATTTAGTATATTATTTTGGAATTTTTAAAAAAATATTTTAAATATATTATTATTCGGTTTTGTTATTTTTATTTCCATTTTTAAATTTTTATGATATATAATTTGACTTTTATGGTTACTTAAAAAAGAAATTTACTTTTACTTGAAAACAATGCTATAAAACCAATAAATAATAAAAGAATAGCTAAAGAAGTACAAAATAGCTGACCATAATTTTTAATGAAATTGATAGTTTATATTTATTCTTATTAGTTTTTTGTTATTCTTTTGCGAGGAATCAGGAAAAAAATTATACGCTGAAAAATATAAGTTTATATATACAGATAGACATAGATATAATCTTAATTTGATAATAACTAAAATGAACTGTATACGAAAAGATAGTTTGAAAAACAAAGTAGTACCCAAAGATCTGAACCGTAAGCCTTGCTCTTTGGTTCTTCTTCCTCTTCTTCATACAGAAGAAAGTGGTGGTATCTTCACGTCCTGTTTTCCTACGAAATAAACGGTAACACGAACTTACTCATCAGTCTTCTTATCCACCGTCGTTCTTGTTCTGGCATTTTATTAAACACAAAAAGTAAAATTACTTAACATCCGAATTTAGCTAGTTTAAATTACAGTTTATTTATTTACTGAAAAAGTAGGAGATAAGATTTTAGTTGAAAGAGCCAGGAGGTTTAAATTTACATAAATATAATTATCGGAGTTCCAGAAGCAACTGCTTACTTGTTCTTTAATCTTTGCGTAAGTATAAGTTCAAGTCAGTAAACAGAAGTTAATTGTCATAAGCCAGATGGCCCATAACTGACCCAGTTAAATTGTAAAAACTCATTATGTCTGACTGAATAACAAAGTCAGAGAAGCCTTACCTTCGGGTGCGGCGCTCAGGTATGTTATCACCCACGATGCCATCGCGTTTCGAATCTCCGGCGAGACTTTCAACCCTCAGCTGACGAATATAAGTTAACATATTTGCTCTCCGATCAATATTATGTGATCATCAACGCATGGTACTCCCGTGAAAAAACCTAGGAAGCAAATATGATAAACCTCTCGAGATCCGTCGCGCTGGTCTTTTTATTCATTCTCTGTTGATAATCTGACCAATCGGCGGGTTCTAGTTCTTCTTGGCGATTTTTCACTTAATCCTCTCATTATTTTCTTTATCATTCTCATTCTATCTTCTATAGTACTATAAAATCCCGTAGATCAAGACCCTCTTTTTTATAGATAGAAATTCAACAACTCAAGAGAGGAGAGATGCGTTGAATGCGGAATCTTGCTCGGAGTGGATGGAGTTAAGAAAGTCATTTATGACACCAACTGAATGAATTCTATAACACTTACAGATTCTCTTTAGCGGAGAGAATGAATATGAAACAGCATATTGTTCTAGAAAAGGTCTAAATCGGTTTTATCAAAGCAAGAGGACGAAGCACAACATGAATTCTAGCAATCAAATGTATAAATCTATAAATATCGAAACAAAAAGGGTGCCTATTGGGTTGAGATAATAGGATTGATCAAACGACTTAACAAACTTCGTGAGCCCATTGAATTCAATTTGTCAAACCCAATAAAATACAGCTAAACGTAGAGAATATAAAAAAGGGACAAATGTCACAACTACATGAGACTACTTAGTGACGTGGATGCTGATGTGTCTCAACCAGGAGTGAGGAAATTATATTTTATATGTAAAGATATGTTGGAACCAAATATTGACTAGGCCCGTTAGAGCGGGGACCACGAAAACTTTAAGCCTAGATCTCGTATTATCAGAGTCCAAAAAAGCCGAATCGGTGACGACCTCAGGGTCTCGACTAGGACCAGAGGCTGGGATCGCAGGATCGCTGAGACCAGCGATGCCAAGTCAAAAGGATTATTCGCTAGTAAACTTCCAGACTCGCGGTGACCGCTAAATCTCTGAGATCACAGCGTCAAGAGGAAGGAGAAATATTGGAGGCAAAGAAGCAGACTAAGAGGCATATAAAGAAGACGAGAGAGGAGAAATATACACATCTTTACACACACACACTTCATCAAAGAGTATCATCTCATTAGAGATACATTGACGAAAACAATTCACGTAGATGGAGGGGAAGATTGAGGAATGTTCTGCACAATCGCGCGGAAATCTCATCTATACTATACTAAAAGGAGAATAAGATCATCATTTAGCCTGTCCACGTAGGCACGGAAAATCAACCAATCAGAGAGTCTGAAGTTGCTACGTCACCTCCGCTTGAGACAAGAAAAAAAAAACAATGCGACAGAAAGGATCGAACTCGGGTTAGTATGACATAAATATAGGACAATTACCTCTAAGCCATCGAAACTTTCTTGGACACATGTACAAGAATCACTAATTATATATGTACGTATTTAAAAAATACAAGATAAACCTAAAACTAGGCCCTGAGTAATCTCCGCTTAATCCCCAATTTTTACACTAGGCGCTAGGCCCAACCCGAGCGTACGTATAGCGCCTACCGAATTTTCGAACAGGGGCACTAACAATCAAACCTCCTCTTTACTCCCATCTTGAATTTCTTTCGTTCCAACTCCCTCTCTATCTATTTATTATAAACCTCTTCACCATTTTTTGGTTTCAATCAAAATCCTCTCAAGAAGTCTAACCCGCGATGAAACCCGATGGAAAATTCCCACTGATCAAAAACACCGGCAAAACCGGAGTCTCTTCCACCAACCTGTCCCGGCGATCCTATGTCGAAGAAACCAAACGGAAAAGCGGTTCTCCACTCCGAGTCCTCCGCCAAAGGCGATGAAGTGTTGTTCTTCAGAGATGTCGAATTCGGACCACAAGAAGGCGAGTTAAGGTTTCGTCTGATCCTATGTCGATTAGCTTGGTCTATTAATTAGCTTAAATATTTTCATTTGTTTATTTACCCTTAACCTTTCTCTTTGTGGTGTAATCAGTGGATCAATAACTACGTTGAGAAAATGAACTATACCACTTTCATATTCTAATGGTTTTCATCTTGCTCATGGTGAGTATTGCCTCTCTCTCTCAAATACTTGAAACAGAAACATTTAGCTCATTCAAGTCACGATATCAAGTTGCTCTCATAAAATCTGATGCAACTTCTCTTTGCTTATGAAGTTTATAATGTTTTTTTTCTTACAGGTTATATATATATATCAACTCTGTGGAAGAAATAGAAGCTTAATATAGAAAAAAATCTTAAATACAGAAAACTCTAAAAATTAACAAAAAAAACTAATAAAAATTAAATTATGATATCACTTGAAAGTTTCTTAGATAATATTAATAAAATATTTAAGCGATAATTACACAAGTTTGATTTTTTTTTTGCCGGCCAAAAGTTTATTATTGATTAGCATCAGTTATATCATGATGTTTAAGAATGATGGACAAAAAAAAAGGATGGACATAAATGATATATCGAACTATGAATAGTACTTTGTAAAGCTGACTTAGATAATACATATGCACATCTATTTCCAGTTCTTTTTGATGCCTAAATTCAATTTCTTCAAAGCAGTTGTTCCACAAAGAGATCGTAGGAGATATTGTTTTGATATTCAAATTTGTTTCTTGATTGTTAAGAAGATTGATAACTGTAAAAATGTCTCCTTCGAATATGATATGTCTATAACCGAGTCCCCAACATGAGACAAGTTTGTTTAAAAAGTAAGTAATTTCAGTTTTCTTATATTATATAATAAATATATATTATTTACTAATAATAAAAATATAGTTATTCATCTATCACAAATATCTATGCAAATATGTGAATCAAGTACAAGAATTGAAAAATACATATAATATCTTATCACAGAAGGTTAAAAATCTTGTTATAATAACAACGAGATAAAATACCTTTACAAGAGTGCACATAGTGGCCAACAAAAATGCAACAATGAATGAAGTGTTCAGAGAGGCAGAGAGAGTGTTTAAAGAGATCTATTGGAAACTAAAGAAATGTCGTAGTTGAGTCAATGGTGGATGGTCAAAGGGAGAATATTACAAGGGTCTATGAAATGACATCGAATGGGAACAAAAGATTGGTGTTAGAAGGGAGTGTAGGAATGATGAAGAACATTGATGTTATAAAATATTATGACAATGAAGATACTAAAAAAAGAAGGATAAGAGGATTGAGTATGAGTGTGGAGCAAAGGGGGAAGACGGAGTGAGAATGGTGTGTTGTGATATATGCGAGTGTGACGTATGGCAACACACAAGGTGTGTTGGTGTTCAACACAATGAGGAAGTTCCTGGCATTTTTCTTTGTCAAAGTTGTGAATCTTGTGATCAATGTTTGTACAGAGTTTGGTCGACTAGGATGAAGAAAACTCGAAAGTGGGATGAATAAAGACATTTTATTAGATCAAACAAAAAGATTACAGAGATGGTGACAACAAGTGAGTGCTCTAAGGGGTAACCGGAAAATGTAAAGCGGTCTGGTCCTAAGAGGATGAAACCCTAAATCTAGCTGCTTTAGTGAGTAGGTTCAAATTGTCTCCCCCTTCCTCGTTGTCCTCCTCTCTCTTTTTATAGGCTCCTTTCTGTTCGTCGTTTGCCCTAAGCTGGCGGTCTTTCTTGGGCCTTTCCTGTCGGGCCGAGCAGGGCCCTTATCAAATCGTCCCTTCAAGCCGTCTGCTCTTTGCCGGCTTCGTCTGTTTGCTAAAAGCACTCTAGAGATGGAGCCGACTAGTCTACTCGCTGAGCCAGAAAGTCTACTCGTTGAGCCGAGTAGGTCCTCTGCTTGGTGGGCGAGGCTCTATTATTTGATGGGTCTTGTGGAGGGATATAATCCATCTCCTACAATAAGTCCCCCCCAGTTCACTTATGGGCGGTGCAACGGTCATAAGTGCGGGAAGTAGTATTTTTGGATCAGATTTGAGCGGATAATAGAGCCAGGTGCGGGAAGTAGTTAACGGATTCGGTACATTTGACCAGGCAAAATCATGTTCTCGGCGCGTCTACTTGCTTCGAGAAGGATCGATTGTTAATGTGCAACTACTCGGTCGTACGTGGTAATCGTTGAGGATACGTGTCTAGTCGCTGGGTCGTTCGTTCCTTCTTAGTCCCTCGCGAAACCTCGGGAGCTTCATTGTTTCACCGCTCAACTATTGGTTAGCCGTTCGGGCGCTCCGTCGGTCGTACCCGGTTCGAACTAAACCGGTTATCCGGTTTGGGCGAGAAGACGAACCGTCGCAAGTAAACTCATGAGTTTTTAGACGGCCTGCCGGCCCATTTAGGCCTTTTAGGTTTAATGATTGCTTTGGGGTAACATGTCCTCGCGTTTCCTATAAATAGGTAGCTTCCCACTACTTTCGTCACTTTTCTCTGCAAGCTCAGGTACATTCTTCTCTCCCTTCTCTCTATTTTTCCTGTTTCTCTCTCTAAGTACGCTGTGGATCAGATCGATATTTAGATAGTTGGTTTAGTCGTTTTTGTGATCGGAACGTTATGCCGCCGAAGAATCGACTATCTCGCGAAGAGAAAGGAAAGGCTGTTGCCGTTTTGCCTGATTCGACTAAGGACGCCACGGTGCGCGGCAGCCCGTTAGACGACTTTGATATGGTTCATCGGGACTCCATGAGAGATACGACGAATATGACAATGGCCCAGCGGCTTCTAGTCGCTGATGCGCACAGACATATTCGTGAAGAGAGGGCGAGTACCGAAGCGAAGCGACGTGGATAGTGATCGAGGGGGTACGGGGTCGTCTCGAGAGGATTCTGGAAGCGACCGCTCGGAGGTATCGGCTCAGACCCCAATTCCTTCGATGAGGCTTCGCAGAGTGGCTCGCTTTGATCGACTAGATTTTCGTCCTACAGTCTATCATCCTGGTGGAATCTTGGAGGAGCTGCCTCCGCTTTCGCCTGCGATGCTGCGAGATCCGCGGGCCGAGGGCCAATCGTGGAAGAACGTATTCGGGATTTGTTCTTCTCACAAGTCCGTGAAGGATTTGTTAAGGCGGTATGGAGGCGCTGGCATTACGTATATTATCCCGTCTCCCAAGCAGAGGCCATGGTCCCCTCCGGTGGGCTTTCAATGTATGTACGAATCTTATTTTGAGGACGACACCAAGCTCTGGTTCCCGATTCCTCGGTTAATCACGTCGTATGTGAGGAGAAGAGGAGTGGCGATCAGTCAGTTGATAAACGGGTCACTTCCTAACGCCGTTATGGTGATGGTGATGGCCGCGGAGATCGACGTCTCTATGAGCGTGAGGGTATTCGAAGAGCTGACTTTCACCAAGGCCGAGCCGAAACGGTCTATTCTCAGCAAAGATGCGTCCGAGCTACAACGTACCGACAGGCCATCCGAACAAAACTAAGCACTGGCAGCGCTCGTATTTTTATATCAAGGTGGATGACTATGCCTTCGCGGAGTCGCTCGAGGATGACTTCCCGGTTCTTTGGTCGAGGAAAATTGGTAGAGAATAATGGCCGTTTATTGCTGTGTGCCTTGTGTGGTTTCTGACCCCTTCCTCTTTTGTTTGTTTTGCAGTTCGTCATCCGAACACGATCGTGTATCCGGAAAAGTTCTTTGAGAATGCCCAAGCAATCGCAGCGCATAGCCATCTTCGCTGGCCGGATTTAAGCCGAGAGTGGACACGGCGTCAACAGGCTCGGATTGAGAGAGGTAGTCGTCTATCGAGTCTATAGGTTCTCTTTAGTCACTTTAACTTATCTCCTTCGCGTTCTTGTCTTTGTATGCAGTTGATTGGAAATCGAAGCTCCCGTGCGTATTCGGCCCTCGCAAGTCTCGGTTGTCCCTTTTTACTCGGAAGCAACATGCACTTTTAGACAAGGCTAGGGATATGGAAGGAGTCCCGGATTTGAGCGCACTACCGGATGGGCGCCTGCAACTGCTGCCAAAGAAGAAAACGAACGCTGCCGGTATACCGGATTCGACAGGGTCGGAGGTCGTTGGTACTGATCAAGGGGGCGCTCTTGCTGTAGCCGGACGGAGTGTCAGTGAGTTGCCTTCGGCGGCGAAGAATAAAAAGAATGGTGATAAGAAGGTGAAGGCAAAGAAACATGCTGCGGAAGCGCACCGGTCTGCAACTCCCGAAGGAGACGCTCCCATAGAGACATCGGCTCTTCCGGACGAGGCCTCCAAAGTCTCGAAAAAGAGAAAAGGAAAGGGGAAGAAGAGGCCGCAGGACGACTCTATTGGCGACCAGGGTCGGGAGGACACTGGTAAGGACCTCGTCAACGACCAGCATATTGAGACAGTTCCGGAAGGGCAGCCGGTACCTTAGAACCAGAAAGTCCTTCTCCGGACGTTTCTCTCGGAAGGAAGCGGCAGAGAGGTATGTCCGGGGATGTCCCGCGGGGCGGAACTATCGCGCCAAAGGAGTCAGCTCCCGCATCGAGATCCATTAGGGGGGGGGCTCCCACTCTAAGGGCTCACTTGTGAAGAAGGCGAGGGGCGGCTCACATTCTGGAGTCCCGGGATCGGGTGAGTTTTTCGTATGATGAGAAGACCCCCCTGGTTTTTAATTCCTGTCAATGCGCGGAGCTGAAGAGGCAGATCCGAGGTGGGACGAAGGTGCTACCGCTAGTGGACGATCTGTTCTTTAGAGACAAGTACATCGACGCCGCTTCCGTGGGCAGACGGGTAACCCGTTCTTCCTACTTCTTCGTTTCAAAGGGTTTTCGGAAATATTTTCTCAGCGAACTCCTCTTGCATTTTTACCTTGCTCTCTTGCAGTGTGACAGGAGCGTGAATTACCTCGTCGAGCGGTACGACAGCGCGCTGAAGCAGACGATGGCCCAGTTGGGGGCATCAGAGAAACTTGCTCGGGTCAGGCTGGAAGTTATCAAGCGGCTACGGGGTGAACAGAAGAAAGCCGAGAATAAGGCTGCTGAGGATAGAGAGATCCTCCGGGTGAAGTTTGCAGAGCTCGAAGATAAACTCAAGTCCGACCGTGCCGCGAGGAAAGAACTCGCTGGAGAGAAGGCTCGTCTTGAGCAGGCTAATGCTGCTCTCGAGAAGGAGAAAGACGAGCTGCTGGAGGAGCGGGACGCCGCGGTGGAGAAGTTAATCAGGGAGAGGAAGTGCCTGAGAGATTCGCGGAGTCAGGAAGTCACCCGCGAAAGGGTCAGTGTTCAGACGGTCATGATTGACAAATCTAGTCGCTGCTTTGGTAGGATTCGAGATTATCTCTCTCGCCGCGATGCTTCCGAGAAGGCAAAGAACCTATACGGGCAAGCCTCGGGAATGAGAAAGTGTCTCGAGATTGTAAAAGACAGTAGGGCAGAGATCTCGCAAGAGCTGATCGATATATTTATCGATCAGGAGAAGCAGCATGAAGCGGAAGTCGCCAGTCTTGGCGTAAGACCGTTATCCAATAGCGACTTTATTCTTTCCCCGCTTGTCCTTCCCTCATGATTCGTGAACGAGGAGTTCATGGCGACGCTCGATCCATACGAATCGAATGATGATCTAATCGGCTCGGAGACGGCCTGCTCCGCACCACGAACCTCTCGAGGATCAATCAACTGGCCGCCACGAGGAGACGGTAGTCGACAACGATCGGTCTTTGTGGATCAAGTGCCTGTACCGAGAAATCGGTCGCTGGAGAGGATGCCGAGTTGTCCCGAGAAGGAATCGAAGAGCGCGCGCCTGAGGATCTGGTCGAAGTCTCTGATACTTCGAAGAGCAAGACTCGGAAGGCCAGACCGAGGATGTGCCGCCGCCGGCTCTGCTTGAACTAGAAGAAGCGATCAGGATCGCAGAGGCAGAAGATACCGTCCCGCAAGGTGATGGTAACTCACTGAGCCCGGATGCAGACCTTGCTATTTCTGTACCCGAAGGCGGCGAAGAGCAATATGCGGCAGCTTCGGAGTTGAATCCTCCTATGCCTTCGGTTGATGACGTGGAGGACCCGTCCCATCTTGTTGCCGGTGGTGATCGGGAGGTTCTTAATCCGGACGTGAGGGTCGGAGACGATGAAGCCCGCGACCCTTGGAACTAATCCCTTGCGCATGTTGTTGTATTTTCTTTCTTTTATTCTCGAACTTTTTAGTGATCTTGTTAGATCCTTGTTTGTTTCCTCGGTCCTGCTGGACCCTCTGGTTGTACGATCCTAAACACTTACTTTTCCTGTCGGCAAGTCGCCTTTCGAAAGATCTTGAAATCAGACATTTATGTTTAACTCTTCCTTTTTCTTGGACTAAGTCTCGATTCATTTTTAGTATTCTAGCCGGCTACAAAGTAATCCGTTCGGTAGTCTGATATCACGTATATTTTTCCCTGGATTATCGTAGTGCCAATGTTTTAAGAGTTGATGTTAGAGAAAAAAAGTTCCGAATCCGTCTTTCAGTAATCAGTCAAGGTTTTGGTCGGCCAAACCCTTCCTCACTGTTAGAAAAAGGCTCGACATTTTTCTCTTCAGACTGGTCAATGCGTCGAGCGCATCGGTGACAGGCGGTCGCTTGATCCCTCGTTTAAGTGTCTGATCAGGACATAGTCAAATGGTGGGATGTGAATGTCCGTGTATCGTCCGTTTGAAGGGATACATGCATCACTGGATCGGCGATGGTCCCATGATGGGCATGATTCGTCGATTTGTTTTCGTTAAAAAAAAGGTTCTGACTTTTGTTTTGTTATAGCTGGACCGGTTAAGGCTACCTACGTACCTCAGGGGAGGATCAAGCCATTCGTAGTTTGTTTTGACCGAATAAAAGCGGGTGCGATTACTCGGTCGAGTAGAAGTGCCCGTAGAGGTGCATCTACTTGTTTTTTTTTTGGGATGGGGCCGAGTAGGAATTTACTCGGCCGATGTGTTATCGCTTCCTATGGGTAGAAGAGGCGCAAGTGCATAGAGTTTAATTCTCGTGGCACCTGTTCTCTTCAGGACGTCTCAGGTCGATAGACGCTGGGTTTGACGACTCTGACGATTTTGTAAGGTCCTTCTTATCTGGCTCCGAGTTTGCCGAGATTGAGCTCTTTGGTGTTCTCGAATACCTTTCGCATGACGAGATCACTGACCTCCAGTGGTCGTGCTCGGACCTTCTTGTTATAGTAGCTCTCTATCTGATGTTGATAGTTTTGGATTCTAAGTTGGGCCTGGTCCCGTCGTTCTTCTAACTCGTCGAGGGCGTTGAGCAGCATGTCTTCGTTGAGTTCGGCGTTCTGGAGCATCTTGGAGCGTCTGAGGCTTGTGACATTCACTTCTGCTGGGGCCATGGCCTCGACTCCGTATGTAAGGGAGAAAGGTATCGATTTAGTCTCACCACGCGGTGTCGTGCGATGGCTCCATAGGACTCCGTCGAGTTCTTCGGCCCATGCCCCTTTTTCAGATCCAGACGTTTCTTGATACCGTTGATGATAAGTTTATTGGAGGACTCGGCCTGGCCGTTTCCTTGGGGGTAGAGGCGAGTCGAAGGGCTCAGTCGGATGTTCCACTTGCTACAGAAGACCTTGAAGTTTCCTGTCATGAACAGGGAACCGTTGTCTGTAACGATTTTGTAGGGAAAACCGTGGCGACATATGATATTCTTCCAAACGAAGCCGTGGACTTCCTTATCGGTTACCTAGGAGAAAACCTCGGCTTCAAACGACTTGGTGAAGTAATCCGTGAGTACGAGGACGAAACGTCGTTGGCGGAAATTGGGAAGCGGACCTATGATGTCCATCGCCCATCGCATGAACGGATATGGTGAAGTTGTTGTTCGCAACATTTCGGTCGGACAATGAATGCTTGGGGAGTGGCGTTGGCATTTGTCGCAGCGTCGGGTGTAGGCCTCACAGTCGGCGTTCATGGTAGGCCAAAAGAAACCCATGCTTCTAACTTTGAGTGCTAGGGCTCGCCCTTCTGAATGGTTGCTTCCCGCACCTTCGTGTGTTTCGGCCATGACTCTTCGGATTTCGTCGCCGTGGATGCATTTGAGTAGTACTTTACTCGCGGTCCATTGGTGTAACTCGTTATCCACGACGAAGTAGTGTGCGCTACGTGTCTTGAGACGATGTGCTGCCCATTTGTCGGTAGTTAGTTTCCCATCGTTGAGATAGTCTAAGAATTCTGTCCTCCAGTCGGGAGCTGTTACATTGGCCTCATGATCGGTGACTAGGGCGACGATGGCCGCTTGGTCGGCCTCGACGTCAATGCTTGGCTTCTCGATTCGATGGATTGGGATGACTCGTTTGACTTGATCGTGTAGCTTGCTCCCAAGGGCGGCGAGGGCGTCTGCGCACACGTTTTCCCCGCGTGGTACCTTGGTGAGTTCGAAGAACTCAAATTCGGCGGCTAGGGCCTGGACTAGCTTGAGATAGGTGTCCATGCGATCATTACAGGCGTCGTAATCTCCGCTGAACTGGCTGGCGACTTATTGCGAGTCACAGTAGGCACTGAGTCTTTTTGCCTTGACGGCTTTGGCTAGGCGAAGTCTGGCGATCAAGGATTTGTACTCGGCTTCGTTGTTTGACGCCGGAAAGCCGAAGCTAAAAGACTGGCCAATCAACTCGCCTGTTGGTGATTGCAGTTGGACTCCGGTTCCGGAGCCCTTGCTGGTGGACGAACCGTCAACGTGGAGGATCCAGTTTGGATTTGGGAGCTGGAGATCTTGTTCGAGTTCCGGGGCCAACTCGATGAGGAAATCTTCGAGAATTTGGTACTTGGCGGCGGTGCGATTCTTGTAAGTGATGTCCAATTCACCGAGCTCAATAGCCCACTTCGTTAGTCGTCCCGACCTGTTGGTGTTCTGGAGTATTGTTCGGAGGGGCTGATTCGTGAGCACTTCGACCGAATGAGATTGGAAGTAAGGAGGGAGTTTTCGTGCCGCTTCGACGACAGCTAGAGCCATTTTTAGAGGGTCGGATAACGAGTCTCTGGTCCAGTCATACGCCTGCTTGTGTAAAAGATCGGCTTCTGTTCGCCTCGATCATTTTTATGAGGATGCTACTGACCGCAGCAGACGAGACCGCTACGTAAAGGGACAGGACGTCTCCGACGTCTGGTTTGGCCAGGACAGGTGGTGTAGTGAGGTATTGTTTGAGCTGAGCGAATGCCACTTCGCACTTCTCGTCCCAGACGAACTTCTTGTTTCCGCGCAGAAGGTCGTAGAAAGGTAGGCACTTATCGGTTGAGCGAGAGATGAATCGATTAAATGCTGCTATTCGGCCGGTTAGTCGCTGGACCTCTCGACTGTTTTTAGGACTCGGGAGGTCGAGGACTGCTGAGATTTGTTTCGGATTGGCTTCGATTCCTCGCTGCGTGACAATGTAGCCAAGGAACTCGCCCGAAGAGACACCGAACGTACACTTGGCCGGGTTAAGCTTCATACCGTATTTGTTCAGGGTGGTGAAACAAACTCGTAAATGAGCGAGATGATCAGCTGTGTGCAACGACTTGACGAGCATATCATCTATGTAGACTTCCATCGTCTCACCAAGTTTGTCAGCGAACATTCGGTTGACGAGTCGTTGGTAGGTCGCTCCCGCGTTCTTCAGGCCGAATGGCATCACTTTGTAACAGTAGGTTCCTCTGTCGGCAATGTTTTGAAAACCGGACCGGATACCGACTCGGTGTAGCTAATGGTTGACTGGTTGGACCAGTTCAACCGGTGGAACCGGTTTTCTATCTATGAAACTTATATATATATAATTATATATTTATATTATATGAATTTTACTTCTACATATAATACATTCTCTATTCTTTTCAATAATTAAATAAATATAAAAATAAACATAAATCTAATTGTATATATAGTAAAATAAAACTGAATAGTGAATACTATTTAAACTAAAATTGATAAAATCATACTATGATTTACAATTAAAATTATCATATTTACTTATTTTTACAACTAAATCTCAAGTTTTATGAATATGATAAAATAAAGATAGTATATGAAAGTCAAAAACATATTTTTCACATTGTTTCTTAAGAAAATAAAAAATCAATTAAATAGTGATAGTTGAACACTAATTATAAAATATTAAATTTTAGCTAGTAATAGTTGAAAACACTTAATTATATGTTAATTTTTATGAACCGGGTTTTAAAATTGACCCGGGTCACCGGTTTTACCGGTTTTCAACCGGTTTTACCGGTTTTTTACAAATCCGGGTTTTAAACTGAACCGGACTCGGCTTCTTCAGCGAGTCACGGTCGAACCGGTTCGACCGGCCGGTCCGGTCCGGTTTTCAAAACATTGTCGGTGATGAAGGCTGTTTTCTCGCGATCATCAGGAGCATCATGATCTGATTGTATCCAGAAAATGCGTCCATGATCTTGAGGAGCATCATGATCTGATTGTATCCGGAAAAGCATCATGATCTTGATTCGACCAATCGGTCGATATTTGGCAGAGGGTAGCTGTCCTTTGGTCATGCTTTATTGAGATCGGTGAAGTCAACGCAGACACGCCACTTCCCGTTTTTCTTTTTGACCATGACGGGATTAGCTAGCCATTCATTGTAGCGAACTACAGCGATCGAACCGGCGCCGAGTAGGCGTTCAACTTCTTCATTTACCGCTTTGGATCACTCGGGACCGAGCTTGCGTCGCTTCTGTAGGATAGGCTTGAAGGTTGGGTCGACTTTAAGCTCGTGGGTTGTTATCGTTGGGTCGATTCCTTTCATATCTGACATGGATCACGCAAAAGTCGACGTGTTCTCTTTGAGGAATAAAGGATAGACTGCCGCATTTCTTCGGAAATGTAAGCACCGATGGGTACGATCTTGCTTGGGTCAGCGGCATCGATAGGGATCTCAAGGACCTCTTTCTTTTGGGGGCAGATTTTATGCAACGGAGGAGATATTGGGTTGACATGGGAGGATGATAGTTGTTGCTTAACGGTAGCGATCTAGAGTTTGCGCGCGGCGCGCTGGTCGCCCTTCATGGTTTTATTTGTACCGTCGGCGCCTGGAAACTTGATGCATTGATGGTAGGTCGACGAGACCGCGTGCATCGAATGTATCCAAGGAGTTCCGAGGATGGCGTGGTAAGGCGCCTTGGTGCTTACGACAGCAAACTTGACCGTTCGAGTATTTCCGTAGGTGGATACCAGGAGACGAATTGTTCCTAGTGTTGTCTCCAAAGAGCCATTGAAGGTGGTTAACGTTCGGGAGGATGGCTTGATGTCGCTGGGGTCGATACCCATTTTTTCAAGCGTCCCTTGGAAGATGAGGTCAACTTAGCTGCCGGTGTCAATCAGTACCTTTGTGACATCATATTCTCCGATTTCTAGAACAACGAGGAGGGGATCATTATGAGGGTGATGAACCCCCTAAGGCGTCATCTGGTGCAAAAGTAATAGGAGGATGAGTTGGCGGCTTGGAGGGCCAATGATGCGCTTGTGTGGCCTGTCGGAGATGATCCTTAACAGATTGAACGGAGTCGACGCAGGGGGGAGAGCCCCCCATGATGACGTTTAGTCGAGGTCTTGAATTTGCGCATTTGGTGTTAAGAAAGGTTCAGAGATCACCGGAAATACAATACTCGTCGCTTGGGGATTGCGACGATCCGGTACTCGATTTTGACTTCTCCAGCTGTCTTCTGAGGTCGGTTGGCTTGTAGCGGTTGAGCAGGACGCGCAAGTCACAGGTGTTAGCATTGAATTTAGTTCGGAGATCAGCGGTGGGGATGAGCATCCAACGCACATGGAGCGGAACTGCTAGTCATGATGCGTCTGGTTTTAGTCGAGTTGAGCATCAGGCGGAGGTCGGCACTGGCGGGGGTGCCGGCGCTGATCGGCTTGAGCTTTCGCTTGAGGAGGTTCCATAGGTCGCCAAGGTGAGGTGCGTCATCGTCATCGTCGTCGAAGGATAGAGTTTGTTGGGAGAGGATCACTTCGATGCGCTGCCTGTTTGTCGGCTGCTCTTCATTAGCGGAAGAGGCGTCTTCTTCCGCGTGTTTGGTGGATTTGTCATCGTCCTTTGGTTGTTGGTCATTCCTGCGGTTTTTGCCTTGCGACTTGTGATGGTTTTTCTTATCTTTGTTCCTGCTCCAGTTTTTTTCGTTTTTTGGTTTTGATTTAGGAGGGTCGACCTTGAAGTCGCCGCTGGCGAGGGACGAAAGGAAATGAGCGTAGAGTGATTTACAGTCCAATGTGTCATGTCCTTTGGCATCGTGGTACTTGCAGTGCTTGGTGAGATCGACGTTTTTAGACGACCCGACTGGTGCTGTGGGTTGGGCAAAGCAAAGGGAACTGGAGGATGAGGGTCTGGGTGTGATGGAGCTTGGCGGATCATCGGGTGAGTCGGTCTCCCTGTTGTACTTGTTCTATCCCTTTCCTCGGACCGTGAGGGTTGAGATGGGTACGTTGTTTTCGTCGAGTACGTAGAAGAAACCGTTCTTGGTTTTATTTTTGTCGCCGGACGTGTGCTGGCGAGGCTCTGGTCGAGTCTCGCTACTCTTTTGCGTAGTTGAAGGTCTTGCCGCGTTCTGCTTGCTGATGATCACCTTAGTGTCCTCCTCCATCCGGATGAAATTATGCGAGCGAGCGATCGCATCTTGAATCGAGGAGGTGGAATTTTGGTACAAGTCCTCACGAAATTTGGAGTGGACCCACAGGGTGTTCATCAAAGCGTCTATCGCTATGTGGTCGGGAATTTTGATCCTTGAGACCACTGTTTTGAACTTTTCCATGTAGTCGCGGATGCTCTGATATTTGGCTTGGGATAAGTTCCAGAGACTAGAGGTGGTTGCACTTTGCTTTATGAACATGATGTAGGTCATGAGGAACGCGGCTGACAGCTCGCGGAAGCTGTTGATGGAATTCTCTTCGAGCCCTGAGAACCAGGTTAGGGCCTGTTCGTTGAGGGTCTCGACGAATAGCTGGCAGTAGCCGGCGTCGTTCTCATCGTCTGTGAAGCGGTTTCTGGCCAACGCGATATTGAAAGCCGTCATGTGTTCGACTGGATCTTCACCAACTTTGTAGGTCGGGAGCCGCAGCTTTTCTATCGGCCGGAGGCGGACGTCCATCAAACGACTGGTGAAGGGGGTTCTTGATGTTGCGGCGAGGACTCTCTCGATCTGAGAAACAGAGCTTGTGACTTGGTGAATCTTGGAACTCATTTGTTGAAAACCGAGTTTTAGCTCAGCGAGTTCGCGGATGGTGTCGGGATCTGAAGCGCCGAAGGTCGTGCCAGGGACCGGAGGTACCGGCTCAGCAGTGGTATTGTGTTCTGCGTTTGCCGTAGGGTTGCTTTGGAAGAGCTGGCGTCGTATCGTCAGAGGGTTGCTCGTATGACCGGCGGGAACTATAAGAGCAGCAACTAGGGCGGCTAACTGCGCGTTAGTTGCCTTCTGGGCTTCGTCTTACTGTGGGAATCGTGCCATGACGGAGCTCATTAACTCCGTAGAGAGAGGCGGTGCAACTGCGGGAGTGGGCGCCGGTTCGTTGCCGGAGGCGCCGGAATGAGCGTCGTCTGTCATGTCGGGATCCGGAAACGTTACTTTGTTCTGTCCCACGGTGGGCGCCAATTGTTTGTACAGAGTTTGGTCGACTAGGATGAAGAAAACTCGAAAGTGGGATGAATAAAGACGTTTTATTAGATCAAACAAAAAGATTACAGAGATGGTGACAACAAGTGGGTGCTTAAAGGGGTAACTGGAAAATGTAAAGCGGTCTGGTCCTAAGAGGATGAAACCCTAGATCTAGCCGCTTTAGTGAGTAGGTCCAAATTGTCTCCCCCTTCCTTGTTGTCCTCCTCTCTCCTTCTATAGAATCCTTTCTGTTCGTCGTTTGCCCTAATTTGGCGGTCTTTCTTGGGCCTTTCCTGTCGGACCGAGCAGGGCCCTTATCAAATCGTCCCTTCAAGCCGTCTGCTCTTAGTCGGCTTCGTCTGTCGGCTAAAAGCACTCTAGAGCTGGAGCCGACTAGTCTACTCGCTGAGCCGGAGAGTCTACTTGTTGACCCGAGTAGGTCCTCTGCTTGGTGGGCCAGATTTTATTATTTGGTGGATCTTGTGGAGGGATATAATCTATCTCCTACAACCAACATCTTATTTCTCTCTTTTTTGGCCTTAAAATGACTCATGTTATAAAACTTGGTTTATATTTATCTTTTTGTTCCAAAAAAAAGGTTTATATCTATCTACTTCATAATTCGTGAAAAAAAAAAAATCTATCTACTTCATAAAAATAAATATATACCTCAACTGTGTTTATTTGGGAAAATGTGAAAGAAATATATAGTTATAAAATATGTAAATTTACTAACAAAAACCCTATTCATGGAAAAGAAAAGCCATAGTCACAAAGCATATTATTATTACACATTTGTATCTGAACTTTATAAAATATATACTTAGCGTACAGAGAGTAGTTTTGTATTTGTACTGTATCCAGCTTTTTGGACCAAACGTCACCTTTTCTAATCTATCATCCAGCTTTTTGGACCAAACGTAACCTTTTCTTCAAAAGGTAATCTTTAAATACGTTAGATATTCATTGTTTGCAACCTTAACCGCAGTGACATATATCCCTTGTATCGTAAGTCATAACGATTAGATAAACCAATGGAGATGAGATGTATTTCATTCAATAAATTAATAAGGAGTTGGGTGTGCAGATACAATGATTGGAGATACAAAAAGCAGCCAGGTTGGACCGAGTCTAAACACACAAGTTGCGTTTGTAACAACAAAAACGAGAGTCAAAGCATCTCCACGACGCGTTTCTCACACTCTACACCCCTTCCTCCTCTCTTCACGTCTCCCCCTTCCTCGTAACTCTTCACTTCACTTTTCTTTTCCACAAACACCTCTATATATACCTCAAAATCTGCACATGTCAAAAATTAGAAAATAACAAATCTAAAAAAAAGAACGAAGAAGACGAGACTTAGAATCGATGACGATGATCAATCCCGATTCAATCGTGGTTCGTGAGGTTTGGGCTGATAATCTGGAGTCTGAGTTTGAGCTCATCAGCGGTATCGTCGAAGATTTCCCTTTCGTCTCCATGGACACGGAGTTTCCCGGGGTGATTTACAAGGCGGATCTCCGCCGTGGAAACCCTGGTTATCTCTACAAGCTTCTCAAATCCAACGTCGACGCACTCAGCCTCGTCCAGGTCGGTTTGACTCTCTCCGACGCCGATGGAAACCTCCCGGATCTCGGAGGCGGCGCCGGCGGGAGCCGATTCATCTGGGAGTTCAATTTCCGCGACTTCGACGTGGATCGTGACCCCCACGCGCCTGACTCGATCGAGCTCCTCCGCCGTCACGGGATCGATTTCGAGCGTAACCGCAGCGAAGGCGTTGAGTCGGAGAGGTTCGCGGAGCTGATGATGTCCTCCGGGTTGATCTGCAACGAGTCGGTGAGCTGGGTGACGTTTCACAGCGCGTACGATTTCGGTTACCTTGTGAAGATCCTCACGCGCCGGGAGCTTCCGGGGTCGTTGGGAGAGTTTCTCCGGTTGCTCAGGGCGTTCTTCGGGGAGCGAGTGTACGACGTGAAGCATATGATGAGGTTCTGTGAGCGGAGGTTGTACGGCGGTTTGGACCGGGTGGCTCGGTCGCTTGAGGTTAACCGAGAGGTTGGTAAATGTCATCAGGCCGGTTCGGATAGCTTGCTTACGTGGCAGGCGTTTCGGAGGATGAGGGATTTGTATTTTGTTAAGGATGGGCCGGAGAAGCATGCCGGTGTTTTGTACGGTTTAGAGGTTTTCTAAGAAGAGGGGTTTGGGGTTAATTAAACTCAATTTAATCAATTGCAGTTAATTATAATTATATGGGGGATTTAATTATACAGTAGAAATTGAAAATTCTTTTTATTATTCATCCTCGTTTCTTCAGAGTTCAGAGTCAGCAACATCTTAATGAATCACACAGCAGGAAAGAACAATTGACCAGAAACATAAACCACAGTATATACAATATTTGAGTTTCTATGGTTTTCGTTTATACCAGATATGGACCCACCTGAATGATAAAAATAATTTTATGATAATTTAATTTTAACAAAGTAACTATGGAGAATGATGTGATATAAATTTAATCCATTTTGAATTCTTCTAATATTTCTATAACAGGATTTATAACTATATTATATATTATTATATTCATTATTCATATATTAACTGAACTTTAAGTTTGTTTTCCTAAGTTGCACATTTTTTAAGTTAGTTTGATATTATTTTAATTCAAATTATATTATGTAAGAAAATCGCGTTGAACCCGAATATCTCTTAACGCATCCTTTAAGGTATAACTCTGAAATCACAAGGAAATTTGTAAATCATAATTCACTCATCCTCGTCTAAAACTGGAAACCATAATTCACATCTTTGATTTATATATATTTCTTAAATGGTTCACATGTAATCTTGCATGATGGAATCATAAAACATACTGTATATAGTAAAAGAGAACTAAAATAAAATCAAACTATTCACAATATTGTAACACACATTCATGAGGATCCGTTTCTCATGTTAACTGAAGAGGTTTGGTGTGAGTCTGTGAGTCATCATCATTATCATCAACAGGATTAACATAAAGACGAAGCAATCTCCCTAGTGAGTTTCCACGGCGGCCGTGTGGTGGTCGAAGAAGTGAACAAACGTCCACAAAAGCTCGGACAATGAGATTGTGTTGAGGAGGAGGGTTTATGTCCAAGAAACACCTGAGAAGCTCCTTAAGATCATCGTCTGTTTGGATTTCTCTCTCCTTGATCATCTGATTCATTGACTTCTTGTAATCTTCGAATGGATTGAATGATTCCTTAGCCATCGCAACACTCTCGTCAATCTTAGGACATGGGCTGCGTAACACCGTGGGAGAAACCGGTAGTCCTGGAGTGTAGTGGCTGTGAGATGAAGGAGGGACGGTGGAGCCGCAGCCACAGGGCATGAATATGGTTTTGAGTGTATATTTCATCTTCTTCTTCAAAGGCATTTTTGTTAAAAGAGAGGAAAGGAATAGAAGTTGAGATTATTGAGTGAGGAGGGTGTTGGTGTGGAAAAGGTTTGTTAAAAGAGGAACCTTTTTTCTTGTTTTTATTTAACTTGAAGATTCAGCATTGCTCCTTGCTTGGGAGATGCACAATTTTGATGGATTTTTATTTTCTCTTTTCTGTAAGAAAAATATTTCGATATGATTCGGTGAAGTTAAAGTTATTGTGTACGTCATGCTATCATTCGGAACTACTAAGTACTACCTTACCCTCTTGTAGGGGATGGGCACGGATCGAATATTACCGTATTTTTCAGTATTTGTGATTTGTTTCGGACTTCACGGATATCTAATTTTTCGATTTGCTTTGCTTCGGAAAAATACGAATATTCGGTTTTACGGATATCCGGACAATTTATAGATATTTGTGAATATTGATGGATATTTACGGATACCTTTTTCACTATGTTTAATACAAGTAAATCTAAAAATATTATATAAATTTGTTCTTATAAAAGATAAAGTAAAATATTAATAAAACTGTTTATTTAAAATTCATAAAAATTCTTATAAATTAAATGTTTTAAGAACAATTGTAGTTTTTTTATAAAAAACTTATAATTCTTTTCTTCATATTATATTTTTGTAAGTAATTTTATAAATAAACTTTTATAAGATTGTAGATTTAAAATTCTATTTACCTATAGGTATATAACTATTTATAAAAAGTCAGAGCGGATCGGATATTCGTCTCTAATTTTTTTAGTATTTGTGATTTGCTTCGTTTTTAACGGATAGTGATTTTTAATATTTGTTTTGCTTCGAAGACTTACGGATATCCGGATTTTTCGGATCGAATCGAAACGAATAACAAATCGAATCAAATTTAACGAATAAAATACCGAGCCCTACCCTCTTGTGGTATTGTGTTTCCCTTAACTTTCTTATAAAACGATTCATTCCAAAATGAAATCATTCAAAACAGAATTTAATCAAATTTTTATTTATACCAAAAGTCTATACACAAATTTTTTTTTAATGAATATATATATACACAAATTCAAACATAAAGATTTTGCTGTTAATGTATTATAAAACACTTGACAAAAAAATGTATTATAAAGCAGTAAAATAAATATTTTATCGTGGTATATAATTAACTACAAAGTCGTTTACTTATAAAAAACCTACAAACTCGTTTTTTAAATTTTTATTTAAAACAGTAAATTGTGCAATCTAACAGTAATTATATAATATGTGATATAGTGTGCTCATCTCTTAATAAAATAAAATAAATTAATAATGTTTGCAAATTATGATATAAATTAAAATAAATCATTTATAAAACTAAAATTAAAATAAAAAATTTTTGAAACAAATGACAGGAATCCCATATTCAAGTTTACAAGGAAAATATTTCAAACTTAAAATGTAATTAACAACCCTTATCAAAACAATGAAGTTTTTTTTTTCATACGTCAACAGCACATTGCTGACCAAGCTGGTCCTTGATCGCCGGACCGGTGCCTGCTAACCGACCGGAGAAGGGAATGGACGCCGGACAATTGACAAGGAGGCGATAACATCCAGTTACCAACGAGCCCACTTTCCACTTAACGCAACCGTCGACCTTGATGTTTAAAAGCACCATCCCAGCGTTTATATCTTCGTTCAGTGCTGGAGTCAGGTTCGGTTCCACTGACACGGCAGTTCCAAACAGAACCGGCGACCACACCGTCACGTCCAGATGTCCTTGATACATTTCCGGCAATAGATGCGCCAAAGTCACCTAATTAAGCAATAAAGAAAATAAAGATGAATAAATCATCAAACCTATGATTCTTAAATATTTTTCAAACACTCTTAAGATGTGTCATGTTTTGCGGTATAAACGTTAAAATATTGCTGGTCCATACAAATTGCGCAAACCAATAGGTCAATGGATAACACATTCACACAAACAATTGCATTAAAACGCAAAACGATACCACTTGGTTGCGGTACGAGGCATAGATGTCTAGGCGGTCATACAAAATTCCGATCTTGTCGTTTGGGTTGTGAGAAGAGAGTGTGACTTGGAGATTTGAAGTTAGCAGATTTGGCTGTGAGATGTTGAACTCGTAAATGGTAACGTCTTGTAGGACAAAACTCGGTTTGTGCGGATGAAGTATAGCCCACACCAAGAAAACCACAACCGCAACCATAACCACCAGACCCGTAAATCCGTATACTATGCGTCTTGTCACCTCGTCCACATATTTGCTGTAGTCGAACTCACACTTTTTATCCGTCTCCGCCATTTGGTTGCGTACAATTTTTTTTGGTTACAAAATGATTTGTTTGTTTGGTGAGTGAAGAGATTGGACTAAACTGTAATGGAGTTCTGAGAACTATTTATTATGTGAAATCGAAGCCATGTGGTTAATGTAAATGTATTGTAATTATCAAATTAATCCTTTTTAAGCAACTTACAGCAATGTGGTTTTCGTTTGAATTCGGTTCTGATGTAATTATCAATTAATCTACAGTAAGGCATTAAGAAACAGATGATCTGATGTATCATATAAGATATGTTTTGACAATATTTATAACTAAATGATTGAGATGCCCTATTTACATTCATTATTGATTGCATAACAATATCTATGTTTCCTCTTTTAGCTATTACCTTAACAAAACGATTTGTAAGCGTCCATTACATTTTTATGATTTATTTTTAAAATATTATTTTAAACTTTGCTAGAAAATTTACTATCACATTTCTTTGTTAGTTATTATCTCAAATATGAAATAAGATCTATAGAATATTCTTGAACAGTTTATGGAAGATTTAGATACTTATAAACTTATTCATGGCGTAAAATGTGAATGTTAATTGATTCACTATTAACAAATGACTATGTTTATAGGAGTAAGACTTAGGACTGTTCAATATGGAAAAACCGAACCGTACCGAATCGAACCGAAATAGAAAATATGGTTTGGTTTTGGTATATACCATAGAAAAAGTTTTTACTTTTTTTTTGTTCATTTATTTGAATATATAATAATTTTTAAATAAATAACTGTATTGACAACATAACTCTAAAATTCATATAATAGGATCTCAAACTAAATAATTATGTTTTTTGGCATAAAAACGAATAAACTGAAAACCGACGGTATATAAACCGAACCAAACCGAAATAAATATGGATTTAGAATGGTAGTTATATTTTACTAACCGAAATACCGAAAAATCGAAAAAAACGAACCGAAACCGAACCGATATCCGGATTGAACATCCCCTAGGTTAAGTAGATGATATTAGGTATCAATTCGTTAGAAGAAAGTCCTTAGAATCAGTCCTTTATATATACAGCTTCCATGTTCCTAAACCGGCTAAAATTTGGTAATTTAGAGTGCTAAAATATGGTTTGCTCAAAAAAAAAAGAGAGAGAGAAAAAAGTGCTAAAATATGGTAATTTATGAATAAATAGCTTTATTCTCGGCCCATATATGAATGGATGGCTTTGTTTTCGGCCCATAATCCAACTGAAAGGCCCAAAGTTACCAATGACGGAAGGAAATGGAAAAGGCGTTATTCCGCCATTGACGTATTCGATGATGTAAGCGCAAAGGAAGCTCCAAGTGAGATTCTTCAGAGGTATCTGAATGTCACTAAACACGTCAATCACAAATCCCTTTTCCTCTCTGACAATCTTTCTACTGTCTTTGTATATATATATATTGAATCCTGGATTCGATTTCCAGGAACAAGAAAAACACCTCAAGAAGATCATTCGAAAATACAAAACTTTCATAGTTTCGATCTTATTTGGTCTCTGAATATCTAAAATGGCAGGGATAATATCTGCGTCTAAACAAGGAAAGAGGGTTGTGGTGATCGGCGGCGGAGTCGCTGGCTCCCTCGCCGCAAAACTGCTTCAGTTCGATGCTGACGTCACCCTCATCGATCCGTAAGTCCTTTTTCCTTTCAGCTTCTTAAACCACAGATCATCTTCACGAGCTCATAATATTGTCGAAAATCATCATCGAATTAGGAAGGAGTACTTTGAGATCACATGGGCGAGCTTGAGATCCATGGTGGAGCCTTCCTTTGCAGAGAGAACAGTCATCAACCACAAGAACTACTTAAAAAACGGCCGTGTCGTTACTTCTCCGGCGATCAACATCACGGAGAGTGACGTAACGACTAAAGACGGAGCTGTGATTGGATATGATTATCTAGTGATCGCTACGGGTCATAACGACTTGCTTCCCAAAACCAGACAGGAGAAGCTCTCACAGTACCAAGCAGGTATGTTCTACTCTAAGCCCTAATGCTTGTAAGAAACTTAAGACACAAGAATTCTCAAAAAAAAAAAAAACTTCAGACACAAGCTAGGTTTTGTCTTTATCAGGTTTTACAACTCATCTTGTTTTGGTTGCAGAATATGAGAAGATCATATCTTCTCAATCAGTTCTAATCGTTGGTGGAGGACCCTCTGGCGTGGAGCTAGCTGCAGAGATCGCAGTTGACTTTCCGGAGAAGAAAGTCACGTTGGTGCACAAAGGACCGAGATTGCTCGAGTTTGTCGGAGACAAGGCTGCGGACAAAGCATTTGACTGGTTAGAATCGAAGAAAGTGGAAGTGATACTGAACCAGTCCGTGGATTTGAGCTCAGCTTCAGACGGGAACAGAACATACCGTACTTCAGGAGGAGAAACTATACACGCAGATTGTCATTTCCTCTGTGTCGGGAAGCCTCTGTCTTCACAGTGGCTCAATGGAACCGTTCTGAAAGATAGCTTGGATGGTAAAGGAAGGGTCATGGTCGATGAGCACTTGCGGGTTAAGGATCGAAAGAATGTGTTCGCTATTGGAGATATCACTAATATACCTGTAAGTGCATCATATCATGAAGCAGAACATAGGTAGTAGCTTGTTTTGAGTGTGGTGATTTTGTAATGACAGGAGATGAAGCAAGGATATATAGCGGAGAGTCATGCTAATGTGGCTGTGAAGAACATTAAAGTTATGATGTCCGGCTGGAAAAGGAAGAAGCTGTCGACGTACAAGCCAGGATCAGAGATTGCTATTGTGTCTTTAGGAAGGAAAGAGTCGGTGGCTCAGTTTCCGTTTGTGACAGTGGTTGGTTGCCTCCCTGGTTTGATCAAGTCCAAGGATTTATTTGTAGGTAAGACGAGGAAGGCGAGAGGGCTAAGTCCTAAACTTGTGCAAGGTAAAGTTCTTTAGTGTGTCTCTCAGAGGTTTCATCTCGAGAGAGAGATCTAGAGATGCTTTTGTGCACATATGTAATCATGTTTGTGTTTGTTTGTGTCTGTGTTGATCTCATTGTTTCACTGTGGAGTGTTGGTTTGCTTATGTTGTTTGTGTGTATTCTGGATGTATAATAATTGATTTATTTTGAGTTCCAGTTTTCTTTTACTTCTGACTAGGATTTGGAAAATGTATATTAAAATTGAAATACATAATTTTAAATTAATATATAAAATGGTAAGTAAATGATAATATATAAAAGTGAATATTTTAATTTAAAGTATAAATGATATATTTAAAATGAAAAATATATATGTCATAATATTTTCAAATTATTACATATTGATTTGAAATAAAATGTACCAAAAATACTATGCTATCCTTCAAATTTTATATAAATAAAATGTACTAAACAGTGAGTTATATGAGAGTGATGTAAATCTACAAAAAAATACAGTGTCGAAAAACGGTAGATATATAACTTTTGATGGAAAACGAAATTTATAAAATATATTTTAGACTACTGAAGAGATTGTATGTTAAATTATGCGATCACAATAGGAATACAAATGAAAGAAAATATATTTTTTCTACATCAAGATACATAGTTAACTAAAACTCTGCAAAACTTTTGTTTTTTTTGTGTGTTCATATGAGAGATGAAGGATGGTTGTTTCTGAACACTGTGTGCCAGACTGTCTATCTTTATATTATATGGAAAAATAGTTACTTTAAAAAAATTGAATACTTTAAAGGAAAAATTAGAACTGGCATATTTCAGTGTTCAAAAGTGTACACTCAGAAATGCCCATTCAAATTTGAAACAAGAAAATATCGTGCGAATTTGAAACAAGAAAAGCCATGAATTTGTTATAGAAGTATTCACTGAAACTAAAAACTTGAACTTGAAAAAGAACCTAATCGAGTACGAGATTACTTGTCTTAAAAGCATTGTAACTCTTTGTCAAGCTTTAGGTAACAAAAATATATGTGGAGAATAAAATATTCAAGTCCCTTATTAAAGACTAAAATGTAAAAAGATAATAGTTTTTCTAAATAAAATTTATCAACCTTTTGGGTTGTAAATTTCTCTCTCTTTTGTTCTCTTTTCTTTTTTATTTCACTATTTCTTATAATTGCATTTTGTTAATGCACGCTGCTTAGAGCTTTTTATATAGAAACCAAATGTTACAATGGTTGAACTTCAAAGATTTCAATGGTAAATTGGATTATAATGGTTGTTACCAAATGTTACAACAAACAGTTACTATTTTTATAAAGTAGTTATAATCTCTTAAAGAAATGTTTTTTAATATAATTATTAGTTTTAAGAGTTGTGTCTTCTCATTATAAGAGTTGTCTTTTCATAAAAAAAATGAAACTAATTTTGTTTTCCAACATGTGATTATTGAAAAAGTTAAAAATATTTAAATATTCAAATAAATGTCTTTTAACATTTTTTTAACATGCAACCATTAGAACTTTTTTAAGAAGTAGTTATAATATCTTAATAAGTGCTTTATTAGTTTCAAGAGTTGTGTCTTCTCTATAAGAGTTGTGTCTTTTCATTAAAAAATGAGATTAATTTTTTTTTCTAACATGCAACTATTGGGAAAGTAAGTAGTTAAAAACATTCCAATCAATATGTATTTCTACAATTATTAGTTTTGAAAGTTGTGTCTTCTAGCCAATTAATTTTTAATAGGTTGTTAAAATATCTCAATTAGTGTCTCTTCTATAAATATGTGTGTTTCCCATATGCAATGGAATGTCTTTTTGTAATTTTTGTCTATTGATAATATATTGTAAAAGTATTATCTTATAATAACTATATATTCTGGAATCCAAACAATTGTTAAGTTTGTGTATATTCATCTTTAAATGTGTGTTTTTCATCTTGAAAATTGCATTGATTTAAATGAAATTATCAAAATATATAAGTTTGTATATTTTCATCTTAACATTGTATCTTTTCATTTTAATAAATTGTTTCAAATATTCATCTACATATTACAGCCATCTATTAAAATGGTCACAATGATTCACTTGAATTATTCTACAAATTGAACCACTTGTTTTATTTTTTCAAAACATGCTTTTTGGAACTGAACACACTATGATACTATTGTTATCAGTTTTTTGATTTGAGAATATTTTAAAAAATATATTTGTTGTTGAGAAGTTATCAAATTGAAATAAATAGAGTTCAAAAGACAAATGATTTAAGATTTAAATTATTTCTTGTAAAATCGGTAAAAAGCATATAATATATAATGTATAACAAAATTCAATTTCTTGTATAATTTATAAAAATGATATAATGTATAATAACATTATGAAATAAATTTTAATGGAAATTCAAATTCGCAAAAGCCTTTTACTAAGATAATATTGTAATGAAAAATGTATACATGATTATGCCTCTTTGCAAGTTCAAACACTCTTGATGAGATTTTATCACAGCTTCGCAATATTCATGCACACATCTTGTGTTTACCAACGCCTATCTATAGACTTGAAGTTCACACCTTTTGTAAATATGTTCATTCAACTTCAAAAGATCACAGCAGATAACACAAAAGAAGTAATATAGAAAACACAGCATTGGACAAACGATAGCACTATTGTCAATAGAATTACAGACGAACAAAAGAGGTCTCCCATGCCTGGAAGGTTATAATCTTCCAAACTGGGCAATTTTGATGATTCAACAAACTACTTGCTGAAAGTTTGAGGGAGTATCCAATACACCAGAACAAAGTTCTCCTAAATTTCATTGTGACCAATTTCTCGCATGTACAGATGATATGAAAAGAAAGAGTAACTCACCCGATTGAGATCATGAGTTTTTGAGAAAGAAGATATGTTCTCTGCCATTGAGAACAGTAAATTAAATACTCAGTGGGTTGGAGAGACAGAAAAAGAGTGGTAGTTATCAGGGAAAAAAAGAAGAGAATAAGAGAAAATCCAGAGCAATGGAAAGTTCATTTGCAGATCAACGGCCGGAACAAAGACTCAGTTAGGTTTATTGGCGGTGAAACAGATAAGAGATATTCCATGATAATAATAAGAAGTCCACACAGCGACGAGAAAATTAGAAGGAAGGATGATGAATTGAATGGAAACTAAGCACAATGATGATCTGATGAGATAAAAAAACGATAAATATATTTGTTAAAGGATTTTATTGTGAAAAATTGTGTCTTTTTGTCACAGTATGAGTCATCAGCTCCAACCTTATCGGAAAGGCATATCCCACCAAAGATGCTGAGCTAACAGCTCATTTCTGCTTTCACTTTATGCTTTTGCTTTATGCTTTCTAGTCATCATTGACAGGTCATTGTTTGGACCGTTAGTGTGACCTCAAACTTTAGTATTTGTACTCATCTCCTGCATTTGCAGAGTTTTTATCAGAAATCATTCAATATCCAAACCTCTCAAACTCTCTGTTCTTATCCTAAGGATCTGGTACCTTAGAGGTGACTCTTCTCAAACTTATAGTCTCCTCCTAGGCTAGTATTCACCCCTCTTAGTGTTAGCGGTTAACACCTAGTCGGGATTTATCTATTGTACTTACCCTTTCTGTCTCATTGGTATCAGAAGTCTCTTGATCCTCGGCGCTGTGACCATGGTGGAAACTCGACTCCAGGAACGCTCCTTGACGGAACAAATTGACGAGATCCGTTCTCTCCACGACCTCCTTGCTGCTGAAGTCAAAGCTCAGCACGACTCACTCAACTCTCTCTTTGACAGACTTGAGGCGATGATGTTCAACAACGCATCTCCCCTCCAAGCTTCTGGAAAAGCTCCAATGGATCCTGGCCCTTCCCACCCCCCGACTCCCTTGCACAACCCTTCCTCACGCCCACCAGACCCCCCAGATCTGTTAAGGTACCAGCAACGTCCAGACCACCGAACTCTGACGTCCCGTCTCGCAAAGATAACATTTCCAGCTTTCGACGGTTCTGAGCTTCGCGACTGGCTTGCTAAATGTGAGCAGTTCTTCGACATCGACGGAACTCCACCAGAGCTCAAGGTCCGCTTGGCCTCGATGCATCTCACTGGGAAAGCTACTCAGTGGCACCATAACTACATGAGTACTCGGTACGGAATGTTTCCATCTTGGACAGACTATATCGTTGCAATATCTGCTCGTTTTGCTGATCTGTTTGACGATCCTCTCGCTGAGCTCGTGGCACTGAAACAAGGTTCCGACTTAGTCTCTGCTTACCTTGACAAGTTCGAAACCGCCAGAATGCGCCTGGTCCTCCCTGAAGCACACGTCCTTAGCATATTTCTCGCTAACATGAGCCCCCCTCTGTCACTTCATACTCGACAGTTTGAGGTAACCTCTATTGCAGCTGCTGCTAAGATTGCCATGCTCCACGAATCTTCCCTATCCAAAACACCCACCCGAAACACAAGAGCCCCCTTCAATCCTCTTTCAAACCAACGCCCCTACCACAAACCAAATAACCCACCCCCTGCCCTACTAGCTAATGAACCCATAAACACCCAAAAACCAAACTTTATCCCTTGCTTCAACCCTGATAAACCTCCCGGAAAGTACTCCTATCAGGAAATGCAAGACAGGCGTTCCAAAGGCTTGTGTATGTTTTGTGATGAGCCATTTACTCCAGGTCACCAACTCAAACACAAGCGCGCTCAGATCTATTTCATGGAGGGTGACGATATAGACTTCGAATCCGATGACGCTCCCTCCGACAACGAGCTTGACGCGAATTCTTTCGCTCCTGTTGATCAACCTGACAAGGCTGATGCAACGCCAGTCATCTCCATCAACGCCATTAATGGCTCCACCTCCTACAACTGTATGAGGCTAGTCGGTCACTTCGGAAGCCACAAACTTCACATCCTTGTCGATCCGGGTAGCACTCACAATTTCTTGGACATCTCCATCGCAAATAAGATCGGCTGCAAACTAGAAACTACAAAACCAATGTTAGTTAAAGCAGCCACAGAAGATACGCTCCACACGAACTACAAGTGTTCAGATTTTACCTGGTCCGTTCAAGGTTCTACCTTCAAGACGGAGATCCGAACAGTCCCTCTTGACTGCTGCGATTTCGTTCTCGGATTTCAGTGGCTATGCACTCTAGGACCCATCCTCTGGGATTTCCTAAACCTGCGAATGGAGTTTACTCTACTCGGCACCAAACATGTCTTACGTGGTGTGTTGAAGACAGGAGGAAAAGTTATTAAAGGCTCCAGCTTGAATAAGCTTATGTTGCAAGAGCCTCAAATCGCCCTGATTCAGCTTCGCGAAGTTGCCGACACTCTGCTGGATCAGCCTGATTTCTCCTCTGAGCTTTTGTTTTCGCACATCTCTGCCTCGGGGACACCTAATGCTGATGACCCTGCCCTCAAGCAGCTCCTCAACGCATTCGAAGACATCTTTCAAGAGCCACAATCTCTTCCACCTTTCCGAGAAGGCTTCGATCACAAGATACCACTCCTTGCTGGATTGAACCCGGTCAACCTGCGACCCTATAGGTATTCTTCCCTCCAAAAGGACACCATAGACAAGATGATAAAGGAAATGCTGATGCAAGGGATCATTCAGCACAGCTCCAGCCCCTACGCCTCACCAATAGTCTTGGTCAAGAAGAAAGACGGTACCTGGCGTTTGTGCGTCGACTATAGAGGACTCAACAAGCAGACTATAAAGGATAAATACCCTATTCCTCTGCTCGAAGATCTCCTCGACGAACTCGGTGGTGCTACTTACTTTTCGAAGCTGGATCTTCGCGCAGGCTTTCATCAACTGTGAATGTCTGAAGATGATGTGTACAAGACAGCATTCAAGACGCACCACGGGCACTTCGAGTACCTAGTTATGCCCTTTGGCCTAACAAATGCGCCTTGCACATTTCAGAGCTTGATGAACCACGTCTTCCAAGACATCTCTCGAAAGTTCGTTCTGGTTTTCTTCGATGACATACTTGTCTATAGCAAATCATGGGAAGAACACCTGCAACATCTGCCTGAAGTTTTCACCATTCTGCAGCAACAACAACTATACCTGAAGCTCTCCAAGTGTATCTTTGGTGCTACGATCATCGAATACCTTGGTCACTTCATCTCTGCAAAAGGCGTTAATACTGATCCGAAGAAGATAGCTGTCATACGAGATTGGCCAGTCCCTACGACACAGAAGCACCTCCGGAGCTTCTTGGGACTGGCAAACTACTACAGACGCTTCATCATGGAATACAGTTCAATAGCTAGACCATTGAGTCAACTACTCAAAAGAGATGGGTTCGCATGGTAACATGAAGCTGCGAATTCTTTTTCAAACCTCAAGACAGCTCTTTACTCAACTCCCGCCCTCGCCCTCCCTGACTTCGATAAGCCTTTCATTGTGGAAACAGATGCATCAAACTCAGGCATCGGTGCGGTTCTAATGCAGGGGAAACACCCTCTCTGCTTCATCAGTCGCACCCTGGGTCCCCGCCACCAAAACCTCTCTGTCTACGAAAAGGAGCTGATGGCAGTAGTACATGCAGTTCAAACATGGCATCCCTACCTTTCTCATCACCCATTCATCATCAACACAGACCAGCGCAGCTTGAATACTTGATGGAACAAAAGATAACCACGCCCTTTCAGCACATGTGGCTCTCGAAGTTGATGGGCTACAACTTTGAGATACACTACAAAAAAGGCAAGGACAATGTAGTCGCCGACACTTTGTCTCGGGTCTCCGGTTCTCAACTACTCCACATGGTCCTCTCTCAAGCTCATTCTGGCTTCTACGACTCTCTGAAGCTGCTCTGGGAAACTGACCCTACTTTGCAGAAGATTATTTCTGAACTGCAAGCCAACAGCTCATCCCATCCTCTCTTCACTTACACAAATGGAGAACTACGTCGTAAGGGAAAACTAGTTTTGGGTAATGATAAAGATGTCAAGCTCCATATCTTTAAATGGCTCCACGACTCAGCCATTGGAGGACACTCTGGTCGGAACGCCACGTTGCAGCGTATCAAGGCTCTGTTCTACTGGCAGCGACTATCTGTGGAAGTGCAAAACTATGTCCGCAACTGTGCTGTCTGCCAGAAAAACAAATACGATCAAGCTGCAAAACCAGGCCTCTTGCAACCCCTCCCCATCCCTGATGGTATTTGGGAATCCATCAGCATGGACTTCATTGAAGGCCTCCCTCCATCTAACGGTAAACACTGCATCATGGTGGTTATCGATAGAATGAGCAAGAATGCACATTTCATCCCCTTGTCGCACCCTTATACCGCTCTCACCGTCGCTCAAGCTTTCTTAGACAATGTCTTCAAGCTACACGGGATGCCTAAGGATGTGATCAGTGACAGAGACCCGGTCTTCATCAGCGAGGTCTGGAAAGAACTCTTTCGTGTCCAAGGCGTTGATCTGAAACGTTCTACAGCCTATCATCCTCAGACCGACGGCCAAACAGAGGTCACGAACAAGACTCTTGAAACCTATTTGAGATGTATGGCTGCAGAAACACCTCATTCATGGAGCAAATGGCTCGGCCTCGCTGAATGGTGGTACAACACTACATTTCACTCCGCCATACGCTCCACTCCATATGAGATAGTTTATGGGCAACCACCTCCTCTCCACCTCCCGTATCTCCCTGGTGAAAGCTCTTCTTCTGTCGTCGACCGCAGCTTACAGAAAAGAGAAGAGGTGATTAACATGCTCAAGTTCCACTTGCTCCGAGCTCAGAACCGCATGAAACAGTACGCTGATGCTAAACGTTCTCCTCGGGAATTCAATGTGGGTGACTACGTCTACTTGAAGCTGCAACCCTACCGACAAAACACTCTGAAGCAGAAGAAGACTCCACATAAGCTCTCTCCTCGCTTCTATGGCCCCTTCCGTGTCATTGATCGCGTCGGATCGGTTGCTTACAAGCTTTCTCTCCCACCAGAAGCCGCAATACATGATACATTTCATGTTAGCCAGCTCAAGTTGTGTCCAACTCCACCATCTGCCTCCCCCGCAATCCCGCAGTACTGGATTGACCTTGGAAACGCGAAAGAGCCAGAGGCTATCCTGGAAACAAAGACAGTCAAACGCCATAACGAGGCAGTTACCAAAGTCTTAGTGCAATGGAAAGGAGAAGCACCTGAAAACGCAACTTGGGAGTTCTACAAAGACTTTGCCGCCAAGTATCCTCTTTTCAATCCTTGAGGACAAGGTTGATCCGAAGAAGGGAGTATTGTCACAGTATGAGTCATCAGCTCCAACCTTATCGGAAAGGCATATCCCACCAAAGATGCTGAGCTAACAGCTCATTTCTGCTTTCACTTTATGCTTTTGCTTTATGCTTTCTAGTCATCATTGACAGGTCATTGTTTGGACCGTTAGTGTGACCTCAAACTTTAGTATTTGTACTCATCTCCTGCATTTGCAGAGTTTTTATCAGAAATCATTCAATATCCAAACCTCTCAAACTCTCTGTTCTTATCCTAAGGATCTGGTACCTTAGAGGTGACTCTTCTCAAACTTATAGTCTCCTCCTAGGCTAGTATTCACCCCTCTTAGTGTTAGCGGTTAACACCTAGTCGGGATTTATCTATTGTACTTACCCTTTCTGTCTCACTTTTGAGAAGTGACGATTCAGAAAAAGGAAACGAAAGAGATGCTGTTTGCGTCCGTTTGCGTTAGTATTGATGACATCAGAAGTCTAAATGAATCTAAAATTTCATCCATTAGATTGAATAACAGAAACAATCTCCACCATATGATTTCACTTTTATTTTCCTATAAAAAATTGCTGACGTCACCGAACGCAAAATGTGGGTTTGCTATTATATATAGATTTCAGTTTTTCTTCCTTTAGAAAAAAACGAAACCAGAAAATTTCAAATGGAAACTGATACAAGTTTGAACTGAATACAACCATATACCAAACCGATGAATAGTAGATTGATTTAGTGGTCGGTTATTGGTTATCGAATTTTAATGGATTTAGAAAATAAAAAAAATCATGTGTTATTTGATTTATGATTTCTAAATATCAATTGAAATATGGAATTATTAGATTAGATTTATACAATAGTTTTATTAGATTGATAAATTCATATGTTAAAATATAAATTTGAGGAAAAATACAAATTTACAAATAAATTAAGGACAATTCTCCATAACAGATTTTTTTTACTTTTTGTCACAAAAATAGCATTAGAAGCTAAAAGTCACAAAAATAATATTCATTAATACGTTAAATGACTTTAATGTCCTAGCTGTATATTAAATAAAACAACTAAAATAAATAGGATCCACCACGAAACACCTCCGCCATGGTTCCACGACGGCTTCTCCTCCATGGCATCCAGTCTCCATCTCCGCCCCTATGATCCACCACAAAGCTCCTCCGCCATGGCTCCTCCTCTCTCCCCACGATCTCAGGCGGCGTCAAAACCCCGAACCGTTGCAACCTCCACCGAAATTCTATTCACACACAACGTATTGTCTCCAAGCACTCCTTTCCGTGTCTCTGCTCCGTCAAGGCCTTCGTTGTCGAACCTGGCCGCCGCGAATCGAGAAGACGAGTTCCATCGCCTTCTTCCCCGAGCTTCTCCTCTGACGGTGTCAAGCTTCTCCTATGGCTTCACTCGCGGCTCGCTTTGCTCGACCTTGAGTTCTGACGTCGACGCCATTAAGTTCTCCGGTCGCGGATCCATGGTGACATCGGAATCCAAGTCGTCGCTTGAAGCCTCGCCGTCACGGATCGAGGAGCAGATCCCACGAAGATCAACAATGGTGACTTTTAGGCTATTTGCACATTAGATCCCCAGCTTTTTATTTATTTCATTTCCGCCCCAAACTTTTATTATGTCAGAAAAGACCTCTTGATTTTGACCCGAACTTTAGATTGTGCACTTTAACCCAAACAAATATTCTGGATTTGCAGCTTTGGTCCCTGCATTCTTGTAAACTTTCTTTTCTGCCCCAAAAATTCTTCATTTGCAAATATATCTTTTGAAAGTGACCCAAACCTCCAATTGGTAACTCCAATAGCTAATAAAGACTTATGTATGCAAATGAAACCACCTAATGTCTAAATGCTATTCTAATACTGGATTTTGTATTCTAACCACCTAATGTCTAAACGCTTTTGAGTGAGATCTCTGGTCTCAGGTCCTTGACGAGGCTCTCTGTTTCTCACTTCTCCATTAGGTAATAAAAAAAAGCTTTTGTCTTTTTATGCTCTATTGATTCGGTTTTTCAGCTTCTTGATGCCTTTATCTTCTGTGCTTCTCAGCTACATAGCATTGATAATTCAAAACAGATGGTGGCTTTTGACCGTGATGATTCGTTTTGTTGATGCTTAAACAGACCTATAGGTTGTTCTTTTGATTGTTATTAAGGTTTTTTTTTGTTTAATAATGTGAAATCGGGTTCAGGGTACTTTTGTCTCCTCACTTGTTTTGCAGATATCTTCCCGCGGAGATTGGATGTCTCAAGAGTCTGGAGCATCTGGATCTCTCCTTTAATAAGATCAAGAGTTTGCCTAACGAGATAAGGTACCTGACTTCATTGAGGTTCTTGAAAGTTTGCTCATAACAGGCTGGTTGAGCTACCATCGGTTTTAGCTTTGTTACAAAACTTGGAAAACCTGGACGTATCAAACAACCGGTTAACGAATCTGATCCTCTCGATCTAAGCTTAATGCCTAGACTTCAGATTTTAAATTTACAGGTACTTCTCTATCTGGTTCTGTACATCTTTGCTTTATTATTAGTATATATATACTCCCTGCAGGAGAGCTCACTATATTCTTTAATCTGACAGAGCTTCTTGGATTTTCTGTTTGTTTCAAGTACAATAGGCTCCCGAGTGATTGCTCTATTCCTGCTTGGATACAATGTAATTTGGGAGGGAACTATGAAGAGATGGGAGATGATACTTGCAGCTCTATAGTTGAAATGAATGCGTATGAAACCTTGTATGAAAACAACACCATAGAGTTGGATACTTCTTTGCTTTTGAATTTTATTTGTTATACTGAATGTTGAATTCTCTGTTTCTTTGTTTGCACGTAGGTGTATGTGGGGTTCCTTCATACGGTAGATGCGTCTCGGTTCAAAAATCAAGTAAGAGGTGGAAGCGGAAACATCATTACTTCCAGCAAAGAGCAAGGGAAGAGCGCTTGAACAAGAACAAGAAATGGAAAGGTGAAGTCCCTCCTGAGGGATTAAATCTGAAGAAGATGTACAAAGGCAAAGAAACTAGAAAACAGGATGTGAGTGTTTCACAGACCACTGAAGATTCAGTTGATAGCATCTGCCTGGATGACAATGATCAACTATTAGAAGGTTCCGTCATTATCTGTGAAGCTGAAGAGAACAGTTTGAAAGCGGATGTGGTTTCTGAAAATTCCCTGTGTGTGGAAAACCAATCAGCGAGTGAAAAAGATAACAAGGAGTGTTGTGAGATTAAGTCATCTTCTCTCTCCTCTTCAGGAGATGCAGACTATAGTTCTTCTTCAGAGAGAAAGAAACCAAATCACAGTTCGAAGAGATGCTCTGATAAGTATCTGGATAACCCAAAAGATTCTAAATGCTATAAGCCATCTACGGACATTGCTAACTTATCTCAAAAATACAGCAGCAATTCACGTTGAATTTAATGGGTTTAATGGTAAGCTATCCATCCATCTTTCTCTTCCCTTTCCTATGTAAAAATTCAAAACTGAACCTGTTGATACAAAGTTAAACGCTTATATATGTTTTTGACCGCCATGTGTTTTTTCAGTTCAATCACAATCTTGTTCTTGTAGTAAAAACTTAAATCTCCCACTAGTCGAACCCGAGAACTCTAAGAAAAGGCATTATAGTGAGCGGCCACTAGATCAAGGATGTTATAACTGTTCAGAATGGCTATCCTAAATTGGAACTTAATCTTCCAAAACAAAAAAAAAATCATAATCAAAATCTATAAGAAAATTAATTGGCTATAGAAATCACCAAATAGAGTTCATTGTCTACAAAATAGAGAACACATCAAACAGAGAACATTAAAATAGGATAGCTTGAAGCATTTTCAATAATTTTATCAAGAAAGTATTAAATGTGGTATCATTATAAAACACATATGTTATAGAGGATAGCTTTTGGCACTTTCAGGATGGGTTAGTTACCAGAGTTTTTCCTTTTCCGGCGGCCGCGTGGAGGATGGTGGAGCCCTGTTTGTCTTGGAATGTTACCAAGATATGTATTACCAGAGTTTTTTCTTTTCCCAAATGCTACCAAGATATGTATTACACGTATTATGAATGGAATTTAAAACTCTAGAAAATTTAGGAAGGACTTCTAGAAAATTTAATATTTAATTAAAAATAAAATGGTGGGATAGCAAGTAAAATATTTAGGAAGTGCTTCTTGAAAATTTAATATTTAATAAGGAAAAATGTTAGGATAGCAAGTAAAAATGTATGTATTAACAAACTCATATATATATATATATCATATTTATGCGGCCACTAGGCCAAGGGTGTTATAAATGTTTGTTGGTGTAAGTAAAACAATATAACCAATAGCTTTTTATTCAATTAAAAAAATATTAAACATCCGTATTCCGTTGGGAATCCAACATGAGGGAATGTGATTTTCAAGTTTAGTACGAATAGTGGTTTAGCCTATAGGATTGATATCTGCATATTTTGAAATTTTCAAATTGAGATTAGGAAAACATCCAAATTATTCAGGATAGGTTTCCAAGAGCTATTCACCTTAATATCACCAGCTTCTCTCGTGGTTGGTGAAAGTCCAATATGGAAAGGACTAAAATCCGGAATAGCATTCAGAGGAATTGTAGAAACACCTTCATAAATAAAAGTCTACAAAAGTCAAGTTGTTTTGGAAATTTTAGTACATAAATAGGAAACATATCCTGAACAGTCTAAGAAAGAAGAAAATCATACAAACACAAAAAAAAAAAAAACATTAGAAACGATGTCCTTGTTCAGGATGGCTATCCTGAATTGGAATTTAATCTTCCAAAACAAAACAGCATAGTCAAAACAACATACACGAGTTCTGAATACATCACCACAAAGCTGATATTTGCAATGTAAATAATATATGTCATGTGGCTTAACACCATCATCCATAGTTGGGGAGTGGGAGCCAACAAGTATACAAATTTACCCTTGTTGCTGAACACTTTCGTCACTAACGGCTTCCTGATCCAATCAAACAACAGAAGAAATATAAGAATGTAAAATTCAAAATGAACACCTTTTTCTAAGTGAATAAATTATGCATTCATGTTCTTATCCACAGAGAATCACTGGAAAGTTTTCTTTGAGGTCCAATCTCCATAAAAGTATATATATCAACCATATTTCAAAAAAAAAATCTCAAAAAGTTCAATTAAGTATGAATCAAAGGCATTTGAATTAAGTCTTCCAAAACAATCCAAAAAACATACAAGGAAATCTTAATAAATTTTTTGTTCAGGATGCCTATCCTAAATTTGAACAAAATCTTCCAAAACAATTCACAAAGCGTACAAGGCAATCTTAAAACAATCCTTTTTCGGGATGGCTATCCTAAATTTGAACAAAGTTTTCCAAAACAATTCAAAAAGCATACAAGGCAGGCTTAAGGCAATGGTTTTTCGGGATGGCTATCCTAAATTTGAACAAAGTCTTCCAAAACCGACAAAGAATAAAATCCAAATACAACATACCACATAAAACTTAAAAATCCAAATACTCAAGACCTCTGGCGGTACTGATTATTATTTTATAGCCATTGGACTATAGTGTTATATCTATTTGGCCAAAATTAAGGATTTTGTACACCATATTACTAATAATCAAATGAATTTATCATATTTAAGATAGCATGTAACATATTCAGGATGAGTTTCCAGAATATATTTTGAGTAAAGTCTCAATTATATATGTCATGTGTTTAGCCAAAGCTAAAGATTTTGTACAAGATATTTGTAGGAATCAAATTAAGTTTTCTAATTTTGAAAAATAAAAATAAAATTCAGTTGGTTTCTCTTGTTGTCACCACAATCAATATAACAATGCTCTCCTAGACTTTGAAAAGCTTAAATTAATTACAATCCACCGAGTTTTATCAGACATGAACTGAAACACAGAAAATAAACTGAAACACAAGAATCATTCTCCATATGATCACAGTTTTACCACTCTCTAGAATCCAGTAATGCCTGCAAAGTAAAAAGAAATCCTGCATCATTCTCTGACTTTCAAATTAACTACAATCCGAGAGTTTTATCAGACAATGCACTCAAACACACAAAAAAAAACCAACCTGCAACACAAGAATCATCATTCTTCCATGGGTTCTTTAACATCAACAGAGAAGGTTGCTACCGATGACCATACATACATTTTTCGTATCTTCGCTGTGGAACAACTTAGAGATTGTCAAGGCAGAGGATGTAAGCTGGCCATAAGAGTAACTCTTTCCATCGGCTCTGATCGCTATCCTATCAGAGGCATTGGACCCTTTTGAAAAAGCTGCTTTAAACACTTCCATGAATGAACCAGACTGTGAAGCTGCATCATTGTTATGTACAATCTAATCTATTAAGACTGAAGTATAAATAGTACTTACCCCTTAGAGTTGCACAAAAATTACAAATCTATGCCACTGGACTATACACTGTCGTTTTATCTTAGTCTTTTCAACTTAAAATTTGCTCACTTTACGTTCTTTATACCCCCAATATTCGCTGGGTTTGTTTCTAATCCTTATTGTTATATTGTATTTGGCTTACTATATCTTCGTGGCCCATATCATTATCACATTTTATATTTTTCAAATCCAAAAACATGAAAACCTATAACGAATTGTTTAAAAATAGCTGACCCACTACAAACAAAACTATTGATAATAAGTTTACAAAATGTTCTTCATAGTAAAACATATCTAGATGACAATATTTACATTGACGATTACTATACATGATCTAATTACTATTAAGTAGCTAAAGGTCGGATTATATCGTTTTTGACTATTATAGATAATTAATTATATGGTTTTGCGATTTTATGTTTTAGCTATTTATTTCAAATACTTCTTTATGTAAATAAGTATTATAAATTAAAGAGATGTAATTAGATTTTGTCTGCGTATAAAATCAAACCTAATTATAGAAGACGATTCCAAAAATGATTCCTAAATTTTCGTTAATTCAAAAACAAATCAATACCCCACTTTTTTCCTAATTCTATGCAGTCAGCGTATCAAGAAAGAATCAATTAACTAACACAATCAAAAAATTCTCTTTTAAAAACTTGCAAACCATGTATTGTTTATATCGAAATATCGTATATTATGTTTTCCCTATGATAGAATAAATAAGGAATGTACATTAAATAATTAAAAAAAAAGATTTTGAGCTTGATTTTGTGTTTAAATCGCAACTAACAAAATCTACGAGTTAATTATTCTAATTTAACCTACCTTTCCTATTTTTCCCATCACGATTCATGAGTATATATCACATCATCTATCGTCAAAATCATATCAAAGAAAACTAGAAAACCTAAACATGTCTAACATGACTGACTTTTGTTCCTCTCACCAAACTCAGACATTTCAAAAGGCAACACATCTTTTGGAGGTGATAGCATCGAGATGGTTTTAGCATATTAATGGGTAAATTTTGTAACTAACGTTTCTTTCTTTCATTGTATTGCTAATGTCTCTATCTACCAAGACCTGTCTTTTCACATGGTCAGCTATATGTTGCTGTTTATAGGTTCACATAAAAAAAGATTGAAAATTTTGATTTTAGACAAATATGGCAAACCTTTGAGAAAAAAATTGAAAGTGGTTTTCAAAGAAGTTTTCGATAACCTTTAACAGTTGAGGTCATAAGGTATGTCTTTTTGATACTTTGTAGGAGTAAATATTTATGTTTGAATGTGTTATTTTTAAAGTTATAGATTTATATATGTATGTTCTTATATATCCATTAAAGAAAAATAATTAATATGAATTTACACTGTTGTTTTTTCCAATTTGAACCCTTTGCATTTTCTCTCTGCTGGAAAAATTGTTGCTGGAACAGATATATATTTTTTTAATTAATGCAAACAATATTTGCTCTTTTTCAATAAGGTTGTTATTTTTTAAAGTACTAAATGTATGAATTTTCTTTGATCTTTCGAAGCTATATGGAATTAAATTTATTGTTTGATAAGACTATCATTAACATAGAGTCTGATATGCAACACTGAAGCAAGTAATACCAAACATCTAAACTTAAGGCGTGCAGGCTCTTCAATCTAATAACTTACTATTCAGTCTAAACAAATCAGGCCTTACGAAATAGTTATCATAGATAAGTAATTACCTTTCCGTATTATAAGACTGTTGTCCCATACAGGTTGTGGTATTCTCATGCAGCTCTATCTTCGTAATTTTTTCCTCTGAACTTCCAATATCATGCAAAACAATTAAAAAGTTAAATATCATTACATGATGATGATTGTATAAAAAGATCAACACAATTTATAAGACAATCATATCCAGTTAAGAACACTTACATTTAACTGGGACAAACTGACTTGTGTGGCTTCCCTTTGCTCTGTGATGTTACAACTTATTATCTAAATCCTTCCCCATGTATCCACCTATGCTTTTCTATGATTCACTTCTGTCTCATGTCCCTCTGTTTCTCCATAAAGAGTTCTAGGTCTCTATTACCACTATTCCATTCCTGAAGAACAAACAAGATATGAAATATTTATTAAGGTCTGAGACAATATTATTTATAATTATAGGAAAATATTAAACAGAGCTAACTCAATTTAGTGAACAAGATATATGTACTTAACAATTGGCTATGTTCTTCTAATTTAATCAGACCTTATACAATGAAGCAATTGGTTAACTCATTCAATCCTACTACTCAGCTAAATATCAATATAAAATTTTAACAAATATTCAACTAGATTTGGTGAGAAGAACCTTTGAAAAGAAGAAAATAAACTGATTCTTTACCAATCAAAGACCTGCAAAAGGTTATATCTAAGTACTGGAAACTTTTTTATGTTCAAAGGAAGACAACAAAATTAAACCTTCAAAACCGAAACCAAAGGGAGTTTGACCCGCTTCTTTACCGATCAAAGACATGCAAGAGCTTTTTTCCAGATCATTAAAATGGGGATGGGATGTGTCTTTCCCAGTGAAGGGTCTTGCTATTCCAAACTTTTGACGTTGTCGCAAAATCATACTAAATAATATAGATCAGAAGAACCTAATCTTGAAAAATCAAAAACAACTAAATCATTGTGACTCGTATCCTTGGTCTTAATATATATTACCAGTGGTGAAACTCCTGCTTTACCTGGTCTGAACCATTCTTAATATCATAGCCGTTCTACGGATTTGCAGAGCCCTTTCGATTCAGGTTGTAAGCAATCCTTTATGCCGATTTCTCCGGTACTAATCGGTTGATTTATTTTCAGAAGTGCTTCAATTGTTAAATCTAACAAAGATTTTTCTCGATTGTTTGGAAAGAGGCAAAGGGACGGAACCAACACACAGAGATAAATCAGAGATTATTCTTTGTGGAAGTGAAAAGTCGGTAGAACGGAATTTTTTTCTGTTTTGTTTCACAGTATAAATAATTAATGGGCTTTGTTTTATGTTTGATACACAAGACGATCCATATTGTTAAGTTATTAACGACTTAATTTTTCATTATAACAAAAAGGCCCAATTGTTTTATTTAAATTAGTCTTGATTAATAAAATTACCAAACATATTTACTTAATTTTCTATGTTGTTTTTTGTTATTTTCAATCAATATTTTTATCGTTTCTCTCTTAACAATGTATTTGTTTTAGAAATTACCAGTGTAAAATTTTATTGAGCATATTAAACTTTAAATCCGAATATTAATATTAAATTTCATAAAACCAACAATACATACTTTAAACTTTTTTATTTTACACTTTAATTGTATTTTACAAAATGGAATGATTTACAACACAATAGAGTAAAAACACAATGTCATAGAGACCGAAATGGACACTAAATACTTCGAAAGCTACACAAAGTGGACAAAAATTATGAATATATAACAAAAATATAAAGAATTATGTAAATAAGTTTCTTAACAATTAAACACATGAACGAACACCCGCGCGGGCGCGCGGATCAAAAGCTAGTAAACTAATTAATTCAACAAAGTGATGTTCAAACAACATATCCAAATATATGAATATGAGACTGTATTCCTTGGAGAGATGCTGAGAATTTTCAATATAAATTCAGATCAAAAATAACATATATATGTTGTAGGGATCATCAATGTTATATACTGAAAGCAAGAATCTTTAAGACAATTCGTCGAACATGTAACACGAGTTGACGAAAAAGAAGAGCCAGAGATCATGAGAACTTACAGAAACGAAACCCAGAATTCAAACACGAAGTAGGTGGCTGGAATCGAGGAAGATGATGACGAGAGGACAAAGCCGTGGAGTTGTGGAGCCGAGGAAAGAACGCTTTTATGTTTCAGTGAGATGGCTCAAGTCAAACCAAACCGAAGCAAACAAGAAACCAGCTCCCGTCGCTTGCGGTGAATTCAATTACGGAGAGAAAACCACAAGCAGACACCAGATGTTCTCTCACGTGATGCATCACGCCAGAGACAGGAAGAAGAAGAGCATCACCATAAACCCGAGGAAAGGGGAGACATGGGCTCTATTCCGCGTAGTTGAAGGATTGCGAACCAAGTGCCGGCGTAGCTGATGACGATGGAGATGATGACGGCGGAGCTGATTGCAACGGAGATGATGGCGACGGAGCTGATGACGGCAGAGCTGATGACAGGCGGAGTTGATGACAGGCGGAGTTGATGGCGGTTGAGATGAAAGACTGACGTCGAGAGTCGGAGATGTGAGACGACAACGAGATCTAGATTTTCTATTTTTTTATTTAATATAATTAGAAAAGAAAATAGTGCACGAGATTAAATGATCCAATTAAATAAAATCTAATTTTTGTGATTTTGGGTCTTGAATACTAATTGGGGAAGAAAAACTTGATTTGGTGTTATATAAGGCCTAAAAAATCATTAACTTTTTAAAATTATAAATCTTCTAAACTGTTATTAAACTAGTATAATTTATGAAGTTTCCAAAAAGTATATGGATTTCTCAAATAAATAACACTCACTTGGAAGATTATAGGCTACAAGCCTAACCAAAAAAAAATCTAAAAAATTTCGAACCAAAACTGCATCAGTCATAATAATCTTAATAAACCAAAACTAACTAGAAATCAAACAAAAACCAGAAAGTTGGAAAAAAATTAAAAACACGAAATCGAACCATTCAAAGACTGAATCGCAGATCGCCCGACGACTGCCCCTACAGCTTTCCGCTGAAGAACCTGAATCCGAAGGATCTAAGAGGCGTGAAAGGTGAACACTTCCGTGTTCGTGAGTAACGGCCCTGTCTCTGTTCTTCTCTCCCGTGCCTGCGCAAGGCACAAAACTCTGTGTTCCGTACAAGCTCTCTGTTTCTCTCTAGGTTCTGATTTCTCTGTGTCTATTTTTTTTTGTCTCTGGCTATTGTTTGTGTCTGATGTTTGCCTCTCTGTTTATCGTTTGTGTCTGGTGCTTGTGATAATGGCATTTGGTCTGATGCTTTAGAGAAAAGTTATGCCGTTGTGATACTGTTGTTATTGGATCTCAGGTTTTTACAAGGGCGAAACGAACCACCTTTTAAGTTGTTGATTGTTCTCTGTTCTAGTTTTGTAATTTTGCTGTTTGTTCTGTGTAAATCATGAGCAGAAACATTAACAGTTGCTATGTGCGAGTTTGCTCACTTTGCTGTTTGTTCTGTGGAAGAGATATGAGTTTGCATCCATCACTTTACTGGTTCCGAACCAACTTCTCTTTATTAAAAAAAAAAAAAAAGACTCGAACTTTATACTATATTTGACTCTGCTTTTCCAGGAAACTTCAACAAATATGAATCCAGTAGAATGGCTGAGTTTCCGTTCTCTGCTCGTATCCTCCATGCTTCTCCGCGTCTTCTTGATCATCTACGGAGAATGGCAAGACGCTCACATGGAGGTCCGCTACACTGACGTCGACTACATTGTCTTCTCCGACGCTGCCTCCTTGATGGCGTCTGGTCAATCTCCTTACAAGAGAACCACTTACCGTTACTCCCCTCTCCTCGCGCTTCTTCTCATCCCCAATTCAATCTTACATCGCTCGTGGGGAAAGTTCCTCTTCTCTGCTTCGGGTATGCTTCTCTCAAGCCTCAAAGCTTCAACCTTTATTTGTCTAATCATCAACGCTTCAGACAACAGCATCTATATGTTGTTCTGAATCTGTTTCTGTGTGTCTCTTAGATTTGCTGGTGGGTTTGTTTATCCGTAACATTTTGAAACAACGTAAGGTGTCTGAGAAGGTGTGTACTGTTTCTGTAATGGTATGGCTTCTCAATCCGTTTACGTTCACAATTGGAACCAGAGGCAACTGTGAACCCATCGTTTGTGCTATGATACTGTGGATCATCATCTCCCTAATGAAAGGTACAGTAATACACACACACACATTAAGTGGACTATAGCAAAACATAGTAAACATAGGTGAATGTGTGTTTTGCTGTGTAGGTAATTTGTCACAAGCTGCATTCTGGTACGGGCTTGTGGTGCATTTCAGGGTGTATCCTATTATATATGCGTTACCAATCATCTTGGTTCTGGATTCCAAGTTATTTAGATCTGGTCACAAGCCTCCTCTTGAGGATTGGACACATACTAGCAACACGGGGAAGACAACATTCCACTTCAGTGTTAGAAGTTTGTTTTCAAGGGAGAGAATCATGTTTGGTTTGATATCCGGGGGAGTTTTTCTAGCTTGCAATGCTGTTTCCTTCTACTTTTATGGACACGAGTTCCTTCACGAGGCTCTCTTGTATCACCTCACACGCACGGATCCAAGGCATAACTTCTCAATCTACTTTTACCACATTTATCTTCACTATGAGCGCCAGTTTTCAGCTGTGGAGAAGCTTATCTCGTTTTTGCCTCAGTTCACAGTTCAGCTTGCGTTAGTCTTTTGCTTCTCTAAGGATCTAGTGTTCTGTATGTTTCTCCAAACCGTCGCATTCGTGGCTTTCAATAAGGTATGCACTAAAGAGTCAATGTACATCTAAATGTTTTGGTCTAATGTTTTATTTGGATCTAGGTGATAACGGCGCAGTACTTTGTGTGGTTCTATTGCCTGCTACCTCTGATTCTACCATGGAGCCGTATGAAGCTGAAATGGGAAGGCATCTTATGCATTGTCCTGTGGATTGGAGCTCAGACGCATTGGCTGTTATGGGGATACATGCTCGAGTTTAAGGGCGTGAACGTCTTTCTACAGCTGTGGATGGCGAGTTTGGTGTTCCTGGCTGCAAACACATTTGTCCTCGTCAAGATCATACAGCGCCATCGATTCTCTCCTCTCTTCGGACAGTATGTGTCCTCTGATAGAAAGAATGTTAAGAAACTTGACTGATACTGTTCCAAAAGCTGTTTGTTTTCTTTGTTTCTTGGGTCATTTCATGCATTGAGGACCTTGGAACTTTTGTTTTTTGTATATGATTCTTGACCTGCAAGTTTTGTCTGGTGTATCTTTTTGTTTGATATGCCTTCCAAGCCAGTGCATCTGAGCTCCAATCCACAGGACCATACATAACAAGCCTTTCCATTTCAGCTTCATACGGCTCCATGGTAGAATCAGAGGTAGCAGGCAATAGAACCACACAAAGTACTGTGCAGTTATCACCTAGAACCAAATGGAGCTATCAGACACTAGACCAAAACCAGAAGGTTGAAGACCTTTTTAGACAGGAACTAGAGTAGATTGCATACCTCATTGAAAGCCACGAATCCGACGGTTTGGAGAAACATACAGAACACTAAAACGTGATAAGCTTCTCTACAGCTGAAAACTGACGCTCATAGTGAAGATAAATGTGGTAAAAGTATATTGAGAAGTTCTGCCTTGGATCTGTACGAGTGAGGTGAGGTGCTATAAGAGAGACTCGTGTCCATAAAAGTAGAAGGGAACAGTATTGCAAGCTAGAAAAACTCCCCCGGATATCAAACCAAGCATGATTCTCTCCCTGGAAAACAAACCTTTTAATTTGAATGTTTTCTAAAAAGTGAGTTAATTAAATAACATCAAAATTTTAAAAATAACAATTAAATTATAAATTAAAAATACAATATATATATATCTCCTTCAAAATCAGAACAAATATGATTTTATTTTCGATAAAAAGAAATTCAGAATTAGCAAGTAAATCAATAAATATTTTATAAGAAAATACTTTATTATCCCGAGTATTATTATTATTTTGCTAAAAGATAATATCCCGAATGTTTGCCCAACTATAGTTATCAAAGTTTATCAAAACCTAATGCAAAACTTATACGGAGAAAAGTGAAAACTTTTCCTATTTATAAAACTAAAGATCCAAAGAGAATTTCCTAAAGATTGTTTGCTATTTAGGGATTAACAATGTGGTGTGTATATTCAACACCGAAACTGCTCTTTCTGACTATCTTGCTTTTGGTGGAGGTTTCATTGGGTCGATATATTCCATGTATGAAAATGATAATTGTCATTGTGATTCTTCATTATAGCTTAAATTGTATGGTAAAAGAGAAGCTATTTCAATTTCATAAATTTAAATGTTCTTTCTTCTGTGGACGTGTTTCCATACTATTAAAAAAGAAGGAGTCTTAAAAAATCTACTTAAACAAGGTTGTTGGACTCCTTTCATTAAACTTACTATTTTTTTGTCTTCCCTTATACATTTATAACAATATGTTACATCAATAAATTAGACCATATACTTACCAAGTTTTACTCAACCATATAATTAATCAAATATTTCTATAACATACCTTAGTCAATATCTTATTTATTATACAAAATAATTTTATAGACTAAAACATTATACCAAAATCATTTCATTCCTATGACAACGATTTCTAATCATGTCTTATTCTATCTAATAATTAAAATGTGACTATATAATTCAATTAAGCTATCAACTATAACATTACACACTTGCAGCCCCATTTTATAAAGAGAGTTTATAGTAAAATTTGTTATTTATAATAAGTTCAAAAATTATTAAACCTTACAAATTTATACTATTAAATCAACCGAAACTCTGCCAAATAAATCTTAAATCTCACCAGATCAACAAATGTAGTTCTTATAAAATACACACAAACAATAAAATGAGAGAGGGGTCATTCGGGTTTTAGGGTCAGATACAAATCGTTTTCTTTCGAATCTGGGTTTTTTCGGATCCTAAGCGTTTGGACATAACTAGGTATTTGAAATTTTTTTGGTTGTATTGAGGTCGGTTTTTTCGGGTTCAAGTCAGGGTGGATCCATAATTCAAAATACTCGAAAAACCAAAAGTATCGAAGTACTCGAAAACCCAAACAAATACAAAAACATGAAAATATCCAAAAACTCAAACAAATACCTAAAAACATTAAAAAAATACCAAAAACATCCCAAAATTTTACCTGAAATCTGATTTGAGGAACTGAAAAAGATACCCAAATTTTTTTCTGAGTACCCAAATTGAAATTTCACCTGAAACCCGAAACTATAATCGAAAACACTAACCATAACTAAAAGTATATGTAATACCGAAAACCTATCTGAAATACCCAATATATCTATTATACACAAAAATCAAGTACTTTGGGTACCACGACCGAGTTTCGGGTAGGAACTGGACTCGAACACAGACCCGTAGGTCCAAAAAAAAATCTAACATGTACTTTTCCCTGTGCGCAGACCCAAATCACACATATATTTCTGGGTTGATTTCGATTTGGTTTTCTAGGTCAGGTAAAATGTCCAAGCGTAATTGTATCTAAGAGTGTATACACAAAATCTTAAATAAACTAATTCGTAAATTATACAATTTTAAACAAATTTCCTTTTTGATATAGTATGACTTTGTAACATAATAATATATAATAATTCTAATTCACAAACATTACTTATTATAATCCAAAGAAAAACCCGCGCTTTTGAAGCGCGGATCAAAATCTAGTATATATAGTTAAGTTTTTAGACGGATATGTGACGATAAGGTGGGACATCATGAATGAAACTCGTGGTAGCTACTCAGCTAATGTCACAATCATCGACTACTTGAAGAATCACGACATTGAAGGGCCATGGGCACTAAGCTGGGAATGGAACGAAGATGAAATTCTATTGAGCACTGTGGGTGTTGTTGGTACACAACTTGGGAATAACTCATCAGTAGGTGACAATAAGTGGCCTTTGAATAGTGAATTGCCACCATGCAGGGAGAAAGTAGTAACAGAGTGTTGCAAGGGCGGTGTGGTTCCTTCGTGGTGTATAGAAGCCGACATTGCGAAAAGCTCTTGTTCATTCGAAATTACTGTTGGCCGAGTTGGTATTGAATATTATCCGCCAGAATATGTCGAGCTTACGTCACCGAGATCAAATTTCACGTGTTTTCCAATGATGCCATTTACTAAGACACGGGGTTACTTGAGTAAGTTAATTGGCATATCCTATGTATAACTCTAGTTTTATAATCAATTCATGTTCCTTTTCTTTTGTAGAAACGTGGGTGACGGTGTGCAATCTCTTAGAGTTCCACAAGATTGATAACAAAGACGATCTAATGTTTCATCTTTTTAATGTTTTCGTGTTTTGATAATATTTTTATGTGTTCATGAGATTTCATGTGATGCGATTATGATAATAATTTGATAACATACAAGAGTGCGCCAACATAGTGATAAAGCGAGCAAATTACATAAATTATTAGACTTAATAAAGTCCGGTTAAAATGCTGAAGAAGCTCAGAACGAGCTCTGAATCAACACATGAAGCAGAAGTGAGAAGCACAAGGCTCTCATACCATATTAGATTCAGATATAAGCTCCATTGATAAAGCGTAAAAGAAGAAGATGAAGTTTGTTATTATTTACTTCTTAATGTTAGTTACATTATGGTTAGTATTTCTACTATATTGGGTCTCGGTTTAAGTAACATGTTGATCGGACTTTAATAAGTCTAATATAAATATATACTTCATTCAAAGAACATTCAGAAGAAAAGCCAAATAATTTCTTAAAATCAGTTGGATTAACGCTTAGTCCATTAAAAAATTATTCTTTAACAAAGAAAGCATGTCTTAGCATGGAACCTATGATAAAAATGAAACTTACAACCAAAAATTATGATTAGATGACTTGATATTGGGGATACATGCTCGAATTCAAGGGCGTGAACGTCTTTCTACAGCTATGGATACATCCATCGCCGCGACTGTTTTTCAAATCAAACAAGACATTTTTTCTAAACATGCCTAATCCCTCATCTCCGGTTTCAAAAGTAAATGTATATTTTCCGAAATTACCTTCATAGATTGCATCGTCCGCAGGATTTTGAATGTAATAGCATTAGCCTTGTTCTTTTGGTGAACGTCGGAACCAGCGGCAGCGTCAGCGTCTGAAAATTTAACTATCACCACCGCAAAACACAACCATGCGCATCACTCATGAAACACCGCCAGCCTGTTTTTCTTGACCCTGCGGCTGATCGCGAGGAATAAAAGGGGTGCTGAATTTTTGAGCGTCAGCTGCATCTCATATTTTGTTCTTTCGGCAGTTTATTAGCGTCCATTTGAAATTTCCGTGTCGTTAAATTTCCTTCCATCGCACTGCAACTTTCAGTCGCTGCTGCTGATCCGGCGTTCACCAAAAGAATAAGGCTATTGTCTTTTTTTCTGCACCTATCATTTGTGCATCATGTCTAGGCCCACTCCAAAAAACGTTAAGTTTAGGAGATCATAACAGAAAATTTATACACGCCCTTCCTTAGACAATTTCCACCTGCAATTTTTGCTCGTGTGTATATTGGAGATCTCCCGGTGGAAGAGTGGCTACGTATGAACACAAACAAAACTGTTTGTCTCAATCTGTAATCACTCTTCTACCGAGGCATCTCCAATTTGACACAAGAGGAAAAATTGAAAATGCAAATTTCCAGAAGGAGGATGTGGTAATTTATCTATCATGGACTCATAAACTTAATGTTTGTCTTGAAGCTTAGACATTATAGACAAATGAGAGGTGCAAAATAAAAAAAAAACAAAGAAAATTATATTTTGTTGTCGTTTGAGGGAAATGGGATGTTAAGAAATATGATTTGGAACGGTTATGTACTGGGGTTTTTAGAGCAACTCCAATGGTGTTACCCACCATTGGAGTCCTTAATAATAGATAATTAATTTTTTTTTTTGTTGAATAGTTAAAAACTCTAATCATAAATGTTGTTCCAATGGTGTTATCAATTATAGAATCCTTAGAAATAAATTTGTAAAACATTTAGTTCAAGTTGCTTCAAGTTCAAGTTCAAGAGACAAAGAGCTTCTTTTTACTCCAAATTCACAATCACTACTATCACAATAAAACATCAGAAATGCTTACACAACAAGAACTTCTTCTCCAGGTTTTCCCCAGTTTCCACGGCCAGCTCCTTCTCTTTTTAAGTCACCCCTTCAACCAAAACATAAACTTTAACCTTAAGAGATTGCCGTAACAACAACAACAAAAACTGAAAGGCTTTGAAACTTACCCTGCTGGGTTTCCTCCAAGCTCTGTTTCCCCATAATAACTTTGGTTGGTCTTGTCAACATCTGATTGTACAACCACTAGGAGTCCAGTAGACCATGATTCCAACTATCGGTTCAACTCAATGTGTTGGTTCAAACATGTAACGAATGTTACTTATGAGTCAGAATCTGATCCAGAATCTGTTTCTGCGTCACACTGCACCCCAAACGGCCTCAACCTGTTTGTGTTTGCTTCCAGTGGAGGCATGTCATCATCACTATCATCACTCGAACCACCGTCTTGCTGTGGGATGGGTATTTGAGAGCTTTCATCAGCTGGAACTGGCTTAGCATCCCTAAATATTTCTGGCCTGCATTTCCAAAACTCACATAAGGTTTGAGAAACAAAACTAGATCTCGTTCTTACCACAGTTCAAAGAAAACAATGCCTTTAATACCATTCTGGAGACTTTTGGAGGAGGCGGATTTTCTCAAAGAATAGAACTTTACAGACAAAAGATGTAACTTTGCTACCAGATTCCTGCGCCTTTTCCTTTCCTGTATGGTCAATCACCACAAAGCTTCCTGCAAATCAGTAAACAACAATCGAAAACACCATCTCAAAACTCCTCCATCCACAACATTTGTATTGTATGTAATGTATACCTCGTCTGATCCACATGCTCTCACGAAACTTGGCTGGAAATAATGCTAACGAGTTCTCTCCTTTTGCATCCATTATCTTCAGACAACAACAAAAACACAACAGCAGTTCAAGAACATATCAATTGCAAAAACTCTAGCTCTCCTAACACTATAAAAATCCAATCTTCAATCAATACATACAACACACTTCTCTCAAGCTACTGGAATCATAGATATTGATAATCCCATCTGATTTCACCGCCAGAAACTTGGATCCATCGAAGCTGAACTTAGTGTTGGAGAATCGCCACGAAAATCAATCAGAAGAAAGCTCTTAACTTTCTAGTTAAATTCTCGTTATGATCCTAATCTAAACTCTTTTAGCAAACTAGTTACACATGAATCGCCACGAAAATCACTTAAGAAATACATTGAGATTAATAATAAAGTAATATAACAACTCTTACAGGTGAAGAGAAGAAGTAGAAGAAGAAGGCACCTGAAACGATCGGTCAATCAGCAGGAAAGACTAATCGGTGGCTGTTGTGGCTGGGCTTAGCTCAACGAAGTGTAATGATGGCCCAGAGCCGTAGCGGCGGAAGTTCTTGCCGGGCCGGTGAATGAGGAGAGAAAATTGGGGTTTTTAAGGAGAGAGAGAGAGAGAGAGAGAGAGATGGGAAGTGAGGAAGGAGACGAAGATGGATGAGCAGAAGAGTAAAGGATCATCATTTTCTTCTTTGGTTGATTCGTTAAGGATCAAATCCTTAATTTCCTTAACTAAGGATTCTTTCTTAGCTACAGGAATTGTTTTAATATTTTTTTAATCCATTTAGCTTAGGAATTAATGCTAAGGATTTGCTAACATCCTGCGTTGCGGATGCTCTTATAAGCCTCTCTCTTAAAAATGTTGTTGAACAACACTTATTGTACAGCAACAGCACTTCTCGAAAGTGTGATCAGTCACGTCACGATAAATGCCTTTCAAAACGAAATCAGTATGGTTTTGGTGATAAATAATATAGCCATATGATTTCGTGCACCACCACCACCTAAACAAACAATCGTACTTCGTTAGAAAAAATGTAAATACTTCTAATGTTAATTAATTTTAATTTTTAACCGCTAACTTAAAAAAAAGAAAAAAAAAAAGAAGCTGGATGAAAACGACGTCGCGTGAAGGAAAAGAAAAAAAGAACGAGGACGTGTTGTTGTTTACCCTTCGCCGCAGGTTCCCTCTCTGCTCGTTTCTCTTCCGGCGGCTTGAGCTCCCTGTCTCTGTTCTTCACTCCCGTGCCTACGCAAGGTACAAAACTCTGTGTTCCATACAAGGTACTCTCACTCTCGGTCTCGCTCTGTCTATCTCTCGCTTTGTGTCTCTGTTTATTGTTTGTGTCTGATGCTTGTGATAATGGCGTTTGGACTGATGCTTTAGAGAAAAGTTATGCCTTTGTGATACTGTTGTTATTGGATCTCAGGTTTTACATTTGTTACAAGGACGAAATGAAGGACCTTTAAATTGTTGATCATTCTCTGTTCTAGTTTTGTAATTTTGCTGTTTATTTTGTGTAAATTATAAGCAGAAACATTATCAGTAATGTTGTGGAATGAATAGCCTACAGAATCAGTTTACATCCATTTGTTAATTGGTTCAGAACCAACTTCTCTTAATAAAAAAAAAAGGCTCCATCTTTATTCTATATTGACTTGCTTTCCAGGAAACTTCAACAAATATGAATCACAAAGTTTCATGATTTGAGCTTATCTTTCTTTTTCTTAATGTGTTAGTCGCAGACCAAGCTAGGTACTCATCTTCTGGAAATCGCTGAGTTTGAGGCCAATTGAATATCTCTGGAGATTGTTTTGGAGACATCTTGGAAATGATGGAGAACCGAAATGATCAAGAGCTGACTCGGCAAATGGCACATGACTGATATCACTCTGAAATCTTTCTTATGCGACTTTAACTGAAGCCCTTTTGTGTGTGAAATCCTTCGAAGTTTTCGACACCCTAATTGCATGTATGTTGAGGTACAAATGGATCCTCTCTACATATTTGCCTTCTTGATTTCTATCCCTGTTGTTTTGATATTTTCTCTTCTCTTCAGACTGTTTCAGACCTGCAAAGGTGGGCGCTTTACAGGAGCTTTGCAGTCTGTGGGAGCTGTTCTTAGAGAATTCTCTGCATCTGCAAATGCTTTGCAAGATTCTAGGACAGAACATGGGATTGAAGTTAAAAATGTTCACATGCTTTTCAGATATTGCACTAAATTACAGTCAGCCAAATGCCTTCACGCGCGCCTCATTGTGTCCCAAGCTATCCAAAACGTCTGCATCTCTGCTAAACTTGTTAACCTCTACTGTTATCTTGGGAATCTTGTGTTGGCTAGGCATGCATTTAACAACATCCAGAACAGAGATGTCTATGCTTGGAATGCGATGATTTCTGGTTATGTCCGTTTGGGAAGTTCTTCGGAAGCTATTAGGTGTTTTAGTCTCTTCATGATGACTTCTGGACTACAACCTGATTACCGCACTTTCCCTTCTGTTCTGAAAGCTTGTAGAAGTTTGCTTGATGGGATGAAGATTCATTGCTCCGCTCTGAAGTTTGGGTTTGTGTGGGACGTCTTCGTTGCTGCGTCATTGATCCATCTTTATTGCCGGTATGGACCGGTGGCGAATGCTCGCATGCTCTTTGATGAGATGCCTGTTCGAGACATGGGTTCTTGGAATGCAATGATTTCTGGTTATTGTCAAAGCGGAAATGCCAAGGAGGCGTTAACTCTGTCTAAAGAGCTGAAAGTCATGGATGCTGTTACTATTGTAAGTCTCCTTGCGGCTTGCACAGAGGCTGGAGAATTCATTAGAGGAGTTTTGATTCATTTGTACTCCATTAAACATGGGCTGGACTCTGAGTTGTTTGTTTCCAACAAGCTGATTGATATGTATGCCGAATCTGGTAACCTTAAGAGTTGCCAGAAGGTTTTTGACAGGATGCTTGTGAGGGATTTGATTTCTTGGAACTCTATAATTAAGGCTTATGAGCTGAATGAGCAGCCGCTTAGAGCTCTTAGGCTGTTTGAGGAGATGCAGCTAAACAGAGTCCAACCAGATTGCCTCACTTTGATTAGTTTGGCTTCTACGCTTGCGCAGTTAGGGGACGTCCGTGGTGGTAGATCCGTGCAGGGCTTCACGTTGAGGAAAGGCTGGCTTTTGGAAGATATTACCGTTGGAAACACTGTTGTTGATATGTATGCTAAGCTAGGCCTTGTAGATTCAGCAAGAGCAGTGTTTGATTGGCTCCCAAATAAAGATGTAATTTCTTGGAATACAATAATATCTGGTTATGCTCAAAACGGTTTTGCTACTGAAGCCATTGAGATGTATAACAAAATGGAGGAAGAAGGTGGAGAGATTACCCCTAACCAAGGGACTTGGGTGAGCGTTTTGCCCGCTTGTTCTCAGTCTGGAGCGTTGCGTCAAGGCATGAAAATCCATGGCCGTCTCTTGAAGAACGGTCTTTGCTCAGATGTTTTCATTGGAACAAGCCTTGCTGATATGTATGGAAAATGTGGACGGCTAGAGGATGCACTCTCTTTGTTTTATCAAATCCCAAGAGTCAGCTCGGTGCCATGGAACACGTTAATAGCGTGTCATGGCCTTCACGGGCATGGGGAGAAGGCAATGATGCTATTTAGAAAGATGCTTGACGAAGGAGTGAAACCTGATCATATCACATTTGTGACTCTGTTATCCGCTTGTAGCCATTCTGGACTAGTAGACGAGGGTCAATGGTGCTTTGAGATGATGCAAACAGATTACGGCATAGCACCGAGCTTGAAACATTATGGTTGTATGGTAGACTTGTTTGGTAGAGCTGGTCAGTTAGAAACCGCGTTTAGCTTTATCAAAACAATGCCGATTCAGCCTGATGCATCTATCTGGGGAGCCCTTCTCGGTGCTTGTAGAGTGCATGGAAACGTGGACTTGGGCAAGATTGCATCTGAACATTTGTTCGAGGTTGAACCTGAGCATGTAGGGTATCATGTTTTACTGTCGAACATGTATGCTAGTGCTGGAAAATGGGAGGGTGTTGATGAGATACGAGGCAAAGGTTTAAGGAAGACACCAGGTTGGAGCTCAATGGAAGTAAACAACAAGGTCGAAGTCTTTTACACGGGAAACCAGACGCATCCCATGTATGAGGAGATCTACAAGGAGTTAACGTTGTTACACGAGAAAATGAAGATGATTGGGTATGTACCGGACCATAGATTTGTGCTGCAGGATGTTGAGGACGATGAGAAAGAGCATATACTGATGAGTCATAGTGAAAGGTTGGCTATTGCGTTTGCGCTTATTACCACTCCTCCAAAGACAAGGATTCAGATTTTTAAGAACCTGAGGGTGTGTAGTGATTGCCATAGCGTCACCAAGTTCATATCGAGAATCACTGAGAGAGAGATCGTTGTGAGAGATTCAAACCGGTTTCATCATTTCAAGGATGGAGTCTGCTCTTGTGGTGATTACTGGTGATTAACCGGTCCAATCAATGTTGAACTTGGTTTTGGTGCCTTGGATTGTGTGGTTCTGTAGCTTGCTACCTCCGACTCTACCGCGGAGCCATATGAAGCTAGATAAAGGATGGCTTGTTATGCATCATCCTGTGGATTGGAGCTCAGACACATTGGCTCTTATAGGGGGATAACATGGTCGAGTTCAAAGCCGTTGACGTCTACTTACATCAATGAATGGCAAGTTTGATGCAAACATCTCTGTCCGCTCTTTAGACGGTATGAAAAACCTCCTCTGCTCCAGAGAATGTTGCGAAAGTCTTGAATGATACTAATCAAAATTTGATTGCTTTCTTTGTTTGTGGGATCTTTTCATATCTGCAAATTATGTTACTCTTTACAATTATACAAATGTGAGAATAAATACGTACTTTAACAGATAATCATTCATTGTGTATGTAATTAGTACGAGACCAGTCACTTGAAAAAAACAAAGAATACACAAATCTATTTGAGAACTATAGAAAAGCGTTTCCTTCAGACGAAAATGTAAAGCTGATTGTGAAGAATCAACACACAGCTTCGTAGAGAAAGTAATGAAACCACTTGCAACGCAAGTGAGTATGACAGTTCCAAAAACTCTTCTAAGTTCCGCAACGTCTCAACTCCACAAGGAGATAACACCCTGTAGTTGTTTCTGCAGTCAAGTGTTTTTCCAGTTATGGTCTTATCAATCAAGTATGTCTCTCTCAAAACCATGAAATCCTCTTTACTTTTCCAGCCTGAGGGGCAAGAGGTTGTTAAAGATTCCAGGAGCTGTAAAATCTCATGGAATGTTCAAAGTTAGAAGAAACTCTAGCAGAGAAAGTTCGACCACGTATCTTCTTCACCATTCCTTCTTCTACCTATTGGACCGCCTGAAGCAGAGATGTAACACATAAGACACCGCATTGAAGCTTGCAGTGAGGAAGAATAAAGAAAATGAATGTAGAAGTAGATACAGACATACAGTGAGAGTCTGAACATTTGAACATTTGGAGCTCGTTGTCTTCCCCATTTCTTTCGAGGGAGTGTTAGTGGGAGTAAGATTTATATATAGTTTGTTGATTGTAAAAGTTGAGAAATTTGTTAAATTTAGAAAAAAGTTTTAGAAAATTTTATATATTGTGAAAATCTATGAAAATAAATTGTTATAATGATTTTAAGAATCTAAGGGATAAACTAGTATTTTCAAAATCTTGTTTAATGCGTTAAATTGTTAAGAATACAATCCCCAATAACACTAATTTTGATAGATTTATGGAATCATTAAAATCAAAACTTTTTGCATAACAAAAGATTTTGTATAGAATTATAAAATCATCAAACCAATAACACTTGATTCTACTAAGAATGTGAGAATTTACAAACCAATAACAATAGATTCTAAAAATTCTAACAATAATTGTAAATTTAACTTCGAGTAACACTCTCTAAATGTAAATATATGAGATTTAGGCTTAAAATACATCGTTGTTTTATGAGGCTTTTTATTTTGGGCTGGCTCTGTGGGCACAGACATTTTTCAAATTGTTTTTTTTTCTTTTTTTGTCAGCAACATTTTTTTTTCAGACTGTTATCTTTTTTCTTCACAACTTTTTAAAAATCATGCGTATGCTTGGATTTAATTATACTTAAGAAGCACCATTACATGAAACAGCCCTCTAAAAGGACCCGTTTGTAGGTTGCATCAGAAATGGCGGTTTTATTTTATGAGCTAGTCCGGTAACAATATCAAAAACATTATAAGCTAAGAAAAGACAATTTAATTCTTCGCAGAATTCAAACTTACAATTGAAGAATTTAGGCATTGTTCTAAGTTCTCTTAACAAGTTACCATCGCTTGGTTAATTATGCATATGATTAGAATTGACGTTTAAAATTGACGTTGAGTAATAAATTTGCCTTTGAGAGCCTTTGAGAGGCAGTGAAAGTCACGCGCTCACCTTTTTCTCTCTACAAACTTCCAGATCTGGCATTCTGGGTGGAGCCACTCTGGTCTCCGGCGTATTCCGTCGAATCGTGAGGCGGTCTCTCACACCCTCTCCTTCCTCGGCAACAGAACTTAATGACGGATCTGGTGTTGTTCGGTGGTCATTTGGAGGTGTTTCTCTTCTTCTTCCATTGTTGCTTCGTCTTGGTTCCTGGTGCGGTGGACCAAAAAAGGGAACCTCGTGAGTCTTGGTGGCTCGTCAGTCGACGGCAAATTACTCTCCATTAGAGGACGGTGGAGACGTAGCCAGAAACTGCAAGTTAGACATCGGGGTCCTAGGGTTTTGCTTCGGAGCAGATAAAAAGCTCCACTGGCGGTGGTTCTATTCATGGCGATGGCGGTTTGCCTGGATATGCTTTCTGACCGACGCGGTCAATTTCTCGAGTGGAGTGCTTGAGGAGGAACACAGGGTGGCTCGGACCCGTGAAACAGTGAAGCTCCTCCCAGTTTACGGCGGCTAGGGTTCGGGAGTCAACTCCTTGCGAGTTCGGTGATTAGAGGCCGCGGGGACACCATCGAGGTGACGACGCGTTGATGGTACACCGTGGCGGATCGAGTGGTTGGCTTGGACACCCCACCATCGTGAAGCTCTGGACAACCAGATCTGCAAGTTGTCGGTGTTCATCGGAGGAGGAGGCTTTGCCTCCAGTCTTTCTTTCCCTCACCCGTTTTCCTTTTTTGCTGTAGATCTGTTGTGTTAGGTTTGTCTTCATGTCTGTTTCCTTGTAACCTAGCTTGCCTTTGTTTCTCCGGTGTACCGGACGGCTCTCGTCCGATTTGCGCTTTAGGGTTGATTAAAATTAATATAATTTTATTTTAAAAAAAAAAATCTTAATCACACTGTCCAGAATTGAAGATGACTACTTCTACTTCAGATGCACCACAAGATGAAACCATTTATCTTATCTAACCTCCTAGAATGATCTGTTACAAGTTGTATAACTGATGACTGAGAAAACATTGTCAGTGTAAGTTGATATTTAGTCTTATTAATAGCAAGTATGTGGTGAGCTGTGAGCGTGAATCAAATAAGATGGTTAAATGTATGGGTTTTATGCTAATATGAAAGATGTGGCATATTGTGATAAGCTTCTATCAATTTCTTGGTTTTTTAAAATCAATTAATTAATTTGATTATTTTTGTTTAGGTGGAAGCCTTGAAAACTTAAAAAAGAATCAATTCACTATTTCTAACGTAAAGGTGAATAGTCTTCGGTCGGTGCGAGTGGCTAAATATTTATGATTTGAATGGAATCAAAGTTGCCTTATCCCATTGTATAGTTTTTACGAAAATGTAATTGGTTAGGGGAAAAAAGAACAAGAAACATCGGTGTGACCGATCACCAAATATACCAAACAGTAATATATTTCTGTTATAGTTATTGTCCCCAGAAAACATAAACCAATAAAATCGATGTCACGTCAACAAAAGATCAAAAAGAGGCTACTACTTTCTTAATTACAATCAAACCCTCAATAAGTTGTACGGACAATCAGATCTAACACAACGTTTTGTCCGTACTCTTAAATCTGCGTCACTCTTCATTCTTGAGTCTTTCTTCTCCCTTTTAAAGAAAATAGCAAAACTCTTTTAATCACCTAACAACTGAAATGCAATTAATCCGATAAGTATCGAGAACTCAATTCAATAACAATTGGGTATCCGAAAACTATAAGCATTATTATTAAATCAAAACTATAAGCATCAAATTGAATAGTATTGTTAAACTTCATTTCTGAATTAACATTCTCAAAAAGCTGATGATGAACTACTTGCTTGTTGCTACTTGCGTTGCGTGATGTAAGGTGTTATTTGATCCTTGCTTCTTTATTCTCAAACTGAAGATTTTGAATTAGAAGTAAGTTGTAACCACATACAAAATATATTATAAAACAATATGAAAGCTGCTTTCTCATGTTTTGTTGTATGCCTAGTCTCGTGAATCGGAGCCTTCTGAATCCTTATTTGTTGTCGGCCACCTTTATACTTCTTTTCCTATTGGTTTCACTACGCAACATCTTAAGTAACGTAACTGGGTAGTCGTATACAACTGAATCAATTATGTAACTGGAACTAATTTCTGTTCTTGATTTTAATGGTGAGACTATGCTACCACACACCTTTTATATGAAATGCTATTCGCGTAAAAATGATAAATAATATGCAAATTTCAAATTGTACAGCTAAATCGTGCAAGACAGGAAGAATATATTAAATAACTTGTATACATTAATACAATCCAATCCATAACAGGTGACATACAAAAACGGCAAATGACTAGGGATCCACAAGTCTCATGGGAATAATTCATAAACGTTACCATACGAATTTGCATGACATGAAAGCCTTTTCAAAAAAAAAAAAAAAAAATTTGCATGACATCATATCCTTGTTTTAATTGGACGGTTGAGAGTACGTAGTAGTAAAGTGATAATATCATCTCTTTTATTTTAATTTCTTCTCGAAGAGATAACAAAGAATATTATGAAAATAGGAACACTACAAGAAAACAATTATTTTACGAGGGCGAATTTCCTCGTTATTTCCTCGTTAAAAAGGACTTACGAGGAATTAAACCCGCTTGGTAATATCGCTTGTCGTTAAATATATTTCCTCGCCATTTCCTCGTTAATTAGCTAGTTAGATATTTCCTCGTAAAGACGAAGTAAAGTATTCCTCGTAAATACCACGTGATATTTCCACGTAAAGACGTCGCTGACTTTCCTCGTAAATACCACGTAAAATGTTTCATCGTAAATACCACGAAAATACCATGGAAAAAGATCCTCGTAAAGTTCACGTAAATACGAAGAAAAATATTCAATGTAAGATCCTCGTAAACTTCTCGAGAAGGTTTCCTCGTTAATTCCACGTTGACATTTCCTCGTTAATTCCTCGTTAGTTTTCCACGTAAAGAACTCGTAAATTAGCTTCAATTTACGCCGTTTCTTATTTTATAGATTTTAAAATATAATTAATTAATAAAATCAAATTATTTATTAAAAATTATAAATTAAAAAAATTCTAAAATAATATATTTTATAAATAAATATGTTATATTTAGCATTCATAAAAAAAGAACAATTAAAAAACTAAGAAGACTCGTGCATCGCTGGTAGAATTCATCGCCCTTCTCTCGACATGCCTCGTTATGTGTGCGGATGGCTCGCCTGAATAGGGTTTTGTTGTCGCATGTTCCTCAACAATGCCTCCCATTCGGTTTGTGGCGGCTATCACGTCCAAAAGCCCTCCACTCCACCCATACATGAAGGAAGTTTTCGTCGAGGCCAACTCGGTTTTGTCGAGGCCAGCTCAGTTTTGTCGAGTCCAACTCGATGCGTAGCTGAGAGACTTCGTCCTCCGTCTCGACCATAAGACGATGTCGCTCTCGAACATCGTTGACGGAACCAATCCCCATCGTCGCCTTTTCTTGGGCAACCTTAAAAACAAAATATATATATATATATATATTTCCTCGTTAAAATTTTAAATTTAAAGTAATAATTTTAAAGTAATAATTTAAAATTTAATTTTAAAAGTTACCTCCTCGTAAATCTGATCCACTTCAGTGCGGATAAAGCGACGGGCAATCCGTCGACTCTGCGTCGGTCTCACGCCCGCAACCCGAGTTGCCACCTGGTTGTAGATTTGCTCGGACTTTCCATCTAGAAACTGGCCCGCCTTATTCCTGTGGGTCGGTCGAAGTTCGAGAAGAGTGGGGAAGCGTCCCAACTCTTTGGCCTACAAACATTGAAGAAAATTAGTTAAATTTTTATTATATATATATATATTAAAATAATAAATTAAAATATTTAATTACGTACCATTTCCAAACGGATAGCATGGGGCTTTTGGCCCGTAGAGTGTAGCATTGCCTTATGGCGTTCTCATCAACCGAGTTACGGGAGTTAGCAAGCCTGTGCGACTTTGATGGAGTTCGGATCCTTCCAATAGGCGATGAGGCCATCCAGACTTCCGTGAGCTCAGCGGGTTTGCCTTTCACATAACCCTTCACGATCCAGTCACCCTTCCAGTTGGAGACCGTGTCAAGCAACCGTGCTTTCACCTTCTCGTGAAACCCTTCCCGCGCCTTCTCCGTGACCCCAAAGACCAATTATATTTTGCTGCCAAAAAAATAAATTAGAAAATAATTTATGATAATTTTAAAATTTTAAAATTCAAAATTAAATTAGTAAATAATTTAATAACTTACAGTAAATTTTGAACCACGTCCTCCGACGTGGATTGGAGTTAGTTTCAGTTAGGATGTGGATACAAGTAACCTTTCATCGTGGTTACGTCCGTTGCAAGTCGTCGTCAAGCCCAAACCTGAAAAAACATTAAAAATATAAATATTAATTTTAACCTAAAATTATTTTTAAAAGTCAAATAAAAATATAAAATATTTTAACTTACCACATAGTTCCGTCCGGTCGGTCGGGTCTATGATCGGTAGCCTTCTCGCTGGCATAGCGAGAATGTCCTCGACCGTGTACTGAGAATAAGGGCACTCGGCACCTGCAAATCAGCATGAACTTCATGATTTGCGGGCATCCGAGGCGGCACATGAGGAGCAGCTGGCATCGGTGGAGGAGCCATCGAGGAGGCGAGACTCTATGTGAATACTGAGTCGGGACAGTCTCTGCTGACTCAAGAAGAACCGGGACCTGAAACAGATGGCGGTCTAACAAGTACCACGGACCGAACATCTGCGTAATGAGGAGTCGCTGATGCTTGCGAATACTCGAGAAAAATAAATTCAAAATTAAAATCAACACTTAAACTAAAATTTATAACTAATATATATAAATAAATATTCCATAAACCTATCTAAATTCTCTAAACTAACCACCTAATCTAACTTCTCTAAACTAACCACCTAATCTATCCTATACAAAGAGAGAGAGAGGCTTACCATTATGGAGAGGTAGAGGAGAGGAAATGGAGAGAAATGAGGTGAGGTCATGCATATATATAGGATTAGGGTTCTCGCTATTTCCGTAGGTTAACGAGGAAAGTCGAGGCCGTCTTTGTTCCTCGTAAAGCCCACGCTAACTCACGAGGAAAGCCCGAGGCCCGTCTTTTTCTTGGCGAAGCCCGAGGCCCGTCTTTTCTTGGCGAGGAAAGCCCGAGGCCAATGTCCTAAACCCCAAAATCTCAAACCCCAAACCCTATAATCCCATCTTTCATATCTTCTACCTCATATAATCTCAAACCATCATTCCTATAACTTCAATCTCCTCTATTTCTAATTTTTTTTCTTTTCAACATTTCATTTTCCAAATCGAAAATACTTTAGAGACTACTTTTAAATCTTTATTTAAAATTTGTAAATTTAATTTTAATTATATTTTTATAAAAATATAAACATTATAAAAATATAAACATTATTTGGTTTAAGGGAAGATGTATTTGGAATATATGGTTTAGGGTTAGGGTTTAGGGTTAGGGTTTCGGACTTTAGGGTTTAGGGTTAGGGTTAGAATTTGCAAAATTCCTCATTTCCTCGCCATTTCCTTTGATTGGCGTTTAACGAGAAAAATTAAAAAAAATTAACGTTACAATTTAAAAATTAATGTAAATATTAACATTTCGAATTTGCACAATTCCTCATTTCCTCGCCATTTCCTCGCCAAGTGACGTGGCTTTAACGAGGAAAATTAAAAAAAGTAAAACTTTCCTCGTTAATTCCACGTCACTGGAAAGAGGAAATGTGGTGACGTGGAAGTAACGAGGATATGTTTTCCTATATATACATGGATGTTTCCCTTCTCATATCCCACCCAAATCACCCAAATCAAACACTATATATTCTTAAATTTGTGTTTCAAATTACAAAGATTTGAGAAAAAGAAGAAAGAAGATACTGGAGTTACATATAGTATAGCCTTACGCGGGTTAGATTTGCGTAGGTCTTGCCATATGTGATTCCAGTATCTTTCTTCTCTTTTTTTAGTACACTGAAATAGATAAAAATTAAGAGTTTAGGGGTTGATATTTAGGGATTTAGAATCAACGAGGAAATAAGGACGAATTTCCTCGTTAAAACCACGTAACAAGCTTTCATCGTAGGGCCTCGTCCATCTACGTGGTTTTAAGGAGGAAATCTTAACTTTCCTCGTAAAATCCAATAAATGAACTAGGATATTACGAGGAAATGTGGAAATCTCTAAAACGGAATCTCCAAACCCCAAACACTTTCTTTCTTATCTTCTTCTTCATATCTCTTCTCTCCAATCCAAACCCTAAATTATAAAACCACAATTTCAATACTTATAATCTCAATCTTTTTTTAATAAAAATTATCTAAATAGTTTTAGTGATTATATCGAAAAAAAATACATCAATCAGATACATCGTCATTCTCGTCATCACTAGAAACATCATCATTTTCATTAAACTCGTCATCAACAGCTTCGTTTGTGGCATCGTCCATAACATCTTCATATTCTTCATTATGCGGATCAATGAGAAGGATGTCATCAATTTGTTGTTGAGCCTGCTCGCGAGATTTATCTGTTCTTCTTGCAATGGTGGTCCTTCCCCACCGATAATTGGCCCTCGAGGTGTAACTTTGATCACGGCTAACCAATTTATTCCCGATTCTCTCACTCGGGGGTATGGAAGAAAGCTAACTTGGTCTGCTTGTGAAGCTAAGATGAAAGGCTCGAATTTGTTGTACCTTCGTCCACCGTTGACATCAACTACACCAAATTTGTTAAACCGGACACCTCTGTCACGATAGGGTCAAACCATTCACATTTGAAAGAACGCATTTCAGCTTCAAGATTCCGGAATTCCACTTCAATAATATCCGTCAAGATACCGTAGAAATCTGTTTAGCCTTTCACACATATTCCATAGTTACTGGTGCCGCTGCCTACCATACTCATATGTGTGAAAAGTATAACCTCGTGTGAAATACATCTGTGATGTGGTAACCTTTACGTGGAGCTTGAATTACTTCATGTAACCACTTAGGATAATCTGGATCGTCTTCATAATCAACCTGCAAAATTAAGAGTTTCATATTATACATTGTATGAAAAATTCTGCAAAATTAAAAGTTAGAGTAATACCTGAGTCCGCAACCACTTAATAAAGTGTTGATCTTTTCTTTGTCTACATGACTTGTAGATATACCTGGGAATGTTTCTTGACTTGAGAAACAAACATGCTATAAAATCACAAACTTTATGAAAATTAATATACTTATATATATGTATTTAAAATTAAACTTATATATGTATTTAGAATTGTCAATATATGTTACCTTTCAAAATAGCATCAAAGGATCATCGATTGAGTAGAATATAGATGTGTGCACTATGAGCGTCTTCTTCACTCGACCACCAAACCACTTTTAATTTTCCACCGAAGTCGACCTATCTGGCTAAAGATGTCGGAACACCAGCAACTGCATATGTTGGCGACACGCCATCATCGTATCTTCTTGGAGCTCTTTTTCGATGCGTACTTTTGGCCTTAAAGTAATACGATGTGAAGTGAGAAGTTTCTTCCGTCAAACTTCCCGCAATTATAGAACCTTCAACTTTCGCAAGATTTTTGCTTTTCCTTCAAATATTTCATTGCTCGTTCATCTGATACATCCATCCGTAATGTACAGGTCCACAGTAATGCCTCATATGGGAGGTGGACAGCTAGGTGTTCCATGGCGTCAAAAATCCAGGTGGAAATATCTTCTCAAATTGCACAATAAGATGGGAATGTTCTCCTGCAGTTGTTCGACGACTTCTTCTTTAAGAGTCGTGTGCTCGGATCCTGAAAAATGCTCCAATGCCTTGTATATTCCAAATACAATGAAACACATTATTAGTCATATATAATAGCAAACTAAACCATTTTAAAATAACTGTGTTAATATATATATATATACGCAAGTGCTTATGCGTTTGTTGGAAGTAGCTCCGAAATGCAAATGGAAGGTCGTTGCATAAAGACATGACAATCATGACTCTTCATCCCGGAGAACTTTTGACCTTTTCAACACATCTTGAGATTTGAAACATATCCATCGGAAACTTCACTTCGATGCAACCCGGTCGAACAACACCGACTTTTTGAAGACAATCGAAATATGGGAACCGGAACTTGTCCATTGCTTTTATATGTAACTCACTTCTTGCGCAAATGTCTGCAAGTCCAACCTCGATTTTATGTTGTCTTTTGTCTTCCAGGACATTCAATATTGTATTCATGATGTTCTCAAAGAAATTCTTCTATATGCATCACATCGAGGTTGTGGAAGAAGATCCTTCAATGGCAACTCCCAAAATATACTCTTCTTGTGCCAGTTGTGATGAACACCATAAGAATCAGGCATATTCGGGGACATGCCAATTACCACCACGGAGCTGTTTCCAATGCTCCATAGTAATCGAGTTGCTTCAATTTGTTCTCAGTTAGATATGGAGGAGGTGTGTCTCGACAACCCTTTGTGCTTAAACAATTTCTTGTTTCTTGGTATGGGTGGCCAGCGGGAAGAAATCGGCGGTGACAATCGAACCAACTTGTCTTCCTACCATTTTTAGTTGAAGCGATCGTCGTTCCATTACAATATGGACAGGCTAATCTACCATGTGTTGTCCATCCGACAACATCCATAGGCAGGAAAGTCACTTATGGTCCACAAAGCATCGCCGCGTCGTAAAATTCGTCTTCGTTGAGCGGTCATCGTCCTCACTCCGTAAACCACAAATCCTTCAACTCTTTTATAAGTGGTTGCAGGAAAACATCCAGACCTTTTGGATGGTTTGGACCAGGTATTAATATGGTCAAGAATATCAACTCCGTAAATTGCACATCTCCGGTGGCAGGTTGTATGGCGTAAGAAAGACTGGCCACAATGAATATTGTCTCCGACATTCGAATGGACTAAATCCATCGTGCATAAACCGAGATACACATTCCGCTATTCTAGCGAATTCGGATATACTTTGTTAAAATGTTTCCGGCTCTTGCATCGATGGATGAGTCATCTCACCATCCGTCGAGTATGCTCGGCATGCCATCTCATCTTCCTGCGATGCGCTCGATTGATACAATCTTTTCAATCTGTCGTAATTGGTAGGTACCACATCCTTTGATGCGGTACCCTATTCGTCCCGTCCTTCGGCTTGAATCGTGGCTTCTTGCGAATCGACATTCTTAACTTCTCATCAACTCCCAGTAGATCATGCGGTTGTCGATGCAAATGTCTATCATCTCGAAGGCAACCCAAGACTATAGACCAGCTTCGAATCTCATAGTAAGAATCAGCGGACTCATTGCCTTCCGCAAATACTCTTTAAACAAGTCGCCCATTCATTCATGCAACTTTCGGTAGATTGTGATCAGTTTTATATTCATCATTCTAGCAGCCAGCGATAATTTAGAGACCTTCTCTACAACCACGTAAAGTGGCTGATTTGCCGCATTCAACATTTCATAAAACTTTTGGCATCTATGTTAGGTTCTTCATCTTCGTCATGAGCTACTGAATGCATCAGCTACCATATCATGAACCCTATCACAATCTACCACTACCATCTGCTCTTCGATGGTTATGTTCATTAAGCAAATGATGATCAACCAGTTCTTCACGAAAGTTGCTATTACTACTACTAGCTTCATTCGATCATAATTATAACCTTCTCCATGATGAAACCAGATATAGTAATTTGGCGTGAAACCTCTATTTATTAAATGCTTCCAAACATTTTCACGATTTGCCAATTTAGAATTGTTGCATTTTCTACAAGGGCAGAACATCTTACCACTTTCTTGGCGGTGTGGAATCAGCGATGCATAAATGTCTCCAGCCATGAGATATTCTTTCGTCACTCTCCGTTAGCATCTCATGCATATACATCCACCTTGAACTCAAAATATTCCGGACGTGGACATAATTTTTTTTATAACTTTTTTATTTGTTGGTGTGTCTAAAATGAGATTCAAACGTCCATATTTATAGGAAATTTTGAATCTGGTTGTTGAGATTAGCGAGGAATTAAGTACGAAAATATAATTAGGTGAAACAAAAGCGTGTTTCAATTATTTCGTGGTTAATTCCTCGTCCAACTTTAACCACGTAAATACGAAGCTATATTTACGTCGACTTTACGAGGAAATGTTTTTTCCTCGTAACGTCGACGTCATCCACGTAAAGCCGACGTCAATTTACGTGTTCCTTACGAGGAAAAGATATCCACGTTATTTAACGAGGAAATAACGTGGGCTTCTTTTTTCCTCGTGAGTTCATCGTAATATCCACGTTATTTAACGAGGAAATATTTTCCTCGTTAATCTTCCTCGTCAAAACCCAGCTTTCTTGTAGTGGAAACACCATTTAGCATATATCTTTGTGGCTCGTACGTTGCGTTCGGTCCTTTCACTTCACTTCCAATTATTCCTCCTGTTAATCAAAACCATTATGAGCCGTTGATCTCACCGCCATTGGAACGGTGGCTCAAAAGGCTTTTTATTAGACCATGGTTCCTAGACGTTAGGTTACTTTTCTCTTTATAGTTTATACCAAATGCATTATATAGATACTTTGGTTAAGAAAATGCATTATCGTTTGCTTATAAGGTATATGAAATGTTTTTATTGTGTTTACAACACCCATGTATTTACAAATTTAAAGGATGCACTAATCATTCAATTTTTTACTCTACACTAACCTAGACGTGTTGAGTCATTTCAGTTGCCACACGTGGCATCCTCCCATTTGTTAGATTTGCTACGTTGAAATAGACAACACGAAAAGGAAATATTCCATCCAAAAGAAGAAAAATTCGCCCCAATCTTCATCACTTTTTTAATATAGTAGACAATACGAAATGCGTTCTTGAATGTTAAATTTGGCTTCATCGATCTATCTCTTTGTTCCTCTGCCACCGATATAGGCATATAGCATCCACTCCACTTATAATGAAAGAACATCGCCCTTGATTATAATTTAATAATAATGATATTACATCATTCATGCATATTATAAAATGAAGGCTGTAAACCTTCTCCAGTGACTTACGGAAATTACGTAACATCTACATTTCTAATGACACTTCTGAAAAGAAGGTTTTCAACTATCATTTTATTCATATAACAAAAAAAATTGAAGAAAGAACGAACAGATAAATAATGTTATGAATACATGGTTTAGTGTTGAGATTCAGACTAAGGTTAGTGTATTTATTTAGGGAAACATATTCTTTGATATCTTAAAATGATAAAATACGAACTTCATGTTTGAGCAGCTAAAACGAAATACATATACCAGAACCAGAGTTTGATATATATATGAAATTTTCCTACAAAATGAAGTATGTGGTATATGACAATGATTGATGAATACAGCTTATAATTCACGGTTAAGAAAAGCAAAAAAAAAGAAGAGAATATTACTATAAAATAATAAATTATATATTTTATAAAAATAAAAATATCTGTAAATATTTGTAAATTATATCATGATTGGTTCTCTTGATGATACAACAATAGTACTAATCAGTATAAACAGTATCGTGCAGTATGTTATTGAAGTTATATACTTATATATATACTTTAATTAAGATATACATTTTAAGTGATTAACACGGTTAAAAATATATATATAAAAACTTCTATAAAATATTATACGATTCTTCATGCACATTCTATTATATTTATTATAACACTTTTTGTGATTTAATTATGTTTTGTTTATATTATTTTACGGAATTAATTAATAGAAAATCAACTAATGGTAGATAGTTCTAAGAATGTAAAATTTAAATTATATATAAACATAATTTTGTCATACTATATAACACAATAAATTCATATGAAATTGTTTTAGAATATTTACATATTTGACAAGTCATTTCGTGCCAAAAAAATTGTATGACCACAAAGGGAATGAGCATTCGAAAAATATTTGTAGTTTTCAAATACTTTCCTAAATATAAAATACTTTATAAAAAGTTAGCAAAAACATACTACTCTTTTAAAAATCTTATCAATCCAGCCCTTGTTAGTAGGGGACTACGTAGCTTTGTGGGAAAGGGGTCGTAGACCACTGTTGACCGTCGTACTCATAATTTTAATGAAAATATAGTGTAAACTATAATTAAAACAATAATGTATCTTTATTTTTTGGGGTCAGAATCTACCTTTATTTATATCAGAATTTTTGTGTTATAATTGAAAATAAAATAAAAGGAACCTAATACTCAAAGGGAAAGTCATCATTCATGAAGAACAGTGTTTCTTTAGAAAATTTCTAATAGTAATATGTATAAAATTATAAATTGACAAATAAAGTAAATAACATGGTTATATTAAATTATGATAATATATATTGGAACTATATACGTTCTTCTTTCAGATGTTTTTATAATCATTAGATATTTGTTATAATTACCGCGGCCGTCCGAATATTAAGAGCATGATTAATAGGAGTTCTTATGGTTGGGTTCTTAACGGAATATAAGAAATCGTCACTTAACTTTTAACTAAAAAACCTAAGAACCAGTTTAAATATCTTATTTAAGAGCTGATTCTTAATTTTTTAGTTAAAAATTAAGAGACGGTTTCTTATATTCCGCTAAGACCATCTCCAACCCATACCTATTTTTTTTCCATAATTCCCACAAAAATAGGATAGTTCTATTACTGAGTAAATTTTGTTCCAATGGTTTACCATATTAGTGATGGGCCTAACTCACACTCAAAAGCTAGCTCTTGAGTGGAGGATTGCCCATACACATATATATTGCCCAAGGACCTATATCACCACCGATGTTGGGATATATTAATAGCCCCTCTAAAGATGTGGGTGGGAAACGGTCCAATCGGAAACAGCCCAAGCCCAACATCTCGGACATACCACAGCAAGATGGGCCATTTGTACAGGCTACATAGGTAGACAACTGTTTATATGAGAAATCATCTGCTGGGCTTTCAACCTGGCTCTGATACCATATTAGTGATGGGCCTAACTCACACCCAAAAGCTAGCTCTTGATTTTATTATAGAGCAAACTATTGAAACAAAATTTACTCAATAATAGAGTTACCCCATTTTTGTGGGAATTATAGAGGAAAAATAGGTATGAATTGGAGATGCCCTAAGAACCCCACTTTAAGAATCCCGCATTAATCATGCTCTAAGAACACTATTAAAGAGGTTATAAGTTGGAGTTAAAGAGCCGGTTCTTAGCTTTTTTAGTTAAAAATTGAGAGACAGTTTTACATTTCGCTAAAAACATCACCATAAGAACTCCAGGTTAATCATAGTCTAAAGCTTCTATATTCGCTCTTTATAAAACATTTTAAAACTAACGAAAAGTTGGTACTTCAGGTTTTATTGGCTTCCACTTGTTCTGGAATTTTATCCTACCCTATGCCTAGCCTCTCTGTTTGTTTTTAGCTTCATAGGTCACTCTCGTAGATTCACGACCCGTTGTTGACAATAAAATTAAAAAACGCATAAACCCCCTAATTAAATACTATGTCGACAACTCATTGTATGAACGAGTCTCATATCTATTGGAGTTTATAGGACAAGAGAATCGCAAGGACTAAATATTTTCAAGATTACTGTTGACTAGAATAAAGAGAATTGATAGATTAATATATCACTAATAGATAAGTTAATGTTATTTTTAAAAAAGAATTACAATCCTATGGTGTTTTCATTTTAAATGTCTTAGAACAAGAGTCAACTAGCTAGGTGTCGATCCATATGGCTGTAAACAAGTAAATCGCATTATAAACAGTACAGAAAGGGCGTTTTAAAATGATTGAGCGGTACTAAAAATAATATGTATAACTTAAAATATTTTATTTTTGATTCTTTTGAATAATTTATATATCCGGTCAGGCAAAGCGAGAAAAGTGTGCCTATGCGTCAATTCCCATTTTCTCACCTACCATTTAAATTTTTGTTATATAAATTGTATATGTCCTCGAGCACAGTAGTCCACACGTAGGTATAATATTAATGCTAGGCATTTTACCTGATACTCGAATCCGATCCGAAAAATCCAAATCGAAATCCGAACCAAAATAAAAAAAATATCCGAACGGGTATTAAATTAGGAGAGATTGAATATCGAAACCCGAACGGGTAATACCGAACGTGAATGGATATATGAAGATAACCGAACATATATATATTTAATCTTATATTCGTAGTTTACTTCTCTAGTTTTATTCAAAATATTTATATTGAATATACACATGGTTCAAAATTAGATAATATACATATAATTACATGAAAAATGAATTTTTATTCACTTAAATGCATATCAAGCTTTTTGTTTTATGCATTAACACCTAGATTAATACCTTTATATTTTAAAATTTATTAATCTTCCAAGTCCAACCTATTAAAAATTAGAAAATCAAATTAATAGTAAAATTTTAATTACAAGAAATTAAAGTAATGAAAAATACAAATTTTCAAAATCTAAATATCTGAACCCGACCAGAAATAACCGAACTCGCCCGATATGTAAAAATACCCAAACGGGTACTAGACTCCGATACCAAATTACCCGATCTGAATTCGAGTGGGTACCCGAATATCCATCCCTAATATATATACACAGTGTGTATACTAAGTCTGGAGGTTTTGACCCAATGTCGAAGTTCCTACATAAATCTGAACCGAAAAAACCAAAACCATATTCAAACCGTTATACAAAAATATCCGAACGGGGCTTATGAGCTTAGTGATCTGGGTTTGGGTACAACCTAAACCGAACCGAAATATGAACTAGGATCCAAAGATATCCGAAATTAGTTAAATATATTAATATTTTTATATAAGTTAAGGTAAGTTAGATATTTTATAGTATTCTAAAGATTTTTTTGTTTTTTTTTATCTATTATTTTGAATATTTTTAGTTAGTTTAGATAATTTAACTAATTTTTAATTAGGTTTGTGAATAATTTAAATATGTTGATTTTTTGTCAAATTTTCAGGTTATAAAAAATATTTTTGGACGATTCTAGACATTGGTTACAACCCAATCTGAACTGAACCCGGAAGAAACCTAACCAAATCTGATCCAATAACTAGTAAAACCCGAATGAAACTTATGAGTATAATACCAAAAATCAAAAAATCTGAATCAACTGAACCGAAACCGACGGACCCTAAACATCGAGGCCTAGTTTATACCGACTTTAATCTTCAAAGGAATAGTTACTTGGTATGGTTTGTGTGTTGCTACTGATTGCTAGCATATAAGTAATTTACTATTTCATTTGATTGATCTCAAATCAACATGCATATATATACAAAATCCTAGCGGATGGATTTTATATCTCACAGGCAGTTAAAACGATTATTGCCTGAAGCAATATACCAAAAAAGTTCGTCTCTTCAAAAAGTTAGTGAATTCTCATATGCATGTAGTCTGTTTTAGCTTCTGCACAAAGATCAACATGGCAGATAACGATGTGAATATTTTAAGATGAATATAGTACGTAATAAAAAAGAAAAACGTCAAGTTCTGTTGTTTACAAAACTTGGGTGTTGATTGTCGACGTAGTGACCAAATAAGGAGGATCAGATATACACTAAACTCGAAGGAGATAGGATTTACTTGTCATAAAAAAAATCAAGATATATACTGTAATGAACATCACTACTGAATGCAGATTTTTATAAGAAAATGTTATTCTAATTTTTATTCTCTCGTTAATTTAAGTTGCACTAAATACCAAACTTGACACTTATAATTTTTAGTTGTTAAATATATCGTGGAAAAATGTTGTTGATGATGAATAGTCTGTAATTGATATTGAGTGGTATTGCTTTGGTTTATAGGTAGAGACAAAACGCATCCATGTCTCGCTTTACGCCTTTCCCTTCTCTTCATGTGTGGCGACGCGCTCTATATCTCTTCTACGCCCTAAAAGCTCTCTTGATCATGCAACTTTATATATTACTTTTATATTCTATAATTTGTTTTTGGCTACCACGCTTATATTATAAATACTCAGAAAGGGATCAACATCGAGACCTTTTTGTTTAATTAATGTTAATTGTTTTTATTCTGATGACCGACGCTACGTATATGAAGCATCTTCTGCACATCCGTAGACAGAGAAAAAGAGAGACAAAAGGACCCAACATGCACACAACAAGATACGAGCTTTCGGTTGCTTTCCACTTTCGTGATTCTTCTGTTGGGTAAGCTCTTGTTTCTACTGTTTTTCTTTTTCTTTCCTCTAAACAGGGATCGGAATTCGTTTTATTATTTGATTACATAAAAAAAATCAAAAATTATCATTTGTTTGTGTTTTGTTTTCAATGAAAATCTTATTTCGATTGTATGTTTCAACTTTTTTTATTAAGCAAAAAAAAAACTTTTTTTAACCAAAAATTGTGTTTACAGTTTTCAGATATTTCGATCGTCTGGTTAAAAAAAACGATTTTATGTTTTTGCTAATAATTTTTTTACTACGAATGAAGATATGAATAATGTATTTGTATTCAGATATATCTATATAATTTAGAGTTTTATTAACGATTTTATTATATATCTAGCAACATTAGTGTCTAACATGAAAATCCTTGAACAAACAAATAAATAAATCATGTATAACATGTTTTCTAGAAACACTACGAAGCGAATAAATCATCTTAGATTGTATCTAACAGCATTTTGGTGATTGCTGTGTTCGATTGTTTGAGAATAAATTCCATAAACATTGAACATCGGTTCAGAACCAAATGTGGCTGTTACATCATGCATGATGCTACGTATATCTATATGAAAGGGACTTCTAATATATATCGAGTGTATATTCCACGTATATATAACAAAAGAAAAGCAATACAAATAGATAAATAGGAATCCAAAACGATCGAATAAACCTCTTGTGCTATATTATCTCTAACGTTTTAGGTCTTTTCATTTATGTCATCTTATATCCTAAATGTTTCTTGTTCTTCTAATTAATTTCATGCATGGTGTAACACACACTTGTACTAATATGCGGCTGTAACCAGAGCTTAGATCGAGTAAGTGTTGGAGTTAGCTTGAAGAAGACTTAAGCGACAAGTTATTTGATTTCTAGTTGGACAATGATCCTTATGGATAATGATCATAATATATTGTGTTTATCAACTAGGATTAGGTGTTTTGTGATAGCTATATAAATAGCTTGTGTCGATGAGATTATGTGGTGTGAATTATATGTGTTTGAGAACTTGAAAGCTTGTGGTATTTTCCAAAAGCTATTGACTGATTGAATAAGAGAAAGACTTTTTATTAAACCTTTGTGATTCTACACGTGGTATCAGAGCCACAAAAGTTTCGAGTAGGAGCAAGGAAGGTTTGAAGAAGAACAAGAACAACTATGGCTGATACAAAAGATGATGCAGGGACGATCTCCAAAGAAACCGGACCCTCGTCCGTGAAACTTCAAATGCTAAGTACTTCCAACTACACAGTTTGGGCCATGAAGATGAGGATAGCACTCAAAGGTTAATGAAGTTTGGGAGACTATTGATCCTGGAGCAAAAAAACGATAAAAAGAATAATTTGGATATTGCCTTGCTATTCCAGTCTATACCCGAAGCTTTAACGTTGCAGGTTGGAAACTTTGATATGGCTAAAGAAGTATGGGATGCTATTAAAACAAGACATGTTGAGGCGCGTTTACAAACGTTGATGGCAGAATTTGACAGACTAAAGATGAAAGAAGCTGACACCATTGACACCTTCGTTGGGAGATTATCTGAGATCACGTCAAAATCGGCTTCTCTTGGAGAAATTATAGAAGAACCAAAACTCATAAAGAAGTTTCTGAAAAGTTTACCAAGAAAGAAGTTTATTCATATGGTGGCATCAATTGAGCAACTATTGGATCTAAATTCGACTAGTTTTGAAGATGTTGTTGGCCGGTTAAAGGCGTATGAGGAGAGAATAAGCGAAGAAGAAGAAGATGAGACACATGATGATAACGGAAAGCTTATGTATGGTGATGCAAGTCAAGACAATTACGGAGGAAATTACAATGGTGGACGAGGTCGTGGCAGAGGAGGTCGCACTGGCTGGAGAGGAAGAGGCTGTGGTCGTGCAGGTTGGACGTTTCAGAGTCAACGAGAAGCGTTCAAGCAACGACAGAACGGAGATCTATCCCACATCACATGCTTCGCTTGTGATAAAAAAGGTCATTATGCGACTGATTGCCCAGATAAAAAGCTTAAACTATAGGAGACCGTTGAGAAGAAAGATGATGATATTCAAGATGCTGATGAATTGATGGTACATGAGATAGTTTATCTCAACGAAAGAAAGGTGAACCCCTTTATCTTTGAGTCTAACCACGATACAGATAAAGTGTGGTATCTCGATAATGGCGCCTCAAACCATATGTGTGGAGAACGAGTTTTTTCTATAAGCTTGATGAAACTGTGACGGGTAAGGTGAGATTTGGCGATGACTCTCGAATTGACATAAGAGGAAAATGTTCAATCCGTTTTGTGTTTGGAGAAGGAGAGAAGAAGATCTTGAATAATGTCTATTACATTCCAGGGTTGAAAAGTAATATCATCAGTTTGGGGCAAGCCACTGGAGTATGATGCGAGGTTCGTATGAAAGACAACACACTGTCTTTGTTTGACAGATATGGAGATCTCCTGGTTCAGACTACACGATCTGCGGCTCGACTCTACAAAGTGGTCTTGAATGTCGATCATGTTCAATGCCTGCAAATAACTGCAGCATCGGAGTCTTTCTTGTGGCACGCTCGTCTTGGTCACGTTAACATCGAGACACTGAAACTAATGGTGAAAAAGGAACTCGTTACTGGTGTGCCAGATATTATGATCAAAAGAGAAACTTGTGTATCCTGTTTGCTTGGAAAGCAAACAAGAAAGCCATTCCCACAAGCTACAACGTTTCGAGCATCGAGTCCACTTGAACTGATTCATGGAGACTTGTGTGGTCCGATATCACCACCTACACCGGCTCAGAAACGATATGTACTAGTGCTTATTGATGATCATACACGGTATATGTGGACCGTGTTGTTAAAGGAAAAGAGTGAGGCATTCGGAAAAATTTAAAACCTTCAAGAAGATTGTCGAACAAGAAACACAGAGCAAGATCAAAATGTTTCGAACAGATAGAGGAGGATAATTTATTTCCCAAAGAGTTCGGTGCTTACTGTGACAAGAATGGTATAATGCGACATTTAACGGCACCATATTCGCCTCAACAGAATGGCGTGGTCGAACGACGAAACCGCACTCTTTTGAAGATGACAAGGAGTGTCTTAAAGCATATGAACGTCCCAAACGAGTTATGGGGAGATGCTGTAAGACATTCCACGTATCTGATTAATCGGCTGGCAACAAGATCCTTAGACGGAAAAACTCCATATGAGATGTTACGGTCGAGAAAACCGAATGTAAGTCACCTAAAGGTGTTCGGGTGCGTTTGTTATGCAAGAATAGAGACCCCGGGAAGAAGGAAGCTTGATGATAGAGCGAGAAAGCTAGTCCACTTGGGAACTGAACCAGGGACAAAGGGTTATCGACTACTTGATCCTGATACAAGGCGGATAATAGTAAGTCGCGATGTACACTTCACTGAAGAAACCGGTTGGAGCTGGAATCATACATATAAAACAGAGCATTCGGACAAAACAGAGCATTCGGATCCTGGTGAGTTTATCGTAAACCCAGGATCACTAGGAAATACTGGTGAAGATGAAGAAAACGGAGTAGAAGAAGGAGTCAACAGTGAATCCCTTGATGAAGATGACTCTGAAGAAAATATAGATGAAGAAGAAGGAGAAGCTCAACAGCCTAGAAGATCACAACGGGCTAGTACACGACCCGCTTACCTTGATGATTACGTCCTATTAGCTGAAATTGAGAGTGAACGACTGCTGATGATGATGAACGAAGAACCATGGGATTATAACGAGGCCAAGAAGCTGAAAGTCTGGCTAGATGCTTGCAAAGACGAGATTACTTCGATAGAAAAAAATAAAACTTGGGATCTCGTTGATCTACCAGAAGGCGCCAAACCAATTGGTCTCAAGTGGGTCTTTAAGGTTAAACGTAACGCAGATGGAAGTATCAACAAATTCAAGGCTCGATTGGTGGCAAAGGGGTATGTGCAAAAGCATGGAATTGATTATGATGAGGTCTTTGCACCTCTAGCTCGCATTGAAACAATACGTTTAATCATTGGATTAGCTGCTTCAAAAGGATGGAAGATCCAACACCTAGACGTCAAAACTGCGTTTCTTCATGGAGACTTGAGAGAAGAAGTATATGTGAGTCAGCCACAAGGGTTCATCATCAAAGGGCAAGAAAACAAAGTTTACAAGCTCAAGAAGGCTCTTTATGGTCTGCGTCAAGCGCCAAGGGCTTGGAATGTAAAGCTGAATCAAATTTTTGTCAAAGGATTAAAGTTTCATCGATGCTTGAAGGAGCCGTCGCTTTACCGAAAGGAAGTGAGTAATGAGCTCCTTGTTGTGGTCGTATATGTAGATGATTTGCTTGTTACCGGATCATTCCTGAAGTTGATTGAAGATTTTAAGCAGGAGATGGCTACAAGATTTGAGATGAGTGATCTTGGGATGTTGACTTACTATTTGGGTATCAAAGTTCTTCAAGGAGAAGATGGGATTGTTCTTAAACAAGATCGATATGCCCGGAAAATACTTGAGGAAACAGGCATGGCGTCGTGCAACTCCACACACATACCCATGGAAACGAACTCGAGTTTCTTTAAAGCAGTGGGCGAGAAGAGTGTGGACGAAAGGGCATACCGCCGTAGTATTGGCTGTCTGCGTTATCTCCTACACACCCGTCCAGACCTCTCGTTCATCATAGGGATACTTAGTAGATATATGCAGGAGCCAAAGGAGTCTCATGGTGCAGCTTTGAAACAAATTTTGAGATATTTACGGGGCACATGTACTCTTGGACTTCGATTCTTGCGTGGAGAGGATGTGAAATTACTTGGTTATAGTGATAGCTCTCATAACCTGGACATTGATGATGGTAAGAGCACGACGGGGCATGTGTTCTACTTTGGAAATATCCCTATAACTTGGTGCTCTACGAAACAGGAAATAGTAGCATTGTCAAGTTGCGAGGCAGAGTTTATGGCTGCAAAGCAAACCGCTTGGCTTCAAGAATTGCTTAGTGAAGTTATGAATAAGGCGTGCAGGCGTGTGATCATCAGAGTTGACAATAAATCAACAATACAATCTGCTAGGAATCCTGTATTTCACGGTAGAAGTAAACATATTCATAGGAGGTTCCACTTTATCCGTGAGTGTGTTGAGAATGAACAGATTGAGATTGAGCATGTACCTGGCAATGAACAGAGAGCAGACATATTGACGAAACCACTTGGAAGGATCAATTTCATCGAAATGAGAAGCATGATTGGAGTTGAAGATGTGAGTGAGTTCAAGCTTAAGGGGGAGAATGTTGGAGTTAGCTTGAAGAAGACTTAAGCGACAAATTATTTGATTCCTAGTTGGATAGTGATCCTTATGGATAATGATCATAATATATTTTGTTTATCAACTAGGATTAGGTGTTTTGTGATAGCTATATAAATAGCTTGTGTCGATGAGATTATGTGGTGTGAATTATATGTGTTTGAGAACTTGAAAGCTTGTGGTATTTTCTAAAAGCTATTGATTGATTGAATAAGAGAAGAACTTCTTATTAAACCTTTGTGATTCTACAGTAAGTACCTGATTACGAAACAAAACTAGTTTTGGAAATTAACCGAAATATCAGCTCTTAATTCTTATGTAGGTCGTACATTTTCAGAAACCACGAAATATATAGACCGAATCAGTTAATAACCGATGGCCTGAAGAACAAATAATTCGGTGTGTTCTCATAGTTAGTTATATGTGGATAAACTTTATGGTAAATTAATTGGTCCATCCAATTAAATTTGGTCCTTTAAAGAAGAAGAAAGGCGATCCCTTTGCTTCCACCTTAAGCGATGTTTTGCCCACAATGAGTGTCGCTCGCTATCTTCCTTTAACTTAATTGGAAATGTTTGTTCTTTTTGGATGTTTTTGCCTTTGTGTTTTCTCTTTTTCGTAATTTTTTATAAGATTAATTTTGATGTTTTGTTTCAAGATTTACTTTTTTTTTTCAAAACACACCCCAAGTCGTTTGAGTAATTTACAAAAAAAAAATTGTACAGATTTAGGAAGGGTATAGAAAGACTTAGAGGTGGACACTTCCGGTATTTTATCGGTTCGGTTAATTCGGCTCTATAGTATTTCCAACCAAAGTAAACTATAATTAGTTTGGTTTCGATCGGTTTAGGTTCAGTTTGAATTCAGTTCGGTTTATCGGGTTCTCCTAGTTTAGTTCTTTTAAGAGAAATCATGTTTTAAAACATAAACGCATGGTCATGAAATCATCATGTTGGTGACTATGTTGACTAAATTCAATATAAAACCGAAGCAAAAAACTTTTTTAAAAAAAACAGAAAAAAAACAATTATAAAAACACAATCAGATCAAAGTTAAGTACAATAAATAAATAGAAGAAAAAAAAATCGTTGATAATGCCTCTTCAAAATAACCTATGTAAATTAAATCTAATATAAAATTGAAACAAAACATTAACAAACCACGAAAAGTTTATAAGAACACAATCAAGCCAAAGTTAACTAAAATAAATAGAATTTTTTTTTAAAAAAACAATATCGTTAATAAAGTTAACAATGACTTTAGTCTTAGGATTTTAGTATATTGTATATTGCTAGTATGTTTAATTCAAATAATAACAAAAGTACATTGGTTATAAGTTCGGTTTAATTTAGTTCGGTTCGGATCGGTTTCGGTTCGGTTGGTTCGGATAGGAAAAATATTAAACCTAACTATATGATAATATACTTTGGTTCGGTTTGTATCGGCTTTGGTTTGGTTGGTTTGGTTAGACTCGGTTCGATTTTTTTGGCCACCCTCAAAGACTCGTTGAACTATATTTTTCTAATTCTTAATTACTTATGTTCAAAAAAATTATATTATCTTCTTCTTGATACATAACCAAAACTAAAAATACAAGAAATATTAGACCAAAAAAAGTAATTCACACAAATTAGCTTGTCACTGTAAAGCCTCTTCTTTGATTGACTTCAGTTTAAGCAAGAAAATAGAGAATGAGAAAGTTTAGCCGATGACCAAACATTGTATACAATGAACAGAAAATATGGATCAGTTACTGCCAATGGCAGGTTAAAATCTCTGAATAGTTAGATATTTAAATACACTTAAGAAAAATAGTATTATTGTGAGTAATTATTTGATAAATCATTATTTTGTTACAAATAGGGATTAAACGTTGCGGGCCAATATTCTGGAGATATGATGCGATCACGCCATTAAAGAAAACTCTTACACATACTCTAATCGATGTAAATAGAACAATACATGTACGTACGCAGGGGTCGCACTTGATATCCTTTTTGTGACTGAAATGCACTTGATATCTTTTTGAAACTTTTAGAACAATTTATCGTTTTGTGGATAGGACCATAATGATCTCATCATCTTCATTACCATCAACATCAAATATGCCGATGTACACATATATATACGCACGTAGACATGCTACCACGTACACTTGAGAACAAAACTATTCAGTCTTCGTGTCCCCATGCGCACGTCTCTGTCTATCGGACCGTATCCTACTTCTACCCACCAACTTGTGTTTTGCCGAAAGAAATTTCAAATGATATATATATATATATATGTATATATATATATATATATATATTGTATCGAACAAAATTTCTAAAAAAGTACGGTTGGTTTTATTTACACCCATATTCTTTTAGGAAATCATGTACGTATATTAAACCAAATGACATTTAATATATTAAACTTCGATGCTCGTGGAATTACACATTTTTAAGAGAATGTCTAACAAAGTCTTAAGATTACTTACACCAAAAAAAAAGTCTTAAGATTACGATTATATGTTTAAAATGTAACAAATTTCATTACTTTCAAAATTACTTTCGAAATCTCATATGCATTGATGATAAAGCTAAATATTTTGTTTTTTGTAAACTATATAAAGCTAAATATTAAAAAAGCTTATGTGAACCATTTTTGTTTTGGTTACGTACAAACAATTTATATGAACCAATTTTCAGTCACATATTAATTACACGCCAATTTAAGTACGTTAATTTCTAGACTGTGATGCAAAATTTTGATTGGGTTTATAAAACATGAAAACACACAAAAAGCTCAAAATATCATTTTATTTAATGCATTGCATGGTATTAATTTATAAATTTACCATCATTTATAATTTATTAATATATCACCTCCGAATACTTTAATTAGAAGTGATATACCTGAAGGAAGTAAAACAATGAATAATGAGATAAATTATATTTAAACACTCTGCATGTTTTGTAGTGTTTTGAATTTAATTTTAATTTTAATTATTTTATATATCATTCCAAATGTTAATTTTATTGGTTTATAATAGTATCGATGCATATAAACATATTGGGTTTGGTTTGGTTTGGTTATGATTTTCTTACAAAACGAACTCTTCAGTGTGAAAAAAAAAACTGAATCTGATTTATCATCTCTTTCAATTATTCCGGAAAATATTAAGGAGATTAGCTAATGAGACCCTATAAGATTTTATTTACTTGTATCGTTGTTTTACTTTCCTTTTCTGATGCCAAGTAACATATTATATATATATATAAAATCAGCAAGTGAACTACTTAATTGTCAGGTTGGAATTGATATGACTAATAAGTACTTGTAAATTTCTCGATAAATATGAACACATTGATATATAAATAAATATGTTTTATTTAACCATGCTGTTCTAAAATTTCACGATGATGCATGTTTTTCTTTTAGTGATTTCGGTTGGTTATCGATCTCTTTATATATAATTTTTGAAATCTCTCACTAATGTAAATACATAATAATGCTTAAATATTACTAAACCGTTGACGTCAGTGTTGCTGCTAAGATGTTGTAATCGTTCTGTGTTATTATTCATGAACATAGTATCGAGTATTTATACAAGTGTGGCCGTATCTAAACTTCCCCAAAATATAGGAGATAACAACAACATAAGACTTATCTACTAAACTCTTATCATTATCCTATTACTCCCCCTCAAGATGGTGCATGAAGATCACGAATGCCCATCTTGCAAAGTAGATAACCAAACTGTCGAACGGATAAAGCTTTCGTCATTATGTCTGCCAACTGATCCGTCGTTTGAACATGAGAAGTAACAATCGACTTATCCTGCACAGCATCTCGAACAAAGTGACAGTCAGCTTCAATGTGTTTCGTGCGCTCATGAAACACCAGATTTGCAGCTATGTGTAGTGCCGCCTTGCTATCACAATATACGTGCATTGGTTTAGACTGACGAACACCAAACGCTTCTAGTATCTCTTTCATCCATTTCAATTCACTCAACGTCATCGCCATTGCTCTGTATTCAGCTTCTGCTGACGATCTTGACACAGTGTGTTGCTTCTTTGTCTTCCATGAAACAATCGAATCACCCAACATTACCAAGAAACCCGTGAGAGATAGTCTAGTGAAAGGACAAGCAGCCCAATCTGAGTCACAGTAAGCAGAGATATGCAAATCGTTGTCTGCACTCAAGAAAATTCCCTGACCAGGAGCACCTTTCAAATATCTAACCAGTCGTAAAACAGCTTCCCAATGTTTTAGCCGAGGCTTGGACAAAAACTGTGCTAACGTATGAACTGCATAACTTATTTCTGGTTTCGTAACCGCCAAGTAAACAAGACGACCCACGAGTCTCCTGTACGCAGTCGGATTTGTATAGAACGCACCTTCACTTCGAGCCAAATTGTGATTCTGCTCCATAGGTGTAGGCGCTGGCTTAGCTCCAAGAAGACCACACTCATTCACAATGTCGAGAGCATACTTCTTTTGTGACAAATAAATCCCTTCTTTTCCACGGGAGACTTCAATACCCAAGAAGTATCGTAAAACACCCAAGTCTTTCATATGACAACACATACTCAAATAAGACTTGAACGATGAGATGAGTGTCGAATCATTTCCTCCCACAATCAAATCGTCGACATATACGAGAACAAAAATAGAAGATCCACCCCGATTCAAAGTAAAAAGAGAGTAATCCTTGTAGTTCTGTTTAAAACCAAACTCTAGCAGAGCAGTAGATAGCTTCGAGAACCAGCAGCGTGGAGATTGTCGAAGTCCATAGATTGATTTCTTAAGTTTACAGACTCTCTTATCATCCGGAGTAGAAAAACCAGGAGGCAACTTCATGTAGACCTCTTCTTCTAAGTCCCCATGTAGAAAGGCGTTATGCACATCCATCTGAAACAACTCCCAGCCTTTTGCCGCAGCTACTTCAAGAACAATCCTCACTGTTGTCATCTTGACGACAGGTGCAAACGTCTCCTTGTAGTCAATACCTTCTTCTTGATTGTTCCCAAGAGCCACTAGCCGAGATTTATGACGATTAATGGTTCCGTCGGCATTATACTTTATCTTGTACACCCACATACACCCAATAGCTGTCTTACCCGGAGGGAGTTCCATGATAGTCCAAGTATCTCTATCCTCCAAGGCAACCACCTCATATTTCATCGATCTTCTCCAAACCTCATATTTTACCGCCTCTTTGCACGAAGTCGGTTCAATATTTTCCATAATTGTTGCAGCAAAACTCTGCATTGAAGGTGAGAGACGATGATGGGACATGTATTTATCTAAAGGATATAAACACGTACCGGAAGACTTTGTGGCAGTAGGTTGAGAAGCGTGCGAGGGTTTATCACTTAGTTGAGCTGAATACGTCACATATTGATTAAGTAACACAGACGGCTTCTTCGTTCTAATGCCTCTGCCCAACAAGTCCTCGGAAACAGAGTCCGGAGCAGGATGCTCATCGCATGTTGCTGTAGTATCAACAGCTCCCCCTTGCTCAGAAATTATTCCCCCTGTCTCGTTTCCCAAATCACAGACAGGTGGATTCTGAGGTACTACCATGATTGCGGGATCAGGCTCAAACATCAACGCCGTAGTCGGGTTCACAGTCGTACCAGGTGATTCAGAAATTGTCTCATCTTTATCTGACTTAGCATACGGAAACTGATCTTCCTGAAAAACAACATCTCTCGAAACAAACAGGCGTTCTGTCTCCAGGTCACACACAAGCCATCCCTTCTTTCCCATTGGATAGCCAAGAAACACACAGCGGATACTACGAGAGTCAAATTTTTCCTTGTCCCGCGAGATACGTCGAGCAAAACACAGAGTGCCAAATACTCGTAAATTGTCATAGGAAGGAGAAACACCATAGATAAACTCATACGGAGTTTTGTTTTGGAGTAAAGGCGTCGGAGTGCTATTGATTAAGTATGTCGCAGTCAAGACACTTTCACCCCAATATTTCTTTGGCAAGTTTCCCTGAAACAAAAGAGCTCGAGCCACGTTCAAAATATGTCGATGCTTACGTTCCACCCTTCCATTCTGTTGTGGTGTTTCTACGCAAGAAGTCTGATGGACGATGCCATCATCAGCAAAGAATTTCCGGAGACAAATGAATTCAGAGCCATTGTCGGTCCGTATGATCTTGATTTGTTTTCGAAACTGTCTGTAAACGAAAGAGCAAAACGTTTTTAAAGCTCCTGGAGCCTCTTTCTTTTCTAAGAGTAAAATTGTCCAAACCGCTCGTGAGTAGTCATCAATGATGGTAAGGAAATAGCGAGAAACATCACAATGGACTAAATGGAACGGCTCAACTGTTTTATTAATACTGATAGAAAACGTGTCTCGAGTTTGTTTTGCTCGGAGACAAACACCACAAGATTGCTCTAAAACTCCTATGCTACTAGAAAAACCACCAGTTGGAGCCAACACTGAAAGCACTTTTGAAGAGGGGTGTCCCATACGATGGTGCCATAAATCTCTGTTCTGAAGCTTGACTGCACGACCAGCTTGTACTGCAACTGCACCGTCATAGTGATAAACCCCATTACGTTCTCTACCCGCACCAATCAAAGTCTTCGAACTGAGGTCCTGTATCAAACAAAATTGCTTAGTAAAAAGCACAAAACTCGCAACATCAAGAAGTAATTGAGCAACTGAGATGAGTGTGATCGATAGAGAAGGTGCAAGAAAGACATGTCTCAGTATGAGACGATCGCCAAGGCTCAAACTTCCATGACTAGTAGCCCAAGTAATCTGTCCATTTGGCAATGAGATTGGACAAGGTGCTATATTCACTATGTCTGTGAGTAAGCGAGCCTCCCCCGTCATATGATGGAAAGCGCCAGAGTCGATAATAATATCATAGCGACGATCTTTACCAAATAAAAGTAATTTTTCTTTCTTACCAGAGAGTTTATCGGACTGGTTCGAACTCTGGTTATTCATGAACTGAGCTAGAGAAGCCCACTGATCTTTAGTAAAATTAGGTATTCCAGGTGGGAGGGACGATGAAGAGCCTTCTGAAACTGATGTAAAGTCTCCTAGTTGAGTGTTGTAAGCACGAAAACCAGATCCTCTACCGCCACGACCTCGACCTTGATTATCAGAACCTCTACCACGAGATCCTCTATCTCCTCCTCGTCCTCCATTAGATTTACCCTTTTCCCACCAATCGGGAAAACCAATAACTTGGAAGCAGTTTGTCGAATCATGCCCCTGCTTTCCACAATGTGAGCACACAGTAGATGGCTTGCTAAAACGTGTTGCAGCAGCTTGTCCATTGTTCGGATTAGACTGATTTGCATTCGATGAAGTTGCTGCAAAACCAACCACCGGTGTTCTTTCTTCTGCTCCACGCATCACATTAAGATGCCTTTCTTCCTGGATGATCTGTGAGTAAACCGTGTCAAGGTTTAACTCCATTTGTCGACTCAACAAGTTCGACGTCGTTGTTCCAAAACGAGCATTGTCAAGCCCCATAAGAAACTGATGCAACCTGATTTTCTCCTGCATCTTTTCGTATGTCACCATTGATGCGCACTCTGCGCTTCCACAACAACATGTGAAACCTTTTTCAAAGTCTGCAAGATCATCCCACATCACCTTGAGTTTGCCGTAATAAACTTCCACCGATTCACCATTCTGCTTGCAAGCAGCAATGTCCGCATGCAACTGATGAATTCGCGTGTCGTCACTTACTGAGAATCTCCGTTGAAGACTCCCCCATATCGCTTTTGCACTGTCCACCAAAGATATTGATGGTCTTAGCTTTGGTTCAATACTGCTGTATATCCAGCCTATGACCATAGCGTTGACCATATCCCACTTCTCTTGTTCTTCTGGAGCGTCCACAGGACGTTTCAAAGTCCCATCAACGAACCCAAGTTTTCGCTTGGTCCGAAGTGAATTGAGTATCAACTTTGCCCATCTTTCATAATTTTCTCCATTCAAGAGGATCAGTGAGAGAACATTACTCGTATTCTCCGAAGGATGGAGATAATACGGAGACATCAAAACGTTCTGACCAGCAACAATGGGTCCAGTTGCTGAAGAAGCCAAAGTTGAATTTGAATCAGTCATCGAATTGAAAAGAAAAAATTTTGATCACAAGTTTTCAAGATCTTAGCTCTGATACCATGCTAAGATGTTGTAATCATTCTGTGTTATTATTTATGAACATAGTATCGAGTATTTATACAAGTGTGGCTGTATCTAAACTTCCCCAAAATATAGGAGATAACAACAACATAAGACTTATCTACTAAACTCTTATCATTATCCTAATAGTTGCAAATCTTATTTAGCTGTATTAAATTAAAAAATTTACATAACATATGTAGTTCATTTTTCCACAAAAAGTATATTTCACGTAATTTTTCTTCGATTACATGCATGTTTGATCAAAAAGTTTTAAAACGGCATTGTTTTCTCAAAATAAAATAAACCCAAGTGGTAAAAAGGTAACTTCTTTTGTAATGGGATCCAGCTTTCTTTGCATATTTTTGGAACATTCTCATCGTTTTAGCTCTAAAAGGAAGATGAAAATTGTGACTTCCACAATGTGCCACGTTATTGGTTCAACAGGGTATCGATGCCATACGTCAACATTTTTCTTCGTTTTTAGATACATATACACAACTTTTATAGTCGTTTGGTTTCATATCGGTTACTATCTTCTTTTTTTCACGACACACGCGTTAGTTAAACTTACACATGTATCACATTTTTACCTTCTCATCTCTGTTTGCCACCGTTTATCTTTTCCTTTTAAGACATTTTATGTTATTCAAATTAATTACAAATCCGAAAATGAATTTCAATGAAAAAAAAATCTTTTTATATATGTTAAAATAGTAAAAGACAAATTATTTTAATAGATATTAACATTGTTATGACAATTTTATTTCCAATATTAAAAATAGTTTAAAATGGTTTCCATTCATGCTAATTATAGATGAAATTTTAATACATTTAGCTATTATAATCACATAGTGAAATTATTTTTTACATCGAACTTTTCTATTATTCAAATTCGAATTTGTTTGGGATGTTAAACCAACAAAAAATATATCTTTATTAAAAACTCTCATAATTTTAGTTAACAAGTTTTCAGTTATGTTCTGTATTCGAGGTTGGTAAATAATATTGAAATTTTAGAATATTCTTCTTACAGTTTGATTGATTGGAAGAGCATTAGCATAAGCATTATGCTCGTTATTATCCAATTAATATTAATCACAAAAAAAATTTTAAAAATATTTGTAAGATGCTAATACTCTCCAAATGCTCTTTGCCCAATACTCTTATATGGAGTTTTTGGTAGAGCATTTGTAGTTAAAAAATATAATTTTTTAAAAATAACTAATTTACTTTCATTTAATAGTATAAAAATTATATTATAATCAAAAACTTAATTTATATTTTATAAATAAAAGTTAGGATAAAAATTTTAAATTTTAAAAGAACAATATTTCAAATTTAAAATATAATATAATTTATATAATAATTATGCATATCATTCATTTTTTAATAAAACATAGCATAATATATATTTATGTATTATATATTATAAAATAAAATATCTATATTATTTAGAAATAAATAAATTATATGTCATATATTAATTTTATGATAATATTATATATGAATCATTCATTGCTCTACCAATAAATAAATAATTATAATTTATATATAAATTATATGTAATTAATTTATTTTATTTAATAATATCAAAAATTATTTTATATCAAAAATTAATTTATATTTTAAATAAATTTTACAATTATTTTGAAAAATAATAATATTTTACATTTAAATTTATTGTTTAATTAAATAATATTTATTATTTTAATAATAAATACATTCTTAATATATATTATAATTTAATATATATTATTTTAAAATAAATATATTATGTACTAATTTTTATGATAATTTAAAAATTGTATGCTGCTACTGCTCTACCAATCACTTTATTAAAAATTTTAATGAGAACATACATTTTCTACGGCATATTGTTTCACAGCATACTGATACTACTTCTTCGTCTGCTGTACCAATCGAGACCTTAGAGTTACTAACTTTACATGTGGACAATTAATAAAAAAAATGTGCTCGAATTTGAATAACGTATAACTAATTTGTTTGATGTAGTTATGGAACAATGGAAAGGAAAGTAATCGATGACACAATTACCAATTTACCATACAGTATATCTGTAACTAAAAACAATTATACACTATACAAATTCTAAAGCTTAAGATTTTTTTAAAAGAACACATAAGAAGGCATTTTATTTAATTCTGAAAAGTATACCTACAAGTATTAAAGGATTTATTTTGTTCAAACCAATAAACAAAATATATAAAAAAAATCAGTGAAGAAGAGTCATTTCATGGAGGACCCCACAGTACATGGTTCCATATGGAAGAACCTCTATATATAAAACGCTTCTTCACTCTGCTCTCTTCATGTCTCATTCTACCATCTAACAACAAAACATCATCATCATCATCATAATCTTCTTCCTCTCTTAATAACAACACCACCTAACACACATTTGAATTTTCAGTCAAGAGATTAGCTTTCTCAAATCACCAGGTATGCTAATCTCCAGAACCGAATCATTTTTTGTTATTTATTTAGAAAGAGTTGGCTTCGTTTGTTAAGTTGTTGATTTAAATTAGCGATTATTAACATTATCATATTGTTAATTGTGCAGAAAAGCCAGGGAATAGTATTGAGAGGTTCTGATTCTTTTTGAGATGATGGCTTGTGGCTTAAGCAAGAGCCTTGGCTTCTCTTCCTCCTTGAAGAAGCAGCAAGGCATAGTGACCATCCTTGGTGGCATTTCGTCGAACACTTCATCTGCGCCTTCGCTCAGGCGGACTTTCTCCGCTGACTTGTCCTCCAAGAATTGGGTCTCGCAGAATGGGTTTTCTCCGATGAAGAGGATCTCTTCCTCAGAGAAGCTCCATGCCCTTGTTGCTGACGATGAGGAAGCATCAAGATCTGGGTCAGATATTTGGGCTCAGATTCAAGAAGACAAGAACAAGAAGGAGGAGATCGAGCCAGACCAAACCGATGTATGGAGTTTGATCTTATCGGACAAGAAGAAGACGGAGTCGAGCAAAGACACGGTTCCTCCACCATACGTTCATCCCCTGGTGAAACGCGCCAGCTCCTTGAGCGAGAAAAGCCTCGAGATTTGCACCGAGAGTCTCGGATCCGAGACGGGTTGCGAAGGATTCTCTTCGTACGCAGATGCTGAGATCGACAAGGAGGAGGAGGAGTCGAGTCTCGTTCTCAACGTTACGGTGACCAAGGAGGAGGAGGAAGAAGAAGAAACTGAGGCTGAACAAGAAGTAATCACGGTTCCAAATTACACAACCTGCATCGAGCTGCCACGAGGATCATTTCCTCCTCCGATCCGTTCCCTCTCGAGTCAATCGGGTTCGGCTCTGCACATGAAAACTCGCCGTGACAATGGCCGATTGGTTCTCGAGGCTGTCTCTATGCCGTCACACAACAACTTCTCCGCCAAGCGGCAAAACGGACGCCTCCTCCTCGCTTTCGCGGAAATCAGCGACGAACCCAATTGCGAAATTGACATATTTAGCGACGACGAAGATGAAACTGATGAGCTTCAGTGGTCCGACGATGAAGAAGAGGAGGTACAAGACGAGTTAGATTACAAGCCCAGTGAGCTTATGTATAAGCTGGCACCAAAGCCCATTGGGCCTATATCTGTTCATAGGCTGGCCCATAAGCCTATTGGTGTACCAAAAACAAACTCGAGATGGCCTGAGCTCGAAACCAAAACGGATCTGTTGACACCGGTAGTCCACTCTCTGCCACCAAGGCCGAGGGTGGCTCAGCTCGCTCGGTCAATGAAGCCACCGTCCACAGTGGACGACACCGTAGGAGCCGCTTGCTTCAACACATGTGACTACTCTTGGAAGTCCACTAACCCTGAACTGTTGGGCCGCAACACAAAAACCCAGTTTCAAGCCCAGAACTATGTTAACAAATCAATCGGTGTAGGAAATGACGGTTGGATTAATGGTTGCAAGGAACGTAGGAGGTCTCTGTTGTCCGTGGAGCCTTTCTGCATTGCCACTTCATAAATTTATTAAGACCCCCTACCAAATAGTAATTTACAAGAAGCATAAGCATATATCTATCTATTATGTATATATATGCGAGTATGTATACTCGAATATATATGCGTATTAACCAAATAATTGTCGTGGGTGCTGTTGGATTTTCTAAAGAAAGTGAAGAGTGATGATTAGGAAGTAAATTTATTGTTTCAAAACGAGGTTAGAGACCTTGTTGGAGAAAGAAATATTTATGAAGAGTGTTATGTTTTGTACAAAACTTTTGTTGTTCCAAATTGCTTGCAAATAAGATGAGAATTCGTTTTTTTCATTTATACTTCACATCATTATGGATTCCAGTGGTAATATGCGAAACAGTCGTGGAACAACTCTAGTAAACATATATATTATTATTAATTGTGGGTTTTTAAACATTCAAAAAAGAAATGTTAATTACAATATGAGCACATAAGATAGATATGATTACGTGTTTGAACATTTCAAAGTTAGCAGAAAACTAAGTTTTATAAACTAAAAAATCATTAATGTTTTGGAAATTTGGAAAAAAAAATGATCTTATACTATTTTAATTTTACAAAATCAAGTACATGTTAGAAGATAAGTTAAATTTTTCTGACTATAAATAGATGAATAATTAAATCCGCTATATATTAATTATAGAGTATTGCAATATTGTTTTGTAGACATGAACCATCACCAGAATGATTCATAGAATCCTTAGGAAAATAGGTTGGTCCATTAAAATATATATTATACTTTTAACTAAACTAACTATTAAATTGATTAGTATTGTATAAAAGAATATTCTCAATTTTTTCCTTAAATAAAAACTACGGAATTACCTAATATGATTAACATATATATGACAATTAATGATTATGAATAATAACGATTTGATAACAATTTTTATATCCTCTCTTATTTTTGATTAATTTTATATTATTAAAAGAAATTAAACAATCACATCAAACATATAATAAAATAATTTAGATTTTTCATATATTTTATATTTTGATTTTTTTTAAATGACTATAAATTACTAAAAATGATAAAAATTCCACTTTGAAATTTTTGTGATCAATGAATGAATTTTATTTTTGTTATAACAAGATACAAATGATTATAAAATCGTATGAAATAAGAATACATAAATATGTTAATTTTGAAATTTGCATTAAAAACTATCACATCAAAAATTTTGGTTTAATTTTTTTTGTTATGGCAAATATACAAATAATAATAAAACCATATGATAATAAATATTTATATTAAAATATATTATATATATATGTCAATATCTTTTAAATTTAACTATATATCGTATAACATAAATCATATAATTATTTTGATATACTTACCATAAAAATATTGCAAATAAACAAGAAGTATTTTTTTATTTATGTGATTATTGTAATCCCATATATATTGATTAAGAAATAATTGATTACTCTAGCAAGTGTAAGATTTTTATTAATTAATATTTTTTAAAAAATCTTATAAGAGATCAATACATCGAAGATTTATTTAGAATCCATTGAAATTACCTGGCGAGAACATGGATTGCACAATAATTTTTTTTCCTAATCATAACCTCCTTTCTCTTTGCCACAATACTGACAACGTATAATTTGGAAGTATCGTCTTAGACAATCTGAAATAATAACATGTTTTTAGTTCAATCCATCGTTTTCCTTAAATGAGCCTAGAATAATTTTTAACTAGATGGGTCACGTAGATAGTAGAATGTGTTTTGGTTTAAAAATTGTCGCATACCCAAAATAAATATGAACCATCATCACTTTCGTTTAAAATTTTGTTACAATAAAAACTATAGGGTTGGGCAAAATCTGAATCCATAAAACTGAACCAAATATAATCTAAAAAGTAGTACCGAACTTTAATAAAAATTGGTTAGATATCCGAACGGGTTCAAAATTTTGGTATTTATAGATTTAGAACCGAATCCGATCCAAACCGAAATATTTTGGGTATCCGAGCATATTCAAAATTAACTATTTTTAAATTTAATATCTAAAAGAATATATAAAATATATAAGATGTTTTAAGTTGTCCAAAATACTTGGAAAGATATACCAACTAAATACATGTTTAATGTAGCTAAATGTTACTCAAAATACCAAAAATACTTAAAATATCTACTGATTTTTATCCAAATATTTAAACTAAACTTATTTTGTGTTAAGTTTAAGTATTTTGGCATACCTTATTCAAATTTATATGTTATATATTATTTTATTCTTAGATTTTGAGAAATTAAAAGTATATATGAACTTAATTTTTTAAAAATTAAATGGGTTATCTAAATTCAAACCGAATCCGCAAAGATCTGAACTGAACCGAACCGAATCCGCAAAGATCTGAACTGAACTAAACCAAACCGAACCAAATGATACCCGAATTCGCATACTTAATCAAATGTAAAAAAGGTTATTATAACAAAAACGAGTACTTATTATTTATAATATCTAGAAACACCATAGTTAAAAAACTTGAGCGTATTATCGTTTAGTTAAGCATTATTTTACATTTTTCCCCTCAGAAACCCGAATCTACATGTTTGCCCCAAAAGTAGGCCTGGACATTTTAACCTGGATCCGAAAACCCGAACCGGAACCGACCCAAAAATACTCGACCCAAAACCGAACCGAAAATTTATAAGTATCTACTGGGTCCAAAATTCTTCTACCCGAATAGATCCGGACCCGAAAAGAACCGACCCGAATAGATCCGGACCCGAAAAGAACTGAACCCGAATAGGCTCGACCCGATAAGAACCGATTCAAATCCGACTTAAACTTTAAAATATCTTTTTATTAATAGTCTTTGTTATTATTTTGTAACATTTTTAGTAACATGAAGTTTGAAATGTAAAATATAGAATTAAAAATGTTCTATTTTAACTATTAATAGTTTATTTTAAGTTATTTTGTAAATTTTAGATATATATGATAAATTTTGACTATATTCGATGAAATTTGAGGATTTCATTTCTTTTTTATATCGTAAATACCCGAACCCGAACTGAACCCGACCCGACCCTAATCCGAAAATTATGGGTATGTTAATTATAGATCCGAACCGATCCAGACCTGACAAAACTCGATCCGGAATCGACCCGAAAAATTATAGGTACCTAGATTGGTTTAAATTTTCAGGACCCGAAAAATCCGGACTCGACAATACCAGATCTGAACCTGACTGGAAGACCCGAATACCCAGGCCTACCCAAAAGACCCGAATACCCAGGCCTACCCAAAAGACCCGACCCGATATATGTCAAGTCCAGACCCCCCAGAGAATCGTCGCCTTTTGGTTTCATTCTTCCTCTTTCTTGTCTACTGGGTCGTACTTGGGTCATAAAAAAAGGCAGGAGTCATGGGAGATGTCAAAGTAGACGACGATGCGATTCTAAAATCCTTCCTCGCCGAGGTCGGTGAGGTTGAGAGGGACAACGAAGTCGTCAGGTTTCCTTCTAAAAACATTTTCTTTTAGCCTAAGTTTTAGCTCTGATCCGACCCGCGTATTAGTCGTTATTGTGCAATTCATATTGCCTTAGGGTTAATATATTAGCGTATGAATGGAATCAGATCGCTGAGTCTTAAGTTTTTTTTTTTATGGTTTCCTTCACTATACACTTTGATTTTCAATCCGGATTGTGATCACATATCTGTTTCTTTAATGGATGATTATTAATTTGCACGTATCTTTCAAATTACTTATCCATACTATTAAAAACTGTTACTGGTATGGTCCTTGTGTTGTAGCCATGTCTTAAAAAAAAAAATTGAAACTTTGGTGTAGGATTCTCTCATGCTTCAAGCTGAACCCGTTTGAGCATCTTAACCTATCCTTCGATTCTTCCACGGATGATGTTAAACGGCAGTACAGAAAGGTATTATTCTTGAGTTATATCACTTGCAGCACTGTGATGACATTTTAATTTCACTTCTTAATGGGTTCTTATATAGTGATTTAAATTACTAGGCCACTGATAGAGACTACACATGGAAACTTTGTGGCTAATCTGTACTTGTAACAGATATCTTTGATGGTTCACCCTGACAAATGCAAGCATCCGCAAGCACAGGAGGCTTTTGGAGGTTAATATTTCATTTGCATACCGAGTGTGGATTCACCATATTTGAGTGTTGCATCAAGGATGAAATGCTTGGGCTTCCTCAATAGTTTTGATTTTGTTTGGATGAACTTGTCATATGTTTATATGGGTTTTAATTTTACTGAGCAGCGTTGGCAAAGGCGCAACAACTACTGCTGAACGACCAAGAAAGGGATTATATTCTCACCCAAGTCCAGGCTGCGAAAGGTGAGATCTTATAGTTCATATTGGATCCCGGTATTACATGTTTGATGGGTCACTAGAGTTTTTAACACCCTCACTTGTGGAAACACATGTCTACAACTACTACACATTGTGGTAGATCATTTGAAAGTTATACCAGAATATGTAGTTTACCTTTTATTATTCTTCCTCTCTCGTGACAACTTTTTTTCTCCAAACTGTGAAATGCAGAAGAGCTTAAGATGAAGAGAAAGAAACAGTTGAAGAAAGATACCGCCTCTAAGATAAAGTCCTTGGTTGATGAGGTAAGGAACCCATTTCTTTTTAGTTTTACATTTAACCTATTTAGCTTAGATGAAAGGATAACTCCTTTTGTCTTTATTCTTCTTTTGTTTCGTTTGATTGATGTATAGTCACAACTCGATGTTTCTAAATCCTTGTTATCTTCAGTTTCATATTTGTGTCTTTTTTGGTTTCTTTGGTCAAATCCTATTTGTCTTCTTCTCCTGTTCATATTCCTCTGGACATGTAGTGATACACATCTTTTACATACACAGGGAAAGCATGAGCAAATATATGAGCAATCTGAAGAGTTTCAGAAGGAGCTGAAGTTAAAGGTCCGAGAGATATTAACAGACCAAGAGTGGCGTAGGAGAAAAATGGCCATGAGGGTATGTAGATTGTGGAGTTTCTAGTTTGTCTTGCATTCTAATTTATCCGTGAGAAGTCACACCGGTCGATCATTCATTCATCTTTTGTGCTATTGCTTTTTGACATTTAGATATCAGAAGAAGAGGGAAGACTGAAGAAAGATGAAGAAGAACAAAAGGAGATACGGAAGAAAAAACGTGAGCATGAAGAACAGTGGGAAGGAACGAGAGAAAACAGGGTTTGTGGCTTTCTTAATCCATAAATTCATTAGTTTAGAACCAGTTTAGCTCACTTTTGGGCACTTAAGTATGGTTAGAAATGGCTTTCGAGAAGAGAACTCATCTGAAATGGTTCACTCCATGTCTTTTGTCCAAATGTTCGCTGACACTTGTTTTTGAGCTCGAAGAGTTCCATGTTCTGTTGATTTATTATAAAGCTGATATATGTCTCATGTTCTCTGCTTCACCACGGAATACTTAAAACAGGATCTAGTCACGTTTAACACAATTGCTTTTTTTGTCCTTGATGTCAGTGTTTTTTTATCAACGTTTGGATTTCCATGTGCAGGTATCAAGCTGGAGAGACTTCATGAAAGCAGGAAAGAAGGTAAGAGTTATGAAAAAACCCTGCATTCGTGAATTATTGTTTTTTTTTTTTCTTTTGGTCAGAGATTTCAATTTAAAGCCTCTGTTATCTTCATCCTTTAGGCCAAAAAAGGAGAGACACGTCCTCCAAAATTGAAGACAGAGGATCCAAACAAATCATACGTCCAAAGGCCGGTCAAAAAAGGCTAATATTCGCTGTTGTACCATTGATAGATTGGTCTTCTCAGATATAGTCTCAGACTCGTTCTCCCTTGTGTCTGTGTATCTCTTTTTACATCACCAACTCATTTTGTCTTTCTAATTATCTCACTTCTCAAACGCGTATGACCTTTGACAATGTATTGCGACAGTAATGTCTTTAGAACTGTAGATCTCTTTATATCATTTTGTTACTTGGTGGTTTCTAACTAATAAGGTGTTCACGACAAGAGACCAAGAAATATGAGCAGAAGCATTTTAAAAAAAAACTGTGAATTATTATCAACAATCTTCGTAGGTGTTGTAAACACGACACTCGAAATATATTACAAGTCTGGTTAATTGTAATGAGAGACAGTTCGAACTTAGTTGACAGAATGTGGTTTATAAGATAAACATCTACCCGAAGCCTATATCAGTCTTTAGGAATCTGGCTCCTATGGAAGAATAGAAACGCTTTACTGTTTCAAAAAGAGCTTTGCATTAGAAGACCACTCTCACATTGGCGAAACAGGATCACGAGGAATGGAAAGGGGCGAACCAGTCAGTATGAAGCAAAAATTAACTTCTCAACAAATCAAATAAGAATGCTTATTCTGATTTCCAAGGTCAGTTAGAGGGTTTCACTGCTAAGAGGGACCAACCTTATCAGATCCACAAACAGAGGCTCAATGGAGATGGTCCCCCTAATATGTCAAGGCCTATGTCAACTCCCATTTACAATGCAGGTAACAACTCTTCTTTACTTACTGCATCACTGTTCATAGATGTTGTGTCTGCTTCTTAATTCTCATCAGCAAATGATGATATCCATCTTTCCCCTTAGCTTCTTATGTTATGACCAACGGTTGTTCCTAGCGTGTGAGCTTTCCATTGACATTTTACAGAGATTAGAGGCATCTCTATTTCATATTAGTCCTAGTAGACACTGATATGATTCCTTTTGTAGGTCAAGGCGTTGATTCATCGAGGACGTATTACCACCGTGGCTAAATGGATCCAAAATCAGGAGGGGAGAAGCAAGGCAGCGATCCAAGAGCTCAACCACAACACCAAGAGAACCCGAAGCCTGGTTATGAGAATAGCCACGGGATCAGGGCCTTCTCAAATTATTTATGGACCCTGTTCAAAAAATAATTATATATTTAACGATGTAATTTAAAAAATTTATAGCTTTAATTATATATATTTAATGTTTTTTTGAAATTATAAATTCTAAATTTAGTGCTTTTAAGAGTTTAGAGTTTTATATCATAGTTTATATATTTAGTTTCAAAAATTCTTAACTATTTTTTTATTTTTTTACTTGGATCCTTTTCAACCGCTGCTGCATTTACACGTGTTGTTAGATGGCCCTGTACGGGATGCAGACATATGAAGGTTTTGAACAGAAGTTCATGGATGATATAACAAGACTAGCAAAGGATCAAATCGCAGCAGAGGATGCAGAGATTGCCAGATACCGAGAGGTTAATACTAACAAATTTTTATAGTGCGTTAGTCTGTTGATCTGAAACTGTTATCTCTGTATACAGAAAATTAACACTATCAGCACTCGGTACGAAGAACGGTTAGCTGCACTGAGAGCATGGCACACAGGTAAAAGAGAAGATATCATGAGGAAAGAATCACAAGCTCGTCAGTCGTCAGCAACAATACAAACAGAAAACCATAGGAACGATGGATCAGTACCATCCATCCATACACTCAGGCCAATCTTAGCCATGTTAAAACGGGCTTTTTATAAACGGGCATAAACGGGCTTCATGTAATATTATAGGCCGTTAAAGACCCGTTTATATAACAAAGTTAAACGGGCGTGGTCGGGTTTGTCCGTTTAGTAAACAGGTTTATATCAAATTATATTTCTTTCATATGTAAAAACATGACGTTTCGTTAGTAACCTATAATAAAAATCCTAAAATCGTAAATCCCTAATTCCATATCGTGTGATTCCTTTGTTCATCTGAGGCTCTTAGCCAATAATGTAAAACCCTAATTCCTTATCGTGATTCCTTTGTTTATCTCATCCCTCTCCTGCGTTAGAGTTCATCTCATATCTCTCTCTCTCTCTCTCTCTCTTATCCCTTGTCGCAGTAGAAGAAAGCTTTGATCTTTTGCATTCCGTTGGTGACGTTATCGGATCTCAAAGCTTCTTCAGACAATTCCCCACAGATCTTTTTACTTCAGGTAACGTCACTGACCCATCTTCTCAATTATCCTAAATTGTTTCAGATTCTAGTCTAAATTACATTGGGGCTAGTTCTTTTTTTCTTGTATCGTGATTGCATTGCAACTTTGCTGTGTTTTCGATTTATATATGGACAGATAGGATAACGGTGTATCAATAAATGATTTGATATGATTTTATCTTGCTTATAGTTTAAGAATCAAGTCGTGTGTTTTTGTTCTCTGGGTTGATTCTCTGGAAACTGGTAAGAAACTTGGTGTTTATGTCAGTGACAGTGCTTTGTGATCATGGGTTCGATTCTAGGGGGCAGTACCCTGGTGGGACAGTCTCACGGTTCTACTGATGTGGAATTGTTTTGAAAGATTTTGTGCTTATGAGATTGTCTCCCACTCTTTTTCTTGAGCTTTATTATAACGCCCCGACCCGCCCACGGCTAATGGGCCGCCCACGCTCGCTCTCTCGGCCCGTGGGCCCCATCTTATCCGACGGTCGGTCGTTAAATTCCGAAGGCTCGAAATCATCGTTTACTGACCCTGCAATCACCACCTGACCTTTCCCCGTGCTTTGGCCTCACTCACACGCTATCACGAATCACTTCCCGATAGGTCACCCATCCTTCCACTACTCCAGCTCAAGCACGCTTAACTCTGGAGTTCTTTCAGGATGTGCTCCAGAAAAGGTAAGTCAACTTTGGTGACATAGGTAGCCAAATCAATTCTCTTAAGCCTTTCCACATATCACAACTCGGGATGTTACATTTATTTGACAATCAAAGCGTTCCAGTTATACAACGTTAACCTGTTCTTTTCTGACAAACAGAGTTGCACTCAAAAATATTTTAATGCCTGCTTCTTTTAGTAATCTGTTCGATCTGGTTTTATCTATTGAATATCGGTTATTAGTGGGTCTTTTAAATTAAACCGGTTCGGACTGATATTCCGGTTGCGGTTTAACCGGTTCGAAGGCCCGTCTTAAGTTCATTGGGCTTAAATGTAAGAATCCTAAACTTACCACACGTATTGGGGAAAACGAGGGACTCGATCAAAACTTTCCCAGTAAACCTTCTCTTTCACTGCATAGGAAAAGGTGTGTCACGGCTACCGTTTCTTCTTCGTCTTCGCCTAAATCGCTCGTAGTCGCCGGAGGAGGAGGAGGAGAAGAAGCAAGGGTTCGATTTCGTTTCTCTTCTTCTTTTCCTGTTTTTCGTAGCCCTAGATTTAGAATCCGCCTCTGTCTCGACAAAATACATTGCTAGATTCTGTTCGATTTTTGAACGTTACTAGGGTTTATGCAGGTGATCTTTCGTTTCCTGCAGAATTGTACTCTTTTGGTAGTGGAATTCTCGAGAAGGGCTAATGGTGAGTTGACGTTTCGTTACTCTTACCTTCAATTATAACTGTTTTGATTCTCTAGAAGATCGTGGCTCTTATTTTTTTTCTACTTTGATTATGTAATCTATTGTATTTGGAAAATTGCAGTCGGATATTAGGAAGTGGTTTATGAAAGCCCACGAGAAGGGCAATGGGAATGCTCCAAAACCTACGTCTTCCAAGGCAGGTGATCCTTTGACGAATGCTACGGATTCTGCACCAGTAAAATCAGAGCAGGTGAGGTTTTCTGCTCTATCTGTATAACACGGTCACGGTATGTGTGTTTAGTGGCTTTTGCTTTTTTTTAATGTGTCATGTATCTTCATTACATTCTGTGAGGGTTGCATGAAACTTGGAAACACGTATTGTATGTTTATTTTGTCTTTACTTGTTTTTCAGAGTCATTGAGAGTGAGTTTTAGGCGACATGATTATGCTAGTTGCTCTTATAAGTTATAATCATAGATATATTTGGTTTGTTTACTGGCGTTCTGTTAAACACTTACCTGATTGACAGGCTAGTGATGACCTGGAAACTGCTGCTCGGAAGAAAACGAGCAAGTATTTTGCTAAAGAAAAAGCTAAAGCTAAAGAGGAGAAAGGGGTGGAAGAACTTCCTGCCAAGAGGAAACTTAAGACTGATTCAGATGATTTAGTTAAGCCCCGTCCAAGAAAGGCTATCAAGGTTGATGATGACGATGATGATTTTGAGGTGCCTAGCGCGAAGAAAACTCGTGATAGCACTCCCAGCAAAAAACTGAAGACTGTGTCTGGTAGAGGAATCGCAAGTAAATCTGTTGATAATGACGAGGATGATGATGTTGAAGAAGCCCCAGAAAAGGATACTCCTGCTAAATCAGGCGGAAGAGGCCGTGGTGGTAAAGCTGCAGCTGGGGCCTCAACTGGTGGAAGAGGAGGTGGAGGTAGAGGGCGAGGTGGGTTTATGAATTTTGGTGAAAGGAAAGACCCGCCTCATAAAGGAGAAAAGGTCTGTACTTTACTTGACCGAATGTTTTATCATAATTGACTGTCCTGGGGTCTTAATGTTTTACTGACCTTTCTCTGTTTCCAGGAAGTTCCTGAAGGCAGCCCTGATTGCTTAGCTGGATTGACATTTGTAATTAGTGGAACACTTGACAGGTATTTCATTGTTTCATACTTCTCGCCTTTCCCAAGTTTGTTTTTTCCCGTTAGAGTTTCTTATAGATTCTTGATTTTGCAGTTTAGAAAGAGAAGAAGCAGAAGATCTGATAAAGCGACATGGTGGTCGTGTTACGGGCTCTGTTAGCAAGAAAACGGTATGTCTTCACGCCTTATTTATGTTTTTTGGATTGGAGGTAATGGCATAGAATTAAAATCCTTGTTTGCAGACTTACCTTTTGTGTGATGAAGACATCGGTGGAAAGAAATCTGAAAAAGCTAAAGAGCTGGGGTGCGTGCCCACTGATGCATATAATTACTGTAAATTTTGAGTTTTTTTTTTGTCCTCAAGCATCCTGACTTGTATATGTTGTTCAGCACTAAGTTCCTTACAGAAGATGGCCTATTTGACATGATCCGTTCCTCTAAACCCGTAAAAAAGTCTCTACCTGAAAAAACAAACAACAGCACCGAAAAAGTCAGTGCACAGCCGAAGATAAGTCCTCAGAAAGAAGAGACAAGAGGTATGAACTGTACTGCTATAGAGCATGCATTTTGGGTATCTGTGTCGTATGTTTACTAATCTTTTTCCAGAAATTGCTCCTTTGGTTTCAATAGATGCTTCAGCAATTTACTCTGTTGCCATTTCTTCTCATTATTCCTGCAATTAATAGTGATCACAATCATTTCTAGGCAAACCTTTAGCAAAAAGTTCGCCCAACAAGGTCCCCCCACCATCTTCCCCGGCCAAGGGAAAAAAGAAAGTTATCCAGTCTTCCTTGCCATGGACGGAAAAGTACAGACCGAAGGTTCCAAATGAGATTGTTGGGAATCAGTCATTGGTATGTGTCGAGGTTACTATATGTTACTTTTTGTTCAGCGACATGAAAATAATGAATCTTTTGTCAAATTGATTGCAGGTTACTCAGCTTCACAACTGGCTGTCCCATTGGCATGATCAATTTGGGGGTACTGGAAGTAAAGGAAAGGGTAAGAAATTAAATGATGCTAATGCCAAGAAGGCTGTACTTTTGAGCGGAACACCTGGTATCGGAAAAACAACATCAGCAAAGTTGGTTAGTCAGATGCTTGGTTTCCAGGCAGTTGAGGTGAGTTCATATTTGTTTCAGTTCATTGGCTAATGATAATTTTCGTGGACATTTCTTGCTTGAAAGATGTACGTTGCACTTTCTATTAAGGTAAATGCTAGTGACAGCCGGGGAAAGGCGAACTCGAATATTGCCAAAGGAATTGGTGGTAGCAATGCAAATACTGTAAAAGAACTTGTCAATAACGAAGCCATAGCTTCTAACATTGATAGGTATGGTGTTGTTTGTTTCTATTCCTATCAGTGACTAGTCCTAGATGCTTGTATTTTTTCCCTGACTTGGAGGAAGATTCTATCTTCAGGTCAAAGCACCCGAAGACTGTTCTAATCATGGATGAAGTAGATGGAATGTCTGCAGGCGACAGAGGAGGTGTTGCGGATCTCATTGCTAGCATTAAAATATCAAAGATTCCTATCATCTGCATTTGTAATGACCGATACAGTCAGAAATTGAAGAGTTTAGTAAACTACTGTCTGCCACTCAATTACCGAAAGCCCACGAAGCAGCAGGTTGGATTAAGATGATTGTATTTGTGCTTTCTGCATTTTATTATGATATTTAATGCACATTCTTCCATGCAGTGGACCAATGGTGGTCTCTTTGACATGTTTATTTTGTACCATTATCAGTTCTAGAGCTCTTGGTATCTTCTTTTCTGTTTTTATCATCAGATAGTTCACAAGAGGTGCCCTGTTTATACTTAGAAGATAGGGCTATTGTGAAAATACCTCAGGTTTTGTTCGCTGTATAAAAGAAAAACTTATAAATTTCAGCTGCATTGAGGATCTGGATGGTCGTAATACTCTATTTTATCATAAGTAATGTCTGTTCTCTTATGAAACCAACTTGCCTTCTCATTACAGATGGCGAAAAGGCTGACACATGTTTCTAAGGCAGAAGGCCTTGAAGTTAATGATGTAAGATGCGGTACCTAATGTTTTTACTTTAACTAGCTTCTGTCAGTCAATGCTAGTCAGTTACGCATAACCATACATCTGCTTGGGATTATGTCTTTGCGAAATATCATCTTCATGTCATGCTCCTTTAACTGTTTAAATAAATGAGAATAGAAGTATTAAATTTGGTGTAAAGTATGTGTCAGGCATGGTAAAGAGCAAGCACTCTCATTGCTCTTTTACTTTTAAAGCCTACTTTTGTATTACTTGATCTCTTTGATTCTGTTTTCTGTAATTCAAGTCTAGCGTAAACGTTTAAGAATAAAATTTGATTCATGTGTTAGCTGTCCGTCCACTCGTCCTGTATTCTAATGCTTCATGGTTTTCTGCTTAATCTCATAAGCATTTTGGTGGTGGGCGTTATGTGCTACCAGTTTCCCCCCCTGCAAATCATAAAATTTTCCTTTTTTTCAGATTGCCCTGGAGGAACTCGCTGAGAGAGTGAATGGTGACATACGGTTGGCCCTGAATCAGCTCCAATATATGAGCCTGTCCATGTCAGTCATCAAGTACGATGATATCAGGCAGCGCCTGCTAAGCAGTGCGAAGGATGAAGATATTTCACCTTTCACAGCTGTTGACAAGTAATATCTCATGTCATATTAATTTAGTTCATCAATGCACATAATAGTGTATCTTTAAGTGTATGGCATTGCTTAATTGTTTGAAGTTATAATGGTATGAAGCTGAGAATGAATGAACGTATTGACCTTAGCATAACTGGTAATGATTTCCTTTCAGGTTGTTTGGTTATAATGGGGGGAAGCTGAGAATGGATGAACGGATTGACCTTAGCATGAGTGATTTTGATTTGGTTCCCCTTCTTATACAGGTCCGTACTTTTGGATACTTGAGAGGTTGTTTCTGATTTCTTGAACAGTTTCCCACATGAGAGTGTGTCGAGCTTGGAAATTTGTACCTCATTTAACTTCAAATTTAAAGACATTTTATTTCTTTTTCCTTCTGGCAGGAAAACTATGTCAATTATAGGCCAAGTTCAGCCGGCAAAGATGAGGCGAAACGAATGGAGTTGCTTGCCCGTGCTGCTGAATCTATTGCCGATGGAGATATTATCAACGTGCAGATTCGGAGACATAGGCAATGGCAACTCTCTCTATCTTCCTGTGTCGCATCTTCTATTCTCCCGTAAGTTGCTTCCAGTTATTGAGAATAAGATTGATCCTTAACCGAAATAGCTATTCTTTTTCTCTTACTTGAAGTTTGTGTTGCCAATGAATACCCCTTTGTGTATTTATTTTGGTTCTATGCTTTCTTAAACCTACAGTTTCCCTCTGTTGTGCTTTCTAATATTTGAGAACTAACGTATACTTGTTTTGTTTGACTAGAGCTTCATTGATGCATGGATCAAGAGAGGTGCTAGAGCAGGTAATGATTTTTCAGTGAAGCTCATTACATTTTATAGATGTAACCTGGAAACTTCTGCTATCATTCAAGTTTACCTCCTTTTTCTGATGATGCATATCCATATTCCACATGATGCTTTTTTTTTTTTGCTTATAAGTTGTTGACTCTGCAATCCACCCCACTTATATGTCGAAATTAAGTTTCGTAAAATGAGATCCTTCCTAGGCTGTAATACTTGAGCATGGTTACCATTGTGTGTGGATATGGTTATAGTACGAGCCTGTTTCTCCGTTTTGTAGCTCCGAAGCTGCCTAGAATATGATGATATTAACACTGCATAGTTGTGGACGCAACTATTGAATGCAGGGAGAACGTAATTTCAATAGATTTGGGGGGTGGCTTGGCAAGAATTCAACGGCGGGAAAAAACAGAAGGTTGCTGGAGGATCTGCATGTTCATGTCCTTGCTTCCCGTGAATCCAGCTCTGGAAGGTTGTTTTCACATATACAGTTAGCTTTATTAGTCATCTCTTTCCTCTAGTGAAAACTTTCCTTTTCTTCACGATTTAACACTTTGATACGACTTAGAACATTGCGGATTTAACTGCTACCTTGTTCTCTCCATATTTCATCTGTCTGTGAAGAGCCAACTTTTTTTTACCTCCTGCCTTTCTTTTTTTTTTTTTGAACAACTACCTCCTGCCTTTCTTTTTATCAATGTTATGTCGCTTATTCCAACTCTCTGACTACTGTCAATATTGATCACAGAGAGACTCTTCGTGTTGATTATCTACCCCTTCTCTTGAACCGCTTGACGAGTCCTCTCCAGACACTGCCTAAGGTTTGACTTATAAACATCTGTTTTTTCTTGTTCATGAACGCAGTATACACTTGTTTGTATAATATCCAGAACAAGGTTAATTAACATGATGAGTATTCTATGTTCTGTGTGAAAATATTTACCCAGGATGAAGCTGTTTCAGAAGTTGTTGAATTCATGAACTCCTATTCCATAAGCCAGGAGGACTATGATACGATTATGGAGTTAGCGAAATTTAAGGTATACACGATTTCCATTTTTTCACTGGATATCACTGCCACAGCTGCGACAATTGATCTCTTATAATGTGTTGCAATCTTTGCGAATCAGGGACGTGCAAATCCATTAGAGGGTGTCGCACCTGCGGTTAAAACAGCTTTGACTAAAAAATATAAAGAGACGAGTAAAACCAGAATGGTGCGTGCTGCTGACATGGTGCAGCTTCCGGGGATGAAAAAAGCGCCAAAGAAGCGAATAGCTGCAATGCTTGAACCAAATGTTGAAAGTTTGAGAGATGAAGATGGCGAGCCGTTAGCAGAAAATGAAGAAGAAAACGAATCAGACGCTGAAGACTCAGGTACCGTACATCTTCGTGAAGTATTATAGTAGAATCACGTAACTGGTTCTGTATAATCAATGACTTTAGTCTAAGAAAGACATAACGAAAATCACCTTAGGTAAACTAATAGATAGGACTTGCGAACTACTTGACCAGATTTATTCCTGACTAAGGTTTCTGTGTTTTGGTTTTGATATTATTCCAGAAGACGCAACTAATGGAGAAAAGCTGGAGTCAAATCTTAAAAGTCTGAATGCCAGAGGTCGGTCTTGTTGCTTCTTTCGATCAGTTGTTTTTGTCTTTTTTAAAGTCAACCGAGAAACATTTCTTGGCCCTGGACTTGCCAATTTTTTTTTCTCCACATCTCTTTTTGTGGGAGGGACTTTGTTGAGAGAGCGAATCTAATGACTATTTAACTGGGATGTGCAGGTATCCAAGTGGAATTGGATTTGAAAGGAGCAGGAAGCTCAGGTACAAGAAAGGCAGCTGGTAAAGGCAGGGGCAGAGGCAAAGCAGCAGATGCTCCTGCTGCTGAGAAGAAGGTTACAGGACGAGGCGCTGGTGCCAAGAGAAAGAGATGAGAAAAAGCCAAAATCGTTTCGGTTTTCAGGCAACTTTATCAAGAAAACGTCTCTCTTCCTGAAATGTTCATGTTTGGGTATAAAGCCTTTTTCGCGTTTTGTTTTTTTTTTAATGGTTTTTCCTGGATTGACAAATGAAACTTATGCTGTCTCTGGAGTTTTAGGGCGGATTCTAGTTTGTATCGAACGCATAAGGCTTTGCTCTTTTAACTGAAATGCAAAAAAAACCTTCACAATGAGTGCTCAGCAGAATAATGTCAACCAAAAGCTCATTTCGTTTGTAAATCCAGCTGTGTTGTCTGATTTTATAGCAAGATCCCCTCGCTCTGAGTAGTTATGCGTTGGTCTGTAAATTGACATTATGCGTTGGGTAGAGACAGTGAAGACTGCAATGCACTACCAATCCAAACCAGCCTATGATACAATAAACTCATTGGCAAAAGTTTCTGAAGATGGTTAAGTAACAATCATAACAATAGCAATTGAGAAGAACTGGTAGAAATCCATAATGTGAACGATAATGTCAATTTACAGACCAACGAATAACACTATTTAGTTTTTTTTTTGGTTGAAATAACACAGCACATCATGAGTCTATCTCTGAATCAATCCTCCTTTTAGTCATAAATAATCTTTTTATTACTATTTTGAGAATCAGAAACTCTTCCTAATGCTCCCACACCTCTGAACTTCCAACTGAGTATATAATATATATAGCAGAACTTCCACACCTCTGAACTTCCAGTCTCTGAAAAGAAAAGAAAAAAAAACAACAACAAAACAAAGATCTTAGGTGTCAAGGAACAACCACTTGATAAGCCAAAGCTGAATCAGTAAAAATCAAGGAGGTCAAAAATATACCTTTGCCAACAAATTGCTGGCACCTGTTTTATTGGCTGGAACTAGATGCAGCCGCACATGTTCCTTTAACACCTCTTTCATTCAAAGAATGTTCATCGCCACCTTCTGATCTTCTATTATGCTCATTGTTTGATTCAGCAGGAGGATTGTTGTTTCCTGAGCCATTTGGTGATACAGGTTCGTTACCAGGTCTACTACTGTTTTCTCTCGTTTCTAAACGTTCCATCAAGCGGGATACAGTGGATATCCCCGCACTGACCTCTCTTTTAACCTCAGAGCCAAGATCTGCCATGGACGTGTTGCGTGAGAAGAATCTATCTTTCCAGCTCCTTGTGTTCTTTGATATCGATTCTTTGTATCTACATTGTGCATCAGTAATCACTTAGGATTGATTAATACAAAAAAAAAAAACAAAGGTAGAGGTAGATAGAGATGTGATATACCTCGTTGAGACAGCGTTTAGTCTAGACTTAAGAGATTCTGAAAATGATTGGAGCTCTGATGGTCCAGCTCTATCTTGATCACTTGGGGAAGACTGGTTAAGAGACCTGTGTATTGTAAAAACAAAGTAAGGCTGCATGTAACTACATAGTCAATAAAAGGCGAGAGTTCAAGTATAGACCTGTTGTTTGAAGGAGAAACCTGGCGGGGAAGAGAAGAAGTTGGTGGCTGCATGTTTGACTGAAGAGAACCCTCCCCTAGAGTATTTTGATGAGAGAGAGGAAGGTTTGTGACTGTATCACTCTCATCTCTCTGGGATGGAGAGGAAGGCATTGGAGGAGGAGGTGGAGAGAACACTCTGAGATGTGGATGAACACCTTGAGTTGATGACCTGCTTCTGTGGCCTTCCCTTCTCACCCCATGTCTTGCTCGGCCCATAGCAGCAGCAGCAGCCAAGTGCTGAATGATCCGTTCTTCAATCTCTGCGTTATCCACCCCTACTGGGAGCTGCATTTAAAAGAAAATTTGTAACAAAGATGGAGCTCTATTCATTCAATGTAATCAAACTCAAAAATGATAATAATGAAAGGGTAACATACATTTTGTAGTTCAAAATCACCAAGAGTTGGATGACGGAATATGGTGGCGTTTCTAGGTGGATTGAAGCGAAAACTCCTCTCCTGTACAACAGCCTCGAGCAGCTCCTGGCTGGTGAAACAGAGAAGAACACACTCACATTACTGAAACAACCTCCATCAAGATATAAAACAAGTAAAAACGTATTACAAAGGAGAGGAAACTAACCCAGTGGGGTCTTTGAGACTAATAGATTGCCAACACATTGGGCACTGTGAACTCCTTTGACACCTGAAACACAAATGCCACATGATCTAATAAAGTTCACACAAACAAGAAACTAAAGGATACAAAGCTTGGAGAGAGCTTACCACTCAAGGATGCATTGAAGATGATATTCATGCTTGCAACTAGTCAACTGCAATAGAGATTTGAAAAAAAAACACAAAATGGTGATCAATTAATGTGACACAAGAGTAATAAAATTTTAATATTGAGACCACGACATACAGTTGAAGGATCGGAATCGCAGAATACTTCAAGACAAATGCTACAGGCATCATCACAAGGATCTTGTATCCCACCTTGAACAAAAGCTGCTGCTGATATCAAATGCCCTTCAGACGACGTCGTTTTATCTCCCGCTCCCTGTAATTTAATTGTCGTCGACACCAACAAAGACTTTTCAGCGAATGCAATTTGAGCACAATTCAACCCCAAATCGAAAACCAAATTCAAATGACATTATAATAATATAATAAAAAGCTGAATCATCGTTGTCTCAAATCAATGGCACAAAACGAAATTCAAACGGGAAAACAAAACCTGACCTCCATTGAAATCGAGATGATGATGAGCTAAGGGAGATGAAAGACGGAGAGATAGAGAATAAAAGAGACACGATAAAAAGGATGTAATCTAGGGAGTTGTGAGAGAAAACAAAAACCCCTAGATTCACCCCCGATGATAATGGATGATGAGAAATAAAGGATAGAGAGGAGGGAGATATTATATGGAAAGACAATAGACTCTTTCTTTTCTCTTCTCTCTGCGCGTTGTCTCTATTGACTCTCTCGACCCCTTCCTTTTTCTTTCTTTTAATTTAAATTTAATTAAAGCCATTAAACGAAAAGACAACGTCTGGGTCCCACATTATGACACGTGTTTGTACTTTGTTCCTTCTTTAGATTTTTCTCTGTCTTCTCTTTTTTAAATGTACTTTTTTAGTTTACACTTTATCTGGACATTTTGTTTTTTCACTCTTGGTCTGAGAAAGGTTCGAGCAAAGATTCATTATGTTTTTGGGGGGGGGGGTAAAAATCATATCATTATGTTCATAAAAAGGTAACAAAAATCTGAAAAAGAAATATTGTTTTTCTCTATAAATACTAACAATAATACACAAGGTGGAAACATATTTAGACAAAAGTGTAAAAACTTTTTTAAAATGTCAATATTCAAAACAAAAAAAAAAACTTTTTAAAAATGTCAATTCTAATTCATAAGTAGCATTATTGTTGATTTTGCTTGCTAGTTGATATTTTATTCTTCTTCTCTTATGAAATGTTGTTCCTGGTTCTTGTCTTTTGTTTTTTCCAGGATAATACTTAAATAAGCAGCACTAGTGTTGATTTTGTGAGTTCATAAACCTTGACAAAGTTTACTCTGTTGGTCGAGAAAGCTACGACGAGGAGAATGATATTATATTATTATGCTTTATAAGATAATGAATATCTAAAAGAAAATATAAAGTATTCTTTTTAACATTAAAAACACCACAGAAGGTGGAAGATTAGACAAAAGAGAAGAAACCTAGAGAAAGAAGATAAAAAAAAACCGTTGGTAAGTGAGTCGATGTTACAGTTTTACAAACCACGAACCCAAACCAAAGACTGATATCTCTGACATGAAAGACCTTTGTTGTTTCCTTTACCTTCCAATATAGCCAAGACGATGAAGGACCATTGCTAAAATGAGCATGCATACTGCAAAGATCAACCCGCTTTTCCCTAGCAACCATTTCTTTGCTTTCTTCGCTTTCTCTATCCCGGTTTGCGCCCGGTCCGCCCATCTCATCTGCACACAACAGTTACAAATAAGCGAACCATATACAATCAATTCTGTAACGTAATGTTTCTGTTCGGTTGTCCTAAACAGAAAGCGTACCATTTTCTCCAGAGCCTCGGGAGAAAGAGAAGCCATGGCTTCTTGAGCTTTCGCCGCATCTTCTTGCGAGAGCTTCATTCCGAACTGTTCGCTCATGCTAGCCATCATCTCCGGGTTCATGTTCTTAATCATAGACGTGAACATCTACCAAAAAAAAACAGAGAAAATATACACAATATATGAACATCTACAGTCACATGTATAAGTCCTGAATAGGTCAAAAATACATAAACCAAAACCTGTCGCATCGCTGGATCTTTCATTTGCTTCCTCATCTGCTCCTGCAAGTCAGCAGGTGGAGCAGAAGGGATGCTTGGTTCAGAACCTCTACTAGACTCACCTGCAAAACTACTAATCCCACTCGCTTCGTGTGACTCAGCTGTTTCAGCATCTCTGTATGATGTTGAAACTGGAGCATTTGCTTTCAAAGAAGAGGCCATGTTAAACATCCTCTTACGCTCTTCTGGTGACATCTTACTCATCATATCAGATGCGAGTTTAAGCATGTCAGGTGTGGGCGTAAACCCGTTTTCTGCAGATGGAGCAGTCGAAGCGAAAGGGTTGTCTCCTTTAAAGGAAGAGGCTGTTTGGACCATTTTTTGAATCTCCTCAGGTGACATTTTGCCTATCATGCTCGACGCAGTTTTGAACATGTCTGGTGACATGTCTCCAGCTTTGCCTCCGCTCAGAGCAGCAAGTGTGTCCGGATCAGTTTTTGAAATGAAGTTCTGGAACGTTCTGCAGGCCAAAGAATGAAAGAAAACTATCCAGACCGTGCACATGTAACAGAAACAGCACATCTATACAGTAGTTTGGAATGGCGTTGAACCTGATTGCTTCTGGGTCATCTCTGAGAGCCTGCAATCCATCAAGATCGGTTTTAACGCCCTGAGCATGACCACCAGGGTTGCTTTCTCGTTGTGTCCCAGTAACCTCTTTAGATGGTTTTTTATTTTCTCTACAATTAACAGTATTTTCTTCAATTACCACACCTAATAGCCAAACAAGAAAACATTTTTCAGTTGTTTCGCCAATCGTGGATAAGCGGCTCATCGATGCAGCAGCTAAGAAACGTCTGGTCTGAGAAAATACACTATATTCTTTCGAACAATTCATAAGAAACAAGATTATACCTCTTTCTGATGCCTTGCCAGGACCCTCAACCGCCAATCTTTCTTTAACATCTCTGCATAAAAAAGAAGATAAAGTCATATCTGTTCTCTGAATCTCGATATCCAACCTCGGAAATACGCAGAACTGAAAAACATGACACTACCAGTCATCAAATATAAAAAAAAATACATATACCTTAGCACATCGGCAATTGTCTCATCTTCAGGGGAAACTTCATGGGCCTTGCTTAGATCGGAGACGGCATCCTTTATAGTGTTAGAAAGTCAATGAGCAAACATATATACAGAGAATATTGAAAAGGACTCTCTTCAAAAAAAACAGATCCATAAGCAACAGAAGAACTCACTTGGAACAGGCTGAGATCTCTGTACGCTTGACCCCTTCTGTAAAGGGCTTTGATATTTGTTGCATCGTATGCCAAAACCTTTAATTAATGAAAGAAAGTAAATTTATCAGAAAATCTCCAAGACAGGGTGACATGTCATCACATCAGATTAACAGGATGACATTATGCATCACATCAACAATCAAAGGGATTAAAAATCAAGGTGTAAGTAAGCATACCTCGGAACCTTCCTTGATGCACTCTTGATGCTGATTCGTCTTCAAGTAACAAGACATGAGATTGAGAGAACAAGCCAACATGAGTGATCTACCTTTAGAAGATGGAATGTCCTTCAGATTGTTCTTCGCCTGAGATATAAAACTATTCTTGATAACCAATACAAAAATCGAAAAGTCAAGTAGCATAGACAAAAGATAGGCTTACACGCAAATATTTCTCAGCAGCATCACTGAAACTTCCTCGGCTATGAAGCTCATTCCCCTGCCAAATATAATAAACGGTTTCAGGAGCAATCAATACTAGAATCTCCCAAAAGCCACAAAATAGTAACCTGCTTTTTCAACATCTGAGCTGCATTGATTTGATAAGCGAAGTGAGCATCAGCCTGAGCACGCATAGCAGCAATCTCTTCAGGGGAAGCATTGGCCATCTTCTCACCGATCTGAGCCATATCCTCGGGACGAGTATGCTTGAGCTGTTCAGCAGCTTGTTTCAAATCTTCTGGATTCATGTTGTTCATACTCTCGGTTGCCATTTTCATCAAATCCGGATTCGACATCATCTGGCAAATAACAATGCGGCATAGATTAAAATCACAATAACACAGCTCAAACAAGCTGAATGAATTGAAGACCTGTTGTTGGATCCTTGCGAAATCGGCAGGAGTCATACGGCTCATCTGATCTTGAGCGAGACGAATCATCTCGGGATCCATCATCCCGTTAAACATCTTCGGAGAATATGTAACCGCTGTAATTCAAAATCGAAACTCGCCGGAACAAAATTCGAAAACAGAGAGGTTGCGGATCGGAGAATTGTTTGATTGCCGACGCACACGCTTTCTAATAATACCAGCAAAATCCAGTAGCTCAACCTCCTCTACTAACCACCGAGCGGAATATGCCGGTGTACACAATGACGTATTTACCCTTCTACTGTGATGACGTGTCCATGTTGAAAAACGATATGAAGAAATTAGTTAATTAACTAATCCTTGTTGTCCATGTTGGATAACGGATGTGATGATGAAAATTGAAACCAATTCCATGTTTTTTTTTTCCTTAAAACTGAAATGGATGTCCTGTCTTTTGCCATCTTTAATATTATTAATGGGTCAAAGCCCATACACAGACAAAACCAGATACAACATAAAACATACATAAAGTCCAGAAAAAACCCAGGCCACATTACCTACCACATTACCTACAAACTATGGACATTAAACCCTAGAAAGAAACCCATTACAAAGGAAACACGTGTCCTAACACTGGCCCAAACCTAACAAGGGATCAAAAAACTGAGATTCATCGATACGTGTTAGAAGACAACGAAGAGAGAGAAGGACACGTATTGAAATACGCCTCCACTGTCTTTCCCAGCTGAAAGTGGTCACCGAACCAATCCACACGTCAAACCCCCGCAACCAACCGGAACCCTGACCATCAAACACTTCCAACAACTATATTGGAAGTTAAGGAAATCCATCTACAACACCACATCCGCCTGTGTTCGTTCTTTAGAGAGCATCAACCGCACAGTAACGAGATCTCATCCAAAACAACCACCGAACACAAAACCAGAAACATCCCACCGATCGAGACTCCCGAGAAAACTTTCTATACACTTCAGATTTTAACCACTTAAATCAGACAACACCAAACAACTCCGATGTAAATCGGAAAACGAAAGCCGGCGACCAACACCAGAGAACGGTTCAGCCCCACAGTCAAAGCCAGTCTCCACCATGAGATAGGTGCAATACTGGAACTAAATCAGACACGCAGCTCTACGGAGCCAACAGATCCGGCGAGGTGGCGCAAAAAAAAAGAACAGAAACAAAACGGAAATGGTAACCGGCGGCGAACGCCACCGTCCACCGTACGGTGGTCGTCTTTTCTGAAACTTTTTCTAGTGAGAAGTTGGAGCTTTCTCTCTCTCGCGATATAAGTCTGATTTTTTTAGTCTTCCTAGAAAATGCATTTTGTTGATTCCAATGAACACCGGTCCAAATAAGAAACATAAATTCAGTTCAGAAAGGCTGGGTAACGCATTAGAAGAGACTGTTGAGCCCAAGTCCAAGGAAGCCTAGTTCGTAGAAGTCAGGATAAGATGATCCATCTTAAAGATGATGGCAGATCTAGTCATTTGACCTTATCTTCCCGATAGACATTTCTTTAGATAACTCAATTTGCCATTTTGATGGAAAAAAATCATTTTTAGTTTTGGCGGAAAACCTACTTTTGTAGTTTTATAAAGAAAAATAAATTTTTGTGATTTTAACGTGAAAACTTGATTTTATGATTTTAGCGACAAAACATAATTTTAGTGACTTTTGCGAAAAAAAAAATATTTTTACGGTTTTGATGGAAAAATTCGATTTTGAGGTTTTGACGGAAAAATCAATTTTGCAATTCTGGTAGGATAATTCGATTTTGAGGTTTTGACGGAATTTTTTTTTTACATTTTGAAAGAAAAAAAATTAATTTCTATATAACTCTTATTTTCCCCAAATTTTAGTTAAGTTAAAACCCTATTTGTTTTAATTTATTAGAGGGACCATGTCCATATAACCCAAATTCACTAACTCCACGGTCTAATTGGCCTTGTGACTCTTGTCCAACTATAACGAAATGTCTAAATAGGTGTGACAAGAATAAGCCCATCTATGTTTGGACATATACGATTCATGGTCGAACCACCCATTTAACAGCCCTACACATGTGGATAGATGGTTTAACCTAAAATTTCAACAAATTGGTATACAAATTCAAATTCAAGTCCGATATAGCCCCACAATTACTATGTTAGTATTTTACATAGGGTTGGTCATTTTATCAATTAAATTTGATTCGATTTGTTATTCGTTTTAACTTGATCTGAAAAATTTGGATATCCGTAAACTTTTAAAGCAAATACAATATTAAAAATCAATATCCAATTAAATCAAACCAAATCACAAATGCTAAAAGTTTGAGAAGTGTATATCCATTCTGCTCCGATAGATATATAAATACATGTATATCTTGGTTATATTTAGAATTTTAGATGTATAAGTTTATATAATTATTATTCTAACATATAATTCAATAATTTATAAATTTTATTCACATTATTACTAATAAAGTATTTAATCTATTTTTGACAATTATAACTATTTTCTTAAGTGTTGTCTTACTATTATTGTTAACTAAATTTAAAAATTACATAATTTTGCTACTTCTTTTAATTTTATTGTATATAGCATGCATATAAAAGTTTTAAAGAACAAATTTGTATCAAATTTTCTAAATTATTTGTATTAAGCAAAATATATGAGATATCCGTAAGGATTTAGATATCCACAAATATTCATATATATTAATATTTTTCTAAGACAAAACAAATAAAAAAATAAATATCCATAACTACTAAATATTAATAAATCATAAATATTGAAAATTTATGCTGGTATTTGTTCAATGCCCTCTCCCCCTAATTCTACACAACATGCCAGTCTAAATCCTTTTTAAACTAATCTCTAAATAATCGCTAATATGTTTTCTGAAATATTTTATATCACCAACACCTGCTAGCTTCAGACCAAGAAGAAAATTTTCGATCTTTGTGTATCAAATTTAGAGGTATGTGGTATTCGTGCATATATTTTTGATATTTTACATACCTATCGTCAAATTAGTAAGTAAATTTTATTAGTTTATTAGCTTCCAAATTTGTTGGAAACAAAGAACAATTTTTTAATAAAACCATGATTTTCTTAGCTTTTCTCATTTCTACCATAAAATTAAGTTCCCTCAAAGAATTGCTTCAACCTATTTTTACTAATATATAGACACTTTATAGAAGGAAAAAAGAACAAAAAGTTAATAGGATAAGCATGAATCGAATATCGTCCTATTCATTTTATCCGAATAATCAATTATCTAATTTGATTTGATCCTAGCTAAAAAGATATTCAGTGGTTGTAAATCTGGAAAATTTTATATTTTAAACATATGTCTAATTCGATCAGTATAGATAAAATAAAATTTTAAAAATAAATCAGAAAACAAAAAGTCATATAAAGTATTTATATTTTTATTTTAAAAAAGTTATTTACTTTTAAAATTATAATAAATAAAATAATAAATTTAATAAATAATTATTTTTTGTCGAACTTACATAAAATATAGCAATTATATAACATATATAATTCTATAAATATATACATATAATAGATATGACCGGATATTTTTTTAAAAATTATTAGTATTTATAATTTAATTTATTTCTTACGAATATTATATGTTAATATTTATTTTAATTCTTAGCGTAATGATTTTTTGGTTCAAATAGAAATTGATAATGAATCGAATAAAAATATACAAATATTTTTTGGAGCCCTAGTTAAGAAATGGTGGACAGAAACATAAAGCTTTGATTGTTTGTCGGGACGTGGAGAGAGCTCACGTGGCTGTTTCAATCTCATTGGTTCCTGAATCGTCGGCGCACGTGGCATGTCACTTGTCACCAGAACCTCTCTCTTACAGCATCAACTTGTACGATCGATTGCCGTTCTGATTAGGAATTTAGGATGCGTCCCTTTCAGTTCTCATCCCCACCTTTCCATCAGCTCTTTCTTTCTGTATTTATTTTATTCATGTTTTTCCCCACCTATTTGTAAATTGTGAAAGAAATTTTAGTATAAGGTGATGAACATATTCTTTCTTTGTTGTTGTTTGAAACTGAAGATACAAAACATTTTGCGCCCAAAGTATACTGGTAGAGTGAATTTGTTAAGAGCTACAATGGAATAGCTTGGGAATATTTAGATTACTTAGTTTACAAAAAAAAAAAATTTAGATTACTGTAATAGGACATTTTAATATATTGAGACCATGTAAATTCGGCTAGATTAGACTTGAGCAACATGTCGTGCATATATTCATGATTGACATCCATTCATTTGTAAAGGGTTACAGAACAATAAAACAATAAGACCAAACGTTTCCATAGGATCAGTTCCTGAGTAACAGGATTACTGTTCCTTTCTAATGTATAACCATTTCTATTGGAAGATGATTATTCCAGTCTTAATTTATCTCCGTCAAGCTATTTCTTCAATACGAAATAAAGCCAGTGGATTATCTCGGTTCGTTTGAGTTGTATGTTTTTTTTTTTTGTTATCTTGATCACGGTTATTGATTGTATGAAAGAATGGTTATATCATTTACTAATTGAACCTCGTTAAGAAAACATTTATGAGTAGTTGGAGAGTTCGATTCTATTAAGGGATATGAGTTTGTGTGTTCATCTTGTGATTGAGAGTATCATATGTAATGGACCTAATGGTAGTAGTTCTGAAGCCAATGTTCGATCAGTTGATCCTGAAGAGGAAACTCTGCTTCTGATAGTGCTGTCGACAACGTTGAATAAATATATGAGTTGTTGTTTGCGTCGAAGCCGTGTGACGGTGTGAGTGGCGGTTCCTTTATTTCCACGACTCATAAATTCATAACTGTCAAGCAAGTCGTAGCAGATCGTTCTTAGCTGCTGCATATCTTGAAAAGACAAGAAGTTAATAGTGTATTTCCACAAGTTATTATAGATAAGTTTGTTAAAACAAAAGTCCACACCATATCAGTCTGGGCTTAGGCTTTGGCCTAAATGATTTACCTGGTGGATCTTAATAGATGACCAGTCTACCTCCTAGTATTAGTCGAATGATATTCTAAACTTGAGTCAGACAGTGTGGTATGTTTTCAGGCTAATCCACTCTATAGCACAATTAGGTCTGGGCATTTTAACCTGGACCCAAAAACCCGAACCGGAATCGACCAAAAATACCCGATCCGAAACCGAACCGAAAATTTACAAGTACCTATTAGGTCCAAAAATTTTCTACCCAAATAGAACCGGACCCGAAAAGAACCGAACCCGAATAGATCCGACCCGATAAGAACCAATTCAAACCCAACATAAAAATTTTAAAATATATTTTTATTAACAATCTTTGTTATTATTTTTGTAACATTTTTAAGTAACATGAAGTTTTAAATGTAAAATATAGAATTAAAAATGTTTCATCTTAATATTAATAATTTATTTTAAGTTATTTTGTAAAAGATATATATGACAAATTTTGACTAAATCTGATGGAATTTGAGTATTTCAATTCCTCTTTTGATCCTAAATACCCGAATCCGACCCGGATCCAATCCGAATCAGAAAATTATGGGTATTTTAATTATAGATCCGAACCGGAACCGACCCGAAAAATTATAGGTACCTATATGGATCTAAATTTCCAGGACCCGAAACACCCGGACCAGACAAGACCCGACCCAAACCCGACGCGAAGATCCAGATGTCTAGGCCAAGCACTAAATATGTTCCTCTTGGGGACGACCGGATCAGTCGATAGAGTTTATTAAGAAAAAAAAAAGTCCACACCCTAAATCACATTCGAACTTCGAAGAATATGTGTTTTCTTGTTCTCTGATAAGCATCACAGAGAAAGTGCAAATGAAGCCCCCGGTTAAACATAAGATCATGAATTTTATCCTTGTCTTAAAGATAAATTGGCGAATAAATATTCTCTGATGATGCCAACAAATTTTCAACAAGGAACCAAAGGAACATGTGGTTCAATTCTGTTCCATACTTCGGAGCTTACAAATGAATCAGAACTCCACCAACAGAGTAGGTCAATTTGTCCCTAAATATATGTTAATTAGTTGGAAATGTCTATAAGTATATAATATATAAATGTGAACTAACCCTTTAAAGTTCATAGATTTGGCGGAAACTGTGGTGACATTAAAACGAATGGTCCTATGTATGCACACATGTACACTATCAGTTTGACGTTCATCAAATGTCATTTTCGAATTAAATTATGAATTCTTGATAAGTTTGATTCATGAAAAGGGGAAAGGTCGATATGGCATCAAACTTTGATATTACATAGATAATAAAATTTGGTTTCTAACTTATAATTGTTTGTTGTTGATTTGTATATAGCAAGTTAACAACCTACACATGCTAAAAGGGTGATGCATGCGTGCTGATTTCTTAGCAAATTTTAACTTTTAAGCATGTTAGATGTTTATATGCAATAGTTAAGATTCCGATTTGTGACGACGAAAGTAATCATATTCGCTTCGGCAATTGTGTGAACGGAATCTAACATAAGTGGCTCTGATTGGTGTAATTGGTGGCATCTAACAAAAATAAAAAATCATATGCTATATTTATCTATTTCTTATCTCTCGACTCTCGTCTTTATCTGCATTGTTTCTTTTTTCCTCTCTTCACTTTAAAACAAGTTTAACATGTTATCAGATTCAGTTCGACTTTTCTCAACTTTAATTATGATTCGTTTTTGTTGTGACGTGAACTTTTCAGGGAAAAAAAATCTGCTCTTTTGAATTTGCTCTATTTTTAGTGGAGTATCCTTGGTTCCTTTGAAATCATGAGTTTTAAAATAATTTATCAAAAAGCCATAAAAGTCACCATTGTGGAGTGTGGACCAAACAACCGAAAATTACCGTCATTTAGTAGAGTCTACAATTTTTTTGTCGGCATTTAAGTCTACAAAAAACATTCATAATTTTTTATTCAGTTCATTATTCATTTATACTCGAACCAAAAAATCTGAATATTCATAATTTTACGGATTAAAACAAATATTAATATGAATTATCCGTAAAAACAAAGTAAATCGTAAATATTAATAATTTTAGAAATGTATATCTGATTGAATCTGTTTTATATATATTTTATATTTATAGAACTATATATAAAATTATAGAAGTACTACATTTTATATAAGCCTTACAATATTTTTATTTATTAAGTTTCTTAATTTAGTTATTATAATTTTTTAAAATAAATAATTTTTATTTTGTAATAAAATATTCTTATTTTATATTATCTTCGATTTTTCTTAAAAAATTATTTGTACAGATCTCCGATATCCGTTTTAAATATATAAAGAATCAGATATCCTAAAACCAAAAATTCTAGCGTAATAGATCAGATCTCGAATACTTCCAAAAATTCGAATGTTTGACTCGTTCCCACCCCTTATCATGTATTTCAGTTGGTGTTTTAGGAATCAATTTTGAAATATAATTATAAATTCACATTAAGAATTAAATTGTTGAACACCCAAAGGGACAATATATTCATGGATCAAAGGGACAGTATGTACCTGGATTATGCGGATTGAAAATGGAGACAAATGTCGATTTTGTATAGATAACTGGTTCACGTATGGAGCTATGCAGAGCTTAGTATCAAAAGGAGGTACTCGACGTGGAATCTCCAAACTCGCCACAATTCGTGACCTCTATAGGAATGATCAATGGATTCTATATTCCCCTATCTGATATCCAAATTAGATCATCGCGTTCGTAACAAATGTCACATTTACTAACGATCATGAACACTATGAGTGGGACATTGATGATAGGATACCGAATCATTACTCGATTAGGGAGGTTTATAACAAACTGAGAGATGATCATCAAATTTTACCTTGGACGGAGATTATCTGGATTAAAGGAAGTAATCTGAAAAATTGTACAGTGTAAAATTTGTTTGAGGCCTATAAAAATCTTAGAAATTTGAAAGTAAAACTTCCTTACTGTTATAAATCATATGGTAGACGGCCCATAACCAAGTCCGGTCTACGACCGGCCCATGAAGAAGGAAGGAGGCGTCCAGCCCATTAGGAGATTGGCGGCCAGCTTTACTTTCCTTATACTTATCTACTTTGTACTTTTCCATATTTGTATTTATCCATTTCCTAGATAGACTAGGAATTGGTATGTTTCCATTTATCTTATGACGGTCTATTTATGACGGTCTAAGTACTTGTATATATATGAGCCTTTGGCTATGGAATAAAAGAAGCTTTAACAGCATCTTATTCACAACACGTTATCAGCACGAGAGCTCTAAAATCCCTGAAACAAAAATCCCCCACATAAACCCTAAAACCCCACCGGCGATTTTCCTTTTTCCGGTTCCACCTTTTCCGACCACCACCAAAACCCTAATTTTTTTTCTTTCCTGGTTCGGTATCTCCCTTCTGGTCCGAGATCTACCCAGCTGAGCAACCATCCGAGTAGATCCAGTCCGCGGTACATAGACGCACCCGACGGTCCGATAGCAGCCCTCGCGCGTTCCTCGCCGTACCAGCTCGTCCGTTTGCTGTCCAAGTTCGTGATCTCCTTCTCTGGTGGTCCGGTTTCAGATCTTCTTCAATCTAAAGGTAAATAAAATTCTGAAACCCTAATTGAGAACCATATAAACGAATTTGGTTGATTGATAAGGATTTGAACAATTAAAATTTTGATGAATCATAATCTAGGATAATAGAAACCCTAAATTTTGTGGAATTAGGATTTGGTTTAGTTTTTCTCCTGTTAGGTTGATAGATCAATGGTTGTTAGGTTGCTAGAAGCACATATTATTCCCTATTCCATATCGAGATTGTTTTAACAATTAAAATCAAAACCATAATGGTTTTTGAATCTCAAAACTTTTGATCTATTGATCAAATCGTGTGCCTCATCCTCCCTTGATCTATTGATCAATCTAAAACTCTAAAAGAACTTAAAACCATAAACCACATGGATGCAATCCGCATGCCATGCTTGGAACCATCCAAAACCCTAATTTTTTATTTTCGATTGATTGCTTGATTTAATTACTTGAATTAGAATTGTTAAATATGTTTAGGATAATTATCTGAGTAATTAAGATTGAGTAGAAATCGAATTTGGATCATTAAAATTGTTAATGTTGTTGAAAACCCTAATTTTCCTCTTTTTTTAAATCCGATTTCCATTTTTTTAGACAATTCTCCATATTGAGGTTAATTGCCTATTTTTAAATCGAACTGAATTGGAATCAGGATTGCTAGTTTTGATTAAACCCTAATTGTCTAAGTTGATAGAATTGATTGATCATCTTGAGACTATGTGCATTTGTTAAATTCGAAATTGTATTGGTGATTAATTGTCTAAATGGAATTCGAATTTGATTTGTCAAAGTCTAGAATTACTAAATCCAAATTTGATATTGATTGCTTGATCATTTAAATCTGAATTTTGAATCACCTAGAAACAAATTGTTAGAATCTCATTCTGAATTTTGATTGATTGAATTAAAAATTATTTGAGGTTCCTTGTTTCATAAATCACTTAGAATCTTTGATTGCTAAGGTGTTTTAAAATCTGGTTGCATTAAGAATCATATAGAACAAGGATTGTTTCATATTATAGCCGTGTGGTTTTGCATTCATTATGATCACTTAGAAATTGTTAGGATTGATTGTAAATCAACCTCATAGCCGTGTGCCTTGTGCATCATCAGTATATTCGTGTGGCTTGCATCATACTGTCACGGTCGTGTGACTTAATGGTCGTGTGACCTAATGCATTGATCATATTGTTTGCATAAATACTTGTTAGAAATTTTTTTTGGTCCGTGTGACAAAAGAATTTATATAAAGCTATAAAAAAATTCTAAAAGTATCTTTCTAAAAAGTATATATATTTGATTTCAGATGTCGAAATTTGAGTCTTTGGATTATACTGCCCTAAATCTCTCTGGAGATAATTGGTTGGAATGGGCAATGAACACTTCAGTTGTCCTGAAATCAAGAGGACTCGGTAGGAGTATCATCCAGGGTGATTATGCAACTGAAAGTGAAAAGTATAGGACCATAACAATTATGCACCATCATCTCACTGAGGATCTGAGAAATCAGTACCTAAATATTGTGAATCCTCGTGACCTTTGGACAGAATTAAAATTCAGATACACAATGGTGTTATTACCAAAGGTCAGACATGAATGGATGAGTCTCAGATTCCAAGACTTTGATTCTGCGGAGGAATATAACTTGGCTTTGTCCAAAATCGTATACAAACTGAGACTATGTGGTGAAGTGATAACTGAGGAGGATTTACTGGAAAAGACCTTCCTCACACCCAATCCCAAAGATCTGTTGTTACAGTATATCTATAGAGGAAAAGGTTTCACCACCTATAATGATCTGCTCTCATGCCTCTTACAAGCTGAGATGAGACCTCCTGAAGATGTTAAGGAGAAATCCAAGGTAGCCGTGTCCAAAATAATGAATGGTGTGGCCGGTTTGTTTATTGACTAAGAAAATAAGATTTTCGACATTCTGATTTTTGTGTTTCATGATTTGGTGTTTGCTTTATTTAAATAAAAGTGTTTCTTAGAATTTATTATATGAATGAAAAGCTGATATTAAAATCTATCTCTAAATTTTTTTTTCGAAAATTATATCTATAAATCTAAAATTAGTGATATATACAAAATCATCTAAAATCTTTTCATTTTAAAGAATGAATGAATGGTTTCATAGTGAAACCATGAACAAAGGAAAAGAGTTCCTTTTAATTGTCCAAAGAGATAAGAGATAAAATTGCGGGTATGGTACACATTAAGGGCTACGGCCAGATATGTATAAGGGCAAGCATTCAGATGCTTTATATCCACCCAGAGAAACCCATTGAGATTATAAAATACATAGATATAAGAATTATTTCCACAATGATACAATGGGCAAAAGGAAACAAAAGGTTCCTTCAAAGTTATGAGAATCGCCCAAAGGCCACACTTGCATTCTCTATTGATCTGAACTATGCTAAGATCAGTATGATAAAGGCAAAAGACCTAGGTAACCAGATTGGTTGACCCACGAAATTTACACACTTTATGGCATGACCGGATTAGCCATCCTGGTCTAACTTGATGCAAAGATTGATATTGCAAAAGGCACAAAGAGTTATCCCATAAAATCTCACGTTGTGTAACATGTACAGAAGGGAAACTCATTAGGCTATAATGTCCCAAGCATCTAAAGATTATAGCATTTTCATGAGGGGGAGTGAAGACACACCCGTGGTCCATGACCATACTATAAAACATGAATATGACAGCTTGGCCGTACAGGCCATTACCTATAACATTCAGACTCTAAAAGTCTATAAGCTTGGGGACATCACGAGTTTTACATGTATATAAGGTTAATATGCATCAGGCCATATAAGTGAGCATAGATATTCCCATCTCAGATTGAATACGGGTCATGAGCCAGACATACACCATCTTAAGAGACTTTGAATAAACCACCACAAAAAACATATGTGCCGTCTAAGATGAAACCTCAGAAGAGGATTGGGAATATATGTTGGATATAAATATGTCTTTCTCCCACGCGTTTTAAGAGACCTTGAGACAAATATGGGTGATCAAATTATGGCCAGGTACACGGATTGCATGACTAATGAATCCAACTATCCAACATCAGGGGGAGAAAGTAATAAGCTGGTAAAAGATTAATAAGAGAAATGGAATGGTATTAACCATCTTTGTCTTGGCAACATCGTCGGAGCAGAGAATATGATTTAAAGACGTCCAAGGAAAGAAAGAGATTCTAAAAGCTAGCTAATTGAATGCCAGACAGATTAGACCCGAAAAGAAAAGAATGACTAAGTCATACCAGCTTGCACCAACGAATTTGATGTCCTAGAAGAGATATAATCAAGTTTCTACAGAGTCTATTAAAGATAGACCAATATGTTCCATAAGATAAGGAACGTCGGAAAGAAAGAGAAAGGTGCATAGAATGACAGATCCGAGGTCATAAGGGAAACCAGACCAGACATTGAGATAAGGCTGCGCAGCTGAACATCTAAGGTAACAAACCATGTACCTTGGGACGCCAAGCTGCAAGGTAATAAAGGTCCTTGATAAGAATGAGATCTCAAATCGATTAGACCATGTCTGGAACACAATGGAACAATATACATAAGAGTGTCGATACACAAATGATAAAGATGCATAAGAAAATAGCACTTGAGTTTTAAAGATATAAGCGAGGATCAGAACCCACGTGAATACAAGAATGCATTCATAGATTAAAAGGAAATGTGGGGTTTAAAGAAGGATTTAAAGAATCTATAGAAGAGATGGGCGTATTGGCCATATAGAAACGCCATCTGATGAGATAAACCAGTGAAAAATGGGTCCTGTGTGGGAAAAGTAATCGTGAGATGTAGTACATGATCATGTGGTCTAAGGTGTTCATGTTCCTACTTACAGCATTCAAAGAATGGCTTGTTACACAAGGATACTCACAGAGACCAAGGAACAAATTATAAGGAGATATACTCCTATGTGGTGGATGCTACTACACAAATTCGAAATTGATAAAGGTCTTGTCATAAGAAATAAATAATGATGTAGTAAGCAGCATATAGATCACTGGATATAAAGATAATAAAGGTACCAGAAAGATGAGAAAAGAAGTTCTCATAGAACAGTGTTGTTCCTAAGCTGTTTATACTGAAGCAAAAGCAGCTGCATATGATATGATAGACTAAGTAATACTTAGTAAAGGAGTTCTATAAAGAACAATCCAAATCAGTCCATATATCATTATGAAAGAAGTTTCTTGTGTTTATACTAAACCAACTTAAAGAAAAGTTAATTGGTTACGATAATACAAGTTATCGATTGATTCTTGGACAGGCTATGTTTTACATATGATGGGACTACAATGCTTTGTAGTAGAGATTATAGCCGTGTGTGTGTATATTGAGATCAGCAAGCCACAATACATAGTGTAATGAAAGACGATCATAAGAAAAGGCAAAGGGAACCATTAAGGTTCACGCAAAAGTCCATACCAATCAAAGACCATGTCAGGCCATGTTCCGGCCTAATTGTCCATGTGAGACAACCAACATGTTAACCCAAAAAAAAGTGGTATGGCCTTGAGGTACCAACTATCAGCATGCATATCAATATGCATAGTTTAATATATAGCTGATGGTAAAGAAGGTCCTTAGGAACCAACAGCAATGTATAAAGACATTGTAGTAACATCATCGCAGCACACTGATCATGTCATTGCAGCAACATTGGGCTACAATATATTAGCCATTCATGGGCAAGTTATAGGCATGTGTGGACAAGGTCCATGACCTAACATATATGTTTCAGCATGTAGTGTAGTCCACAGCAAGAAGGTCATGAAACACCATCAAAATATAAGTATGGGTTGCGATGTTTAACTAACAAAGTTTATGTATGAAACTGCAATGCAAGTATGAGCCATTATGTGTATCAGTGGGTAAAGAGGAACCACAATGACCCAAGAGAGTGACCAGGTGTATGTCTGGTCGAGGTCTGATAAATATGGCATTGCTGAAGGTAAGAAAGATCAAAAGCCATGAACTTATTAAAACAGAGCGCGCGATGGTCGACAGGATGATAAACTACATCCGCATGGACCATGAGACAATCCGTAAGCGTTTATGATCGAGGTCTATCCAAGTTAGATGGACGATAAAAAAAAGAGACACTTCCATGTGTAGAGTGTCCATGTCTGTAAGTATGTTTTGGTCGAGAACCATAAAACATGTCCGTCCAGATTATGGAGTGGACGATAACAAAGAAGCACAAGTACTTCAAGTTCACTGAAGCAACATTCAGAAGCTCATACAAGAAGATCTTCAGTGATGCATTCATCAGGGAGAGTAGTGTGTGTTGTACTCTTTTTTCTTCACCAAGGTTTTCCTAGTAAGGTTTTAATGAGGCAACATAAAGCACACTACGAACTCTGAACGATTATGGCGTCCAAGGGGGAGTGTTATAAATCATACGGTGGACGGCCCATAACCAAGTCCGGTCCATGACCGGCCCATGAAGAAGGAAGGAGGCGTCCAGCCCATTAGGAGATTGGCGGCCAGCTTTACTTTTCTTATACTTATCTACTTTGTACTTTTTCATATTTGTATTTATCATTTTCCTAGATAGACGAGGAATTGGTATGTTTCCATTTATCTTATGACGGTCTATTTATGACGGTCTAAGTACTTATATATATAAGAGCTTTTGGCTGTGGAATAAAATAAGCTTTAACAGCATCTTATTCACAATACTTACATTCACCTAGAATTTATAAAAGTTAAGAAGGGCCTTAAAAACTTAAAAACTGGACAGTATAAAAATAATAAGTAAGTTTGTGTGGATGTAGTTTGAAGTTTAAAATGTACATCTAAATATAAACTGTGGATACAGAATCTGAGTTCAACACAAATTGAGTGAAAATGAATTAAAGATATGCTTGTTGATAGCTCCAAAGATTTTTTTTTTGAACCGTAAATAGATTGAAGATAGAATTGAAAAGTGTATATTATCATTTCCATTTCACAAAGATATTTGGAAAAATATTGTTTCATAAAGATAGATATTTTATGTTTTCTCTAAATTTTTATAACTTAATAGTAGTAATTAGAAATTTTAATAAAATTAACATAATTTATTGAATTATTATTACTTTAATCTATAATATAATGAGGCAGTTGCCTCAATCCTGATGCGACACGTCAGCATTTTTGTGGGATCCGCTTAAAAAATATGAAAAAATGTCAAGTCCATAGTTTAAACCCGGGTTATTGAGATACAACCACCAACATTTATACCACTAAACTAAAGGATAATTTGTACATTGATGGCCGAAACTAATATATATTTATGAAGGTTGGAAGTCCTTACTTCTTGGGCTTTCTCTCAGAGTCGGGTCTACAACTGTATTATGAGTTTCATTTTTAAATGAGTTTCATCACGTTATATTAAGAAAAAGCTCAAGTTTGCAACAATTATAGTTTTCCCATATTGTAAACTGTCGCCGTTTAACATGAGTTAGGATTCTTTTCATCATTGTGTCAGACATGTCTGAGTTATAGAGTTGCGCCGTTTGTCTGTTCGTAATCTATTTTTTTCACTGGTGAACTCTTCATCTCTCCATCTTAAATCGCTTGATCATAAATGTTCCTGATTTGTAACCCCTCTGTAAAACCTATATATATATGATTCTCATCTTTGATGAACCCAATCTGCATCTCCACAAAACTCATTGATTCCTCTTAGTTTTAACCATCTTCTAGAAAATGTCACTCTCTGCCTCTCCAGTTTCTCAAACCAGCGTCACGGGCGTCCGTCACTCAACCTTCGAGTCTCTCTGTCTTAATCGTAGTAGTCAAAGCATAGTCGCTGGCCTCCTCCGCTTCTGGGATTCTCTGAACTTCAAGAAAGACATTGAGTTTAAAGTAAGTTAATATTCGATCTATCACACTTATTTAACATAATTGTTTTTAATTGATTTCCTGATTCTTTGTTGAATAATATTATTTGCAGATTTCGTGATTCATGGGTTCATTCCCGCCGGATGTGCTAATCATTACAGGCCATCTTTGAAAGCCGGTTCGTAAAAGTCGATCGTTTTGAGGTTGCTATGTGCTCGAGCATGTACAAGATAACTGATCATCCATTCCTCATTCGTTTCATCCCACCAACCATTATTGTTGAAGTCATCACGGATGCTCCTGAGATCAATCTCCAATCATGATTAGGCTGTTCGACAATCTCCAAATGATTGCAAACACAAACCTAAAACTCTCAGGTATATTATCATATTACATCTGGTTTTATATTATGTTTCGATATCATAACTGATATTTAAACTCGCATGTGGTTGAGCAAATCAGTTCTGTCCAGGGCTCTGACTTCACCAAACAAACAATGCGAGTCGTTATCCGTCTTCTCATTGACCCATAAGAAAAAATCAACACACAATTACTTTCTATATTGTGCTAACATCGATGATCAAAAATATTTCCTACCCAAGATCTGTGGTCGTCTATTTATCTCCCTTACTTATCAAACTAATTTCACAGAAACCTTTATTTTACAGCTTAAAAGAAACCACAACAACCCAAATAATCAAGACACCAAAAACTAGAATCCAAAAAAGACGAATCATTAATGATCACCTCTCTTTTTTTGTCTAATCTTACAAATAAACTTCAAACCAAATATACTAAACCAAGCACCTTAACTAAAACTCAACGACATATACATCGAGTCAGCTAAACAAATACAAACTACACGACCAGCTATTTAACAATTTACAAACATACTTTCGCAGATGCTTATGAAGAAGACGAAGAAGACAACCAAGATCAGTGAAATCACCTAAACGAAAAAGCTGAGTAAGTTATGAACTCTGATAAATACAACTAACAACAATTTTTGTTTATATATTACCCATCAAATCAAAGAGAAACAAGCACACCAAGAGATACAAGAGACAATCCCGACAGGCACAAAGGCGGCAACAATATCTCCACCTGCTCACTCCTCTTGTCTTATGAAAATAGCTTACATGCTCAATGTCAACAGGCCAATGCTATTATCTTCTTATGAGAAATACATAAATATGTTTATAGCTCATTAAGGCCCAAATACTCAGAACTGTCACTCATTTTATAGTTATTTCTACAAGTATTCATGTATTTGTTTTAAAGGTTCGGTAAAATCAACATGTTTAAAATAAAATAAGAACATATAACAAGCATAACAAAAATAATAAAAATTATTACTTAATACACAAAACTTACACAACTAAACTAAAGAAAAAATATCCAGAAACAAAGGTACTCTCAACAAACTTAATAAAATTTATGTACTCTCAACAGTACAAGAAACAAATTAAAAAGACAAACATACAATAAGTCTCAGTGACACATCAAGCAACACTACGAACTATATCAATCATATTACTAACACAGTTTAGTCCTTCATAAGTGGAGAACAATGCCTACATAGTTCATCATCACAACTCTAACCCTATAACAATAAAAAAAACTTGAAAAACAATGATCAACCGAAAATACAAAATTCACAACTACAATAGTCCTAGCAAATATTGAAATGAAACTCTGTCCATAACCCCGCGCTTGCGCGGAGGCAATACCCCTAGTTTAATTAAAAGGATAGTTACATAACTGATGGATTTAGTATACATTTAATGTATTTTTTCAATTTGAAAATAAATGAAAAAGTCAAGATTTGTATTACTCCTTGATTATCTTAACTTACACAACTTTTTTATGAGTTAGATCTCATAACGTACGAGATCCAATACCAATATGCATGTCCGTTATAAAATAATTAAACAACCTTTCTAATAAAATGATTGAATTCTGATACATATATTGGTGGTCTCAGAGCGGAGCCAAGGTCTGTCGGTCGGAGAAGTGGGGGCACATGTCTCGGATGATAAATATAATCACTGATTTTCTTAGGTTAAGAGGACCGGAACTTGCCTCTTCCAATCTCGTACTTGAAGATAAACTACGCATACAGATTTCAGGTTAAGTGATTAGAAAATTAGAAAACTAGAAATTTATAAAGTTTTTTAAAATAAAAATAGTTTAAAGAAACGTATATTCCTTCAAATCAATAGGTTTAGGTATTAGTCCCTAAGATTTTTGTTTTCAACACAAATTTTTTTTCATTCATATTCAATTTCGTTCAACACAATAAAAAAAGAAATTATGCATCCTCTTTATCCATAAACATAAAACACAACACATAAATAAGCTAAGTAAGATAAGTTTTCAGCAGAAGAAGATGACAGCGGATTTAAGACAATGTTTGAATGCCTCGGGAGAACCTTCACGATAAAATCAGAAAGTTAAAAATAATCACATAATATAACGTTGATCTCATCTACAAAAGTTACCAAAATAATCTCGATTGCATCTTCAGGTTCCTTAGAGACCGTTACTCAAGATGGTAAATTGATCAGAGAACCGAAGCATACACTCGGCAACAATACCGAGGAAACACCTATTTCCATAGGAAGAGGGTAAGGTGGTAACAGTACCCGTCCCTAAGATAAGCTAAATTTTAAACATACGAAACTCACATTTTGCTCATTAGTGGACAAATCAAACAGGTAAATGAGGTGGAAGCATACATGCACGTACATACATGTTTAGAAGACGTTTGGAAAACGTTGCGGAACCTTTAAACATTTTTTTTTCTTTTAATAAATATAATTATTTCGCGAGAATGTCTTCTTTGACATATTTACAGGGATCAACGATTTTTGTTGTTAATATACAAACATATTTGTATACAAATATATGCTTTTTAATATACTATTAACTAAATGTTACGAATTTCAATTCAATTTATTAGTTTTGAATAAGAAGTAATATAAGTTGAGTTTGAAAAATCACTTCAAAAATATATAATATCTTTTTGAAACTAAAATCCTAAATAAAAAGGGAGGGAGTATGTTTTAATTTCGGTTAATTTAAGGTGATGTTCGTTTTTTATGCTAGATGCTGCCTCTAAATGTAAAATTTAGATGTTTTTTATTTAGACAGTATTACATCAAAATTTTAAATATTTGAGATGCAAAAATGTAGAATTTGAATGCAGTATTTTCATCTCAAAATTCAAAAGACTTAAGTAATCTTCACTATTTATATTAATAACTATTATTCTTAGAATATAAAATCTGAAATCCAAAACAATAAATATAATTTTCTTTTTTTTTTGCTGCTGACAAAAAAAAATATATATAATTTTTTTTGCTAAAACAATAAAATCCTATTTTGCGCTAAAATCGTAAAATCATATTTTCTCGCCAAAATCATAAAATCAAATTTAACGCAAAAACTACAAATCATGTTTTCCTGCTAAAGTCGGAAAATTAAAATTTCTCGCAAAAACTAAAAAAAAAATGGATTTTCTAGGCATAGCTGGAAAAATGAATTTTCTTGTCATAACCAAAAACCAGGTTTCCCACCTAACTTTTTTTAAAAAATCAGATTTACCTTCAAAACTGAAAAAAAAAATTCATACCAAATCGAAAAATTAAGTTTTCCGCAAAACACGTTTTCATGTAAAAACCAAAAATCAGATTTTCCTGCCAATTCAAGCAAATCGAGTTTTTCGTTGGAATTGCAAAACATGTTTCTAGTTAAAATTGCAAAAACAAATTTCTCGTATTAATCACCAAATAAGTTTTTCACCAAAACCGCAAAATTAAAGTGTCTCCCCCTGCCAACTGAAAATATGGTGTTCCCACTAAAACGTAAAAATCTACGCTAAAATAAGAAAATTGAGTATCTCATTAAAACCAGAAAACAAATCATGTTTTCTGCCCAATCATATTTTCTAACAAAACTACAGATTTTCAAAATTATTTAAATATAAGAATTACTTTGTTACAAATATAATTTAAAATATTAATTCAAATACAACAGTTAATTAATTATTAGATATATAAATCTTGTTTTTAGTCATTATAACCAATAGTATTCAAATACTCTTATATGATCATAAAACAACCAATTTAGGATCTAGACGAGTATACATTATATCTTGACTCATATACAAACTACAAAAACGAACATATTTGAATATCATCATATCGAGATGTTATATTCAGATATAGATGCTAGAAAAAATATTAAAATGAACATGACATATATAATGAAACTTCGATTGTGATTAAAAGTTCTATAATTATTTCTCTGAACTGTAAAAGGGGAATAATAGATTAGAAAAATGATAAGGGATTGATTCAAAAAGAAAACTAGGAAATGGTTTAATGATTGGAAATATGAATAGTGATAACTGTTGTGAACACAAATTACTTTCACTCACTCTCACTGTTGTCTGAAAGAAAAACTCTGCCAAAGATGAAATAAAGGAGAACACAAATTGGTAACAGTTGCCATACCTCTGTCACTCCTCCTCTTCAGGGTAATACACAAACTTTATATATATATATATATTGGTGGAACGGATCGGGTATCCGGGATATTTTGAGGTATCCGGATCCGGATCCTTATCCGGCGGATCCATGATTTTACTATCCTTATTCGGATCCGGGATTCTCGGGTATCCGGGTGTCGGATATTCGTCTAGAAATTGTAATATCCGGCGGATATCCGGATCCGGATTTGGAACCTTAAAATAACTAAAAATAATATTAAATTATATAAAATATTAACAATAATTTAAAAATAAAATGTATGTAATGTTTTAATTATTTTTATGTATGCTATTACAAATTTTATATAAAATGTATATATACTATTACAAAATGAAAATATAATAAATAAAAGTAGTTTTATATATAGATATCACTATTTTAAAATAATTATTAATAAAATTACGGATCCGGATAGGTTTTGACGGATCCAACATTTTATTATCTCGATCCGGCCCTTCCGGATATCCGGATTTTCGGAACGGATCTCGGATTGAATCCGGATCGGATCTCGGATCGAATCCGGATCGGATCTCGGATCGAATCCGGATCGGATCTCGGATCGAATCCGGATCTCGGATAATTAGTCCCAGACCTATATATATATATCTCAATAAGGTAGAAGAATAAATAATAATTCCACACTTTCAAATATCGCTCAGCCGCAATTTTTATTTGACTTCATCGGTGATCCATACATAGTTATTTATTTTATAAAAATTTCCAACCATAATATTGAAATATTCAAATGAATAAATTCATTAAAATGAGAGAGTTAGAGAGAGAGAGAGAGAGAGAGAGAGAGAGAGAGAGAGAGAGAGAGAGAGAGAGAGAGAGAGAGAGAGAGAGAGAGAGAGAGAGAGAGAGAGAGGAAACCTCAAATTTGGACGATCTCTTATACAACCCCACTATTGCTTGCAGACACATTTTCACCATACCTCTCCTTCTCTCATAGTCTGGTGATGTCATAAATCTCTTAAAAGTACAACAACTCTTTTTGGTGAATTTTACCCAAAAAAAAAAAAAAACTCTTTTTGGTGAATTCTGCATGCATCCAGGCATTGACAAAAACGAAGGAAAATTGGCTCTCTTTAGTCAAATAAAGCTCAAACTATATTTTGCGCACCAGGTGTTGATTTTCTTTAACGGCATCAAATAGAAATCGATTTCAAACACATTAATTGGTTTCCACTACTTTCATTACTTTCATTTCTGGTATTCGATTTACTTACGTTTCTCAATTTACTGTATTTTAGTTTTTTGAAAACATTTGCACTCGTGGATCTCAACTCAATAATTATATAATCAGAATTTATATTAACGTATGAAATAAGTAATATGAAAAATATATACTGATGATATTTGTGTTAAAACGTGTATATGTTATTGAATTTATGAACTGATACAATTGTGATAATCTGAGAAGTAAAAGAGAATAAGTGGATACAAAAATAATGAGAATATATGTTCGATATGTAAAGCCGTTTGGTTTGACTATGCTAGCTCATCGCAGACTATCTTTGCAACTTCGATAGATCTTCATCCTTCGTGGGCTTAATATATTCTTATCGGACCTCTAGACTATTGAACCAGATTCTAACTCCGGGTTTAGAGTGGGGTGAAACCCACCTCTAGCCCCCATTAATCCATATAATAAAAAATATCATTCTGAGCTTCGAGTTAACCATGAATAGAAGAAGTAATTAGTAACAACATTATCCACAAACATAATATTATAGTATTCCAGTAAAATTAATACTATTAAAACTAAAGTACCTTTTTTGAGGTAACCTTGGAGTTTTAGATTATTTATCATCTTATGCCACTGGTATATTCAAAACATATGGTTTTTATATAATTCTGTATTTTCTGATTTTTTTATTTATACAACAGAAAATCATAGATTTAATTAACAGAAATATCTAACATTTTAGATCCCCTTCGTTTTTGAAAGTATTTTACAACCATGCCACTCCCATTTAACATTTTTCAAAAAAAATTATGTAATGGCATCTATCATGAAAATCACTCGCCTCTCTAATGTTAAACATTTCAGAACAAATCGGTGGATAACAATAAGGAGTAAAATCAGTTCCATTTATAATGTTCTAAATAATTTATTCAGTTTTATATAATATTTAAATTATATGAGAAGTTTTTTCAACTTTTAAGAAATATAATCTATTTTTTTGGGTTTTATCGGGACAACCAGTCACAGGTTAATGATTGGTTTTTGGGTTTCTACCAAATTTTATTGGATATTTGATTAACGAGTTTTTTCACTAAATCTGAATCGGATTGTATATGAATCACCGGGTCTAATAGTTTAACTACAGATCACCGAGTTTATCGGTTCGACTGCAGATCTGGGTCGTGAATGAACACTGGATAAAGCAAAAAAATTACAATTCTGATGATTATTTTTCATATAATGTTAAAATATAGAATAAAAAAATTAATGTAAATCACAAAATATAATTTTCTTCAAAATCCAAAAATTTAAGGCATATACGAAAAAATTTAAATAAATCATTAAACAAGTTTAACAAGAAAAGATATCGATATATAAATTATTACATTATTTTCAACCAAAATAATACCGCACTTTAAAAGCGAATCAAAATCTTTCATTCAATACTCACCTCACATAGTTTATATCTCTATCAATTTTAATGATACATAATTTTTATTTGTAGATATATTTGTGAACTCCGTTGCAAACCTCACAATAAAACAAAAGATAGTAAGTATATATTTGATTTTTTTAAAAGAAATTACAGGTTAATATGTAACTATTTAAGTTTTCGAGCATATATGAATATTTCTTTTAGAAGATTAATATATTTTATAAATATATATTTAATTTTATATTATATTTTAATTTAAAGTTTTAACAAATGGGATTTTAGTTAGTTGTATACCTTTTGAGTTTGGTTTCGGACAAACTCAAAAAGTTTCCATCTCATCGGAATAAGAAATAAAATCATTGGATCCAACATACATAATAGATTTAAAAAATAAGCTACATCTGAAAATACAGTATTTAAAAGAAATGGATGAAGGGCCATTTGTTTGGTAATTTGTTTCTATCGCGTAAAAACTCGAATCTGCTTAACATAAATATATAAATTATACCCCATCTCGAATATGTATGGCTTAAATATAATCAATCCATTTTCTGGTCCATTTAAAAACATATCATAATTATGTGGCAAATTAAAAAAAATTATTTATAATGAAGTCAACATTATAATGTACTAATAGTATTTAATTTTAGAATTTTACTGTATATTTATCTTAACTATTATCACGTAGAATCTGAAAAAAATTTAGTTTTTTTTAGAAAAGATTTAATGTTTATAGAGTTAGAAATTTAAAAATTACCATTTTTTAGAATTTTCTTTTAAAATATTATAGATTGTCATAAAATAAGAAAAATATTACTAAATTTCATCAAAATATATAAAGTCTTAACAAATATAAAAATAAGTCCACTATCAATGTAAAATAAATAATATAATGGATGGTTTATAATTATGTAAAATATATGTACATTTAAATTATTAATTTATAATTTAAATGAGATCATATATTTACATAAAATTATATAAAATTTTTTATTATTTTATCGATTTGTGTCATTTTTTTGAACTATATGTTATCATAATCTTACAAAAAAAAAAGTCGATAACATATTGCCAAATTAAACTTTACCATAAAAATCATATGTACTATTAAAGTATATATATTATCACTATTTCAAAACCTTAGACAATTTTTTCAATAGTGGTGCTCGCTTTAACATTACACATTATAACCTCCTATAAATACGACCGAAACATATATACTTTCAGATAATATTTTATGAAAGGATACAATTCCCGCGCTTCGGAAGCGCGGATCAAAATCTAGTTTACTTTAAAGTTTAAACTAGCAAACGTCGTAATTAATAAACAAATCAACGACGACTTTAAAATAGTATAATAACTAGTATACTGCTGTTAGAACTTAAAACAAATCTTGATCAAACCCCCGCATCGATCAATATAATTACCATCTAGTGGAAATATTGCATTTAAATTGTTTATACCTTCGATATTTTTACTTTTAAATTTTCAACTGTTAAATTTAGTGAGTCTCAATCATTTTAAACTTACCGGAGTACTCTCTCGTCAGCAAACAGAATAATGAAAGTATATTACTTTCCAAATAAGAAAAAAGGAGAGCGGTAGAGCATTTGCATCATATGAGTAGATTTAAAAACAAAAGAATATTTAAATGAGCATTTGTTGATCTTCATGTAGATAGGGGCCCTATTGTACTTGAAGACAAAAGATTTTAACAGAAGACTAGTATCATATGGATTCTCTTCTTCAAATGTCCAAAATACCTCCTTCATTTCTCTATATTTTTTTTTATATCGAAACTCCACTCCTAAGTCCTAAATAAGAGAAAATTTCTTTTTTTTTAAACAAAAATAAATAAGAGAAAATTTCTTAAACCCCCATTTTTCTTGTCCATTCAGAATTAGCCAAAACAAAATCATCTTGTCCCGGTAAGGCCCTTCTTTGTTTTGTTGGAATTCATCTTGCTAAGGTTATTAGAAAAGATAATCACAATCACACTAGTTACACCTTCTACCATTTATATTATTCTAAATTTACTACTTATTCATTTTTGCATGCTTTGTAGAAGATGCTTTATAAAGAAAGTACGCATTTAGAACAATTCCAATGGAGTTTTTGCAACCTAAAATTCTAAAAGTACATATATATATATGCATATATAAATATTAATTTAATTATGAGTATTTAAATTTTATGGAATTCTAAACAAAAATATATATGTTTAGATACTTTCGATTTGATTCCCATATTGTTTAAATACTCACAACTGAATTTAGAATTTTAGGTTGAAAAATCTATTGGAATTGCTCTTACTTGTAGAATACTTTGGTCAATTATTGCCAAGTGTTAACTATCCAAACAAGGCCATTTACGGCACAGTTCAATGAAAAAGTACATTATTTTTTGCCAAAAATAGGAAAGAAAAAACACACAACTAATAAAAAAAGAGAGAAAAAAAACTCACATATTCTTACTAATATATTCCATTTTAAACAAAAATAAATAAAAATGGAGATGTATACAATATTGCTAGAGCAGAGTATTTATATCACCCACGAGCCTTTGCTTCTTCACCCTTCTTCATCACCTCTCCTCTCTCCCTCTCTCTCTCTTTCTGTTTTCTTTCCGGAGACATTTGTGTGGTCTCAGATATCATCATCAATCACTATTACTCAAACAAAGCGTCAACTTAGAAAAAAAAATGATACAAGAGAAGAAACATGACCTAGTAGTATTAATATAATAATGGTCAGATCACACAAGCAAGAACCACGAGTCTCTACTACTTACATCCGATCTCTCGTGAAGCAACAACTCGTTTCTTCCACCACCATGACTACAACCTCCACAGCAGATACCAACGGCGACAAAACGCAAACGCAAACGCAGACGCAGACGCACAAGAAACAAGTGAGAAGAAGACTCCACACGAGCCGTCCTTACCAAGAGCGTCTCCTCAACATGGCCGAAGCTCGTCGCGAAATCGTCACCGCCTTAAAACAACACCGCGCTTCTATGCGACAAGCCGCCAGGATTCCACCGCCTCCACCGCCGCATATTCCTTTCTCTGCACCGCCGCCTCCACCTCCTCCGGATCCGTTTTCTTGGTCGAATCCACATCTCAATTTCCTCCTCCCTAATCAACCGTTAGGGTTAAACCTCAACTTCGACGACTTCATCCAAACCTCATCGTCTTCTTCAACATCATCATCATCGTCTAGTTCATCCTCATCGATGTTTCCTACGACGAATCCGCATATCTACTCCTCCCCACCCCTTCCCACCTTCGCCGCCACATCCGATTATTTTCCTCATCAACCGCCGAGCCAGCTGAAAGAGAATAACGTGGCGACGTCAGCTTGGTGGTCAGAGCTCATGATGAAGACGGTGGAGCCAGATGTAATAAAGACGGAGGAAGAAGTCGCAGTAGGCGATGATGACGTCTTCCCGAAGTTTAGTGACGTCATGGAGTTTCCTTCGTGGTTAAATCCATCTGATGAAGAATTGTTTCATCATCCATATAATCTTACTCATTACTCATCTCACAATCCTCCACTAACCTGGTAATTAATTTCTTTTAAAATCTTTTTTTTTTGTCAAACCTCTTTAATCATATTTTAAGCTCAATTAATTAAAGATTAAAACGTTTCGGTATTTAGATCGGTGTTGTTCTTCCGGAATCACCGGCGGTTCTGCATATACTTCAGTGATCTGAGTTCAGACAGAACGCAGAAACCCTCTGTCTTTTCTTGTTTTTTTAAAATATTCTTCTTGGTCATTAATTAGACTGTTCGATTAGAAAATAAGAAAGAAGTGAAACTTGTGGAATGAGAAGGATCCACATCGGTTTATTGCATGATCTGAAGCTGTCCGTTCAGTATTGTTTTGGTCCAATGATAGTATTGCCGACATCTATAAAACACTATCCTTACCCCATTTTTCTGAACTGTCCCAAAACGGTCTTTACGTCATCCCATAGTTATATTATATATAGTATTTATTTGTTGTGTAATCATTGCTTTTATTATTTTTGAACTTGGGTTTTGCTAGGTAAGTTATATCCCTTTTCTTTACTGTTCTTCTTGATTGTATATTATTTAGAATTTTGTGGTAACATTTGAATGTATGATATTATCTTGCAGTATGGAGATTGGAGAAATTGAAGGCATGGATGGAGACGACTGGCTTGCTTGAACCACAAAAGATTGATTACTGTTTCCTTTTTTTCAGACATGATGAATCAAATCTTTGGTTCTTTTCTTATTTATTTGTTTTCTTTCTAAATTTTATTTTTGTCTGGAGACATAATTAAGAAAGATATTTTGAATCTTTAAGAATAACAACAAGCCTGCGGAGATAAATGGTCGATTTGGTAATAGTCACATGAATGAAAGTAAACTTCCTACTACCTTCTGTTGCTATAAACTTATATTAGAACTTATGTTTATATTAGCTTGTTACACTTCATCTAGGTAGAGCTCTCAGAGAAGACTTTTGTCTAAACTTTGCTATACTCTTCATATGCATCATTCACTTCATCAATGTCCATCTGATATCATATCGTTATCTTGTTCAAATCCAACTCTCAAATCGTCATCTCCTGAACTACTACCAGTATCAAACAGTTCTCTCTCTCTCTCTCTTCCATTTCCTAAACATCGCTATAAACCTCAGCAATTTCTCTTTCCAAAGTATCAAAACAATCAGCTCCGCCCCTTCGCAAGTTTCTGCCAAGAGGCAAGACAACACTAAATCTCTTCCCAGGATACAGAGTAGCAAGTGCAGCGAAAAATCACAACGACTACCTTTTTAAACAAAACGAATCATAAAATGGAGATGTGGGGGATCGAACCCCGTGCCTCTCGCATGCAAAGCGAGCGCTCTACCATTTGAGCTACATCCCCATGTTGACTACGATTACTTACATCAACAATTAGCAAGTTTCGGATTCCACGTGTGAAAGAAAACGCGCAGACTCATCAATAGAAGATTAATACCTTAGACTATACGGCGGCTAGGAGAAAGCTGGGCGACAACGACGATCACAAAAGGCGCCGCCAAGAGTGCGGTGTTTGCTTGGTGTCTTCTTAGGGCATCTCCAATGGAACTCTATTTTTTCCTCTATAAATTACACTAAAATAGAGTAATTCTATTATAGAGTAACTTTTGCTCCAATGTTGTTAATATAGTTAGTTATTATAGAGTGAAATATAGAGGAATGTCACTTTTACTCTATTTGGAGTGGAAAAGTGACATTACTCTATATTTCACTCTATAATAGAGTAACTCTATTATAGAGTAACACCATTGGAGCAAAAGTTACTCTATAATAGAGTTACTCTATTTTAGTGTAATTTATAGAGGAAAAAATAGAGTTCCATTGGAGATGGTCTTAGTCTGGTTGTATCTTTTATGGGCTCAGTAAAGCCCATTTAGTTTTATGGGTTTCTTCTATCTACGTTTAATCGTTTTATAATAGATCCTAAATTTTTTTTTGGACTCATTTTCTGGACATGTGTAACAAGCAACAACATTGGTTGTCTTGAATCTGAAGGAGTAGTTAGAAATTGGTCAGTCGTGATATACGGGTGTAGTCATGTAAAACTGATTGAACAAGACTGTTTTTGTTCAGATAATCTTTAATATATAAAGGAGACTTGTGAGGGAAGCACAGCCTTCCACGACATCAACCAAGGTATGGGCTTTTGACGACACGTGTCGACACCTGGGTGGTGTGTGTCTCTCACGCAATTTCTTTTAAAATGCGCGTCTCTTTTATTTCTCTGTCTCTGTCTCTCTCGCGCGTGATGTTATGTTTTATGTTTTGTGTTTCGGTGATTTTTGCAAAATAAGCTCACATATGCCCAGCTTCATCGTCTCTGGCCCACCTGGAGTTAGGGTTCTTATTCGTTCTCCTTCTTGCGGCCGTGGCTACCTGTAACGCCTCCAAATTCCTTAAAGCCGTCATTTATTTTCATTTAACCCTTCATTAATCCACTCTCCTTCGCACCTGTTCGTTTCCCTTGAAACAGTCTATATCTCCAGCTATATATATATATCGGCTTCATACCATGCAGAATCTAACTCAAACCAAATCCGAAAAGTTTCAGTCTGCAAACAAACGATGGCTAATTCATACACTGTTCTTGCTGACTTGAGAGCCGGGAGATGCTCCAACGCGGCGGAAGTCCGTCTTTTGAGAACTTATGTCTTGAAATGGGTTTTTTGGTATCCCTACTCTCTCTGTCGTTCCTAGATGATGGTCCTCTGCTAAACGCTGTGTTTGTTGGCACATATTCAATTAATTTTTTTCTTTTGTCGTTGTCCAGCTGGAGACAACGATTAGATAAACGGCAAAAGAGTCTGGAGAAGCAACTATCGCAAACCTTTATTTCCTTTCAAGCAAGTTTTAGTTTTTCTTTCACCAGTTTTGTCTTTGGTTTCTTCTAAATATATGATATGATAGTAAAAAAAAAGTTACTGAAACTCTGTTTCCCATTATTGCAGATCAACGGAGGAGCCGACTCAATCAGCAAAAGATTCAGAATTTTACTCCAGAAGAAAAAGCAGCTGATTTTGGGGAAGTTCTTCCTCATGGTTACAAACTAATGACTGATGTGTTTGGAAATTATGTCACTCAGAAGGTATGTTCTTACCTTCCTCATGGTTCCTCATGTCTTATATTGCATTGTCCGTGAGAGTAAGACTATCCCTCATTTATTTGACCTCATCCAAGGTTTCGTAACCGTGTATAGCCTTTACACATTTGAACACCTCCTCAAGGAAGGAGCTATGTACGAGCTTAGTGGAAATGAAAGGAAGAGAAGATATCTGTAAGATTAAGAAGAGGGACTGCGATTCTTACAAGAGATGTCCACAATCTCCGCGTCATGGGTAATACACTTACTCTATTTTATGGATCACGTTTTTCAGTTCACTCCGTTTTTGTAACTCTGTGTTTCTTTTTCTTTGTGTCTCTGTGTTTCTCTGTTTTTATTTTGAAACTTATAATGAAAAAATGATTTTCAGTATTGATTTGTTTTAAAGCCTTTTTGCGGTGAATGACTGTATGTGGCCATATATGTTTAACTAACATCTCTATAAAAGCCATCATGCAGGTGGACCAATAGTGTCAACCCTTGCCAATGCTGTCATCCCGCTATACTTCGAGGTCACAGAAGCTATGGAAGATACGACCTCAGGAGAACCATGCGACATAACGTGCGTATTTGGTGATGGGCTTCTTGCTATGAAGATTACCCATAAGGGTTCCCTCGACCAGGTAAGATTCATTGCTAAGATTAGCTGTTTCCATTTTCCTTGCAGACACACATTGTCAATCTTCACTTGCATTTCACCACACAATTCAGTAATTATATATGGTTTGATTACTTACTCACATCATAGGTTTGAAAATAGCATAGAGAAGAATGTCTCTAAACTCATAGTGATGCAAAAGGTATAAAGCTATGACAAATTGTACAAATAGTGGACTCAGGGGTGAAAATTTATTTTAGTGTAGGCCCTTCATATCGTAAAACCTGATCAGAGAGTTCGTTTATCAAGTTAACGTGACGGGCAGGTCATGAGATGTGCTCGAAACCAAAGCGGAAACCATGTGATCCAGAAGTGCATCCATATTATCCCCGCAGACTTAGTTGGATTCATGTTTAGCTACCTTTGTCAAGTCTCCACGCTCTCTATCCATCCTTATGGCAGCCATGTCATACCGGTACTAAGAAATCAATTAAACAATTGTTTCCCTTCTCCTTATCTTGGTTTCTCTCATTATTACACAATAACAATGCAACTTCATGTTTTTCGTTTCCCTTATGTACAGTATAGAGGCATCTGGAGCGTTTTTCAAATCAGCATCAGTCTCAGTTCATTACCGAGGAGATACTGAAATCAGTATGCATTATTTCCAAGGACCAATATGGGATTAAAAAAAAATCCCACAGTTTGTTCAGGGGCGGCTTAACATGGGGGGCGGTCAGTGCGACCGCCCCAGGGCCCACTCCATTTTAATTTTTTTTATTACTTTTATTGATATATTTGTGCTAAATTTAAGTTTATATAGTATTAAAAAATGTAAATATTAATTAAAAACTCAAATAAAACAAACATATTAGTTATTTTATGTAAAACTAACTTTAGTAATACTTTTTTAACTTTAAAAATTAATAATTATAGGGCCTAAAAATTTTTTTGTGTAACATAAGGCCGGAACCTGGTAAAAAAAATTAGGAATACTCTGAATCAAAGGAATTAAGAAAATGGAATGTCACCAAATAGAATGAAGGAAGTTATGGAATATAGCAAAATGGAATGAATTATCGCAGGAAAACATTTTGGTAAGGTAAATGGCAACATTTTAGAGGAATGAAATGGAATGATAGTAACTATCATCTAAATCAAATTATTAAAATGTATCAGAGATAAATATGCACTACTTAGCTTAATTACTATAATATTCTGGACGAGAGTAGTGAATAAAAAAGAAATCTAAAAGAATCTCAGAATTAACCAACAATAGAAAAACAAGATAAATATGTGGGTATAAACCATGATTTATGGGAAGAAAGAATAGAAAAATAAGTTTGGAGGAAGTGTAAGTAATTAAAGCTTTACAGTGTTGCATACATTTTTCAAAAATACAAAATTAGTATAATATATAACAATAATGAAGTAGATAGTACCTGCTTGGAGAAAAGCAACTTTTCATTTGATGGTTTGATAATCAAACGTAAGAGTGCTTAGATAAGGAAGAAGATGTTGCTATAAGTTAGTTAATACCTAAAATAAATTAAAGTAATTTTAAAAATTTAATTATGTTCTATTTCATTCCATCTCATTCACGTAGAATTTTTATTCTGAATGAACTACAACTAGATTCCATATGTTTCCACTTATTCCAAAATTTTTTTTTTCCATATAACTGGTAAATATTTTTTGGAATCTAGAGGAATAGGCTATTCCACACAGTTTTATTCCAAAAAATGCTAATTCAGTTACACCTAAGTAGGGCTGGAATTATTATCCGAGATCCGGATCCGATCCGAGATCCGATCCGGATCCGCTCCGAAAATAGGATATCCGGGGCACCCGGATCCGAATCCGGATAGTAAAATGTCGGATCCGTCGAATCCGGATCCGAATCCGGATATCTGGATTTTTAGGTCCGGATATCCGGATCCGGATCCGTTGTTTTTTAAATATATTAAATTTAAAATATTATTAATAATTATAGTTTATTTATTAATATTTATACATAAAATTAGTCTTATAATATTATATTTTAATTTTAATAATATTATATGCATAAATATATTTATAAATTTTGTAAAAATATTTAATTTATGTAATATTAATAGGTTTTTTGTATTTTAAAAAATATTTTTATTTTTTTTAATTATTTTGACGGATCCGGATCCGAATCCGGATACCCGCGGATATCATGATATCTAGACGGGTATCCGGTACCCGGATATCCGGAAGATACGGATCCGAATCCGGATCCTAAAATCACGGATCCGACGGATCCGGATCCAGATCCGGGTATCCCGAATATCCCGGATATCCGGATCCGTCCCACCCCTACACCTAAGGTTTAAGGAATTTTTTTTTTTTGCCCAAGGGCCTACGACAGAGTTGAGCCGGCCCTGAGTTTGTAAGCCACTCAACACGTAAAACCAGTGCGTAAAACCAATGTTCCTATTTGGCTTCATGTCTTGGAGAAATTTAAAGATTTGTGCTAAGAGTACTGAGAAACTCTTTTCGATTTCGTGTGTTGAGAGATAAGTTTAAATTATACAGCTTTCATGTTCATCTTCTTGGACTGTACGTGGTTGTTTTGCACAGTGATGATTTATGTTTCTGGTTGAATAAAATGCTGTGCTGGAGCGACATATCCAAGGAGAGGACATGATCGGTCATGCTAGGCAGGGATAAGAAAGACTACTTTTGGGATTCCAGTCATTAACGAATCATTGACTTTGTTTTGTCTAATACAACTTTTTCTATTCTTTTAATCTAATTGTTCGACAAATTTAAAATTTGTAAGATTTTGACTATTCAATAAACTTATATGTTAACATCTAAATATTATTTAATCTTGCTTCTTTTGTTTATTTTTTAAATCAACTATTAAATTTATAAATAAAAGTAATGGTTTTGATGTAGATTTATTAATATTAAGTCCCTTTATTTAATTTTCTGTTCAAACTGCAATATAAACAAAATTATAAATAAATTTTTTATTAGGGTTATTTCACCTAATAAATTAAATTTACCAGTCTAACTAAATTTTACGGTTATGCAATTTTGGTGTAATATACATATCAAAAAATAATTAACGTGGTAAAATAAAAACCAAAATACTGTGGCTTGAGTTACATAGAAAAATGTCTAAATGGTTAAAGTAAAATCATGATTTTATAAAAATATCAAAATTCTCTTAACAGATTGAAGCAGGGGAAAGGAAGCTTTAGTTTAGTAAATAAAATTTAACACAAGCCCACAACTGTGTCATCTACATGTGATGAATTAACAACTCTTTATAAGATAATTATTGAGCATCAAAATGGAAAATTAATGTTAATCACAAGAAACAATTCGAGAATTTATAAATGTGAAAACTCACTTCAAGTAAGTATGTACTTCAATTGGGTATTAAGATTGCAGCTCGCATATACGAACATCATCTTTCAGGTCTGCGAGGAAATTATGCCGAACAAAAAAATTGTTTCTCTTTCCGTCGAGCTAAGCAAACGTCTAGAATAGACCAAGGGGTTATTAGTGACATAACCAAATTGTGATTTCTGGAGTGGAATCTCTAAACGAGGTTTGAGATTCTGATTTGAGTTATGCATGAACGGAGCTTACCATTTCGCACAAAGCATGAAAGTTTATGTGTCCATGAACACCCTACTCACCTTTGTATAAAGGTCTTGCAAACCTGATGTGTAATTTGATTAATTTGATAGTTGTTACCAACAGTTGTTGTAATTCGTTATGAATTGGCTTTTGGGTAAAGAGGTTTCGTAACATCTTAAATATCTATGTTCAAGAGTATGATGAAGCTCAGAAGAGTTAGTGGTAGATTTTTTTTTTGCTTTTAAAATGTTATTTTTCGGAAACAAAGCATTTGTGGAATGACATTGTCGTTTTTATAAAAAAAATTGAGTTTATGCTACAAATTATTACCGAATAATAAAACAAAGAGTCTTTATGGCATTTTTATTGTTTACATTACTTTCAAAAATAACTCTTATTCAGTCTTGTATTTATTCCTGCTATCAAGTTTTTTCTCCAGCAAAAAAAACCATTGCATCACTTCCACTGTAACTCAGCGGGAGACACAAATTCATCAACACGACGTCCAAACCAAAAATACTCACAAAACCCCACACTTGCATTTCCATTACTTTACCGGAGCATCAACTAAATTTACTTTATGTTTCATTGTTCAAGTACATTATCTATATTGCAAATATCACCAACTTAGCATATTTCTAATAAAATCAAACATCAAAAACAGATTAGAATAGAGCCCTCACAACAAACAAATAGAACAGATAAAAAAATTGAATTCATGAAAGAATAAAATGTTCGAACCCGCGCGTAGCGCCGGAATATCCCTATATATATAGTACTATAAAGAAGAAGATTATTCTCTTCTCCTCTTGCCAGCTCATAAAATAGGGGAGGGAGAATTCAACACGTGTCCTACCCTTTTAAAGATCTGTTGCTTTCGATTGAATTATGTTGGGCTTTCGAATTAGGTTATCAATAATAAAAAGCCCAACTCCTCTCTCCTGAACCAGTCGATACATCTTCCACAAAACTACGGACGAGCTAGTTTCCTTTACGATTCATGCTATATCGCCAACTCAAGCTTTAGTTTAGGTCATTATGGCTTCATCTAATTCTTCCTCATCTCTTTTCTCCGATCTCTACTGGATTGATATACACTTAACATGTCTTTTGCTCCTGCTCTATGCTTTGTTTCAATTTCGATGTACACAGTGTCAATCCCTAAAAATCGTGATAGTCAAGTTTGCTTGGAAGCGGCAGTATCCATAAGTACATCAACGATTCGTTTTCAGGTTTTGTTTTCATCCTCCTTCTTGACCATCTTATGATATCTGATTTGGTTAACCTTATTCTCAATTTCTCTATAAAAAGTTATGTACTTTCATATGGATTCAGATCAAAACTGGATGATGTACGTCGTGGGTGACGAATCAATGAGTTAACGATTTCCTGATGTTCTATCACAGATTCATGGTTTCTCATACAGGTCAGTCCAACAGAAAATCAATTACAGCAATAGAAATCCTGTCTGACCAAATATGTGAAAATATCTACACTTTCGTTAGATTTAAAGTTTTGGATATAAATTTGTGTCTTCTTGAAAATCACATATTACTATGACGAAGTGGAGAGATGCAGATATATTAGTTTTCAAAACTATTCACAATTTAACTTCTTTCTTTTCTTCTTTTTAAATCTTTGAACCAATCAGTTTGGTTCCCTGACCAATCTTGGATTGTTTCTGCAGAGGTTGTTACTCCGAACAAGGAGTAACAATGAGAATGAAGATTAACATAGATGGATAGTCACAATGTTTATGTAACTGTCGTGACGTTTGGTATCACTCCTTCCACTCTCTTTTGCATTTTATTGGGATCAATATCCTTGAAAGTAGCCGATTGAACATCCGATTATATATTAATTTTTAGGCTGCGATGAACATCTTCCCTGCTACTCAGGTATGAAGGTGGATTATTACAGAAATATCAGCACAAAAGCTTGACTTTACTGAATCCGGTTGAGACTCAATAGCAGCAAGGAAGAGTTAAGGACTGGATAAGCTCCCGCCACCTCAAAACTAAGGAGCTCACAGATGTTCTTTCAAACTTCCCAGATATCTCAATAGTAATGTGTTCTTCCTCTTCTTTTACACCTTAGAAAACGTGTGTGATTTGACATGTGTCAATTTAGTTGATCACTTCCTGACTTTCAGAAATCATGGACCAGCTGGAGAAAGAATGTGTTCTTTCTAGAACAGGGAAGAACACATAGGAAAGAACACATAGGAAAGAACACATACGTCCTAAACGGAGACGAGGTATATAGTTCATCATTTCCCACTGATTTGATTTCATTCTCTTTGTTTTTTAATTTATCTTACCATCAACTAAACCCAAAATATAAGCTGACATCATGAAGCGAATTCAAGTTTGTGAAAAATGGATATGATGGTAAAGCACTAAAGCTGCTCCAGTTATAGCTCCTGAAGACTACATTTACATGAAAGTGTAAGACTCTGACTTCTTACTCCAAGTTTATTTCCCATGATGTTACTCTACAGAATTAATCACTCTTTTAAGAAGCCTAAAGTCTCTAAAGTAAACATATTACGAAGGGGCATGTATAATTGTGCTTCTTTCTTTCAAAATAGAACCTCATGATAAGAAGATGACATATATTTAAATATCAAACCTCTAAACATGAAAACATAAGAAATTTTCATAACTACATATCAAATCTTGGATCTTCTTTGTATTTGTAATTCTCCCTCCCCTATTTTATGAGGTGGCAAGAGGAGAAGAAAATAATCTTCTTCTTTATAGTATAAGATTTACTCATTTGTTTAATTATGCCACTCTTTAACAGGGTTGCTGAGATCACATAAGCTCTACTATTACATGTGGGAGTTCAGAAACATCTCCCTAAGAAACTCAAGGTAATGATTTCATCTACAGCATCTTAAAGCTATCCTTCTTTGCATGCTTTCTATGTAGTTGTGCTTCGCTTATATGTTGTCAAGCATGTCTATCCATATGTTCAATACATAGTTCAGTTTGTAGGATCAAACTAATCACCTATTTAAGGTCAGAATGCATCATGGTTAAGTTATTTTTTCCTTGATTTCAGACAAGAAATAACAAACAAACACACAGTGTGCATAGCTGGTGTTTGAATGAGACAGAGTGGAGAGGTCTTAGCCAATGAAAAACCGAAGAACTATCAAAAAGAGAACTTTGCAATGATACGAGCGCTCACATACATCGCATCTGTAAATAATGATATTTTTAGCTTAAGCACATGTAAGATATAGCTCTTTAACGCTCAGTCTATTTAATGTTTCTCTTTGTTTATCACAACTAGTGTACCGAATATTGATGGAATTTTGGTTTTTGTTAATTAAAAATTATAGACCAGGCTAGGTGTAATTTATTTAAAGCCAGGATGCAACTAATGTTTGCTTCTCTATCTTCTGAATTGATTTAGTACTAGAATATTAATTGTTTTGGTATGAAGGATATATATAGTTGTTGTATTGCAGCTGAGTTTTAAAATTATAACAAATGAAGATCCTAAGATGTCATTTACACAGGAAACTGAATATGCAACTTCAGTAAGAAAAAATTGCGAGTGTCATCACCATCGGAAATTATTAATGTCCACATTGACCAGCAACAGTATTCTCCAGTTTTAAAAGAGAGCATTACTATGGAGTCGAATCCATAATTCAAAAGTATATCATAAGTTGAATTATATGTTATGTGTGGTCATTACTGATTTTGTACTCATTGACTATAAAATGCATTTCATTCATTAATGGTAAACGTTAACAAATGTATTTGAGAAAAGTTCATAGATGATTATGAATTGATGATGTAATAAAAAACAATTTGCCCACGATGTAACAAATAAAAATGCATCCAAATTTAACCACCCAACAAAACCAATAATGATGTACTTAATGAAAAACTACAATAATTTCACACTTAATCCATGTACGATGAGGCATGAAAAAAAAATCTATATATATAAAGCTAACATCTAACTGTTCAATTATCCCAAATTCTTAATTACAAAAAAACACTACATGTCCATAATAAATTTTGCGTTTTTAACCTATGATTGCAGTTTTATTAGTAATCTTCTACTTACTATCATACTTAAAATAGAAAATATTTAAAATAATTATGTTTTCATGATTTTTTAAAATTGTAAGATATATTTACGATTCTAAAAAATTCATCAAAACTTAAAATATTTATATATTTTATATTTATTTACTTACCCGCCCTACTGGCGGGTTAATCCCTAGTTTCTAATAAAAGTATTTGTTGAACTGTTTGTTATTAGCATATCCCGTTCTAGGTATTTCAATAACTTAAACATCATTTGTCTTAATTGATGTCTTTAATCATAACGTATACACTCGTGGTTTTGAATTGTGTTTTCTTGATGTCTTTCGTTAGTAGTGTCAATGTCCGAGAGATGTAATTTTAAACGGGTTAATCCCTAGTTTCTAATAAAAGTATTTGTTGAACTGTTTGTTATTAGCATATCCCGTCTAGGTATTTCAATAACTTAAACATCATTTGTCTTAATTGATGTTTTTAATCATAACGTATACACTCGTGGTTTTGAATTGTGTTTTCTTGATGTCTTTCGTTAGTAGTGTCAATGTCCGAGAGATGTAATTTTAAGAAACAACAAAACGAACATCATCACGGATCTCATAACAATCAAACGAACTGATCATTTTATTTCATTTTCCTTCAGTAACTACTTTATTGATCTTTTAAATCGGGGACCATGCAGAAATGATTTTTTGACAAAAGACAAATTAAATCCTTATTTGTCAAGAAGACGTACGTAAGTACTCGAGGATGATATATCAATAGTAAGTTTTAGTCTTCTAGAATGAAGTATATAGCTTCAAAATGTCCTTTTAAAATAAATATTTAAAAGTCCAAAAGTAGAATTAGAAAAACGAGTATTTGTTTTTTGGGCTTTCGAAACCGTAATTATTTTTCGTTAGCTTTGCTTTTGTAACGAGTCTAATTTTCCGCTATTTAATATTTTCTTGTCAAATTTCATATTGGTGTATGTGTAAACATCCACATTAACACTTCCAAAAGAATATAACCCATTTCTAGCCAAAAAAAAAGGAAAAAATAACCTAGAATATTATCTGTTTGATAAAAATATATTTCTGTATGGTCACATATTGAAAACGTACCCATGTGGATAGCTGATTTGAAATATGTATCTTCAGCGCAGATAACAGGGAAGAACCCAAATTACTTCATAAGTGTAGCTTTCATAAACGTGACACAATACGATGATATGATGTTGACCAAACATATCTATCAATATAAATACAGAGAAATGAATTATAAGTAATTTATAAATGGCAAAAAGGACTTGAGATGTACCGACCTATCCACTTAAAATTTTATGCCTTGCGCTATTTTTTGCTTTGCATATGTAGAAGAGTGTTGTGGAATAAAGTATATACGAACAAAGTAACACGGGAATAAAGTATATACTTATAACAAAACCAATTAAATTACAGTTTCTGTGGTTTGGAATTGAAGGTCTCTCTTTCGGGCTATTCTGAATTATTCATCGTAGTCAAATCCCACTAACACATCAGCTTTGTCCATTTCGAGTATTGCCAATGCTCGTGAATTTTAATGTAAAAAATAGTTTGGAATTAAAGGTCTCTCTTTCAGGCTATTCTGAATTATTCATCTTAGTCAAATCCCACTAACACATCAGCTTTATCCATTTTAAGTATTGGCAATGCTCGTGAATTTTCATGTAAAAATAGTTTGGAAATGAAGGTCTCTCTTTCAGGCTATTCTGAATTATTCATCTTAGTCAAATCCCTATTATACATTATATATAGCTGTCTTAATCACACTTTTATGCAAAATTTCAACCAGCTAAAAGGAAATCACAAGGTGGCTGCCTCCCTCGAGATTACTTGTTTTGATCAGCATTGTAATGCGGTCTAGGGTTTGACATTTTATCCGTTAATTTTGATTTGATTCATTATTCGTTTCAATTTGATCCAAAAAATCTGGATATCCAAAAGTCTTCGAAACAATACAAATTTTAAAAGTCAGTATCCGTTAAAAACGAAGCAAATCATATAAACAAAAATTTAAACTCAGATATCCGCTCCGACTTGTATACAAATTGATATATTTATATCTATAATTAAATATAAAAATTTAAATGTATAGTTTTATATAATTATTATTTTAACATAGAATTTTATTTAATTGTATTTATAAAATTACTTATAAAAAATATCAAATTAAGAAACGAATATAAAATCTTTAGAAAATTACAATTTTTCTAAAATTTTACGTTTCATAAAAAATAGTCTTTAAAATGTATGGAATGTATAGTTTTATAAATATATTTTCTGAAAACAATCTCGTATAGTATTTTTTAGATTTTGATTGTGCTGAATAAAATAGATGAGATATCCGTAAATATTTGCAAATATCTATAAATTTTTTGGATATCCAGAAAATTGAATATGTGTATTTTTCCTAAACAAAGCAAATCATAAAATTAGATATTCTTTAAATATGAATCAAATCAAAAATATTGAAAATTATGGTACAATTCTATCGATGCCTACCCCTTTTGTTAGGCCGGGCATCCGGTCTTCGGTCGGGTTCGGTCGGTCTTGTCGGTCCGGTCCTTCGGTCCTGGAAATTTAGACCCATTTAGGTACCCATAATTTTTCGGTCGGTTCCGGTCGGTCTTGTCGGGTCCGGGTCGGTTCGGGTAATACCCATAATTTTCGGATTCGGTCGGTCCGGTCGGTTCGGTCGGGTTCGGTATTTAGGATATAAAAGAAAATAAAATATTCAAATTCCATCAAATTAGTCAAAATTTATCATATATATCTAAAATTTTACAAAATAACTTAAAATAAACTATTAAATAGTTAAAATAGAACATTTTAATTCTATATTTTACATTTCAAACTTCATGTTACTTATAAATGTTACAAAATAATGACAAAGATTGTTAATAAAAGATATTTTAAAGTTTTAAAGTCGGTCTGAATCGGGTCTATTCGGTCGGTCTATTCGGTCGGGTCCTTTTCGGTCCGGTCTATTCGGTCGGTTCTTTTCGGTCCGGTCCATTCGGTAGAAAATTTTGGACCCAATAGGTACTTGTAAATTTTCGGTTCGGTTCCGGTCGGGTATTTTCGGATCGGTTCCGGTCGGTTTTCGGTCCAGTTAAAATGCCCAGGCCTACCTTTTGTGGTAATAACTCAACTAATGTACCGTGTCGATTGACATATATATATATATATATAATATAATCACTGGTGAGACTAAAAAAAAAAAATCAGTTCAGACTGAAGTAAAGTAAGAAAAGTTGAATAGAAAACAGATGCATTTGTTACATCTACAGTAATTGGCATCCACAACTTAGGTTGTTGACTAAAAACATTTTTTTTGTAGACTAAAAACATAATTAATTCATTTTTCATGATAACGAGCTCGAATAATACAACGGCAATGGATTTAATTAGTTTTTATAAACTAGGAAGGTTATTTTCCATCTTGTTTTTATATTGTGATTTCATTTTGACTTTATTTTTGTTTGTCAGATTAAGATTTCTCTTACGACTTATTTTTTTAAAAATAGCCTTGCAAATGAAAAAAAAACTATAAATTCCATAAAATTTCACATTCTAATTTAACATGCTCTCTCGTCTACTGCAAGTTATGGATATGAATGATTAAAGCCCTAAATTTGTTGGTTAGTGAAAAAAATAGTACAAGCTTGTGAAACGAGGAATTACGGCGGCACGTGTAGAAAAGAATAAACATGACTGCTTCTTCGTCACCGCGTTACCACGTAATCATCTTCTTCAACGCGCACACAACCTGAGACCTCCTTCTTCTAATTCTTACACTCTACTTAACACACACACATATAAATACACAGTATTATACACTAACAAGCCGCCATTCTCACTATAACTTCAACTCCAAACAATGCCTGAATAAAATATACAAAAAACCCTAATTAACCAAACTTATACACACAACACACTCATCCAAAACTTTGCATTTGGTTTTTAGATATGGACGCATCACCCAAGTACACAGGTGTAAGGAAGAGGAAGTGGGGGAAATGGGTTGCTGAGATTCGTCTCCCAAACAGCCGCGAGAGGATCTGGCTTGGCTCTTTCGACACGGCTGAGAAGGCGGCGCGTGCTTTCGACGCGGCTCTCTATTGTCTACGTGGCCCCGGTGCGCGTTTCAACTTCCCGGACAATCCACCGGAGATACCAGGCGGAAGTTCTCTGACGCCGCAGCAGATTCAGGTCGTAGCCAGCCGTTTCGCCTGCGAGGAAGTGTTACCACCGCAGCAGCAGCAACAACAACAACAGCCTCCGTCGTCACCACGTGGAGATAAGACGGAGGATGGAGGAGGAATTTTGGCACGTGGGGATATTAGTGGTGGTAGTGGTGGGCTCACGTCAGGTCAAGTTGGGGAAGATAACAACAACCACGTGGATAATAGTAATGATACGACAACGTATTGGCCGTTTCTGTGGGAGGAGAATCATGTGGTTCCTACTACGTCGGAAGAGTTTGGAACTTTTTTCATGGACGACGATGACTCGACAAATTTGTATTCACAGCAACATCAGCTCTCATCTGATATTTACTACGATGGAGCTTATGTTGTTGAAGACGATATCTCTCATTACAATATTAACCTTTGGAATTTCTGAGATCCGAATTTTTATCATGGATCTTGGACCAAAGTATTCCAATATCATTACAGAAGGTGAATGATTAAGTTGCCAGCCTAGCCTCTTAGTATAGTAAGAGTAATAGCTAGGTAATTCATCTTCTTTATCTTTCTCTTTTATTTATTTAAAATTTACACCAATTTATTTCACATATCATTTGTGTGTTAGTATCTGCTTTGTATTAAATACACTGCACTAGCACATTACTTCCATTGTAGTTTTCTTTCTTTTTCTTTTCTTGGACTTGCTTGTATTTCTCGTAACAAGCCAATCTTGATCCCAATTGTTTGTCATATATTGTTTCAAAGTGTATACATATATAAAACTCCATATGTGTTTCTATAAGTGCTCACCTTTTGTTAGGGAATTGATGTGTTATACTAACCCGTCATTATAAATGTATATGTAATATGTAACGAATATTTAATATCATGTGATCAACTAATTAATAGTATAGTAGTTTAACTAGTTCTAGAGATAATAATTTAGGTTCTACTAGAATACAAATTATTTATATATACTTTGTTAGCTTTGTAAATAGGGAGAATTGCAAAGTGTGACTCAAAACTTGGAGTCAAACCCAAAAGAATACTCCAATTTGGGTCAAAGGCAAAAGTAACCTAAAAGGCTATTGAAATTACAACTATCCCCTTGTGAACAAACAAAAACGGAATTTTTACGCTTTCTCTCTAAGTCATCTGTTCGCATCGAAATAAGTCGTCCAGACGACTTAACTGAAAGTCATCTGGACAGTTATTCTTAAACATAATTTAAAAATTTTGTAAAAAATATTTTGATAAGTGAAAAATGGGAATTATGTAATTAACATACGTCTTAAGAGATATAAATTAAAATATAACAAATTTCAATTGTTTTCAGCATAGATGAGTGAAAGTAGTGAGTCATGATATTCTTTAGTTTAACTTTCATCAACATATGTTGTAGTATTGTATATGTTCTTAGGGTTATATTTCGAAAGCATTAAAACCGCTTTTGAAAAATTTAAAAATTACATGCGTGTTCATTTCGTATATAGTAAACACTATTGAAGTATAATTTGATTTTATAACGTGGTTAGTTAGTTAATTTAGTCATTTTAGTTTAGGGGTTCATTTTAGGTCCGACGACTTAATATTTAGTCTTCAGAAACAGACGACTAAATATTTAGTCGTCGATGTACATTATCAGCCGAATAAGTCGCCTAAACCGACCAAACCTTAAATTTTACCAACGTACTTTTAAAGCTAACCGGATTATTTACCCAATATATAAGGTGATTTTTTTTGTTCATTTTTCGCGAAATTGAAACCCTAACCTAACAGCTCTCTCACGGCGATATCAAAGGCGATTTCAATTCCCACTATTCCGAACAAACCATCGTTTCAACGCCGGCTATCTATCTCACTTCATTCTCACCGCTTCGCCGCTTAACCCTAGCACCGCCGCCTCTAAACCCTAGCCGCCGCTTACTTTTTCAACAACTGTCACCCTCGCCACCGTGCTACCAACACTATCTCACCGCCGCTTCTAAACTTCTAAACCTAGCGCTTTTCTCAAACCCTAGTAAGTCATCAATCTCGAGGAAAAGATGAACATAAAACGTTGTCTCTATCAATTTACTCATTCTCACCGTTTCACATTTATTTTTCAGATCTATAACCGCAATGACGAGTACTCCTTCTGCTACTAATCAGGTCCGCTTAATTTTTCTCTGGAAGACTTGTAATTTAAGTCGCCTGAAAGTCTTCCAACCGACGACTTAGTAGACGACCTAAATATAAGTCGTCCAGTTGAAGACTTTCCGACGACTTAAATATAAGTCGTTTACTAAGTCGTCGTTGACGACTTTCCGACGATTTAATTATAAGTCGCCTACTAAGTCGTCTGGAGTTACAATTAAAGTGATTGATTTAGCTTGTGTTCGACTTTTCTGTGTTCTTGTTAGATTTAGCTTGTTTACCTTATCTCTATTGTTGTCTTTGATTATTTTGCGACAAAATGATGGATATTCCGAACTCCCCGTAGGTTATACACATTAGGGGAAGAGCGAAGCCCACAATAGCATTTCGTATCATACGGATAATAACAAGTTGCATATTGCTCTTAGGAAGCTCTTACGATGACGAATTTGAAGAGCTCAAGGAGTCGAGTTTGGGAGTTTTCATCAAGTTCAAGGAGGGATTTGGTTGGGCTTCAAGGCTGGTTCACTACATGCCTCAAGCTGGACATTAAGAAGAAGTATGAGATGTGGTCTCGTTGGTCCGAACCTTTGAGGTTTTCACTGTTAGAGTTTGAAAACCTCACTGGTCTAAACTGCGAGTACATCGAGGACCTTGAGACACCAAAATGTGAAGTTACCAAAGAGATGGTTTCTTTCGGGGATGCTGGGAGTTCATCCGAAGCTGGGCCAACTGATCTGATAATAATAAAGAAGAGATGCGAGGATTGGTCCACGGAAGATCTCAGCTGCTCGCGACTTTCCATCTTCACCGGATTCATTGAAGGGAGAAAGTTTTCAACCGCTACACGATCTAGTCTGGCAAGGCTAGTGATGGATTTGAACAGTTTGAGAATTATCCATGGGGAGAGTCGTTTAAGGTGCTGATGGACTCTTTGTGGAACAAAGATATTACTGGCTGTTACACCGTGGATGGGTTTATACAAGTTCTTCGGTCTCGTGTACACAGCTATGCCGGAATTGGGTGCTAGTATTGGTGGTCCCAGAGCAAACAGTCCGTCTTCACCGATACTGGCTTACGAGGGCAGCAGAGGCCGCAGATCAATGAGAGAAGCTATCTTGAGACAGGTATCTACTTAATTAAGTCGCGGAAGGTCTTCCAGCTGGACGACTTAGTAGACGACTTATAATAAGTCGCCGAAGGTCTTCCAGCTGGACGACTTAGTAGACGACTTATAATAAGTCGTCTGGAAGGTCTTCCAGCTGGACGTCTTAGTAGACGACTTATAATAAGTCGTCTGGAAGGTCTTCCAGCTGGACGACTTAGTAGCGACTTATAATAAGTCGGAAGGTCTTCCATGGACGTCTTAGTAGACGACTTATAATAAGTCGTCTGGAAGGTCTTCCAGCTGGACGACTTAGTAGTCTTTTTTTCAAATATCTGACTCGATTCTTCTATTTACTGCAGACCCGCGTGATCAACTTTGTTGAAAAGGACATTAGTGAAATGTAGCCAAAATGGGACTCTGAGGTTGAGGACGTGCCCGCGGAGAACATCATTAAAGTCATGTATGATCGGAGACCGTGGAAGTGGACCAAGGATTGCTGGGAAGTCACTGGTACTAAGAAAGCCAAAGAGATAGAGATGGTTGTGATGGAAGAGGAGGAAGACAATCCAAGACCTCTGAAGAAAGCTCGTAAAGGGGCCCCTAAAGAGGCTCCTAAAGAGGCTCCTACAGAGACTAGTGAAGAGGCTAGAGAAGAGGCTAGTTGGGTGACCAGGGAGGAGTTGGAAAATATGTTCAAGGACGTAGTTGACTGCATGAAAGAAGGGTTTAAGAAGTGCATCAAGGAGATTAGGAAGTTGTCCGATAGGGTGGAAGCTGTGGAGAAGAAGGTTGGTGTCACCAATCAGGCTACCCCTCAAGCCAAACAAACCGGGGTTAGTAACAAACAGCCTACACCTCTAACCAATCAGACAACCCCTCAAGAGAAACAGCCTACTCCTCAAACCAAACAGCCTACTCCTCAAAAGAAACAGCCTACTCCTCAAACCAAACAGCCTACTCCTCAAAAGAAACAGCCTACTCCTCAAACGAAACAGACTACCCCTCGAGCCAAAACGACTACTCCTCAAGCCAAACAATCCGAGGTTAGTATCATATCCTCTCCCAACAAGAATTAAGTCGTCCAGGGTTAACTAGTTGTCCAGACGACTTAAATGTAAGTTGTCTGGACGACTAGTTGACCCTGGACGACTTAAATGTAAGTTGTATGGACGACTAGTTGACCATGGACGACTTAAAATTAAGTCGTCCATGGTCAACTAGACGTCCAGACAACTTTTATTTAAGTCGTCCCAGGGTTAACTAGTGTGCAACTTTTATTGCAGAGAGAAATTCGCGATGAGGCGAACTCGGGAAATAAGATCTTGCCGGAGGATAAAGCAGATGGTGTCTCCTCCAAAGAGATTGTTGCTGTCACTTCCAATGACCAACCGAGCGTCGCTTCCACCGATCAACAATCGGCGCCGCTCCACCGATCAACAACCGGCGCCGCTTCCACCGTATCAAGCGTTCCAGTTCCACAATCAAGCGTTCCAGTTCCAGAACCGAGCCTGGTTGTATTGGACAAAACAGCTCCCACTGCTTCTGTGCGTGCAAGGAGTGAACGAGCGAAGAAACCTGCTCCCACGCAGATATCTCCTTATACGGCAGAGAAAAAAAAAGATAAAGTGGCAGCCTATAATCCATTTCAGCCAGAAACGACCTAAGTTGAAGGAACTCGCTGATTGGTTGAAAACTGATCCGTAAGTGATTGCTTTACCCATAATAGCTTGATTTAGTCTACCAAAACTGATTATTTCTGATCCGTAAGTGATTGCTTTTTGTTTGCAGTCATTATTTCACTAAGCATGATGAAAAACCACGTACATCACCAACTTGGTGGTATCACATCCTCCGGACTGCCAGAGAATGGCTGGAAGACTGCGTAAGTCTTCTGCTTATCTTGTATCTTTGTCGTCTGGACTTAAATATAGGTCGTCTAGAAAGTCGTCTACAAATTCAAGTAGACGACTTATCGATAAGTCGTCGAAATTCGCCCACGTGACGACTTTCCGGATGACTTATATTTAAGTCGCCCGTATCTTCTAACTTGTATTATTTTATATGCAGCATATAGATGCTTGGATTAATGTGCTGAGGCAGAGGTATCAGGAGAACCCACAAGCTTTCAGGAGCGGCGAATGTGCTTCCCGGATCACAACTTTTCCAGTCTTGAGAGACCAGTATCGTTCTTCAAAGTATCCGCACCGATCACAAAAGTTTAGGAAGAGCTCTACCTGGTGAGGCGTGGAATTATTATGACGGATCAGCACCTTCATTTTGCCAATCAAACAAGGTGTGGGGGGAGGACATTGATGATATCTATGCGCCAGTGAACTTGAACAACGCTCATTGGGTTGCTATTTGGATATCGATCCCTAAGAGGCACATAGTCGTCTGGGACAGCATACCTTCATCTACGGCAGCAGAAGCATGGGATGAGATAATGCTGCCTTTTCTCGAGATGGTCCCTTATCTGCTTGTTGAGTGCGCTGCCACCGACGAAATACGGGTCAAATACGGGTTGGAGCCATACACATATGAGAGACAGCTCCAAGATGTACCCACGGCCAACAATGGTGATTGTGGCGTGTACACTCTAAAGTACATTGAATGTCATGCTCTTGGGGTCCCCTTTAACTCTAAAGACTTTGCTAGGACCAACGCGAAGAATACAAGGGATAAAATGGCGGTGGATATATGGACGGAGCTTCTTGATCAGCATTTGAAAGAAAATGTGGATGGTGATAAGTTCGTGGACATGTATGATTAGATTTGTGTATGGCTTTGATTTTCTCTTTGTATTTGAACATGATTTTCTAACGATTTTGTATAGATTTGTAACTTGATTTTGTATAGATTTGTAAATATATAAGTCGTCTGGAAGGTCTTCCAGCTGGACAACTTACAAATAAGTCGTCTGGAAGGTCTTCCAGCTGGACGACTTACAGTTAAGTCGAAGGGATAGCAGAAGGTAGTCTAAAAATAAAATACACTGGACGACTTAGTAGAAGGTCGTCTAAAAATAAAATACATTTGAAGGGATAATAGAAGGTAGTCTAAAAATAAAATACACTGGACGACTTAGTAGAAGGTCGTCTAAAAATAAAATACACTGGACGACTTAGTAGAAGGTCGTCTAAAAATAAAATACGCTGGAGGACTTAGTAGAAGGTCTTCTAGACGACTTACTTGAAGGTTATCTGGTAGACGAAACACTGGACGACTTATATATAAGTCGTCTGGACGGGTAATCAAGACTGGACGACTTAAATTTAGGTCGTCTGGACAACTAGTCAACTGGTTGTGTACATTGTGGTTTCAGATGGCCAGTTTCTTTTGCCCTGCCTCTTCTTCCGGTTTGTGTCCTCTCATCCTAGATAGCTCCAACCAAGATTGCCATCTTGATTTCTTCTGTCTCCCCGACCACGCTTTACGCCGGAGGAAAGCATTCTCGTTCCTCAATATGTTGTGACACAATAGGATATATATTCTCTGAGTATCTTGCATACAAATAATTCTTTGAGTACACTGGACATACAAGTGTGGAGATATGCAAACCAACATGTGTTCCAGCAGCTATAGCATGAGAGCAAGGTATTTTCTCCACTCCATAGACACCACAATCACACTTTGCATGTTCCAAATCAACCACACAGTCCATTTTGCCATCTTTGACAAAGAATCGCCATCCATCAATTGGTTGGACCGTCATCGTATCCGCTATCTCTGTTTGAACAGCAAGCAAGTATTCAACACCCCGGCTATGTTGAGTTGTGAGACTCAAAGCATCTTGTCTCCTTTTCCAATACCATTTTCCTAACTTCTGCCTTATGAACTCCAGCAGAACGAATCGAAATCCTCTTGCTCGCTTCAGCGGAATTAATAGATTCAGCGATGTTGCTTGTTTTATGTTGTACATGTTCCCTTACAATAAACCCTTGACCATAGGCTGGCGTCGGCATTCTCCAAATACGCAAGTTCGGGTTTGCACTCAGATCTCAGCCATGTACCGGTCAAAATCGTAAACCGCGGAGCATAAGCAGCCCTTTCACCAAGTACATGAGATGGTTCCTTAAACTTTTTGACAATGTTATCTTGAAGGTGATAATAACATATTCCTCGGGTTGCCCAAGGAAACACCTTATCACACGCACTTTTAATGGCCGCGTCGGTCGGAGACTATCACCGAGGCTTGTCATGAGATATACAACTAGCCAATTTTGTGAAAACCATTCTTAAGAAGGTTCATCTTCAGCATCCACGATCCCAAAAGCCAATGGGAATATCTGAAAATTGCCATCTTGTGCGGCTGCAACTAACATAACACCTCTATACTTTCCACTTAGGTGAGTTCCATCCACCACAATGACCCTTCTCTGATACTTAAAACCTTTGATAGAAGCTCCAAAGAGAGAAATAGATACTTAAATCTTTTCATAGAATCAAGTTCTATAGCCGTGATAGAATCAGGATTTGCAATGGAGATTTGCTCGAGATATGATGCCAGACGCGAATACCCTTCTTCTGCTGATCCTCTCACCAATGTTTGTGCATATAACAGTGCTCTGTATGAAGTGGTGCAATCAAGCGCCATGCCAAACATGTTCCTCATTGCATCAGTGATATGCTGCGAGTTATCCCATCAATGATTCCAACACGATCAATGAAAAGACTACCAACATACTCGAGTACAATGTCTCCGCTGAGCGATTCGGTCTCCCACTGAGCATAAATGTTTTTCCACATACTTTGTTATCCAAAACGTGTTTGTCCCATGTTTTACACTCGCTTTGATCTTCCATCCACAACCGCTAACCCGACATGTTGCCACAAGGAGAGTTTTCGTTGATTTGTATATTCTGAAAGAAAACCTACCCCTCACTGCTGCCAACCGCAGCTCTGAAAGCAGTGCATCCTTGCTAACAAAACTCTGGTTGACATAGATACTGGTACCATCCGATTTTCCTCCTTCAATAGCATTTGTCTTAGCATATGTCTTTTCGATTTCTTCAAAACAAATATTATCATCATCTTCCTCGTCCTCATCTTGGACCTTTCCATAAAGACTGTAATCCCCACCATTCTGATCCGTTTCACCAACAATAGAGTTATCAGCATCCTCCTCCCCATCTTGATTTTCATCTTCAACAAACTCATTATCACCAACATCTTCTTCCCATTCATCAGCTTCATCATTATCACCAACATCTTCTTCCCATTCACCAGCTTCATCATCACCAACATCTTCTTCCCATTCACCAGCTTCATCATTATCCCTTTTCTGAAACCGTTTCCACCTTGCTGCGGCGATACACAAAGACATACTCTATGCGTTTTGAGTATCTCGAGCAAGTTTCGAACTTCTCATCACTTGTAACATGAATGGGAGGACTGCCCGAGCCATCATCATTTCTGCTGGTAATGAGTAGCTAATCTCCACGTCACCGTTCTCATGTCCAGTTATAATCTTCTTCAGCCATTGCAACAAGTTCAGCATGTGTTGAATCTTCATTCAATAAAACAATCTTGCTCCTTTGAGATCATCAACCACAAAATCCCAACGGCAATCTCTCAACAACCATTCTCCATACACTGCATGTAACTGACAAATCATCTGCAAATATTCAAAATAAAACACATTAGTAAACATAGAGAAAAGAAGAAGTTCAATAAACATTGCCGCAGACGACTTAGAATGAAGTCGTCCAGAAGACTTAAAGGTAAGTCGTCTAAAGAGGTCACTTTGCAATTGAAAATTAAATGGGACTTAATTAAGTCGTCGGCTTTGTTGTTAAAAACTCAGACGACTTATATATAAGTGTCTAGAACGGTTAGTTTTTTTGGCTGTCGAATCGTATTTCGACGACTTATAATTCAGTCGTCTAGTTAAAATTTCAATATTTTATTCAAACTAGGCGACTTAAACGAAGTCGTCTAGGTTAGTTTTGTAATTGAAAATAAAACTTGAAATTTAACTTTCTCCGCACGACTTAATTGAAAGTCGTCCATAATGACTTAATTTAGGTCGTCCCCGATAAGCAAGGTTTGACCAGAAAATTGGGAAAATTCGGACGACTTTGCTTTCCGGACGACTTTAAATTAAGTCTTCGTCGGACGACTTTATATTATGTCGCCCGTAAAAGTTAAATGATGAAGTTTTATTTTCAATTACAAAACTAACCTAAGACGACTTACACGTAAGTCGCCTAGTTTAATAAAATATTGAAATTTTAACTTTCCGCAGACGCCTCAATTATAAGTCGCCCGAAATAGTCAAAGATCCGACACGATTCGTCAAATGCAAACTAGCCGTTTCGTAGGCGACTTATATAAGTCGCCCGAGTTTTTTTAACAAACAAAGCCGGACGACTTAGTTTAAGTCGTCCGTTTGACCGTAAGACTTATCGAAGTCTTCTACATACGATGACTTACTAGTAAGTCTTCTACGAATGATCTTGAAAAAATTCAAATTCGTACCTTAAACTAGGTGAGATGACTTCGTTTGCAATACGTGGTCTTTTCCAACCACCTTAACCTCAAACGAAAGCAACCGTAAGTCAAAACGAAAGAAATATGGCTCTGACAACCATAAAATATTTTGAATCAAAAGCTTGAGTTTTTTGGATGAATATGGTGAGAAAGTGAAAGAAATGTTGTTTTTAGTTCATAACAATTGAAACAGAGAGAGTGTAAAGAGATTTACGTGCATTAAAGGGCATTAAAAGCTCCAAACAGTTAGTACAAGGTTGTTGAACTATTCATGGTAGTGGCACTATTGTAAATAATTGAAGAAGATGAGGTTGAGACAGTAAAGAAGCCATTTTCGAAAAGAAAAAAAAAAGTTAATGGCATTTTCGTAGATAAAATGCAGGTGTGGGGTGAAAATCTCAAAAAAAATGAGTCAAAAGAAAAGGTTAGTTTTCTGTTTGACTCCAAGTTTTGAGTTACTTTTGCAAAAAGCCTTTGTAAATATAAGCAGAAGCGTGATTTATATTGAAAAATATTATAAACCCAAAATCATCATCTGCGCAGATGTTTTCATTTTCGTGTATTTAATTTTATTGTTACAGAGCGGTATTGTTTTTAAATTTTTTAAAAAATATATATACATTCGTAATAGATCATGTGTTTTTAATAAATAAATAAATCATGTTACAATGATTGTGTCCTTTGTTTGAAGTTTTTTGAGTGTTTTAAAATAGAGAAAGATAAGGAACTTGATAATTGAAGTGTGTAGCAAACCACAGCCCGAGGTGATGCTCATACTTACGGTTTCCTAAAGATGTGGATTGATGTTCTGATATTAATTATTATAATCGATAATGACATCAACACAAGTAAAATATCTAAGAAATAAATAACTAATAAAATTATAGATTTTTTGTTGAAATATAATTTGATTTAAGATAGAGAAAGATAAATCGTAGATTTAAGACTTTTGATTCCTAAATATGTGAAGAATTTGTTTAAGTTTGTTTTTATAATTTATCAAACCGAAACAACATTTCAAAAATAAAAATGTAAACTCCTTCAAAATTCAAAAGTAACTCGCGGAGATCTCAAATAGTATATTGGTTTCCCATTATATATATTCGAACCAAAAGGAAATCCTTGGCGACGAGCCTCTAGTGCAAACAAATTGGCAACAGACCGCTAAGTATCAGAACATATATCACGACATCATAAATAGTTAAAGACCTCAAACTCTATCAAAGAAGTGCATTCAAAATTAACTTGCAACCATTAAACCAGTATTTTTCTCAAAAAAAAAAACATTAGACCTGCACAACTTAGTTATATAAACCAGAGAAGGACATTCAGAGTAAACATCATATATGGTTAATTATTTTCGACATGTTTTTTTTTTTCAACAAAGGCAACATGTAAAATTTAAATTCACCATTCCATATGTTAACACAACAACGACGATTACAAAGAAATAAGATACATTTCATGATCACCTTAGTGTTGCCATATCAATTCCTCCAACTCTGCATAAAAATGTTCATAACATTTTTAAATGTCAGAAACAAAAGCTACAAAGCTCTTCCATCTGACCATATTATTCCACGCAACTAGGGCTTTTAATAGTCTTCTCACGTACCTACGCTCCCTTGGTGTCCTTTCAAATATCTGTACATTCGCATTCACACAGAGTTGAGTGGTGTGTATTGATATTCATTTTACTATTTACCTCCAGTTAAACGGTAAACCGATCAGCCACTTGGATTCCAATCACCATATCGTTTTATTTTGTTGTATCGGTGGTAACTCTTGCAGAGTATTAAAATTATGCAGGCACCACATTCCAAGACTGAATGTTCACATTCGAGATCGACTAGATAGTCTTTAATGGATAGAAAAAAAATATGTGTGGAACGGGTCAGGAATCAAATTGTTTTTGGACTCACAATTTAGTTCCACTTCTACTTTCGGTGAGCCTACTCAATAGCCAATTCCAAGAGTTTACGGGCCCTATTTTCTTATTTAATACTAGTTGGCATTTCTAACAAGAAAAGTGGCACGTACAATGTTTATTGTTTTCCATTTAATGTAAACAAACCTTTACCCATAAAAACAAGCACGTACGTAACAGTTAATGTGGTGCTTTATAACTTACCACGTGAACCAATATCTGTTTGCAGTCGTCCATATAAAACAGCCAATTCAATAAAACTGAATGAACAAAACAGATGCTAGCAATATAAGTGCCTATTACTTTGCTTAACGAAATTACAGTTAAAACTCATTAAAAACGAAACAAAATTACAAGTAAATTAAACAAAACTTCGAGAACAAATTGAGTTTATTAAAAGCAAGTCCGGGAGGTAAATAACCCATTTTCCGTAGCTCTGAAGAATTAAAAACTAAAAATGATCCAAAAATAAACAAATGATGATAAAACATTAACAAGAACCAAACAAGGAAACAAAAATCAACAAAAAAGAAAAGAAAAAAGCCAGCCTTGCATTTAATGTATATAACTTTATAATCAGTAGTTTCGTATTAATCATCTCTTGCTCTCTAACTATCGGAAAAATATTTCTTGCTTTGTATAAAAATTAATAATGGCTCCGTCGTTTCTAAGCGTGGCCAAGTTCGTCGAGGCAATACTTCGCCGAAGATTCTCCTCCGCTGGTCTCTCTCTCCAAACCCTATCCATCGACTCCGAAACCACCATACAATTCTGGGGCCCACCACCGTCTCTGTCACCTGAAAACAAACAAAAACCATCTCTCCTCCTCCTCCACGGATTTGGCCCTTCAGCTGTGTGGCAATGGAGCCGGCAGGTAAAGCCACTCTCTCTCGTCTTCCGTCTCTACATTCCAGACCTCGTCTTCTTCGGCGGCTCCACGACAACCTCGTCTTGCTCAGACGAGAATCGGTCGGAGATGTTTCAGGCTTCGTCCATGGGGAAGCTGATGGAGAAGCTCGGTGTAGAGAGATTCAGTGTTGTCGGTACGAGCTACGGTGGGTTTGTGGCGTATAACATGGCGAGAATGTTTCCGGAGAAAGTGGACAAAGTGATACTTGCTAGCTCCGGCGTTAATATGCGGCGGAGTGACAACGAGGCTTTCATAGCGAGGGCCAAGTGCCACCGTATAACGGAGGTGATGCTTCCTTCCTCGGGGACCGATCTCAGGAGATTCTCTGGGATGGTTTCTTCTAGGAGACTCGATTTTGTCCCAGATTTTGTCTTGAACGACTTTTGCCAGGTATTTTAATTTCTAAACAAATTTTTTTCTTAGAAAAATCAACTAAACAATCTCAAAACCATAAGTATTTAAAAAACTAGACATGTTTTTTTTTGACTGAAGGCATTCTAAAAAAATTAGACATGTTAGTAATGAGCCTTACATATATCAATGCTAAACCAAATTTTGTACAAAGTATCTCTTATCATTTTCATACAAAATTCTATAATTTCTCTCTTTTGTGGATGAATCATATTTGAAGATCAATTAATATTTCTGAATAAGGGGAGTCCATGCCGGAGTCCAAACTAGACTCTAATTTATAAATGCCAAATATTATTGCCATTTAAAGCATTCACAGTTGTCATACAATTTTCTTACTAAAGTCCAATTTTTCATGCAATTCTTAAAAAAGAGATATATTGACCACACAGTTATTTAAGATAATTATAAATTAAACGAAAAGAAAAGAAAATGGTGGAGCATAAAGATGCACTCCACTAGTTTATAAAGACAGAGAGTGATTGATTTAAAAAGATAACCTAAGTCGTCAATGGTTATAATACTAAAAGCTTGTATAGCATTGTAGCTCCTAAAGCTTGACTAAGAGCATGTTTAACGGTAAAAAGTTCTTAGGCGCTTTTTTTTTTAAAAAAAATTTGTCTGATTTTTTTAAAATAAATTTAAGACGAATCAATCGCGGGCCGCTATGTGTCAATGGAGCCTGCGAACAGTGGCGAAACCTTTCAAACTCGCCTCTTACGAAAGAGGCAGAAGAGGCAGCCCTTAATATTTCAGTGGGACCCGCATAATTTTAATTTTTTTTTAAGAGGCAGCTATAAAAGCTGCCTTTAATCATGCTCTGATTAACCTAGGATTCTTAGGATGGGGTTCTTATGAAAATATAAGAAACTGTTTCTTAACTTTTAACAAAAAAAGCTAAGAACCGGTTCTTAATAACTTTATTTAAGAACCAGTTCTTAGCTTTTTTAGTTAAAAGCAGTGTTTTGAAAACCGGACCGGACCGGCCGGTCGAACCGGTCCGGCTGTTCTTGAAGAAACCGGTTCGGTTCAGTTTAAAACCCGGATTTGAGAAAAACAAGAAACCGGTTAAAACCGGTAAAATCGGTGACCGGGTCAACTTTAAAACCCGGTTCTAAAAATTAACATATAAATAATGTTTTTCAATTGCTTTTAAAATTTAGTATTTCATAACTAATGTTTAATTATCATTATTTAAAATATTTTTTTATTTTATTCAATTTTCTTAAGAAAAAATATGAAAAATCTCTTTTGGGTCTCATAACTATTCTCGATTTTCCCATATTCATAAAGATTGAGATTTTACTTGTAAAATAAATAAATATGATAATTTTAATTGTAAATCATTTAATTTTATCAATTTCAATTTACATAGTAGTCACTTGTTCACTTTATATATAGCTAGATTTATGTTTACTGTTTATTTTCATTTAATAAAAAGAATAGAGAAACATGTTATATGTAGAAGTAATGTTTAGATCCATATAGTGTAAATATATGATTATTTACATTTAATTTTTTTTAAAATATAAAACCCGGTTCGACTGGTTGAACCGGTTCAACAAGTTAACCAGTAGCTGCACCGAGTCGGTATCCGGTCCGATTTTCAAAACATTGGTTAAAAGTTAAGAAATTGTTTTTTATATTCCTTTAATAATTCCACCCTAAGAACTTCGGGTTAATCATGATCTAATATTTCTCACTATTTTATTTATAATTTATAAGTAATACATCGCTATTGAAAGCAGACTGGCTTGCATGAAATTATAATTTATAAGTAATATACATCGCTATTGAGAGCAGACTGGCTTGCATGATTGACATATACTAATATTCAAAATATGGGAAAACACACAGAAAATGTATTCTGAGAAGAGAGAGGAAAAGGCAGAACTTCTGGAGGGGCTCAGTATTGGGAGGGACGACAAAGCTAACGTTACTCCCATTCAACAGGTTCGCTAATCCTATCACCATTGTTTTGGTTTTACGTACGATTTCACCAATATTCATATCTAACTCCGTTACTTGATTTCTGACATTTCTTAGTTAATGATGTAGTGGTTTTTAATTTATTAAAAACTATGATTAACTACAATCTTTTGTAAAATAAATAAAAGAGATCTCTATGCTATCAAGATTTTATTGAATAATGTTCTGCTAATATTATTACTAGCACATATGTCAAGATTTTCCAATAGTTTTTAGACGCATTCTCTTTCGGATTTGGTGGTTAGTGTTTGTTAATTTTCAACCTAAACCCTAAACCTTCAAGTATAACTTTTGAACTATTTATTTTGTTTTTTTTTTTAAAAAAGCTATTTATTTTGGTACGTTACAGCTTAAATGCTAGATGACAACGATTTTCTTTTTGCGTTTGGCGTTTCACTTTTGTATTCTGTAAAGATTTATAAGGAATGAAGATCAATTATATCAAAAAATAATGTGACACTTTAAAAAGAAAAACAATTCACATATTTTAACGCGTCCGCATGAACAATGCTTTCAATGGTCGAGGTCTCGAGGAGACCTAGACCCTCCCCCCCTCCTACCACCCCCCGTAACTAGTAGACCTAGAGTGTTAAAATATGATGGTTTCTTGTTTTTAGTTTCTTTTTAATTGTCTATTCTATGAAAAACGACGATCGATTAACTCCTCTAAACTACATGATAATAAGTTGTTGTAATAAATAAGTGACATATTTATATAGGTTTCTAAAACTTTATCCATTATATTGATTAACATTAAATGACCATATACAAGAGATGAATAATATTAAGCACGAATCATGCAGGATGTAATGCTGATATGGGGGGAGCATGATCAGGTTTTTCCTTTGAGAATGGCCCATGACCTGAGAGAGTAAGACCCTTAATTATTTCCTTAGCAGTAGTTTTTTTTTTTTGAAAGAGCCTTAGCACTTAGTTTACATGTCGTTTTTTTTTTAAAGCACATCTTTTCATTACATCTACAGGATGTTGGGGAAGAAGGCGAAGCTAAAAGTGATACAAAACACATCACACATACCCCAAACGGAAAAGCCTAAAGAATTCAATGGCGCTATCATGTCTTTCTTGTTATCCCCCTCTCCTCCAATCTAATCGTAACATCCATATCAAACTAAAAATTTGCGTATTGATTCCTCATTTCGTCAACGTTATAAGTGTTTGTGACATTTTCAAATACATTTATTTTTTTTACTAATGAGACTAGATGAATAGGTGAACAATAAAAACAAGATTAATGTTGCTCGATTCTAGCAAAACGGCTGCTAGAAAAGTTGATTTATAACAAGTCACGGCAATGTTGTTTAATTTATACGGTAAGAACTGCATGCAGAATACGTGGCGTGGCGTGGAGGACGATAAGTTTAAGCCAATAGTCTCTTCTGTCCTCTCCTCTGTTCCATACTTCCACCCTTCAAAACTGACATTATGTTTTAAGTAAAACCACCAGAGCACACAGACTCAACGATATCACAATATAAACATCTCATTTCCTCTTCTTTTTCATATCCTCACTGTCTCTATCGTGAGTTTGATAAGAATATACAAAGTTTCAAGATTTTCTGCTGAGTCCAAAGTTCGATTGCTATGGATAGGGGTGGACAAAATATCTGTAAAATTTGATTCGATCCGTTATTCGTTTCGATTCGATCCGAAAAATCCGAATATCCGTAACTTTACAAATCGAAGCAAATACTAAAATTCAATATCCGTCAAATAAGGAGCAAATCACAAATACTCATTTTTTAGAAGCGGATATCCGATCCGATCCGTAATATACATATGCATATACATGTATATATAAAATTATATATAATTTTATATCTCTATATATATTTTAGTTATGTTATCCACTAAATTAATAATTTTGTCATTAAATTTTAAAAGTACGTAGTTTTAAATATTTTGTAATGAAAATATTATTTTTATACTAAAAATTCTTTTAAAAATATTTTTCAAAAATGAATTTTTATTATTTTTACCGATCGACGGATCGGATCGGATATCCGATAAAATATACTGATTTTCCTGATATCCATAGCATCGAATATCCGGAAGATCACGGATCGGATCGAATCGAAAAATCGAATATTCGTACGGGACGTATCCGATCACGGATATCCTTAAAATTCCGGATATCCGCTTCGTGCCCACCCCTAGCTATGGATAACATTGAGAATGTGATGTGCGCCACTGCTGCCAATTTCCCACCCACCAAAGTAATATACCCTACTATATCAACATTCACCCCCTGCTTTATCAGCATTTTCTACTATCTCAATAGTATGGACCACATGATGACGTCCACAAAACGATGGACCAATAACTGCATGGGCTGGGTACCTTCTTACTCTCAGATCTACATCTGCATGCTTCTCTACATTCAAACTATGCGAGCCATGAAAGCCTCCGGCTATTTATTCCCCGGCTCTGAGATCTCATCCCTCCTCGGAGACTTCTGTTCCATATTCCCTTTGCAAAACCTCTGGATCCCTGGTCCATTGGTTTCTGCTTTCAAAAGCGTTGCATGCTTCTATCCCTCGTGTTAATTGTGGTTTGACATTTCCGGTATTGGGCTTAGCTATGAAAGATTGGGACGAAACAGGTTAATGTGGAGGTCCAGCAGGAGAGTCATAAGCTGAGTAAAAGCCCAGGGTTAATACTATGCGTTTTGGCGAGTGTCGCGTGGATACGAGAGAGAAGACACACCATGTGCAAAGGCCGTTGCAGATTCCATGAGCTGGCAGCTGTGAGGAGTCAAGTGGATCAGGCCGTTGAGCAGAGTATATATATGGGAATAAGGAAACGAGATAAGTACGAACGCTTACGCTAGATCTAGGAGAAAGTTCTTGAGCAGGTGAGAGAAACACGTGAGATTGGGTGTGAGATCATCTTCTTCCTCGTGTATTTCCTTCTGTGTTCATTGGGTAGCTTTCTGGTGAGAGACGTGAGCTTACTCTGAGAGGTGTGAGCTGGGTGAGTGTCTCTGTATTGGATTGATAGCGTTCGACCTATTTCCATTGATTCCCCGAGACGTATCAAGGCTTCGTTAATAGCCTTGGGAACTCGTATATCTCGCGTCTCTTTTACTTTCTGCAAACAAACATACAAACTCATTAGAACGAACAACAAGATAAAGATGGACTAGATAACTTAAACTACAAAGCTAAACCATTATAAGTGGTATCAGAGCCGCATTTCGGTTCAAGGGAGTCTTAGATCTGTGGTGATCCGGGTTTTCTTTCACAGATCTGATCAGATTAAGGAATCTCTTCCTGATCAGCTCTGTGTTAGGGTCACTAGTTTAAGATCTAAGCAATCTGTGGTTGTGTTCTGCGTATCTTTGGTTTTCTGGTATTCTGGCTCTCTGGATTTCTGGTTTTCTGGTTGTTCTGGGATTTCTACTCGTTTATGTGCTGCTGTGGGTTTTCTGTGTCTATTTGTTTTCAGGACTTGATCACTCTTGAGATCGTGTATCACGGAGCCTACTAAGGGAAGGTTCGAGGTGGAGAAATTTGATGGGAAAGGTGATTTCTCGTTACGGAAACACAAGGTACTGGCTCAGTTTGAGATTCTCGGGCTAGATTCGGTTCTGCAACCTGAGGAGGTGGATCCAAAAGGCAAAGGAGTTGCTGATGATGATCCTGATTCTAAATCTAAGTCAGATCCGAAGAGGTTGGAGAAGGATAGAAGAGTAAGAAATCTTCTAAGTATGAGCCTAAGTGACATGGTTCTAAGGAAAGTCATTAAGGCAAAAACGGCTCTAGAGATGTGGACTGCACTAGAGTCTACCTATCAAATCAAGTCTTTGCCAAATAGATTCTACCTCAAGCAACGATTCTACAGTTACAGAATAAATGAGGATAAGAACCTTGATAAAAACCTAGACGTTTTCACTAAGTTGGTATCGGATTTGGCTAGTCTTGATGTTGAGATAAGTGAAGAAGATCAGGCGGTCATTCTTCTTGAACAGTCTACCAAGGCGTTTTGAACCTTTGGTTCATACTTTAAAGTATGGAAGGGGGCAAGACACTATTTCACTAAAGGAGATCATGGGAAGTGCTTATTCTATCGAGTTAGATATGAAGGCTAAAGGCATTCTCGGAGGGTCATCTAAGAGTGAGGGTCTCTACGTGCAGTCAAAGGGAAGAACAGAAAAGAAGACTACTCCAAAAGGAAAATAGAATAGTCGAAGTAAGTCACGACCAAAAGGAAAGAGAACCTGTTGGGTCTGTGGTGCTGAGGGACACTTTAAGCGAGAATGCCCTAAGAGGAATCAACACAACAGTCAGATGAAAGCAAAAGCTCGTATTGGAAAAGCTCAAGACAATGAACCAGTTATGTTAACGGCATCCAGTCAAGTTAACAGAGATGGTTGGGTGTTGGATTCAGGATATTCGTATCACATGACTTACAGAAAGGATCTCATGTATGATATAGAAGAATTTGATGGTGGCAAAATTCTTATGGGAAATGATATTTACTGTGAGATTACTGCCATCGGGAAGATTAAGTTCTTGAATCATAATAAAACTATGGTGGTGCTTACTGATGTAAGGTTCTCAGCTACTGCTCGAAGAAATTTAATTTCACTAGGACAACTTGAAACACTTGGATGTTGGTTCCAGTCTAAGAACTACAGATTGAATGTGTTCAAGGGAAGTAATGAAGTTCTTGCTGGAGATTATGTTGACACGTTATACTTCCTTGATGCAACTCCGGTAAAAGGAGAAGTAAATTCAGTCGATGGAGTGTTGGACAAAACATCTTTGTGGCATAGTCGACTGGGTCACATGAGCGTTAAAGGGATGCAGTGTTTGGTTAAAGCTGGTTTTCTAAAGGATTTTGATGTGGCAGGTAAACAAGAGTGTGAGCATTGCGTTCTTGGGAAATTTCATAAGATTTCTTTCAAGAAAGGTAAACATAACTCAGAGAAACCTCTAGCCTACGTGCATTCTGATTTATGGGGTTCACCTAATGTCACTCCGAGGTTATCAAAGTGTTAATACTACATCTCGTTTGTTGACGATTTCTCGAGAAAAGTGTGGATTTATTTTCTGAAGACCAAGGATGAGGCTTATTCCAAGTTTGTTGAATGGTTAGCGTTGGTGGAAAACCAAAGTGGGAAGAATCTTAAAGCTCTAAGGACAGACAATGGGCTAGAATACTGTAATAAAGTATTTGATGATTTCTGCAAGGAGAGAGGAACTCTAAGGCACAAAACGTGTCCCTATACGCCTCAACAAAATGGCGTTGCAGAAAGACTTAACAGAACTATACTGGAGAAAGCTAGAAGTTTGTTGAGCGAAACGGGACTAAATGAATCATTCTGGGCAGAAGCATCATCTACTGTGGTATACATGATCAACAGAACGCCGTCTATTCCGTTAGAGTTTAAAGTTCCTGAAGAAGTCTGGTCTGGAAGAACTCCTGAATATGATCACATGAGGAGATTTGGATGTCTAGTATATTATCATATAGATCAAGGAAAGCTAAAACCTAGAGCAAAGAAGGGGGTGTTTCTTGGTTATCCACAAGGAGTGAAAGGCTATAGAATATGGAGCATTGAAGACAAGAAAGTTTTGATCAGCAGAAATGTATCCTTTCACGAGAATGTGGTCTATAAAGATATCAATCGTGGGTCTCAAGATTTAATTACTCCTGAAAAATTTGAGAAGCGTGTTACGTTTATACTTCCTGTTGATACAGAAGAAAAGAATGAAGGAGAGTCTTCAGCCTCAGGTGGAGCTAGTTCAGATAAAACTGAGATGAATGAATCTGAAAGCGAATCTGAAAAAGATGAAGCACCAGATAATCTTAAATCATATGTTTTGGCTAGAGACAGACAGAGAAGAACCACTCGTCCACCAAGCAGATATGACGATGGAGATGTAGCTGCTTATGCTCTTATGATGGCCGAGTTGGTTGAAGAAGAAGAACCTTTAACCTATGGGAAAGCTATTCGGAGTAAAAATGGAAAGAAATGGAGAGCAGCCTCAGATGAGGAAATGGAGTCTTTAGAAAAGAATCACACATGGGATTTGATTGACAGACCAGAAGGAGAAAGGACAATAGGCTGCAAATGGATATATAAAATAAAGCCTGGGGTTCCTGGTGGTGAGGACAGGAGATAAAAAGGAAGAGTTGTGGCTAAAGGATACTCTCAAGTCGAAGGGGTCGACTATAATGAAGTATTCTCTCCTGTGGTTAAACTTGTTACAATCAGACTGCTTCTGTCTTTGTTTGTAAATCAAGATATGGAACTCAAACAGCTTGATGTAAAAACTGCGTTTCTTCACGAGAATTTAGAAGAGAGAATTCTAATGGAACAGCCAGAGGGATATAAGAAGGGAAACAAATTTTGTTTGTTAAAGAAATCCCTCTATGACTCGTGTGCGTATCTTAAAAGTTATGGAGATGGGAAGGTTATCTATCTATTGCTCTACGTGGATGATATGTTAGTAGCTGCAAAAGATATCAAAGAAGTTCAGAAGCTGAAAGAACTTCTTGAGCAGTGAGTTTGAAATGAAAGAGTTGGGTCCAGCCAAGAGAATTCTAGGGATGGACATCTTTCGGGACAGAAACGATGGAGTTCTCACGTTATTTCAGGGTTCCTATCTATGCAAGGTTCTCAAAAATTTCATGATGGAAGAATCTAAACCAGTGTCTACACCTATGGGCAGCCATTTCAAACTATCTAGCACTAAGGTGGAGCTACGTTCTGAAGTTCAGAGTTTGATGGAAAGTGTACCTTATTCGAATGCAGTTGGCAGCTTAATGTATGCAATGATTGGCAGTCGTCCTGATATTGCATATGCAGTTGGTCTAGTGAGCAGGTTCATGAGTTCACCTGATATGGAGCATTGGAACGCCGTTAAATGGTTAATGAGATATGTCAAGGGAACAACTGATATGAAGTTGACGTTTAAGAAAGAAGAAAAAATTTGAAGTAAAGGGATACTGTGACAGTGATTATGCATCTGACCTTGATCGAAGAAGGTCAATTACTGGATATGTATTCCAAGTCGGTGGAAACACTGTGAGCTGGCGTTCCGGGCTTCAACACATAGTGGCTCTATCTACCACTGAAGCCGAATATATGGCATTAGTTGAAGCTACTAAAGAAGCACTGTGGTTGAATTATTACCTCAGAGTTCGGTTACGAACAGAAACAAGCCGAGATCTTATGTGATTCACAGAGCGCTTTATGTCTAGCTCGACATAGTGTCTTTCACGAGAGGACGAAGCATATCGATGTGCGTCTTCATTTCATCCGAGATGTTGTAGCAGACGGGTCGATTGTGATGTCTAAGATTGGCACACTCGAGAATCCAGCAGATATTCTCATGAAAAGTGTTCCGGTGACGAAGTTTGAAACGGGAAGAAGTCGTCTGAGGGTGCTCGACGACTCTAACTAGATCAATCTAGATCTAGGGCTTTCTCTTCAGACAAGGTCAATTGTCGGTAAAAGAGAAAGGGGAATCTGAAGAAGCTATTTTCGGGTTTGGTTGGAAATTAAACCAAGGTGGAGATTTGTTAAGTGTGGTTTGACATTTCCGGTATTGGGCTTAGCTATGAAGGATTGGGCCGAGACAGGTTAATGTGGAGGTCCAGCAGGAGAGTCATAAGCTGAGTAAAAGCCCAGGGTTAATACTCTGCGTTTTGGCGAGTGTCGCGTGGATACGAGAGAAGACACGCCATGTGCAAAGGCAGTTGCAGATTCCATGAGCTGGCAGCTGTGAGGAGTCAAGTGGATCAGGCCGTTGAGCCGAGTATATATATGGGAATAAGGAAACGAGATAAGTACGAACGCTTACGCTAGATCTGGGAGAAAGTTCTTGAGCGGGTGAGAGAAACACGTGAGATTGGGTGTGAGATCATCTTCTTCCTCGTGTATTTCCTTCTGTGTTCATGGGATAGCTTTCTGGTGAGAGACGTGAGCTTACTGAGAGGTGTGAGCTGGGTGAGTGTCTCTGTATTGGATTGATAGCGTTCGACCTGTTTCCATTGATTCCCCGAGACGTACCAATGCTTCGTTAATAGCCTTGGGAACTCGTATATCTTGCGTCTCTTTTACTTTCTGCAAACAAACATACAAACTCATTAGAACGAACAACAAGATAAAGATGGACTAGATAACTTGAACTACAAAGCTAAACCACTACATGTCGGCCTCAAGAAGATTCGGTAATGTAACTCCAGCGCTCCCCTCGTCTCCAGGCTGGTCTAGAGCTCGAAGATACAAAATTGCTGACTCTACTACAACTCATCTTCCCAACATTAACATTTTCATCTCTAGACTGAACTTTATATGTGCTGCGGCTACTCGTCCTAACGTGACACCCCAGTTCTTCTTTCGTGATGTAGACGGTCCAAACTACATGGCTAATTTATTCAGCCAACCTTGTGACCAAAGTGATCATGAACAAGCTAACCTTACTTCCCCCGGTGCGTGCCTGGTCTACTCTGGAAGCTTAGGTTTGTGGCAAGATGCTAACTACCAACTCCCTTTACTAGGCATTCCCCAATCGTTGGACGTGAATGCTACTGAAGTCAATGATAACTGGTTAACCTTTCTCAGGCTGTCGGAAGGCGCCGCTTGGTTTGGATCGGTCGCTGCTATGGTGGCTAAGTACTGCCTGTTTTGGAAAGGCTCAAACGATTTGGAGATTTGGAATTCAAAGTCTGGATATTCTCATGTTAAGGTTTGGAAACAATGGTTCTGGGATTGGATTTGTAATTGCTCATTGATAAGATTGCATACGCTAAGAGATGGGTGCTTGGAGATATCTTGTCTTAATCATTATAGATCTGGGATTGATACTCTAAAATTCTGGAAAGGCATCTCGGGTAATAGGGTTCGCTGTATAAGGAGACGCGAGTCACGTCTTTTTCACATCACAATTTCCTTGCTATTTTCTTACAAACTTATTGTTTTCTCTCTTTTGGTTTTGGTTATCACGACGCAGAGTCAACTCTTGAATAAGGCTGGAGATAAGAAGGATGGTGAGATAAAGAGTGGTGAGGGGAACGGTAAGAGGTTGAAGATCTCTGTCCCACATTTTGATAACTCTGACTTGATCAAGAGTTACTCACGGACCCTTAATGGGAGGTGTATGAATCCGGAAGAGCAAGCGGTCAAATCACTGCTGGTCATGTTGCCGAAAATATGGCATCTGGAGGAGAATGTCGTTGGAGTGGATTTAGGAATGGGGAGGTTTCAGTTTCACTTCGAGAAGGAGGAGGATATCCTAACTGTACTCGAGATGCAGCCGTATCATTTGGATTATTGGATGCTGGCTCTCGGACGGTGGCAACAAAGAATGTCAAAGACGTACCCGCCTGAGATCCCTTTCTGGATACAAGTAATGGGTGTTCCAACCGAGTTCTGGTTAGCCGCTACTTTCCAAAGTATTGGTGATGCTATTGGGGAGACAACAGATGTGGACTTGGATTCAGGAAAGATACGAGTGGTGATTGATGGACTCTAGGAACTATGCTTTGATACAACTGTGGACTTCACGGGTGGTGAGTTCTATGAGGGTGAAGAGGCTTCGGTTTCTTTAAAATTTGAGAAGTTGTTTGGGTATTGCCTTTTCTGTTTTAGTTTGCTTCATGACGCAGACCACTGTCCTTTGAATCCTAAAAGTCTTGAGAAGAAGAAGGAGACTCGAGATGAGACAGTAGAAAGGAGCGAAGATCAGTCCAGAAGCTATAAGGGGGGTGGTGATTCACGGAAACGAGGACCATCATCAGAAAAACAAGGAGCACAGAGGCTATCAAGGAAAAGGGAAGGAGAAGATGTACGAGGAGCAGGACGCAAAATGGACTAGGGTTCCGGAAAGAGGTAACAAGAGATCCCTAACATACCGCCGCAATAACAAATTTGAGGAAGAAGGTTCTCGGAATAGAAATGCCCGCTGGGAGCGATCAAGAACTCAAAGTCAGGAAGACAGAGAACAGACTAACAGTGAATCAAGAAGAGTCAGGAGCCCTCTGCGAAATGTCCGCAAGGAACCACAGGAAGAGGGAGAGATCACCACATTGGTCAGTGACAGGTGGAGTTCACAGCAGGAGGAGCGATCAATGACGGTGCCCTTGGCAGGGCATAAGGTATTGGCTTTGTTTCATTCTAATCCAGTAAAGTCGTTAGAGAACTTTGTGGAACTGGAAAATGGATTAGATTTGGTTAGTGAAAGTCTAGAGGAGGATTCTAAGGCGTTAGTGGAGGATGGGATGGAATTGGAAGAGGATCAGACTCTGGGGGATGGGAAGGAACTTGATTGTGAAGTAGAAATTGAATTTAAAAACCTTAATGATGGAGAAGAAAAGGACAAGGATCAGGAGGACCCCAGAGAGATGTTAGAAGAAGGTAAACAGGGGGATCCTCTAAGGGGAATGGAACTGGTGGCGGGTTATGTAGAGAAAAAGGACGGAGCTCGCAAGCAACTATTTTCGGCTGCTGCTGGGGAAGCTGTGAAAAGGAAGTTTGCTCAAGTCTTGCTATCTCCTCCTAAGCGCACAACCGCCAAACACCATGCTAGGGAAGGTGGGAACTCGAAACAGGTGGAGGAGAAGGGTCCCTCAAACCCGAAACCAACTTCAAAGCCTTAAAATGTTTATGATTCAGATATCTTTTAAAGAAGAACTAAGGGTCTATTTGGTTTTATTGGTTCTTTTATTTTTATTTTCTGGTGTAATAAGCTCTTGGAGCAAGTTTGTTGTTTCTGTTGGTTTTAATGTTGCGCTGGTTGTCATGCCAAGCAGGTATGTGTCTCTTTATGAGTTAAATCTATGGAATAAAACATGTTTTTTCGGTTTTTGCGGTGAGAGGTTTCAGTATTTTCGTGTTTTTATGGCATTATTCTCATCTGATTTTTCGTTGGTATGGCTATATGAAGTGTGGTATGGGGTCTCTTGGTAATGGATATGGGTTGATACATTCTCTAAGACTGGTCTCATTAAACCAGCAACAGAGCACGATGGAGAAGATGGTCAAGATGGATTGTGTTGATGTACACTCTTCTGATAAATCATTACGCTGTTCAGTGGGAAAGTTTTCATCTCAAGAAAGTTTGTACATAATTTTATTAAAAAACAAAAGTGGTGTGATGGGGTTGAAAGCATATTATATGATTCAGGTTACTGGTGAATATTATCATTCACGGTATTCTTAGTCCTACGGGGTTGATGTGGAATCAAAACGGGTATGGTGCCTCTATCTATCATAGGTAACAAAGGACCCGTTTAATATGAGTATGTATATGGTATTGAATCAAAAACGTACTAGGCAGGCCCTAATAATGTTATTGAATCCTTTATGGGTTTCTTCAACTGTTTGTAGACAGCACAGGTATCTAATGAATGGCTTTTGGGTATTATGTCAGCACAGATCTGATTCTTTATGTTTTATAAACTTGGCCCACCATGCTAACGGGAAGAAAGTACAAAGGCAACGCCTGCTGACGTTATATGTGATATGGTTAAATGGCTTAAAGGAACCCGGGAATAAGGATAGCATCAAATCTTTATTGGCCAGCTCCATAGAGCTTTTACAAGTAATTTTTTTAGATGAGAATTCTTAGTTGGAATTGTCGTGGAATGGAAAGTAAGGAGACTATAAGTTATTTAAGGGAAATATGGCATAAACATAAACCAGATTTTTTATTTTTATCTGAAACAAAGCAAGAATTCGAGTTTGTGCAAGGATTTCAATCATACTTCGGATTTGATAATCTGGTTACTGTGGACCCAATTGGGAGGAGTGGTGGACTAGCTCTTTTTTTATAATAATGAGTTCATCATCGCATGGTTAAGAGAACAAGTATGGTAACGGTTAACTAGGTATAGGTATGGGTTATCATTGGAGAGGATCTTTGAGAAGTGCAGATTCTTTTATTTCTTTTAATAACATGATTAGAAATAGTGGTCTACTGGGAGTTTCCGGCTAGGGGAAACAAAATGTCATGGCAAGGAAGAAGAGGAAAAGGGAAAGGGAAAGGGGCAGTAATGATTCGATGTCGTTTAGACCGCGCTCTAGCTAATGAAGAATGGCATACACTCTTTCCTTGTTCATGTACAGAATACCTGGGAATGATAGGGTCTGACCATAGGCCAATAATGGCTTACCTAGAGGACAAAGTTCCTAGGAGAAAAGAGCAATTTCGTTTTGATAAAAGATGGATTGGTCAGGAAGGTTTTATGGAATCAATTGCTACAGGTTGGGCGAAAAATCGTGGTGGTCATACTGAAGATTTTGTTACGAAAATTACTAACTGTCGTCACGAAATAGCTAAATGGCGGAAAACAACCCACCATATGGGAAGGAAAAAATTAACGAACTTCAAAAAGCTCTTGAAGAGGTACAAACAGACAACAGTAGGTCTCAGAAGGATATTTTAGAGGCATCAAGGAAACTACAAGATGCATATAAGGACGAAGAGGAGTACTTGTATCAAAAAAGTTGGAATATGTGGTACACGTCTGGGGATCTAAACAGAAAATTTTATCATGCTTTGACTAAGCAACGACGTGTTCGTAATAGGATTGTTGGGCTGCATGATGAGTATGGAAATTGGATTACAGAGGATAAAGGTGTTGAGAAAATAGCAGTAGATTATTTTGAGGACTTATTTAGTACTACTTCCCCGTCAGGGTTTGATAGTTTCTTGGAGGAGATTACACCGACTATCACAGTACAGACGAACCAAAGATTATTACGGATAGCGACGGAGGAAGAGATACGACAAGCTTTATTCATTATGCATCCGGAGAAGGCTCCAGGTCCGGATGGAATGACAGCTATATTTTCCAACACTCATGGCATATCATAAAAACGATCTGGTAGAGATGGTAAATAATTTTCTGGTATCAGGAGAAATGGACTCAAGGTTAAACATTACCAATATTTGCATGATACCAAAGACGGAAAGGCCTACAAGGATGACAGAACTACAGCCAAATAGTCTATGTAATGTTGGGTATAAGATTATCTCAAAAGTGATATGTCAGAGATTGAAAATTTGTCTCCCTTCACTCATTTCGGAGACTCAATCAGCATTTGTGGCGGGAAGGTTGATATCGGATAATATTCTAATAGCTCAGGAAATGTTTCATGGGTTGAGAACTAACAAAGCATGTCAAGGAAAATTTATGGCTATCAAAACGGATATGAGTAAAGCGTATGATAGACTGGAATAGGACTTTATTCAAGCCTTGCTACAAAAAATGGATTTCGATTCTCACTGGATTAAGTTAATAATGGAATGTATTTCATCAATTCAATACCAGGTTTTACTAAATGGTCAACCACGTGGTCGCATAATTCCACATAGGGGTTTACGTCAAGAGGATCCGTTATCACCTTATTTATTCATTTTGTGTACTGAGGCCTTAATCGCAATAATCAAAAAGGCTGAAAGAGGAAAACTTTTAACTGGAATGAATGTAGCGCCAGAGCTTGCCCATCAATACCTCATCTGCTTTTTGCAGATGATAGTCTCATCTTTTGTAAGCCACAAAAGGAAGAGTGTCAAACTCTTCTCAGGATCCTACAAGAGTATGAGACTATATCAGGTCAACAAATAAATTTTCAAAAGTCTTCGATTCAATTTGGGTATAAGATTGAGGAGTCCAGTCGACAGGAGTTGAGGGATATTCTGAGAATTCAGAATGTAGGAGGTATGAGATCTTATTTGGGACTGCCAGAGAATATTGGAGTGTCAAAGATTCAAGTTTTTGAATTTGTTCAAGAACGTTTAAATAGTAGGGTAAATGGCTGGACTTTTAAATTCTTTACTAAATAAGGGAAGGAAGTGATTATTAAATCTGTGATTACGGCCTTACCAAATTATTTGATGTCCTCTTATTGTCTTCCAAAGGCAACTGCGAAGAAACTAACGAGTGCGGTAGCACAATTTTGGTGGAGCCCAGGTGGTAGCACAAGAGGTTTGCATTGGAAATCATGGGACAAAGTATGTCTAAATAAGGAGGAGGGAGGTCTAGGGTTTAAGAACCTAACTGATTTTAACACGGCGATGCTTGGTAAGCAGCTATGGCGTCTGATTGAGAGACCAAATACTTTATTCTCTCGAGTTTTTAAAGATCGGTACTACAGGAATGCTTCACCCCTGGAACCGATTCAGTCTTATTCTCCGTCGTATGGCTGGCGGAGTATTACTTCTGCTAGATCTCTGGTTAGCAAAGGACTAATTAAACGGGTGGGATCAGGATCATCTATTTCGGTTTGGAATGATCTCTGGCTCCCAACCACTCGCCCGAGACCAGCAAATAAAAATCACCATAACAGTTACCCTGATCTTACAGTTGATTCTCTTATTGACTCAGCTTCACGGACTTGGAATTTACAGGCAATTCAAACGATAGTGGATTCACAGGATGTCAAAATAATACAGAGTATACCACTGAGTAGAAACCTCTTGACGGATAGGAAAGGATGGCACTTCACACAAAATGGAAAATACACGGTCAAATCAGGTTATCAAGTCGAAAGGGTTTACCCAAATAGGGAAAAACCACCAACCGTGTTTGGACCAACAGTTGATTTACTGAAATCGTTCTACTGGAAAGTACGGTGTCCACCAAAGGTTAAACATTTTCTATGGCAATTGGTATCAGGATGTATAGCAGTCAAGAAAAATTTGCATGCGCAAGGGCTACAAGGAGATCTTTGTTGTGCCAGGTGTGGAGCGTCAGAGGAGTCAATCAATCGTGTGTTTTTTGAGTGTCCTCCAGCGCGTCAGGTTTGGGCACTCTCAAAAATACCGTCAAATCCAGATATTTTTCCCACGGAATCTCTTTACATAAAAATATGGATCATCCAGTGTTTTGAAAACCGGACCGGACCGGCCGGTCGAACCGGTCCGACCGTGACTCGCTGAAGAAGCCGGTTCCGGTTCAGTTTAAAACCCGGATTTGAGAAAAACTGGTAAAACCGGTTAAAACCCGGTAAAATCGGTGATCCGGGTCAACTTTAAAACCCGGTTCTACAAAATTAACATATAAATAATGTTTTTTCAATTGATTTTAAAATTTAATATTTCATAACTACTGTTTAATTATCATTATGTAAAATATTTTTTTATTTTATTCAATTTTCTTAAGAAAAAAATATGAAAAATCTCTTTTTGGGTCTCATAACTATTCTGATTTTCCCATATTCATAAAGATTGAGATTTTACTTGTAAAAATAAATAAATACAGTAATTTTTAATTGTAAATCATTTAATTTTATCAATTTCAATTTACATAGTATTCACTTGTTCACTTCATAGCTAAATTTATGTTTACTGTTTATTTTTCATTTAATAAAAAAGAATAGAGAAACATGTTATATGTAGAAGTAATTTTTAGATCCATATAGTGCAAATATATGATTATTTACATTTAATTTTTTAAAAAATATACAACCCGGTTCGACCGGTTGAACCGGTTCAACCAGTTAATCAGTAGCTGCACGGAGTCGGTATCCGGTCCGGTTTTCAAAACATTGCATTGGGATCATCTCTTCTGGAGAGTTCGACCAAAAGATGATCATCACTGTGCATGGATTTTATGGTATATTTGGAAAGGAAGGAATAATAAGGTGTTTAGTAATCTAAATATTGATCCCAAAGATACACTTAAACTTGCGGAAACAGAATCAACACTTTGGGCTGAAGCACAGGTGTTAACTACACAGAGGGACGCTCAACATGTAGAAATAGTAGATTTACCGTCCATTCCAAGACGATGGTGTTTTACAGATGGATCTTGGAAAGATAACGAGTTTTGATCAGGCCAAGGTTGGTTTAGTACCTTAGCAGGTTTTCACGGATTGATGGGGGCAAGGAATGTCCGGGCAAGCCTCTCACCTCTTCATTTGGAGGTAGAAGCACTACTTTGGGCGATGGAGTGGATGAGGAATTTTTGGCAGTTTCGGATCACATTTGCAACGGATTGTTCTCAATTGGTGAAGATGGTTTCGGAACCAGAAGAATGGTCAGCTTTTGCAAGTTATTTGGAAGATATCAAGACCCTACGAGAAAGTTTCCTCAGTTCAAAGATCATTCATGTACCACGAACGCAAAATCAGAAGGTGAACAGTCTAACACAAAGAACCAACCGTCTTTCGTTGTTCACATAGATGCAGAGCTACCGGTGTGGATTACAGAGTCAATATGAATCTGTTTTTATGTTGATGATAAAAAAAAGACTACTAATATTTAAAATCTAAGTTTATGCTTTATATTTACTAACCTTGCCCTTTTAATAAAATAAATAATATATTAATATAATATTATTTACCATTGAAAAATTAAATATAAAAGTATTTTCATTTACCAAATATAATTAGATTTTTATTTCAGTTTCATGAAATACAAATTAGTAGACTAATTTTTCTACCAAATTAGAATTTTGCCTATAAATAAATTAAATAATAATTATCATGAAATTAAGTTTAAATTAAAACAAAATAAAAGATCATTTGATTTATCTAGGTTTTTTTGGGTTAGACATTAGCGGCTCCCGGGTCAATGACAATTTATGGGTTTTAAACCGGATTTTATGGAGTTATTAAATAGAAATTTTCTAATTTAATCCAAAATTGGAGATGGATTATATGCAGATCACTCTATATACCATTTTTATTGTGGATTCAGATCAAATATGAAAATATCACAAATAAATATTAAAATTATATTATAAATTAAATTTAGCAAAATTTGGATCAATACAATAAATCAATATTTTTGAGTATATAGGTCAAAATTAATCAAATTTCGGGATCTAGACTTACCGGGAGATTCCACATTGGTTTTTCGAATACAAATATTATTAATTACATTAATAATTCAAAATGCTAACAAATGTAAAAATATCAGAGATTTTATTTAAACCTAGTTACATATTTTATCATCAATTTTTTTCTATTAAAACGTTAAACATATTATAATTTGCACATTATAATATTTTCTTTTAACATTTAAATGTAAATAAATAATCAAAAATATAATTTTATATAAATAAGTTTGATTTGTTTCGGAAATAAATTCGCATTTTGAAAGCGTGAATCAAAAATATAATATACTTTGTTGTTATTTTAAAAAGGAAAAGTTAATAATTGTTTAGGAATAAAGTGCAAAATTAATGTGTAAAATGGCTATAGCACAAGTGTATAGTTATGCAACATCACAAATTCAATACAATTATCAAAATCTCTTACTAATATTTTTTAAAATATATTTTTATAAATATAATTACAAAAAAACACCAATATAATTACAAAGAAAAATACATAATGAAAATTAAAATTTTAAAAGAAAATATAAAACGAAAAATATACCCACCATTTGAAAGATCGGTCGGAATCTAGTTAGACTATAAAACTAATGCAACGATCGCGTGAACCTGCCTAGGATGGAACTTTAATGTTTAGGATGTTTACGATGCTAGACGTTGATTTATATCACAAGTCACGGGGATATGTTGGTCATTGTCTTCAAACAATTTCGTCTACAACTCCAAGAAAAATCATGAATTCGTCACTACCTTTTTTTTCTTCCTTCACAAAGACATTCCTCCATAGATATGTTCCTTAATTAGACAAATATTAGCATCATAGACATGGCACATTAGTAATCAATACTTAAGAAATAAGAACAAACTAGTTTTTGACCCGTGCGTCCGGCACGAGTTTTGAATTTTATTTTTAGTTTTGAGCATATGTAACGATCTTTGTAGAATGAAAGTTTAAATAGTATACTTTTTAAGGTTAGTCTTGGTTCATCTGTTTGAAAGCATAATCTTCTAAATATTACTATTCTGTGAATTTAAATATAAGCCTAATCTTCTAAATACTCGAGAGATTCAATTAAAGGTTTAACTTTTTCATTTGTTTGATCTTATTTCAGTTTAAGAATTTTTGTCGGATTTATTAAATTATTTTGTCGGATTTATTAAATTTCAACCGTAAGGTTTGATCTTCTAGGTTTTGACCCGTCTTTGAAAGGGCGGATATTATTTTTTACTTTTATGAAATATATTATTTGTTTGTAATTATTGAATGTATTTTATCTTAGTAAATTTTCTTTATAATAAATTTGAAACATAGAGTCTCTCTGGTAGAGTATGTGTTTTTCTGGTTTTGTTTTATTCTCTCTCCAATCAACATATTTATTTGGTTTGTTGTTAAAATAAATGATTTTAAGCGTCAATGTACAATACTTTTATATTGATATTTTGTTTAAACAATGTGACATATTTCTATATTAATTAAATATTTAAATTGTAATTTAAATTTTTATACAGATTAACATATTTTTGTAGTTTGTTGTTTAAGAAACGATTTTGAATCCAAATGTACAGTATTTTTATATTGATTTTTGTTTCGGTTCAAATATATTTATTTCAGTATAAGCTGTATAAAAATTAGTCAACTAAAGAGTCTATAAATTAATAAGATAGATATATGAATATCGATTTGTTTAGATAAGTTTTGAAATTTCAATTAATTAATTTAAATTGATTTTAAATATAGTTATAGAATCTGTAAATAGAAAAATACAAAAGGAAGTATCTAGAAAAAAAATTTCAAAACCTAAAAACGATTCAAACGATCCGTACCTAAATGGATACTCGAATGTCTATGCATAATTGATTCCATACATAAATATTTTTTATTATTTTTATGTGTTTAACTAAATTAAGCGAAATATTAATTTTTATTTAGTAATATTTGTACAATATTAATAATGATCAATATATGAATATCGATTTGTTTAGGTAAGTTTTGGAATTGTAATTAATTAACTTAAATTGATTTTAAATATAGTGATATAATCTATAAATAAAAATAAATACAAAAAGAAAGCACCTAGAAAATAATTTCAAAGCCCAAAAATCTATACGAAAGAAACGACCTGTACCTAAATGGGTACTCGGATATGTATGACTAAATGATTCCGTAAACAAAACAAAATTATGTGTTTGGCTAAATTAATACATGAATATCGATTTGTTTAGATAAGTTTGGAATTATAATTATTTAGTTTAAATTGATTTTAAATGTAGTGGTAGAATCTGTAAATAAATAAAAAAAACACAAAAAGGAAGTACCTAATATATTATAAATGAAATGATTATGTAAATAAAAGAAAGTATATATACTACTATCTATTTTTCCAAACAATTCTCAATTAATATTGTTATTCATGTTTCCAAACAAACCTCCTTTTTAAACTGTATTCCATGTTTCGAAACACTCTAATTTTGTACTTGACTTGCGCTTTAAAAGCGCGGGATCGATATCCTTTTAAATTTTATTTTTTAAAATATTTGTAAAATGTAATTTTTTCATAGGTTTTATATTTATTTATAATATAAGTGTGTTATACAATTTCGTTGACTGTTTATATTTTTTTTATTTTAATGATTATCTTTATTTATAAAATAAAAATAGATTACTAAATACATAGAGTTGGTTTTCTAATATACATAGAGTTGTAGTGCTTCCAACGTATGTACGACTTATGTTTTAAAAGGTTTTATAATTTGTTGTGTATGAAATAAAATAAAGGAACACCCGTCAACTCATAATAAGGACCTCACATAAATTCTTGCATCTCATAGACCTTTGATCATTGAGAAACATGTTGAATGAAGGGTGTATCATATATCTATCAAAAACGCATGTAATATATACCAAGATAGACCACCCGATTTCCTTTCTTGTACGTCCTTTGAGATACTATGTCTCCAGAAAAACATGAGACCTTTTAGTATTTTTGTGACCTCTTGTTCCTTTTATATTTGACTCTCCATCCCACTTAACTGGATCCCCAGAACCCCATGAACACAAGTAAACCATTTAATAGAATAAAAGAAAAAGTACCAACCATAGTGAATCAAGTGAAGGAACCTCAAACACATATCCAATAAACACAAAAAAAAACCGAACAAAAAAACCTCAAAACAAAATGCATAAAGAGAAAACACTACTCCCGACAGATTTGTTTCTCGTCTCTCAAAATCTTTTCTGCAATATAATCTGAAAAGTATATGAGAAAAACTCTTTAAAAACCATTCATCTACCTCAAACCTTTCGTAGATCCCATGGATCTCTAGAGCCACCTCAATCGAATTCTCAGAAATATTAAAAATCTCGACCTACTTTTACAATATGAGTGGTTTGTCTAAAAATCGTTTAACAAAGCCATATTTATACTAATGAGAAATCGTGTACGTGAAGCTAGGATTAAGATTAGCTTTAGGAACATATGAATAGCATATTCCAAACTTGAAAGATATTGTGTATCAAAATGTAAGTATATTTATTATTCTCCATAAATTGTGGATCTTAAGAATCTCGAGTTAATTTATATTTCAAATGATGTATTAATGATTTTGATTTTACCCAAGTTTGAAAATATCTTAAAATTATAAAAGATGTTTTTATTTCATAAAAATAAAAATTATATATGACCAAGTAAATTACAAATTAACATGAAACTTTAAATTCATAATTTTTATGCTCAACATATCTTCAAAATGATAATATTTTGTAAATTGTAACAATATTTTTAAATGCAAAACTTTTGAATAATGATTATTGGAAAATAATTTAGTAAAATTAATTTTGAATATATATATATATTGTTAATCAGTTTTTATATAATTCAACTTTAAATTATTATTTTGATTTGATATATGTATATAAAGTTTAAATTTTGTTTTGTGATTATTTTAGACAAAATATGTTTTTGGGTAATTAGATTGGCCTATTTTCATTAATTTTAACGATAGCCCATATAGATAGTTGATCATAATATAATGAATTTCTAATTTTTCTTAATCATAAGCTCATTGATTTTTTTATTAATATACTGCGATCTAAGTTTTCAAACAAACTTATTATTTAAAAATGTTATTTATGTTTCCAAACAGATTTCATCAAATCTACTAATCAAGTATCCAAACATATTGATTTTGTACTTCAGCTTTAATAATTAGATTAGCGAAAGCCATATTTGAAACAGACCAATAGCTTCCCACGCTGTTGCTGAAGTGAGTTCTGTAAAGACGTCAGCGACCACCGGAGGATGTAACTTGCCTCTGCTACTTTAAGTTTTTAGATGCTAATGGGTTAGTTGCCAAAAAAAAAAAAAGATGCTAATGGGTTATGGATAACATAACTAGCAACGTGGTGGAAATGAGATTAATGGGTTAGGCAACGACACGTGATCAGACGGACAACACGGTGGTAACAATAACGCTGAGTGGGGTTAAGTGGTTCGGCCACGTTTGATTGAAATACTAATTGGAATGGGAAAAGTGAATGAGAGTGGGTCTATAGATGTGGGCTAAAGAAGGGCCCATGACAATGATCCTGATGAGATCCTATGTTGATACGCGGTATTAATTGAATTTGAAAGCTTTACGCTACATGCCCTACTAGTCTTCTTTCTTTCAATATCGTATGCTTAAAGTGTAAATTCAATAATTTGAAAATGCTGTTGGTAACTTTTTTTGCCTTTAATAAACTCCGAAACTTTTCATTTACCCAATAAGTACAATATAGTATACTTTTATTTTATTACTACTAATAATAAAAAAATCTTGACAAAAAATTGGACATGTATAATGAACGAATCTAGAAGAAGATAAACATAAAATCTTCCAAAAGTGGTAACTGGTAAGAGTATATTTGACAATTAATTTGAAAACATCCTTATCCCATTCGGCAATTCCTTTTTCCCCAAGAAAACAAAAAGTAAACAATGCTTACAGAAAACAAATTAAAATCTATGGGTCCCACTTCATATGTGGATAAGCGTCACCGTCTTTCAGACAACAAAGGTGGCCATCTCGTCGTCGCCACGTCACATTCAGCCCAGTTCCTATCCAGCCGCAACGGTCAAGGAAGCGCCACGCGTCAAATATCGATGGCTTTATCTTCAACGAGCCAAAGACAACTTATAGAGAAATTAAAGATAACAATGTGGATTCACAAGGCCAGTTTTGCAAATAGTCCTTCGACTTCATATTGTCAATATTTAGCCCATATAAAAACTATTTTCAGCTAAAAAGGTTATTTGTATGAATCTTGGATTTTATTTTATCAATTTCTCCAATAAATAAATTATTAGGGTATCACTATATGTAAAATACATACAGAGTGCTCTGCTTGGATGAGGATAAGGTTAAGCCAACAGTTTTTTTTTCTGTCCTCTCCTCTGTCTTTTCCCTCAAAATGTACCTATCCTCTTCTTTTTTTCTCACTTTTTCTATTTTTGATTTAAATATTTTAATAAAAAGTAATAAATAGTAGAAAATAATTGTCTTTTTGTTTTATTATTAAATGTTTTTAGGAAAACCACCAGAGCACACAGACACAAAAAAAGATGACGATTATATAAACATCTCATCTCGTCTTCTATTTCATTTCCTCTCTGTCTCAATTGTGTGTTTCACAAGCAGAATATTACAATGGATAGAGTTGAATCTTATGTGTTTGATATTTCCGGTGATAATATTCTATATCAGTCTTCTTCTTCTGATCAGTCTTTCTCTTCACCTTCTTCTTCCGCTGCGTCTTCTTCCATCGGAAGGAACAGCGACGACGACGACGACGGCGGAGACGGGGAAGAGAATGAAGCTGAGTCTCCGTACAAAGGTCCTCTTGATCTGATGGAATCACTAGAAGAAGTCTTACCCGTTAGGTAAATTTTTCTATTTAAAGAAAGAAAATTTGGAAAGTTTCCTGATGTGGTGTTTGTGTAGGAAAGGGATATCGAGTTTTTACAACGGGAAGTCAAAGTCTTTCACGGACCTAGCTGCGGCGGAGGCTGCGTCGGCGTTGAATTCTTCATCGTCGATGAAAGACTTGGCCAAGCCGGAGAATCCTTACAGTCGGAGGAGGAGGAATCTCCTCTGCCATCAGATTTGGGAGAGTAACAACAAGTCGAGTCCACGTGGCGGGATCTAGAAGAAACACGTCATGAGCTCGAGCAGGAGCGCGTTGACGCTTGCCATGGCGGTTGCAGCCGGAGTGGTGACCGGAGAAGGATCTTCGTCCGGTGAAAACTCGTCGTCAGGATCAAGTCCAACGAACTCTGGATCTCCTCCGAGGCAGAGACATCTTCCTCCTCTGTATCCTCGGAGAAGTCAAGGGTCTTTTGGTAATTTGAAGTCGTCTCAGTCGTCGTTGGAGTTTTGTGCCTTGCGATCGTATTCGGTTGCGAGTGGTCTTGGGTCCCAAACTCCCCAATGAATCGTAGGGAACTTATTATTAGCCATTTTTAGTTTTTTTTTTTTTTGTGGATTAACATCCGGAGAACGTATAGACGAGTTTCAAACTTTTTAAATGGATCTACAACTTTTTCATCTTGTTTATGTTCTTAATCAAGTTTTGAATGCTAAACCATATGAAATATTTTATTATAAACAGGCAATGCGTAATTAATAAAGGGAAAAGATCTAATGATCAGATTCTATGTTTGGTGGGGCGAGGATGGGCTTTTATTTGATTAGCCATATTGAATCTTTTTTGATTTATTACCAAATACGGAGTGAATTTTGTTTGGTGAGAACTGATGTTATGTTGAGGAGTAATTCGTGTAACAAAAGGTTACACAAGAAGCTTTGCAAAAATCGTTATAGTAGTTACAAGACGTTATCTATACAGTAAAGCTCAAATACAAAAACTTCAAAATGTCAAATATAGAAACCCTTCATTGCTTCAACGTGAACTCCAGAACAGATGGGGCCAACGCCTATCTATTTCCACTAGTTTCAGATTTATGGAGCTGGAAAAGTAATGAATCTGAGACGATGAAGATCACGTTCAGTGCCATTAGTCCACCTGAAAGCATATTAAGTTAACCATGGAAATTATCATTCTTCCAAATCGGTTGAAGATCTTACCATAGCAATTAGCAACACGATATCCAGAGGATTGATGATTAGATATAAACTCAAATTTCTTTTCATCAGACAAAGAATAGTTGGTTGATTCGCTCTCAAAGTCTGAATCCCCACATTCTTAGCCACTGCCCATTCCCTATCCCCCTGACAAGAGGACTGGTTTAATTTGATGCCCTTCTCCTGAAGCCTTTAATAAGACCAACAAAATAAAACTGTAGAGACACTCGGTGGTTGTTGTTTCAATTAGGACATAAGGTTCATTATCATTGGACATAAAAGATCTAGGAGCAAAGTACTCATGTTTTTTCTAAAAAGTGGGTGAAAACTACCAGGCTATTGTAAATTCAGCTGAATTATAAGACCTTCTGAGTGTACTAGACGTTTGGGGTCTCTGAGACACAGTGATTTTAACAAGGCCACACGTCATCTGTCGGAAAATATGTGTCCGTCTAGTACTCACCTGGTTCCCTAGTGCTACTGCCATTGTTAGTCCCCTCAGGTAAATAATCTTTGGGATCAACTCGATTACCTTCTTTCTCTTTAGCTCTTGAATGGTTTTAAAGTACTGGTTAAAGAACCTTACATTTACTTTGTTGGTTGCTGAATGCTGATAATGTGTATGTGGACATTAACTCAATATGCCCTTTTGGCAAAAAAACCATTCCCATTGCCTCTCCCCTGTTCTCATTACCCCTTATATAATTTACTTCCAAGTGCTGCCCTTTCATTTTCTATTTCTTTTTTTTTTTCTTTTTTCTTGCGATGGGACCCACTGTGACAGCTGATTCTTTTTCTTCTTTTTTTTGTAGATGATTCTTTTTTTTCTATTTCACTTTTTTGTTTTTTCTTTTCATTTTCTTATTTTTGTAACAATTTCTTATTTAGTTTCTATATTTATTTTAAATTTCATCTAATAAATTAAAATATTATACTATTTATATAAAAAATAACTATCAATAAACGAAAAAACTAAATTTAAACTATTTATAGATTCTATTCCTTTTCCTAAATTATTTTTATCTATATTTAATTTTCATATTTTATGTGATCTTTTTTTATTATTAATATTTTATTGTCATATAATAGCATTAAATTATATAATTTAGAAATCAATTTATATTGTTTTATAATAAAAAAATTTGTTCATTATATTATTGATAAATATAGTAATGAAAATAGATCTTTGTAGTTAAATGTATAATATATTATATTATATTTAAATTTCAATATTCTTAGTCTGACATAAAAGATATTATGAAAATTTAATATTATTCACATAATTATATTATCAAGATATTATATTACTAAAGAAGGTATTATCCGTATATTTAGCACAAGTTCAAAATTGGTAAAAAATATCTCGTTTTATATATTCTGTATTTCAATTTTTTATTTGTATTTTAATATTAATTCTATAAATATTAAAATAGTAAATCAGATTACTTAAATAATATTTCAAAAATTTATCATAAAAGGTAACTCTTTATTTGGTTTAGACCTTCCAATTTAAACTTGTGACAAAAAACTTTACTTTTTATTTTGATATTTTATATTTAAGTTTGGTTAAAATTTTATAGAAATTACAAAATAATAAATATCTTGTTAATGAATAAAATTTAAAGATTTTGTAGTTTACATTTTTTGTATTTTTGTTTATTTTGTTATTGATGTCTTACTTTGTTAATTAAAGAAATTTATCATTGCATACAGAATATATATATATATATATACTAGGCATTAAATATTGATATGGTGATAACACATAAGCAAATTATTTCACAAATAATGTTTAAGGATATACTAAGAGGTATATAAATGGCTGATAATTTATTGTTATTGTTCATGATTCTGATCAGTACTACTACCGAATTACTAAAAATATTTTTTCTATTTTTCAAACGAAGAAAGAAAAACAGCAACAAAAAAAGATTTCCATCAGTTGGTGAATATCGTCGAAGAAGAAAAAGAGGCAAAGCTAGAAGAAAATGTATGTATGAATGGTTCGGAAATGGAGAATTGCTTGGAAGAGGAAGAAGAGATATAGTCAGAGGAAGACGCAGAGCTAGAAGATGTATGTATGAATGGTTCAAATGTGAAAATGGTTCAATAACACTTGGTTCAAATTTGAAAATAGTTCAGTAATACTTGTCTAGAAGAGAGTTTTTATTTATTATGTTTTCATTGCATGTAATCGGATTATTAAAACTATTGGATTTATTATGTGTAATTGGACTATTGGGATTACTGGGTTTATTATGTGTAATTTAGACTACTAGGATTATTGGGTTTACTATGTATAATTAGAATTACTAGGATTATTTGATTTTATTATGTGTAATTTAAAACTCCTATATATTGCAAGTAGTATGTATATTTAGCATATAGAACCCATATATTATCTATAAGTAGAATATGTATATAGTAAATAAGATTATTAAAACTATTTAGATGATTATTTTTTAATAGTTTTATAAATGTTTATCATTTTCCCAAAATAATTCTTTAACTTTCATGGTTATTGTGTGAATTGTAAGGCTATAGTAAGAAGAATCTATAAAAATACTTATTTCTGATAAACTTTTTATGTAATATTCTTTCTTAATGATATTTATTGGATAAAATCATTGGTTTTACTACAAAATATTTTATTTGAACACGATTTTACTAATAAAACTTAAAATTTGCCAAAGTATTACTATGCATAAGGTAGTATTACTACTTCCTTGAAGATTACCAAGAATTACTAAGTATAATTAAAATATTAAATTTATGTATTTGGTGGGATGGAGACGAGAATCCTGGACACTGAGACTAAGAAAGCAAAACTAGATTAAGAGGTCGATTGGTTGGATTGTAACTGTTGAAAATTTATTGTAAAATTTAGACTGTAAATTTTTTTGACTTAACTGTATCTAGTGTAGCTGTATCAATAAATCCAATTATCCAAACTTAGTATTTTGAACACATAACAAATTTTAAAAATCCAAAAGCAAAACTGTACCAAATTTTAAACATCCAGAAAACTTAAATAACATCCAAAAAAACTTAAATAAAATAGAAACATAAGCCTACTAAACCTTTGTACAAGTTTCTACAGTTTCTATCTCTGTTTTTTCAGTCTCTTACTCAGATTTTTCAACAACTTTCTCACCGTCTTCATCTTTTTTTCTCTTCTTCCACAACTTCTTTCTCAGCTTCATCAGTTTTGTCCTCTGCTTCCATAACATTCTCCTAACTTTTTTCAGGTTCTTCTTCAGTATACACAGCTTGTTTCTCAGTTTCTTCCTCTTCCCATAATTCCCTGCTCTGTTTTATCAGTTTCTTCAACATTTTTCTTCTTCTACCACATTTTCTTTCTAAGTTTTTCAGCTTTTACAGATGGGAAACAGATACTAACTTGAAAGATATCATTATCAGTGATGTCCTCACTGGTTCTGTTATCCACGATCGCCGGAAACTAAAACGATAAGTTACATTTACTGAAACCACAAACACATAAGTAATACAAATACCTTTGCAAAATCAAATCTTTTAGCTTTTAAAGCTTTTTACCTGAAACAAAACAGACAAAATAAGTTGTCATGAAAACCCAAAAAAGAGATGACTTTGAAGGAGTTTATAGAAACAACCTCTAACGATTATGTTGGCTTCTCTGTGATAGTCTTCTTTATCTACTTCCAAGCTCTGTCTAGGCAATGAAGCTGGCCACCCTTTCGGCAAATTGTTCTGAGTTCTAGCTTGAGGGTTCTAGCTTCAGAGTTACTTCTAGAAGCCTGACCAGAAGAAGCTACAGAGCTTGAAGATGAACGAATGTTATCAACAGCTACAACCCCTTCCTTCCCACCAAGACTCCTATCTCTCCCTCCTAACTACCAACTTTGGTCTCCTTTGTAAACCAGCCATAAAAGCTGTTCATAAACGGACAAAATCCTAACTGAAAAACCAAACACGAATCCAAGCCACACCTCCAACGACTGCATCATTGATTTCCTGCACGTCTAGCGAGACTAGAGTTTGCAAGTCGGAGACAGCGTCTTTCCCTGACTCGAGAAAGAGCTTGAATCGGGAAGCAGCTAGGGAGGAGATGCGATGGACGTCTAGGGTTAAGCTTGCCGTCGCTGTAAGTTGAGTCATTGGAGTTTCGGTTCGGCAAGGACAAGAACAATGGCGTTTTAGAGTGGAGAAGGATAAGAAAGGAGCTTTTTCGAGTTCAGATTTGGTGGTGAAGATTCGCGGGGAAGATGGAGAAGAACACAAAGTGGTCTCATGTTTATTGTGTGATGTGTTTCGTCTGTGGATGATAAATGGAGTTAGTTGATGAGGTCTGGTTTCGGTTCGCCGTCGCAAGAGAGAGAAAGGGAGGGTTGGGAAGAATCAGAAGAATACGTGAAATGAGAGAAGTGAGAGAGATCAGACGATTAGGGGACGGAACGCTGTCGTTTAGGTTAGGATCCGAGTTGAACCGGGTGGAGTCTGGGTCGTTCGGGTCTTTATGGTTGGATCCTTGTAATTAAGCTATTTGCTTAAGGGCTATCTCGTCTTTGACCATATTTTTCATTTAAAAAAATATCAAAAAGAAAATATATTATATGAGAGGGAGAAATAAGAATTTTAGAAGAGAGAGAGGGGTATATTGAGTTACTCTCCCATTGTATGTGTTGCCATTGTATTTAGCACTTTATGTGATCCATACTTGAACATATTCCGGAGATTCATACCGCCTCTTGGAGGATTAGATTTGTCTCCCATTTCGGCGTTCCTTGTTCTCAACGCCTTCACCAGCACTGCTATGGCGCTTCCCTGGGAGCTCCCGCCAGCTGGAGGAGCGCCTTATACATCATCTTGTTAGACAAAGTGGATGAGAAGGAGAAGGTTGACCAGCCACAAGAATCATAGACCAAACTCTGCTTCTATGAACTGAACCTCTCTCCTCTTTTCTACGCTTTAAATGTGATTTACACCTTTTGAGTAGTTTCATTCTTCTGCATCTTTGGATTCTGAGTATTTTGTGTAAATTTTCTTTGGAAAATGGATGAAGAGTTGTCTCTGATATACAACAAACTTTGTAAGATTTTGCATAATTTCAGGGCAAGATATAAGTTTTTTTTTATATTAACATTTTACAAAAAAAAAAGATATAAGTTTTTTTTGTTTTCATTTGCTAGCGTTTAAACAACTTTCATCGCAGCGGTTGCGGTTGCAATTTCGGGAGTTTGCGGATGCGGGTGGTTGTGGTTTTAAGCATTTTCTAGAGATTTGTACGATTGGAACATCGTTAGAAATTGGTGCGTTTGAGGGACTTTTATGACTGGTAAACTACCAAACGCAACATCTGTTAAATAATAAATTAACAATATTTACATTTTATATAATTATAAAAGAATTAAAATCATAATATTATAATAAATATAAAAATTATATTTATAAAATCATAATATTAAAAATTTTAAAATTATAGAAAATATTTTGCTTTAAAGTTTTATAATATAAATTAAAATATAATATGTATACATTTTACAATTTCTATTATTTCAATTTAAAAATTTTACTGAATATTTTTAATTTTTTTTTTAATTAAAAAAATTTACCCTCCCGCAAACGCTAGCTGGAACCAGCTTTTGATTTTAAGAGGTTCGAAGCGATTTGAAGCGATTTGTAATGTTTTCTGTGATTTTTTCAAAACGCCAACAACCGCTACCAATCGCAAACCAATCGCAAAAGCTGCGTTTGCGGGTGGTAGCGGAAAAACCAGTCAAGCCCTTAAGTCTAAGCATAGGCTTTGCATTTCAAGACAAGAAAGATGAGGAGTACACGAAGCCCACCAAACAAACCAAAAAGGCTTTGAATCCAGTAAGGATCCAGTAAAAAATTTACCCTCCCGCAAACGCTAGCTGGAACCAGCTTTTGATTTTAAGAGGTTCGAAGCGATTTGAAGCGATTTGTAATGTTTTCTGTGATTTTTTCAAAACGCCAACAACCGCTACCAATCGCAAACCAATCGCAAAAGCTGCGTTTGCGGGTGGTAGCGGAAAAACCAGTCAAGCCCTTAAGTCTAAGCATAGGCTTTGCATTTCAAGACAAGAAAGATGAGGAGTACACGGAGCCCACCAAACAAACCAAAAAGGCTTTGAATCCAGTAAGGATCAAACCTGAAGTGGTCTTGATCTTCCTCTATAAACTGTGGAGGTAGGGACCAAGTCATTGAACTTTGGATGTTTTTTTTTTTGGATGTTTGTTAAAGCGTTTATTAAATCCAAAAATCCCCTGCGCCAACAACATTGCAAAACGTATATAGATTTAACCTCGTAAATATTATTGTGAATCATGTGTATCTGAATTTAAGGAAATGAATGAAATAAATAGAACTCTAGAATTCAACATGTATAATTAATGTGTGTGTTTTTCTTTTAATTTTGTCTATGAATATATATATACACATGGCCATATCACATCACATCATTGTGATGTCGCTGTAGAGAGATAGAGATATGAAAACTGAAAAGTATGTGAAATTGAATGTAGAATGGTCCTTGGTTCTTCATAACTAATAGCTGTAATCGAACTCTATATGACGTCGTTTTCAAGTGGACCATTATATATTTAAAATACCATATACAATTTGTTCTGTATATTTGTGGCAGTAAAGTTGTAGATTGAGAGTTTCGTGAATCGTGAGTTCATACTAATTCAAAATGTTCTTTAATTACTCTACTAAAGCAAACACTAATATAACGAAACGATCAGGTCATAACGATACATATATATCTCGACATGAGTACGATCATTACTGAAACGAGCAGTCATATAACCATGGTCCATGCATATCAAACATGGGTATGTAACATAAGACCAACATCAATGGGAGGTCCTTGCTGATCCTTAGAAAACATATATATATATATATATATATGTATATATTATATATACATATATAATATATACATATATATATATATGTTTTTAGGACCGAACAAGGACCTCCCAATAATCTTGTTCTAAGACTATGGTTATCGGCGCATCTTGGGCTCATTTCTTCCTAATTATCGGCCCAAATTTAAATGAAAAATAGCTGAAAATTAGAGAAACGTTTATCCACGAAGAAGTTTTTGTCGAAGTCCTTAGGCGCACGTGGCAGCAGATGATAGGCAAACCGAAGCGGTAGAGTAAAGTGGAGTTTGGTCTCGGATTCATTCTCTTCGGCTCCCTCGTCGCAATCCACACCGATATAGTGTTTAATCGATCGCTTGACTGCCGAATCGAATCCACACCAGGTACGTCTTCCTTCTCTTACCTCCCGTATTAAGGTTTAATTGAATGAGACCCTTATCGTGTTCTGTTTGTAATAACCTATTCTCTCCTCGTCCAAGTCCGTTCTACACCTCCAGCTCCCTACAGCTCCGCCTGTGTCCCTCTCCAGCGTTTGACTCTCTCTCTCATCTCTCTCTCTCTCTTCTCTCTCTCTCTCTCTCTCTCTCTCTCTCTCTCTCTCTCTCTCTCTCTCTCTCTCTCTCTCTCTCTCTCTCTCTCTCTCTCTCTCTCTCTCTCTTAGAAAGCTTGGACCTTTTGCTTTCCGTTGGTGACGCGTATCGTAGCTCAACCGGACTTCTGGTCTTTTGTTCTTCAGACAATTCCCCACAGATCTTATTACTTCAGGTAACGTCACTGACCCATCTTCTCAGTCATCATCCTTAATTGTTTGTTATGTGTTTTCTTTGTTTGATTCATTCTGGTGTTCTTTTTTCTTGTATTCTTAGTGTTGTTTGCTCTTGTCGATAAGAAACAGCAAAATCATTGATAAGTTAGTTTTGTTTGCTCTTGACAAGTTAGTTTTGTTTACTCTTGATGTGTCATTTTTTGCCGATGGTTTTTAAGTTTTTATATATAAATTCAGTTTGATGAAACCGTGATAATGTCTCTTGATCTTGTTCTGTCTGGATAATTGTTTCATTGTTTGTAATTGATTAAAATGTTGTTGGAACTTGCTGATTTTCTTTGGGATACAATGGGATACAATGTGTAAACATTTTGCTTCCGAATAGTAAACTGATAAGTAGGTGTGGACATTTAAGAAAGTCGTTGTACTCTGTTTTCTAATTTTAGTTAAACTATTTTTGCGTAAGTTTGGTTCCAATATAATAGAAGTTTGATGTTGGTTGTTCTAGTTTAGTTTAATTGATAAGTAGGTGTGCACATAATTGCTTTTCTGCGTAAAGTCTAATAGGCAAGTCTAACGAATAGAAGTTTGTTGTTTGTAGTTCTAGTTTAGTTTCCTACTAAATTTAAAAGATTGATTTTTGGTTGTTATGAGTGTAATAACTTCTGATTAGACCCTGATAGTTTATGGTTAGGTCTTTATGAATGTTACTTATTAGTTCGAACAATTTCACCTATTAAAACCGGAAATATTTCATTGTATTACACATTTACATTTTCAGTCTTGTTTAAATCTCTTCCTCTCTTCTTTCTCTCCGGTTTCTCTCAAATAATCCCCTCCTTCTTCTAAACGGTATGGATTCAAGGGATACATTGAATCCATATAGTCAAGGCCGTAGTTATGTTGGCCTTCTTAATAGTCAGAACTTTCCTTATGAAAGTTACCCTTCCACTCTAAACTTTGGAGCATCCGAGATCCCTCCTTTTAGTTCACAGCAACCCGAGGCTCCAGCTGAATCTGAACACCCACCAGTTGCCAGTAGGGAGCGAAGGTACTGGAGTCCAGCTGATGACGAGGTCCTAATAAGTGGGTGGCTAAACACATCTAAGGATGCTGTTGTTGGAATTGATCAAAAAGCAGGGACCTTCTGGAAACGAGTAGGTGAGTATTATGCATCAAGTCCACATGCTAAAGAGAGTGGTGAACCAAGAGAGCATCTCAATTGTAAGCAGATGTGGCACAAAATCAATGGCTACACCAACAAATTATGTGTTGCATATGCGGCAGCAGAGAGAGAAGCAGATCAGTTCTTGTCAGAATGAAAATGATGTTCTCAAGGCGGCTCATGCCATCTACTTAGCTGATCACAAGAAGAAATTTAATCTTGAGCATGCGTGGTGTGTGTTGAGGTTTGAGCAGAAATGGCTTAGCCTTAACACTCCTAAACCTAGTGGAAGTTCAAAGCGAAAAGCTGGAGAGACTTGTTCACAAGCTTCAAGCACCACCGTTGGTGATCATGAGGTCCGTCCAGAAGGCATCAAGGCTGCTAAAGCTAAAAGGAACAATGCTCCAGGGAAGTCTCTTTCTGAGTGGACGAGCGTTTGGGAAATGAAGAAGGAGGATCTCATGATGAAGGAAAAACTGTCAAAGCTTGCAATTCTCGACACACTCCTAGCCAAGAAAGAACCACTGAGTGAGGCTGAAGAAGTTGTCAAGAATAAGCTACTTGTCCAGTATTTCTAAGAATTAGAGCTTGTCAATGTTTCTATGTTAGAAATAAGTCTTAAATTTTCTGTCTTTAGTACTTTGTATGCCTTTCTATGATTTCCGTTCCTGACTTTCTATGTATTTATGCTTGGTACTTTATAAATCAATGTTGAGATCAAAAAAGTATTAAAAGGAGAATATAAGCATCAGATAGGCTGTCCACATCGGATGTAAAAATCATCCAATTAGAAAATTTTATTTTGACACGTCATACATACTTTGGTTCACAGAAACGGGTCTTTCACTTGGGCCGTGTTTACAATTAACTCAATTCAAGCCATCTCGCTGCCATGTTTGAAGCGTGAAATTTGTTCTTCTCCGACTTTTCCTCTTCGTTATCACCTACCGATCAAATTCTCAGCACTTCGCCGTTACCGTAATCCACTCTTCATCTTCATCAATATATTATGCTCTTTCATTCTGGTTTAATAGTTTCATTCCACCTTCCCTTCTTTCTTCTTCTTCTTCTATATAAAGCCTCCATCTCATCTTCATCTCAACCCTAATTGAAACTCTGCAGAAACAGCTACATCTACCCATATAGAATCCCCCAGAGAGTCCCATCGCTGTTTCTCTCTCCAATTGAAAATGACAAGCGTAGACAATGACGAGTAGGATCATCATCGAGAAGGAGGAGATGAAGGATCTATTCATCCGTGATGATGATAGTACGAGAAGCAATGTTAACGGCGACAGAAATAAAAAATTTCGATCCAACTTCTTTTGGTATGTTGTTTATAAAGTTTTCTGATTTTGGCATTGGCTATTTTAGTTCTGTCGTCAGAGTTTATAAGTTTCTGACTGTTTTTCGTCTCTCAGCTTTCAAGATCGTTGATTTGGATGGATATGGACCACCATCTGGACGTTTCCAACCATACACTCGAGCAAAGTTAAGTGACGAAGAGCTTAACTTACTTAGAGAAACATTTCTCAAGCTTTAATTTACATTTCATCCTTGGTAATTTGCATTACCTATTTTTTAGCTACCTTCCTCACTGCTTTGTGTGCTCTTCTTATAGTTAAGCTTCAGTAAGAGTTGTGCATAAACACCTTGAAGAATTCGCGAGAGAATGAGGTAACTTGCTTGAATGAGTCCTTTTCACAAAACATAATCAGTTCGTGAGTAGGTTTATGTATTAAAAAGATAAGATCATTGAATGGTTCTCATGGTTTGTACAAGTTGCAATATTTGTGTTTAAATCTCGGCATTTTTCTTTTCATTTGCTGATACTAATTATCTTTGTTCTCTGTACTTTAGTATTGACTTTTTTTAACACATTACTTTGCTATAAATTAAGATTTGATTCTGCTGCATTTAGCCTGAGGTTTTCTTCCTTCTCCTAACAATCTTTTCCTTTTTCCTTAATTTGTAAAGGGAGGAAACATTGGGCTAGCTTGCTATCGTGAAACTATGGGAGAAACGTGTTAATGTGTTATTGCAATCAAATAATTACGGTTTATCGTCTTTATATTTTGTTACACGCAGACATACAGAACGACAAGGCATCAACCGAACGATTCAGAGGCTACTACCGGTATATACTTTCACATAATACTTTGTGTTTTCTTTTCTGAAATATAAACCACACATGTCTTTAGAGAGTTACTTACACTTAAGAAATGCTAATATCTTGAAGGCAGACAGGTTACGAAGGGACCAATTTCTTTCTTTTTTTCTTTCATAGGAGAATCTGAAGATAAGAAGATGATAGCTCTGTTTTTATTGGAGACGCTGCCATGCGTCAGTGTTTCAAAAAATATAAAGGAAACATTGTTTTTTACGGTATCGGTCATTTAATAGATGACGCTGCGCTCTGTAAAAACAACCGCATTCTCCATCTTTTCTGCCGCTGGTTTTTATGGCGTCACAAGCTCTGTTAAATTCCAATCGCTGTGCTTTTAGCATCTTATTCTAGAAACAGTGAGGGGAGGGATTTATGCACCAAGTGTATTTTCCGAGATGCTCAATGCTGCAGCAGCGTCTCCAAAAAGAACAGAGCTGATGTCTATCAAAGATATCAAATCTCTTAACTTTGAAGCTTAAGAAATTTCTAGGTTATGACTACATAACAAACCTGGAATCATTCCTTCTTATTTGTTCAGAATTTGATTGTTATAGTATTACTTACTTTTATATTTATTTTTGTCACTCTTTCTTTACCAGGAGCTTCGAGATCACATAAGCTCCAATGTTACAAGTGAAGCTTGGAAAAGATTCTATGAACAGATCAAGGTACTGATTTCACCTGCATAGCTGCTAAAACTAACATGTGTCTGCTTTCTAGCCAAAAAGAGTATTAGTCCTATTATATCCGATATTGTTTAATTTATATGCTCCAGATCCAATGGTCCTTGCAATTACAGATTGAAAAACAAGGCAGTGCCTACATATGATGTTTGGAAAACAACAAAAGTTACAAGAGACCAGGAGCTCTTCCTCAGTGCCATCACCAAAGCAATGCAATGGCACATTTGCTGCATTTCAAAAAACAAATTGTGAATCAAACTGAATCTACTTGGTATCAACGAAAAGTCCATTCAAATTTTTGTTTTTTTCAATTAAAGTACAATAAGGAAATATTATCCTGGAAAAATGATGATATATATATATACACATATATATGCATTGGTACAAAAGTTTATATTAAAGAACACAATGAAAATCTATTTTTTTTATCTGTGTGTATACTCAGAAGTGATATAGAGCTCAAGACTTAAGAATGTGTGGAAGTTTCAATTAGACAAACTTTTGTCTAGCCAGGGAAGAGACGACTACAAAAACAATACAAAATTAAAAGCAATCACACATAACCAGGGAAGATTAGTAGATTAACATTTAAGGTTGATTTCGTTTGGCTAGACATGTTTAGTAGGAATTAGTTTAGGTGGTTTGTTGAAACTCAAAGATGCAATAATTCCATTAATGATAAAAGAAAATTGTCTTTTCCATGCTTCCAAGGTCATGCAACACAACGAAAGTAATGAATACCAGCTTAACAGGAAAGACTCAGACTCTCCAACAGTTCTGCCACCTGGAACAGCCTCAGTCGAAAATCCTGCTGCTCTAACGTCTGAAGTAGCTTTGCTGTGTGCAAATGATGTGTGTGCAGCTTCAAAAATATGTGGAGATCTTGCAGCCGAGGGGAATAAAAGTACCTGTCACAGTGAAGAATCAAAGAAAGCAAAGCGTCCAAAACATAGTAACTAGAGCTTCTTCATCTCAGAGATCTCACGCCTTCGTTGCAGTTTCAATCTTCCTTTTTCAGTTTTTGCATGGACTAAGCTTTCTTTTTACTCACCATTTCAGTGTTTGGTTTTATTTCCCCCCTGCAAACAATTGACAAATTGGTTTTGACTTTTTGGATACCATGATAATTACTAGCTTTTAAATCAATCACTTGGTATTTACAATTACAAATGTGGATCCTCTTCCGAGTGTTTGCTGTTTAAGCATTATTCTTTCTCTGTTTATTTGAAAACTGATATCACACAGCCCTTCTGGAATGATTACTTCTCAAATCGTTTTCCTGGCTACAATTACTCAAATCTGTTTATAAGCGCTGTACAAAAATAGTCAAACTCTAGACAAATTAATGTCAAAATCCTTAGTCAAACAAACAATATTCGTGCACCTTTGCCGGACTTGATATACGGCAAATATTACGTACCAAAAGAGTGAACCAGATCAATCTAATTACGAGAGTATATATTTATTCTTTTTGCCAGAGTATGAGAATATCTATTTACCATATTTACATCTCCATTTTTAAAAAGGCATATATTTACGGTAAGTCCATCTCCATCATTTGTAAACACACAGACCACTAAAGAAACTCTTCTGATTTATTCAAGTTCCAAATCTGATCGTATAACCACCTTTGCACATCCACCTAAAGCGTAAGTATTAAAAATCAGACAACCTTCATGTTTGTTTTTAAATTTATTGTTCTTTTTTTCCTGAAAAAACATTTAATTTATTGTTCATACAGATAATAACCTGGCTATTGCAGAAAAAACTACAGCTTGCTTCATCGTCTAGCAACAAGAATTTAGTTTGACACCTTATTCAAATACGTCAAGCACTTCAGAGGAACGAATAACAAGTCAACGAAATAATTAACTCCAGGACAACTTCACCAATATAACGAAACAAAAACATAAAGACAAATCAAAGCTATAGAGAACACAATATGCTCTCCAAAACTCTTTATGTTTCTTTATTTTTTTATGTTTCTTTATTCATATCTTAGCAACTTATTGTATTCTGCCTTGGGATAAAATAAATAGACCCCACTCTATCTTCATCAATTCATTCAAAAATTTTATCTCCCCAACAAGAAAAATTGTAATACAATATCCAAACCAATTTTAACAAAACTTAGCAATTAATTTTTCAAGATTTGCATAGATTTCAATTTAAATTAATATATTTAAAACCATTTTCCGCGCGTAGCGCGGACAAAGACTCTAGTTTTATTAAAAAATTGTCTAACTTCCTGGTATATAATTGTCTAACTTCATAAACGAATGTTGTGGTTTTATTAAAATTTGTCTAACTTCCTCGTTTATTTAAATGTCTATCTAATATAACATACGGTCCCTGTTTATTCCGCCGACGGTTTCGAATGAACAAATCTTTGTTCCTGCGTATTGTGCAGCGTATCTCCACAGAAATACCATATTTTCAACCATCAGAAGATAACCGGACGGTCAAGTCTATCACCTCTACAAAAATGTACTGCAGCCATTCGACAATTGGCATACAGTGGTGCGGCTGATACAGTTGACGAATATGTCTGTCTTGCTGAAACAATAGCTCAAAAATGTTTGCACAATTTTACCGCCGGAATAATCAGCTTGTTTGGCAATGAATACCTAAGACGTCCCACATCGGAGGATCTGGAAAGACTACTACATATTGGAGAAGAACGTGGATTTCCAGGGGTGATTAGAAGCATCGACTGTATGCATTGGGAGTGGAAGAATTGCCCCACCGCTTGGAAAGGAATGTATTCACGAGGAACCGGAAAACCAACAATTGTGTTGGAGGCGGTAGCTTCGTATGACCTCTGGATATGGCATGCGTTCTTTGGAGTTCCTGGTACTATGAACTATCTTAATATTCTTGATCGATCACCTGTTTTGATGACATTATTAATGGAATCGCGCCACAAGTAAACTTCTATGTCAACGGAACGGAGTACCATTTGGCTTATTATCTCACAGATAGTATTTATCCAAAATGGGCGACTTTTATTCAGTCTATCCGACTAGCACAAGGTGAGAAGAATTCTTTATTTGCTAAAACCCAAGAATCTGTTCGAAAAGATGTTGAGCGTGCCTTCGAAGTCCTGCAAGCTAGATTTATCGTTGTCAAAAATCCATCTAAGTTATGGGATAAAGACAAAATAGCAAATATTATGAGAGCATGTATCATACTCCATAATATGATGAAAATGAACGATCATCATTCACTCAGTATAACGATCTTGAATTCCAAGAAAACGAAGATGAGGATACATTTACCGTCCGTAGGCCTTCAAATCTCGGTGATTCGATGGATCATCGAACGAGCGTTCGGAATAGACAAGTCCATCAACAATTAAAAAAGGATTTGATTGAAAATATATGGGCTAAATTTATACATTTTTCAAATAACATATAATTTATAAGTTTCTATGATTTGAATAAATTGTGTGTTTGCTTTTATTTATGATATTTGCAATTTTTTTATAGAATGTAATAAAATATTTATAATTTTTATTAAATGAATATATTTTTTTTCATTGAATTTAAATTAGTTATATGTTTTATCTTATATAGGTTCATAGTTATTTAGAAATAAAAAAAAAGTTAATCTAAGACCATCTTTATCAATGTCCCAAAAGAGATCCTTTTAAGAGAGACCACAGATCACGGAAATCGAGGGGGACCAAGAGGAAAAAGTTGTTAAATAGGGACGTCCTTCGTCGTTTTTATTGTTAAATAGGGATGTCCTGCTGAGGTTCTTTGCTTTTCTGATTTTAAGGATCCAAAATCGTCCTATTGATAATGATGCTCTAAGGACCAACAAAAAATCCCACCAATAATCACAAATTTCATTAAAGTCTCTTGAGAATGTACTTAGCTAAAAATATTAATAAAAACTCTAAGGACTTGCTAAAAAGTTTCATTGATAATGTTGCGCTAAGTTTACTTCTAGACGAACAACTTTTCTTATTCGTTGCTATGATCACATGAATAGACATCAATTAATTTGATTTCCTACATATATACATAGGTAACGGCAATTCCGAGGACAAAAAACGAAAGTATCTTTATGATAGTCTTCTCATCGCTGTTTCGATTCTGCTCTTATTCTTTTTATTTTAAAATTTTGATTTCACTTTACTCTTTGAAATTTTCATTTCTTGGACACTAAAACTTTATCTTTCTTTCTTTTCATTTATGGGGGAATCATATATCCTTTTGGATATTTTGATTTGTTCGCTACAAAGCAAATTGATTCACATGCAAAGCATCTCCATTCACGTGTCGAACCAAACGTATTTCCATAAAACCCGCGATGAAAAACTAATTTCATCAACCATGGTAACTTTATAGAGATAAATTTCATTACATTATTATATATGATTTTAAATTTGAGTTTTAGTCTTTCGTTACCCCCTTGTCTCAGGAGTTTATATAAGCCCAAACATTAGTCCTCCTATTCAGGGCCGGATCTCGGCACAGCCGAATGAAACATTGGCCTTGGCCCCCAAAAATTTTAGACATTTTTTACATAGGATTAAGCCCCTAAATATTGACGTTGGCCCCCAAAATTTCTAGAGTCCTTAAGAAATGTTTCAAACCCCCGAAATCTCAGATCCGGCCCTGCTCCTACTTATAAATTACTACTGTGCATACATTTCAAATACTAAATATTACACGATCCCGGTAACATTCTTTTTTTTTTTTGAAAATCCCCGGTAACATTCTTGTGTTAACGTAAAGTTATCTTGTTAACAGGTATATTATGCACATTTCAGATGTAACTAACGTATTACATAACTTTCCTTGATTTAGTCAAGACGAAGCTATAATATAGTAAGAACGTATTTGGCTTGTATAATCCAACGAGCAGAAAATGTATTAATTAAAATTGAATAATACGTCCATGCATGCATGGCTCGTTTACCCGAGAAGGTACGAGCAAATGGTCTTGCATGGGAAATTTGTACGCCAACGTTTTATATTCTGATGTTTGCCTCGTACCACGAAATCATCATCATCTTATAATTGCATTATAGTATAAAGCTGCGAAACAAGTATATAATAATTAAGATCTCATCTTTTGTGAAAGAAAAGCAACGAGGAAAAGACAAGTTGCTACCTAATGGATTACATCATACAGTATACTGTCAGGGGAGCAATCGATAAGATTTTGGTTCGGAACCCGAAATTTGGTAAATCTTTCTTTTTTTTTGTTTTTTTTTTTGTGCGAAGATTTATCCATTGATATGGGAGACGCTTTCACTTTTTTTTTTTTCATTTAAAAGGGCACTTTCTTTGTTGAACAGAGATAGTAGTTACCTATAAAATTAATAAAAGGGTGTCACCACAAGAAGATGATTTAAATATTGGCTTCTTTCACGAAATAAATTTTTATTTCATTAGTCGCACTTATCCAGGTTAGGAAAATATAGTGTTTGTAAATGCAACCATGTCTAGCTATTGTAGTGGATGAATGAATATCTTTGTATATTTGCGAGCAATTTCAGATCAAAAATCGAATTTGGAGATATCTTTTTGGTCAAAATAAATCACTCGATCTGGAGGTATTAAAATAACAAGCGTCTGCGGTAGGGTATGAGTTTGATGCACTGTCCAAGAAAAAAAAAGAATTAAGAAAATGGATTAATGAGCTACAATGTGAGTTTGTTTTTGTTTTAATGGATGCGCCATATGTCTGGCGATTCGTGAAACTTAAGGCATGGATGGATAATAAAAGATAAATAGCCTCTCTTTAAAATCTACAATGTTGATCCGGACTCCCGTCAGGCGCGGATGCAGAAGTAAATTTAATGGGGAGCACAAACAAAATATTTATTGTATTTTTTGTTTGAATTAGGGGAACTTATATATATTTATAGCATTTGTTAAAAAAATTTAAAAATTAGTTGGGGGCACATGCCCCCCGTACGTCATACACTCCGTCCGCCCCTCCCGTTGCTATGTCGAAGTAATCTCAAAACTAATAATAGAGATCTTTTTTTTTTTTTTGAAACGTTAATTATAGAGATCTTTTTACGCCTGGTTTGATTCTAAGCCAATTTTGATTAAATTGATTATTTTCAACTTTTGATACACAAAGAAAAATTCATTTTAATTAGCTTTGTTGCAGCATTGTCTTCTGCTTTTGCTGCAGAGTCTATAGCACTTTCAAGTGTTTGGGATACAGCCGATTCAAGATATTTATGGAGTCTTAGTCTATTTTCGACTTTGTATTATTTCTTTTGGTAAACTGTATATGTTTCTATCTTATCTAGCCATATATCTGGTAAACCTTTGGGCAATGTTTGCATAATATCTATCTTGTAATTCTTTCTCCTTTGATGGAGTTTGAGTTCTTTAGAACTTTATAAATGAATGAGTTTGACCAAAAAAAAAATAGCTGATAGAGTATACAGACTGATACAAACGAATTACAATTGAAATAACTTTTTTTGATATCCTCAAACTAGCTTTACGTTATCTTTATGGGCATGTGAGCCTTTCCAAAAGGAAAAAAAAAAATAGAAGACAAAAGAATCAGAATCTCTCAAGGAGAAACACACGAAAATATATGATTATCAACAAAAGGAAATAATAATATATATATATATATATATGTAGAAATGGTTTTATATATGTACATATGTGTTGAAAGGTTGGAGAAGCTCAAAACCTTTTTCCTTGATTCTTTTGTGGTAAGAAGAGAAGAATCTGATGCCCCAAATCTATTAGTCTTATTACCTTTTCCTCCTCTCAAAACTGGCAAATGAAAAAGATAATTTGATCTAACGAGTCAAAGAATACTTCCGAGGCTGAACGCATCCATAACTTTTGAAATGGTTAATGATTATCCATTCAAGATAATATAGAGACGAGACTAACTAGTTACATATTCACTATAATACATGTCATGATCTCGAGTTTGAATCATTTAATAAATAAATGCTTTCTCTCTATTTCCATCTAAAACGACCGGCTATTGTTCATTAATGTTACCTTCATATATACATCAATGTTCTTCTCGGGTGCTATATAACATGGCATTGATATGGACATCACGTAATTTGCTTTCTGTCGACATCTTAATGTGCAATATTATTTTCCGTCGTATATTTGTTGGATTTCGCTATCACATCACGTTACAACAGATATTGTCCCAATTCGCCATTCCATTTCCGAATATGAACGTTGACTGGAAGGTCTATGAGATGTACAATTGTTTAAATAAATTTTGGAAGAAATTAAGAAACTCCAGATATCATTTATAACTGTAAGTGCATAGATTATTCGAACTGTCCAAATTGAATTGAATAGTCTACATGACATAAAAAATTTAATAGGAATTGCCCAAAAGAGGGTCACAATCACAATACTATCATGGACTGGCTCCAATAGGGATGGTGTGTGATTGATTTGTTTGATTCATTTATAAGTTATGTTTTAATTATTGGACAACATGTGAAGTACAATCCTTTAAATGTCTATCAACTCTCTCCTTTTTTATCACTTACAAAATGACCATGCACTACACCATATCTGTGGAAATACTAAAACGAGTATTCAAATGTAAAGTGCTTTAGAGCTAGTGAAATATATTATGAAAGCGTGAATCTTATTGATACAATGAAGGTGTCTTTATATACAACATTAGAAGTTTCTAATCTAGATAGATAAAGGTACATGTTTATCTAATCCCTCAAAGATAGGGATGATCATATTAGCATGTTTATCTCTTTACTCCCCTTCAAGTTGGCAATGAGGTATCACGAATTCCTAACTTGAACAGCAAATACTGAAATGTTGGTGTGGGAAGAGCTTTGGTAAGAAGATCTGCAGGTTGTTCCTTTGTAGATATGTGCTCTAAAGATAGAAGTTTGGCTTTAACTGCATCCCGAGTCGTATGGCAGTCATTTTCCACATGTTTGGTACGCTCATGGAAGACAGGATTGGTAGCTATGTGAATAGCTGACTTGCTATCACAGTACATTCGAATGGGTATTTGATGCGAGAAGTCAAGCATACCAAGCAACCGCTTAAGCCATTTCAACTCACACGTTGTATCAGCCATGGCCCTATATTCGGCTTCAGCCGAGGAGCGAGAGACTGTCCTCTGTTTCTTTGTCTTCCAAGAGACGAGAGAATCTCCAAGAAAGACAACATAAGCGCTCAGGGAACGTCGAGTTGCAGGGCAGGAAGACCAATCCGCATCGCAGTAGGCCGTAATCTGCATATTACACCTCGACAGTAACATAATACCTTGATCAGATGTGCCTTTTAAGTAACGAACCACACGGAGAGCCGCTGACCAATGTTCTTCGAGTGAATTTTGCATGAATTGAGACAATATATGAATAATGTAGCTTAAGTCTGGCCGTGTGAAGGTGAGGTAGATAAGACGACCAATTAGCCGGCGATACTTGCTCGGATCAGCGAGTAATGTATGAGAATTAGTCTTATCGGCCATGAAAAGCTTGCGGTTCAGTTCAGTAGGCGTGGGAGAAGGTTTTGCACCCAACAAACCACACTCAGTGATGATATCCAACGCATACTTGCGTTGTGAAACAAAGATACCATCTGGACCACGAGCAACTTCTAACCCAAGAAAATACTTTAGCTTACCCAGGTCTTTCATTTTGAAGCCTGTGTGGAGGTAGTTTTTGAACCGTTGGATGATGGTAATATCATTCCCAGCAATGATGAAGTCATCAACATAGACTAAAATATGAAGACATATATTCTTTTTGTCGTTGACATATGTAAAGAGAGAGTAATCTTCATGACTTTGCTCAAAACCGAATGCCAAGAGCGCCTTGCTTAGTTTGGCAAACCAACATCGAGGTGCCTGTTTTAGGCCATATAGGGACTTCCTGAGACGGCACACTTGATTAGGTTTCTCAGACTTGAAGCCAGGTGGTAGTTGCATATATATTTCTTCATCTAAGTCCCCGTGGAGGAAAGCATTGTGAACATCCATTTGATGAACTTCCCATCTCTGAGCTGCTGCGACCGCAAGGAGAAACCGTACCGTATTCATCTTGGCGACAGGCGCAAAAGTGTCCTTGTAATCAAAGCCTTCTCTCTGTCTATTACCAAGTGCAACAAGACGAGCTTTAGGACGTTCGACAGTTCCATCTGCATTGTATTTGTTGGAGTATAGCCAACGACAACCGATGGCCTTTCTTCCTGGTGGCAGAGTGGTAACGTCCCAAGTGTGTTGTGCCTCCAGAGCAGTAATTTCTGTTTTCATTGCCCCGTTAAACCGAGGATCCCAGACAGCTTCAGAGTATGTCTTTGGAACCACTTCAGTCGTAATAGTAGCGAGGAAAGCCTGATGTTGTTTATTGAAAACAGAGGTTGTTAGGTAATTAGCAATAGGATACAGTGTCTTACCTGAGACCATAATCGAGGAGTCAAGATCAGAGAGAGTGTGAGCGTGAGAGGGGTCTGTCGCAAGCGTTGAATGTGTGACATAATTCTTGAGAAGAATAGAAGGTTTCTTAACACGCTGTCCTCGGCCAAGAACCTCAAGTAAACCAGGAGAAGGAGTCGCAGTAGGTGAAGAAGGTGGATCAGGGGAAGAAGAAGAAGAAGATGTGTTCTTCGCCGGAGGAGAAGATGGTGTTGATGTTGAAGGCAAAGCAGCCGTAGGAGATGACTCAGGTACAGACGGCAACACAGAGACCGGTGTTGTATTATCAGTAGGTATTGAAGGAGACGTCTCAGAGGTAACTATAGGTGCCGAAGACGGAGTGCTCCCCCTGGATACAAAAGTTGGTTCGAGCCAATCATCACTTGGCGTATTAACCTGTAACACTGGAGGTGAGACATACGATGTATCTTTGATGCCAGGAAACGTGTCTTCAAAGAAAGTAACGTCTCTACTGATGAAGAACTCATTGCTCTCAAGATCATACAGCTTCCAACCCTTAATTCCAAACGGGTATCCTACAAAGATGCACTTGCGGCTTCTGGCTCCAAATTTATCCTTGTCTCTTGCTCGGCGATGAGCATAGCAAAGGCACCCAAAAACTCGCAAAAGATCATATGCAGGAGATTTACCATGAAGAAGCTCGTAAGGTGTTTTGCCTTCCAGTATTGGTGATGGTGTCCGATTGATAATATGTGCTGCTGTCATGATGCTCTCACCCCAAAAATCAATAGGTAGTTGAGCTTGAAATAAGCAAGCTCGAGCTATGTTAAGAATATGTCTGTGTTTTCTCTCAACCCGTCCATTCTGCTGTGGTGTATCAACACATGAAGTCTGAAGTTGAATGCCATTCTTTGTGAAATACGGCTTGAGTGCCATAAACTCGGTTCCGTTATCCGAGCGAACGGTTTTGACGCTATAACCGAACTGCTTTTCGGTCATAACACAGAAATTTTGAATAAGTGTCGAGACCTCTGATTTTCCAGCATTAAGTATGTCCATACTTGCTTTGGAGTAATCATCAACAATGGTTAAGAAGTAGTTTGCACCAGAAGAAGAAGGAGTGTGATATGGTCCCCAAACATCACAATGAATAAGTGAAAACGGTGCTTCAGCTTTATTAAAACTTTCAGGAAAAACTTTCCTTGTTTGTTTAGCACGAAAACAAATATCACACCGACTAAAATCACTAGGATCTATTTTAAAACTATCAAAAACCGGTAGAGTAGAGAGCACTTTGTAGGATAGATGTCCAAGACGACGATGCCACAGTACCGTAGAAGAATCCTTCAACGTTGATGCTGCATTAACCCGTTCGACTTTGACCCCCGTAAAGTAGTAAACCCCCTCACGCTCTTCACCTGCTCCAATCAGAGTCCTCGAAAAACGGTCCTGTAAAACACACAGTGTATCAGTGAATATTGCAAGGCAACCAGTCTGTTTTAGTAGTTTAGAAACCGAGATTAGTGTGCAGTTAAATTCAGGCACAAAAAGAACATCTTGCAAGACATAGTCTTTGCTGAGTCGTAGCGCTCCATATTTAGTAGCTTTCGATCTCTGTCCATTCGGGAATGTCACCGATGATGGTTGTATATCAGAGACATCGTGTAGTAAAGATATATCACCAGTCATGTGGTGAGACGCGCCTGTATCAATAATAACATCAGTAAGTTTTGTTTTACCAGTCAACCGTTCCGAAGAGAGATTGGATTGCTGATTCTGGAGCAGAGTGATCAATGAGGCTATCTGATCATTACTAATGGACGCCGTTGTGTGTGAGGCACGGCCACGACCACGCCCTCTTCCACCTGAACGACCTCCTCTTCCTCCTCAAGAGCTCTGTGCTGGTGAGGTGTTGTTGTTGGGTCGTTGATATTGCTCTTGGTACCACTCAGGATACCCGTGTAGTAAGAAACACTCGGACATCTCATGTCCTTGTCGTCCACAGTGTGTGCACGAGCGCTTAGGGTCTCGAGAGCGGTAGGCTGTAGTTTCCAGACTTGAAGTAGAAGCGCCTGGAGTAGTCTCTGTTTTTGCAAAAAATCCAATAGCATCAGAACGTAATTCTTTTGCTTTGGTCGAGATCAAGTTCTGTTCTTCTCGGATCACACGAGAGTAGACTATGTTAATGTCTGGTAGAGGTTCTTCATCCATTATCCGTGATCGAATAGAAGAAAAACGTGCATCATCAAGACCAAACAAGAATTTATGTATGCGTGCATCCTCCCGTTCTTTTTCTATATCAGCTGCTGCAGCACATGTGCAGGGTCGACTCGTCTTTATGTTCTGTAGCTCTTCCCATAATTTGGTGAGTTTGCCATAATACTCAAGAACCGATTATCCATCTTGCCTACAATTTGTAATTGCATCTTGTAGTTGATGAACCCGAGTTCCGTTTTTAACGGAGAATCGTAGACGTAGTGTTTCCCAAAGCTTATGCGCCTCAGGTACGAAGGTGACTGTCGAACGGACCTTAGCATCAATAGACGTTCGGATCCATCCAACAATCATTGAGTTAGTCGCCAACCATCGAGAGAGATCCGGCTCCGTTTCAGGTTTTGGTATTGTTTCGTCAATGAAACCGGTTTTCCGTTTTGCTTGAAGAGAATTTTGAAGTTCTGTAGACCATTCAGAATAATTCTCATTACTGAGCAAAACAGAGGTTATGAGAGTCCCTGGATTATCCGAGGGGTGTAAGTAGTAAGGCGACGTAGGATCGATCGCTGTCGTCGCCGTGATCGTAGGAGTATTGGACGATGAGCTGGTATCATCACCCATAGTAATTTAGATGTATGTAGAAAGAAGAAAAATAGGTCAGAATCTTATAACTCTGATACCACGAAATATATTATGAAAGCGTGAATCTTATTGATACAATGAAGGTGTCTTTATATACAACATTAGAAGTTCCTAATCTAGATAGATAAAGGTACATGTTTATCTAATCCCTCAAAGATAGGGATGATCATATTAGCATGTTTATCTCTTTAGCTAGCAAAATCATTGCGTGTAGGGTGTTACCAACTTCATGCACTAGTTGACTAGCGCACATGAAGTTGTATCCAAGAGTAAAGTCTATTTTGCATGATTTTAATTTCCAAACATCGCGAAAGAGTTTTTAATACAAACTAGATCGTACAGGGTCAAACCGATCCCAAACTTACGGATTAAAATTATATATTACAAGTCCATAATAAAGGAGTTTCATAATCAATCTTAACGGGGTTATAAGAACAATTAACTTCTAACGATTTCAAGCTTATATGGATGACCTAAAGAAGAACTCTAGTTGCTTAGTTTAGGTCCAACAATTTACAAACAAAGGGTTTTCTATTTAAATGCAAAAGTGATACAATACGACTTTTTGGGTCATATAGTTTGCAGAGAATAAGCAGGACTAAGAATACACTTAATCTAGTTTTGGTTACTCAAAGAAAAAACTCAAGGGAATAGGAGTAGGCGTAGTACATGCTCATTATTCATCATACAATGGACAGCTGAAAAAACTTGAGGATACAAGTGGTTATACGTTCAAGAAAAACTTGAACATTCCTCTAACTCTTACCATTTGAATTGGAAAATAGTGGAAGCATGGTTTAACTTGTTCACTAGTAAAAAAGTCGAAAATTTGTACAGAAATTAAATATGTATTCATCTCATCCGTCTATTATTTTCAAAAACATACGTAATGAAACTCCACTCAACCTTTATCACGAATACTTACTCTATTGGTGTGTGTTGTGACAATCATTTGCACCCCAAGCTATTACTCTAGATGTTGTTAGAATTAATAAAGTAGAAAGAATTTTATAGATCTTATTTTGAACAAAAAGAAGAACGTATTTCGTGTAAAGAGAACTCCATAACTGGACAAGACTAAAAGGCCACCTTTGATTTTTTTTTTTAAGAAACAGCTGATTTTTTTCTTGGGAGAAAGAGAAAGATACATATAAAAATTACATTAGAGCAACCAAACTCAAGAATACAAAAGTAAAATAGGGGATCAAGGAGCCCTATTAAAAATCTTTTGACCCGGTGAAAGGATAGCCATGGGATCGAACATAGTTTTCCTGTCAACGAACCTCGACCATCGGTTCCCAAAATGACGAATCCAGTCCTCTCGAGAGTTGTAGTGAGGAAGATATAGCTTGAAATCTATTCCCTTTCTGACACACCATTGAACAATCTCCTGATTTTGAGCCACCATTTTCTCGACCGACGAAGCTTTAGCACACGTCGGCACGAATCTAAGCAATGCCACAATGTAGAATATCTCTCCTTCCGGTAAAACCACGGATGTTCGGTCATCCCACCTGATAAAATTTCCGACCAAATTGTTTGTTAATCATTCATATATATATATATGTTTAATCATCAAGCCAAATACCAAGGGCATATCGGTCTAAAGCGAATTAAAATCTAGGAGAATAAAATTGAAGTTACGTAGACACTTTGTCCCTTTGCGTAATCCCCTCGAGTGATTTCGTTTTCTTACGTCTACCAGTTTATACCAGCAAATCTCTTTTTCCACATAAAGTAAAAACACCTAAAGACGAAACTACCCTTGGATCCATACATAACTCAGTAAAGTACAAAAGACTTATCTAGAAAAGAAAGTAAATGAGATTAACTGAAGCTTTAAGTGGGTCCCAGGATCGTATTGTCCCCACAGATTTTTATCGTTCAGACACTATTTCCTTACATGACGCTAACCTTAACGACGGTTGCAATACAACTCCGTCACCCACCCAACCGTAATACCTCCTAATACGGTATCATATTAAGTTATTAACAATAACATTTTTTTTTGGCAACTAGTTATTAACAATAACATATTCCTCGAACTCGCCTATAAAATCTAAACGACCTCACAAAATTCCACGACAATTTGTTTGATCACAGTCACATGTCTCGCAAACCTTTTTAGCACGACTAGTCAGATGATTAACACGTGCCATGAAAAAACAATTAACTAGACCTTTTACCAGAAAAAAACAACTAACTAGACCGATCTGCTTGCAGGGGCGTTCCTGAAAATATGGAAGCCTTAAACAAAAAAAATTTTGTGGACCTATCTAATGGTTACCTAAATAAATTATAAAAACTAATTATAAAATTTCTAATAAAAATTTTAAAATTGGACGCCTTTTAAAAACGGGGACCCAAAACTCATACTTCACTTCGCTTGGTTCAGGGACGCCCCTGTCTACTTGTGATAAGTCTATAGATAGATAGATAGATTGCTTTGTCGAGTGAACTCTTAAAGAAAAAATGGGTCCATGTTAAAAAAAAAAAAAAAAAAAGAGAGATTTGGGCAGTATTCACCTGCTTCGCAAGAGTGGGTAGACCAGCATGGGCCCTCCGACTCCGTTCTTGGCAAGTTCCTTGAAAACCGTCCGATCAAATTTTCCGATGTCACGTTTCGATACAAAGAGGTTAAGCCAAGGGTGCGGCGTCTCCCACGTGCCGTTCACCTTCGCCATCTCCTCAGACTGGTTTACTCTCAGTAAAAAGTCAACGTAAGGCAGATCCACCTCGAACCTCAATCCCTTAATAAATCTCAGCCGTCCGATCAATTTCTCCCCTCTCTTCAGAACAAAAAAAAACAAAAAAGAAAAAGTCAGCCAGGATATTTCAGTACATTTGCTTCACTAATATACATATTACACGCTAAACGATGTCCAGATTTTCTGAAATCAAATCATCAATGTTACATTAAAACGTGTACATAATATGATTATAATTACCGCCTGACCAATGGACATGCCACACGTATGTGTCCTAACCTAAATATCTAAAAAGATGGGGGTTTCAATGAGAGAGAGACAACAAAAGCAAAAAGGAATGAGTAGAAGAAAAAAATGAAGATAGATGTCGTTTTCGTATTAACGTGGTTAATGGAAGAAAATCAAAACTTTATTTCTTGTCAGAAAATCCAAAATGGAAGATACATTACCCAATGTATGGTCAGTTTCATATTATGCAGTCAGACAAGAGACTGTATAATTCTCTTTCAACACCCTATTATATTTCCCTATATCTTTTCTTTTTTTGAATTTTATGTTGTAATCATGGAGGTCGAGAAAGATCAAAGCGGTCCAGTATTAGATACGTGTCGAACGAATGTTAACGGGTCAACTTTACACTTATCACAACAGGTCAGTATTGGTCAAACATAATGTATTGTAGAGTTTGTATTGTCGAAGTTACCTTGTCGACGGTTGAGATTGAGTCGGAAACTCGGTAGTGAAGCGCCAGTTCGAGGCAATAAAGAACCGACCCGGATGATTGTGGGAGTCGGGTCGGGTCAAAGTCGTGGTCTGGGTGGAGTGGAACTGTAGGCCATCCGTTGACCGGGTCATCGCCGTTGACGAACACGAATCCCTCCACGTAATCAAACGTTGACTCGTCCTTCTGACTCACCAGCCACTCGGCGTCCCGAGTGAACTCATCGAACTCGGCGTAAACGATTCTTATCCACCTCACCTAAAACAATCATTTTAAATAACCAATTTTCACAATTTAATAATTCTTTTTTTTTATTAAAAAAATACATCATTCACAATTTAAAAAGAACTAATTAAGATTATAAAATATTATTTTAATTTTGAGTTACCATATCGGGTGCTGGCTGTAGCAAAACCCTAGCTCTAGTGATGATTCCAAACTGGCCAAGACCACCTAAAACAGAGAAGAAGAGCTCAGAGTTCTCCATCTCCGAGCAAGTAACGACGTCTCCATTTCCCGTCACCACATCTAACTCCGTTACATTCGACGTCTGTGGTCCGTAACGGAACGCTTGTCCACTAACGCCGGCATTCGACAGCGTACCGCCTACCGTTAACCCGAGGTAATCGGTCCACGACCGAGGCGCCAAGCCATACTCCGAAACGCACCGTTTCAACACATTTTCCCATAATGCCCCTCCGGAGACGTCGACAAACGCACCGCCGGGTGAAAAACCGACCTCAAAACGATTCTCCGCCGCGCAGCGCATGTCCACGACAAGCCCTCCTTCCGCCATGGCCTGACCGTTGATAGAATGGCCGTTTCCACGCGCCGCCACCGTGAGTTTATCGGACCTCAGAGCTGCTCTCACGGCTCCGGCGATATCCTCAGGTCCCACGGGTCTCACCACAGCGAGAGGCTTCACGCAGTTCATGCCACCGAAGTCCTTCCCGGCGATATCAGTCGCAGCGCCGCCGCATACGATTTCTCCCTCGATGTCGAGTGACTCAGAGACACCATCAAAAGATTGTCCTGCGACGGAGGCAGCGTCGGAGTCGTTGTCCAAGAAGTATGGCTCTATGTAAGCTATCATTGTGTGTGATTTGCTATTCGTAGATCGAAGCTTTTTAGCTTTTGGAACCAAACCTTTTTTTTTGTTTGTCTGTGGTGAGAGAAGCTTGTGGCTTAGCTATAAATAGCGACTGAGTTTAGCTTTAGGATTATTCTTATTTAACTGTATTCGATTTTTTTAATTTCCCCGGCCGTTGAAATCAATATTTTTAAACAACGTCCTTTTATTTGTTAATTAAAACGAAGATATTGGTTTTAAAAACGTCTCCCAAAATTGTCAACACTGACTTATGTGAAGATAACTAAAGGAGGAAAAAAAAAAAAAAAAAAAAGATTCAAAGGATTCTTAGAAGAATGGTTAAAGGATCCTCAAAATCTGTCCCGTACCATAAAAAGAAAATTTAAAAGCAGAAAAATCTAAGAAATTTATTGTGTAAGAAAGTTTGGTCTGTATGCTTACGGCATTATAGACACATGACGTAGTTTTTTTATTCAGAAAAGGCCAAGAAAATGAGTTTCTAGCACCATAACTAAATGAGCTAGTTGAAATTATTGGCCGGACAAAAGAGAACTGGTTTTAAATTAATGTTTCTATTAAAATCACATGCTTAGTTCTGAATTCAAGATTACTTCAGTTCAATAGTTCAATAGCAGGCCTGAGTCTTTTTCTTCCGATGAAAACGTAAGGACATAGATCTGTGATTGATGAGAATCAATCTAGCGCATAATTTGTTTTGGAGAAAATAGTCATTAAAATTCCGAACTTTCAAATTAAAGCCAAAAAACATTCAACTCGTGTTTGAGCCAAAAAAATCATCAACTTTTAAGTATTGGCCATTTTAATTTTTATATTTTGTTGACTCGGCCATTTAAGGAACCCGAATAATCAACTGTTAAAATTGTTTTAAACTAAACTTCAGTTAACTATCTAAACAATTTTATTTTTATAAAACTGATTAAAACATTGATCCAATGATGTCTTTTTGATTCTAGAAACATTCAGATCATCTCTTTCGCGAAACCAGAGCCCCAAATCAACTTCATCTTGTTCACTTTGGTTTCGCGAAAGAGATGTTTTAAGTGTTTCAGAAGCAAAAAACAAAACCGTTTGATCAATGTTTTAATCGATTTTTAAAATGATGTCGTTTAGAAAGTTAACATACGTTTATTTTTAATCGATTTTAACAGTTGATTATTAGGCTTTTTAAATGGCTGAATCAACCAAATACGAGGGTTTAAATGAATAGTATTTGAAAATTGATTATTTTTTTTGGTTCAAACATAAGTTGAAGGTTTTTTTTGCTTTAATTTGAAAATTCAGGATTTTAACGGCTATTTTCTCATTTGTTTTGGTTCAAATTTACTTATATGTACGTAAAGATGATTTCGCATTAGTTCTGAGTAAAACGTCCGCTGATAGCCTAATAACATATGTTTCTATTAATAGAAAATGTTGGAAAGGATGGCATAGTCCTTAAAGACATGAGAATAATTTTCAGGATCTTATTGGTGATTACGTGTTAAGATCGGTTAAGAAATGGCTGTATAGAAAACGAGTACAAATATACGGTAATGATATTGGTTCATATGGTTCATATGGTCAAAAAACATTTCGTAACAAAAATATATATTTAATTTTGGGTCGAGTGTAATTTTCTCACACAAAACTAATTTTGATGATATAGTTAGCTAGGGATGAAACGGATCGGGTATCCGGGAAATTTCGAGGTATCCGGATCCGAATTCTTATCCGGTGGATCCATGATTTTACTATTCTTATCCGGATCCGGGATTCTCGGATATCCTTTTAAAAATTGTAATATCCGGCGGATATCCGGATCCAGATTTAGAATCTTAAAATAAATAAAAATAATATTAAAATATATAAAATATTAACTATAATTTAAAAATAAAAATGTATGTAATGTTTTAATTATTTTATGTATGCTATTAAAATTTTATATAAAAGTTATATATACTATTATAAAATGAAAATTAATAAATAAAATTAACTTTTATATATAGATATTACTATTTTTAAAAATAATTATTAATTGAAATTAAGGATCCGGATATCCGGACTAAAAAATCAAGATATCCAGGTCCGGATCCGATTTTGACGGATCCAACATTTTACTATCCGGATCCGGATCCGACCCCTCCGGATATCCGGATTTTTGGAGTGGATCCGAATCGGATTTTGGATTGAATCTGGATCGGATCTCGGATCAAATCCGGGATTTGGATAATAAGTCGCATGCCGACGTAGAAAAAAATTGAATTTCAAATGACTAATCGATTTTGTTCACTCCACCACGGGTTTTTTATGATCTGTAAATCGTACTACTATTTTCGTTAGCTGAATAATTAGATAATTATACTAGAATTCTAATTGCTGATATAAAGTTAAGAAACGCCTTTAAAAACAATTATAATAATAAACTAGGATCGGCCCGCCCTACGGGCGGGATATATTTAACTTGTGATCAGAATTATTATTTTTTATATGATTTGTGGTTTGTGTTTTATATTTACATTTGCAAGCGATGTATATGAGATATACTATTTTCTTAATTTAGAATTAACCAAACAACTAATTTTTACTATTAGCATAATTTACTCTCTCTCTCTCTCTCTCTCTCTCTGGTGTGTTAATAAGAAAATATATAAATATACCAGTTAAAGAGTATATTTAAGGTGATATTAATTTTTATTGTGTATGTTTTGTTATTCTTTTTATAGATTATGATTATCTTAATATTAAAATATTCATGATACATAATAGTTTTACATATTATCTTTGTTTATTCTACTGTAATTATGATAATTTTGATAATAAGTAAAATAATTTTTGATACAAAATCTTACATTACTTTTTTCTTATGAATATTTTAAAACTTACATATTTGATATTATATTGTTAATTATGTGATAAAATATTATTTTAGATTGATATCAAATGTTTTGTTAGACCTAAAATAAAATATTAATCAAAAATAAATTGTAGATTATTAAATAATTTACTAATAAATTTGGTTTAAACAAAAGATGATTAAAATGTGGAATACTTAATAAAATTTTAAAATTATAGTGTTAAATTTTTAGACATTTTTTGTTGATGAAATGCCATCACGAAAATAAAGGATTCAGCTTTATTAAATTTGAAACTATTGTTTTTTTTATTAGGTTAGCAGGTGTCAATTTGTCGAGAAGAGAGTATATATGTTATGGGAAGTGAGTGTTCTAAATAAGGCATAAGTTAATGTTTGGACAAAACCAAAACGCTTTAATTTCATGTAAGAACATGTTTAGTATTCCACACTCAACTCATTCGTCCATCATCCTCATTTTATTGTGATATATGCAGACTCAAATTTAGAAGTATAATAAGAAAAATGCATTCTACGTATATATCAAAACTCAGCCCATTTTAGAGACACAGAAGCAGCCAATTTAAATAGAATTCACAGCTCAGTAGTTGATATGGAAAAAATGTAATTGAAATATACTCACAAATCACAATCATACATACTCACACAATATTCTTATCCATAAGTGTCTGCACTAACTGTTGATCACTGAGATCATGGCCAACAACCTTTTAGGGAGCCACAATAATGAAAAATCAACACCAAGATGTTGGAAATTATTATGAGTTAAAGATAAATAGATTTTTAAAAAAAGGTTCACTAAAAAAAAGTTATCTCCCTCTTCTATCGTTCTCCTCATTTATCTTCTTCTTTGATTATTCTGTTGCTCATCTCATTTCTTTTGTTTCTTATCACTTTCCTGTCACAATCCGTTAAGCACAACCATGGATTTAACATATCTCTTTTCATCACCTTTTGTGTTGTTTATTAAGAGAAATGAACTGATGATCATGTTGGAAGAAAATTTTCATATTTATAATGGAGGATTAACACAGAAGAATGAATGAAGGGATTCATTGAATGTAAGGTCGTGTGAGAAGTAGAGAATATGTATTAATGTAAATGTTAATGAAGATGCATGAACCAAGTTAATTTCCGTAACGGTGCCAGATTAAAGAAGTCTATTCAGCTTCCAACTGACATTGATCAGAATCGTTCGTCACCGGTGAAACCAAGTTAATTTCCGTAACGGCGCCAGATGAAAGAAGTCTATTCAGCTCCCAACTGACATTGATCGGAATCGTTCGTCACCGGTGAAACCATTAGATTTTTATTGACAGTTGACTGAACGGAAATTGTTGCTCGATAGCCACTTTCCCTAGGTTTTGTATACAGTTTTCTGGAGAAGATGCATTTGGATTGTAATAAACACATAAAACCATTTAAACTCAAGAATTAATAAAACATTAAGTTTTGATTGACCATGACACGTGTCGCCACCACAAACACCGAATTAGTGACGTGGACGCCCATGTGGCATGCCTTAGGAGTGAGGAAACTCAACTTTATAATAATAGATACAAGTATTCAGACTTTCTGAAAAATGATAATTATAAAAATGGTCTAATTGCACATTAATTATAATCTAGAAGAATAATTTCTCAACTGAAAAATGTTAATTAGATACAAACGTGTTCACAACTTTCTTTAGCTCTAGAAGAAGTGCATATGCAAGTGATGAAACCTTCCCATTAAGGATCAACTGTTATTTATTTAATTAGTTACTAGGATATCAATGAATTAAGCAAACCACATATGGTAGTTATCGTTAGCTTATATCACAAAAAACAAAACCGTTAAGTTTGGAATTTCAATAAAAAGACAGAATTTAACTAAAACATATGCGTAAAGACATATGTGGTTCTTAATTCATTGAAATTCAAAACATATGCATAAAGACCTCATTTCTTTCTTTTTTTAATTAAATTTTATTCTAATACAATTTTAAATAGCAAACACATTTTAATATTTTAAAATACTATTATAATTTATATAAAAATTAAAATGATTTATAATTCCGGAAAAGTATAGTTATGTGTTGTACGCTAATAAAATAATAAATCATAGATTTTGCTTTTGGATTATTGTGTAATTTATGTTATTTTCTCATTTACTTCGCATGCTTAAAATAAACGTTAATTAATGACCAACACAGAGAATTAAAGACATTCGTCTCTCTATTCACAGCCTTCAATTATTGTGTGTTTATTATTCATTTTTAAAAATCGTGGGGTAGGCAAATTTACTTTATCATATGAATTTAGCTGACTCATGTATTAAAAGGGAGGACAAAATTAAGATTCTGTCCTGCTTAGCATTAAAATAAAATGTTTAGGAGGACAATTCCCAAATTCCGCCCGAATAAATTAACTAATTCCGGAAACGTGTCTCATAAAGTAATTTAACGATATCAGTAGACCCTAGTAATAAATCCTACTGGCTAATGACTCTTCAATATCAACATTTCCGTTGACAACAAGTAACAAAAATCTTGGTAACCTGATAACATCCAAGGCTATTAACTAAATATTTTTCGATATTGGGGTGGAGCGTGATGCAGGCCCAAACACGATTTATAATCGTAACCTGATAACATTCAAGGCTAAGGACTAAGGAGAACTAACAAATTAGAAGGGAAATAAGTTTCAACGTAAACAATGATTGATGTCGATCACTGATGGCAATTGTTTGTGTGTAAATCGATAGCTAACGTCAAGATTTTAAGATATACGAGCAAGATAAGTAGATAACTGTTAAAACAATAAAAGTGAGTATATTACTATATTTACTCTGGCATAGAGGTCATAATTAAGGGCATCTCTAACTTCAATATATTTTTCACTTTAAAATAGAATACAATTAGAGCGAAGCTCCATTCTATTTTCGGAAAAATAGTGAATTGTTAGAAATGTATCTAATAGACATACAAAAATAATTTAAAATACTTCAATCCAGAAATTCAAATGGTCAAATAAAAATGTGAATATGAATTTCTTGCTACTATTAGATCACAAACTTACAAAAAGATTTCATTACTTGAAATATTGTAATATTTCCTTTTTACTTTACCGGGTGAATATGGTCCGGTAGAAATATCTTCAAAACTATAGTTAAGTTGTATATATGTTGGAACCTTGTGGTAAAATAGTAAAGACATTTTAGGTTCGATCCATCTGTTACACAAAAGTAAATCATATTATTTTTGAATATACATATAGATATGATTATTTGTTTTCGGTCCATTTGATCCATAGAGAAAACTTATTTATGTGTTGCACTTTCCTTGGTATTAGTGACCCTTCCCTATACATAATATATCCCAAATTAAAAAAATATTTTTTTAAAAAAGTATCTGACTACATTACAAAGTTGTGCTGCCATTTTCTTTCTATCACAAGACGGCTATTTATTCATTTTCTTATAATTTCATCATAAAATGTAATAAAAAAGAGAGATGGAACAATCAAAACGATAGATTATTGATCCAAAACCCATGTATTCAAATGGGTAAGAAAAAAAATCATGAAAATCATAAAGCAAAAAAAAAAAAAACTTAAAGCAATTTTTGAAATGATTTTAAATAGGTTTTCATCAAAGAGCCCACAGTGAAAAATGATTAAAATTTTTATTAAAGAGATAAAAACCATTTTACCTGTATTTTATAGATATTTAAATATATATAATTTTATTTAAATAAGTTATATAAAAATATTTAATCATTTTGAATAATATGTTTATCTTTTATTTTTTAAAAAAAATTCTTTAAAATTTTCTTTTGAAATTCAAAATTGTTGTTGAAAGTATTTTTAAAATTTTTTATTTAAGATTTTAATGATTATTTAAATAAATAAACTTTCTATCATAATTATAAAACATGTTTTGAAAATCATACCAAAAAGTTCAAACAATATATATCAGTACCATCATCACCTGACTAATGAGCACGCAGATTTTTTGTTGTCATCATGTACTCTAACAAGTTTGACTTATTAATATTTTTGGCGAACGCATGTTCGACTATATAATTTACTAGGGAAAATCCGCGCTTCCCGCGGAATATGAAAATATAGTAAATTTATTTTATTTATTCATGAGATATGTGTTTGTGTTTGGAGCTGATTTCATGTTTGCTTTGGACATGATCTTCGTGCCAGTGTGTATTGTGAGAGAACTAAAAACTTGAATCGTTGATATGTTGATCTAGATATTATTTTATATTATGTAGCTTTTCAGAATCGTCTAATATCATGAGCAAATGGAACAGTCAAAATGAATTTGAATCTAAAAATAAAAAAAATTAAGAATTTTTTTGAAACTATATATATAAATTATGATTTTAAATTTTAAATTTCAGATATGCTACTAAATTTAGAGATTATAATTTTTTTAAAACATCAAATATATAGAAATAGAGCTATAAACTTTTAAAATTACCATATTACATTGTTAATTATACTGTTGATATTTTTTAACATGATCCATAAATAATTTGAGATAGCACTGTAGCTTCTACTCTTTATTGTCGAAGAATATTTCATGACTACAATTTATCATGAAACTCGAAATAGAAAGTAAGGGCATTGAGGATGAATATTTTGACAAGTTATGAAAATAAATCCGGTGGTTTGCTTGTAATAATAATATGTGTTACACCAATTGTCAATGTTGTATCATTGACAGGTTATGTTTTTGAAAAATTGACAGGTTATGGTTACTCTTGGGGTGTGGTAGTTTGCCAAGTAACGAGCCGTTCCTTATAACATTAGCAGAAAGGTATTAGCCTCCGACCTCACTTAATTTGTCAAAATTTTGGGTTCTTAAATCTATAAAATTTATCTTTGTTTAATAGGGTTGATTTTTTTTAATATTTGTTTCTTGTTTAATCTCAACGAAACACCAACCAGAGATAGGTCTTTTCTTATTTATTAAGTTTAAATTTTTTAATTATTTTTGTTTTCTTTTTCCAAATTTTTTACACACCAACTTCATACATTTTTTATTTTATAATTAGTTTTTCATATTTAGTGTTATGGATGTTTTTTTAACTGATTCTTTAGTGGTATGAATGTTAATGATTTTTTAATGGTATGAATGTTAATGGTAAACATGTTATATTTTGATTTCGCTTATGATATATGCAAAAACTGATAGTTGTTAATTATTTTTCATATGAATTTTAGTAAGTGATTTATAGAAATATGATTTATAGTAAAAACTAAACAAAAATAGAATCATTTAAACATGTTCATTTTTATTTAATAATTATATTTCAGTATTTTATACCATTTGGCAGCATGATCAGTCAGACAGATCTCCTTTATATATATATACTGTTTTGATAGCCGATCTGGAGCCGAGACTTCCACCGTCAGTTCTTTCGGAGATGAGATCGGTTGAAAATGGATGTACGGCGACGGTTGATGACTCCAGCCGTTATACATGCGTGATCATTAGAGAGACATCCTTTAAAGGGTGGCTATTCTCCTGAATCTCCTCTGCAACTCCAGCATGTTATAAAGTTTAAGAATCCATTATATTAATCAATATTTAGTCCATTAAATTCAGGGAAATAACTTGTTGCCACCTGTCACAAAATATCCCATTCTAAAAAATGATGTGGAAGGCTATGCGTCCTTAACAAGTCTACTTTATATATTAAAGATAAATGCTTAAATATATTTAATGGAAATAGAATATATGTCGTTACATATTGAATCATTGATCGATATATTGTATTCTCAACTTTTGCCGATCAAGTCAAACGTATTTTTTTTTTCCAACACACGTACTTTTCTCTTTGGGGTTATTTGTGAAAAAACCAAAACGCAATAATTAGATTTTTACTGAGAGCGTAAAAAGAAATAGAAAGAAAAATAAAGAAGAAATGGTGATTTTAGTGAGTTATGAATTTGTATTTTTTTGTTTGTTCAAAAAAAAAAGAAATTATATTTTTTTTGTATGGTTTAATTTTCGTTTTTCTTTTCCACAACAACAAAAAGTAATCTGGTTATAAATCCCACGATCGAATCTTATATATTAAAAGAGAAGTCACAACTTTAATTCATATGTGATATTTTTAAAAATAGACCTTCTCTAGAGAATCTTATTTCATTTATTTCTAACTAATATTTAGGCATATTATATCTTAAATAATTGACATCTATAACAACTTCACCTATAAAATTATTTTATTTTTTTAATTATAAAAATCTATTGAAAAAAAATCTAACCAAATCTTATTAAAATTTTTTTTTTTTAATAAAATTATGCATTAATTAATTTCGTAATTAGTAATATAAAATTATTATAAATTAATGTGAATTAAGATTTTATTAAAATAAAAATTAAATTTGTATATTATTTTCTTAAACTTTCTAATTATAGTCTATATTTTGAAAATTCTAACAAATCTGTTTAAAATATTTTAACAAGATCTTAATTAAAAATTAGTTATGAAATATTATTATATATTTATAAAATTAAAAATATAAACTCTATCATATTTTATCTATTATATAATCATAATCAATCATTTTAAGAGAAAATTATTATATTGAACTAAATATAACAAATTATATTAAATTTTTAATTTCTATATTTTATTTTCTTAAGTATTTATGTTCAAAATATAATATGTAGGAAATACGTGTTAACATTAGTAAACTATATAATACATTAAAATAATTAACATGTATTTCATTAAAGATAATAATATAAAATCTTTTAATCATGATATATATTCATTTTAAATATATATAATATATATAAATTTTTTAACAAATCTGTAAAAATATTTTAACAATTTCTTAATTTTCAAAAATTTATGCTAATATTCCAACTTAATTAGCAATGAAATATTATTATGCATTAATATATATTATGTTATCATTTATAAAATAATAAAAAGTTTTATCTTATTTTATCTATTTTATAATAATAATAATTCATATTAAATGAAATTGTTATATTGAACTAAATATGATAATGTTACATTAAATTTATAAATTTATAAAAAAAATATTTATGCTAAAAATATAATACGATGACATAACGACTTAACATTTACAAACTATATAATACATGTATAAAAATTAACATATGTTAGAATTTTGTATATAAAAGAATATGTTATCTGAATGAAAAAACATAAAAATATTGTTAATAGGAAATTCGGCTTTGAAGGTTTGGTGGGTTAAAATTGAGCATACATTTAATATAAAATAATTTTTTAATATGTTGTTTAATGCATATATTAATTTGTTCAATAGAAAAATACAAATATAATATAATAAATATTTAATAAGAAGCGACAAATATATATGACAGTTTTAAACAATTGATTAATTACAACATATAAACTTTAAAATTATTATATTTGAAATAGTTATATAAACATTTAAAAATATGATTAACATTAAAATTTATGATCTAAGATAAAAAATAAATATATATATATATACATATACATATATATATATATATATATATATATATATATATATATATATATATATATATAAAACCTGGTCAAGATCTAGTTGTATTTATGAAAGATTAAGGTTTCTATCAGTAAACACCAATTATTGCAGAAAAATAATTTAACTACCAAAAATAATTAGCCAAAGGAGAATTTAACAAATGCAAAATAAAAGTTGCGAATTTTTTTTTGTAACAATTGGATAAATTGTACAGAATGACAGAATACATATTAGATTAGTTAAATGTTTTATATAGTGTTTAATTTATTATAAAACAAATAATAATAATTAAACTAATTCTACAAAATGTGAAAATATTTAAAATTTATGAAAAATACTTTACGTTTTATTATAAATATTTAGCTTATTCTATAATACATTTTAATAATAGATTGACATTTTATAATATTATACAATAAATTATAGTATAATTTTATTTATAACATAACTATTTATCATTAAATATTTATTTAAAAGTTTAAAATGGTATTACCATATAATTAAATAATTCAAAATTTTAATTTAGTAAATAATATAGTAAAACTCACTTTTCCATTTAATTGATTTTTCTTATATGTATTCTATTTTTGATAATCGTGGGGATCAAAAAATTGTCTAGACCCAAAAACTAATTTCAGGGGATCTTACATCTGGATACGCAACTAATCCATCAGTATGGCACGGCTAAGTGGACAAGACAAATTGAACCTATTGAGAAAGTTCTAGCTAGAATCATTTTATTACTAGGCCAAAACCACTTGGTTAAGAAAATATGAATAAACATAAATTTGAATATTTTGTTTTTTATAACATTTTACTATTTTTCTTGATTGACAAAAACACTTATGGGATCATGTTTTAAATAGGATTCAACCATTCCGCAGATTACCAAACAAAGTCTAAATAAAAATGTGGATATTTGATACTCCTATTGATGTAGTACTAGGACTCGGACGGATCCGGATATTCAGGATATTCGGGGTACCCGGATCCGGATCCGTATCCGTCGGATCCGTGATTTTAATATCCGGATCCAGATCCGTGCCTCCCGGATATCCGGGTTCCGGATACCCGTCTAGATATCATGATATCTACGAGTATCCGGATTCGGATCCAGATCCGTCAAAATAATTAAAAATAATAAAATATTTTTAAAATACAAAAATCTATAAATATTACATAAATTAAATATTTTACAAAATTTATAAATGTATTTATGCATATAATATTATTAAAATTTAATATTATAAGACTAATTTTATGTATAAATATTAATAAATCAACAATAATTATTAATAAAATTTTAAATTTTTATATATTAAAAAAACGGATCCGGATCCGGATATCCGGACCTAAAATTCCAGATATCCGGATCCGGGCGCCCCGGATATCTTATTTTTGGAGCGAATCCGGATCGGATCCAGATCTCGGATATTAATTACAGCCCTATGTAGTAGTGCGTTTACTTGGGGAGAAAAATATAAATAAATAGCTGTTTAAAATGAACTGATCTCGACTTTTTTCGTGTGGATATTTGGTTTCGTTTTGAATTATGGATAATTAGAATAAAATGATACTGATTGTAAGTAAACCTTTTCTCCAAAAAAATACTGACTGAATGAAATTAGGTTTGGTTTTGGTTTAAATAGTAAAATCGAAAACCACCAATCGTTTGTAATCTTTTTTCCCTTCTCTAGTTGTTTATAGTAGGTTTAGGCATTCAGATCTTCGGGTCGGATTCGGATCGGTTCTTTTGGGGTATAGTTCCTTCAGATACTAGACATTTGGATCCTTGTAAATTTTTTGTTAGGATTTGAGTCAATTCAGATCTACAATTAAAATACATGTAAAATACCTATAATTTTGGATTCGTATCGGGTCCGGATCCAGGTTCGGGTATTTAGAATCTGAAAAATATGAAACCCATCAAATTTAGTCCAAATCTATCACATATATCTAAATTTTACAAAATAACTTAAAGTAAACTATAATAATTAAAATAATTTTTTAACTCTAAATTTTACATTTAAAACTTAATATTACTTGAAAATGTTACAAAAATAATAACAAAGATTGTTAAGAGAATTTCATATTTTTAAGTCAGATATGAATCAGTTCATATCAGGTCGGATCTATTCGGATCGGTTCTTTTCGAATTCAGATCTATTCGGATAAAAGAATTTTAGATTCATTAAGTACTTGTAAATTTTCGGTTCGATTTCGAATCAAATATTTTTGGATCCGTTATAGATCGGGCCTAGGCCTAGTTTGTAGTCCTTTTCTATATAAAGTGCAGTAATAAACGTGATATGAAAATAGAGATTAATGTTTGCGATGCCACTAAAGCCGTTGGCTTTGATTTTCTGTTACAAAAGAAAAACCGAAAAGCTTGATTACTAGTTTATTCTTAAGTCAACCGGTTGTGTAGGCTGATTAATATTATCTTAGGTTCCTGAACTAAACTGCACTATTATTTATTTGTATATAAATTGATTGACTATTACTAAGTCAAGAAACTATACATTTTCTTTATTGTTGATTTATGTATAGATTGAAATTTGATTGAGGACACCCGTCTACGTTGGGTTCTAGAACATGACCTTATCTCTCCCTCCCGGTTTAAGATTTTTTTTTTCTCTTTTGTCAATCCTTCGTTTGCATCTTTAATATTCATGAATTTTCTATTATTCGTTCAATTTCCCTGTCATAAACAACAAATATTGCTCTGGAAAAAAAAACAGTAAGTGCTCAGCACGACTATCTGTAACATTTTCGCTATCTTTTTAATTAAATAGATTGTATTTTAAAAGAAAAATGAAATGATATTACAAAAGATAGACAATATTGAAAATACAATATCTGACTGATTATATCAAGTAGGAACTCATATGCTTGAAAATGTATGGATAAAAATCATAAACATATGATTGTATAGTAACTTGCAAGCATTAATTTAACTACTTTATGGAATGTATACACAATAACACGCACAGATGTTATTACAGTTGCGTAGCTTGAACATCATCAGATACTACGTAGGTATAAAACGGCTACAAAATATACATTTCGAAAAAAGATGCGAAAGAACAGTACATGAAACGAACGTGGCTAACGATTGAACCTACTGTAACGCCCCGACCGCCCACGGCTAATGGGCCACCCACGCCCGCTCTCTCGGCCCGTGGGCCCCATCCCATCCGACGATCGGTCGTTAAATTTCCGTAGGCTCGAAATCATCGTTTACTGACCCTGCAATCACCACCCGACCTTTTCCCGTGCTTTGGCCTCACTCGCACGCTATCGCGAATCACTTCCCGAGAGGTCACCCATCCTTCCACTACTCCAGCTCAAGCACGCTTAACTCTGGAGTTCTTTCTAGATGTGCTTCGGAAAAGGTAAGTCGACTTTGGTAACATAGGTAGCCAAATCAATTCTCTTAAGCCTTTCCACATATCACAACTCGGGATGTTACAATTCACCCCCTCTCAAAGAACGCAACGTCCTCGTTGCGTCCCACGACAGTCTCAAGGCGCCTCTCGGTCAGAACTGAGGCGGCTAACCAGCTCGATACCACTTGTAGCGCCCGACCGCGGCTAATGGGCCACCCACGCCCGCTCTCTCGGCCCGTGGGCCCCATCCCATCCGACGGTCGGTCGTTAAATTCCCGTAGGCTCGAAATCATCGTTTACTGACCCTGCAATCACCACCCGATCTTTTCCCGTGCTTTGGCCTCACTCGCTTATCGAACCACTTCCGATAGGTCACCCATCCTTCCACTACTCCAGCTCAAGCACGCTTAACTCGAGTTCTTTCTAGATGTGCTCCGGAAAAGGTAAGTCGACTTTGGTGACATAGGTAGCCAAATCAATTCTCTTAAGCCTTTCCACATATCACAACTCGGGATGTTACACCTACATCTTCTGGTTCCTGTCCATTTTTCCCCAAACCCATTCTACTTTATAAGTAGCCAATGTAAAAAAACTAAACGTATAACGGTAACAATAGTTTTGTACCAGCATATAGACCGTGATCTAGATAAATGTTCGAGGTGAGTTTGGTAAATGAAACTCGACAGTGGGATGAACGGAGACGTTTTATATAGTCAAGATAAAGAGATTACAGAGATAGAGGAGAAGTGATGAAAGATCGGAGCTCAGAGAGCTTGACCGGAGAAGTACAAAGCGACTGAGAAACGAGAGGATAACTTAAATCCTAAACTAGCCGCTCAGCATGTATCTTCAAGTGTCTATCCCCTTTTTCGTTGATGCCTTCTCTCCTTTTTATAGGCCTCTTCCTGTTGTTTGCCCTAATCCTGATCATATCTTGTTGAGCTTTGTCCTCTCGGACCGAGTAGACGGTCCTTTGGAGTGTCTCTTTTGAGCTGCTCGCTTTTAGTCGACCTTATCTGTCGACTAAAAGTACTCTGAAACCGATCCGTCCAAATGACTCGCCAAGCCTAGTAGACAGACGTTAGCGAGCTAGGCTTCATCATTCGATGGACCTTGTAGAGGGGGGAACCCATCTCCTACAATAAACCAACTCAAATTGATCAAAACTCACTGCAAAATTTACATATCTCATTTAATATAATTCCAGAATCTAAAATTATATATGATAACTATTTATTGGTTTATAATTATATTCTAATCAATTGTTGACGCAAGAATAAAACTGAAAATCATTTAGGTCATGATTCGATGTATATAAAACCAACAACTCAAACAAGAACCGGAACCAAACAGTGTTGTCAATAACATTCAGACTGGTACATACCTGAGGAGGTGGTTCCTCCCTGGATTGCTGGACGGTTCCATGATGTCAACCTCGAATGGCCAAATGTAACGGCACTCTGCTTTTTTGCTTCAGTGCTTCTAGCTAGACTCCAATCATACATTCTTCTCTTTTCCACGGACGACAAGTTTGCCAGGGCCCTTAATAATGTTGAGCCTGCCCATAAAAATTTAGACCCTATATTTTAATAGTGTTGAGCCGGTCCTGGACAGGTTCGCCAGGAAAGTGAACCAAAGAAGGTTGAGTTATCGTTGATAAGGATGCCATGACGTTAAATGCTTACACAGTACCACAGAAGATTTGAGTTTCGTTCCTTCAAACTTGATAACGGATACCAAACTGCGTCAGCCATCGAAAATCTTCAAGTTGGATAGTGTCAATTTAACTTAGTTCGTCTTATGATGTTTTATATATTTTGTGGAGCCAAACTTATTAACAAAAGTATAGTGGTAAGTATTCACGCCTGTCACGCGGGTGACCCGGGTCGATGCCCGGCACGGCGTAATTTTTTATGCGTTGCAACAATATATTAGCTTCTCGACATCTTTGTTTAATAATCATCCAAAAAAGCAAGTTACAGCCTGAACTAGTAAAACACAGCTGTAAAAGCAACCACTTGGGCAAATGAACATTTTAAAGCTTCAATACAAGAGAATGTTATAAACACCTTACTGTTACTGCACATATATAGTTCGATATATACAGAGTCAATATCATGATCTTTGTTTGTCTCTAATATTGTTCAAACGAATTGAGTCCAATTAAAAAAAAAACAAAAGATAAATCAGAAAATTCAGAATGATCAATCAGAGACATGAATCAGTCTTTCTCTCATTTGTTGTTTTATCAGAGGTATCATCAGATTTCCAAACCACATCGTTAAGTGTGGTCGAGAGCTTCTTGTAGAACTGCAAAAGGAAGAATATTAGATGAAGGGTGTGACTGGTAACCATAATAGGAACAACAGGAATAGACAGGAAAGGAATGAGTAGGAATAAAATTTTAGGAATGAAGAGGAATAATGATTCTTTATCAAAATCAGTAAGGAATGAATTTGTTCTATAATTCTCTACGACCAAAGGAATGTGGAGGAATGGGAAAAAAAATATATTCCTCATGAATGGTAAATTTTTTAAGGAATGCTAAATAATGTAGTGTTCCTCTTCATTCCCTTGGTCACCATTCACACCCGAAGATATACACATAACATAAACAAGGGTCAGAGTAAAAACAGTGGATAGTATTATTAATTTTATTACCTTATGGAACTCTAATGTATCTCCTTTAGTTTTCCTGACTTCGACCATATGAAGAGTCGGTGATACTTGAAATATCTACAAACAAAAAAAAAACATTATTCTTTAATTCCACGCTCAATTCAGATCTAATATATAGCCAAAGAGACAAGGGTGCATCTTGTACCTCAGTCGCCACTTTTAAGGTTCCTTTCCTTCCAGCATTCGCCTTTTCAAGTCTCATCTGTGTATCCAAACAAGGTAGTGGTTCAGTGAAAGTGTCTAACTATCCATGAAAGGGAAACTTCCACAACGCAAGGAAGTGACCAACATGGGTGATTATATATGATAACTAAGCCATTAAATTTTCTATTCTAGTTAGTAATTAATTCTTTTATAAGTGGTATGTTCTTGTGTTTGTGATTCGTTACTCTAACAGGAATTGGTTTAAACTTTAAAACAAATGAGAGACCATGTCCATAACTGTTAGGGTTTTACATGATTGGTTTACCTTATAGCTGTTCTTTTGAATATCGAAACCAAGAGGCTTAGAAGCTGCTTCAATCTTCTGGACTAATTCATTAGCAGCGCCTATGGCTGCAAATCTTATTTCTCGCTTCAATCCCTATTAAATTAAACGGTGTAGATTAGTAAAAATATAATGTGTAAAGACCAAACCCTGAGCCTGTCTGCTTTTATGACACGCACAAAACAGTTTCGGCTGGAGAGTTCAAGCACGTAAGCATTGTTAGTCTTAGAGGCACACCTCTTCTTCTTCAAAAAAGTTTCCAAGATCCAGAGCCCTCGACATTGATATCAACTCAAAGGCATTCATTGAAGTTGGCTGCTCCTCATTATTTTCTGTGACATGATGCTCCTATTTCATAAACCACATATATATTGTTATGGACACTTATTCAGTTTCACAGGAAAAGAAAGAGCTTAATCATCATACAGATATTATAATCAAATAAATATGACTAACTTCTGAATCTTTAAAAGCAGCTTCCACGTCATCCAACTTTGCTTCGTCTTGCTCCTCAAAAACGGCTGGCTTGTAATCTTTCTTGAACCACGCATCTTCCAGAATCTCTGGAATTTTGATACGCTGTCATGTTTACGCACAGTCAATTAGTTTCACTGTTGAAATCAATGACGAGTGGTGGCAAACCCTCGGATGTTTTATATTATTAAGGTTTACATGCAAAGGCAGATAAAACTAATCAAGAGTCAGGAAAGCTGCATATAAATCGTTCTAACTCTTACCGCTCCTCCTATTATTACCCTACTGCTATTCAAGAGCCTAATAAATAGGCAATACAATAATAAGCCATTAATTGTATCATATGCATTAATTGTATCATAAATAAGATACTAAATCACACAATATAGCTAACAAAAAAAACACAAGATGAGAGGGTAGGTTATCTTACCGTCATCGGGTTTGGATCCAAGATTCGGACAATCAGGTTCTTGGCACCAGGAGAGAGCCAAGCAGGACAGCTATATTCAGCACCTATTATCTGAAAAAATGATGAAATTACAACGTGGAAAAGAAGAATCACAGATATTAATGGTGAAGGATGAAGCCTCGAGAGACTAAAATTACAGAAGTGCTTACCTTTTTATACAGCATCATGATGTTATAATCCTCGAAAGGCAAATGACCAGCAAGTAGAAGAAAGAGTATCACTCCACAGGACCACAAGTCTGCGGTTGCCCCATCATAACCTTGATCATTCAGAACCTTGGGACAAAAGCAACAAGCGAGCTATTAAAAACATGGTGCAAAAACAGGAAGAGAAGCCACGTGAGTAAACATACCTCAGGAGCAACATAGTTTGGAGTTCCACATGTAGTATGAAGAAGACCATCTCCCTGCCAAATCCAAATAAGCCTCATAAGCTGATAAATCAAATGATCAGAATAATACATACACAGAAGAACATGCATGGCTTGAAACTACACCGGATAAGAAGGATTTTATGGACATAGTATCTACTATCTTTGACAAGAATCTACAAAGAAGAGTGCCACTATATTATCCCAAATCTTATTAGATATTTGTAAATAAAATCAATCAAATACATCATTACTGAACATAAGGTACATGCATTAGAATAGAACAGGAAAAAACCAGCAGAATAATTACCCCGGCTTGTCTGGACAAGGCACTCAATCCAAAATCAGAGACTTTCAGATTTCCTTGAGCATCTAGTAGCAAGTTTTCTGGCTGCAGCAGGAGAGAAGTAGAGAAGAAAAATAGTAGGCATCAATTAGCTGCATCTAAGGGAAAATATCACATCCTGAAGATTTTCTCCAAAAAAAAGGATGTGTAGTAGTACCTTTAAGTCTCTGTGGTACACTCCCCTGCTGTGGCAGTAATCAACTGCATTGATAAGCTGCTGAAAATATCTACGTGCTTCATCTTCTTTCAAGCGCCCATCAGGTACTTGCCTTAGTTTAGACTTAATGCAAAAGTTTAAACATCACATATGTTAAATAATGTTATTAGCAGTAAAATACGAGAAAATAATTTATGAAGATTCACGAGATTAGCATGATTCATTTTGTACATATGATTCAAACACCAAAAGATTACAAGTTTTTTAAGCCGTTGATATATAGAGAGGTAAATAAATCTCACAATTTTGCCATAAAGGTCACCACCCGTGGCGAATTCTAGGACAATATATATCTTTGTCTTGCTAGCCAAAACCTGAAACAGTATCAATAATTTCCTTTTAAAAAGTTAGATTTTAATTCATAAGCAAGCCTAGAGAGACATAGAGAAGAGTTGTGGTGGGAGCGAGGAGAGAGACCTCATAGAGACGTACTACATTTGGATGGTTAATCAGCTTCATAGTAGAGATCTCTCTCCTTATCTGTAAAAAGCAAACGGGGAAGAGCCAGTTGATATACTTTTGGATCTGTTTTAAGGCTTTAGTAGAAACCATGTAATATGAGGCATGAGGAAAGTACCTGTTTAGGCATCATGTTTTTGTGAAGGTTCTGTTTATCAAGGATTTTAAGAGCAACGGATTCTCCTGTCTCGGTGTTCTTACCAAACCTCACTTTAGCGGAATTGCCTTGTCCAATGGTTCTGCCAACCTCATATTTACCAACACGACGCTGGACCTTTTGTCGATTCATCACTCAGAGTTCACCTCTTGGTGATATCTTCTAAAGCAGGACAAACAAAACAGTTAAAGCATATACATACTACAGGTTTGAACATATCCAAAGTCTCCACTAAACCAAGAATCTAATGCATGTGTGTGTGTGTGAATACATTATATAATTGAAGCAAGATTATCCATGAGCTAGCTCATATTTTATAAGATTATGCCACACAGATTAACAGCGTAAACCAAGTGATCGAACTCTAATCAAGATTTTGATCGTATAACACTATTGGGGAACACACACACACACCTCAAAAGTTGGCAGGACAATTTCCTATGGTATAGAACTCGCTTACCGAAGGAGAACAATTAGGCAGGGTGAAAATGAGAGGAAGGGGGATAGAGAGATGCGAGAAGAGACGATCTTATTTCATTTCTTTCCTTTTGTAAGAAAATTGATTCATTCTCCACCTTTAATTTTCTTAGGGAATTAATCTTTTTACCTTTTTGGGTCAAATTATATTGACTTTATTAATGCAATGACAAAATACTTGAGTATTTAGATTTTGGAAAGATATCTTTCTTTTTCAGAAAATAAGTTAAAAATAATATTCAGAAAGAGTTCAGTAAGTGAATATTTTGATTAGATGTGTTGGAAGTTATTTGACCGAAAATTGGTACTTCGAAAATTGGTAATCCCTTATTAGTTGTGATTCGTGGGAAAATTACATATTGAATTTATGTTGGTCATAAAAAATTTTCATAAATTAAATTACAAAAGACAAAGAAAATTGAATAAATGTGATAATTGTAATAGGCATTCTACTTGTCTTTTGTGTGTTTGTTGAAAATTGTTATGACCAACATAAATTCAATATGTAACTTGCCTAGCAGTTATGAGTTTGGATCGTTTGAACTTTGAACTATTATTGCCAAGGCATACATTTAGTGAATACATGTGAATATGCAAAAATTCAATGTTTTATGACTTTTTAAAATAAAGATAGAAAATGAATGTAAGCAACAACAACAAAAGTCATGTTTTTTTGCTTCCTCTCTTCCTTCAGTCTCTAACTATGTTTCGGTGATTGATTTTCCTTAGCGGAAGTAACGACTTCTCTAAGGGTGTTCGGCTCTTGTGTTTTTACTATTCAACTGACTTCGAATGTCACCTATCAAAAAGTGTGACCATCTCTCGATTCTCGAAAACGGGTTTGAGATAGCATCTGGGTGGTCAGCAGCTCCTAGGTGTTCCTAGATAACTCCTTTTGTTTGGACCAGCATATCCCAGTGCCATCATTTAGTCTTTTGATCAGTGTTAGTGTTGTTGCTTTACTAATCCCTTTGTGCAAGGTTTTAAGAGTTCTTATTGTGCATGGAAGTAATAGCCATCTCAAATCCATCCTTCTTGGTAATGTGACAGTAAAAAGAAAGCAGAGATTTTGTTCTCCAGCCTATATTATCCAAAATCAGCTTGCAATTATGGGTGTCGGGTCAGAAGTTATGATAAGTAACTTGGTTACTATAATAATTTTGGACGTACGTATATTATTCAAAATAATCAATCTTTGTACTCCGATGCTCAAGTTTGAGATGATATATGAAATTCAAGCTTAAAAACGAAAATAATAGAAAATGAATATATCTTTATTTATTTATTTTTGATCAAAGAAGATCAAGGACAAAAGCTGATGCTTTGAAATATATACTTAGTTTAAATTTTATATAATTCAGTATCAAATTAACAAAAGCCATATTTCAATTGATGTATATATAAGAGGAACAAAAGAAGATACAATTTGATATATATATATATATATATATATAATTTTAAAAATAATCATAAGGGTTCTTAAAATAGTATATATATATAATTTTTAAAAAATAATCATAAGGGTTCTTAAAATACCATTGTATCTTCAAAGGCCCAACAATATGCAATTGTATATTCAAAGGCCCAACCAAGTATATACATCGGGTTGCCATTACTTCTTTATAAATTCTTGCAAGGGAAAACGAGTAAAGTTGTGAAAAAAAAAGTTGTCAGATTTCCCCAAAAGAAAAAGGTTAGGAAGAAAAATGGCGGATCAGCTGACCGATGACCAGATCTCAGAGTTCAAGGAAGCCTTCAGCCTCTTCGATAAGGATGGAGATGGTAATGTTTATTTTTCTCAGATCTAGTTTTGAAGGATGGAGATGGTTTGTTTGTTTGTTTGTTGTTTTTGCTTTCTCGCTTCGTTTTCTTAGCCTCGTGTTTCTGATAATCTTAGATAGTATCAATCGGGATCTTAAGTTCTGAGATCGTGGATCCTACCGATTCCAATTGAGGAAGGTGTAGCGATGAAATTTCGAGATTGACTTGTTAATTGAGGGGGAAAGGGGATCCGATTTGATGTTTCTATCGTCCGTAGATTGATTTATGCGGAAAAAGCAAAGAGACACTCTCTGCTCTGATCACATTGAAAAGCTTCTCTTGTTTTGCATCATTCTTAGAATATTTGTGCATTTTTTTTACATAAGAAAGGATCCACATGAGTCTAGGTACAATCCACTTATGGAAACACTTTACGAAGATTTTAACAGGATTGTTGGTTTGCAGGTTGCATCACCACCAAGGAGCTCGGGACCGTGATGAGGTCTCTGGGGCAAAACCCAACTGAAGCCGAGCTCCAAGACATGATCAACGAAGTCGATGCTGACGGAAACGGGACCATTGACTTCCCTGAGTTCCTGAACCTGATGGCGAGGAAGATGAAGGACACTGACTCAGAGGAAGAGCTCAAGGAAGCCTTCAGGGTGTTTGATAAAGACCAGAATGGTTTCATCTCCGCAGCTGAGCTTCGACATGTGATGACCAACCTTGGGGAGAAGCTGACCGACGAGGAGGTTGATGAGATGATCCGTGAAGCTGATGTTGATGGCGATGGTCAGATCAACTATGATGAGTTCGTCAAGGTCATGATGGCTAAGTGAGACGGAATCTTTATCCCTTCTTTGAAAAAACGATTTATGATGTCTTAACTGTGAACTTGATTCTGGTTGCGACATGTTTTCGCTTTCTTTCGTCTGTTATTTGTCTTTGCTTTGGTTAGTGTTATGTGAGGTATGAACTCATGTTTTGCATATCCTTTGACAATTTGATATTCTCTCGTTTTTATTATCTGTGTTCTGTTGTCAACTCTTCAATGAATGTTCTAAAAATTTGGCTCCATCTCTGAAACATAGCAAGTCTACAGGAATTTACTCTCCCACCTTCCCCAATCTGGTTTCTGAACAACACAAATTAAGTGTCTGGTTGCTAGCAGATAAGCTTGTTATTAGTTTCTGCGGGAACAATACAAAAATCGCCGTCTTTTCTTTGTTACATGAAGCTTCATACATACAGCACCAACAAGGCACGAAGAAAGTTAATATACTCAGAATTGTTGTGGACTCACTATGAACAAAGAACAAGATCTCACAGAACAGAGGAGAAATGAAAAAAAAGAAAGACAATGTGGCATTGGATTTGGGTATTGGGTTCACCGTGTGAGTGGTTTGTAGAGGACAACAGTTATGTACTTAGACTCGAACCTGTGGGTTAAACCCAAAGCTACAATGGATTGAGGACTCCATCCTTGCTCTATGAATACATGGTTAAGCACCACATGCTGAGGCTTTGTGGCTTTGCCTGTTTCTCCACTAGTGTCCACAAGTGTTAGACGAAGCTGAGGTGGCACCGCTAGTGGCTCTTTTGTGTAATCCTCTGCGGTTGGGAGGGCTTGTCCGTAGCTATGATCAGGTGACGGTGGCGCCTCAAACTCAGCTATGCTTTCTGGGTTTTCTGGCACAAAGTTCTGCATAATAATTTGGAAGGAGATACTAATTTATTACAGTCCAGATTGACTAATAGGTTTAACATGATAAAGAGGTGGTGGGAAAGTTACTTACATGAACATCGAGAATGTTACAGACATTGCCCGTTTCGTCCGAGACAGAGGGTAAATCTGGGATGTATTTGCGTTCACCATCGACGATCACCTTGTAGTGGTATATGCCAGATGGAAGGACAAAGAGAATTGAGTGGTCTTTTCCAGATTTCTCCAGCTTCTTCCTATGGAATGTAAATATCTATACATTTAGTATATGTATATAAGACTTGAGACCAAGCTCTGAAAAAACAAATCAGCATATACCTTGATCTCCAGTTGTCCCATGATCCTTCCACTGCCACATCATTACCTCCCTGGTTCCATGTGATGATAATAGGGATCCCTTGCTCATTCGGAATATCAACAACTTTTTGAGATGGGTTCCACTGGATTTTATTAGGCGAAGGAGGGGCGTTTGTTCTCTGCAATGGAGCCACTGGAACCTGATACATGCGCATATAAACTGAGCCGTCAGATTTTTCAAAGCAATCGCGAGAGAGAATTTGCGAATGGAAATGCTAGCCATTAGTTGAGCCAATGGTGTTAGAAGATGTAAGGTGAAATAACAACGTGAGCTGAAAAGTAAAAAGGAGCGGAACAATGAACATAACAAACAATAGAATGAGACGTTTACTATGATGATGATATAGACAAGCTCTGACTAGCAAAAGATATCTTACTAATCCCGCGAAACAGGGTCAATTCTTTTTAAAGGTTTTTCCTTCACTGCTGCTATGTAATTTAGAACAACGAAGAAACAATCACAATCTCTAGTTCGTTCAAGTAAATTCAAGCTCTGCGTGTTTAAACTCAATGGACAAGCTTGGCTTCCCCTCCAAAAGGAAGGGAAAGGAACATCATATGATCAACAGACCAGCGTCAGGAACTAGTAATGACCGAAAGGAAATCAAAGTCAACATAGAAAATTAGAGCGAGAGAATCCTACTTGACTAGTATAAACTTTTTCCACACAAGGCATGACACAAACAAGAACTTCTCCAAAGCATGATTCGCTAGATTGTAAACTTAACAAAGCATATCCCTCATCTAGAAAGAATGGAAGAATAACTTGCTAAACTTCTCATTTACTAGAGATTTTGACTCACGGATATGCCAAGTCTCGCAAGCTCGACCTCTTTACAATGGAATTAGAGATACACTACACAAAGACTCAGGACATTAACCATCAGGAGAGGAGTCTCAATGAGTGAATCAATCATATGAAAATTTCAAGTCGCCTTTCTCTTATCCAACGAGAAAATCAGAATGTGGAAACTCTATTTCACTATTCAACGATGTTTCAATCGGATCATCCGGATTCTAACATTAGGGAGCGTAAAGAGAAAGAGAGAGAGACGAGAAACCTGAGGAGCGAATAAGAAAGGAGAAGGAGATCGAGCTGGGCTGCCGGGAGGGGAACTGCTCATAGATTCTGAGGAAGGACGACCATGACGAGTGCGCGAGTAATGATCACCGGCGTTCGATGAGGTGGCATCTGCGTCGACGCTAGAGACAACGACGTCGTCTTCTTTGCCATTCGCATTTCCCATCTTCAAGTGAGAGAGAGAGAGAGAGAGAGAGAGAGAGAGAGAGAGAGAGAGAGAAGCAGACGTGAAGAAAAGTGGAGGGAGGAGGACGAGTGGGAGATCATTAAATGGACCCCAATATTTATGCTTAATTACGTTGTTGCCATTCCAATGGATAAACGAGTGACTTGGCGTCTATAAAGTAGATAATGATGTTTCGATTTGATCATTGCAGTTAATCATCATAGATCCATAATAGTGTATTTAGGTAGGATAAATAGGAGTTTATCCATCTTTATTTTGAAAATTATGATACTTCAGTAGTATTTCAATCAACCATGTGAATCTCTAAAAAAAAAAAGTATTTAGTCATATATTTACCTTTTATATATTAAAAGGTAACTGAAATAATATATAAAGGACACGTTTAAAATGTATCTCTCAAGAATCATTTAGAGCACCACATGGTATGTAATTTGTTCTCACTGTTGACCATTGTGAGGTTTGAAACGTGCTTCCAACTCAGTGTGGCACATAATTAAGTACGTTTAGATTAAAAAAAAAAGATTACGTTTGGATTTGGTTTCTGGTGGATACTACACCACCATGGTTTAACTTCGAATATAACTTGGCTTAATGAAACTTATACTAAATGGCAGCAACTGCTAGCTGTTAACAATCATACAATTTCCAAATGTTTTTCTTTACGATACCTATAATGGATTAATTAGCATTGTTGATTGATTTCAATTGGTGAATATGTTTTCAGAACCAGAAGAATGACCAACTTTTGCAAGTTATTTGGACGATATTAAGACCCTCCAAAAAGTTTTTATCAGCTTAGAGATTATTCATGTACCACGAACGAAGAATTTAAGGGCGGACAGCCTAGCACATAGTGCCAGGAAGCAACCGTAATTTCGTCGTTCACATGAATGCGGAGTTACCGTTTTGGTTTACAGAGTCAGTTTGAATCTGTTATAAGTCGATGACAAAAAAAAAAGCATTGTTGATTGATCAACGAGGTCGTAACTCTACATAAACAAGAAACTACGTCTAAATAACAACAATTAAAATATCAATATATGAAGCTGTATTTCCTTACATTAGCAAGAGTAACTTATTAATGTAATTAGTCAAAGAAAAAAAAATTACCGATGTTTTTTCCAAAGTCTATATCAACTGGAGTCGACTTTTGATTTGTAAGGGTATTTCTATCCCTATTCCATATTTTATTCCAAAAATAGAGTAAAAAAAAGTATAAACAAAAAATAAAAATTTCTTTATTTATAGAATAATGTTTTTTATTTTTTTTGTTCATTACTATATTTCTCACTCCATTTTGGAGTAAAATATGGAATGGAGATGGTGATGGTATGAGAGAGATTTTCGTTTGCTTTGATTTTGGATCTTATTCAACACTTTTGACATCATTAGTGCTTTCTAGTATCTTGGAAACAAACTGATTTCACAAATACTTGCTTATCAATAGACACTCACTCAAAACTTTTTCAAACTCTCATAAAGTAAGCTATAAATTCGCGATTGATTTTAACTATGATGCAGTGTGAAACGCCATCTGAAGATAAAATTATCGTTTTATGTCAAAATTAAAATGGTATTTTTCTTGGTTTTTCTTCAACTTTTGATTAAGACATATTTAAATCGAAATCAACTACGTCTGATTTATTCCAAAATAGTATGAAAGTCGAGCTTCGGTTTCTAAAAGCATACTATCCTAAATAAACAAGAATTGTAGAGTTGATTTATTCCTATTAAATAAGGAAATATAATAATAAACTTACATTCGTGCAGAATAATTTTTATTTTAATTATAATTTTTTTGTTTAGAATATAATCATATGCCTGATGTTGCCAAGTGATTACATTTATTATTTGAATAATATTATCCTGTAAATTATTAAGTTTGTTGGTTTTTATTTTCATAATATAAAAATTTAAACTAACTTATTAGTTTGAGTTAATTCAGAATGGATGAGGTGTCTTGTTTTAAATTTTTGTTACATGATATTTTTTTTCAAATATACACTGAAATTGTAATGTTATACTAACAACAAAGTCTTTTTAATTATTTTCATAAATTCTAGCTAAAATGCTGGGTTAAAGAGTTCTTTTTTCTCTTTTCCAATCAATTAATAAATTTAAAATCGTTGTCATAAAAAGTTACATAACAGTGAACTTTGATGTGCAGCAGCAACACAATTAAAATTCAAAGACAATATTAATATATATACGACATTAAATTTTCCGTTTATCAATTAAATTTGGAGAATGATATTATAATTAAAAGGAATAGTGTAGTGGAACTAGGGTTTTTGCTGTGAAGTGTTTTACGGTGTTACTCTTAAAAGCGCCACCCAAAACACACACACACTCCCCTTCTTCATCGGAGCTCTCTTTATCACATTGCATCCTCTCGTCACGATTCTACAATCCCTTTTTTCTGTTTCTGATCCAATTGAAATTGACTTAACGCTTCTGATCATGGCGGAGACTGAGAGATCATTGGCTGATGATCGAGAAGTGATCGGCCACGTCACTGGTTGCGAGACCAAGTCTCCGTGGAAAACATCGGCTTCTCCTGCCGAGACCGTCGTCGACGCACCTGTGATGGGTGCTCACTCGTGGCCTGCGCTCGCCGACGCGCAACAACCGCGTCCTAAGAATCCTCCGGCGGCGGCTCCGCCGTCTAAAGAAATTCCGACCTCAATCCCAACTCCCCCTCAGGTTAGCCAATGTTACGTTATTGTTAATGTCATTGGATTATAAGTAAGGTATCGAGTGTTATCGGTGTATCGAACTTGGTAGAGCTTTTAGTTTGTCTTATAAGTACTTGAAGAGTATTAATAGGTTTGATGCATGATGGTTATGACGTGTTTACGACTTGTGTGATTCACGCGCTTTAGCATTGATCCTGAAAAGGTTTCTTGTTTGATCTTTTTTAGGTTGTAGGTGGTCATGCTAAATCTAAGACCGGTGGAAAGGCTAATCCTGCGCACAAGAATCCACCTGGCCGTCATTCGAAGCCAGGCTCCAAGAACAATCAAAGTGGTCCTCCTCCTCCTCCTCCTTACCCCATGCACGCTGTACCTTATCATCCACCTCCTTTTCCACCTATGGTGCCTCTCTCCTATCCTACTGCTCCTGATTTTCCGTATGCTCTTTATCCTCCTTATCCGGTTCCTGGAGCTCCTGCTGCTGCAGAGTCTGGCAATGAGAAGCCAGTGCAAGCCTCCTCCCCTCTTCCACCTGCTCCTCAAGGAGATTCTGGACAGCCTTGGCAGCATCAGAGGGGTTTTGCCCCAAGAAACATGCCTCATGGAGCTGCTGGACCTAGGAACTTTATAAGACCTCCGGCGTATATGGGACAAGGTCCTGGGTTCATGGTTGGTCCAGGTCAAGGCTTTCCCGGTAAAATATTTATTCTCTGTCAAGGTGTTTTTAAAAGGGACCGTTTGAGCATATATGATAATAGAGTGTAACTAAATTGCTGTTCTTTTTGTTTCTTCATTTAACATAGGTCCTGTATACTACTTGCCTGTTCCACCACCTGGAGCTATAAGAGGATATCATCCACGTTTTGCTCCATACCCTGGTAACCAGGGTCCTCAACCTCTATCTCCAGAAAAACTCGACTTGCAGGATCGAGTCGTAAAACAGATAGAATATTACTTCAGGCAAGTTATGCTTGTACATCTATATATATTTTGTGCTTTTAATACTATCGTGTGCCTCAAGGAATGTCTTGGAGTATTTTCCATGCCTTGATAGAATGACTGTGCTCACCTTCCGTATATTGATTCCTTTTTTCAGTGACGAAAACCTTCAGAATGATCAGTACCTCATTTCCTTAATGGATGAACAAGGATGGGTTCCCATCAAAATTATAGCTGACTTTAAAAGGGTAAAACTCGTAACACAAGCTTGTCTTGCTTTGCATTGCTCTGTTTTTTCATCTGTTTTTTACACAAATGTGTTGCTTTTAATTTCTGTATTCCTATTCTTGAATTACAGGTTAAAATGATGACCATGGATGTAGAGTTTATAGTCTATGCGTTGAGATTTTCTAAGTCTGTTGAAGTGCAGGTCAGACTACCATAAGCCATTTTGCTTCTTTTAGTAATAATCAGCGTTGGGATTTTCTAATTCTGTTGAAGTGCTGGTGCTTTTATAGGGTGACAAGATACGGAAGCGTGACGAGTGGTCTAAGTGGGTTTCTGCATCTAAAAGGTCGGCCTCTGAGGAGAAAATCGGAGATAATGACAAAGATTTCTCAGAGAGTGTAACAAGCAAAGATAGCTTTAAAAAATCTTCAAAGCCTACTATGTTCTCTTCAGAGGTAGAGCCATGTTTCCTTTGATTGAAGATTTTGTAAAACTGCCAAATTTTCGTTCGAGTTGATAGCTTTTCCATTTGTGGTACAGGGAGCACAGTCATCAAGAACCAATGTATATGAAAGTGATAATACGAAATCATTATCAGACGAACAAAGAAAGATGGATGTTTTGTCAAGCGATTTTTCAAACACATTCTTGCTTGATGAGGAAATGGATCTGGAGCATAAAAGCCCAAGAAAGAGTGGTCTTTCCATATCCAAAAGGTAGTGTGTGCACGACTTGATTACTCTTGATATTGCTTCATACCTCTTTGTTTTTCTCAATATTGCTTATTTTGGATGTGAACCTGAAACAGCATATAAATTTTTGGAGTTGATGCTTTGGTTTCTTTGAATTTTTATAGGATTGATGATGAAGACGATGATATTGGTGTTGATGATCATGATATTCAGAAACTTGTAATTGTTACCCAGGTATTACATTGATGAACTTGTTGTCTTGTCTATATACTTGAACACTTCGTCGGTGGAATCAAGTCTTCATGTTTCATTTTATGCTGGACAGAATAGTGGCAGGAGTGATGGCACTGGAATCAGTGGAACAAAAGCCAAAAACATTCCCAAGGAGCTTGCCTCCACAATAAACGATGGTCTTTACTACTTTGAGCAGGTTTGGATTTTCTTTGACAGAATGATATATGATTCTACCTTTTCTGGAGTTTAATTTGTAAACACCAACCTGCTGAAACAGGAGCTCAGGAAGAATCGATCTGGTCGTAGGAAGAACAATTCCCATTTGGATAGCAGAGATGGAAAAGTAAAGGCGGGGGGAGGATTGAACACTAAATTAGGCGAAAATTCTGCAGCAAACGGTGGAGGTGAAGAGCATAGCATTAGGAGGAAGCAGAATAAGGGAGCCCACAAACATCATACGGCACATGCAAGGAGGTTCTTCTCAGGAAACATGAGAAACCATGGGGCTAGCCTCAGTTCTCATACTTCAGAAAGTCCACCTAGTAGCTCCATTGGATTCTTCTTTGGTTCTACACCACCAGACAATCATGGGTCAGTATCCTAGCAATTCCATGATATTCCCAACTTATTCTTCTTCTTTTTTTGCCTTCTCATGTTTTTAATAATTTTGTTTGTGTGACGTTTCACAGCCACAGGCTTTCAAAAATGAGTTCATCACCACAATGCTCTCTTTCTGGCAGCAGTCCACCTGTGGGGTCTTTACCAAAATCATTTCCACCTTTTCAACATCCGAGCCACCAACTGCTGGAAGACAATGGGTTCAAACAAGAAAAGTGAGTATAGTTATTTGGTCATACAAGTCGAGTTTATCGTTATGGAGCACTGCTATTGTGAGAGGATAAGATTGTATCTTGAGGTCTTCTAATCTCATTCCTTTTTCTTTATTCTACACATAGGTACTTGAAGTATCGCAAGCGGTGCTTAAACGAAAGGAAGAAGCTGGGCAGCGGATGCAGTGAGGTAAATCTCATGGCAAACCTCCTTTTATTACTTTTTCGCTCTCAATCATGAACATCATCAAATGAAACAACTCGTAACTGTTGAGCTTTCACCTTGGTCGTATGAGAGATCCTAACCCTCTTTTTCTGGAAATGTGTCTGAATTGTATATGTTCTGTTTTCAGGAAATGAATCATTTGTACCGGTTTTGGTCGTATTTCCTCAGAGAAACGTTTGTTCCGTCTATGTATGAAGACTTCCAGAAGTTTGCTCTTGAGGATGCAGCTGGCAATTACAACTATGGGTTGGAGTGTCTCTTTAGGTTTTATAGGTAATACCTACATCTGTTTTCCTGCGGATTAGCTCTCTCTAGTTTAAACCCCAACCTCACCAATATTGATCTGCACTATGTCTTCAGTTATGGTCTGGAGAAACAATTCGAAGAGGACCTTTACAAGGACTTCGAGAAGCTAACGCTTGACTTCTACCATAAGCGAAACCTATACGGCTTGGAGAAATATTGGTAAGGAGCTGGTTTGTTGTTGGTTACTAAATGGGATTGTGCTTCCTTGGTGATGTCCCTAGAAGATTATTTACCCTTTTAGATTTTATAGATCCATGGTGATGTCTCTTAAGAAATTATCTCTTGTGCAGGGCATTCCACCATTACCGAGGCCAAAAAGAACCGATAGAGAAGCACCCTGAGCTAGAGAAGCTACTGAAGGAAGAATACCGTAGCATAGCCGATTTCCGAGCGAAGGATCCAATCACCACGAGCCAAAAAGATAACAAGCCTCGCTAATGATTTGAAGAGACGAAGAGCAGAGACATATCATAGGGCTCTACTTGCCACTGAGCAAATGATCCTCTAATCTTAACCTTAAAATTTCTGTGCATCTCTCTGTCTGAGGAGGTGACCAAAGCCAAGTGAAAGCTATCACTCTGAATTTTCAAGGATATTTTTTTTCCTTGGGTGTTTTTTTTTTTAATGCAAAGACAAACAGAGCTTTGACTGAAGAGGCGTTTGTTCATCTATAGACAGAGTTTCGCCCTTATCCCCAAAAAAGTTGTAATCTTTTCTTTTTGTATATATAGAAATTTCATTTTCTAGTTACTCAGTTTTGAAACAAAAAGAGAGGTTGATTGTAGTGTCTCTGTAGTAACAACAACAGATTTCTTTTACTTGAAGTCATTTAGTAATTATACTTTTGTTTGTTTTTGTATGGTGTCTCTGTAGTAACAACAGCAGATTTGTTTTACTTGAAGTCATTTAGTAATAACATTTTTGTTTGTTTATGTAAATTTTGTCTTCTTATTGCTTATATCATATTGGCGTATCTTTCTGTCGATCACAACTCCTAAACCTAGATCCAAATGAAAGAAAAACATCCCCATATGAGTAGAGTATATTTCGAATACTTTTTTTTTTTGAATACTTCGGAAACGTCACGTTTGATATAAACATTTTAAAAAACCTTACTTCCGTTGCAAGTTTGAATTTATTCAGTTGATAAGACTACCAAGCTTGGGCCATTGAATCGCTGCGAAATACGAGGTTCAGGAGAGTGATCTTAAAAGCTTGTTCTAAGGAAGCAAGGGCAGCATTACTCAACCCCTCTCTGTTCCCAGCCCTCGCACCTTCCACTTATAATATCGTGCCTTGTTATGAATACTGGAGCCTAGAACATGTCTCTCCATTACGGGGAAGCAAGTGGCTTCTCTGATTGCAAACAGTGTCGAGTTTTCGCATAAAAGATGCTCACACTATGGTTTCCCGGGAACCTGTTTCATTTTTGATGGTACCAAGGGGCAACCTAGTACTTATTTTCGCAGACATTATATTTCTGTTTGTTTGAGTTTCATACTTTAGTTTGAACCTTACACTACAAGTTATATGCAATATACTCTGCGTTAAAAAGAAGACTACCAAGGTTAAACAGTAAAACCGCTAAAAGACAACAATAAAGACAACAATAATAAAGTCTTAAAATATCACCGATTTAAAGCATAGATAAAATATCCTCACAAGTCACAACCAACACCCAACAAAAGATTCAAAACAAACAGAACGAGTATCGAGATAAAAGGACCGATGCAAAGTAACGTGGAAACATCGACCCAGAGAAGAGTTTTAAAGTTTGGTTGGTACGATGATCATAAGCAAAAACGTAAAGATAAAAGCCAGTATGGACTGGACTGGTTCCACCTTCAGCAGAAGAACATGGAACTTGCAACATCCGGGTTCAACTTTGGCATGGGTGGCACAGGGACTGCTCCAGATGTCGTGATTCCTCCATGGCTCGATGAAGTCTCAGACAAAGACATGTCTTCAAACTTCATCACAGTTCCCATCTGTGCAGCCGCCAAATGAGCATAGCAAATTGGTGCAACTGCAGAAACGACACAAGGAAAAACTTGAGATATTTTGCGCACATCACGCATTGAGATTATTGCACGTAAGAAAGCAGTAAAAAATCAGTTGTAGACACATCATAAATTTCAGAAAACAAAGATAGATGAGCCGACACAGCAATTATGACATGCCAAAGATCTGAACTAGATCTGAACTATCAGCAGAATTTGAGATTATTGCACGTAGCAAAGCAGTATGATCAGTTGTAGTCCATTCTCACTTAATACTAGACACATCACAAAGTTCAAAACAACTATAGATGAGCAGCAGACACAGCAATTACGATATGCCAGAAGATTTGAACTATTAGCAGCAATCGAGAAAAGATTAAAGAACTTACCGACTGAGATGGCAGTGGTGCTCCTCTGGTAGCTACAAGTATCAAAGCAGACAAGTTAAGTAGACAGATGTTTCAGATAAAGAGCTAGAAAGTGATCTAATGCTTACACATAGGATAGAGAATGCACAAGCTCCTGGAGGTCATCAGTGGTAAACTTGATCTCGTCGTACAGCACATGGTAATGTGTCGGCCTTGTGGTTCCCTAATACATTGAAGTCAATAGAACAGTGTCAAACATTCGTTCAATTCGTAATGGATTTGAGCATCATAGGATTTGCACATGGTGCATGTTACTTACAATCATTCCAGCATGAGCGCAGAGATAGAAGTCGTTGTTGCGAGGGTGGCAGATCTTGCTATCAATTATCGTCCCTGCAAGTCAATTGGGGACAGGTTTCAACTCATTGTAACAACAATAACCAAAAGAAAAGCTGCTCAGGTCAAATGTATTTTTTACCTGGAGGAACATTGTCAGGGCCTTTATCCTGGAAGAACTTAGTGTGGTGGTTCTTTTGGGCAATTATCACTGTGAACTTGGGGTTCCATTTTTCATCGAGAAACTTGCATGCCTAATAGCGTTAACCAAAAGAACATCAGGTCCACAAATGTCAAACATACACTAACTAAAACGCATTTTGGGTCACTGAAGATCCAGAACCATAATCTATACCTGCATCATCTGGTCCAGTTCAATGTTCAAGACTTGATTGAATTGTGACTCGCTCACACCATCCCTGCATGTGCATTGATTACCGTGAGTCAACCAAATGGATTTGAGCAGAGGACTATTGAGTTACTTTACTAAATCATTGAGCATACCTGAAAATGATGATGTGGTCTGGCTTCCTCTTCTGGGAGCTGGCGTAGAAGTCGACCAAGAGCTCCCTGAAATGAGCACAACATCCCTAATTACATTGCTGCAAATGTCTCGAGTTACTAATAACAATACATCACAACAATCCAAGAAACTGACCTGAAAATCCCCTCATCAACGAGCTTCTCTTCTTTGTCAGGGACCAGCTTGAAGAGATTGTCGATCATTTCCACCTTACGAGACTGTGTGCGCACACATGCCCTGTACTTTGAGATGAGCGGCCATTGCCTGGAGCTCACAACCTATTGTTTCCAACCAAACAAACAAACAAACATCAAGTTACTAGAGATCATATAAAAGAGTGAAGACATCATATGTAATAAGTAGAAGACAAAATTGAAGTTACCGCAGCAACTGATGGAATATCAGACTGGCCAGGGGAACCATGGGAAACATCCATCCCGACAATGATTGTGGGAACTTGCGTAACGGCAGGCATTGCCTGTGACCGCTCCATTGCTAACAGAGAGTTTAACCCACCCAGCTACATAAACGAAATACAGAAATCAGTTAAGCTGTAAGGTCTTTAAATTTCAACTTTAAGAGATCACCTTTGCATTGATCTTCAGGAGGACGTTGGTGAGGTACTGATCATTGATTCTTGCGGTGGGAGCAATGCACTGAGTCACAATTCCAAGCTCAGAAAGATTCTTCTTCTTCCAAGGACCTGAAAAAAACACAGTCGATTATGTGAATCAGGAATACGATGCCACTTAAGTCTTATTTAGTGGTAGAATGCTTTATTACCATAAACGTGAGAGTTCTTCCTTTCTGCGAGGATGCAAAGAAGGAACTTAGGCTTCCCTGGGAGCTTGGATTGTATCTGCTCGAACATCTTCTCAACCCTGATGTGTGCTGGTGCATTCCTAAACTGAGCATCTTCTTGGAAGACATATTCGTAAGGAGGTTCCACGTTCTGAAAGAAAGAACAAAAAAACAAGGGAAGAATTAGGAACTGTGCATATGACTTGAGCTAAAAATAGTAATGAGTTATACACAAGAAAGCTTACAATGCCTTTCATGTTTCCGCAGCGAATCAAGTCGGGGATGAGCCTGTTTGTATCACAGCGTGCGGAGAAGTTCACAACAGCCCATCTGGTGACAGTGGTTGGCTCAACCAGTTTCTGAAAAGAAATTCACAGTTAGTATCAGAGGTTCAAACATTAGTCAACTGAGGAGAAAAAGAGAGAGTCTATCCACCTTATTGTTGAAGTTCCAGCGCCCATTGCGAGGCTGAAAATCCTCGCCATTGCCAACTCTCAGCTGTGAAAACAAGGAAAAATCAGTAAGGCTAAACCTTCAAGAGTCACACAGACAAAAGATAGAACAAGTAAAGCAGGGGACAAGTCACCTTTGGTGCTTGTAAGATGCGCCCTTCCACTTGGGTGAAGTTAGTGCCAATGCTGACACCACTTTCTTGCAACACCAAGTCAGCATTGTAGTTGCTGTTCTTCAGGCCCTGCAAAATGAATCAGAAAATCAATATCAAATCATATTAGACAGAAGATCTTAAGAAGATTCAAAGGATAATGGAAAGAAAGACCTACAGTGGTTAGAGAATTCATCCTCTCAGGTGGCTTTTGCCTAGACTTTTCAACAAGGGAAGCCCTCTGAAGATTGGTAAGCGACTTTGTGTATCGCTGAAGACTCACAAGCTCACAGTGCTGAAACAGAAAAAGCCAACAAGAACTGTCATAAAGCCGTACAAGCATAAGCGGTTAAATTGAATGAAGGAAGAAACGACCATGAATGAACTAAAATAATTTTACCTCAATGGGGATGTAAGTAGGGCGCTTTGGTTTACCAACGTTGATGCAAGGGAAGTCACCTGAGTACCGCAGTGGGACCTTACGGAACTCTGTGAAGTACTTGTACACAGTGGTCTGAGTCTCCACAAATTCCCCTGTCTCGTTCTTAGATTTCAGAGGAAACCTGTATCAATCAAAGAGAGATATGTTAAGGAAGAACACAAAGCGATGTCAACATGTAATGAAAAAAAAATACTTGAGATCACGACATACATTTGTTCTTTGCAGGGATAATCACTGAGTCCACTTATCTTATACTCTCGGTTTGAGGGAGCAACCTTAACTCTTAAGTTCTTGAGCGCACGTTTCGCCTGATGAAACGTAAAAATCAGATAAGTACTTTTCGAATATGCTAAAACATCTGTGGAAATTCTACTGCACAAAAGAAGACGGTGTACCTTGGTCCAGTCAACAGAGTATAGGTCTCTCACATTCTGGTTTGCCAGAAGGAACTCAACAACAGGGCCAGGTTGTACAACCATCGTGGTTGAAGTGTCTACAGAATCAAGAAACCCAAGTGTTAATACCCATAATTTTTCAGAGAAAAGTCTTAACACACACTAAACTCATAAAAAGATTACCGATGTTCAAGGACAAGCCTCCCTGAGTGGTTCTGAAGCTGGAGTGGAACCCTCTCACGCCAATTACGCCTGCACCGATAGGTACAAAGTTCTGCGCGTCGTTGTGGAAGAACGACTGGCGAACGAGGAGACAACCTCTGCAAAACAGAAACAGAAAACCAGAAGATGCATTAGTCAACAAGTAGAAAATGAAGGTTTTAATAAAAGATATAGAAAGATCCTTACTGCCTAGCTGCACTCTGGCGCAGAATGACATCGAGCACTCTGATGGCATCTTGAAGGCTGTCTGTTTCTTTCCCTTGGAGTGCGGCTGCAATAGCGTGCATGGGAATCTTCGCCGCGTAGCTTATCTCCACCATGAACTTCTTGGATTGATTGGGCCTCTTTGTTCTCTTCTTGTCAGCCTCATTAGCTTCACTGGGGCTACCATTTCCAGTGTTGTTCCTGCATATAAAGAGTATATCATCATCAAATCCTCATAATAAAACTTGAACTCATGAAAACAGGTGAAGCTATAATGAACTGAACTTTCGAACCTGCTAGAAGGTGCGTCTTCGAGAACAACAGAGAAGTCAAGTTTGTTGCTGGGAAGAGGACCAACAGTGAAGAGAGTCTTCTCGCCATCATAGGCGAAGTACTTGGATCCCAAGTCAGGCTTATAGGTCTGCTGAACCTTGTCAAGAATCTTCCTGCCGATTCCTTTAGCCTCAACTGGGCGGCCATCTTCATAGCTAATAGCAACCTACGAACACAGAGAGACAAAAGCAAGTATTTATAAGCATTGAACATTAAGCACAATGTGATACAAAAAGAACAATAGATGAGTCCAGAATCATACACTGTAGTGGAAGAACTGGCCGTTTGCGTTGTTGAAGTTGACCTTGAAGTGGTTGGTGAGAAGGGAGATCCTCTGTCCTTTGGACCCGCTGCCACGCCGGGCCATGGGAAGAAGAGTGTTCTTCTTGATGGGCACCACCTCAGGGACAAGGCTTGAAGGAACGACAGGTGGAGGAGGCGGTAACGCTTTATCACCATCTGAACCCATATCTCTGCAAGGCAAAATCACAAGACGGTCAGAAGAAACATTATACATCTCCACAAAGCAAGCAGTTTGTCACTAATTTTCAGCTTTGCTAACGCAAAGAAAATAACAATAAACACTTGGAAACAGAGAGTACTAGAGATGAACACAAATCGCAAACAAGAGTAAGTTTTTCTTTTACAAAGCAAAAGAAAAACCCATTTAGCGTCATAAATACAAGTGAAACCAAACGAAACCCATCTTAATATGAAAAAAGTTTCAAACTTTAACCATAAAAAAAAGCAGAATCGACATACAAACAAAGAAAAGATGGAGAGTAAAGAAGAGATCTACGTGCAGATGAAGAAGATAGTGTGACAAAAAACAGAAACCCATGACGATACAGTGACAAACAAAAAAGAAACCCACAGAGAACCAAAGTTCAAACTTTTCAGCAGAATAACCGTATAAAACCATGAACGACGGAGAATAACGAACAGATCTACGTGTACAAGAAGATACTGCGACAAAAATAGAAACCTACAAAAAAAAACCCACTCGGAAAAATCACTACTTTAGCGCGATTCACAACAGCAGCAGAAGAAACACGACGACTAAGAAGCCAGACAAGCGAAATCGTTATGAGAAAATCCAAAAAAAGAAATAAAAAATCGAATGGGTTAAAAGAGTGACTATATATATGCATGGGAGAAGATATTAATACGATACTGTTCACATACATTCAACGATTTCGAGGAAAGAAAGAAACTAAACCTCTGCTTAGGATGAGAAGACGGAGAAACGACGAAGACGACGAAAGAAGAAACCCTAGAGCTACGGGAGAGAGAGAGAGAGAGAGAGAGAGGTTTCTGGGGAGAGACTAGCGCTTCCCTCCTACGCTTTGTTGTTATAAAGAAGCAGACTCAAAGAAGTAATCATGTGGGACCCAGGTTTTTATGATATTATTATTTTCGCCCCAATACTCTTGGATTATTCTTTTCGTTTCCTTTGTCTTATCGCTACCCATCTCCTCACGTGTTTTCTTTTCTAATTATTAATAAAGGAAAAGTTAATATTTTTAAATTTATGGTTAGTAATAATCAATTTGGTGAAATTACTAGGTTTATCTTATTATTAAGGGATGAATAAAATATATGCACGTTACACATACCCATTCTATGTATATAACAAATACGATTGCTAGGTCAAATTAAAAGAACTTTTTATTATTCTCGTTTATTAGATTAACGTGTGATACGAGTGTAGCATTTGTTTAGCTTCGTTTACCGGTAAACCATGCATATAACATTGTGAAATACATATTATTATCTTTATATATTTGCTCCACTTCGTTTCATATACCTTTGGAGTCTTCTTTAATGGTCATGGATTAAATTAGCTCCACTTTGTTTCATAGTATACCTTTGGAGTCTTCTTTAATGGTTATGGTATTAAATTACTGATAGTGTGGTTATCTATATCCTTCTCATCTTCCATATTTGCATCTGTTAGGAAGTTTTAATTACTTTCATTTATAAAACAACTTTAAGCCATGATGCGCATTTATGTCCCTGTATCTCTATAACATGTTATGTTACGTATGCTATGTCAGTAGAAGGAAATAACTACAAACAAATGGTATAACCATCTCAGATTTGATTAGTTACTTACAGCTGATATCACTTTATTTTGAAATTCAAACTTGGTCATGAGCCAAGTTTAGAAATCGTCTGTACGTAATTTCGCAAATTTAAAATACTAATATAGGAGTAGTAAAAAACAAAATATGAAATGCTGACGTAGGCCGTGCAGGGCAGGATAAACGAGGGGACGTGTTTGCAGCGAGAATGTGCAGTGCTCTTGTCATCTTGTGTGACCGTTTCATTGCCTTTCCTATGTTCTTCTCTCTCTCCTTTAGATGTAAAAGCAACCACATCATTGCCATGTATATAACTTCTCCTTCATTTATTTTTTTTTTTTAAATTTTATACAAAAGTTACTACTGTATTATATTTATTCAAACTCAAATTTACCTAAATCGTCCGTTGCGCACATTAAGCAAAACCAACTGTCACGTTGTGAAATTTTGATGACAGCTCATATTCCTTTTTTTTTTTGTTCGGCTAAATAAAACTTCTTTTGACAATAAAAAGTAACAAAAGCACACCAATTTCCAAATTTCCACAAGAAAAAAATGTGATTTGTTTTTTTTTTTTATATGTCGTTTTTTGAAATACCAACTCTATAGTTAATTGTTAGATGTGCAAATATACACTAAACTCATGACTAAACTGCAATTACCGCGTAAAGATTGTTACAAGCGGAAAAAAACTTAAAAACACGATTAGCTGTCAAAACGTTATCGTATCGATTCACTTTCCCGCCATCTTCTCTCATCGTCGTCTCCTTCTCCCAGAAAACCCTAGTTCACAGAAACCCTAGACTGAACTTGCTCGTTTTTTTTTGTCTGCGTTGAGGATGGTATCGCTAAGCTGGAAGCACCACACGCTAATTCAGGCTTTGATTTCGCGAGGCCCTCTCAAGGAGAAAGAGTTTCATTCAATCTTCACCGGCAGAAACCCAGGTATGTCTCTCTGTTATTCGTTTCGAATGAATCTGTTAGTAACTTTTGTGGGTTTTCACCGGATTGGTTTTTCAATGAATAAAAATCTGTTCTTTACCCAAATTTGATCAGTCACTGCTAACAATCGGGGAATACAATCTACCGACTTGATTCCACGTAATCGATATGCTTCTGATTGATGTGGGTTTGTTGTAGACTTGATTGTTTGCTGTACATTGATTGATGGTTACGGGTTATCTCAATGTCGAATGTTTTAAAGGAACTGTTTTCAATCTTCTTCATTGGTTTTGTTGGCAGGAGATGCTAAGAAGATATTCGACAAGTACCTTCTCGAGATAAACAAAGAGCTTTCTTATGTTCACTTTGAGTTGAGGGCTTGTAGAGATCAGTATGATGGCCATGTCTGTTACGGTGTGGTCAACAGTGTCTCCGATGATCAATCCAAACTCGGGACTAAATACTCTGTTCCTCAGATTGCCTTCTTTAAAGGCATTGTAAGTCGCACGTTTCTTTCTCTCTTCTTGCTATGTATGCACTGAGATGATTGTGGGTTTGTATAGAGTGAATAACTGTTGCTACTTGTTACTTGGACATATGCAGATAGAAGCAATCGCACAGGATGAAGCTGCCCAAGGCTGCATATCGGGCTTTGATGCCCTCAATATCCGATTGGAGAACCAGGTCAATCTTAGTCCCTGACTTCTCTTATAACTGTTTCTTCATATAGTGATCGAAGGAACCATCCATATTCACTTTTCAATCAACTGATCATGGTGGCTTTTAAAACTGCTACTATCTTACGGAGTCACTTGAAAGTATTCTCTTGTCTTTGAGATTTAGTCTGAAACGATTACTAGCTTTGTCTCTTCTAGGCTTTCAAGCACTCTGAGTTATATTTTTGTTGTTGATTGAGATAAAGTGTTTCATCCCCGTTTCTGACTGTTGGATACCAATTTTTTGTTATCATTATTCATTTGGTTAGATCTTGTATTTGATGTCTCAGTTACCAAGTGAAGCCAGCAGCAGTCAACAGCAAGTCCCTCCTGCATTCAAGAACTTTTCAATGTCGCAAAAGGAAAAAACTCTCAATGAACTTGTGAAGGACAACTGGCTATGCCGCACAAGAGACGGTAACGTTGGACTTGGTATAAGATCTCTTCTTGACCTGCGCAGTTGGTTCAGAAACAATGATGTTCCTTCTTGCGAGGTTTGCAATGAAGCTGGAGTAAAGGTCTGCATTCTCACATTGTGATTATGATAATACTAGCTGCTGAATTGCTATCTGATGCTCTGTATTCTCACACTCGTTTCCAGGCGGATTTGTGTCCAAATGAAGGCTGTACTGTCCGGATACACAAGTACTGCCTCAAAAACTTGTTGTCTCAAAGGGTATACTCACACCAACCACAATGGATTTGAGTTTGACATCAATAGTATGTAGCTTTCTGATCATATAAAATTTGCAGGATGATAGAGTTTGTTCTGGTTGCGGGAAGCTATGGCCATTGGGTAGAGTTGCAAAAGAAGAAGCTGTTGAAGCAGCAGTGAATGATGAGGATGAGGAGGAAATCGATACTACAGCAACAGCATTGAGGTCCAAGAAAAGAAAACATAGGAACCACAGAGACTCAGCTGAAAACGTTTCTGCTTCTTTTGCCTGGAGTAGTGGTACCTCTGGGAGGCGAGTAACTCGTAGCGCTGCACACTTGAGTTAAACGTTTCATGACGGAGGTTTTAGGGGTTAGATGTATATTTTGTTGCATGTTTCTATGTCTAAACATCATTGGCGATTTGGTCTGGTCTAATGTTTTTCTCTTGTGGAACACACTAATGGAGTTGAACTCTGTGGTTGCCTAAAATGATTTTCTTATACTTATTAATGAACCTCCAAAAGTAAAATTTTCTCATTAATTTTCATTTATATTTATTAATGGTAGAATATTTTAATCACTTTAATGTGTTAATGCGTAACTAGGTGTTTTTCCCATGGACATAAATTTTTTATAAATATTTATAAATAAATATATTATCAGTATTATTAGAATAAATTAACAATAAATTTTTTTCTTCATGACATAAATACTTTCTATTACGATAATAAACTTAAAACACTTATACTATTGAAATATTTAGTAATAAACCAGATATATTTTTTACATATGACAAAAAATTTAGCATAGTAAAATTATCTTTATTACGTAAAATAAACCTAAAATAGTCATATTTACATAAAATTAAATGGAATGCAACAGATGAATTTATCTTTCTCTTTATTTTTCTGAAAAAAACTATGATATAAGATTATTTTTTGGATAACACACTATAAACTATTTTTATAATGATAATTACTAATATCAATAAAATTCATTTCTCATTTATGGTTGTTTAATATTAATAGATCTAATTATTCATTAAAGTTAATAAAATATAATTAGATAATGATAATTATCAAATCAATAAAATTCATTTTTAATAATGGTTAATTATATATTAACAAATTTAGTTATTCATTAGCGATAATAAATATTTTAGCCACTTAAACTTTAACGTGAAAGTTTAGAGATTAAAAATTATTTCACAAGTAATAGTATAGATTATATGTAACGTTGATTTAAAATAAGTAATTGCATATTAAATCTTTTGATTAGTTTCCTTTTCCAAATATATATTCCGAACAAAAAAAATCTTTCATTTCAGAAATATTAAATTCCAATTTTTATTCATACAAGTTATTAATAATAATATCAATTAAAGAAACTAAACAATAATAATGCGAAATTAACGAAGATCCGAGTTGCTTTCTGACATCAGAATAGGATTATGTCTTCTGTAACGCAATTTTCCGTTATCACAGTTGCTGGTGACGTCAGTTTGTCCACTGTTAGTTTGCACTCCACCGTAACGACCATCCTCCACATGGTCACGGCGCTAACCTTAAACTTAAACGGCGCTTTAATCCTCAGGTCAAACGGCACTTTTCCTTTCTTCTCCGATTCCTTCAAATCTTCCCGCAACGAGCTCGATAACTGGATCGTTGATCCCCTTAACGTCGTCACCGTCACCGTTACATTCTCCGCGGGCTGATTAAACGGCGTGAACTCGCCGTTACCTAGTTTGATCCCGTCGTATAAAATCTCGGCCGCATTTCCTCCGCCGTATATCAACCCGAGTTTCTCGTTAACGTTCTTAGACCGCAACTTGATTGTGATCAACGGAGAGACCGGAGACGTTGACGACGTCAGATTGATTCCGGCGATTGAGACCTCACTCACGGAGAACATCGGCTTGTGCGGTCGGAAAACGAGGAAGAAGATCCCCACAAGGACCACCGCGAGTGTGACAAGAACGAGCAAAGCGGCGAGGGAATAGCAGCAGCACCGGCGACAAGCTGATCGGTTTGGCTTCCGGCGAGAGAAATCCTCGTAACGGCGAGCGTTCTCCGGCGGAGGAACACGGTAAATCTGCTCTTTAGGGATTTGGACGAGATACGTTCCAGGTGGTGGTGGTCGCGTCAGTCTCTGAGAATGGACGGAGAAGCGGCTAGCGTTTGTGAACCCGCCGGAGCTTCTAGGAGATCTTGGGACGCTGTCGTTAGTGTCAATGGATAGATGTCTTGTTTTGCGAATGTTTTTGTCGGTTATTAATGCGTCAGTGTTCTTGGGGGGTCGTTGGGTGCTACCATCACCGGCCATTTTCGTGTCCAAGATCAAAAGAGGAGGAACACTAAAAACAATTTTGGATTAGTATGAGAAACAGAGAATGAATATTTGAGCTGTGAGAAAATTTTCTGAGAGTAATATTATCTAATTTCAAACCATCCTCGAAATTTATGAGGTGATTTGCATGAATATTATTTAGGCTTATAAAGTTCGGAAAATATGAATCAGTATTTATGATTTATGGTAATATCTAGTAGTTTGACCACTATATATAGTCACAAATTAGAGAACGAAAATGGACTGAAAGTAGATATTATCATATTAGTCAAACGAAAATCTTAGCGAGTAAGGCTAAAAACATTTATAAATTAGTTTAAATCATCTTTTAAAATTGGCACATGTTTTTTTTTTAATTATGTAATGATTTTGTAAACTCGTTTTGATATCAGTAAAATGATTTATCTAGCTATCAAGCAAAAAAAAAAAATTGTGAAAAAGTAAATATTTTAAATTGACATCAAAATTTGTTTTTATTATGTAAAGTTTTTGTAAACTTTTTTTGATATCAGTAAAATTATTCAGCTAGCAAGAAAAAACTAGAATTTTGATAAAATGAAATATGTTGGAAGCAAGAAAAAGAGAATAATGAATTGATGTGTTTTATTTTACGAGTAATAAGTTCTTTATATACGATTATAATGGTTTTGGGACAAAGTATATTTTTTTCTGAACACTTGGGACAAACATATCTAGTATTTTGAGAATAATTAAATCTCTGGGGAAAAAAATATCTAGTATTTCCATAAGAAAAAAAATAAATATATTATTTCCATAAGAAGAAAATAAAATCTATTATCTATTAATAATAGCAATCCCAATTAATTCCAAAGGTTATGAATCTCATTAAGTTGAAAGGTTATGTGTTTATTTTTATGAAAGGTTATGTACTTTCACAAAAATATTTACAGTTATTTATATAAATTAATAACAATATGAAAAGTTGCATCTTTCAAAAGAATTACATAAAAAGTTGTATTTATTAATTTTTAATATGAAAAGTTGCATCTATTGGTTGTGAGTTGTTGGTCTGAAAAGTTGCATCGATTGGTTATGTCTTTTCAAATCTATATATATTGTTTCTCTCTGTCAAACAAATTGTGTCTCCTGCAATTCTGCAATACATGACGTGATTTTCTCTCCAAGAAATTGGTTACTTGGAAGGAGGCAAAATAACCAAAAATGTTATTTCAAAACCATAAAAGTAAACGTCACACAGAAAACGAAAAAAACGACGGCAGAAAACGTAGGAGGCTTTAAAAGAGGCTTCTCCGTTGCACATTTTCTCTTATTTGCTATGGTTCTTAGTATCAACACTAACTTAAAAAAAAAATCTCTGCATTGATTTGCAGTTTCTCTTGGCTGTGTCTGACCGTTTTGGAAGTTCCTACCTAACCCACATTGAGTTACCCGTATTCTTAGTGGCCGTTGGAGATGATTCAGCTGATCTTCGGTTTTTACCTTCTTTAATCCATCCAAGGATAAAAGGTTTACATAATTTCTGCATTTTTAGCGACACAGAAATTTCTTAAACAGTGTCTGAAATAGATTCTTATTTACTTTCCTCAGGCCTGAAACCCAGAACTGCTGTAGCCAATAGACTTGCCATGCTATGTATTCTACCGCTTCTTTTGGCGGGAGTTCTTGGTGCACCAATTAAACGTGAAGAGTTAACAATCTTCTTACGACAATTCTTAGTCGAGAGCAGAACAAAGGAAAACCAGTCATCAAAGCAACAACAACGAGGTTTTGGATGCGGTTCGCTTCCTTTGGTGCGTTTCTGTAAGCTTTAGTTTGTTTATTATGGTTTCCTGGAACTGCGTCTTCTTACCAATGAATTCCTCTAACATCGCAGCACATTTGAAGAACATCATAACATGATAATCGGCATTTTGTGGGAAATGGTCGTTGATTCCACTGCAGAACTCAAAATCAACGCTGCTAAGTTGTTGAAGACCATCGTAAGCTTTTCCACAACACACTTCCACTGTTTCCCCACCCCCCGGTTTTATACTAATAGATATTAACTTGTGTAACAGGTTCCATATATTGACGCAAAAGTTGCTTCTGCCAATGTTTTGCCTGCCTTGATCACTCTTGGCTCAGACCAAAACCTAAATGTGAAGTTCGCAAGCATAGATGCATTCAG